>CM065807.1:68312214-70712214 GCA_033398695.1 Orobanche coerulescens
ATAACAATAAACATCAACCACATCACTGAGCCATTTCATCGTCCTATCGGTACAGTGGTTGCTTCCACGCTCCTCGGCTACCTGAACATCAAAACAATGTCCACCCCCGAAGGGGTTAGCAAAACAATGCGAGTATAAGTATCATAATACATAAATCATCAGTGAATCATAAATCATGCAAAACGGACTTCCGTCATCGGAATCCAACGATGTGAATCCTCACGATTCCATCAACACAATACAGGGTAATCCAGAAATCCAGCGCCCTTGGTATAGATCCCCATGATGATCCCGTCGGACCAACGCATGGTGGAAAACCCGTCCAGCGATCCAGCACCCTCAGCATAGATCCCCATGATGATCCCGTCGGACCAACGCATGGTGGACATTCGATCCAGCGCCCTCAGCATAGATCCTCATGACCCCCTCGGATCATTTATACCATAAACCAATCAATTATGCATACATATATGTATTTCAATATTTTCATCAATATGAACGATTAACAACGAATACCACGAGAATTTACAGAAATAAATCTCATATTCGACAACATGAACAAAACCATATGCATGATCAAAGTTCCAATATAAATCAAACTCAACATATGATACTTGCCTCGAAAATGGCAAGAATGAAATACTCCAACAAACGTCACGCGTCCGTATGTCACCGCCCCACGATCGACCCCTATGCAAGGCTCAGACCTTGTTCAAAAAGAGATACAAGGAACTTAACATACCACTCGATACTAACATACGATCACCGAATACTTATATTATGATCGTAAAGTAGTGACGCTAGGTTGGTTCACGGTTAGAACACTAGGTAAGAACTGAACCGGAAACGATAAGGCACTTCATGAGGGCTGAACGATCATTTCGAAAGTGAAGTACCGTTGTTTAAAAGTTCACTGTTTTACAAGGTATTGAAGGTTTCGTGTTTTAATTAAGGAAATGAATGCCAAATCCTCATATGATCGGCTATTATGATTCTACCCCCAATATTACTCAAGACGACAAGCATGCTCGAATATTACGCAAGGAAAACGACACTACGGTGATTCGGTTTGAGTTCAAGGACTTGGTCGATATATTACCCTCAAGAACATGGAGAACATTGTCATTGTAATATCCGCATTTTTCTTCCCCTTGTATTTTTCTTTTTCGGCGTATTTCCCGATAGTAGTGACCCTTGTGTATCTTTCAGTGTATCTTTTCTATTATCTATGGGTTTTATCCCCGTTATTGTTGAGCGGAACCGCCGTTTCGGGGTTGCCGTGGGTCCATTCTATGTTATGTTAACCGTTGAGATGTTCCGTTGGATGTTTCGTTCACCTTCCGGTGTTTTGGAACCGTTCATATTTCATACCTAGCGCACGCTATTTTTCTGCATAGCGCGCTAGGGGTTCTTAGTAGCGCACGCGCTACGTTTGTTCCGTAGCGCGCGCTATCGAGTAGCCCTGGGAGTGGCAGTGTTGTTTTTCCAGCCTTCTGGACTAGCGTATTAGCGTACGCTATATATGCTAGCGCACGCTAACGTCGAGGGGCTAGCGCACGCTGATGATGCCCGGTAGCGTGCGCTAGCGTGAGTGTCCAGTACTGGACAGTTCACTACTGAACCCGTTCAGGTGCCAGTTAGCGCACGCTACGCTTGTGTGGTAGCGCACGCTAACGGATCAGATAGCGCACGCTACTCATGTATGGTAGCGCACGCTAACGGCCAAAAAACCTGGTTACTGGACTGGGACGCTAACGATAAGATTTGTAATCTTATCCCGTTAGCGCACGCTAATCTTGAGGCTTTAGCGTGCGCTAACACTCCCTGGCTATATAAACCAGGGAGTTGACCGAGATGAACACCATTTTCATTTCTTTCCTTCTTCCGCGGCCGAGCGACCCCAGAGGCGATTTGAGGCGATTTTCTCCTTCCAATCACTTCAGAGATTCTTTTGCTTGAGTTCTTGGTGTAGACTAACATCATCCACTTGTGTTTCTCATCCTAAATCCAAGGTAATCTCTTAGAACCCTACTTTTGGATAATTTGGGGGTTTTGGGATTTTCTTCCGATCCGTTCCGTTTTGTTGATGGATGCATGATGAATATGATTAATCTTGTTGGTATTCTTAGTTTCCCTACGGATTCATGGTATATTTCGTGATTTTTACGGAATCGAGAGGGTTTGGTTGTGGTCCGCCCTCGTTGTTGTTTTTATACGAATATACATGAATCGTAGGCGGGTTTTCGGGTGTACTTCAATTCCGTATTCATTTAGAAACGGTTGTGATTGTGTTCTTCGAATCGTTAGGTTCGGTTTCGTTGGTTCCTAGCGGTTGTCGGTGACTTTCCTTTCCGTTCTTCACGTCGTCATTAATTCGAGGCAAGTATTTTTGGAAACCTTTAAGCTTAACATGAAATGGTGATGTATATTACTTGTGTGTAACTCACCTCGTGTTGGCCCGACGGGGTCAAGGAGGAAATCTATCTGCCGCCCTGGATTTCACGAGTTTGTTTAGCTAGCCAGTGCGGGAGGGTCCTTAGAGGCCTCGTGCGGGAATCTATGATATTACTCTGTTCCCAAGGCGATGCATGTGCGTGTTTTGTTTTGTAATGTAGCCAGTGCGGGAGGGTCCTTAGAGGCCTCGTGCGGGAATCTATGATATTACTCTGTTCCCAAGGCAAATTATTTGACTGTTTGTTTCCGGAAAAGACATGTCTTGTTTTGGTTTTCGAAATGATTTTGGTGCATGTACTATGAAATGTGTAAGCGATTGGTTTGCCTTGAATACTTGTACTAGCGTAATTGCTAACCCCTTTAGGGACCCGTTGTCGGGGAAATTCTTGTTATGGATTTCAGGTTATGATTATCCGGACGAGCGAGCACCAGGACAGTACGAGGATGTTGGTCAGGGTCGTTGACATGTGCATTTGGGTCTACTTATTTCCTTTGTCCATTTCGATATGGTTGTTCCCACAGTTTTAAACTTATAGATTGTACTCGCGAGTACTTAGGCTCTTTGTTTCAAACTCCGAATTGTATTGTTTTTAAACTGTCTCGTTGTTGGTTGATGCTTATTTTGCCGGTTGCTCCGGGCGTATCTTTATATGTCATATTATTTAATTATGTATCCTCGCTAACCAAGATGGTTAGTCGAGTAGAGTTTTTCTATTGTAGCCTGGTAGGTCCCATGTAGGGGTCTACGGCGCTGTAACATATTCCGAATATCTCGAGGTGTTACAGAAAATGGTATCGGAGCTCTAGGTTTATGGATACCTAGGCTTGTCGGTTACTTGGGTCTAGTCGTGTTTTGTTTTGCACATTGTCACACCGCTGCCGGCATCTCAGTACTTCCAGTGCTCGTAAGTTTCCTTACCCGATTGTTTGCTTTCACATACTGTATTTCGTTTCTTGAACCGTGGTTATTCTCCCTCTTTTGCTTATCATCGTAGTTTTCCTTACTCATCCTCGATATGCTCCTGTTATCTTTTAACACCAGTATGGATGCCGGAGGAAACCGTGGTCGTGGTCGTGGTCGTGGCCGTGGACAGGCCGAGGACGTGGGGCGGCCGGTGGGGCGCCACGTCGCACTCTTCAGAGGCCGCGATCGGCGGCCGTCACGATCATGCTTCTTCTCGGGAGCGCGCCGATCTTGGTATTCTTTGTCATGCGGCAAATGGTTAACCAGATGGCGGCTATAGCACAGTGGTTGAACCCCGATCGAGGCCCATGCTAATCGGGCGGAGCGGATCGGCCGGCTTCGAGGATGTCATCAAGATGCATCCTCCTCGGTTCGGGAGCTTCGGACCCGATCGGCCGGGAAGGGTGGATCAAGGAGATATCCAAAGTCTTCACCGCTACTAATTGCCCCGAGGACCGTAGGGTCCCTATTGCTCAATACTTTCTCACGGGAGGCTACTGATTGGTGGGAGGCCGTTGGTCCCAAAGATCACGTTGCTTCATGGGCCGAATTCCAAGAATTGATGGAGACCGAGTATTGTCCGTGGCCGGTCGACAGGCTCGAGTGCATGCTTTCTACGATGCTCAACCTCGGGATATTCCCGTATCCCAAGCTATTGCTGATTTCAACAAAGAGTTGGGTTATGTGAAGACCCAAGTTGTCGCAGAGCGATAAAATTTTCCATTTTTCCGGGAGGATGAAGGCGCCCATTCGGGACTATATGCAGGCTCGTCTGTACTACCTTGAAGGATTATCGAGTCGAGCCCTTGCTTATGATATGTCGGTGACGGCTAGCGATCCGGCTCGTGAGAGCAAGAAGCGAAGTCGGTCGGAAATTTTTCTCGGTCCTAAGAGTGGAGGCCGCGAAATCTCAAGCCGCAAATATTTCAACGGGCGGTTCGGCTCGTTTCTGCAGGAGTTTTCGGGTGCCGCGGAACCTCCGCTCGTGAACCCACATGTTTTAACTGTGGTGTGCGGGGCCATAGGAACCGGCAGTGTTCTCGTCAGTTTACTTGTCACACTTGTGGGCAGTGGGCCACAAGGCCCCTTTTTGTGAGCGGATCAAGCGGCTTCGTGGCGCCGTTCTTCCCAATCGATGCGTTAGAGCCGAGTGTGAACCGGGGCTCATTTGCTCGCCGCCTCCACCGAGTGCCGGCCGAGGTAAGGGTCGGGACAGCCCGCTAGGGTGGAGCTTCGATGTCGGCTCTGCTCGGCCCACGTATCTATGAGATGAGGAGGGCCGATGATCCAAGAGCTCTTTGTGGCGGCAGTACCGTTCACATTCATTTCCATCTGTCGGTGTGCTTTTCGATTCGGGTGCTACGCATTCATTCATTTCTCTAGAGTGTGTACGCCGTTTAAGTCTCATTGTTTGTCACCTTGCGAGCCTTTCATCGTTAAACTTCCTAGCGGTGATAGAATTGTCGGTGATCGAGAGGTCCGAGGGCTCTGTGTTTATTTGTGAGAGAGCTTGGCTCTCTAATCTTGTCGTTAATATCGAGGTGAGGATTTGATTCTCGGGGATGATTGGCTCGAGCGGCATGGCGCAATCATGAACTACCGCACGAGAATCATCACTATGTTAGCCGAGGACGGCAGAGCACTCTTTCACGGGCGAAAGAGGGAAACCGAAATTCGTCATTAATGCCTTGAAGGCGATGAGTCTCTGCGAAAGGGTGTCTTGGATATTGGTGTTACGCCTTGAAGGCGGAGGATGGGGAGTCGAGCTTTCGTCGATTCCGATCGTTAATGAGTTTCTGATGTATTTCTGACGAATTACCGGATTGCCACCGGATCGTGAGGTTGAGTTTGCTATAGAGTTAGAGCCGGGCGCGGCTCCTATTTCAAGGCGCCTATCGCATGGCACCTTGAGAGATGTCCGAGTTGAAGAAGCGGTTGAGTGAGCTTCTTGAGTCGGGATATGTTCGACCAAGTGCCTCGCCTTGGGGCGCACAGTCTGTTTGTGCGGAAGAAGGATGGTTCACTACGTTTGTGTATCGACTATCGCGAACTAAACAAGGTGACCATCAAGAACAAGTATCCTTTGCCGAGAATCGATGACTTGTTTGACCATTGCAGGGAGCTGCGGTATTCTCGAAGATTGATTTGAAATCGGGGTACTATCGGCCGGGTGAGAGAGTCCGACGTGCAGCGACTTTTCGGACGAGATACGGACATTATGAATTCGTAGTTATGCCTTTCGGGTTAACTAATGCGCGGCGGTGTTCATGCGGTTGATGAACAAAGTCTTTATCGAGTATTTGGATAAGTGTGTCGTCGTCTTCATTGACGATATTCTTATCTATTTGAGGAATGAGGAAGAGCATGCCCATCATTTGCGGATAGTGTTAGACATTTTGAGGACCGAGCAACTCTATGCGAAGTTCTCGAAATGTGAGTTCTGGTGAAGGAAGTGATGTTTTTGGGTCACGTGATTTCACCAGAAGGGGTTCGTGTGGATCCGCAGAAAATTGAGGCGGTATTGGATTGGGCATCGCCACAAATGTGAAGGAGGTCCGTAGTTTCTTGGGTTTGGTGGCTACTACCGTAGGTTCGCCGAGGTTTCTCAAAACTAGCTCGGCCACTTACTCGGTTGCTCCATAAATCGAGAAGTTCGTGCGGACCGATGAGAGGCGTCGAGTTTCGAGGAGCTGAAGAAGCGTTTGACTTCAGCCCGGTCTTGGCGTTGCCATGTGGCAACGAGGATTCGCCGTTTATAGCGATGCTTGGTCGTGGTCTTGGGTACGTATTGATGCGGACGGCAAGACCATTGCCTATGCGTCGAGGCGATTAAGGCCGTATGAACTTAACTACCCTACTCACGATTTGGAATTAGCGGCGGTAGTCTTTGCACTCAAGATTTGGCGTCACTATCTTTTCGGTTCTACATGTCGATTTTTACCGATCATAAAAGTCGAAATACATATTTACTCGGCGGGAGTTGAATATGAGGCGAGAGGAGGTGGTTAGAGCTGATTAAGGATTATGATCTTGAAATCCTTTATCATCCAGGCAAAGCGAACGTCGTGGCCGACGCCTTGAGTCGGAAACCGATTGCGTTGCGAATGCTTGAGGTCCTTACGCCTCGATCGAGCTCCGCGGCTCGATCGAGTTAGATGTTGAAGTTTTGTTGCACAGGAGTCGGGCAACTTTGTGCTCTAGAGATTTCATCGTCTTTGATCGATGAAATTAAGTCAAGCAATTAGAGGATCCGATGATTGCTCAAATCCGAGAGAACGTTCTTAAGGGAAAGTCTCACGGGTTTGTGATTCACGAGGATGGCGTTTTGAGATTCCAGTCGGCTTTGTGTGCGAACGATCGAGTTGCGGCAGTATTTTGCATGAGGCCCATTCCACACCTATTCCGTTCATCTGGTTCGAGTAAGATGTACAAGGACACGAGGAGGAACTTCGTGGAATGATATGAAGGAGGAGGTCGCACGGTTTGTGGCGAGATGCTTGACTTGCCGGCAGTCAAAATCGAACATCGGCGACCGGCCGGATTATTGCAGTCACTTCCCATTCCGAATGGAAATGGGAAGATATATCGATGGATTTTGTTACGAGTTTGCCGAGATCGAGGTCGGGCATGAATATGGTATGGGTGGTTGTTGACCGTCGACCAAGTCGGCACATTTTACGGGCATCAAGGACACTTGGGGCCGGAGAAATTGGCTCGTGTGTTTATCGCAGATTGTAAGACTTCACGGTACTCAAGTCTATTGTTTCGGATCGTGATGGCCGTTTTGTATCGCACTTTTGGCGGGCGGTGCATAAGGCGTTAGGTACCCGTTTGCATTTGAGTACCTCTTTTCATCCCGATCGGATGGACGGTCGGAGCGCACTATCCAAACATTCGAGGACATGTTGCGTGCTTGTGCCCTCGATTGGAGTAGCGGCGGGAGGAGCACTTGCCATTGATCGAATTCACGTACAACAATAGTTGGCACGCGTCGGTCGGATGGCACCGTATGAGGCACTATATGGACGGCGATGTCGATCGCCGATTTGTTGGAATGAGGCGTCCGATTTGGTGGGACCGAACCGGATGTCGTTTTAGAGACGAGACGGAAGATAGAATTAATTCGAGAACGGATGTTGACCGCCCGAGTCGTGAAGTCCTATGCCGATGTCCGTCGTCGACCTTTAGAATTCGAGGTGGGAGACCACGTTTCTTTGAAGGTTTCACCGACGAGAGGAGTTTTCCGTTTCGGGAAGAAGGGAAGTTGAGTCCGAGATTTATTGGACCCTTCGAGATCCTTGAGCGAGTCGGTGGGTTAGCATACCGGTTGGCGTTACCCCGGCCCCGAGTCATGTTCATAACGTTTTCATGTTTCCCGGTGAGAAATATGTCCGGATCCTAGTCACATCATCGACTATGGGGAGATTGGCGTTGCCGAGGACATTACTTTTGAGGAACGTCCTTCGAAGATTTTAGAGCATCGGGAGAAGCGGGTGAGGCATAAGACCATCCCTTTGGTCAAGGTGCGGTGGTCGAGACACGGTGTCGAGGAGGCAACGTGGGAGACCGAGGATAGTATGCGTGCTAGGTACCCCGAGTTGTTTGTTTCTTAAGTTTCGGGACGAAACTTGTTTTTAGAGGGGTAGAATGTAATATCCGCATTTTTCTTCCCCTTGTATTTTTCTTTTTCGGCGTATTTCCGATAGTAGTGACCCTTGTGTATCTTTCGGTGTATCTTTTCTATTATCTATGGGTTTTATCCCGTTATTGTTGAGCGGAACCGCCGTTTCGGGGTTGCCGTGGGTCCATTCTATGTTATGTTAACCGTTGAGATGTTCCGTTGGATGTTTCGTTCACCTTCCGGTGTTTTGGAACCGTTCATATTTCATACCTAGCGCACGCTATTTTTACGCATAGCGCGCTAGGGGTTCCTTAGTAGCGCACGCTACGTTTGTTCCGTAGCGCGCGCTATCGAGTAGCCCTGGGAGTGGCAGTGTTGTTTTTCCAGCCTTCTGGACTAGCGTATTAGCGTACGCTATATATGCTAGCGCACGCTAACGTCGAGGGGCTAGCGCACGCTGATGATGCCCGGTAGCGTGCGCTAGCGTGAGTGTCCAGTACTGGACAGTTCACTACTGAACCCGTTCAGGTGCCAGTTAGCGCACGCTACGCTTGTATGGTAGCGCACGCTAACGGATCAGATAGCGCACGCTACTCATGTATGGTAGCGCACGCTAACGGCCAAAAAACCTGGTTACTGGACTGGGACGCTAACGATAAGATTTGTAATCTTATCCCGTTAGCGCACGCTAATCTTGAGGCTTTAGCGTGCGCTAACACTCCCTGGCTATATAAACCAGGGAGTTGACCGAGATGAACACCATTTTCATTTCTTTCCTTCTTCCGCGGCCGAGCGACCCCAGAGGCGATTTGAGGCGATTTTCTCCTTCCAATCACTTCAGAGATTCTTTTGCTTGAGTTCTTGGTGTAGACTAACATCATCCACTTGTGTTTCTCATCCTAAATCCAAGGTAATCTCTTAGAACCCTACTTTTGGATAATTTGGGGGTTTTGGGATTTTCTTCCGATCCGTTCCGTTTTGTTGATGGATGCATGATGAATATGATTAATCTTGTTGGTATTCTTAGTTTCCCTACGGATTCATGGTATATTTCGTGATTTTTACGGAATCGAGAGGGTTTGGTTGTGGTCCGCCCTCGTTGTTGTTTTTATACGAATATACATGAATCGTAGGCGGGTTTTGGTGTACTTCAATTCCGTATTCATTTAGAAACGGTTGTGATTGTGTTCTTGAATCGTTAGGTTCGGTTTCGTTGGTTCCTAGCGGTTGTCGGTGACTTTCCTTTCCGTTCTTCACGTCGTCATTAATTCGAGGCAAGTATTTTTGGAAACCTTTAAGCTTAACATGAAATGGTGATGTATATTACTTGTGTGTAACTCACCTCGTGTTGGCCCGACGGGGTCAAGGAGGAAATCTATCTGCCGCCACTGGATTTCACGAGTTTGTTTAGCTAGCCTTGATGCGGGAGGGTCCTTAGAGGCCTCGTGCGGGAATCTATGATATTACTCTGTTCCCAAGGCGATGCATGTGCGTGTTTTGTTTTGTAATGTAGCCGGTCGGGAGGGTCCTTAGAGGCCTCGTGCGGGAATCTATGATAGAACTATGTTCCCAAGGAAAATTATTTGACTGTTAGTTTTAGGAAAAGACATGTCTTGTTTTGGTTTTCGAAATGATTTTGGTGCATGTACTATGAAATGTGTAAGCGATTGGTTTGCCTTGAATACTTGTACTAGCGTAATTGCTAACCCCTTTGGGGACCCGTTGTCGGGGAAATTCTTGTTATGGATTTCAGGTTATGATTATCCGGACGAGCGAGCACCAGGACAGTACGAGGATGTTGGTCAGGGTCGTTGACATGTGCATTTGGGTCTACTTATTTCCTTTGTCCATTTCGATATGGTTGTTCCCACAGTTTTAAACTTATAGATTGTACTCGCGAGTACTTAGGCTCTTTGTTTCAAACTCCGAATTGTATTGTTTTTAAACTGTCTCGTTGTTGGTTGATGCTTATTTTGCCGGTTGCTCCGGGCGTATCTTTATATGTCATATTATTTAATTATGTATCCTCACTAACCAAGATGGTTAGTCGAGTAGAGTTTTTCTATTGTAGCCTGGTAGGTCCCATGTAGGGGTCTACGGCGCTGTAACATATTCCGAATATCTCGAGGTGTTACAGTCATAACAAATTCTTCTAACATACATGAATTACTCCAATGGAACATAAAAAGGGTTCAGAAAATCTAGCGGAAATCATGCTTATTACTCCCACGAATTAAGGATACTACATGTTAAGGTTTTCATCCACTGAGGCTAAATCAATACTCTAAGTAACGGAAGAAATACAAGGTATAATCGGGTTCTAAACTCCAAAATATGGTGCTGGACTCACAAGGTCATTTAACTAATCCAATGATTTACAAAACAAGCTCAAAGTATATTTAAGAATGTAAATTCTAGCTTGGTGAATCGTAACATACCTTAAGAGATGTAAGAATAAAAACGATCTTCAATAAACTCTTCACTGGAAGCTTGATCACCAAATCACACGGTCTAGGCTTCCCAAAATCGGATGTAGATGATGATATGAGGGATATGAGGTGAAGGATAGTCTAAAGAACACAAAAATCGGCTAAGGCAAGAGTGGGAAATGAAGTGAGGGTCGGGTTCTATAAATAGATTTCTGGGCATTACGTACGTTATGCAATCACCCTTACGTACGTAACAAACTTAACGTACGTTATACCCTAGCCTTAGCGTACGTAATCGTCTGACCAGAGTTCACTGGTCTGATTTCACCATTTCCCTACGTATGTAATCACACGGGATTTACGTATGTAATATCCATGTCCTTAGCGTACGTAAAACATGCACGATAACGTACGTAACTCCTATTTCCAGGTTCACGCGGAAATCACACGAATCTTCCCCGACCCCTTCCTCGGCCCCCACACGCCGACCCTTATCCGAACCCAGGTTGACTTAGCTTACGTACATTAAGAACATCATATAACGTACGTAATACTGAATCTTTAGCGTACGTTATGGACGCCTGATAGCGTACGTAAGTACGTGCAGAATCATGCATGAAATGTTGAAGATATATAAAAACATAAGGGCACAAATACGGGAAACCAATCTACGATTTATAAAATCATGAAGTCGAGATCATACAAGGTCGAGTACAAGGTAAATACACCATTTATCCGGGCATTACATGTTCGAGTATGTTCGTGAATTGCTTCGGTCGGGGCCGAGGAGCTCGTAGACGAAGGCATTGTGACTGGTAGCGGCTTTATCATCATCGTATCGGTATTGAGGCAAGTTATTACTTGCTCAGTTATAATGTTTAATGAATGGTTTCAGTTTCATTTCGTTTATAATGCATATAGCAATGATTATATGTTGTCATTCCGATTCTGGGAGTTAAATCATAATGTATGTGATTTATTTCGGTTATTGGCATATTTGGGTATCGGGGATACATTATGATAAAGACGAGGATTCGAGTATTTATGGTTCATGATACGTTTGGATCATCGAGCGTTGCGGATAATCGTTGGTGATGATTGGACATCGAGGTTGCTCCCGAAGGACTTGGGGCAAGTATTCCATATTGATTATGGTTTAGTGTTATTTATTTTGGTCTCGTACATTTTCTTTCATGTTGTTGAACATGGAGTCGTCCTAATAAATTGTCATGTTGTCGTGCATGTTATGTTGTTCATGTTGATGAACGTGTTGATTTGCATATGTGTATGCATATTGTGTTGTTTATGTTGTGTAAATAAAACGATGGGATTATGAGGATCTATGCTGAGGGCGCTGGATCGAATGTCCACCATGCGTTGGTTCGACGGGATCATCATGGGGATCTATGCTAAGGGCGCTGGATCGTTGGACAGGTTCTCCACCATGCATTGATTCGACGGGATCATCATGGGGATCTATGCTGAGGGCGCTGGATCGTTGGATTACCAGTATTGTGTTGATGGAATCTTGTGAATTCGCATCATTGATTTTATCATGTGTTGTTGTTCATATGTGTATTGTTGGTTATCCACCTTATGCTGATCTGATAGGATCAACAAAGGGATCTATGTTGAGGGCGCTGGATCGTCAGATTTCCATTGAGTATACATCATTGTTATTGTTGTGATCATATTGACGTGGTCATATGAGTATGCATTTGTAGGTCTTGTGTTAGGACCGTGTCCGTATTGTATTGATCTGATCTCGGATTAGACTGATATGATTGTCGTGTCACTTCATATCTCGAGGTATGTTCCGTATTTCTTTTGATATTTGTCTTTGATGGACAATCGGTTATCGTCTTGGGAATTGATGATGTTATTCGATGGATCGTATTGGTCAGAAATGGTATATTTCCGTATCGTGAGTTGTTTATGATAATTTGAGAATATTGAGTATTGTTTGAGGTACAATACAGATATTATGTTCGAGTTTATTGGTTAATCGAGTACGAGATGTGAAATGTGATAATGGTTATTCTGATGAGAATTACTTGAGTAAGTAAAGTTATGGCGGTAAGATTACGTTGGTCGTATTCTTATGTTGTATTCTCATTGGTATGTAATTATTAATGTGATGTGACGGTTATCATTGTTGGATATTATGGCTGACCCCGTCGTGGGATTTCTTTTTAGGTTCTTGGAGTATCGAGCTTGTAGCGGTCGTGAAGAGATGAGCTTCCCGGAGGATACTGGCTAGGATATGTTTATTTCCATTGAGTTTCTTGATTGGTTCTTGTATTCTGCTGCTAGAGTATCTTTATGGTTGGTCTTTTTCCGCTGCGTGAGTATTTTGAAATGCTCTTTTGGTATCTGGTAACTGAGGTTACGTTGGAAATCATTTTCTAAACTTTTGAGTGTCGGCCGTTTGGCCTTGTGATTTCAAATGAGTTTTTACGACGGTTTTTGATAAATGGATTTTTATAAGTCTTTGTGAATTTTTACAGATAGTACCATCGTTGGCCTCTTGGGCAGTTGTAAATGTTAGCGAAAAATTCTTTTAGCCTTGTGGGTTCCATCTCGGGGCCCACGGCGCTGTAATATTTCCGGTTAAATCTGGGGGTGTTACATATCAAACACGTTGTAACCAATCTTCGATTGTTTATAACCAATCCTTAATTATACCAATATCAAATCCCCAAGGAGTGTTCAAACCAACAAAACATCTTCAATAGAATCAATAATCCAATATGAATATCCAATTCGTGAATTCAACAACAACTAATCGAAAACCCCCAAATCCAACTCAATATTCAAAGTGTTCTTGAATAATCCTTCAATAATCCTATGAATATTCATACACACTCATAATCATATGTATATCTCTTCATACAACATGATTATAACATCTAAAACATCATATCTCAACACAAAATCGAAATCCAAGATGTTGAAGAATTTTACCTTTGAAGATCCAAACACTTCGATCCCGTGAAATCGTGTTAAATCAACTATCTAAGCTTCCCAAACGAATGAAGATGATGAAATCCGAACACACAAGTGACTGATGATGAAAAAACCTCTCCCTCAAGACTTCTCTCTCGGAACTCAAGTGGAGAAATGAGAAAATGAGCTCAAAGTCCCATCCAAGTCCTTAAATACAGCTCCGAGTTACGGCCGTAGCTCACCTATCTGACGGCCGTAACCTTCCAAGGTCAACGGCCTTACGGTCGTAACAAGCCCGCCTTACGTGCATAACTCGGCCTCATCGAAAAATCTGCCGACAGATATACGACCGTACCCACACATGCCTTACGGACGTATCTAGAATGATACGGCCGTACTCGGCAAGACTTACGGGCGTATGAAACCTTCGTCCAAACTGACCGGGAACCCTGATCGAATCATACGACCGTAACCAGCCAAGCCTTACGTCCTTACCTGCCTCATCTTATGGCCGTATGCCGCAACCCTTACGGCCATAAGCCCTCTTCGTCCGACATTTCTTGAAACCCACGAACGCATGTTACGGCCGTAGCCTACCTATCCTTATAGCCGTATCTCACCTTAGGCCAAAAAAACCTTAAGCCAACGAAAGCATGTTACGGCCGTAATGTATGATTAGTTACAGCCGTAACTCCTTGCTGAAAGTGCCCAAGATCCGATAACTTCGTCTACTCGCTACAACCGGTGAATGATCCGACATACAATACTTGTATGAATGTAATTAAGTCCAATAACACGCGATAGATAATACTTCTAACACAAGACTACCATTCACGATGATTATGATAATACTCTCGTCTCAATCCTCAAACGGGGATGAATGACGATCGGTAACTGATACACGGTTATAATATGCCAACGATGAATATATGAATGAATCATGAATGATGAGTGATTATTAATGAGTGAAAATTACTGAGTGACAATTACTAACTGATAATTACTGAATGATAATGAATGAATTACAACCGGGTATTACATCTCGTGCACTAGTAGTCGAAATATGTTTGGCAGCTTGTTCTATCACTTCGTAGATAGTAGATTCAGGCTCCACTGATCATGTTTGCTTTGACTCACATGGTATTCAGGTAACCAAGCAACTTATTGCGGGCGAGATCACCATCAACTGGGGTAATTATTACAGGCTTATGGCTGTAGCAGTGTGGGTCGTGCAGTTGAAGATTAGTGATAAGATGTTAATCCTTAATAATGTATTATTGGTACCTGATTTTAGAATGAGTTTAATTTCAGTTTCTAAATTGAGTTGTGATGGTTATTCCTTTCTTTTGATGGTGATGCTATTATTATAAGAAACGATGAATATGTTTGCAAAGGTATATATATTGGTGGACTATATGTCATTAATACTGCACAAACTCCCATGTATAAATATAAACCACTAAACTCTTTGTCTAAACCTAAAAGAAAAAAGAACCTTCAAGCATAAACGAAACCTATTTCTGGAATTTATGGTTAGGTCATGTAAACCTTATAAGAATTCAAAGATTGGTTTATGATGGCCCATTGAATGACCTCCAAATTGAGTCATTTCCAATTTATGAATCATGTCTGGAAGGTAAAATGACCAACATGGTTTTTAAAATGAAGAGAAACCGTGCCCAGAATGTGTTATAATTGGTTCACACTGATGTATGTGGTCCAATGAACATCAAGGCTAGGGGTGATTTTGAATACTTCATCACATTTATAGATGATTATTCAAGATATGGATACATCTATTTGATGCGACGTAAGTCTGAATCCCTTGACAGGTTCAGAGATTTCAAGGCTGAAACGGAAAAGCTTCATGGGGAGAGTATGAAGTTACTAAGATCTGATTGTGGTGGTGAATACCTTAGTGGAGAGTGTTTTGATTTCTTGGCAAATGAGGGGATCACGTCCCAACTCACTGCGCTGGGAACTCCACGACAAAATGGTGTTGCTGAGAGAAGGAACAGAACTCTTTTAGAGATGGTTAGGTCAATGATGAGTTACTCAGATTTACCTATTTTGTTCTGGGGGTACGCCCTGGAAACAGTTCCAAAAATGCCCACATAACTGTGGAGTGGGCGGAAGCCCAGTGTAGGACATGTTCGGATTTGGGGTGCTCTAGCATATGTACTTAATAAGGATGCTGATAAGTTGGCATCTCGTACAGAGGTATGAGTGTTTGCAGGATACCTAAGGAAAAGAAGGGTGGCTTGTTCTATAGTCCTCAGGATCAGAAGGTCATTGTTAGCACGAATGCCCAATTCTTGGAAGAGGATTATGTGATTAGTCACAAGCCCATGAGCGAAATAATCCCCTATGCATCAGTAGTGGGAAGACTTGTGTATCTTATGCTTTGCACTAGACCAGATATCTGTCATGCCGTAGGCATGGCTGCTAGATATCATTCGAACACTGGACCAGGACACTGGATTGCTGTTAAGCACATACTCAAGTACTTTAGAAGGACTAGTGAGTACATACTAGTATATTAATCAGATGACCTATGTATATTGGGTTATAATGACTCAGATTTTTCATCACACAAAGAAAAGTCCAAGTCTACTTCAGGTTGTGTTTACTCTTGGAGGCGGAGCTATTAGTTGGAGGAGTGTGGAGCAGAAATGAATCTAGCACTCTACCATGGAATCCGAGTAGGTGGCATCCTCTGAGGCATCCAAATAGACAGTATAGCTCAAGTACTTCCTGCAGGACTTAGACCTGATTATCGATTTGCCAAAGGGCATTACACTTTACTGTGATAATACCGGTGCAGTTGCAAATTCGAGGGAACCATGAGTCCATAAGGAAAGTAAACATATCAAGCCCAGTACCATATCATACGACACTTCCTAAAGGAAGTAGACGTATTTATAGCGAGGGTTGCATCGGAAGACAATCTTGGTGACCCTTTCACGAAAAGCTTACCCTCAAATTTTTTTGAACTGCATGTGTAAGGAATGGGATTACGGTGTATGGCAGTATTGCTTTGAGTATAAGTGGGACGTATGATAGACTATGTAATAGAGTACCATACTTAAAAGCATGCTTTGAGTATAAGTGGGATATTGTTAGTGTTGTATACCGCAAAACATACTTTATGCTTATATTACCTTATTTCCCTGTAACTACCTATGAGGATATTAATTACATTTAATCACATGTTTTGCATATTAATTTACGTTATGGTTATGCAAATGTATTGTCTATTTATTTTATATTGAAGATAATTTGGTGTGTTTTTGTCACACGGAAGATCAGATTATCGGTGCCTTATAAATAATATAATAGTTCAAATTGTCTATTAATATAATTAGTAGACAAATTATATGAAATATTGTAATGAATGCTGAGATTAGTTGGTCTTGACTATTAGTATGCATTAGCGTGTTTACATACGTTGAACTGGATCGGAGTCGGATAGTGTCTTCTGCACTGACTGTAAGAAGAACGTAAATCTCGAATAATTATTATTTCTTAATTCAATATATAATATAATTATGTATTTATAATATTTATTGCTTTGATTTACTATGGTGATAGTCACATTGAATTGACTCAATATGCTTCATATCTTGGGCAATAATATTATTATATAATAATTATTATTATAACTAGAACTCGTGTCCCGACTCATGTGGGTTGATGATGTCCCCTTGAGGAGCTCGATAATGATTATTATATTAAACCCTGTATGTGTTAATTCTGATATAATAATAAGATTTGAGTGGTACTACTCTTGGACAATAAATTAATTAATTAAAGTTGTCAGTGGCTTAAATGAATTAATGGACATTCGATATCTTAAATATGGGAAATAATATATTTAAATAACGAGTCTGATTTCGTAAACTAGAATTTTGGTTGGAAGTGAATATTAATTCTTTCGTGAATTGAATTGATATTAGTGAACTCAACCATATTTGGAAGGGCTTAATATGGAAGGTTGGGTTACACTATGAGTCCTAACCCCAATCCTCCTTAAGATCCATAGAGTAGTCCAAATCCTATAAATAGGACATGGGGGAAGGGGATTTTGGCCATGACAGAATATCCCTATACAAGGATTTCAGTTTCTTCTTCTAAGTATTTTATTGTGGATCTTGACTTCCGTCTTTGATTCCGCAATTGAAATAATACTTTAATTCTTGCTATCAATTAGAATTACTTGAAGAAAAAGAAAAACGAGAGTTGTGAGAAATATAGGTTCGGCCGATCCATCTCCATAGTCAAGCAAGATTCGGTAGCTCGTGCCCACAAAACGTCCGTATTAAGGCGGGATCATACTCTTCAAGGTTTTAAGGAAGAAATCAAAATAGCAACCACTACGCTTCAAGAGGTAAATATCCTATGATCTTTTGATCTTGATTAGGATATTAAATTCACCAACAATATTATTTAATAAATAATAAATAGTATTTAAATTGCTTATTAATCATAGTAGTTAATTAATTAGCATGCCTAAATAGTTTTGTGTTCGTGGATGCATAAAACGATTTATTCAAACTTTATCAACTTCGCTTCCGCTGCATTTTATTTCCAACAGTTATGTCACTACGAGAAATTAAATTAAATTAAAATGTGTGTCAAATTATATAGGAAGAGCATTATAAATGAAACAAGGATATCAATGTTTGAAAAGAGGATATAAAAAATAATGTGAGGATATCCATGAAATGAGGATATCAAATGAAATGAAGATATCCATGAACGAAATAAGGATATCCATGAATGGTACCAAGATATTGAAATCCATGAAATGTGGATATTGAAATCCATGATTGTGAAATATGGATATTGAACATGTGTACATTGCAATCAGTAATTGTGAAATATGGATATTGGGAAATAAGGATATCTGAAATCCACGATTTATGAAAATAAGGATATTAATTCCATCAAAATTGAAATATATTCCCTTATAATAAAAATATAACATATGGGCTTACCGAAAGTGAAAAGAAACTCTTGGGGAGATTTTAAATATATTATCAGTGCATGCAATCACTCAAAATAAGGAGTTGTGAAAGGAGAACTACATGTTGTACTCTTTTCCTTAACTGAGCTTTTCCTAACAAGGTTCTTAACGAGTCAGTTTAATCACAACTAATATGGAATCTCCAAAAGAGATTAGGAATATATTGCAAAGAATATAAATCCGAGATCAGAAATTGCACGGACTATGATACTTATACTAATCCTTGGAGGATTATTGAAATGTCCGGGGTATATTTCTATAAGATACGTGTTGCACTCTTTTTTCATTAAATGAGGTTTTGTCCCATTGGTTCTTCCTAGCAAGGTTTTTAACGAGGCAACATGAATGGCTTATTAGCATGAATATTGTACTCTTTTCCCTTCATTAGGGTTTTTCCCAGTGGGCTTTTCCTAATAAGATTTTAACGAGGCATATTCATGGCATAGTGGGTAACACTACAAAGATCGAGATTATTCCTCAAAGTTTGAAAACATGAGGAGTAGTTGTACTCTTTTTCCTTCGATCAAGTTTTTTTACACTGGGTTTTCTTGACAAGTCATAATGTGGCAACAGGTGGATACTCCAACAAAGAATGATATACATGACAGATTCACTCAATTTTTGTCCCATGAGATTTTACTGAAACGGCACAAGAATACTCATACAAGAACTATTGAGATAAGTGGGAGCAAATTTATGAAATTATAGATTGCTGAGGCTTTGTCCACATGATTCTCCCAGCAATACTATGATGCAACAAGATATGGTCATCACAAGCTCAAGTACAAATAGTTTGGAAATATTCTCTAATTGGTTTTTTTTCCAAACTAGTTAAACAGAGATCTATGTAAATAGTCATTCAAGGAGAAGTGTTATAAGATAGTATGAAAGTGACATTTCAGTTATTAATGAAAACGGGAATTCATTTGTTAATAAAAATCATACCCGAGAATTATTCTCTCTATTATCTTAAATTCTCTCTATAGTATTTCAGTTTTCTAACAAGACCCAATTATTATTAATACTAGTTTTATTGTCCCAAATTACATTGGGTTGACCCAATATGCTGGCCCAATTAAGTCATCCAAATGATAAGTAGTACTATTATTTAAGAAGCTTTTGTTTCCACAATAGCTCTAGAAAACGGTGCTGATTCAAATCTTGGAAAACTAAAACATTGTTGAAGTAAAAGCAAGCAATTCAGGAATTAGGACATCTTAAATGTTGGTCAAAGAAAAGAGTACAACATTGGTAGGTAAGATTCGTTATATCTTACCCTCTCATCTGATCCTTACTTCAATCTCAGGAGCTCAGAAATCCTACGTATTGTGATATTTCTCACATATTTTTCAAATACGGCCTTGGACAGTAATTTAGTGAATAAATCAGCCACATAATCCTCAGACTTCACTTGCTTAACTTGGATATTGAGAAGGGCCCATTGTTGCTGATTGTAGGAAAACCTTGGAGAGATATGCTTCATATTATATCCCTTGATGTACCCAAGCTTCATCTATTCGATGCAAGCGGCATTATCTTCGTATATGCATGTGGGCGTATCAGTGACATTACTTAGTCCACTATTACCTCGAATATGTATAACAATAGTTCTCAATTATATATACTCGCATACCGCCTCGTGTAGAGCGATAATCTTAGCGTGATTCTAGGCGGTAGCAACAAGGGTTTGCTTAGTAGATCTCCAAGATATCGAGATGTTCCCAATGGTAAAAGCGTAGCCAATTTGGGACCAATCTTTATGTGGGTCTGAAAGATACCCAGCATCAGTAAAACCTATGAACACATTCGTCGGGTGGTAACATTTGCATTCACACTGGCTTTAGTGATTGCACAATCATCGGCAGTTTCGTTAGCATTATAGGGAAAGAAAAGGCCCGAGTCAATGGTTCCTTTGAGGTACCAAAAGATATTCTTGATACTATTTAAATGACATTGCATGGGCTCAGGACTATATTTAGCCAACAAGTTCATTGAGAAAAGCTATATTAGGTTGAGTACACCGAGACAAGTACAATAATGCACCTATTGCACTTTAGATAGGGAATTTCGTTTTCGAAAAGCTTTCCGTCTCATTCCTTTGGACGAAATGGATCCTTCTTAAAGTCCAAACCATGACCGATCATGGGAGTTCTAACCGTTTGTACCTTGTCCATGTTGAAACGCCTGATTTTCTTGTAGACATAGACAGATGGGTGGGTGAGGATTCCACCACCTCGATGTTCTAGCTCAATGCCTAGACACGATCGAGTTTTCCCAGATCACTCATCTCAAAATCGAATTTTTGATAGATGACGATTTCTCTTAATTCATCAAGAGAACCGATTAAGTTCTTATCGTCAACATACACAACTACAGTCGCAAATTCGGAACTTATTTTCTTAATAAACACGCAGGGACACAATTCGCCGTTCTTATATCCCCTTCCAATCAAGTAGTCACTTAGACATGTATACCACATCCGCCCGGATTGTTTTAATCCATAAAGTGAGTGTTTTAACCATACTGCAAACACACTCCGTGGTCTAGAGTCACTCGACTTGGGTATTGAAATGCCATCGAGCACTTCCATATATATCTCTATATTAAAATCCCTGTAGAGATATCACTAACTACATTTATGAGCTGCATTTCCAGTCCTTCGGAAATTACTAAGCTAATGAAGTAGCTTAGGGAAGAGTATATCTCCTTAGTCAATTCCTCGACATTTTATGAGAACCTTCGAGCCTTGTACTTTAGAACTTAATTCTTCACATTACGCTTACTGACAAAGATTTATTTTATGTTCTATTGGATTTACACTTGGTGAGGTTAGCACTACCTACCAATTACCTCACTTTGTCAAAGAATATAGTTCTGCATGAAATGCATTATCCTTTATGGCTAATCAACTCAATGTTGATATCATACAATAGAGTGAGATTCAACATCGTCTTGCTATATGCTTTGAGCAACGATAGATCATCAAAGTGGGTGGATGATCATTCCACACTCTAGTGATTCATCGAGATTTCTTGATTTTCTGAATTTTATCAATCTTCAGGGCGTCCCTCTCAGCATGACTCATGGACATAGTAAAATCAAGTATGATATCATGAAACGAGTTCATTGATGACTAATATATAAATTTATGTCGTAATCTACCTCCTCCTTATGTGAGTTTATTCGAACCAACACCTCTTTCTTTAAGGAGCTATGGCCTAAATCACACATCCACCATGTGCGATGGCAGCACTCGATTCGTCGGTGTTGAGACCCTTACCAAGGACTTTCAACCTTACAGGTTGCATCTGGTATATATGATCTCATCACTTTAATGATATCAGTAAGCGCATTAGGCATCGAATCTGCTACGTTCCAAAGATCGAGAATTTTCACTATCATATAGCGAAATTCGGGGATAAAAATGAGACAAAGTAGGGACACACCATGACAATTCCTGTCATTCCCTGAGAAAGTTCATCTTCTCTCCTCCCCCTAACGATGGGAAGGTTGTCTTATCAAAGTGACAATCCGCAATCGAGTAGTAAAGAAATCACCTATCAAAGGTTCTAAATAGTGGATAACCATTGAGCATTCATATCCAATGTAACTACTTAATCGTGTTTAAAGACCCATGCACTATGGGGGTGTAGAAGGCACAATACTACATAACCAAATATGCACAATTGACACTCAAGCTCGTCTGAGTCCAAAATGTAAAAATCAAGGCTTATCCAGTTACCAACTAGTACGCATAAATCATTTGGTTAGCAGAGGGTCTACAATGAGTGAATAAGTAAAGTTGCATGCAAGACTACATGACCCCAGATAGAAAGAGGCAAATTGGTATGCATAATCAATGCTCGGGCTACCATCTGATTCATTCGATGGTTGCCTCCACGAGAACATTTTGCATATGCTCGTAGGGGTTGGGATGCTTTTCGTCGCTCCCAATTGATATGCAGTATTCATCAAGTACTTTAGATGTGAAATATACAACATTATCAAGTCTTATAGACCGAACATGGTGGTCAGGGTGGTGATCCCTTAGACATATAATCCGTGCTAGAAAATTTTCAAAAGCACCATTTTTAGTGGACAAGAGGGCGACATGTGACCAGCATGTCGAAATGTTAACTAGAACTATAAAATATCTAAATGGTCCGAACTTTGGTTGAATCGGTCCACAGATATCCATTTGAATCTTTCGTAAAAATGGAATTTTCATATCTTTAGCATATGATAGTCTCGCTCCTACTCTGGCTAAAGGGCAAGCTTTGCATAAGAGGCGATGTGCATTCGACAGGGTCAAACGTGTAGAACGGGCAGATTTCTCTGATGCTTTGGATGACGTAGCTTGCGGAACACCAACAAAGTTCGTTATATGGGTTCGTTGCCCGCTTCTACTTTGCATGCGTAAGAAAGAATGTGGATCATCACTTCACGACCTGGATGCCCCAGTCGTTAATGCCAAAGCCTGTACGAGTCACGTCCCAAAGTTTGTTATAGGTACTTTAATAGGATTAAACAACCCTGATCATAGTGACGTATAGTCCACTTGACTGACTCGTAAGTTTATCTAAGATGCACTTTCGACCGCATTCATTGCACGTAATATAGAGATACTCCATTCTACTCTCACAATGGGTTTCAACACGAAAGTCGTTGATACATATATCCTTGAAGCTTTGTAAGGTTGGAGTTAATCACTCTCAATGTATATAGAGTGTCGGTGATAATAAAACAGTGCCGTTAGGCATCAAGAACCGGGGGTGCTGCATCATTGGATGAAGTGGAATGATCCAATCATCATAATCACTAATATGTTATAGGCTATTATAATCAGCCTATCACTTGAGTGTTCCTCGATTCATTTGTCAAACGAGAACACGAGTGATAAAAACTCTGAACCATAAGCATAGGAACAATATTTGGTATTTTGAATAAAGTCAATCACTTGTATACGTAAGCAACAATAATATCTTGTTCGAAACCAAAATACATCAGACCATTACTAGAAAATATCAAAACATCTACCGATAAAATTTGTCACTGAGATAGGAGTCTAATGACTTTGCCATTGCTAGCCTCAAGAATTTGCTTTGTCCCGGCAGGCCTATCATTATTGTACTCTACCATATACTCATTCGCTAGTATAAGCACTTAAGTAAGGAAATTAGAATGTTTTTTATGGATCATGTCGTCTTTGTGAGTTTCTTTTCACAAAAAAAAGATATGCGCCTTAAGGTGGAGCATATCTTTATTGAAGTTGTTGACTCATTATAGTAAAGCAAGTGGAATTCGTCCCACTGCACGATCAACTCGAGAAATAGTTTCTCGAAATGGCCCTTAAAGGCATCCCACATTTCGTTTGGGATTTCATCTAAAGATATTCCGACCATAAGCTGGGGTCGAGATTTTGCCTAAGACCATTAGCGCGCTTGCTTTCACATTTTTTAAATGGTTCGTCGTCTGTATGAACATAAAGTGTGGCGCTAACATCTCAAAATTATAATCTCATCTATGACACTCAATGTAACATCCCCAAAACTATATGGGAATATTACACGCCGTAGACCCTTTCCACAAGGATCTACCAGGCTAAACATCCATAAACAACCAAATACTTGCCCGACCAGGGTCAAACAATAAAATGATACAGACCGATATGGTCACTTACACGTGAATACACAGACCGATGAGGTCACGCAACCCAATCGATAAAACTAACTTAATTAACATTACCCACACAGGGGTCGAAATACAATACAGCGGAAGACTGAAATCAACTCTGACAACAGAACAAAAATCAAAATAACTCTCGACTCATGATTAGTATCGTAGCTCGTCATCCTCTTGTGCCAATCCTGTGACTGCTCCCCTGAATCAGCATGTACCGGACGCAAAAGCAGACATCCACCCCGATTACTGGGGTTAGTAAACTCCACTGTTTTACTAGTGCAAGTATCAAATCATACGAAATGTAACAAGCAATTAATAATCGTGATCAAATATAATAATCAAGTATCAAATATTCCCGGGAGGTTTTCACAAGGGAAGATAAGCTATGAAGCATTCGAAAATAAGATTATCATCTCGGGAATTTTTAAAATTTCAAAACCTTAAGACCTCAAGTCCTGATTCACAAACCTTTCGAAAAACTTAAGGGCCTTAACCCAAAACTTGTTTCATAATTCAACAGTTTACAATACGGGAAACATTTCCATAAATCTCGTGGGACTCGGCCCAACATTCTTTCTTAAAACTTTTCCTTTAAAAACTTTGATTTGAAAAGTATCATGCTCATGACACCGTGATCCACTGTCACGTGTCTCCGTAGGTTGAACAACCCGCACGGACTACATCACGCACAATTAAACAAACATAATCAATTCCGACACCGTGATCCACTGTCACGTGTCTCCGTAGGTTCAACAACCCACACGGACTATTAACCAAACATAACCAATTTCCGACACCGTGATCCACTGTCACGTGTCTCCGTAGGCATAACAACCCGCACGGACTATATCAATCACAACAATCACACACATAGTCCTGACACCGTAGTCCACTGCCACGTGTCACCGTAAGCCCCGTCGAGCTCACCCGGTTGGACGCACTGTGTCCGAAACTCATGGTCCACTGTCATGCGTTATCGTAGGCCTCGTCAGACCAGCACGATTGGACCTCAGTACCTCACTAAGTTCTGATCCCGTAGTCCACTGCCACGAATCCTCGTAGGTCCCGTCGAACCAACACGAGTGAACTTAGCGGTCATACACATATTCACATCCACATTACATACAACAATGAGTACAATTAATCAATCACCTTGATCACCACAAAATCGTACATTGCACGCACATAACACAACCTCGACACTCGCAACAACTATCATCAATCAACGACATTTAACCAACATAACACACATTCGGTACACAATACATTGCACAACCAAGTGTACAACCATCCCATATGTACGTCGCATTCCTGCACAAATGGCACAACGCCTAACACGTATACTGATATAACACTATTATCACAAAGCCTTCAAATTATGGAAAACACAACCAACTCAAACGGAACATAATTACGAAGGCAAGCAAAGTCATCATACATCTCATACGTAATTACTAGTCGCAAGATACAAGTCGTATAGTAAGATACTTGCCTTAATAACCGCTACCGAACGCTCCGAAGAACACGGTTCGACCGGGAAGCTCGAACCCAAAAGAAGGCAACGAACGGAAGGGTTCCGACTCGAGTTCTTCACAAGAATTTGTTCCTAAGTCACAACGATATCAATTCAATCACAATTCTACGAAAACGTATGGAACTTCCCAAGTTCTACCCATTGAAGCATTTTATCGGACACTTTGAGGGCATAGGCCAATTTGATCGATTATTCAAAGAAATACTCAAATTCGTTCCACAAAACTTCAAGGGTATTGAATGATTACGAGTTTACAATCAAGTTCTAACAATAATATGAATCAAAACGAAGCAAATAGGCCAAAACACCAAGAAACCTCAAGAACACCCAAAAACCAAAAGTTTAGGTGTTCTTACCTTCGATCCGGGTGGAAGATGATGTTAATCTATGATTCCAACTTCCAAAACATGTTGCTCTATGTCATATCCATCCAAATCCATCCATTATTGACGAACAAACGCGAAGAAACGAAGAAAAAGGGTGAAAATGGCCGGATGACTCGGTCCAGGCCCTTAAATAGCCGACTGGCCGGCCGCTTACGTGCGTGTCGGCGAGGCCTACGTGCATGTCGGCCAAGGCGAACTCTGCGACGATTACGCCGGACATGTTACGTGCGTAATCGGAAGGCATTACGCACGTAACGGCATTACGGCCGTTCGCTGGGCCATTACGGCCGTTACTCGGCGGGCACGGCCGGCCAGCCTCGGTCGATCCGACGGTCCGAAAAATCCCGAAACTCCGACCTGAACGTAAACCGAAAACAGGATTATGAAGTACTCGCAAAGATGAATCCGAATACTAAGAGAACACCCGATTCCGACCACCCGAGGGCTCGAAATTCGACAATGAAAGTAATTACCCCAAACTTTGGGAAATTACGAAAATGGCCCAAAACGTCCGAAATACACGATACACGATCGAAACACCAAACCGAAGCTTACAACATGAATAATAACATTAAATGGACTTCCGAGAAACTCGAAACAACATTTTCGAACGAGATTCGCGAGAATCGAACTCAAGTGCGGAAAAGTCATTTAAGAACACGAAACTCAACAAAACGATACCGAAACGAACTCGGATGACAAAAAGTGTAGAATTAAATATTCTCAGAATGACGAAACGGTCAAAAGTGAGACGTCGAAACGGACCTCCGCCGAAAAATGAAAATTACTGGAAATCCGAAATTGCGGATATTACATTCTACCCTCCTTAAAAGAAGTTTCGTCCCGAAACTTAAAATAAGTAGGGAGAAGCAATATCCCAACAGGAAACCTCAACGAGATACACAAGAAACGCATAACTTTCGCCCATTGGCGAAACGTTACAAGCATTGCGAAAGAATATACAGCGTGAAAACACGCCTCACGACGATCATAACAACGCCATCGGCAATGATTCAAAACAATAACGATCAATTAACGACGCATCACATACCACATCATATGCACACATTTAATCAAATAAATGTACGCGACAACAAGTCGCACCCGACTAAAACGGCTATGCGATAGAAACAAATAGAGTATTACGATAGAAATCATTCTGATTCTCATCAACAAGAAAATGTCCGACGTCAAAACACAAACAATTCAAGATAACGGAAAACGAGAATACCGGATATTACATTCTATCCTATTAAAATTAAGTTTCGTCCGAAACTTAAAATAAAACATCATGATAGAATAGAAACAAAACCAAAAGGTTCACGCAACAAATATCAATCTCTACACGAATTACAAGACAAAGTACGATACACAACTACATCATCGACACCACCGGGCCCTCCCGAGTAGGAACGAAAACCCGATTCCCGAACATCCCGGCAACGGTCTCACAATGCACCGCTTGGTGCCCGATTGGCCGCACTTAAAACAATTAACCGGTGGCGACGACAATTCTATCTCGCATGGCCTACATTGCAGTTAAAGCGAGTCTTCACACCGATCGTCTTACTCGCCTGCAGGGTAAGGTTCTTAGGTAGTCAACCGAACAAGGAGTGCTCCCGGAAGGAAATGCGAAGCAACAGCTCACGGATCTCACTCCTCGGCCTCTTGAAAAATTTCTCGAGGTCTTACGTCTCTTACTCTACGGGCAGATTCCGTCACAGAAACGGCCATCTCAATGGCTAAAGCTCGGTCCTGATATTCCTTCAGGGTGGTACACATGAGCGGAGCCATACTCTCACGGATATGGGGTTTCATGCGCATATTGAAGTATCGGACCTTGTCCGCTTCACTTCTCACTTGATCACGAACATAAGCCAACTGTCGATTATAATCGACTATCGCCTGGGATATTGACACATCCTGGGGCGTAGCCGAGAAAAACTCAACGATTCTGCGTTCACGAACAGGCAACGGGCAATACTCTGCCTCCATGGCGGTCTTAAACTCAGCCCATGTAGGTGTACGATCTGCAGGCACTACAGCGTGCCACCAGTCTGCAGCTTCTTTGTCGAGTAGGTACTGAGCAATGGGTACCCTCCTATCATCCGGACAAGCTACAGCATCAAATATTCTGTCCAACTGGAAGAGCCAGTTTTCCCAACCTAACAAGTCAGACGAACCCACAAAACGGGGCGGCTGCATCTTCATCACATCTCGTAACCACTTACTAGTTCCGTTATCCCTATTTGGGTTCTCATCCCGACGTACGGCCTGATTCATCTGCACTAACTGGTCAACCACCTGACGAAGGATGGTGGCGGCGCCAACGTCAACATTAACGCTAGTCGAATGTCCCTGATGCATCTTGGTGATTGGTACTCGGCAAGGAGGGAGTCGCCCTCTCCTGCTCCCGATTACGACCACGACCACGACCACGGCCACGGCCTCGACCTCGACCTCGACCCCTTAGCATACTGAACGGACAACCAATCAGAATAACAAGATAAAACAAACCTCACATAATCGACATAAGCCCACAATCAGCAGCACAATGCAATATTCACACGTTCACATTGACAAAGATGAACGACCTATACCTCAGCATACATGGTTAAAACATTAAGCATACCATTGTGGTCCAACACCGGTAATATTTTAAAAAAACTAGTTTATCGAGGTATTTGTTCGAATGATAATATAAAAAAAATTCGCGAGTTCGAAAGATTTTGCTGGGGTGAAATTTTGAAAGCACTTTGTTTAATACCTTGGTCATTTAATCAAAACCATGTATCTCAACATTTAGAAAACACTAAAACATTCTCCGGCGAGCACAACAACACTACAAACTTATCACAACCACCTAGCCCCAACACATGGACATAAGAAGTTCAAAATCCCAAAAACCAAAAATCGTTCTGCAAAATAAAGATTTCCCGAAATCCTTTAGTTCATAAACAAAACGACGGTAATATTTTACAATGTCCGAAGTACTTCAAAACACATTTTTCAAATACCGTCTGATGGTGTCATTTGAAAATACACGGCCCATTTGTCAAAATTTACAAATTTTAAAAATCTATATAAACCGTGGTTTGACCGAACCACCAAAATATTTTCTAAAAATCGATTTCTACAAAAATTCTCAAACTGTAAAGTCCTTCAGAAAATATTCTTAAAGTTACCCATAGCGAACAAAAATTACAACATTCCAAAAACAGTCAAATTTAAAACCACATACTCAAATGGCAACCAGGGTCGCCAATTCAATCAAATGCATCTCGTGGTTTCAAGTCTAAACACACAGCAAAATCATTCATCGGAGTTTCTCACAAACTCTACCATTGATATCTTCACAGAACCCATCAAGGTTTACATCTTTCACACCATACCACCCCACACGGTGGTTCAAAAGTAAAACAACAATACGCCCAGCTATACTCATACCATGTACCACAAGTATTAAAATCAACTACATCACACAATACCGTAAACAAAATCATGCACCAATTAACTCACTATGATAAAATCGAGATACAGTGTATTACGCATAAAGGAGGAGACTTACATCCACAGGTCGCACGAAGGTGACAGTCGCCCACGATACTAATCTCACTCGACAACATAACTGACACGTCGTGACTACGCACAACTCAATTTGTCACTGACGACTCGAACGACAAGACAACACATTACTCGACAAATCACGACTTGACTCGACCCGACAGCCTAGGTTTCCGCAACCTAAGCTCTGATACCATAATTGTAACATCCCCAAAACCATATGGGAATATTACACGCCGTAGACCCTTTCCACAAGGATCTACCAGGCTAAACATCCATAAACAACCAAATACTTGCCCACTGTGGTCAAACAATAAAATGATACAGATATGGTCACTTACACGTGAATACACAGACCGATGAGGTCACGCAACCCAATCGATAAAACTAACTTAATTAACATTACCCACACAGGGGTCGAAATACAATACAGCGGAAGACTGAAATCAACTCTGACAACAGAACAAAAATAAAAATAACTCTCGACTCATGATTAGTATCGTAGCTCGTCATCCTCTTGTGCCAATCCTGTGACTGCTCCCCTGAATCAGCATGTACCTGGACGCAAAACAGACATCCACCCCCCGATTACTCGGGGGTTAGTAAAACTCCACTGTTTTACTAGTGCAAGTATCAAATCATACGAAATGTAACAAGCAATTAATAATCGTGATCAAATATAATAATCAAGTATCAAATATTCCCGGGAGGTTTTCACAAGGGAAGATAAGCTATGAAGCATTCGAAAATAAGATTATCATCTCGGGAATTTTTAAAATTTCAAAACCTTAAGACCTCAAGTCCTGATTCACAAACCTTTCGAAAAACTTAAGGGCCTTAACCCAAAACTTGTTTCATAATTCAACAGTTTACAATACGGGAAACATTTCCATAAATCTCGTGGGACTCGGACCAACATTCTTTCTTAAACCTTTTCCTTTAAAAACTTTGATTTGAAAAGTATCATGCTCATGACACCGTGATCCACTGTCACGTGTCTCCGTAGGTTCAACAACCCGCACGGACTACATCACGCACAATTAAACAAACATAATCAATTCCGACACCGTGATCCACTGTCACGTGTCTCCGTAGGTTCAACAACCCACACGGACTATTAACCAAACATAACCAATTTCCGACACCGTGATCCACTGTCACGTGTCTCCGTAGGCATAACAACCCGCACGGACTATATCAGTCACAACAATCACACACATAGTCCTGACACCGTAGTCCACTGCCACGTGTCACCGTAAGCCCCGTCGAGCTCACCCGGTTGGACGCACTGTGTCCGAAACTCATGGTCCACTGCCATGCGTTATCGTAGGCCTCGTCAGACCAGCACGATTGGACCTCAGTACCTCACTAAGTTCTGATGCCGTAGTCCACTGCCACGAATCCTCGTAGGTCCCGTCGAACCAACACGAGTGAACTTAGCGGTCATACACATATTCACATCCACATTACATACAACAATGAGTACAATTAATCAATCACCTTGATCACCACAAAATCGTACATTGCACGCACATAACACAACCTCGACCCTCGCAACAACTATCATCAATCAACGACATTTAACCAACATAACACACATTCGGTACACAATACATTGCACAACCAAGTGTACAACCATCCCATATGTACGTCGCATTCCTGCACAAATGGCACAACGCCTAACACGTATACTGATATAACACTATTATCACAAAGCCTTCAAATTACGGAAAACACAACCAACTCAAACGGAACATAATTACGAAGGCAAGCAAAGTCATCATACATCTCATACGTAATTACTAGTCGCAAGATACAAGTCGTATAGTAAGATACTTGCCTTAATAACCGCTACCGAACGCTCCGAAGAACACGGTTCGACCGGGAAGCTCGAACCCCAAAGAAGGCAACGAACGGAAGGGTTCCGACTCGAGTTCTTCACAAGAATTCGTTCCTAAGTCACAACGATATCAATTCAATCACAATTCTACGAAAACGTATGGAACTTCCCAAGTTCTACCCATTGAAGCATTTTATCGGACACTTTGAGGGCATAAGCCAATTTGATCGATTATTCAAAGAAATACTCAAATTCGTTCCACAAAACTTCAAGGGTATTGAATGATTAAGAGTTTACAATCAAGTTCTAACAATAATATGAATCAAAACGAAGCAAATAGGCCAAAACACCAAGAAACCTCAAGAACACGCAAAAACCAAAAGTTTAGGTGTTCTTACCTTCGATCCGGGTGGAAGATGATGTTAATCTATGATTCCAACTTCCAAAACATGTTGCTCTATGTCATATCCATCCAAATCCATCCATTATTGACGAAGAAACGCGAAGAAACGAAGAAAAAGGGTGAAAATGGCCGGATGACTCGGTCCAGGCCCTTAAATAGCCGACCTGGCCGGCCGCCACGCACGTAATCGGCCAAGGCCTACGTGCATGTCGGCCAAGGCGAACTCTGCGGGCGATTACCGGACATGTTACGTGCGTAACGGAAGGTCATTACGTGCGTAACCGGCATTACGGCCGTTCGCTGGGCCATTACGGCCGTTACTCGGCGGGCACGGCTGTGCCTCGGTCGATCCGACGGTCCAAAATCCCGAAACTCCGACGAACGTAAACCGAAAACACGATTATGAAGTACTCGCAAAGACGAATCCGAATACTAAGAGAACACCCGATTCCGACCACCCGAGGGCTCGAAATTCGACAATGAAAGTAATTACCCCAAACTTTGGGAAATTACGAAAATGGCCCAAAACGTCCGAAATACACGATACACGATCGAAACACCAAACCGAAGCTTACAACATGAATAATAACATTAAATGGACTTCCGAGAAACTCGAAACAACATTTTCGAACGAGATTCGCGAGAATCGAACTCAAGTGCGGAAAAGTCATTTAAGAACACGAAACTCAACAAAACGATACCGAAACGAACTCGGATGACAAAAAGTGTAGAATTAAATATTCTCAGAATGACGAAACGGTCAAAAGTGAGATGTCGAAATGGACCTCCGCCGAAAAATGAAAATTACTGGAAATCCGAAATTGCGGATATTACACTCAAGTCCTTCTCAGTTCAAGAACATTAGCGCGCTTGCTTTCACATTTTTTCTAAAGTGAGTTTGCATAGCGGAAGTTTAAGTGTGAGTTGCTGAGGCGTTCTCCTGTTTGCTTGGTGCGTACAGGGTTTTGCAATGTATACTTGTATAAATAATAGTTATGAATACGGATAGAAGGTAAATAACAAACAATTTAAAGTGGTTCGAACTGGTCCTCCACACAGGAGTAAGTAGTTTATTAAAATCACTACGTACACAACTGCGTGACTTTAACTAAACCTATCTCTATATCGTTCACACAGATTGATACAAAGACTGTAGCTTTCAACTATTCATATAGATTGGATGTAAGCTTCTTTGACTTCTTCTCACACATATTGAAGCTTCCTCCTATTTCTCCCACACAGGTCAGAATAGCTTTCCCTTAGTCCACACAGGGATAAGTTTACTCAACAGTAATAATGGTAAAATCACATATTTGAACAATAGCTTGAATGCTTGATGATCTTGGGCTGATGATGTGCTGTTCACGTTGAGGACTAGTATATTTCTTTTCTCAGGTATTGCAGTATGCTCAAAGAAATATGTTTGCTCTTGCAAGCTTGATATAATGTTTTTTGTGCTTGTTCACATATGAATTTCAGTATTCAATCTCTACTTGCATTGTCCTCTTGCATGGAGTATTTATAACTTAGGAATAGGTCAGTTATAAATATGTTAGTTGATTGGTTGGTGAGAAAAAGTCCATTCTGATTGGCTGTTTTCAGAATGTTTGACTTCCAAGATGCTTGATCCGTATTTTTCTCCTTGTCTGAAGATTCCTTGTCAGTTGGATTTAAATACTTTATCCAATCAATATTTAAATACTTCTTTCAAAATTGTGTCTTGACTTTTGTGAATAAAGTAGATTCTATCACAACGGTCTTCAGTCCTGTTGGATAAGTGTTTTAGTTTTCCCAACACTTTCAGACTGTATGTTGTATCCAACATGTTATGTCTTTATTGCTGTATGAGAAAGGTTCTGTAGGATAGACTGTATAAGATCTTCACTGCTGTATGGAAGGGGCAGTATGGAGATTCCAGACAACTTTCATACTTAGCGGCCTTTCAGCTCTTTCGAATCCTTTACTGTATGATGGCCATTATCAAAACAGGATACATGATTGTTTATCCCAACAATTTCCCCCTTTTTGATTATGCCAAAACTTCTTCAAGATAACTTCTTGATTCAGAGAGGCTGACTCTTGGTCTTTTGTCGAATGATCTGATCTTTAGTACTTAGTCTGAAAATGTTAACTGCCCGCAGGAAAGTTCTAAGAAATTGAAAACCTCTACAGGGATGTGTATTACAACTTTAAACTTATGATTGGCGCCCAGGCACAATTTTATAGTGTTTGTCTAGGTTGAATACAACTTAACTTATGAACTGTTCACAGACATGTTCTTAAAACTTTAAGACATGTTCTAAACTTGTTCGTCTGCAGTAAATAAATTCGTAATCAAATAGTAAAAACTGTAAGCATAGATTACGAGCAGTAATCTTTCAAGAGAACATATTTTTATTGATAACCAAGGAAAAATTACAAGTTCTTGAAAGATAAAGAAAATGCATACTTCAATTGCTAGCCTAAGGAACAAATACAGTGAGAATGCCTAGACAAGCTAATTCCTGTACTGAGAATTCCTCCAAGGTCTCATGTCAGGATCATTCTCGGTTTCTTTCCACCAATTAACAAATGAATCCTTGCCTTGATCCCGGTAGATCGCTCTTTCTTCAATGGATTGGTCGAAATCAAGTATCCAGTTATTTGGATGGGTGAGCCGATCTCCTCTTAGGTGCCTTGATTTCATCTGTAGTTGTAGAGGAAGTTTTCCTTCTGCTAACATCCTCGTGAATTCATCTACAGTATCCAACCGAGTCTTGAACTTATTGAACATAAAGGACTCCCAGATGAGTTTAACGACGTATCTCATCAGTTCGTTTTTTCTCCAGTCCTTTAATTCACCAGTTGTAGGTGGTTGGTTTGTGGGCAGAAGAATCTCGGATGGTTTTTGCACGTTGTTCTTTCAAGGAACATTGGGATCATAGAACTTTGGACGAGAACTAGATACCTTGTATCCTCTTCTAGGTGTGGCCAAACGGCCATTGGAGCAGCGATGCTATCTTCAAGAGCAACATTCATCTTTTTTTCTCTTTCCAGCCTTCATTTCCTTCCAGCCTCTCTAGCTTTTCCCCCCTTTTTGGCATCATCAATAACTGACACCTTTGTATGAAGATCATGTAGAAGCTTCATAGCATCATCTTGCTTGTTCATCATATTATCGATCTTATCCACCAGAGTACCGAGCACCAGAGATATGTTATCTATCTTAGCATCATGCTCTGTCAGTCTGGTTCCGGTCTCCTTGAGAGCAGCATCCGTCTTGGCCTCTGAAATTCAGAGCTTTTCTTGCTCTTGCCATAGGACTCTCTTCTGATGCTGCTTTAGCTGATGGAGAGCTTGTCATAATGCATTGGGCATTAGGCAGAATGCTTCCTCGACGTTGGTGATTGCAGTGTTTACATCAGAGAGATCATCCTGGGCAGTGCCTCGTAGCTAGTCGAGTTCTTTACCTACGTCATACAGGGCCTTCACGGCTTCCTGTAGAAACACGGTTTGTCGCTCGAGTGCCTGGAGTTGCTCAATACGGGCTTCTAATTCGAGGGGATCTAGGACGTGCGATTTTGGTATCCTCCAGTTCATTGAGTTGACGGAGAACCACATAGTGACGAGGGCATCGTGGTCTGTCATCTGGCAGGAAACCATCATTGGAAACATATTTGGAGGGAGATGCAGGGGCATCTTGAGGTGGAACAGCAGATAGTGTTGTTGGTTCAGTCTCTGGGATAGGAGGGACTGATTCCTCCTGTTTAGGTTAGTTTTCTGTAGTTGGGGGTACATTAGGGACTGAATCCTCCTGTTGACTCTCAGCTTCCGCCTGATCCGGAAGAGGGACTGATTCCTCTTGGCAGATGGAGCGGGCTTCTTCCTCATGATCCTAGATAGGTTGGGCTGCCTGTTCAAGAACTATTTGTTGCACAGGAGGGACTGAATCCTCTTGTTTTTATTGAGCAGCTTCTTTTTGGGGATTAGGGGACTGATGTCTTTCTGAGGTCCCCTGACCCTATTGGCCTTGCATACGAGCCATTTCTTCATCCCTTGCCTCTTTGTGTCTGATCCGTAGATCGGCCTGTAGATCATCGTCGTCGGCATCAGAGTTGGGATTGGATTTATGGCTATCAGAAGGAGATTTGTCATCGGATTGAGACTTCCCTTTCTATCGAGTCTTCTCTTTTGCCAGGTAGAAATTTGTAATGAGCTCACGGCAAAATTGATTCTCCCATTTAATCAAGACTTCGATATTCTGGGTGTCCGTGACCTCCAGAACGAACAGTTCTTCCTCCTTCCACTCTTCCCAGTTGTACAGGTCATCATACAGGGTGACCTTGTATATTTTCCCAGTTACAAAGTGCTCATAGGCTTGTTTAATTTTTACCTGGAGAAGAGTTTCATTGATTAGTGCCGATGGGGAGGGACTCCTTACAGTACTTGGGTCTACTATATGGATGGGATCTGCAACAGGTGTGGGAGCCTGTATTAGAGATGGAATCCTAACAGGGGTTGGTACCCTGATTGGAGATAGATCCCTAACATGGGATGGCACCCTGATGGAAGAGGGATCCTATATGGGTGTGGGTTCCCTTACAGGAGAGGTGGACTTTGGCTCCGTAGGGGCAGCCGACTCGCTAGAGCCCTCTATCTTGGCAAATAGTTGTTCACCCGTCATAGCCGCCACTGGCTCGGGATCTGCAGTTTGTGCAGCAACTATTTCTTACGAAGTGGTTGTGCCTTTTAGGGTTGGAACATTGGGTTGAGCCGTTGGGACATCTACAGTGACCATTGTAGCCACTGTAGCCCTAGTTTTGGAAGTTTTCTTGAGCTTCTTCTTTGCCTTCTCTACAGCCTCGGGTGACTTGCTGTCAGAGATACTTCTTTTTCTCTTATTATTCTCCTCACGCACGGCCTTGATAGTAACATCCCTGGGATCATAAGAAATAGGCATAGCCTGGGGATGAGGCCTACTAGAAAACAGTCCATCTCGATTAAAGACAATAGTCTTGCTCCCGCCTGTAACACCCCCAAGTTATTCAGGGTATATTACAGCGCCGTGAGCCCCGCCGTGGGACACACAAGGCTAAACATACGCGGAACTATAAAACTTGACCGAGAAGGTCTACATACAATGGAAAGAAAGACGATACAAATGGTATTCAAAACCATAACCAATGAAACCATATACATCACTGCACAAATCAATACCTCGGCAACACAGGCCGGAACATCAAGGAAACTGAAATACAATACTCGAGTATTTAAAATCCATTCCAATGCAACAACACTGAATGGAGGAATCCAAAAAGATAACCGGAGACAAGACACAGTATCACACTTGCCCATCATCTTCATGCCGACCCGATACCCGCCTGTCCTCTCTCCTGGAACCTGAAATACATAAAAGGTATTTCCCCCATAAAGGGGTTAGCCGTCGAATAGCTAGTGCAAGTATAACAGTATGAAACACAATACTCCTCGACAATAAAGTAAATGTAATCCGTCAATTCATCAATTCAAGACTAGTATTCCGGAATAACTAAAATCTCATAAGACGTATGTGAATGCCGTAAAAACGGTTCGTTCACCTCATACGCCGTTACGTATGTGAATGCCGTAGAAACGGTTCGTTCACCTCATACGCCGATACATGTAGGAATGCCGTCAAAACGGTTCGTTCATTACATGCCAACAATATATCTATGAATGCCGTAAAAACGGTTCGTTCATGATATGCCATCAATATTTCTTACTTTCAAAGTCGAGAACGTACAATCATAAATTTATACTTGCCTTGAATAATCGACGACGCAACGAATGGAATGGAAAATCACCGACGAATGCTAGGAACCATCGAAACCGAACCTAACGATTCGAAGAATACAATCACAACAGATTCTAAACGAATACGAAATTGGAATACGCCCGGAAACCCACCTACGATTCATGTATATTCGTATAAAAACGACAATGAGGGCGGACCACAACCAAACCCTCTCGATTTCGTAAAAATCACGAAATATACCATGAATCCGTAGAGAAACTAAGAGTACCAACAAGATTAATCATATTCATCATGAATTACTCAGCAAAACCGAATGAATCGGACAAAACCACGAAAATCCCCAAATCTCCCCAAAAGTAGGGTTCTAAAGATCTAACCTTGATTCGCTGGATCGAAGGATGTTATAGGACGATTGATCGGTGATATAAACTCAGAAACTTCGTGGATTTGTTGTTCAACAACATGGTTTCGTCTCCTCCAAAACCACAGCCGCGGAACGAAGAGAAATGAAATGAAAAATGACGAGAAAGTCAGTCTGTCATTTTTATATCGGCCGGAACTAGCGTGCGCTAGCCTTCCCGCCTAGCGCGGCGCTATCGGCCAAGATGTCGGCCGAGCACTCTCGGCCATGGCCCGCATGACCCGACACCACCGACCACCGCCGACCATGACTCGACCGCCCGACTCCCGCTAGCGTGCACTACGGCGGAAGCTCGCGCGCTAGCCGAATTGGCCCAAAGAGCCACCGGACTAACAAACTCACCTGTAACGACGCTAGTCGGCCGGCAGCGGCGCTACCCTGCCGGTTAGCGTGCGCTACGACCGACAAGAGCGTGCGCTACCCGCCGATCTCGACCGAGTCCGTAACCTCGTAATCCCTCGCCTGTGCCCGAGCAGCGTACGCCGGCCGACTCACTGGGTGCGCTACATCTGCTGAAGCTAGCGCGCGCAGCCCCGGCCATAGCGTGCGCTACGCGGTTCTCGCCGTGCTCGCTCGACGGTGCGACCATCGTCCGGCGAACTCGCGACCGTCCGGTCGATCCGCAATCGTCCGGCGGTGCGACCACTGTGGCTCGGCGACTCGATTTCCGAAAACGTACGGAACGAACACGACGAAAAGTTCGCGGACAACATCAACGACCCGAAATGAAAGCGTAAGGTAATAATTAATCATACGCGACCGAGAAAAGAGTCGAGACAACGAATACAGATAGAATACCCATAACTTTGGGTAAATTACAAAACGGCCCAAAACGCCCGAAAATCACGATACGCGATCGAATAACCAAACCGAAGTTCACAACACTTCTAACAAAGTTAAACGGACTTACGGGAAACTCGAAAGTTAGCTTAGAACGAGATTCGCAAGAATCGAACTCAAGTGCGGAAAAGTCGTTGAAAAGCACGGAACTCAACATAACGACACCGAAACGAACTCGGATGTCAAAAAGTGTATAATTAATCATTCTCAGGGTGACGAAACGGTCCCAAGCGAGTTGTCAAAACGGACTTCCGCCAAAAATAGAAAATTACCGAAAATCAAAATTACGGGTATTACATTCTACCCTCCTTAAAAGAAGTTTCGTCCCGAAACTTAAAACAGGTAGGGAGAAGAAATATTCCGCCAGGAAAAACTCAACGAGATACACAAGAACCGAAAACTTACGCCCAAACGGCGAGTCATCAATATAGAACACAACAATACATTACCCGAAGGTAAACCAAACCAATGCCGAAAAAGATACGAATTCACAATGCCCGAAGGATCCAACGAAAATACCCATACATCACAATGGCCTGAAAGCCGAACAGCCCAAAGCTGTGAATCATCACAAAATAGATCTCAAAGAAACCAACTCGATCGGACATACCCTCGGCGTATGAACAACCGATCGCAAATCGTCGGACATATCGAATACAACATGGACTACGAGCGATCAAACAATAAAGCTCAAGAGGACATCACAAGACGCCCGATCCGGAAATGTGTCCGTGCACATGTCCACCCCGTATACGGAATCCAGAATATACGTGTGACAATGTACCTAATTAGCCTCAAGAACTACGTCTCGTGTGCACGGTCCAATGCGGAAACATCCACGCATGACCATCGAGTGCCTGGCTAAAAATCCTACACATAACCAATCGGCACGCAGACATGATTCCAGGTATGCCATGATACAACATGACAACGAAACTCAAAGGATAAAATACCCATTACGGATCATACAATTCACCAAGTGAACGATGACACACGAATAATGAAAGATCGACACGACCAACGATATTCAAAACAACCATCCTGGGATAAGAATTCCCTAAGGACCGATTAACACGGCAATAACCACAACACCACAATTCGGGAAATCCTCCACCCTCAACGATCACAAAATTATCGAGTTCATAAGAATAATAGTGTGCTGCCCTGAGTTGGCCAACACGGCAATAATAACTCACAGATGGGCACTATCCTCGGAGATCCCCATTCAATATCTCGATTGTCTTCGAACGACCAATCGATAACGACTCAACGGATGGGAACTATCTTCGACAGTCCCAATTCAATACTTCGGTTACCTTAGAACGGCAACTCGATAACAATGGTACAACGGATGTCTCGGCACACTTAAATCAGTTACCGAAAATGAAGATGAAATTCGAATACATCAATGCCTTCAATCGGCCGTTTACGAACAACAATAACATTTGGCATGATTTGTCGACGGGTGTCGTATCAAACAATCCCCTGATATCAATACAATCATAAGTAGACCAAGTCTCGAAATGATACACACATTCGTACACCTACACGATAATATTAGTCTCATTGATTAGTACGAGTATAAAACTTGCCTCGATATCAATACAACGGACTGTTACCAATTCAGTTGATTTCGTCTTACGAATTCCTCAGTTTCGACCAAGTTAATCTACGAACCCTTCAACCTTAACCGCAACACAACAGTCATAATTCACGATCAAACATCATATCTCATTGTAAAACGAAGGATTAATAATCAACAAGTTCGATGACGACCAATATCAATATCACCAAACCACAAACTCAATCGTTTCACCATATCTTGACTAATCACAGTCTGAACAATCCAACTCAGACACTTACACATCCTGTCCACAATACGAGTCGAAATATGATGATCATATCAGCAACAAATAAGGACCAATAATAAGGGTCTAAATGTTCCAAAATAAATTCTTAAATTCGAATTGATAAGGTTCCCTTCTCGAAATCCATCGTTAAAATTTACTTATGACCGTCATCATTTCGAATCATCCGACTGGTTCAAAACAATAGATAATCCTACTAAAAAGGTTATCAAATAGTCCAATCATTCGACTTGAACATTTGCTCCAATACGTATGGGCTTCCAAATTCGGAGATGAATAATAGTCTCGTCAAACTCATAATCACATTCGTATTCCTATACGAATATTATATCAAACACATAGGTTAGCTCTAGATATGAATATTCCATATTCATTTTCAAAACATCAACACTTCTAAAAAAAATTCATCACCTCGTATAATTCAAGAGTTCTTCAAGAACACGAAATATCCGAAATCCCATTCAGAACAATATATCCGAGGTATATATCTCCATGTTACCATTTTCTTCGTCATGCCATTCATACAACCTTAAGAGTCGCAACAATACTGTCATCACCATATGAAGAAGGTCTCAATATTCATATCAACATCCGAAATCTCTTATTACAATTCCAATAAATATCGTATATCATTATCACATGATACCACAATTGTATCACCCCAGATCCTCCTGGGAATATTACACGCCGTAAACCCTTCTCACAAGGATTTACCAGGCTAAGCACAATTTTTCCACATCATTTCAAAAATGTTAAAAAGACCGATGACGGTAATATATTTTTTTTTTAAAATATTAAGAAAAAATCATTTTACAAATACTGTCAAAATGATCAAGGCCAAAATGCCAAAGACTCAGTTTAGGGAATCGGTTTTACAAAATAAAAATTCAGTTGACAAAATACCAAAAGCCATTTCAAAATACTCACGCAGCGGATAAAAGTACAGTCCAATTTATGCATTTTCATTGAAATAAGACGAACATCAAAATACACGATTCCCAACATACTCCCTCCCAAGTAGTAATCCTTAAAGAAATGAACCACTATCAAAGGATACGAGGACTACCATGTATGGACGAACCACGAAGAAGAATAATTTGAACTCCATTCCAAGAATCATCAAAAACTTCATGAACAATACTTAAATCCGAGCTCTCCATCTTAATCTTGTTTGAGAGAATCATCTCTCAATGTTTAGGAACTTCAAGTACTTCCCAAGGTTCTCTCTATTGACTGAAGGAAGGAGAATGGACAAAATGCCTCTCAGTACTCGTCTATCCTCTCTATAAAACACATCACTAGCGCGCGCTAGACCTTATATTTAGCGTGCGCTACATGACTAGCGTGCGCTATCCTTCCTTAATAGCATGCGTTATCGGGCAGTCCAGAAGCTACTACATTGCTTCGAAATTCATCTAACGTACGTAATGCCCATACATTAGCGTACGCTAACAGGCGTTGACTTGATACAGTGAAATGCTCAGTAGCGTGCGCTATTCTTCGACCTTAACGCGCGCTAATCGTCATTGACTTGCTACAGTATCGTGCCCCCACATGCCGAAAGCATCCGCGATTATCGGGATTCCTTTGACCGATATGGAATTAGCGTGCGCTAATCATACGGTTTTAGCGTGCGCTAGCTCTACACGACAAGCACTCGTTGACCTTATCTGGACACGCGCCGAACATGGCCGGGTCCACCCGCCGAAAGCTAAGATTCCATTATTGGCGATCTGGTGTTAGCGTGCGCTAACCAACATGCGTTAGCGTGCGCTAACTGAATATAAAAATCAACCTGGGCCTACCTGTCGGCCACCTTCCGAAACTAACCCAGCCATTCGTTACGTACGTTAGGAGTCCTCCTTAGCGTACGTAACCGAATCTCTTAGCGTGCGCTAAGTATGCACCGTAGCGTACGCTAAGTATATATTTTAGCGCGCGCTAGGCATACCTTGTAGCGTGCGCTAACGTAGCTGTACTTTGCCATTTTCCGCTATTCTCTACCAACATCTCGACATACCAAACGATCATACGGCACAATGAATACATATACGCATTCAGCAACATTGTCATACGTTCACATCATCCTCAAGCACAATTATCCAACATATAAATCCAAAATCACCAAGATAACCAAGAATCATCGAATAATCCAAACAACATACTTACAGGTCTGTGAAGTCGATGATCTCCCGGGGTACTAGCATGCGACTCCCAAACAAAGTCTCAACACAAAACCGATACACGCTAATATCGAAATTAGCAATTTGACAAAATCTCAAGGAAGGGTTCACGTCCGTAACCACAGTCACGACTTCTTCTCCTTACATCCAACATTCTAAAGGGCACACACGTGCGGAAGTATAATCCAAATCGCACCTTCTCGAAGTGACCAATTCCAAAGAATACCAAGCTAAAAACGAAACGGTCAAGAAAATACAAGAAGAGTGAGAGGACTTACAAGTACCGGTCGCACTGTGATGATGGCAGAGTAGTGATACTGTGGTCAAATGACGACTCAATCGACCCAAAAGACCGGCTGACCTAGGTATCCATAAACCTAAGCTCCGATACCATATTCGTAACACCCCCAAGTTATTCGGGGTATATTACTGCGCCGTGAGCCCCGCCGTGGGACACACAAGGCTAAACATACGCGGAACTATATAACTTGAGCGAGAAGGTCTACATACAATGAAAATAAAGACGATACAAATGGTATTCAAAACCATATCCAATGAAACCATATACATCACCGCACAAATCAATACCTCGGCAACAGTAGGAACATCAAGAAGCGAAATACAATACTCGAGTATTTAAAATCCATTCCAATGCAACAACACCGAATGGAGGAATCGAAAAGATAACCGGAGACAAGACACGATATCACACTTGCCCATCATCTTCATGCCGACCCGATACCCGCTTTGTCCTCTCTCCTGGAACTGAAATACATAAAGGTATTTCCCCATAAAGGGGTTAGGTGTCGAATAGCTAGTGCAAGTATAACAGTATGAAACACAATACTCCTCGACAATAAAGTAAATGTAATCCGTCAATTCATCAATTCAAGACTAGTATTAGGAATAACTAAAATCTCATAAGACGTATGTGAATGCCGTAAAAACGGTTCGTTCACCTCATACGCCGTTACGTATGTGAATGCCGTAGAAACGGTTCGTTCACCTCATACGCCGATACATGTAGGAATGCCGTCAAAACGGTTCGTTCATTACATGCCAACAATATATCTATGAATGCCGTAAAAACGGTTCGTTCATGATATGCCATCAATATTTCATACTTTCAAAGTCGAGAACGTACAATCATAAATGTATACTTGCCTTGAATAATCGACGACGCAACGAATGGAATGGAAAATCACCGACGAATGCTAGGAACCATCGAAACCGAACCTAACGATTCGAAGAATACAATCACAATAGATTCTAAACGAATACGGAATTGGAATACGCCCGGAAACCCACCTACGATTCATGTATATTCGTATAAAAACGACAATGAGGGCGGACCACAACCAAACCCTCTCGATTTCGTAAAAATCACGAAATATACCATGAATCCGTAGAGAAACTAAGAGTACCAACAAGATTAATCATATTCATCATGAATTACTCAGAAAAACCGAATGAATCGGACAAAACCGCGAAAATCCCCAAATCTCCCCAAAAGTAGGGTTCTAAAGATCTAACCTTGATTCGCTGGATCGAAGGATGTTATAGGACGATTGATCGGTGATATAAACTCAGAAACTTCATGGATTTGTTGTTCAACAACATGGTTTCGTCTCCTCAGAAACCCGGCCCAGGCGAAGAGAAATGAAATGAAAAATGACGGAGAAAGTCGGCTGATGCATCATTTTTATCTTGGGCGGAACTAGCGTGCGCTAGCCTCCCGACTAGCGTGCGCTATCGGCAAGATTGTCCGAGCACTCTCGGCCATGGCCCGCATGACCCGACACCACCGACCAATTCGCCGACCATGACTCGACCGCCGACTCCGCTAGCGTGCGCTACGGCCGGAAGCTGCGCGCGTAGCGGCTGTCCGGTAGCCCGGACTAACAAACTCACCTGTAACGTCGCTAGTCGGCGGCGTGCGCTACCCTGCGAGTTAGCGTGCGCTACGGCCGGCGATGGCGTGCGCTACACCGATCTGACCGAGTCGAGAACCTCGAATCCCTCTGCCCGGGCCCGATAGCGTCTGTTGGTGACTCAACGGCGTGCGCTACAACTGCCGAGCTAGCGCGCGGCGTCCGGCCGTGGCGTGCGCTACGCGGTTCTGCCGTGCTGCTCGATCGATGCGACCATCGTCCGGCGAACTGCGGCCGTCGTCGATCCATGTCGTCGGCAAGGTGCGACCACCAGGGCTCGGCGACTCGATTTCGAAAGCGTGCAGGCGAACACGGCGAAAAGTTCGCGGACAACATCAACGACCCGAAATGAAAGCGTAAGGTAATAATTAATCATACGCGACCGAGAAAAGAGTCGAGACAACGAATACAGATAGAATACCCATAACTTTGGGTAAATTACAAAACGGCCCAAAACGCCCGAAAATCACGATACGCGATCGAATAACCAAATTGAAGTTCACAACACTTCTAACAAAGTTAAACGGACTTACGGGAAACTCGAAACAGCAGTTTAGAACGAGATTCGCAAGAATCGAACTCAAGTGCGGAAAAGTCGTTGAAAAGCACGGAACTCAACATAACGACACCGAAACGAACTCGGATGTCAAAAAGTGTATAATTAATCATTCTCAGGGTGACGAAACGGTCCCAAGCGAGTTGTCAAAACGGACTTCCGCCAAAAATAGAAAATTATCGAAAATCAAAATTACGGGTATTACACCGCCTACGAATTTTCCAGTGCCAATCTTCTTGGCACTTCGAGACTGCGACACTCCACAGTGAGTGAGAATGTAGTTGAGGATGAGGCCGAAGGATTTCTTCTGCATTACCGGCTTGGCAGCCTCTTCCTGTATCCTCTTTAGAACAATTTGGCACCAGTTGACCCATTCGCCGGACATGGTGGCTACCATCATCCTAAAGCAAAGGTTCGTGCACATCTCAAATTCTCCAGTCCGGTTTTCAATAACCCGACAGCAAAAATCGTGTAGATACACGTACGGTAGGCAAAAATTTTTCTTATGGCATGAAAGGTGGACGTTCTTGTCAGAACCGTTGTAATATCCGTGTATTTTAGTATTCGTGTGTGTGTTGTTTCGGGCGTATTTAGTTGAGAATTTATTCGTAATTTCCATGTTGAATTATGGTTATTTGGAACCGTGTGTTTTGACGATCGGAATTGGAATGTTTATGGTTGATAATTGTCATGTTTTGTGATTTCCGGAGTATGTTTGTTTTGGACGGAATGTAGAAGTGGTGACTCGAGAGTTATGGCCGTAAGATATGAATGTATTACCAAAAGGGTGTTAATAGAATAAGAGTAGATATTTCCGAATTGTGATTTACACAAGGTCTGAATTCGATCGATCACCATAAATTCTACAAAAATCCAAAAATTATAAAATTTTACAGGATTGTAGAGAATTGAGTTAGCTTTCTAGTGGTTCAAACGGTGATTCAATCGGAGTCCGGACGAAGGAGTTATGGTCGAAATAGCGGACCTTGGTGCAGTGACACGGCCGTGTCATTTGACGCGGGCGTGTTGAGCTGTTACGGTTAAGAAAAAACGTTCTGGATGGGTGACACGACCCCTGACTCGACCGTGTCATTTGACACGACCGAAAGTGCAGAAATGCTGAAAAACCCATTTCGGGAGCTATATATATCATTTGGTCGATTTTTTGGGCATTCTAGCACCTTCCCTTCATCCTCCACCTAGAATCCTCCATCTTAAACTCCAAAATCAAGCCATAAACATGTTCCAAACACTATAGAATCAAGATATCAAGTTCATTATTGAAGAATTATCCATCTCATGGTTGAATTAAGGTATGTGGTTGAAGTTCTTCAAGTTATTTGAAAGAATTTTAGGGTTTGTTGGGAATTCTTGATTCAAGTTCGTTTTGGATTTGGATTATGTTAGATTATGATATTGTAATCATGTTCCTTTGTTTTCCCTCAAAGTTTATGGTTTAAATTCCGAGTTTTTAATCCATTCTTGGGTTCGACCTTTGTCGCCTCCGTAGTGTTCGATTAAATGTCTCTACAGGTAGGACTTAGGGTGAATTCTTCCATTTCCGTAGTGTTGTGTTTTGATTCGGTATTCTGGTGTGTTAGGATCGAATCGTTGAAGGAAATTTGTACCGTATATTCATCCGTTCGCCATTTCTCGTGTCGCTCAAATTGAGGCAAGTACTTTGATTGTGTTTACTGTACTTCGTGTGAATATGTAAAAATGGAATTTGTGCCAATTGTTGATCGAGTGTGTGTGAGCCGAGTAAAACCAGTGAGGGTCCCCTGGGGTCCGGTAGGCTGCGTATCCCTACGGATCACTCGGTTGGGCTATACACCAGGGAAGGCCTGACGAGGTGTCTCTGGGGTGTGTATCTTGCTTGAGAGGTACAGGGCCAGTATAGCTCGGGAGGTTGTTTTGTGATGATAACTGTGATGTGGTATTCCGGAATATCTGTGATGGCACTATGATTTCTGTGGTTTTTGTTGATTATTCACTTGTTGTACATATTCTAGAATCATTGTACTTGCTCCGGCTTCTTGCTGACCCCTTCTGGGGTGGATATACTTTTGTGTATTCAGGTACAGGTCCAGTGGGAGGACTAGCACAGGACGGACACGAGCATGGTGGGCAGCATTGATATCGTACATCATTTTGAGTTGGTGGTTGTATGGTCATGGTCAAAGTCGTGTTTTGTACTCGTGCAGGTACTGTCCAGTGTTGTATGTCATGTCATTATTAATGGTTAATGATGTTGTTGTATTCCCGTGGTGAACGGTCATATTGGTTATGATTCCTCGGGATGATATGTTGTTTGGTATTGTGATGTATGTCATGTTGAAATTGAAGTTGGTTTTGAATGTATGAACGTTTATGTTTGTCGTATTTAATGTGTTTTATTTGGGTCTAAGCCTGGTAGGTTCTCCAAAAAGGATCTACGGCGTTGTAATATTTCCGTAAATCATGGGGGTGTTACAGAATATGGTATCGGAGCCTAGGTTTATGGGTACCTAGGCTGTCGGTGTTTTGGGTCTATTAAATTGAGTCAGTTGTTGTCTACGATATCATTGGCATGCTACCACCTCGTGTTGCCTGTGCTGGAAGACTCTTCGGATGTTGGTTGTTTCTTTCCTTCGGAAATAATTACCTTAATATTGTGCAATCTATTATTGTAATCGTTTCCTTGTTGAATCATTCTTATTCTTTAGTATGCCGAGAGGTAGAGATATCCGTCAACGCGGTCGTGGTCGAGGCCGTGGCAGAGTAGTAGTGTCCGAGTCCGAGAGGTCCGTTTCAGAATCAGCATCTTGTTCTGCAACTAGTGTAACACCCCGAGATATTCGGAATAATTACAGCGCCGTAAACCCTTTAGATAAGGATTTACAAGGCTAATTTTAAAAGAAGTGTAAAAACAATACAATCGAACAACTGAAGTTCAAATACAGATTTGATTCAACCGATCAAATGAGTTAACTTATACAACCATATCGAAATGACCTTATTAAAAACCGACGTACTCGAGTACTAAACGAACCAAGAAGACAATACACAATAACAATAACATCAACCACATCACTGAGCCATTTCATCGTCCTGTCGGTACTGTGGTTGCCTCCCCGCTCCTCGGCTACCTGAACATCAAAACAATGTCCACCCACGAAGGGGTTAGCAAAACAATGCTAGTACAAGTATCATCATACAATAAATCATCAATGCATCATAAAACATGCAAAACGGACTTCCGCCACCGGAATCCAACGATGCGAATCCTCACGATTCCATCAACACAATACAGGGTAATCCAGCGATCCAGCGCCCTTGGTATAGATCCCCATGATGATCCCGTCGGACCAACGCATGGTGGAAAACCCGTCCAACGATCCAGCGCCCTCAGCATAGATCCCCATGATGATCCCGTCGGACCAACACATGGTGGACATTCGATCCAGCGCCCTCAGCATAGATCCTCATGATCCCCTCGGATCATTTATACCATAAATCAATCAACTATTCATACACATATGCATTTCAATATGTTCATCAATACGAACAAATAACAACGAATATCACGAGAATTCTCAGAAATACATCTCATATTCAACAATATGAATAAAACCACAAGCATGATAAATCGATCTCGACATATGATACTTGCCTCGAAAATGGCAAGAACGAAACACTTCAATGATCTCGACACACTCGAAGGCCGCCTCCTTCGATCAACGTAACAAGCTCGAACCTTAACAAAAGGAATGATATAAAATCATCTCAAGTCGAACGATGGCCTAACAATTCGGTCTACGGCCGAAAAGCTCAAAATAAACAATCTGCCTGGACTACTTAGCGTGCGCTACGTACTCTACGTAACATGTGCTAAGCCGGCCTGTTAGCGTACGCTATCGTGTAAGACTAGCGTGCGCTAGCTACGAACTGACAGTTTGGATCGACTGATACATAACGTACGCTACGTACGTTTTGTGCGCTAACTGAACCCCGATAGCGCACGTTAACTCACATATGTTAGCGTGCGCTAATCTTGCATGGCAGAATACTGCTAACGAAAAAACTGGGTTGAAAGGTGGTGAATTTCATGAACTCTATGGTGATAATACAAATTATCCTCGGGCATATCATGCTAATAAGGTTTGTGGAAATTCCATGATCATGAGGTACAAATATACGGATAATCATCTCAACATCATGATTCATCTTCAATCTTTAAGAAATATTCCAAGTTCCGATTATTCCAAGTCCCAAAACATATGATTCCTTACGTAAAACATAAGAACTAGGTAATCTTCATATACTGGTCGATTGGTTTTGAAGATACATAACATGCTTAGGAATCCACATACAAAAAGGTTCAACGGATTATACGATGAATAAGTGTCGAAACGTCGAAAATATCCTTCTAACACATGATGTACGACTAATAACGAATCTAACTGACTAGACGAACATGATCAACATCCTTTAGAACACAACTAGTATTGGTGAAGAATCACCTACCTCAAGGTAGTGAAGAACACGGAGGAAATTGAAGCAATCTAACACCGAAAGCTTGAACACCAATCTCCAATGATATACGATCTTCAATCACGAACCAGGATGTTGATATGAAGTGTTTAGGATGAAGGAAGTTATGTTCTAAGTGTAAGAATTAGGGTAATGGGAGAAGAAAGAACTGAAATCACGAATAGGATGCTGTCCTATTTATAAGAAATGGCTATTAGCGCGCGCTAGACCACCTTTCGTAGCGTGTGCTAACGGCTCACCGACTTAAGCGTACTCAGCACTTAGCGTGCGCTACACATATACATGGCGTGCGCTAAAGGCGTTGACTCGGCTTTTCCCGAAAGCCGTCAGTACATCGACACGATCCGGCGGTCCCCGGCGGATCTCGCCTACCGCACGTCTTAATCAAATTGACCACGCATAGCGTGCGCTAATGACCCTCAGTAGCGTGCGCTATGAATCCACGTTAGCGCACGCTAAACATAGCCGATAGCGTGCGCTACATGCGCAGAATTACAATCTTTAAATCATAAACACGAAATAATACGCTCGACAACATCGGATCATGAAATACGGAGAATAGTACTCAGACAAAAGTACAATCATTACAATATCACAAGTTCCAATAACATAACAGAAATCTCGGGTATTACATCCTTCCTCCCTAAAAAGAAGTTTCGTCCCGAAACTTAAGATGAAAACAACTCCGGATATCTAGTCTTCATACTGTCCTCCGTTTCCCAAGTGGCCTCTTCGACTCCATGTCGTGACCATTGTACTTTAACCAAGTGTATTGGTTTATTTCTCAATTGTTTGATCCGGCTCTCAAGTATCTTGATTGGTCTCTCTTCGAAGGTACCATCATTTTCTATTTCGATCTCGTCGAAATCAATGACGTGACTGGGGTCCGGTACATACTTCCGCAGTTGGGATACGTGAAACACATTGTGAACGTGACTCAGCGATGGCGGTCAGGCCAACCTGTATGCTAAATCTCCAACTCTCTCGAGGATCTCAAATGGTCCGATATATCTCGGACTAAGCTTGCCTCTCCTCCCAAAACGGAAAATCCCTCGTGTAGTAGACACCTTCAATAGCACATGGTCCCCAGCGTCGAACTCTAGAGGGCGACGACGTACATCTGCATAATACTTACATCGACTGCGGGCGGTCAGCGGTCTCTCTCGAATCAAAGCTATCTTCTCTTGAGTCTGAATAATCAATTCCGGTTCCGTCCCGATCAAATCCGAAGAATCATCCCAACACAGGGGTGATCGGCATCTTCTCCCGTACAAAGCTTCAAATGGTGCCATCTTAATAGAAGCATGCCAACTGTTATTGTAGGTGAATTCAACTAATGGCAAATGAACTTCCCAATCAGTTGACCAATCCAAAGCACAAGCTCTAAGCATGTCTTCTACAGTTTGAATAGTCCTTTCGGACTGACCGTCCGTTTGGGGATGATAAGTGTGCTAAAGTTGAGCTCGGTCCCAGGCCACGTGAACTGCTTTCGGAAGTGTGACACGAAGCGACCATCTCGATCCGAAATAATGGTCCTCGGCGTCCCATGCAATCTGACTATCTCCGCAATAAATACTCGTGCCAATCTCTCGGGTCCCCATGTATCTTTAATTCCCAGGAAATGAGCCGACTTGGTTAGTCGATCAACTACAACCCAAATCATGTTCATTCCTGTTCTAGTCCTTGGCATACTAGTGATGAAGTCCATCGAGATATCCTCCCACTTCCACTCAGGGATCGGAAGCGGTTTTAACATCCCGGCAGGTCGCTGATGTTCAATCTTAACCTGCTGACAAGTCAAACACTTCGAAACGTACTCCGCTACGTACTTCTTCATATTACCCCACCAAAAGTTTTGCTTTAAATCCTTATACATCTTACTGCTGCCTGGGTGAATAGAATAGGGCGCGCTATGAGCTTCCTTTAAAATTGTCCATCTCAAATCATCATCCTCGGGAATGCAAAGTCGACTCTGAAATCTCAGAACACCATCGTCTTGTATCACGAATCCTGGGGCTTTTCCTTTCTTTACTTCGTCACATAATTGAAGGATCATAGAATCGTTCAATTGTTTAGACTTGATCTCCTCGACTAGTGATGAAGTCAGTTCCATCACATAAAGTTGTCCTTGGATTCCTGGTGCCCATACTTCAATCCCCACGCGGATCAGTTCTCGTTGAATACTGGTTTGGGACGTAAGTGCTTCCAACACTCGAAGAGAAACAGGTTTTCGGCTCAAGGCATCGGCTACTACGTTTGCTTTCCCCGGATGATAAAGAATCTCCAAGTCGTAATCCTTGATCAATTCCAGCCACCTTCTCTGCCTCATGTTTAATTCTTTCTGACTAAAAATGTACTTGAGGCTCTTATGATCTGTAAAGATCTGACAATGAGTGCCGTACGAATAATGTCGCCAAATTTTCAAGGCAAAGACCACAGCTGCTAGCTCCAGATCATGAGTAGGGTAATTAATCTCGTACGGTTTCAATTGCCGAGAAGCATAAGCAATCACTTTATCCTTCTGCATCAACACACAACCCAAACCCTGATTTGAAGCGTCGCTGTATACCATGAATCCATCAGTTCCCTCTGGCAGCGCTAATATAGGTGCTGTTGTCAGTCTCCTCTTAAGTTCGTCAAAACCAGCCTGGCACTTCTCATTCCACGTGAACTTTTGAGTTTTCTGTAACAGCTGAGTGAGCGGACGAGCAATTTTGGAAAATCCCTCTACAAAGCGGCGATAATATCCAGCAAGTCCTAAGAAGCTTCGGACTTCTTTCACGTTTTTAGGAGCTTCCCAATCCAAGATTGCTTCGACTTTCTTCGGGTCCACCTGAACTCCGTCGGCTGATATCACATGCCCAAGGAAGGTTACTTCCTTAAGCCAGAACTCGCATTTTGAAAGTTTTGCATACAGCTGTTCCTTCCTCAAGGTGCTCAAAACCACACGTAAATGTTCAGCATGTTCCTCTGCGTCCCTCGAATATATCAGGATGTCGTCAATGAAGACGACCACAAATTTATCCAAGTATTCCAAGAATACCCGATTCATCAATTGCATGAATACCGCAGGAGCATTGGTAAGTCCAAATGGCATTACTACAAATTCATAATGCCCGTACCGGGATCTGAAAGCAGATTTCGGTATATCCGATTCCTTAATTCTCAACTGGTGGTATCCTGATCGCAAGTCAATCTTCGAGAATACCCTTGCCCCTTGCAGTTGATCAAACAAGTCGTCGATCCGAGGTATAGGATACTTATTCTTGATCGTCATCTTGTTGAGCTCCCTGTAATCAATACACAGTCGGAGGGATCCGTCTTTCTTCCGGACAAAGAGAACGGGCGCTGCCCAAGGAGAAACGCTCGGTTGAATATAACCCTTCTGTAACAATTCCTCCAGTTGTTTCTTGAGTTCATACATCTCGGTTGGCGCCATGCGGTATGGTGCCCTGGAAATAGGAGCTGCTCCAGGCTCTAATTCGATAGTGAATTCCACTTCTCTCTGCGGAGGTAACCCAGGTAGTTCGTCAGGAAATACATCTGAGAACTCATTCACAACTGAAATAGACGAGAGCTCTACTCCTTCCTCTTTCCTCATGGCATAGCACCAAAGTCCGTGACATCTCTGCTTTAGTAATTTCACGGCTTTCATTGCTTTGATCAATTTTCCCGAGCTTCCCGGTCTCCATCCTCGGAATAAGTGTTCAGATCCGTCATCAGCAATGATAGAAATGACTCTCTCTCGGTAATTCAGAACAGCTCCATAACAGTTGAGCCAATCATCTCTGAGAATTAAATCATCACCGCAGATGTCAACTACAATAAGATTCGATGGCCAATCTCTTCCTTCTATAGATACTGGGAAATCCCTAGCTTCTAGGGTTCCCACAATTTTCTCTCCGCTCGGTAATCCCACAACATAAGGTTCACAATTATACAAGCACGAGATTTTCAAACGATTAACACAGTTCAAAGATACAAAAGAATGTGTAGCTCCGGAATCGAATAAAACACTAACTGGTTGCAAAAGGATCTGAATTATACCTGATGCAACAGCAGTGTTCTGATCATCATATTTCCTCATTTAAATGCAGGGCGTGGAGGAACGGACCCAGCACTGGATGTCTCTCTCTTCCCAACGTTCTGCTGCTGAAATCCACGCTGCTGCGTCTGGTTCACACTCGTCTCCTTCGGAACTGGAGCTGGAGTGCGAGTACCAAAAGATCGGGTCGCATTCCCACAAAATGTTGCACGATGTCCTTCCTGTCCACACTCGAAACAGGTCACAGCGGGCGCAAAACAATCACGTCGAACATGTCCCGCTTTGCCACAGTTATAACACTTTTTCCCTGCGTCTGAAACAGTTGGTGCTGCCCGGAACTTCTTTCCACCTCGAGGAGGATGCGGAGGTCTCTTGGATGAATGAAAAGAGGACTGACCCCTGCGAGGCCCGCTACTCTTATCCTCCGTGAAGTTGCCAGACACCTTCTGTTTCTTTGCTTCCGTCGATTTCTCTACTGCTGCCTCCTTCATATCATAGGCCAACGCCTTGTCCTGATACTGTCGCAAGGTGGTACAATCAAATCCGGACATATATTGCTGAATTTCCAGCTTCATTCGCATGTCAAAATGGAAAATCTTCTCCGCCTCGGTCCTGACCAAGTGGCGCACATATGTCAGCTGGTGATTAAAAGTCTTAATCACGTCCGTCACAGATGCTTCTGAATTCTGTGGTGAGAAAAACTCTCGAACTCGGGCCTCTATAACTGGGCGAGGACAATACTGCGCCTCCATCATCAATTTGAATTCTGTAAATTCAACATTGTGCTACTCCGGTCGAATGGCCTCCCACCAGTCGAAAGCCTCCCCTGTCAGAAGATACTGGGCGACCGGAACCTTCCTATCGTTGGGACAGTTAATCCCTGCAAAAATCTTTTCTAATTCCTTCAGCCAGTGATCCCAAGAAAGAGTCTCAGTAGAACCGTCAAATTTCGGAGGGTGCAATTTAATCACTTCGGTAAGCCATCTATCTCCTCGATTTTCCACGTTATGCTGCTGTCCCATCGCCGTTCGACTAGCGGTTATCTCTGGGGTAGATACCGACTCTTCTTGCCTCGCATTTCCACGACCGCGTCCGCGTCCACGACCTCCTCTCAACATACTGTAAACATAAATACTCAATATCCAGGATAAACTTTCTCAAAGTACATTCATCCATGCTTACAAGTCATGAATTAAATAAAACGGTAGTATTCGAGATTAGGAAACTTACAACCACGGTCCACACGACGATGCTGGCTCAGCAGTGATGTTACGAACTACCAATAATCAAATAACGTAAATAGACCCAACTAACCCGACTGCCAAGATATCCATGAATCTTAGCTCTGATACCATATTCTGTAACACCCCGAGATATTCGGAATAATTACAGCGCCGTAAACCCTTTAGATAAGGATTTACTAGGCTTATTTTTAAAGAAGTGTAAATATAATACCATCGAACAATGAAGTTCAAATCTGATTTGATTCAACCGATCAAATGAGTTAACTTATACAACCATATTGAAATGACCTTATTAAAAGCGCGTACTCGAGTACTAAGCGAACCAAGAAGACAATACACAATAACAATAACATCAACCACATCCGAGCCATTTCATCGTCTGCCGGTCTTGTGGTTGCCTCCCCGCTCCTCGGCTACCTGAACATCAAAACAATGTCCACCCCCGAAGGGGTTAGCAAAACAATGCTAGTACAAGTATCATCATATAATAAATCATCAATGCATCATAAAACATGCAAAACGGACTTCCGCCACCGGAATCCAACGATGCGAATCCTCACGATTCCATCAACACAATACAGGGTAATCCAGCGATCCAGTGCCCTTGGTATAGATCCCCATGATGATCCCGTCGGACCAACGCATGGTCGAAAACCCGTCCAACGATCCAGCGCCCTCAGCATAGATCCCCATGATGATCCCGTCGGACCAACGCATGGTGGACATTCGATCCAGCGCCCTCAGCATAGATCCTCATGATCCCCTCGGATCATTTATACCATAAATCAATCAACTATGCATACACATATGCATTTCAATATGTTCATCAATACGAACAAATAACAACGAATATCACGAGAATTCTCAGAAATACATCTCATATTCAACAATATGAATAAAACCACAAGAATGATAAATCGATCTCGACATATGATATTTGCCTCGAAAATGGCAAGAACGAAACACTTCAATGATCTCGACACACTCGAAGGCCGCCTCCTTCGATCAACGTAACAAGCTCGAACCTTAACAAAAGGAATGATATACAAATAATCTCAAGTCGAACGATGGCCTAACAATTCGGTCTACGGCTGAAAAGCTCAAAATAAACAATCTGCCTGGACTACTTAGCGTGCGCTACGTACTCTACGTAACGTGCGCTAAGCCAGCCTGTTAGCATACGCTATCGTGTAAGACTAGCGTGCGCTAGCTACGAATTGACAGTTTGAATCGGCTGATACATAACGTACGCTACGTACGTTTTGTGCGCTAACTGAACCCCGATAGCGCACGTTAACTCACATATGTTAGCGTGCGCTAATCTTGCATGGCAGAATACTGCTAACGAAAAAACTGGGTTGAAAGGTGGTGAATTTCATGAACTCTATGGTGATAATACAAATTATCCTCGGGCATATCATGCTAATAAGGTTTGTGGAAATTCCATGATCATGAGGTACAAATATACGGATAATCATCTCAACATCATGATTCATCTTCAATCTTTAAGAAATATTCCAAGTTCCGATTATTCCAAGTCCCAAAACATATGATTCCTTACGTAAAACATACGAACTAGGTAATCTTCATATACTGGTCGATTGGTTTTGAAGATACATAACATGCTTAGGAATCCACATACAAAAAGGTTCAATGGATTATACGATGAATAAGTGTCGAAACGTCGAAAATATCCTTCTAACACATGATGTACGACTAATAACGAATCTAACTGACTAGACGAACATGATCAACATCCTTTAGAACACAACTAGTATTGGTGAAGAATCACCTACCTCAAGGTAGTGAAGAACACGAAGGAAATTGAAGCAATCTAACACCGAAATCTTGAACACCAATCTCCAATGATATACGATCTTCAATCACGAACCAGGATGTTGATATGAAGTGTTTAGGATGAAGGAAGTTATGTTCTAAGTGTAAGAATTCGGGTAATGGGAGAAGAAAGAACTGAAATCACGAATAGGATCTTTGTCTATTTATAAGAAATGGCTATTAGCGCGCGCTAGACCCTGCTCGTAGCGTGCGCTAACGGATCACTGACTTAACTGTACTCAGCACTTAGCGTGCGCTATGCATATACCTGTAGCGTGCGCTAAGGCGTTGACTCGGCTTTTCCCGAAAGCCGTCCAGGTACATCCTGACACACCCGGCGGGGTCCCGGCGGATCTCACCTACCGCACGTCTTAATCAAATTGACCACGCATAGCGTGCGCTAATGACCCTCAGTAGCGTGCGCTATGAATCCACGTTAGCGCACGCTAAACATAGCCGATAGCGTGCGCTACATGCGCAGAATTACAATCTTTAAATCATAAACACGAAATAATACGCTCGACAACATCGGATCATGAAATACGGAGAATAGTACTCAGACAAAAGTACAATCATTACAATATCACAAGTTCCAATAACATAACATAAATCTCGGGTATTACAACTAGGTCAGACCCGATCCCTTTGGGAGGTTCAGATTGAGGCTAGGAGGCCGAAGTGCCTAACGTTCTTCAACAAGTTGTAACACAAGTGCACCAACTGGCACAAGTGGTGCAGAATATTAATACTGGCAGGACGGTTGAGGATCGATGGCTTCAAGAAGTTATGAAGATGACCCTCTCGGATTCGATGGTTCCGGTGATGCGAACAACTGGGATCATTGGTTAGTTGAGCTGGAGAAGATATTTGACGGTATTGGTTGTCCTGAAGCCAAGAGAGTCCCGATTGCTCAATATCTGACGGTTGATGACGCTTCGGACTGGTGGCGAGCTGTTAAGCCCAAGGACCGTGCTGTCACTTGGGAAGAATTTAAAGAATTGATGGAAGCTCAATATTGTACAGCGCCGGTACAGTTAGCAAGAGTCAGTGAGTTCTTCAGAGCTCAACCCGAAGATATTCCTATTTCTAAATCAATCAAGACATACAACAAGCAGTTAGTATTTGTCCAAGATCAGGTTAAGGATGAGATAGACAAAATATTTCATTTCGATGCAAGGATGAAACCGGAGGTCCGAAAGTATATGGCGGTCCTTGGGTGTACTACTTTGAGAGAATATCAGGATAGAGCACTTGCTTATGAGATGGTGTCAGTTCCGGTTCCTGCAGTTTCGAGCTCGAAGAAACCAAAATTTTCTGGTAGTTTCTGAGGCAGTGGATCACGTAGGCCTCAATCTTCTGTTCAATCTTCTATTGGTTCCCCTCAACCTAGTGGAGGAGTGCCGAGAGTTTGTTTTAATTGTGGAAACCCGGGACATGTCAGTTCTCGTTGCACTTCTCGCCCCATTGATTGTTTTAAGTGTGGGAAGCAGGGTCATCGCGCATTATATTGTGAGTCAGTGGGCAGAATCTTCTCTAAATAGTCTCCTACCCCGGCTGGCACAGTTACGAGTCAGCCAACTCCGAGTGTCGAACGCGGCAGTGGCAGAGGTAAAACCAAGCATAAGGATGCACCTAGCATTGGATCAGCCCCACCCCGATTGTATGAGATGAAGCGGACTGATGACGTACGGACTGCCACTATGTCAGGTATTGTTTATATTTCGATGCACCTGGTAGATGTATTGTTTGATTCTGGAGCTACTCATTCTTTTATATCATTGTATTGTGTGAATCGTTTGGGCCTAGATGGTCTCTCCACATGTGAACCTTTTATTGTTGGGTTGCCAAGGTTGGGGATCAAGAGATCGCCAATTATCCTGTAACCATTGGTAGTAAAGATTGGTCATCGGATTTGATTGTGATCGATATGAAGGGAGAGGATTTAATTCTCGGTGATGATTGGTTAAATCGGCATGGAGCGATAGTAGATTATTGTCGGAAAATAATTTCGATAGTCGCGCCGGATGGTACTGAACACGTTTTTGTAGGGCAGAAACCTGGTACTTCTGGGAAGATTATTCGAGCCATGAAGGCGATGAAATTATTGCGACGAGGTTGTACCAGTTATTGGTGTTACGCGTTGAAGTCGGAAGTTAGCGAGGTACAATTATCCTCTGTTCCAGTTGTGAATGAATTTCCAGACGTATTTCCGGATGATTTGTCGGGATTGCCACCACATCATGAAGTAGAGTTCGTCATCAAACTAGAGCCCAATGCGTCACCAATATCCAAGGCACCGTACAGAATGGCCCCATCGGAAATGTTAGAATTGAAGAAACAATTGGGTGAATTGTTGGACAAAGGTTATATTAGGCCTAGTGTGTCTCCATGGGGTGCACCGGTATTGTTTGTACGAAATAAAGATGGGTCCTTATGGCTATGTATTGACTATCGTGAGTTGAATAAACTCACTATTAAGAACAAGTATCCGTTGCCAAGAATCGATGATCTATTTGATCAATTACAAGGGGCTACGGTTTTCTCCAAGATTGATTTGAGGTCAGGATATTACCAACTGCGAATTCGAGATTCGGATATCCCCAGGTCAGCATTTCGAATGAGGTATCAGCATTACGAATTTGTAGTTATGCCATTCGGTTTAACAAATGCTCTGGCAGCCTTTATGCAGCTTATGAACAAAACTTTTATCGAATATCTCGATAAATTTGTAGTGGTGTTTATCGACGATATATTAATCTATTCCAAAAGTGAGATGGAGCATGCCGAACACTTGAGGATCGCGTTGAGTATTTTGAGGGCTAATAAGCTTTATGCTAAATTTTCTAAGTGCGAGTTCTGGCTTAGAGAAGTTTCTTTTCTGGAACACATCATCTCAGCCGATGGTATTCGAGTAGACCCTCAAAAGGTTGAAGCAGTCTTAGCTTGGGAGCCTCCATGGAATGTTAAGGAAGTTCGGAGTTTTCTAGGATTAGCGGGCTATTATCGTCGATTTGTTGAAGGATTCTCAAAAATTGCTCAACTGCTCACCTTATTATTGCAGAAGACACAGAAATTTGAGTTGAGTGATGAGTGTCAGAAGAGTTTTGACGAGTTGAAAAAGCGGTTGACTACGTCTCCGATCCTAGCCTTACCACAAGGAATGGAAGGTTTCGTTATTTATAGTGATGCTTCTAAACAAGGATTGGGATGTGTATTGATGCAAAATGAGAGAGTAGTGGCTTATGTGTCTCGACAGTTAAAGCCATACGAGATGAATTATCCTACTCATGATCTTGAGTTAGCCGCTGTGGTGTTTGCGTTGAAAATTTGGAGGCATTACTTATATGGTTCTTCTTGTCGAGTGTATACGGATCATAAGAGCTTGAAGTATATATTTACGCAGAAGGAGCTAAATATGCATCAGCGGCGATGGTTGGAATTGCTTAAAGATTGTGATCTTGACATTCTTTACCATCCAGGTAAAGCGAACGTTGTTGCCGATGCGTTAAGCCGCAACTCAGTCGTGTTGTAGAAGTTGGAACTACTTACCATTCAACCGAAGCTTAGACGAGAGTTGATTGATATGGAAATTGAAGTTTGGCCTCACAGAACTCAAGGAAAGTTGCGTTTCCTTGAGATTACGTCCTCCGTGATGGAAGATATTAAGTCCAAACAGCTAGATGATCTCTCTCAATCGTGCAGCTTCGGGAAGACAGTGTTAGAGGAAAAGCTCCTGGATTCTTAATCGGTGAAGACGGAGTTCTTTGATTTCGAGGTAGAACTTGTGTACCTAATCGGGATGATCTCAAACAAGTGATTTTGAATGAAGCACATTTTACTCCATACTCGATTCATCCGGGCATGAGTAAAATGTATAAGGACTTGAAGAAAAATTTTTGGTGGCCAAACATGAAGAAAGATGTAACGGAGTTCATGTTGAAATGCTTGACTTGTCAGCAGGTTAAAGCGGAGCATCAGAGACCTGCCGGTAAATTGCAACCGCTACCAATTCCGGAATGGAAGTGGGAAGATATAGCGATGGATTTTATTGTGGGAATGCTAAAGACGCGAACTGGAGTGAATATGATTTGGGTAATCGTTGATCGGCTAACGAAATCCGCACACTTTCTGGGCATTAGAGATACTTGGGGACCAGAGAGGTTGGCTCGGTTATTTATTGCGGAAATTGTGAGACTCCATGGTACCCCGAAAAGTATATTGTCTGATCGCGATGGGCGTTTTACGTCGCATTTACGCAGCGATACATCAAGCACTCGGTACCATATTGAATTTAAGCACCGCTTATCATCCCAGAACAGACGGACGATCGGAGAGGGCGATCCAAATCTTTGGAAGACATGTTGAGGGCTTGTGCGTTGGATTGGAAAGAAGATTGGGAGACTCATTTACCATTGATTGAATTTGCGTATAATAACAGTTGGCATAGTTCGATTGGAATGGCTCCGTTTGAAGCATTATACGGAAGACGGTGTAGATCGCCAATCTGTTGGGATGAGCCGTACGAATTACTTGGAGTAGAACCGGACTTGGTGGTTCAAACACGGGGAAAAGTCGCAATTATACGGCAAAGGTTGTTGACTGCTCAGAGTCGACAAAAGTCATATACCGACGTTTGTCCTCGACCATTAGAGTTCCAGGCGGGAGACAATGTGTTGTTGAAAGTATCACCGACTCGTGGAGTTCTTCGGTTTGGTAAGAAGGGGAAGCTTAGTCCTCGTTATATTGGCCCCTTCGAGATCCTGGACAAGGTAAGCGATGTAGCTTATCGACTAGCGTTGCCTCCAACACTTACCAATGTTCATGATGTATTCCATGTTTTGCAACTACGCAAGTATGTTCCCGATCCCAGCCATGTTATTGACTATCAAGAGATTGAAGTTAATGAAGATGTTATGTATGAAGAACAACCGGTAACCATACTAGAGCGACGAGTGAAACAATTGCGACGGAAAGTGATCCGTTAGTAAAGGTCCAATAGTCTAAGCATGGAATTGAGGAGGCCACGTGGGAGACTCTTCTTGCCTCGCATTTCCACGTCCGCGTTTTGTAATCATGTTAGATTATGATATTGTAATCATGTTCCTTTGTTTTCCCTCAAAGTTTATGGATTAAATTCCGAGTTTTTAATCCGTTCTTGGGTTCGACCTTTGTCGCCTCCGTAGTGTTCGATTAAATGTCTCTAAGGGTAGGACTTAGGGTGAATTCTTCCATTTCCGTGGTGTTGTGTTTTGATTCGGTATTCCGATGTATTAGGATCGAATCGTTGAAAAAAATTCGGACCGTACATTCATCCGTTCGCCATTTCTCGTGTCGTTCAAATTGAGGCAAGTACTTTGATTGTGTTTACTGTACTTCGTGTGAATATGTAAAAATAGAATTTGTGCCAATTGTTGATCGAGTGTGTGTGAGCCGAGTAGAACCAGTGAGGGTCCCCTGGGGTCCGGTAGGCTGCGTATCCCTATGGATCACTCGGTTGGGCTATACACCAGGGAGGGCCTGACGAGGTGTCTCTGGGGTGTGTAGCTTGCTTGAGAGGTACAGGGCCAGTATAGCTCGGGACGTTGTTTTGTGATGATAACTGTGATGTGGTATTCCGGAATATCTGTGATGGCACTATGATTTCTGTGGTTTTTGTTGATTATTCAGTTGTTGTACATATTCTAGAATCATTGTACTTGCACCGGCTTCTTGCTGACCCATTCTGGGGTGGATATACTTTTGTGTATTCAGGTACAGGTCCAGTGGGAGGACTAGCACAGGACGGACACGAGTTTGGTGGGCAGCATTGATATCGTACATCATTTTGAGTTGGTGGTCGTATGGTAATGGTCAAAGTCGTGTTTTGGTTTTGTACTCGTGCGGGTACTGTCCAGTGTTGTATGTCATGTCATTATTAATGGTTAATGATGTTGTTGTATTCCCGTGGTGAACGGTCATATTGGTTATGATTCCTTGGGATGATATGTGGTTTGGTATTGTGATGTATGTCATGTGGAAATTGAAGTTAGTTTTGAATGTATGAACGTTTATGTTTGTCGTATTTAATGTGTTTTATTTGGGTCTAGGCCTGGTAGGTTCTCCAAAAAGGATCTACGGCGCTGTAATATCTCCGTAAATCATGGGGTGTTACAACCCTCACCTGTGAACAGCCCCCAGTAGGCCGTCAACAGTTCTTCTGACCCGAAGGTCTCAAGTTCCTCCATTCTCAGGCCATCAGACGGCAGCCTGAATAAGTTTTCCAGCAGTTCCTGGTTCACAGAAACTTCAATACCTCGAACGGTAGCTGTGATGTCAGAGACATCTCCTCCTCTTTTCAAGGAAAAGAACTTGATGGAGGCATCATGATAAAATTCTTCAACAATACGCTCGTCGTAGAGCTCAGTGTGCCGAATTCCAAGGCAGTATAAGCCTTGTTGCTTGATTCTGGAAATGACCCATTACATTGCGTCAGTGTCTTCAGTTTCAAAATTAATGTGTTCCATGATGACAGATCTGGCGAAGATTCGCCCATCGATGATGGACTTCTTCTTCTTCAGAGATTGAGAGGAAGTCTCTGAAGTTGCCATTGATTTGCAAAGAAAGGATTTGAAGAAACACAAAGAAAAAGTGCAGAAAATTTGAAGAGTATGTAGGCTATTTGCTCTTGACTCGTTTAATATTACAGAAAGTATAAAGAGTCAAAGGGAGCAGGATACAATCCTTTTATATTGTGCAGGAAGGATTTGGGTTACATACAGTGAACGGTCAGATTTAAGGGATGGGAACTGTATTTTAAAAGAACAAACAGGATGAACTTAGAGTAACTGGTACATCTTATCCATCCATTTTTGAAATGATAATCGGTCCCACTTCTGACAGTTCGTCTCCCCTGATTGCACGAAATGGTGGTTTTGAAATCATTAATATCGTGGTGTTTGAGGTAATAAAAGTCCAGATGTCATTTATATCATTAAAGATAAAACGTTTAAATTTTAAAACAGGGCACGTGGACTAAGAACGTCTTGTCTGAATAGAATAATAATATAATGTTTAATTGACGTCCCACAGTGCGTGTTGTATCCGCGAATAATACAGCGTTCCCCCTTAAAAGGTACATACAGGATTCAATTCTTACATTAATGTTTGGATTAATACTGTATTCATGGGTCATACTGTATTCCCCCTTAATTAATGCACACGTCAGCTGTAGGAAGGTTTTGTACCTTATTCTTACAGTAAGTTCTGACTTGTTATGAGTGTACAATTAATTAATGGTGGATACTGTATTCTTGGGTCTTACAGTATTCCCCCTCAATTGATGAGTAAAAGCGTAAAAACTTACAGGGAGTCAGGCTGTAGCATTCCCAATTCTTGTCAAAGCATACAAAATTTGGTTGTGCTGAGAGGTTTTGTAAAGATGTCGGCCAACTGAATATATATATGAACTTTCTCGATCCGAACATCCTTATTCTCAACATGATTCCAGATGAAGTGATGCTTCATATCAATATGCTTAGTTCGCGAGGGCAATACAGGATTGTGCGTTATCGCAATTGCACTTATGCTATCGCACATGATCGGTGTTTCTTTGGCAATGATTCCATAATCTGACAGCTACTGTTGCATCCAGAGAATCTGCATACAGCAACTTCCAGCAGCATAGAATTCCAATTCAGCTGAAGAAAGTGAGTTTGCCAATTGCTTCTTACTGAACCAGGACACAAGTCTAGGTCCAACAAAGTGACAAGTACCTCTTGTACTCTTCCTATCCAACTTACAGCCTCCGAGATCCGAGTCACTATAGCTAACCATATCGAATCCTCCTTCCTTAGGATACCAGAATCCTACATCAATTGTTCCTTTGACGTACTTAAGGGTTCATTTGGCTATCGTGAAGGTGACTCCTTAGGTGCTACTTGGTACCGAGCACATACTCCTACAACAAACTGGATATAGGGCTTGCTAGCCGTTAGGTATAGGAGTGAGTCAATTAGCTTTCTGTAGAGTGATTGATCAGCCGGCTTTCCAGCTTTGTCAACGCTAATTTCCACGGAAGTGATTATGGGGGTTGACGAGGATTTGGAGTTAGTCATCCCAAACTTGTTAAGTAGCTCCTTGTTGTACTTCTCTTGGTTGATGAAGATTCCTGTATGCAACTACTTTACCTGCAATCCTAGGAAATAACTAAGTTCCCCCCATCATACTCATTTCAGATTTACATTGCATGAGATGAGAGAACCTATGACACAGAGCAAGGTTAGTAGAACAAAATATGATATCATCGACATATATTTGTATCATTAACAAGTCATCACCTTCCTGTATCTTAACTAGAGTCTTGTCCACAATACCTTTTGTTAAATCCATTATTGGTAAGGTACAGGGACAGGTTTTCATACCATGCTCTAGGTTCTTGCTTAAGTCCATATAGAGCTTTCCGTAGTCTGTATACTAGGTCTCTGTAATATCCGCAATTTCGATTTCCGGTAATTTTCTTTTTTGGTGGAAGTCCATCTTAGCGATTCTATTATGATCGTTTCGTCATTCCGAGAATGATTAATTCTACACTTTTTGTCATCCGAGTTCGTTTCGGTGTCGTTTTATTGAGTTCCGTGTTCTTAAGCGATTTTTTCAAGTATGAGTTCGACTTTGTAAAATCATCATAAATTCTTGGAAACTCCTAAAATTCTGAATCTTTGCAATATTATATAGGATCAAGTTAGCTTTCCAATTGTTTAAACGGTGAGTCAATCGGAGTCCGGATAAAGGAGTTATGGTCGAAATAGCTAAGACTGCACCATGTGCCTTTTTGGTGCTGGAGCGGGCTGTACCGCAGGCCGCGGCACACTCGACCCAGGCCGCGGTACACGGGCTTTTTCTGCACTTTTTCAGCAGATTTTCGAGGAGAAAAGTTCATTTTTCTCCTCTCTTCTTCCTCCTTCCATCTAGGGCGATTTGTGGGCGGTTTATCTCAGGGAATTCATCTTATTCAAGTTCTTGGTGTGGACTGACAACATCAAATCCATGTTCTTCGTCCGAATCAAGGTATTTTGGCTTGAACCAATATTTTTGAAGATTTTGGGGATTTTTCTTTTGATTTCGATTCCAATCCATTTTTGATCAATTAATTGTTGTATAAACGTTGTTTTGAACTTGTTCTACGGATTGGATACTCGAACCTTTGGTTCGTTCGACCCGAGGGGTGATTTCTTTGTTCTTGAAGGGTCTTAAACATTTAATGTCTGATTAAATGTCCGAATGAGTTCCCTTTGATAGTTTGTTGGGATTTCTGTTGTTTTTGGCCTTGATTCTCACCGTAATCACGTTTTATTATTCCTTACGGAGGATTATAGGTGATCGATGATTCCGATGTTGAATTCCGTTGATGATTGATGATTCCTGTGGTGTTTTCCCGTAGTAATTTCGGTGCTATCGCATTGTTGATAGTGTTCGGGCATTTGGGGCTGTTCGACCGCATTCCATCCGTCGTCTTGTTACGAACGTGGTTCCTAGGCAAGTACCTTGTCCATACAATTCTTGTTTTGTAAATATGATAATTAGTGATCGTCTCTATGTGTTTGTTTGATCATTTGATTTGAACTTTCAAAATATTCGGTTTAGTCTCGTTAAGGGCTCACTTTCAAAACGCGTGTGTTTTGTGAATATTGTGCCCCGTGAATGATTAAGTGAACCCTATGAATTCGCTTGTTGTTGTTATTGTTGTTATGCTTTGATAATATATATACATATATTATCTCTTTTCGGTGCGTTATGGTTTGACATGGTGTTTTTCTAAGTGTTGGTTGCATTAACTCATGATTTGATGTGTTTGTGATTGTGGCAAATGTGAAACCCTTGTTGTTGTGAACTCGATGCATTGATGATTTGACCATAAGGTTATCAATTCGGGTAGGTCTGGAGAGGGCTCCAAGAATCGTCACTTGCGAGTGCGATGTCACGATAACTTGTGGGTATGTTCGATTGATGTTTGACCGGGTAGGGACCTGTGAGGCCTCCGGCAGCGTGTACTTGCGAGTACAGCCAGTATGTATGATTTGACCATAAGATTATCTAATCGGGTAGGTCTGGAGAGGGATCCGTGAATCGATACTTGCTACGATGTCAAGATAACTTATGGGTGGTTTGAATTTGTTTCGCTAGCCAGCTCGGGAGGGTCCTTAGAGGCCTCGGGTGGGATTTGTGGCTTCGTCCCGTTCCTAGGCGATGCCTGTGCGTGTATGTTTTGTGAATGTGTTTGCTCACCTCGGGAGGGTTCGACGGGGCCACGGAGGGAGTCCAATGGTATAGCCCTGGATTCACGAGTAAAACTTCACGAGTGCGTGTGTATTTTATGTCCGTCGAGGACGCATGACGTGGGTTTTAACCTTATGTATTTTTGTTGGTTTCATTTGTGAAAACAAAACCTTTGGGCTATGACCCCTGTTGATTTTGGAAATAGAAGGATTCGGTAATCCTAAATTGTTTTCTATTAAAACTCTCGATGGCATTTTAAACTGTTTTATAAATTGTTTCCCCTGATTTCGTGATCTTTCGGTTTTGGGATGTTTTTCCCAAACTCTTGCCTCGGGATGGACTTTTCGTTACGTTTGGATTTTTGAGGATTCGTGGTTATTGTTATTCGTGGAATGTGAATTGTATGGCTCGTATTTCTGTTTTATACTTGCACTAGCAAAACATTGGAGTTTTGCTAACCCCCGAGTATTCGGGGGGTAGATGTCTGTTTTTGCATTCAGGTTTTGGGAGCATAACACAGGGTCGGCCTGAAGGATGATGAAAAATGATCGATACTAATCACATGAGGGCCCGTACGTTGTTGTATTGGTTCAGTCATATTTTATTTCCACTGCAGTATAATTATCCATTGTACGAGAGCATTTTGTATTCGACCCCTGCGTGGGCATGTATTGAGTTGTATGTATTTATTGAAAGAACAAATCGGTCTACTGAGTCATCTTAGCCTTAAAGGCATTGTTGAGATGTTTGATGTTGTTTACCAGCCTGGTAGATCCTTGAGGAAAGGGTCTATGGCGTGTAATATCCCTGAGCAGATTGGGGGTGTTACATAAATGGTATCGGAGATTAGGTTGTGGAAACCTAGGCTATTGGGTTTAGTGGTGTCTGTTGATTTTTGTCTCGTCGGATTTTGTCTGACTGAGTCGTGTCGCGATGTGTCGTCTGAGTTGGTTGGTCGTGATTAGTATCGTGGGGCGATCATCATCTTCATGCGACCTGTGGATGTAAGTCTCCCTTCTTTGTGTTGTGCCTCGTGTGACATGAGCTACTTGTATGATTAGTGGTTGAGTGATGGAATCTTTTTGTGGATTTTGATTTCGTGATATATGGGTATTCGACTCTCATATTTTATTTATATGAGAAGCGGTGTCGCTGCTAATGTATTTTCGAACTGTATTTTATCCGCTGCGTGAGTTCTTTCAAAATGACTTTCAGTATTTTGCAAACTGAGTTTTATTACATAAGACTGATTCTCTAAATCGAGTTTTGGCCTTTTGGCCTTGAATGTTTTATGACGGTTTGATAAATGATTTTGTGAGTTTTGGGAAATACTACCGTCATCAGCCTTTTGGTGTATTTTGAAATGGTTTTGTAAACGGTTTTTAGCCTGGTGGGTTCTGGCGCGGAATCCACAGCATGTAATATTATCGACTATTTGTTTTCCAGTAAAAGACATGTAATGTCTTGATTTTGATCGATTTGATGCGTGTACTACGAGGTGGTTAAGCAAATGTTGATACGTGTGAGTTTTGGGCATTCTGGCCTATTAAATTTCTGAAAACCTTGAGTATCTTAGAAAATAAATTTTGAGACGTACTTTTCAAATGGATTATTTTCTCGCGGCATTTTCAAGATGCCTACTAGTGCCACTGTAGGTTTCAAATTTATTTCACTTGGAGGACCAAAATATTTTGAGATATTTTAGATTTAAAAACGCATTTGATTAGACCCGAGGGCCAAATATTTCTGAAAGTTTTTCACTAAAAGAAAAGTATCCTCATTCTTATCAAACGCAAGATGTTTTTTTCAAGGTCTCGATAACGATGTTTGTACTACTTTTGGAAAGGTGATACTCAAGATTAACTGGTATTTCCAAAATTATTCTCAAAAATGTGGTTTTCGTTTTTAAAACCTATCATTCCTATTTGTGGTACGGTAATATATGCAAGATGTTAGAATGTTAGCTCCCGAGTAGGATCGAATTGGTGGCGTGAACGTTGAATCGTTTGCCACGCATTTGTTGTGTTAGCCCTCTGTGAGAGGTGAGATGTTGGTATTGAATGTTGTCGCTTTGTGGTGATTTGCGTGTTATCGCACCCGTGCGAGCTGTTAGAAGTTGAGTTTGTATGATTGTGTACATATGTGGTTGTTTCGTGATGTTTAGTAATTGTATGTTGGTTATCGTTCGGGCCGTTGTAATCATCGAACGATGCCGTTGTTGTTGTGATTTTTGTATGTGTTGATATGTTATACTGAGTTGGCATCTCCAGTATGTTGTTTGCAATGTTATGTTCCATTGTATCTAGCATTTGTATATTCGGTATGCCGAGCCGAGGTGTTTCAACCATGATGTGCCGGGGCATGCACGTGCAAATTGTCCTTCCCCGCTAGTACCAGATTACAAGTGTGGACTCTAAGGACACAAAATCCATTTTGCGAATTAGTTACCAAGTCCGCCGGGGTACGAGCTTTGGCAGAGATATCAGGATCGGCTCTGAGAGGCCCATGAAAGATGTTTATGTCGGGTTTTTTTTATGTTGTTACCTTGCTTCCGTTGTTGTGAGTCGCGGGGACGACATTTCTTTTATGAGAGGTCGAATGTAATACTCGTATTATTTTTGACTTCTGCATTTTCTCTTTCCCAATTCTATCGACTCGCTCGTGTTCGTTGATACTTTTTGAACTTGTTTGGTATCTCGGTTGCCATCGTTCGAACGGGTTGCGACCTTATTTCGGATCAGTCTTTTTATCATTTTGACTTTTTCAATTCGGTTCGATTCTTGTGAACCTTATCCGACATTAACGTCTTTCAGATCTACTAGTTCTTTTAATGTCTTGAGTAGAAGTATGAACTTCAGAGTCGTTGTTTGACCGTTGATGCTCGATCGTTTTTGTTCGATCATTGTTGTTCGATCGTTATTGTTCGATCATTGTTGTTCGGTAGTTGTTGTTCGATTATTATTGTTCAATTGTGGTTGTCCGGTTGTTGTTGTCTGGTCTCGTACTGTGAAGAATTGTCGTTCACCATTAGTCAGCTGCTTTGAGTGTGGCCAGGTGGATCACCGAGCTATGCATTGCGAGACGGTAGTTGAGAGGTTTGGAGATCAAGTTTGCGTCTCTGCTCCGAAAGGACACGGAGATGCCTAGTGTGGCTGTGAAGATTTCGGCGTAGTCAGATTTTTTTTTTTTGTGATTGTCCTTGTGGATCGTTTTGTGTATTTTTTCTGTTTTCTTGACTGTGCGTGTTTCCTTGTAAGAAGTGCTTTGTATTTTGTGATTGTTCGGATAATTGACTTGATTGTATTATCTGTTTGTTGACGCTTGTCACTCGTTGGTTTTACTATATCTCTACTTGTGGCGTTGAGTTGGTCGTTGTGGAGCATGTTTCACACCGTATGTTTCTCTGCGTTGCTTGTAACATTTCGCCGTTGGGCGCGAGTTTTCGGCTCTTGTGTATCTCGTTGAGTTTTCCTGGCGGGATATTGTTTCTCCCTACTTGTTTTAAGTTTCGGGACGAAACTTCTTTTAAGAAGGGTAGTATGTAATATCTACAATTTCGATTTCCGGTAATTTTCTTTTTTTGGTGGAAGTCCATCTTAGCGATTCTATTGTGACCGTTTCGTCATTCCGAGAATGATTTATTCTACACTTTTTGTCATCCGAGTTCGTTTCAGTGTCGTTTTATTGAGTTCCGTGTTCTTAAGCGACTTTTTCAAGTATGAGTTCGACTTTGTAAAATCATCATAAATTCTTGGAAACTCTAAAATTCTGAATCTTTGCAATAATATAGAGCATCAAGTTAGCTTTCCAATGGTTCAAACTGTGAGTCAATCGGAGTCCGGATGAAGGAGTTATGGTCGAAATAACTAAGACTGCACCATGTGCCTTTTTGGTGCTGGACCGGGCTGTACCACGGGCCGCGGCACACTCGACCTGGGCTGCGGTACACGGGCTTTTTCTGCACTTTTTCAGCAGATTTTCGAGGAGAAAAGTTCATTTTTCTCCTCTCTTCTTCCTCCTTCCATCTAGGGCGATTTGTGGGCGATTTTTGGGCGGTTTATCTCAGGGAATTCATCTTATTCAAGTTCTTGGTGTGGACTAACAATATCAAATCCGTGTTCTTCGTCCGAATCAAGGTATTTTGGCTTGAACCCATATTTTTGAAGATTTTGGGAATTTTTCTTTTGATTTCGATTCCAATCCATTTTTGATCAATTAATTGTTGTATAAACGTTGTTTTAAACTTGTGCTACGGATTGGATACTCGTACCTTTGGTTCGTTCGACCCGAGGGGTGATTTCTTTGTTCTTAATGGGTCTTGAACATTTAATGTCCGACTAAATATCCGAATGAGTTCCCTTTGATAGTTTGTTGGGATTTCCGTTGTTTTCGGCCTTGATTCTCGTCGTAATCATATTTTATTGTTCCATACGGAGGATTATAGGTGCTCGATGATTCCGATGTTGAATTCCATTGCTGATTGATGATTCCTGTGGTGTTTTCCCGTAGTAATTTTGGTGCTATCGCGTTGTTGATAGTGTTCGGGCGTTTGGGGCTGTTCGACCGCATTCCATTCGTCGTATTATTACGAACGTGGTTCCTAGGCAAGTACCTTGTCCATACAATTCTTGTTTTGTGAATATGATAATTAGTGATCGTCTCTATGTGTATGTTTGATCGTTTGATTTGAACTTTCAAAAGATTCGGTTTAGCCTCGTTAAGGGCTCACTTTCAAAACGCGTGTGGTTTGTGAATATTGTGCCCCGTGAATGATTAAGTGAACCCTATGAATTCGCTTGTTGTTGTTGTTGTTATTGTTGTTATGCTTTGATAATATATATACATGTATTATCTCTTTTCGGTGCGTTATGGTTTGACATGGTGTTTTGCTAAGTGTTGGTTGCATTAACTCATGATTTGATGTGTTTGTGATTGTGGCAAATGTGAAACCCTTGTTGTTGTGAACTCGATGCATTGATGATTTGACCATAATGTTATCAATTCGGGTATGTCTGGAGAGGGATCCGAGAATCGTCACTTGCGAGTGCGATGTCACGATAATTTGTGAGTATGTTCGATTAATGTTTGACCGGGTAGGGACCTGTGAGGCCTCCGGCGGCGTGTACTTGCGAGTACAGCCAGTGTGTATGATTTGATGGTGATCTCTAAGCCATCTCCTGTCGGGTTCTAGTTATGCGTCCCGTATTGTATCTTGTGGTGCCGTAGTTTTGACTCCAGCTTGTACAATATCAGCTTCAACTACCTTTATTCTTACAGCTGCAGGGTTGATCTATAAGTCTACGACAGGCTCTGTTGGATTTTGAGGGTCATTAATGGAAAGTGTTTGGATATTTTGGGTTAAATCTTTTACTCATGTAGGATCATAATGAGGTTCATCGAACACTACATGTACAGATTCCTCGATTGTCAGCTTCCTTTTATTAAAGATTCTGAAAGCCTTGCTAACAAAGGAATATCCTACAAATATCCCTTCATCCGACTTGTCATCAAAAGTCTTGAGTTGATCTTTTCCATTATTCAGAACATAGCATCGATAGCCAAAGATGTGAAAATATGAAACCAACAGAGTTCTATTATTCCATACCTCATAGGCTGTTTTATTATCATGCTTGTTGATAATACAGCGGTTTTGTGTATAGCATGCTGTATTTGTTGCTTCGCCCCAGAACCGCTGCGGAGACTTGCTTGCGATGATTATGGTTCTTGTTGAGGAGTCTGGGCTGCTGAGTATTCATGTTGTATTCCATTATCCAAACAGTATTGCTCTATAAAGCAGTTAGTGAATTCAGTACCCCTGTCGGAACGAATGGACACGATACTCAACCCTTTCTCATTCTGAAGCTTTATCAGGAGGTGCTCAGGCAATTTTGTTGTGCTTTTTTTCTTCTTGCTTAGAAAGAGTGTCTAAGCATACCTGGAGAAATCATCAACAATAACTAGACAATATTTATTACCTCCGAAACTTATAGGGTCTACGGACCATACAGGTCCATATGTAGCATATCCAGAACTCTGTGAGTAGAGAGGTATAATTTACCTTTCAGGGTGGTTTTGACTTGTTTGCCTTTCTGACAGGGTCCGAAGACGCTATATTTTTGGAATGATACTTCGGGCAAGCCTCAAACCATTTCTTGTCTGGCGAATTTGTTGATCGTCTTGCTGTTGATGTGTGATATCCTCTTGTGCCATAGTCAGCTTTGATCTGTTGTGCCTTTGGCAACAAGACATGGAATAATGGAGCTCGCAGGCTTCCAGTCAGCAATATACATATTATCTGACCTTCTTCTTGTTAGAACAACTTCTTTGGTCAAGATGTTCTTCACTCTACAGTGATCTATATAGAATTTCACAGAGAACTGTTTGTCACAGAACTGGCTAATACTATGTAGATTATATTGTAAGCCTTCAACATAAGCTACATTAGTGACTTTGAACTTTCCTACAAGCAGGTTTCCCTTCCCTCTTGTTCTTCATTTAGAATTATCACCGAAGTGCACTTTTGGACCGCGACCTTCTACATAGTCTGACAGCTTACTGACATCTCATGTCATGTGCCGAGAACATCCGCTGTCAATGTACCAGATGTCCTCTTCTTTGATATCCTGCAGATATAAAATTTAAGTAGATTTAGGTCCCCTTTGATTGTTGGGTCCATGAATGTCAGTGCCGTTTGGTACCCAAATTTGCCTAACAGCAATTGGTTTATTGTAGGTTACTTTTGGTCCAGATTTGCGATGCCCACGTGCGGCAGTTGCGTAGTCAATGTATCTTGATTATTATGCATGTAAAATCGAGGGTTAATATTATTTTTCCAGTACGATTGCCATCTCGGAGGTTGAGCCATTTTCTTAGGCCTTACAGCTTGCCTCCTGGGTCTCCAGTTGGATTCCCATAGCCGTTGATTATACTACGCGGCGACCTGTTTTCTGGATGGATACTGGGGCTCCTGTATCCAATGTCTAAGCGCACTATACTGTTGTAAGTACTGTTATGCAGGCCTTTGATATTTAGATACAGCCTTTTTTCTGAACGGCTGTTAGCGCTTTTGATATGCTCGGAGAGCATGCTGTTGGTTATGCCTTACAGGTCTTTGATGCTGAGGTTTCCACTGTCAATGATATGACATTGGTGGTGGAGTGGCAGCCTTTGTTGTATGCGGTGCAACTGTTACCTTTACGGGACTCGGGGTCTCTTTAGGTACATGAATGCGTGCCACACCCCTGACGAACATTGTACTAGTTTTCCCTTTGTTGGAGAATGAGTTATATCCTAATCCACTTTTATCATGAGCATGTTGCCCGGTGCTTAGAATTTCTTCCATCCGTTTAGAGGATTTCGCGAATGATTTCAAGATGGTCTCTAATTCTCCTTATCGCTTTTCGAGAGATTTTACTTTGGCTTCGAGCAAAGCATAATCATTTGTCTTGCTTTCATTATGAGACTTAGTCTCATTTAGATCTTTAGTTCGAGCCGTATGTTTTCTCGTTTAGAGTCTCATGGGCCTTTTGAATGTTTTTGAATTCATTCATCATATTTTCAAAAGTATTAGATGCATTAACAGGAGTAGTTGCAGTTGAGCTCACCTCATCATCGCTGTCTCCGTCGTCCTGTATTTCTTTATCCATAAAGCACATATAGGCTTTATCTTCGATCTCATCATCGGACGAGTCACTGTCAGTGACTGTGTGACGACAGTCATCAATTTTTGTTGATGTGGGCGAGGCTTCGGATTAACCAATCAGGGCCTTGAGCTTGTTTTTCCAAACACACCTCCTTTCATCCTTTTCTTGTTGCTCAGCTTCCGGCAACTTTTGCACTTTCGGATGCGGGCACTTATTCGCATAGTGACCGGGTTTCCTATAGTTGTAGCACAAGTTAGAATCACCAGATGGAGAAGATTCGGAACTTACCTTGTGAAATGGCTTGGGCCTGAAGGGAGTCTTTCCAGACTGTTTGATGAACTTTTTGAATTTATGCATAAGAAGGGCCATTTCATCTTGTGACAGGATATCATCGTCACTGTCTGCACTTGTGGGCGGACTCGGATGTGCTAGGTCTGGAGCTGTGTCTCCTATTAGATACAGCATCCAGTGCTGTAGTCTTTTCAGGTGACTCTTCGGCCTTCTCGCTCCTATCAATATCATACTCGAAATCTTTGAGGTCAGAGAATAGGTCGAAAGTAGAAATATCATTAAGATTACATGACACACGCATATCTGTAGTCTTAATGTCCCATCGGGAAGGTAGTGATATAAAGATTTTCAAGTTATTCTCCTTTTGGGTATACACTTTACCCAATGCTTTAAGTTCACCGACAATGCCAGTGAATCTGAGGTCAAGCTCCTCAAGCATTTTAGAAGATTTCATTTCAAAAGATTAAAATTGCTGAGTAAGTTTTGAAATTTTATTTTCTTTGAGAGCTCAGTTCCCTTGCAAATCATCTTGAGTTTCTCGCAGATTTCCTTGGCTGTCTTACTGCTCTTTACCTTCGAGAATGTGCCTTTATCAAGCATGACAAACAGCACATTCTAGCAACATTGTCGAGGTTCGCACGCTTGCGATCGTCTACAGTTCATTGCTCGCGCTCCTTCTCGAGCATTTCAGCATGAGGTTGTCCTTCTACCCTTGCGTCATGATTAACCTTCATTATCTTTATTGGGCCTTCTTGGATGACAAATATCATCTCCTCGTGCATGGCAGCAAGATGGAATTCTATCCTGATTCTCCAGTCATCAAACTCGTTAATCGAAAACATAGAATCTTGTTTATCATTGAGGTATCCATTAGAGAAAATAGGAAAGATAAGATTGCTTTCAAAAATTAGTGATTTTTGGATCTAATTTGGTTAAAAATACGACTGATCCTTTTTAGAATCAACCTCTCTGATACCACTTGTTGGCCACTAAGGGCTCGTTTGGTAGCCTAGTCAGGATATATCAAGATATGTTAAAAATAACAAGGGTGGTTGAGATAAAATGAAACAAGGATTTAAATTTATGGTTTGGTAGATAAATCATAATATTACTGTGGTATATAGATAAAACTATGAAATTACATTTTTATCCTTAGGAATAAAAATGAATACCAAAAATGAACTGGCCTTCATCTTTCTCTGAACCCGCCACCATCTCCTCTTTCTCTGAACTGGCCTTCTGCCGTCGCCTAAAAATGAACTGGACTTATGCCGTCGCCACCGTCCATCTCTCCCTTAATTGGGTGTAAGAAATTGCAAATAGATTGTTTGAGAGAGAGAGTGAGAGACGACGGAGGTAGATAGTACAACAAGTTGTACGTTTTTCTAAAGTGAGTTTGCGTAGCAGAAGTTTAAGTGTGAGTTGTTGTAAATACAGCAACTAGGCGTTCTCCCATTTGCTTGGTGCGTACATGGTTTTGCAATGTATACTTGTATAATCACAGTTATGAAAACAATACGTACAGAAGGTAAATAACACACAATTTAAAGTGGTTCAAGTTAAACCCCTCTACGTCCACTAGTCCTCCACACAGGAGTAAGTAGTTTATTAAATTCACTACGTACACAACTACGTGACTTTAACTAAACCGGTCTCTATATCGTTCACACAGATTGATACAAAGACTGTAGCTTTCAACCTTTCACACAGATTGGCTGCAGGCTTCTTTGACTTCTTCTCACACAGATTGAGGCTTCGTCCTATTCGTCCCACACAGGTAAGAATAGCTTTCCCTTAGTCCACACAGGGCTAAGTTCACTCTACAGTGATAATGGTAAAATCACAGTTTTGAACAACAGCTTGAATCCTTTATGAGCTTAGGCTGATGATTTGTTGTTCACATTGAGGACTAGTATATTTCTTCTCTCAGGTATTGCAGCATGTTCGAAGAAATATGTTTGCTCTTGCAAGCTTGATATACTATTTCTGTTCTTGTTCACATATGAATTTCAGTATTCAATCTCTACTTGCAATGTCCTCTTGCATGGACTATTTATAACTTTGGAATAGATCTGTTATAAATTTGTCCGTTGGCTGGTTTGTGAGCAAAAGTCCATTCTGATTGGCTGTTTTCATAATGTTTGACTTCCAAAATGTTTGATCCGGATTTTGCTCCTTGTCTGAAGATTCCTTGTCGGTTGGATTTAAATACCTTATACAATCAGTATTTAAATACTTCTTTCAAAATGGTATTTTGACTTTTGTGAATAAAATAGATTCTATCACAATGATCTTCAGTTCTGTTGGATAAGTGTTTTAGTTTTCCCAACACATTCAGCCTGTATGCTGTATCTAACATGTTACGTCTTTATTGTTGTATGAGGAAGGTTCTGTAGGATAGACTGTATAAGATCTTCAATGCTGTATGGAATAGGCTGTATGGAGATTCCAGACAGCTTCCATACTTAGCGGCGTTTCAGCTCTTTCGACTAAGTATGGAAGAAAGCGAAACAGGATTGTTTCGACTCCTTAGCGGCCATTATCAAAACAGGATACAGGATTGTTTATCCCAACAAGAAGGAAGCGAATACATTTCACATAATCATGAGTTCGTCCAGGATAAATTATTCAATAATAGGATTATTTTGCTTAAAACCAAGATATGGTCATAATTTTGATGCGATTTAGGAATACACATGAAGTTTCGTTATCATGGTATCTTGTAGGCAGTAGAATAGGTACTAATATCTACTAATTATGTAGCCTAATTGATGCAATATTTATAGATGCATGCAAAATAAATGTATGTTCATAAATATAGACACATAATCCTAGTATATATTTATATACACATTATGCAATAAAGTAGGTTTCTTATGCCGCATTATATATGAATTCTCATGAATTTAATTTAATTCAAGTTATAGCTATTTGCTTTGATTTAATTAGAATTATTATGCATCATGCTTTAATTGGTTAAATATGCATAAATATAACAAATTTATGGATAAATATGCAGCAAATTAAGTTAAAGCATGTAAAACTGCACACATTTCAAATAGTAGAGTTTTACGAATTACTTTGCACGAAAAACACGATTCTTTTCTAGGAAATACCTTCAATCGTGTTCCTAGTTCCGATTGTCCTCTTATAATAGGGTTAGATTCATATTTGTTAAATAAAAATAATATTAATTAATGTAATAATATTTTTATTAAAGAAAGAAAGAGGGAGAAGCAAATTGTCTTCCTATCTCGCCAATTCCCGTCCCTCAATCTACCTTTCTGATTTATTTTTTTAAGGATCGGACTGTGGAGTATGAAGGGCTGGAGTTTGCACGGGCTGGGGATCGCGGGTCGTCACAGGCGTGGAGAATTGGGCGCTGAGCTTGGATCTGGTTTGGTCACGAATAGAGGCGTTCACGATCAGAACTCGCATGGCTGGGGGCTATCTTACATCGCGGGCGGAGTCTGCTAGGGATGACCGGAATCTGGGGGCCGGGATTGAGGGCTCCAGGGGTTGGTTGCAGGTCGAGGGTTCAGGCGGATTGAGAACCGAGTGGAGGCGTCGGGCATGGGCTGTGATGGAAATTAGGTTTCCTCGTGGCAACGATGGGGTTCGGGCTAAGTGCTGAAAGAAAGTACGATTCTGACTACCGGGAGATTCGAAATATGACAGAGGGTGTAAAATTCCCTAAACTTATAGAAAATTACAAAATGGCCCAAACATCCGAAAATCACAATACAATGTCGGATTATCAGATCCAAACTCACAACATGAATAACTCAGCCATAAAGACTCATGGAAACAAAGAAACAATGAAATCGAACGAGTTTTACGAGAATCAAACATACATATGACAAAACATAACATAAAGCGAAGTTAAGTAAAAACACTTTCGAAACTCATCCAAATGGAAAAACACTAAGAACAGCATGGATTCAAAACGTCGAAATGGTTACAAGCGAGTCGATAAAAATAGACATGCACCGAAAATAAAAACTGCTAAAAATGGAAAGGTACGGATATTACATACTTATTGATGCTTTGGCATAAAATGCTGATTCTTCATCCTTATCATCAACCGGGATAGATTCACCATTATGAGTCATACTTTTAGCTTTTAAAGCTATGGTTTTCTCTTTGGGTTTCGGCTTGGCATTTTGTGATTTAAGCACGATCTCGTAGTTTATTAGCAAATCGACAAGGGCCCTAAAATCAAGTGTTTTGAGATATTTCCACTCCATGGTAGCCGTGACTGTCATATCCCATTCATGAGGTAGTGATCGTAATATTTGCTTGACTTTTACACTACTAGATAATGGTATCCCAAAACAAGCTAGTACATTTGTGATGCCCGAAAATCGGTCGAGCATATTTGTTATGGACTCGTCATCTTTCATCATGAATAATTCATAGTCGTGGAGAAGCATATTGATCTTCCTCTCCTTGACTTGATTCATTCCTTCGTGAGTCACCTCTAACATTTTCCAAATTTTTTTAGCACTATCACACGAGGAAATACGATTATGATCTTCCAGATTAAGAGCATAATAAAGCAATTGTGTGGCTTTACAATTGTGATAATCGTTTTTCCAATCCTCATCACTATACTCTTTGAAACTTTTGAAAGAGCCATTGGATTTTGAAGGAATTTTTGGATCAAGGCAAATTACCTTCCAAAGTTCGATATCATAAGCTCGAATTAATATTGACATCTTCTTTTTCCATGTCATGAAGTTTGATCCGCCAAAGATTAGAGGTCGGTTTAAGGTGAGGCCTTCAATTGAGCAATAGCAAATGCCATCGAATCTTTTTTTTCCTTTAGATAATAAGTCGACTAATATAAGAGAACTGCTCCAATACTAATTGTTGAATCTGGTACCGCCACTTGAAGGGGTTTTAAATAGTGCGGTTAAAAGTATTGAACTCTTTTGTGATTGCGGAAGCGTAGATAAGTGCGGAAATAAAATAACATAGAGATTTATAGAGGTTCAGACAATATGCATATGTTATCTCACCTTCAATATGTTTTTCTGTAGGTTCAAGATAAACCTTTACTTCTTGTTTTCGATCGGTTCGAGGTAAACCGTTACTGTAACAGCCCAAAAACAGTGGCTATTACAGTGTCGTGGACCCCTACCAGGACCCACCAGGCGATATCACAATATACATTTATAATCTGACAACGTGGCACCGTACCACAATATTTATCAAAACCCCGATGTGGAGTATGAGTTATTCATGTCTTTAAATACGAGCAACATACACAGGATCCAAATTCGGTACAGACCATATGACGATGGGCAGTACCTAACAAATTTTAGTACATTCATTCGACAAAAAATAAAATGAAAGTCACAATAAAACATAACCGAACAACCAAAAGACTCGGGGCCCCCGAAATAGCATACTTCAGAATCCTCCATCGCCATTGTGCTCCTCCTGTGCCTTGCCCTTTCCTCGCCCTGAAATACAAGTATTTTGCCCCAAACCACAGGGTCAGCTATACATGATAATGATTCTCATGACATTATACAATTCATATATATACTGATCTCAAAGAAAACCACCGACTACTGAATATACCCCGAAGGCGTATAAATAATCAGTCCCAACTGTCGAACATAACCAAATATACGAACGACAATATAATATGGCTCAAGACGGACGTCACAGTATGCCCGATCTGGAAATGTGTCCGTGCACATGTCCACCCCGTATACGGAATCCAGAATATACGTGGGACGATGTACCTAATTAGCCTCACGAACTACGTCTCGTGTGCACGATCTAAATGCGGAAAACTTCCACGCATGATCATCAAGTGCCCGGCTAAAAATCCTACACATAACCAATCGGCGCGCAGATATGACTCCAGAGATGTCACGATACAACATGACAACGAAACTCAACGAATTACACTTTTACCAAGGAATCGAACAACTCACCGAAGTGTCAACAAAGCTCAAAAGGACTAACGGTAACAAGGACGGTAATTTCGGGTATATCATCCCCAACACCATGACAATACGATCAAGGGTATCACCATATCACGAATCATAGATTATCAGAACATTTCATACACACGAAACGCATAATAATCACAAGAATTCAACCATCATTATAACCAAGCAAGATAACTTGCCTCAATTCCGTAGATGAATAATCCTTCTTTGAATGGTCAAACGAACGGTATCCTCATCTAACAATACTCACGTGAACAAGCAACCTTGAATGAAATGTAATTCATTCAACAACACATTCGTACGATAACGGTATTATTACATAAATAATATTCGTAAATTTACTTGAATAAATCAATTATCCTATTGATCATTTTAATGTTCTTATTACAAATCATCGTATGTTTATCATGTTCATTCACATATTCTAACCTTAATGTCAAATACTTGATGTCTAGTTTATTATCAATGTAATATCGTGAAAATATCTTTTCAAATCATCGACACTTCCAATTACGATATAAGTTTGTGTTTAATTATGTTCTTCATTATTTTACCAACGATTACATTCAAAACTTGATTACTGTATGAAACATAAGTTTAAGTTTTTAGTGAACTAAGAACATCATCTTAATTTACGTCTCTTAACACGCACGGATTAATGAAATGGAATTCGGCTACTCATCTACCGCATTTGTATCGTCATATTCAACACAATCCTCTTAAGAACATTATCAACCTATTAATGTAGTGATTAACACCCTTTAACGAAATCGATTAATTTGAACATATGAAGATTACAACTTCCTTCTATCAACATCCATTGTTTTACTTTGAAGAATTTATTAAAAGCCTAGTTATATCATTGGATACTTGAAATTTTTGAAGTAACTTCATCCCATCTAGCGAAGATCATCTTCAAAGGGTTAACATAATCTTTCCAACAATTTTGTTACAAAGGTTTTAGAGGCCAAAAATCATGGTTCCATACTACCTTCAAGAATCAATTGAATGTTCAAGACAAATTTAACATTTCTCACTTTTAATCATTAAGGATATCATCCCTAACATGTGCCTAGTGTTGAGACTATAATCAACTTCCGATTATCATGTTATACATCAGGTTTTATGTATATCATTATCAACACAATCACATTATGAAGTTATTTACATCAAGAAGTAACACTAATACCTTCAATGTTAATCTTCACTTAGTTGGAGCATGATTCAATTGACTTATCATGTTTGCACTAGTTTAAACTAACATTATGTGAAGTATTTATCTACTAACATCATCATAAGCATGGAATTGATATGAGTTAAAGAAAGACCAACCTTAAAATGAAGAACAACACCAACACTTCAAGGGATAAACTTCAATCTCTAACTCTCCAAGTCATCAATCAAGTGCTGAAGCTCCAACACAAGTTAGAAAGGCTTAGAAACGAAGTTGGAAGGGAAGGGGATCGTTTCTCAGTTGGGGAGGTTAAAAGGGTCGAGTAGGGAATGAATGGCAAGTCATACTTTTATAATCTGAACTCGGCATTACGTACGTTAACGAAAGTGGTTAACGTACGTTATAGCCCTTACGTACGTAATCTTATGATCATTACGTACGTAACCAATTTCATCAGATCTTTCTGCCTCAAAACACGCAATTCGTTACGTACGTAACTATATAGCTATTACGTACGTAATAGCCGTTGACTTGGCTGTCGCGATCGACTCCTGACCACCTACCCCCGCTCGGCCCCACCCGCCGAAAGGCGGACTGCTGGAGGATCTCCCGCATTACGTACGTTAACGTATTAATGTTACGTACGTAAGGCGACATATATAGCATACGTTATGAAGACAGGTTAACGTACGTTAAGTACTATAACAAGCATAAATGGAATTCTCCCAATATCACCCAACAACTAATATAGTATGAATCAACTTAACATAATTCGTCTATACTCGCTACAACATCACAGATATGGTGCGAAAATACTTAGCTTAAATCATAAAATACAATATTAAAGGCGAGGGTACTACAGTTACAATCTTTTATTCTATTGGTCCAAGATAAATCATTACAATCTTGTCTTTCTGTCGGTCCAAGATTAACTGTTTTTTCTTTTCTATCGGACAAGGAAACAACATTTCTAGATTTCTATCGGTACTATAAAATCTTCACTTGGGTTTAGATGATGATTCTAATAATATCGGATCCACAATCCTAATAACACCGAATCAAATCTACAATCCTTTCTTTTCTCTCATGTATGTTGGATTTTGAAGGAACTTTGGACCAAGGCAAATTACCTTCCAAAGTTTGATATCATAAGCTCGAATAAATATTGACATCTTATTATTCCATATCATGAAGTTTGATCCGTCAAATAATGGAGGTCAGTTTAAGGTGAGGCCTTCAACTTGAGCAAAAGTAAATGCCATCGAATATTTTTTCCTTTAGATATTAAGTCGACTAATATAAGTGAACTTCTCCAATACCAATTATTGAATTTGGTGCCACCACTTGAAGGGGTTTTAAATAGTGCGGTTATAAGTATGGAACTCTTTTGCGATTGTGGAAGCTTAGATAATTGCGGAAATAAAATAAAACAGAGATTTATAGAGGTTTAGACAATATGCCTACGTCCTGTCTCCTTCACTATCTTTTTATATAGGTTCAAGATAAATCTTCCCTCCTTGTTTTCAATCGGTTCGAGGTAAACCGTTACAATATGATCTTCTATCGGTCCAAGATAAACCATTACAATCTTGTCTTTTTTTAGGTCCAAGATAAACCATTTTTCCTTTCCTATCAGACAAGAAAATAACCTTTCTAGCTTTATATTGGTACTAGAAAAACCTCACTTGGATTTAGATTATGATTCTAACAATGGCAGATCCCCAATCCTAATAACACCGAGTCAAATCTACAATTCTCTCTTTTCCCTCATGTATGCTTGAGTGAACTGAACACTCAAACACTTATGAACTATGATCTGTTACAACAACAATAATGTTTATAATGTATATCAGATGTATAAAAATTTGCCTGAAGTTGTTGTACTGATCAATTCCAAATACATTGGTATTTATAGGCTTGAGAGCCTAACTAGACATCACTCCATGTGCTTTCATAGTGTACACTATACAGTTACCATAGCGTACGTTAACCTTTCCTGTTACATACGTTCTATGTTGTTCAAATCAGTCCAATAGCTTTTGCTTCTTCCATTCCGTACGTTAACTCTAGTTCGTAACGTATGTTATAGTATCCTCAGATAGTCGTTAGATATGATGACCTACTAGATGACATCAGTGGCACATCAACGGTTTAATTTTGAATTCTGCTTCGAACGCTTAGCGTACGTTATGAAGCATATGTATACCTTATGTCATATACTTAGCGTTTGTTGCTTCACTTCGCTCGTGTACGTTATGTTGGGATTCCGAAAATAAAACGAAATACGCAGAGGAAATAAAAACGAATCCCAAACAGGATCGATCAAGTAGCGTATATACGAAAAAAATAAATACGGAGATAAAGATCATACCCTTGAAGCATTTGAAATAAGTCTTCGTAAATATGGATGACGATCACAAACCCATCCCGAACACGAAATCCCTTCATTCCAAGCACCGAAACTTCGAAGCCTCTACTTCACACGCGTTGGAAGTTGCCAGGAAAAATTCGACGAGACTCCGTTCTCCAAGAACACGGCTAGGGAACTCGTTGGAATTTTTCTCTCTCAATTTATCACTTATTTTTCTCAACTCAAAGTGAAAGAAAATAAGATGAAAATTTCTCCCACTCTCAAAATGTCTCTCGGCCAGCTGCTCCCCAAAATGAAGATGGAGAAGACTTTTATCATGAGAGTTGTCTTGTCTTTACCAATAATGTAGCAAAGTGAGAATATATATATATATATATATCAACAATTATCACCTTGTGAATTATTAAGACAAGATAACATGCATGGTGTTATAAAAAACACCAAGACATGTGTAAAGGGGAGGGGGCGGCTAGTAGGAAGTTTCCGAGAAACGAGCCGAGCCACTCGGCTCGTGTACCGGACGTTCGTCAAACGACTCCATTAAATACACTCTGTTTAATCATCAATGTATTTATATTAATTAATTAATCTAATTAATTATATCAAATACAAATATATTTCTCTAAGAAATATAATTTATGAATTAAATTAATTACTCGGTAACTTAATTTTAATTCATAAGACCGCTATTTGATTTATCCAATAAATCATAAATTAGATATCCAATATCTAATTTTAATAGAGAGAGTATACATTCACATTTATCCGTCAACGCTCCTGATGCGAGTGTAACACCCAAAATTTATTTATTTTTTTTTTTTACCGAAATAGTATAAAGTTTGACACCAATTCATAAAAGAACTTCATTTATTTAATTTAATAAGCCAATAATGGCAATCAAGTTATCAAACTTCTAAAGAAAACAACATAAGTAAAACTTTCTAATATAGAAATGTCAAAAGCGGAAGTACTAAAATGTTCATTGACGTAAAATAAATAGCAGTGTGTCACGAATGCTCCCGTCAGTCCCTAGCCTCCTTAATCGTAATACCTGAAAAATGTTAAGTAAACCGTAAGCACAAAGCTTAGTGAATTCAAACACTACATTATACCAATATCCACAATCACTAGACCTAGATTAAAATATACAGTTATAACATTTAAACATAAGCCAAGAACAAATCAAGGCTTATAAGGAGGGCTAGTAGGTTACCCGCATCTCACAAACCGAAGAGTATTGGGTTAATCTTACCCTCACCTCACATCCCGGAGGGTATTGGAGTAATTATACCTAACCACGCGCACCGGACAAAAGCCGGATAATTGCTATGATCCCTCAACAATAAACATACAAAGGCACATGTATGATTAACAATTTAAGCATGCATTCACATTATCATACCATAATAATAATTTAACACTCACGTGCTAACCTAGCAATCATAAATATTGAGACAATGGAGTGAGAGAACTCACCTTGAATACTTAAGGGAGGTTGCTAAATCAAAACTGGCTACCACACTTGAGCAAATGCCAAAACTTCACCTATTATAAACTAGGAGTTAGGATATACCCAAAGATGAAGCTTAAAGACTTAAACAAAAATCTGGACAGCAAGGTCTAAAAACAGGCCCGCTGTTAAAGATGGATTTACTTAATTTTCCTAAGTATTAACATATCAATATTAAATTTTTCGAAGAAACTAGAGTCTTTCCCCTTTTTAAAACAGTAAAGAACTCACTCTAACTCCAAAATATGAATTTATTATGATGCTTTTAAAAAGACATCGCAGTGCAGTCCCAAATCATAGGAATCAGTAGTGTTGGCCAATTCTACCCAACTTGTGGATAGACATTGTCCAAACTAAAAATCACAGAAATAATAGACATAAATACCAAAGTCTCAGAGTTGGAATCGACCAAAAAAGGTTTCCCAAACTCTAGATACGAAATTCACAACATGACTAATTACAAAACCCTTAAAAGCTGATGACAGAAAACTGATCTGAAGTGTGAACTCAATATGACCAAGAAATACTTGGAGATAACATCCCATAAACTCTAGATCACAACTTTAGGTCATAACACACATGTGGGAACTTGGAATCCCATTAGATCATTTCCCAAGCCCTAGAAACGAATAAAACAAGTTGACCTATCAGATCAGACCCGGATCAGACCTACCAGCAAAGGTGCCGTTCTTGCCCATGGATAAAGTCCTAATTAGTGAGAGTGACCTTCATAAGAAAGTTACCCAACACAATTTGTAAACTTTTGGCAGAGGTTTGAGATCCGTTTGAGTTATAGAATTCAAGTTATGATTTTTGTAAGATGACTACAAATCTGATGGAAACAGAATCGTAGCCAACCCTTAATCTTTTTAACCAATCCATTCCTCTCCCTTTTGAAACACATTCCTAGATGTGTTTATCACCCAAATTCAGTCCCCTATGAACATGGTGGCACTAAAAAGGGCTAGGGGTCATTGGTATTTCATTTAGTCACAAGGAAAAGAATCAAATCAACATAATATATGACAAACCACAATTTTCCCCTTTCTTAAGGGTTCCTTGATCTTTCAAATACACAAACATCTATATACACATCTTAGAAGATGCTATAAAGTTGTATACTTAGATCTAAACATATTGATATGGATGTGTTGAGAATCAAAATAATAATTAACAAGAATTATAACCATTCACAAGATCTATCACATTTTATCACCTAAATAAAACTTGGTGATTCCCATGGTTCATTTAGACCTTGTATTTTATATAATCATCTAAATCCATCATACACCATGTATAGGGTGTAGATATAATCTAGAGATGATGATAACATACAACTTATAACAATAACAACTTTGGTTAAAACCATAAGATCTATCTTCTTTAAATCACACAAGTTACAACTTGATGATTTTTATGAATCATATAGATCTTTTACATAATATGATCATCTAGACTCATCATACACCATGTATAGGAGGTGGTGATGAAATTTCTAGATGATAATCAACACTTAAAACAATTAATTGAATATAAATCAAAAGAAAAGATTAGAACACCTTAAAAGATCTTACCTAAGCTTGTTACACCAACAAGGAAATGAAGGAGAAGATGATTGTGGCTTTGGGAAGAGAAAATGAGAGAGAGAGATGGGAGAGATGGGAGATCGGCCGAAAAAATGAGGGAGAGAGGAGGAGGTTAGGGTTTGTGATATTTTTATAATTCATATTAGGACAAAGCCTAATGACTACACTAATGGGCTAGGCTCAAAACTCATTTCTTACTAGCCCAATATAATTAAATCTATCAATTAACTTAGCCCAAAACTTGTAATTTAATCTAACTTGGCTAATTAATTAAGCCCATCATTTAAAATAATTAAATACCATGAAAATAATTAACGTACCGAAAAAAGAAACCGGGCGTTACAACTCTCCCTACTAAGAAGGGACTTCGGCCTCGAAGTCAGTCCCTCCGAATAACTCCGGATAATGCGCCTCATCTCGTCTTCAGTTCCCATGTACACTCGATCCCTTCCTATGCCGCCACCGAACCTTAACAATAAACAGTCTTACCGCTCCGAAGGGTCTTTGACTTTCGATCAACAACCGCGATAGGTTTCTCAACATAGTTGAGCCGTCAATTTGGATGTCTTCCGAGGTACCACGGCGGTATCGTCAACAATGCACTTCCTCAATCGAGACACGTGGAAGGTGTTATGAATCAAACTAAGCTCGTCAGCTCCAACCGGTATGCTACCTTACCAACGCGAGCTATGATCTTATAAGGTCCAATAAACCGAGGTCCCGGCTTCCCACGCTTGCGAACCTAATCACACCCTTCCAAGGGGAGACCTTTAATAACACATGATCCCCAACCCGAAACTCAAGATCGGAGCGCCGCTTATCTCGCATAACTCTTGACGACTCTAGCGGTGACCAAATGATCACGATCATTTTGATTTTCTCCGTGGTCTCGCAAAACAATATCGGTGCTACCGAGCACCCTCTGTCCAACCTCACCCCAACACACTGGGGTTCTACACTTCCTACCATACGGTGCTTCATACGGGGCATGTCGATGCTTGAATGATAAGCTGTTGTTATATGAAAACTTCGGCTAAATGAAGATGATCATCCCAATCGCCTCCAAAATCAATTGCACATGCCCGAAGCATGTCCTCCAAAGTCTGTATCGTCCGCTCACTCGCCCATCGGTTTGCGGATGGAACGCAGATCTTGAAATGCAATCGGGTACCCAATTCTTCTTGAAATTTCGCCAAAATCGAGAGGTGAATCGAGTATCTCGATCGAGACAATAGATACGGGCACCCCGTGTAATGAAACTATCTCCCGAACAAAAGCTCGGCCAATTTTTCGTGAAAAACTTTCCTTGATGGCCAGAAATGAGCACTCTTCGTCAATCGATCCACAACTACCCATATCGTATCCGCTCCCCTTGCGGTCTTAGGAAGTTTTGTAATAAAGTCCATGGTTAAGTGCTCCCATTTCCACTCGGGAATCTCCAAAGGTTGCAATTTCCCATGAGGTTTCGGTGTTCGGCTTTGACCTTAGGCATGTTAGGCATTCTTCTACATATCGAGCCACATCATTCTTCATCCCGTGCCACCAATAACCCTCACGAAGATCTCGGTACATTTTTGTAGCACCGGATGAATAGAAAACTTGGACTGTGAGCTTCTTCCATAAGAGTTTTCCGGTTCCCACCAAGAATGGAACCCAAACCCTACCATAACGAGTTAGTAATCCACGCCCATATCGCTCCATCTTAGGTAACTCATTCACAATCCTTTCACGATTTGGGTTCCCCTCTTGAGTCGCCACATCTTGAGCATCTCGAATCATACCCAATAATGATATCTCCATAGTCATCCGAAGACATTTAGCTCGAATCGGTTCGACAGATTGCTTACGGTAGTGCGTCGGCTACCACATTAGCTTTAGGGGTGGTAGTGAATCTCACGGTCGTAATCTTTCACCACATCTAACCATCTAACTGCCTCATATTCAAATCCCGCTGATCGAAAAGGTACTTCAAACTTTTATGGTCGTGTAAATGATACACTTAACCCCGTAAAGGTAGTGCCTCCATATCTTGAGAGCAAAAACAACGGCTCCTAATTCCAGGTCATGAGTGGGGTAGTTCCTTTCGTGAGGTTTTAGCCGCGAGACGCATAAGCTATCACCTTACCCCGTTGCATCAACACGGACCAAAACCCGGGAGGGATGCGTCGCGAAGACACTACCATGTCCTCCACTCCTTAGGTAAAGTCAAAACCGGGGCATTACACAACCGCGTCTTAAGATCTTCAAATGCAAACCGTTGTTCGGACCCCAAACAAATTTCTCCGACTTCTTGGTCAATCGCGTAAGAGGTAGAGCAATCTTTGAGAAATTTTCAATAAACCTACGATAGTAACCGGCCAAACCCAAGAAACTACGAATCTCCGAAGGCGATTTAGGAGCTTCCCATTTCTTAACCGCATCAATCTTGGCCGGATCGACCTTGATACCTTCCTTGTTCACCACGTGGTCCAAGAATTGAACCTCTTCTAACCAAAATTCACACTTAGAAAATTTAGCATAAAGCCGTTCTCTCCGTAGTGTCTCTAGAAGTTCCCGAATGTGCTTTTCATGCTCCTCCATGGTCTTAGAATAGACCAAAATATCGTCAATAAACACAATGACCGAACGGTCGAGCATCGGACCACACACCCGATTCATAAGATCCATAAAAGCGTGGGTGCATTAGTGAGTCGAAAGGCATCACCACAAATTCAAAGTGTCCGTATCGGGTTCGAAACGCCGTTTTCTCAATGTCACGATCACGAACTCGCATCCGATGATAACCGGAATGCAAATCAATCTTGGAAAACCAAGACGCTCCTTGGAGTTGGTCGAAAAGATCGTCGATACGAGGTAAAGGATAACGGTTCTTTATCGTGAGTTTATTCAACTCCGATAATCTATGCACATTCTTTGAGAACCGTCCTTCTTTTCGCGAAAAGTATAGGAGCACCCACGGCGAGAAACTTGGCCGTATAAACCCCTTATCACTAAGCTCCTGTAACTGATCTTGAAGCTCTTTCATCTCAGATGGCGCCAAACGATAAGGAGATTTGGCGATCGGAACAGCGCCAGTACTAAATCAATGCGAAACTCCACTTGCCTAATAGGTGGCAAACCCGGGAGTTCCTCGGGAAAGACGTCACCAAAGTCGAAACAATTGGAACATTATCGAGTGCAATATCGAGGTACAAGAAGCAATATCCAAATGGGAATATCTCCTTGAATAATAAGTTCTCCACCCCTAGGGTTTTGAACACGAACTTGTCTCTTGCGACAAAGAATTTCGCATCGAATGCATCGAGCCAATCCATACCCACAATAACGCAAAGTTCCCTCATAGCAATAGGGATAAGATCACCGGGAATTCAACTCCCGAAAATTCAAGGGTACAACCCCGATAAACATCGATATAAGATAGTTCGATTGTCGGCAACTTCGATAACCATGGGGCGTGCTAGTTTCCCGACACCACGCCCCAAACGATTTATGAACGTGCGTGACACGAAGGAGTGAGTAGCGCGAGAATCAAACATAACGGCGGCGGGGTGAGAATCTAGCAGATAAGTGCACGATTCATAATATTTAAGAAATAAAACAATTACTCTATGGCATAGCATAAAATGAAAGATAAGGAAGAGATGTTTACCTTTCTGATCGCCGCAGCTTCGCAGCTCCTCCTCGCAAGCCGGTGGACACGTCCTCGTGTCAACATAGTTGGTCCGTTAGAGGTCGAAGCGGTATTGGGATTTGCATTCCCATACTTCTTGACTTTGGGCAATCAGTTTCTTGTGCCCCTTCTCTTGGCAATTGTAACAAGCTGGTACCGCACTTGATGGTAGTAACACAGGGCACTGTAATGGCTTTTGGAGCCTTGCAATTCTTCAGTGATGCCCTTCCTTCTTACGGTTATAACACACCATTGGGGTCGATCACCTTCGCGAGATGGCTTGTATTCATATCTTGGTTTATCCCGAACTTTGTCTTCTTATGAGCCTCATTAGAAGTTTTAGAAAAAGTGCTCTCCAATTTCCTCTTAGATTGAGTTTGCGGCTCAATCTCTCTCTTTCAGCCGCCCCCATGACTGCACCCAAGGTCGTAAAGTCTTGCATGCTCACAAATTCCGGATGTCGGTACGTAAAATCGAGATGTACCGACTAACAAGCCATGCTTCATCTCCGGCAAAAGTAGGACAGAAAGAAAGCATCTCCATGAACTTGGCGTTCGGATCACTAATGAGACTCGGTGGTCATTTGTAACGCCATGAACTCTGCATCATTCTTTGTTGCTCCACCTAGGCACATACCGTGCCTCGAACCCTCCACAACCGGGCCCAAGTAATCGCCCTTACTGACTTCTTGATCATTCTTCCCGTGGTGGTGTTCCACCATGTCTTACCCCGCTTCCTCATTTGGTTCTTTGCTACCAACACTCTAAACCGGTCTGGGCACCCTATAGTCATAAAGGCGCCCTCCACGTCGGATAACCGGTGCTTAGCTGCTCTGGATCGTCCTCCCCATCCCAATGAGGTGGGTGCACTTGCCGAACTTCTCGTAGTAGTACATTAAATCACGAGCAGGGAGGATCGGGAGCCCTCCCCGGCGGAGGTGCATCCGCCATACGCTCATCTAGCGAGCACGAACTTGATCAATGATGTTAGCCGTGACATTCGGAATGATCTCGTTAAAAGCATTATTGAACTCCTCGGCAACGAGTTCCCTAACTTGAGCTATTTGAATTGCATTGAGGCGGCGGGCGGAGCCATCTAAAATTGATAAGAAAAGAAAAAAGCGATTCAACCTATGCATGTCTAAGAGATCGAAAACACTCGACTTTGAAAACTTTTCAACCTTGCCCCGTCCCCAAAACCGGCTCCAATATATTGAATAGTAGGGGCCCTTCTATTATTCAATATAGAAGTTCCAATTTCGGTTTGGTCTAGTTTCAAAATTTGACTTGCTCCTAGCCGTAATGTGATTTAATTCACACTCATGGTAGATCTAAAAGGCCTAAATTCTCACATGGTAGATAGTAGCACTAAAGGTATATAATTATCCTCCTAGGCTAGTCTTGGGGATATGTCATCATTGGAGCATACTATTGTGTTTGATAAGTAATAAAATTTAAACTCAATTAGTAAATAAAACTTACTTGGTGGTGTGACCAGTGCAAGTGACATCTTCACCGCTAGCTTTTAATAAACTTTGTACAAGAGAAATAAAATGTTTTAAATTTGAGTCTAGACATCCCTAAGAAGGCCTAGTTCACTCAAATGAAAGGCTCCGATACCAACTTGTAACACCCAAAATTTATTTGTTTTTTTTTTTTTTTTTTACCGAAATAGTATAAAGTTTGACACCAATTCATAAAGGAACTTCATTTATTTAATTTAATAAGCCAATAATGGCAATCAAGTTATCAAACTTCTAAAGAAAACAACATAAGTAAAACTTTCTAATATAGAAATGTCAAAAGCGGAAGTACTAAAATGTTCATTGACGTAAAATAAATAGCAGTGTGTCACGAATGCTCCCGTCAGTTCCTAGCCTCCTTAATCGTAATACCTGAAAAATGTTAAGTAAACCGTAAGCACAAAGCTTAGTGAATTCAAACACTACATTATACCAATATCCACAATCACTAGACCTAGATTAAAATATACAGTTATAACATTTAAACATAAGCCAAGAACAAATCAAGGCTTATAAGGAGGGCTAGTAGGTTACCCGCATCTCACAAACCGAAGAGTATTAGGTTAATCTTACCCTCACCTCACATCCCGGATGGTATTGGAGTAATTATACCTAACCACGCGCACCGGACAAAAGCCGGATAATTGCTATGATCCCCTCAACAATAAACATACAGTGCACATGTATGATTAACAATTTAAGCATGCATTCACATTATCATACCATAATAATAATTTAACACTCACGTGCTAACCTAGCAATCATAAATATTGAGACAATGGAGTGAGAGAACTCACCTTGAATACTTAAGGGAGGTTGCTAAATCAAAACTGGCTACCACACTTGAGCAAATGCCAAAACTTCACCTATTATAAACTAGGAGTTAGGATATACCCAAAGATGAAGCTTAAAGACTTAAACAAAAATCTGGACAGCAAGGTCTAAAAACAGGCCCGCTGTTAAAGATGGATTTACTTAATTTTCCTAAGTATTAACATATCAATATTAAATTTTTCTAAGAAACTAGAGTCTTTCCCCTTTTTAAAACAGTAAAGAACTCACTCTAACTCCAAAATATGAATTTATTATGATGCTTTTAAAAAGACATCGCAGTGCAGTCCCAAATCATAGGAATCAGTAGTGTTGGCCAATTCTACCCAACTTGTGGATAGACATTGTCCAAACTAAAAATCACAGAAATAATAGACATAAATACCAAAGTCTCAGAGTTGGAATCGACCAAAAAAGGTTTCCCAAACTCTAGATACGAAATTCACAATATGACTAATTACAAAACCCTTAAAAGCTGATGACAGAAAACTGATCTGAAGTGTGAACTCAATATGACCAAGAAATACTTGGAGATAACATCCCATAAACTCCAGATCACAACTTTAGGTCATAACACACATGTGGGAACTTGGAATCCCATTAGATCATTTCCCAAGCCCTAGAAACGAATAAAACAAGTTGACCTATCAGATCAGACCCGGATCAGACCTACCAGCAAAGGTGCCGTTCTTGCCCATGGATAAAGTCCTAATTAGTGAGAGTGACCTTCATAAGAAAGTTACCCAACACAATTTGTAAACTTTTCGCACAGGTTTGAGATCCGTTTGAGTTATAGAATTCAAGTTATGATTTTTGTAAGATGACTACAAATCTGATGGAAACAGAATCGTAGCCAACCCTTAATCTTTTTAACCAATCCATTCCTCTCCCTTTTGAAACACATTCCTAGATGTGTTTATCACCCAAATTCAGTCCCCTATGAACATGGTGGCACTAAAAAGGGCTAGGGGTCATTGGTATTTCATTTAGCACAAGGAAAAGAATCAAATCAACATAATATATGACAAACCACAATTTTCCCCTTTCTTAAGGGTTCCTTGATCTTTCAAATACACAAACATCTATATACACATCTTAGAAGATGCTATAAAGTTGTATACTTAGATCTAAACATATTGATATGGATGTGTTGAGAATCAAAATAATAATTAACAAGAATTATAACCATTCACAAGATCTATCACATTTTATCACCTAAATAAAACTTGGTGATTCCCATGGTTCATTTAGACCTTGTATTTTATATAATCATCTAAATCCATCATACACCATGTATAGGGTGTAGATATAATCTAGAGATGATGATAACATACAACTTATAACAATAACAACTTTGGTTAAAACCATAAGATCTATCTTCTTTAAATCACACAAGTTACAACTTGATGATTTTTATGAATCATATAGATCTTTTACATAATATGATCATCTAGACTCATCATACACCATGTATAGGAGGTGGTGATGAAATTTCTAGATGATAATCAACACTTAAAACAATTAATTGAATATAAATCAAAAGAAAAGATTAGAACACCTTAAAAGATCTTACCTAAGCTTGTTACACCAACAAGGAAATGAAGGAGAAGATGATTGTGGCTTTGGGAAGAGAAAAATGAGAGAGAGAGATGGGAGAGATGGGAGATCGGCCGAAAAAAATGAGGGAGAGAGGAGGAGGTTAGGGTTTGTGATATTTTTATAATTCATATTAGGACAAAGCCTAATGACTACACTAATGGGCTAGGCTCAAAACTCATTTCTTACTAGCCCAATATAATTAAATCTATCAATTAACTTAGCCCAAAACTTGTAATTTAATCTAACTTGGCTAATTAATTAAGCCCATCATTTAAAATAATTAAATACCATGAAAATAATTAACGTACCGAAAAAAAAGAAACCTGGCGTTACAGCGAGACTCCGTAGGTCCGTTTCAACCGACATTAGGAGGAACCAATGAGTGCGGGCAGCACTTAGCCAGCCTAGTGGGCCGCACTGTAAACCCCGACTGAGAACGAATGAAGGGATCATTCCAGAACCATTATGTCGCAAATACTATATACGTATAGACCCTTCATCAGTTGTCCCGGTCAAGATTTCGGGTCACGGTAAAGTCAAACCCTACTGTTGACTAGACTCTATGCATGTGTTAATGCAAATCAAGACCGACTGATCAATAGTGTATCCAATACGACTATATCAAAATGCTTTGGCCAAAGACTTATGATCTTATTTGCCATTAATCATATAGGACATACGCGTGCTCACTAACAGGAGATAGAATCCTTTCTTGGCGTACAGTAAAGACTGCTACCTGCCCGTATAGTCCGCACTTCGAGGTTAACTCAGGAATTAAGCAAATGTGTCTAACTACTCTAATGACAAACTAAACGTCACAGGCACATCTTCTATTGAACCCTCAAGTTAAAGGTCCACGTATACTATCACAACCTTTCGATTCGTCATCAACTCTCCGAGAGTGAATATCATGTGACTGAATCGAGTATGAGTCGTGTTCGAGTATACTGGTCCCACTAATATACTTATAACTATGCTATCAAGACGTGCACACGTCCTAGCATCAGTTATACAAGTCTTATTAAAACTTAATGCCCATTTAAGTTTATTGACTTGCGAACGATTTACGTAAATAAACTTTAAACACTTCCAGTGCATATTCTCTTATCCCATAACGAGAATGGAATGTTTGATTTATTTACATGGACTTCACTTCAATATTTACCAAGTCAAGAATGCAATTGAAATACAATAAATAGTGAATGAATCATATTGCCTTTTTATTAATTATTCCATAATTACAAGTACAATGCCCCTACTCTCTCATCCCCTTAGTGGCATTCTAGGACATATTCCTAACAATCTCCCACCTGCACTCAATGCCACGTATCTGTAATACCGGAATTTTTAGTATAAATTTTTTCGTGTTATTTTATCTGAGGTATATTGTATAGCTTGGTGTCTATACAGTATGGATAAAATAAATTGAGGACCAAGACAGTTATACTGGTGTGATTATCGTTTTTGATTGACAGATATATTCAGGATATGTTGTATCAGGTTGAACTGATTTGGATATCAGGTATGCCGTATGAGAATATTTTTGGGTTGAGTATATGTGTATTCAGTATGTCGTATGTTCGTATTTGTTATGTCGAGACATTGGACAGGAATTGCTGTAAATGTCTAAGTATGGAAGCCATTACGTACGTTATGTGTTGAAGCTTACGTACGTTAAATTGGTAGAGTTACGTACGTTATGGCCGAGACATTACGTACGTAACATGGGAATCAGACGATCGAGTCGTGGTCGGCAGGTGGGACCCTGTGTCGGCAACTTTCGGCGGAGGATGTTGTGGTGAGTCAACGTCGTGTTACGTGCGTTATCTGGGACATGTTACGTCGTAACCACGACCATTATCTTGTAGCAAGTCAATCGGGTATATTACGACGTTATATGGCATGGGTTACGTACGTAAGGAAGTTCACGTTTTGAGGCGGTAGGTGCAGGGATGGCATTACGTACGCTAACCAGGACAAGATAGCGTACGTAAGAGGTGTTACGTACGTTAACTTGGGAATGTTACGTACGTAATGAGTGGGGAGTTTATATAAGGAATGGCCGTCATTTCATTTCACTTCAGCATTTCTCTTCGTTTTTCATCTCTAAACATTGAGAGAGGGATATTTTGGCTCTCCTAATTCGATTTTGAGCTTGAGGGCTTGGATTTGGAGCTTGGATATGGAGTTATTGATGATTCTTGAAGTGATTTCTTGTGTATTCCATATTCTAAGAGGTATGTTGGATAATCCTCCTTTTCATTTCGGATTTTTGATGTTGTTATTGATAAATGATTCGTATGAAGATGATTAAGATGTTGAAGGAAGATGATGATATGTTGGATTATGTCTTGATTATGTTGTTATGATTATGGAATCATAATATTCTTGATGTTCTTGGTAGTATTGCTTCGATTTTAATGCTAAGAAGATCATATGTTGAAGAACATGATGATATACACCTTGAATTATGAATAAGGATTGGTTAGATGTTAGAAAACATCGGATTATGTTCCTTTATGGATTGTGAACGTGAATTCGGATAATTCGTGTTCTTCAAGAATTCATAAGTTATACATGTTATGATTTTGGAAGGATTGCGGATAATTGGAATGTGATTATTCACGGTAATAATTGGTAAATTGTTTCTTACGAATTTACTAGTATAACAAGGAGTCTTGTTGATTGTAATTTAGAATTAAAGTTGGAATCGAATATGTTATGAAATCCTTAATATCAAGATGAATTGATCATTGATTTGAGGAATGTGTTGGTGTTTTGGGTATGAATATGGAATATTCATATCTATAATTAAGTTATGTATTTTGGTACAATATTCGTATAGGAATACGAATATGATTCCGGATTTGATAAGATTATGACTCACTTTTGAGTTTGAGAATTCATAGGTATTTAACAAGTGTTCAATTCGGATAATGGAATTATTTGATACCTTTGGAATATGGTTATCTATAATGTTGAATTGATCGGATTGTCCGGATTGATGATGATAACCGGTAATTGGATTTTATTATGATTATACAAGGAGGAAACTTGTAATTGTATTTAAGATTGAATTTGGAATCGGTAATGTTAGACCCTTGTTGGTTTAAATAGATTATGGATATGATATTCGGATTGTGGAATCGTATTGTGGTTTTGAATTCGTGATCAATTGATTTGGTTGTTCGGATTTGTGTTTAATCGGGATATTGTAGAACCATTGTGTTTGTTGATCGGTTATTGATTGTTATTTGTGATCGTCGAGTTACGGCTTGTATTGTGGATATGAGTTCGTATTTGTTGAGTTGGATTATTTGGTTTTAGGTATATGATCGGGGTTTCATTGAACCATTGAGTTTGTTGGTTGGGTATGTCGGTTATTAATTTTTATCGAATGTGTGTTAATCGGTTATTGCAATAGGTTGATATGTTTGATCGTGGTTTATGACCGTTGTGTTGCGGTTGAGGCTGAAGAATTCATAGATTGCTTTTGGTTGGGGCTGAGGAGCTCGTAGACGAAGGCAATGGATTTTGGTAACGGCTTCATGGTATCGGTATCGAGGCAAGTTTATACTTGTTCAGTTTATAATATTTGATGAATGGTTTCGTTTTCATTTCATTTATAATTCGTATAGCAATGTTGTAGAAAGGTAAATTGTCGGTTAATGAGTTGTATATCGTGCTCTGGTTGTAATAAATCATAAGGTATATGATTTAATTGTGTTCAGGGAAGACGTGAGTTATCTTTGGTCAAGGATATAGAATATCGGATATCGAGTATAGTTATCGTGATGACATAAGTATCGGGATAAAGGTTTATTGGTATTGAATGGATGGTACCTTATTTGAGATTATTCGTATAATTGTGTATTCATTCAGGAATGTTGTTCGTGGAAAGGATGTTGTCTCCGGCTTTGAGGTAATTTATGTATTGTTCAGTTATGAGATAATTATTATGTTGAGTTGTTGTATATGTTGAGGTTTCGTGTAATGAGTTTCGTATCGGTTATTCGTTGAGGGATGTTGATCCCAGGACTGTTGTATTGATATCGTAGATCATGTTGGTCATTCATTTGGGGATGATGATCCCAGGATTGATGTTTTGGATATTGATTAGTCGTGTCGACTTTTCATTGTCAGTCTGTTGTTGTTCACTTCGGTGAGTCTTTTGATCCTTATTGGATATGTGTTTCTTTGAGTTTCGTTGTCATGTTGCATCGTGACATATCTGGAGTCATATCTGCGTTCCGATTAGATATTGTGTAGGATTTTTAGCCGGGCACATATATAGTCATGCGTGAATATTTTCCGTGAAAGGCTGTGCACACAAGACGTAGTTCGTTGAGGCTAATTAGGTACATTGTCCCACGTATATCCTGGATTCCGTATACGGGGTGGACATGTGCACTGACACATATTCGGATCGGGCGTACTATGACTTCCATCTTTGAGCCATATTGTTTGGTCGTTCATCCTCCATTTATGGTTGGGTATGTTCGATGGTTTGTGACTGGTTGTTCATACGCCCGAGCGGTATGTTCGACAGTCGGAGTTATTTCTTTGAGATCCATTATTGTTGATCATTTGGAGTTTACCTTGTTGATGGTATTCTCGGTTATTGTTGATCCTTTGTTGATCGTGTCGGAGTTATCATGTTGATGGTATTCTCGGTTATCGTTGATCCTTTGTTGGTCGTATTGGAGTTATCATGTCGATGATATTCTCAGTTGATTTATCGGTTGATCATTGTTATTGATCGTATGAGCATTCGGACTGTACGTCGATGTTTCAGGATTTGTTATCATTATCATGTGGTAGTCGATCTACAGATATGCTGTGTATTATTGGTTTATCCAGGTTGAGATTTGATTGCGTAATCCGACGGACAGGATTTGGCACAGGTTGGATTATTTCCACACTTATGAGTTATGATGATGTTTTGAAGATTATCGGTATTTTGGGAATTCAATACAGATAATTGTTGTTAAGTTCATTTCGTCATTCGAGGATGCGAAATGTGGATTATGTTAAGGATTGATTTAGTATAGATTGCTATGAATTGGTAAGGTTATAACGGTAAAATTACTTTGGTAGTATTCTTACTATATTATTACATTGGTATGTAATTATTCATGATGATGTGATCGATGTCATTGTTGAGTATTGTGGCTGACCCCGTCGTGGGGTTTATTTTTAGGTACTCGTAGATCGAGCTAGTTGCGGTCGTGAAGGGATGAGCTTCCCGATGTGATACTGGCAGTGGCATGTTTTGGAGTATCGAGTATTTCTTTTCTGGTTATTCATTTCCGCTGCAAATGTGTATTTTGAAATGCATTTATCCGCTGCGTGTGTATATTTCAAAATGGCTTTTCGGTATATTTATCCACTGCGTGTGTGTATTTTAAATGCCCCTTTTGGCACTTTGCGAACGTGGGTTATTTCGTTAAACCTTTTTCCTAAAGCGGCGTCTTAACGTACATTTTGAACTATCGAGATTTGGCACTTCGCCTTGTATTTTCAAATTGTATTTTATGACGGTATTTCAAAATTATGTTTTTGAAAATATTTGAGTATTTAAAATATTACCGTCATTGGCCTTTTGACATTTTTAAATATTTTTTAAATGGTTTTGTAAACGGTTTTTAGCCTGGTGGGTTCCGGTGCGGGGCCCACGGCGCTGTAATATCCCGGATGGTTTTGGGGGTGTTACAGTATCATGGTATTCAATACCCATGTTCTTTAGATGTCTTTCCAAGACGGCCTGAGATAATGGCTATGTCAGCGGGTCAGAGACATTGTCTTCTGAGTCTACTCTTTGCAATGAAACATATCCTTTTTCCACCATCTCTCGAATGATGTGGTACTTTCTCTCTATATGCTTGGTGCTGTGGTGAGCCCTCAGCTCCTTGGCTTGAGCGACAGCTCCATCATTATCACAGAATAGTAATATAGGCAACTCCGCATTAGGCACCACTTGAAGTTCTTGTATAAACTTCTGCATCCAAAATGCTTCTTTGCTAGCCTCTGAGGCAGCTTGATACTCTACTTGGCAGGTGGAATCTGCAGTAGCAGTTTTTTTGGAGCTTCTCCAAGATACTGCTCCTCCATTGAGAGTAAACAAATACCCAGATGTCGACTTAGAGTCGTCATTATCTCCTTGAAAATCAGAATCGGTGAATCCAATCACCTTCAGTTCTCCACCACCGTAAGTAAGAACCAAATCTCTAGTTATTCTTAAGTACTTAACAATGTTCCTTACGGTAGTCCAATGTTCCCTTACCGGATTTGCTTGAAATCTACTTACCATACTCACAGCGTAGGCTAAGTCTGGTCTCGTATACAACATAGCGTACATGAGGCTACCCACTACCGAGGCGTAGGGTACCTTACTCATCTCTCTCTTGTCTTCCTCACTTTGAGGACACATTTTCGTGGTGAGATGAATTCCATGTCGCATGGGAAGGAACCCTCTTTTAGATTCATCCATCTTGAATCTTCTCAGGATTTTATCTATATAGAGGGCTTGGGAAAGTCCTATCATTCTTCGCGGTCTATCTCTGAAAAGACGGATCCCTAGAATATAGGAAGCTTCTCCCAAGTCATTCATGGAGAACGTTTTAGAAATCCAAGCTTTCACAGTGGTGAGCATTGCTACGTTATTTCCTATAAGTAGAATATCATTTACATATAGTACTAAGAACGCAATGTTGCTCCCACTGACCTTTTTGTAAACACATGGTTCCTCCTCATTTCGTACAAAGTTAATGTCCTTGACTGCTTCGTCAAATCGAAGGTTCCAACTCCGAGAAGCATGCTTCAGCCCATAAATGGCTCGTTGCAGCTTATACACTTTATGAATATTAGCTTTGGACACAAAACCCTTAGGCTATTCCATATAGATTTCCTCCTCGAGGTATCCATTTAGAAAAGCCGTTTTGACGTCCATTTGCCATATTTCATAATCATAATAAGCAGCAATGGAAAGCATCAAGCGAATCGACTTGCTCATAGCTACGGGCGAGAAGGTATCATGATAATCGATCCCTTCCCTTTGGGTATAACCCTTTGTCACAAGCCTGGCCTTATAGGCATCAACCTTGCCATCCCCATCAGCCTTTCTCTTATAGATCCATTTATTTCTAATAGTCCTCATGCCAGTTGGAAGATCTACTAGAGTCCAGACCTGATTGCCATGCATCAAGTCTATCTCAGCTTCCATTGCTTCTTGCCATTTTTCGGAGTCCACATCCACTATCGCTTGGTCATAGGTGACAGGGTCGTCATCACGGCTATCGGATGCGTTGTGGAGACCTAGTTCCTCGACCTTTGTATAGTCATACCTCTCAGGTAAGTGATACACCCTACCTGAACTTCGAAGTGGAGGTTGTGTTACAATAGGTTCGGTTCGTGATCCCTGATCAGATGTCTCCTTAGGACTTTCATTATGCTCTTCCAAAGAGATATTTCTACCCGAGCCACCTTCCTGAATGAACTCATCCTCGAGGAAGTGTGTTTGTAATGCCACAACGACCATATGGTCTTCTGGCATGTAGAATAGATAACCCATCGAGTCCTCTGGGTATCCAATGAAACGTCCTTTTATGGACCTCGCTTCCAGTTTGTCCACCTAAGCCTTCTTGGCATAGGCTGGACATCCCCAAATCCTTATGTGATTAAGGCTTGGTTTCTTACCCTTCCACATCTCATGCGGAGTGATAGGAACGGATTTGGAAGGACATCTATTAAGGATATAGGCAGTGGTTAGTAAGGCATACCCCCACAGGTAAATAGGTAAATCAGTGTAATTTAACATGGAGCGAACCATGTCCAACAAAGTCCGATTTCTCCTTTCTGAAACACCATTTAACTGTGGGGTTCCTGGCAGCGTGAATTGTGAAACTATTCCATGTTCCTTAAGGAACTCATCAAACTCTGTGGTCATATATTCGCCACCTCGGTCCGACCGAAGTATTTTGATATGACATCCAATCTGTTTTTCAACCAGGGCCTTAAATTCTTTGAATTTAGTAAAGGTTTCGGATTTATGTTTCATTAAGTACATAATCCCATACCTAGTATGATCATCTGTGAATATTACGAAATATTGATATCCGTCTCGGGCCACTTCTAAAGCACACAAACGTCGGTATGTACCAATCCAAGTTTATAGGCAGCCCTTTCAAAAGTCCCTGTGAAGGGGGACTTAGTCATTTTGCCTCTAAGGCAAGATTCACAAGTTGGATAGGGTTCTACACCCAATGAACTTAAAAGTCCATCTTTCTCCATTTTCTGAACCTTGTTCTGACCAACATGACCAAGTCTAAGGTGCCATTTAAGAGCTTGATTAGTATCTTGCCTGCCACGTTTCCTAGTTATAGTGTTCACTGCTGTTTTATTTTGCATGTTCAGATGATATAAACCATTCAACAATGTAGATGTGCCAACCAATTTATTTCGAAAATAAATTTTACAACTACCATTGCCAATGAAGAAACAAAATCCTTTTCGGTCCAAGACTGGAATGGATACAATGTTTTTATGCCCCTTAGGCAATACAAGTACTTCATCTAACGTCAAAATAAAACTGGATTCTAAACCCAGTAGGATTGATCCAATATCGGTTGCCTCAACACTTTGTCTGCTTCCAACAGTGATAATAACTTCCCCAGCTTCAAGTTTCCTACTTCGTTCCAGATCCTGGTTCATAGTACAAATATGAGAAGTGGCACCTGAATCCAGAATCCATGAAGTAGAATACATAGTAGCGGAACAATTAGCTTCAAAAATAAAAAGTTCCGTACCCGATGAGCCATTAATCTTAGCACAAGTCCTTCGCAGTGGCCCAGCTCACCACATTCAAGGCATTTGTCCATAGGTTTTTGACCTCCTACATTTTGAACCTTTCGGGCCTTGCCGTTTCCTTTCTGTACCCCTTTCTTGGGTTTGTACTGCTCATGGGTCTTTTTCTTCTTGTTCTTGGAGCTCCGAGGCCCAGAAGAAATCACAAGAGTAGCCTCTCTAGGTTTAGTCTTCATGTTAGACTGCGCCGTCACCAGTTTATTCATTAGCCCAGCTAATGTGCATGAAATTTCATTACAGTTGAAATTCACTACAAACTGCGTGAAAGAGTCAGGGAGAGATTGAAGGATGAGATTAATTTGAAGGGATAAATTCATATTAAAGTTGAGCACCTCTCAATCATAGAGATCATCTTGAGGACGTGGTCTCCCACTTTCTCTCCTTTCATCCTAGCACTGAACAAGTACTTCGATATCTCATATCTAGCAGTCCTACTGTGCTCTCCATAAAGTTCGGTCAAATTGTTGACCTCCGATGTGATGGTGACCGCATGGTGGGATCATCTCAAAAGTGATATGAAAAACTATTACCGAAAAATAATTGTTCAATAAATCCCATATTGATTATATCAGATGGTGGAATCATTGAAATCATATTAATATGACAATATTTATGGAGAAAAATTAAGAATTTGTACATTGTATTTGTACATATACATTTCCATTTATTGTATTCTCATATATACTCTTTCCACATTGTATTTGTACATATATCATTTTCGGGTAATGGACTCATAGGTGTTTGATTGGTTTATCTAAATTTAGCTGGCTTGACTCTCCATAGTAATGGCAAAATTAAGAATTTCGTAATAAAAATCGAAATAATATTCTTAAATTTACTTATTGTAAGATAAATGGCATAAGGTTATGGGATGATTAATATCTCAAATCAAAATATGAATCTGATTTGAAGATATAATCCATTGAGATCCTGTAAAATATGATATGATTCATACTTATCCTAATAAAGTCATATTTTAACCGAGTTTGTGATGAATACGAGTATATAGCTTTTAAATGGGTCTGATTAGCTGAACCATACTGGCGCAGCAAAATTATAAGAAACAACTATATTACAATTTCATAAACACAGTCCTCTAAAACTATAGATTCACTTGATCTAAGAATTTCAGGAAAAATAAAGAGAAATTTCGAATTCAATTATATCGCAAAATAATTGTCTTACAGGCATATATATACCCTAGGAAAGCTAGGGTTAAAATTTCGGAATCATATAACAAGCACACAAACTTTTAAAATTTTGCAATTAGGTCCCGAAAAACAGAAAAACATAAAATTGATGGCCTAAACATCGTTTTTTGGCCAAAAAAAGACATACATCATTGCTTAGCAATGACTCTTGCTCAGTGAGCCGATTCCGATAAGAAAAGGTTGAGTTCATCCCAAAAATCACAAATAAATATTTTTCAAATATTTCAAAAAAGCCCTTTTTCCAAAAAAGAAATAACAATCTCATCCACTATTATCTTTCAATCTTGTTTAAGACGGATAAGTACATATATTCTAAATGAGTTCGAATGGCCGAATCTCATCCTCATCATTTCTATGTATTGGCTGCGGTATGATTCCGGGTGGTTGAAACCTAACAAAATCTTAAATTATTATTAGCTTTTTACTTATAAATTACAATGTAAAGTAATTCACCGTCAAATTTCTACGGACTATACACTAGTAATATTATGGATTGTGGTTATAAATTTAAAAAAAAAGTATTTTGACGTAAATAATAATTTCCATACGAAAATAATATTCTCATTACAAATTAATATATAAAGTCATGTCCTAATATTTTAGTGGAGATAAATTTCTACTTTTAAAATATCTAAAAGCCATACTTCAGCCAAAAAAAACATACTTCAGCCAAAATCTAACCCTACTTCTCAAAACTCCAAGCGGCACCGCAAATTTCCTTCTTCTCCCTTCTTCTTCTTCGACGGGCAATTGTCTAAAAATTGAGCGGGATTTGGAAAAAAATTGGACGAGCCCAAACCATCTCGCTCTTCCTCCAAGAGGCACCGCAAATTTACCCTACTTCCTCTTTCTTCTTCGGCGCGCAATGGAAAAAAAATTGAGCGGGATTTTGGAAAAATTTGGACGAGCCAAACAAAATGAAGTCTATAAAAGTTTGATTCACGACACATCCTCCATATCTTTACATTGTAAGGCTCTCCAGTTTGCTTTACAACACCTCCTCCTTATCTTTACATTGTAAGGCTTTATATCTTAATTTGTTATTTGTATTTGTAGTATGTATGTCTTCTGAGTTATGGATTCATGTGAAATTAAGTTTGATTGGTGAAATTCGAATTATTTTGAAATTAAGTTTGATTCAGTGAGGAAAATTATGTTTCTGTACTGGTGAAATTCGAATTAGTTTGATTGATTGGATTAAATCAAAGTATAAAATCCATTGTTATTCCCATATTTTTTTCTGGGATTGGATTGGATTAAATCAGAGTATAAAATCCATTTTTTCGTCAATATATATGATATGAAGGAGGGATTGGATTTTCTCCGCCGGTATAAAATCCATGTTCTTTTTCCCGACAATATATATGATATGAAGGTGGAATCGGATTGAATCAAAGTATAAAATCTATGTTTTTTTTATTGGCTGCATATATGAATCAAAGTATAAAACCCATGTATTATTATGTTATGTTATGTAGGTGGAATCGGACTGAATCAAAGTATAAAACTCATGCTTCGACAACATATATGAATGAGGGTGGATTGCCTACTGCTTGCATGGAATTGTCATTCTAACATATATTTCTCTTTGAAAAACAATATAGATGGTATCGCAAACTTGTCAAGGAGGCCCAGGAAAGAAGATGAAGAAGTCACCTATTGTGGGCCTTGGAGGGAACTCAGGGAGTCTCCTGAAATCAACAACTGTAGCACGCACAAAAGCACTACAAAATGTAATATCAACACAGGTACCTGGAGTGGCATCAGCTCCTAGGATTATCAGAAGAAAAAGGGTAGAAAATGCACTCCCAACACCGTCACTACAAGAAGTGATAAAAAAATGTCTCAAGTAGACAAGCAAATCAATTGCCAAGCTCGGATACAATTCTTGATCATGAGGCACGTCAGACAACTCATGTCTCACCCACGAAACCCGCAAATCAATTTTCAAGTTTGGAGAAAACAATTAATCACGAGGCTGCCGGTAATGGTGTTTCATATCTAATTGCATATATTCAATATATGATCATGAGCTCATATTAATGTATTGGTTTTTTCCTACATTTATGTGCTAAAGATGATTCCACTGGCCAATTCAAACTGAAAAGAAAACGTGAAATAACAACTAGGAAGGGATTCATATAGATGATTTCAACTGGTTTTGTGTTAACCTTGTTCACATTGGCTGACGGTGCAAATCTTGTCTTTTGAAGAATGTCATTTGAAACATTATTTGATCCTTGAGATTCTACCGTTGTCAATGGTTTTGCAAAATTAGTATCCACACGTTTTCCTTTCAAAGTTGCTAACTGAGCATTCAAATCTTTATTTTTTTTCTTCCAATTCATTGTAAGCACGCTCGTAAGATAGTTGATCATTTTGAAGTTGACGTGCGACATCCTCTTGTGCCATAGTCAGCTTAGATCTGCAGTGCCTTTGGCAACAAAACAAAGAATTGTGGAGCTCGTAGGAATCCAGTCAGCAATATACATGTTACCTGATCTGCTTCCTGTGAGCACAACTTCTTTGGTCAGAATGTTCTTGACTCTACGGTGATCTATATAGAATTTCACCAAGAACTGTTTGTCAAAGAACTGGCTAATACTAAGTATTGACTTGCTGTAGGTTACTTTAGGTACCCAGATTTGCCTTTACGTACCCAGATTTGCCTTTAGGTACCCAGATTTTCCTGACAGCATTGACTTGCTGTAGGTTACTTTAGGTCCGTTCTTGCGATATCTACGTGGGGCAAGCACGTACTTGCTGTAACCTTGATAATTATTATGCATGTAAATTCAGGGTTATTATTATTAATCCAGTACGAATTCCATCTTGGAGGTGGAGCCATTTCTTCGGCCTTACAGCTTGCCTCCTGGGTCTCCAGTTGGATTCCCAAGGCTATTGCTGATGTTGTGCGGCGACCTACTTTCTCGATGGATAACGAGGCTCCTGTATCCAATATCTAGGCGCGTTGTACTGTTGGAAGTACTGCTGCAGGCCTTTGATATGTGGGTATGTAGCTCACAAGTCGTCAGGAATAAGTATAGGGGGTGTGTAAATAGACTTATTAAAACTCTTTTCTGAATCTCAGATGAGTTACTCAGCTATGATTAGGTACAAATGACTTATGTCGTCTGCAGACAGGTAATGCAGAAGACACAGCTGATGACGATAGCAGGTAACTAATGTTAATTGCAGATAACTATCTAATGGAACAGTAAATATAAATACATCAGTTAAGTATGATGTTCAAAACAGTAAATCACACAAGAACTTATAGTGGTTTCAGAGGTGGGGTAATCCTCTACTAGTCCACTTTTCTCCAAACCAGTTGGAGATGAATTCACTATAACTTTCAACCAGTGAAAAACGTTACAATGATTCAACCAGTTACAACAGCTTCCAACCAGTGGAATCCCGTGGCCGTTGCAACTACCTTTGACTTCCTAGCACCTCTAGATCGAAAATCCTCGGATGCCTATCAGTCGCGCAACTTCTGAAAACCTCATTCATAGAAGTACCACGTACTCAACTTTTGAGACAAGAGTGTTGTCTTCTCCAACAAAGAGATTTTCAAAATATGATCTTGAATGCTTTGCTCTTTACGATGCTATAGATTGCCTTGATAGCTTATATTGCCTTGATTGCTTTGTTTGCTTGAAAGTATTATTCGCATCGTACTTTGATCAATTCATATCTTCAGATATTTATAGTATGATCATTTGAGCTTCCTTCATAGCCGTTGCACTATAACAAATCTGTCTATTGGAGATTGGACTTCTATGTTTATCTTATCAATCTGTTGCAAGGCTGGATTCCCTTTTCAATTCCGACCGTTTGAAAGACTTCTTGTGGTAGCACTGTATTTCTTGATTTGAATAATTGTAAAGTCTTCAGAATGCGGATCTTGATGAATATTAAATTCCTAGCTTTCTGGGAATCTTTCCAGTTTGTCTCCTGACGCCTGCATGGCTTTCCGTAATTGTTGACTATTTTCAACGCTTGCTGACGTGGACTGAGTATCTTGAACTTGGCTGATATTCCTTGACTGAGAACTTGTCTGATATATCTTGGTCAAACTTGTCTGATGTGCAGTAAACCTTCTCTGATGTATCTAGGTAGAAGTTCTCTGTGATAAAGTCCTCTTATCTGAAGTTCTATGAGATGAAGTCCTCTGATCCGAAGTTCTCTGACCTGATGAATGTTCTCTGATCTGATGGTCAAACTTCAGCTGGTATTTGTGTTTTACCAGAACTCGCCTGATCAAAACTTGTCTGATGTAGCGCCTTCTTCAGAATCTTGACTGCAGCTAAGTTTTGGTCAAACCTCTCTGATAATTTGCGTTGACCAAAACTTCTCTGAAATGAACTTGCCTGAAAGCTTCTCTGATAAACGGCAGCTCTATACGTAAGCGATTTTCTACTGATCAACCTTTGTTCAAGACTTAGCTTTAATTTAAAGGCTTATAGAAGATACTCATTTGGTTCTTCTTTACAATTTGCCAAGTACTTAAAACATACATTTGAATAATTATCAATACAGGGATGACATCATCATAATCTAACAAGTATTCTTAACAAATTCCCCTTATTTTGATGATGGCAAAACTTAAAGTATTTCAAATGTAGGGCAAGTCTGCACAAAATAAAGTGCAAGACAAAATAAAAACTCAGTCTTTTTGAGACAACTAGTGGTTGTCATTCAAGTGACTGTTATAAAATTTTATTGATATTACATTACAGTTCAGTTAAATGAAACAAAAAAATACAAGAAAATTACAAGTATTTCAGAATTACAAGTAAAATCACAAAATGAAAAATTACAAGTAAACATTACAAGGAAGTTACAGAAATTCTATCTTCATATTCCTCTTCCTCGTCTGACCTTTTGCTTAGCTGGAGGGAGAGACCTTAGGGGTTTTGCACCAATTGGCCTCCTGGAGACTGGGGCTAACCCATATTTCCTCTTGACTACCATAGAGGCAAATTCTTGCTCCACTGCAGATGTAAAGTTGTTCTCAACACACAGTTTCTTGATTTCTGCCTGAAGATCCAGTTCATCCAATTCATTGTTCATAAGAGTGGGCGTTTCTTCAGGTCTGAAACTGGGAATCATGGGATATGCATCGAACTTCTTGGCATATTTTTTCTGAATTGCCCAGAGCTTTGGCCAAGAATCATACATGAAATTGATGAACGTTTGTTGTGGGGAGCAATCTTTGTCTTGAAGCAACTCCCAGAGATAATATTTCTCTATAAATTGCTTTCTTGCTCCTTCCCATATTGGATCTGCATCAGCAGGTAAGAATTCCTCAACAAACCAAAGCTCTTTTCCCTCCCATTGGAATCTCTCATCCGGCTCTTGTCTGGTCCTTCTCTTTTTGGCTACAGGTTGGTCATCTGATGATGTATCCACTTCTTTTCTCTTGCGGTCCGAGGTACCTGCTTGTATAAGAGGGAGGTCTTGTCTGGCTGTCTCTTCTCTGCCTTCCCCCTGCCCGATGTCTTCCGCTTTGCCTTTATCTTTACCCTTATCTTCCCCCTTTTTGCCAGCATCAAGAATTGTGGCAAGCTGCTCCTCTACCCTTGTCATGAAATCAGACATGCCAAGAGGCATTCTGTTGTTAGTGGGTGTTGGGAAAGGTCCTTTTTGTTGATCAAGATATCCAACTTGGCATTCACGGACTGCAGTTCAGGCTTGACATCAGTTGAGATAATCTTAGCAACTGTCTCTTCAATAATGCCTCTGATCAGCTCAGTCATATTAGGAGGTAGCTGATACATAGACAGCTCTGCACGAACAACATTTTCTCCTGAGTCCTCGTGTGCTGAGTCAGTGATTTCTCAGAGGAGACTTGCCAATCAGTGGGCGCCTGATCAGATTGAGTCTTCTCATGTGTCCCTGATTTGCTATCTGATGGTTCCTTGTCTGCAGGGGACTTCTGCTCTACAGATGGCTGTTTCTCCAATGCAGGGGACTTCTGCTCAGGCTGTTCCCCCTGATTATCTAGTTCAGCTTCTGGGTCATGATCAGGTTCCTGTTGATCATGATTTTCACCTTCATCTCTTCTTTCTTCTTCCTTCTTTTCATCATCTTTCTCCTTCTCTTTCTCTTTTTCTTCTTCTTCTTTCTTTTCTTCTCATTTCTCTTCTTCAGATTTTTCTTTTTCTTTTTCTTTCTCCTCATCCTCATCTTTCTTTTCAACTTCTTCATTCTCTTTCTCCTTTTCAACTTCTTCAATAATGATAATTTTATTCCTCTCTTTCTCATTCTCTTCTTACTTCATCATCCTTAGGAAAAAAAATTCCTTGAAAAACCTCTTTCATGACCTGGAGGATGAACTGGTCCATGTTTTTCTTAAAATGAGATATGAACTAGTTTTCCTCCAGTATCTTTCCCACATTTGTTTCTTGACAAAAATATAAAATCAGCTGTTCAGCAGCAATGGGGTGCTCCCAAGTACTTCTCTCCACAAAACTTTTTAGTTGGGAGAAGTTAAGAAATTTGAGTTCTTTCCATTCTTCATATATGTTAATAAAAGAATAGTGTGGAACTTGTTTCCTTAGCAGTTGCAGTTGAGCTGTGGTCAGGTTTAGGTAGTTGTTTGTCCTCAGGTTGAACGTGTAGTCTGCAACAGGTACTTCAATTGCCTCCTCTGCTTCTTCTTCCTATGTCATGCTAGGAAGAGTCATGAGTGGAATTCTTTCAGCCATCAACTCTGTCTGATCTGGATATTCTTCAGCAGGCGCAGGTGCAGGTGATATTATGATCTGCATCTGAACTGATGAATTTACAACTGGTGCATGTGATCTCACGGGTTGCACTTCTTCTTCTTCGTCTTCAGATGGGTAGTCTAACAAGCCTCTCTGCCTCTTGGGGGACCTATATAGAGATGATAAGATATCGACGGCTTCCTCTGTTGTAGGTGACTTCCTCTTGAACAGCTTGGACAGGGGGGTGTTGTCTTTATCGAAGTCATCTGCAGGCAGCTTCTCAACTGCAGGTGACTTTTGAGAGGTCTCAGTTGCAGCTTCATCTGACTTACTTGATTCAGTGTCTGAGGGTCCTCTGTACTCAGACGTTCCAGAAGTTATTTCTTTGATCATTTCAACTGCCTTTTCCTTATTGTCCCCGATGTGCTTCATGGTTTCATGGTCCAAATGACCAGGCCTCTTGCTAAGGTGAAAGGGGTCTACCCTTCCATTGGCTTTTCCCAGAAACTCTAGAATCCAACTTATCTGATTTCCATAAGCCAGCTTCTGTCTGAATTTCTTCTCTTATTCATCCCAGCTGACTTTGTTCACCTCTCAGACTAACTGCCTGTATATGTAGTCAGGCCAGTTAATCCTCTTCTGCTGAATGAGGGTTCCCATCATGACGTACTTGGCAGAGGATAGCTGATCGTAGCTCCCTTCCATGACCATGACAATTTTGTTGTTTATGTCCGGGACATACTTGTATTCCTTTTTAAGGTCATTTTTCTTTGTTGTGAGTTTGACCTTAGATGACTCCTTGGGCAACTTGATCTCATACCAAGTCTCGATTGGGCTTTGCTTTAGGGCTTCGACGGTGATGCCTCGTTTCTCCATCTGGAAATCATCGGCGATGGTTTGAGGGGTGATGTTTACTTCTTCTCCAAGAATCGAGCTTGAAATGCTGTGCTCGGTGACTTGAGCCTCCCTGTAAAAACATATTACAGCCTCCTTGAAAAGCTGCTTCAGGGAAATGTCCAGAAAATGGTAGATGCCGTTTTTCTTCATCATTCAGATTACGTACGCCATTTGCCCCGAGTTGTTTGTTGCAAGTAACCCTTCAAAGTCGACAACAATACTGAAAATGATCTGATCTTTCACCAGCTTGAGATTGACACCTTCGAAGTAAGATTCCATGTCTGCAAAAAGATTTTCGCTTGAGCGTAGTGTATATTCAAAGTGTTTTTATGCTTTTTAAAAATTAGGGTTCTAAAAGTTTGAAGACAGTAAAGTTTGTGAAAATGATTTCCGCCACCTTAAATACCCAGTTGAAAAGAATCTTTGAATTTTAATAATAAAATAATCAAGTGGCGGTACGATTTTTGATAATTTAAGGAATGACTGTTGAAGTTGATTGGACGTTGTGGAGGTAGTGGGATTGTCCACGTGTAAATAAATAATATAATAATAAAGTCGGTCTAAGAATTAGAAACTTAGCTGGTTGACCGTTTGACTTTTGATGCGCCTGTGATTTCCTATTTATTCTGATCCGTCGTCTTCTGCATCAAGTGAGATATGTTGCCTGTGGTTGAGATCAGCTAGGTTTCTTCGTCTGTCCTTCGGATCCTTGTCTGGTCTAATCATGTGGGTTCCTTGTCTGCTCTGGTCAGGTAGCTTTTTTGCCTGGTCTCCGCATCAGGTAGTTTTCTGCATCAGGTAGCTTTTCCTTTTGTGGCCTGTGTATCAGGTAGCTTTCTCGTCTGCACTAGATTCCCAATCTAGTCGACCACGTTCCCTGCTTAGCTCCAAAAACCTTTCTTCTGGTAAAGTTTTTGTGAAAATGTCAGCAATTTGATATTCTGTGCTGACTCTTTCTACTCTGACTCTCTTGTTAAGCACATGGTCTCTGATGAAATAATGTTTGACATCAATGTGCTTTGTCCTTGAGTGCAATACTGGATTGTTGGTTATTGCGATTGCACGGTTGCTGTCGCACCATATTGGGACTTCATTTGCAATGATGTTGCAATCCCTTAACTGTTGTCTGATCTATAGAATTTGAGCACAACATCTGTAACACCCCCAGAGCCATTCAGGAATATTACAGCACCGTGGGCCCCGAGATGGAACCCACAAGGCTGAAAGAAATATTCGCAAACATTTACAAACGTCTAAGAGGCTAACGTATTATCTATTTAAAACATTTGAATACTTTATAAAATTCGTTTATCAAAACCGTCGTAGAATCTCATTTGAAACCACAAGGCCCAAAATGCCAAAACTCAACAGTTTAAAAACATACGTTAAGCTATCGCTTACACGTACCGACAGAATAGGTTTAGAAAATGATTGCCAAAGTAACCTAAGTTACCGGATACCAAAAGGCCATTTAAAAATACTCACGCAACGGATAAAGACAAACAATTAAAATACTCTAGCAGCGGAATACAACAACTGATCAGAAACTCAATACACAAATACATCCCCTTGATAGTATCCTCCGGGAAGTTCATCTCTCCACGACCGCTACAAGCTTGATAATCCAAGAACCTAAAAAGAAAGCCCACGACGGGGTCAGCCATAATATCCAACAATGATAACCTTCACAGCTCGTCAATAATTACATATCAATAGAAATACTAAGTAAGAATACGACTAATGTAATCTTACCGTCTAAAATCCACGATTCGTATCCTTAACAACACATTAAGATAATACCGAAATATCTGTACGGTATCTCAACAATACCCAGGGTTCTTAAAACATTATCATAACTCGCGATACGAAAGTTATACCAACTCTGGTCAATTCAATCCATCGGATAACGTCGACAATTCCCATACGACAATAGATTATCCATCAAAGACAAGTACCAAGGAAATATGGAACATACCTCAAGATACCAAATACCATGACAATCACGTCAGTCTAATCCGAGATCAGATCAACACAACATACGGACATGGTCCTAATACAAGACCTACAAAGGCATACTCATATGACAACGTCAATATGATCACAACAATAACGACAATGTATACTTATGGCAAACCCATAATATACATATGCACAATAGCAATACATGGTAATCCAACGATCCAGCGCACACAGCTATAGATTCCCATGATGATCCCGTCGGACCAACGCATGGTGGAATTACCCGTCCAGCGATCCAGCGCACACAGCTATAAATTCCCATGATGATTCCGTCGGACCAACACATGGTGGACATATGACAACGACGCACAACTGCACAAAACAACAGTACACAATACACAACAACAACAATGCACAAATGCATGACAAAAACGATAGACGAATGTATCACGACATGATCGACACAAATGATATAAATGATTAGAGTACTTGCCCCGAGTCCTTTGAGAGCAGTCTCGATGTCTAACCATCACGAACCAATATCCTCAATACTCGACGGTCCCAAAATATCACATACGGTAGATAGTACATGTCTTCGTCTATACCACGATGTATCCTCGATACCAACTATACCAATAATGAAATGTAAATCATATACATTATGATTTAATTCCCAAAACTCGAATACAACTTATAATCCCAAATATCCTATGATTACGATTATAAACATTGCTATACGAATTATAAACGAATGAAATGGAAACCATTCATTAAATATTATAAACTGAGCAAGTAATAACTTGCCTCGATACCGATGACGATGATGAAGCCGCTACCAATTTCATTGCCTTCGTCTACAGACTCCTCGGCCCCGACCAAAGTAATCTACGAACCTTCTCGAGCTCGACTGCAACACACAGTTATAATCACCGATCTATATTCTCAACCTATTACAGTAATTGATAAACAACAAGTTCGCTAACGATCAACAATCAATAAAAACAATTGACAAACCCAAGGGCTCATCAATATCTCGAGTAAACACTAGTCTGGTCAATCCAACTCAAACCAGCATGAATTCACAACCACAACACGAAAATACTGCACTGTCTGCCTACTTAGCGCACGTTAATCACTTAACGTAGCGTGCGCTAAGTTGCTCTCGTTAGCGCGCGCTAGCTAGTAAGCTTAGCGTGCACTAATGCTGTACTGATGCATGTTTTTCAGATACCGATCAATATATGGCGATTATCAAGAACACTAAGTGATTCTAAATCATGCTCATAGATATCAAAACAACGAAATCCGATATCCTTTAACATATAAGTAATCATCCAACCCTTAATCCAATTCTTATATTCAAATATCATCTTCTTCCTCAAATATCAACATCATGAACACCAAGAACCTTAACAACACTCACCTAATCTAACATTACAGAGATTAATCATCACAATGATATCAACATCCGCAAAGGAGAAGAAGGATTCACCAACTTATCTCAAGAAACGAACTACATAATTCAAACCACACGAATCATATTAATATCATCATACTCTGGTAATCCATCTCATAATCATGCTTGTCAACTTGTTTATGTAATAATCATCAACTCAAGAACATCAACATTAAATCCAAAACGAAATCTAAAGATGAAGAGTGATTACCTTTATGAAGGAATGGATTGATTTCCAAGGTTGAATCCATTTACAAGAATCACCAATGATTTCAAGAACAAAGCTTTAATCCATGATTTCCATCTTTAATCTTGTTAAAGAGGATCATCCCTCAGTGTTTAGGAACTCCAAATGTCCTCCCAAGGTTCTCTCTATCGGGTGAAAGGAAAGAAATTGACGAAATGCTTCATAATACCCGTCTGTCCCTTTATATAGAATACATTACTAGCGTGCGCTAACATCTCATATTTAGCGTGTGCAACAGCCTTAGCGTGCGCTAACTGACTTTTGTTAGCGTGCGCTATCGCAGTCCAGAGGCTACTGTCTGGCTTCGTACATGTGCTTACGTACTTAACGCCCACGCATTAGCGTACGTAACTTACACTCTCTAGCGTACGCAAGTCCTTGCGTTTAGCGTGCACTAATATCAGTTGACTCGTTTGTCTGTATGCTCCGAAGGCTAGCCCACACGCCGAAAGTGCTGACGAGGATAAGATTCCTTTTTGTCCAATATACCATTAGCGTGAGCTAACCTTTAGGGTTTAGCGTGCGCTAGTACTACCTTACAAACATCTGTTGACTTATCAGAACGTGCGCCGAAAGTGGCCTGGTCCACACGCAGATTCCTTCCGATCTGACTGCACTAGCGTGCACTATGATTTTACCTTTAGCGTGCGCTAACCCTGCATGGTAGCGTTCTCTAAGCTTAACTATTAGCGTGCGCTAATAAGGTTATACTTAGCCATTTACACTGATCTTGCTCGTCGTCTCAACATACTAGATACGTATACATGACGCACTATATCCTTTGTCGACCAAGTACGACAATTATACCAATACAGATGTCTCAGTTCTACAATTATTTTATCCATATTGTACAGATTCCACGCTGTACAAAATAACTCGGATAAAATAACATTAAACAATAGTAATAGAAATTCTGGATATTACATACTACACCACTTAAAATAAGTTTCGTCCTCAAAACTTGCAATCTGTCATAAAAACAAACAAACATAACATTCAACCAAAATATCTCAAAACCATCACGACAACAATCAATCATCATCATTACCGAATAACTAAAAGAGCATACTTACAAATACGCAGGTCAACGATCTCTTGAGATACTAGCAAGTGACTTCACTGTAAAGCCTCAATGCGCTTACAATCACAATTCCATGAGTCTCAACAAAATATATCATCTTCGGATGAAATAATCTATCCGTGTCAAAACCTGTCTGCCTGATCGCACAATTAAGTCCCAATTTTGATACAATCAAAATATACGATACACTGAGAAACAACTGCCAAAAACAACGACACAAATCCCGAAACATCAACATAAAATTCGAACGCTCATACGATCATTAACAATGATCAATCAATAAATTAATTGAGAATATCATCGACATGATAAACTCCAATATTACGAACGACGATCAACGATAATCGGGAATACCCTCACACGGTAATCTACAACATGATCAACATAGAACCGCAGAAACCGATATGCGAAAGAACAAAATTCTCAAAACATTAAACAAATCACATACAGTGAATCTCCACGAAACACAACCGACTGTTGAACATTCCCCTCGGCATACGAACAACCAATCGCAAATCGACGAACATACCAATTCATACAAGGAGTGGGAACGACCACTCAATATCCAAAACAACCAGCATGGGGTCACCATCCCCAAATCTACACTTACAAAGAAATCATTCAAAGATCACAATGGTAAAATCGCGGTACTACCGTACCAATGGAGTCACATAGCACATATGTCCCGGTTTCATAAAACCCATAGTTCCAAAATTACATTATGTACCCGAACCTGCAACACGCATCATATTTCTCTTGTCCGATAAATCAACTGATCATCCCTCGATAACCAAACTACCATACTAACGTTCGAATCTCTTTCATCGTACCGTACTGATGTACTACCCAGTTCGTGAGTCACAGTCATAGCTTCACCATAATAGCATTATGCACTAAATGCGTATGCATATCAATCACATTTTTCAAAACCAGTTGAAATCATATAGTTTCGTCAAGAAGACAATTTTCGAAAGTTCTTTCAAAAATTTCAGAACTCAAAACATAATTTTTTGAAAAGTTAAACTGGCTCGCTAATGCCAAGTATTCGATAACAGTTTCCTTCGAATCCACACGATTTCGAAGTTTTAAAATGAAAACTATGCAAATGATTGACCACATCCATACTCCTGTATACCAATTTGACTCGTCACCAATATCCACTGATATTCCATCGAAAAACCACACGATAGAGTTCCAAAATCTCAATATATAAACTCCGACCAAAAACTCCTTTTCCACATATGACTCGGAACGTCAAACATTAACCCAGCCTGGATTACCTCAAATATGCTATGACAAAACATTGAAACAAATCAACACAGCGAAAGACTTCCCGAGAAGTTTCATTTGAACAAGTAAATCAAAACCTCAGAAGGTAGTAATAAAATAGGTAAACAATTGGTAGAGTGTTTTACAAATCTCGAGAGTTTTAAGAAAACAGAAAAGCATTTTGAAATATTAGGGTCTCAGCCCATATCCCTTTTCACATAACAAGAAGTTTAAAAAGTAGAAAACCCTTATGGACCTCAAGTCCTGTGTTACAAAACTATTTCAAAATCGATTGGGTCTCGGCCCGAAATCATTTTCCGTAAAACGTCCGTAAAACATTCATTTTGAAAAGTACCATTTTCAAATGCTCAAAAACAGTTCATATGTCTCAAATGAACTAACATGACTACATGTTCTTCTCATAAATCCACAACATTTCTCCCGAATACACAACTCCGTTCCAAAACTTAACCGACATATTGCTTTCCAAAAATCATAACCTCTCAAGATTATCAGTTCTGTCCCAACTATGTCATCTCATACTGTAACGCATAATATCTGCTGAATCTCAAAGCATATCAACTTAGAACGGCAATAAATTTCAATGCAATTCAAAAATCCAAATACTTATAGATCGTGAAGCCAACGATTCCCCGTGATACTGGCACATGTCTCGACTCTAGAAGATACTCGACACAGACATTTTCAAAACACACATTTTGAAAACACAGTTCAACTCGAGAACCTAACACAGCTCTATCTGAAGAAACACGTTAACACCATTTAGAAAAGTTTACAACAACCCAGTACCACATTGGTAAATCACATAATGCACAAGCCCGAGTGAACAACAAAAACTCACGGCTCTACTTTTCGTCATTCGACAACTCGAATGTGTAATATCCAGAATTTCTACTACTAATGTTTAATATTATTTTATCCGAGTTATATTGTACAGCGTGGAATCTGTACAGTAGAGATAAAATAAATAAAGGACTGAGATATCATTATCGGTATAATTGTCGTATTTGGTCGACAATTACATTTGAGGATATTGTGTATCAGGTTGTCGTACTTTTGATATTGGGTATATCGTATGATGATATTATTGGATTCAGTGTTTGTGTTCAGTGTGTCTTATGTTCGCTTTTGGTATGTCGAGACGTTGGACAAGAATCATGAAAATGGCTAAGTATATACTTATTAGCTCACGCTGTTATTCATTCATTAAGCACGCTATCGCGGTGATTAGCGACGCCACGTTTATAGGTTAGCGACGCTAGTGCATAAATCGGAAGGAATCTGCGTGTGGACCCGGCCGCTTCGGCGCACGTTCGTAAGTCAACGGTTGTTGTCACGAAGTATTAGCGCACGCTAAAATATTAGGCTTAGCGCACGCTAACTATGTATCAGTCAACAAGGAATCTTATCCTTGCCAGATGCTGTCGGAATGTGGGGGCGAGTGGTAGGTGAACACTGTAGCTAGTCAACTTCGGATAGCGCACGCTAAGATAAATGACTTGCGAACGCTAGCAGATGTTTTACGACGTTAATGCATAGGCATTACGCACGTAAGTTAGTTTACGAAGCAAGGCAAGAGCCTTTGGGCTTCGATAGCGCACGCTAACAAAGTCAGTTAGCGCACGCTAAGGCTAGCGCACGCTAAACATAATGGTTTAGCGCACGCTAGTGGTGCATTCTATATAAAGGGACAAACGGGTGTCATGAAACATTTCGTCCATTTCTTTCCTTTCACCCGATAGAGACAACCTTGGGAGAACATTTGGAGTTCCTAAACACTGATGGATGATCCTCTTTAACAAGATTAAAGATGGAAATCATGGAGTGAAGCTTTGTTCTTGAAATCATTGGTGATTCTTGGAAATCAATCCTTTCCTTCAAAAAAGGTAATTACTCTTCACTTTGAGATTTCGTTTTGGATTGTATATGATGTTCTTGAGTTGATGATTATCATATAAACAAGTTGATGAGCATGACAACGAGTTGGATTACCGTACTAAGTTAGTATTGTTATCAATATATGAGTATTGATATGTTTCGTATGGTTTTGGATGGAATTCAAGATATATGTTGATGTAATTCCCTTCTTCAATTCGGATTTTTGATGTTTTGTCGTTGGTTACTTCATATGGTAACGATTATGGTGATGCTACTGTGATTCTTGAAGTTATATGAATTGTATGTCGAAGAACATGATGAATAAGAATATTTAGATGTTAGAACACATCGGATTTTATCATTTTATGGATCATGAACGTGAACTTGGATAATTCGTGTTCTTGAAGAGCTATTAAATTATATGTCATGATTGTTATGAAATCCTTAATCTCGAGATGAGTTGATCATTGTCATGATGGAAGTGTTAGACGATGCTTGAAATGCATGCCACTGCACGGCATTAGCGCACGCTACGTTTACTGCCTAGCGCGCGCTAACGGGAGCAACTTAGCGCACGCTACGTTAGGTGATTAACGTGCGCTAAGTAGGCAGACAGTGCAGTATTTTTGTGTTTTGATTAGGAATTCGTGATGGTTTGACTTGGTTGGTTCGACTATGTTTATTCGAGGTTGTGTTGAACCGTTGAGTTCGATTGGTTGGTTTTATCGGTTGTTAATTGTTATCGGATATGTGTTATTTGATTTCTTCGATAGGTTGAGATTATTGATCGGTGATTATAACCGGATATTGCGGTCGTGTTCGAGTATGTCCATCGTATTGCTTTTGATCGGGGCTGAGGAGCTCGTAGACAAAGGCGATGTGTTCGGCAGCAGCTTCGTGGTATCGGTATCGAGGCAAGTTATTACTTGCTCAGTTATAATATTTAATGAATGGTTTCAGTTTCATTTCGTTTATAATGCATATAGCGATGATTATTATTGTGAACTCTGGGTATTCGGATCGCATATCGTTCTTTCGATTCTGGGAGATAAATCATAATGTATATGATTATCTCAGTTATTGGTATGTTCGAGTATCAAGGTTACATTATGGTAAAGACGAGGATATGAGTATCTATAGTTCATTGTTCGTTTGGATCGCCGAGCATTGAGGATAATCGTCGGTGATGATTGGACATCGAGATTTCTCCCGAAGGACTCGAGCAAGTATCTTATATCGATTCAGTTAGAGTTAGCGATTTGATCATGCGTATTATCATTCATGTTGTCGAACATGAGGTCATCTTAATTGATTTGTCATATTGTCGTTCATGTTGCGTTGTTCATGATGATGAACATATTGTTTTGCATATGTGTATGCATATTGTGTTGTTTATGTTGTGTTGATCCGATGGGATCGCGCGATCTATGCTGAGGGCGCTGGATCGGATGTCCACCTCGTGTTGGTCCGACGGGATCATCTTGGGATCTATGCTGAGGGCGCTGGATCATTGGACGGGTTTTTCCACCTCGTGTTGGTCCGACGGGATCATCTTGGGATCTATGCTGAGGGCGCTGGATCGTTGGATTACCCAGTATTGTGTTATTGTTGTGCATATGTATATTGTTGGTTATCCACCTCGTGTTGATCTTGTAGGATCATCTTGGGATCTATGCTGAGGGCGCTGGATCATGGGATTTCCATTGAGTATACATAGTTGTTATTGTTTTTGAGCATATTGACGTTGTCATATGAGTATGCATTTGTAGGTCTTGTGTTAGGACCTTGTCCGCATTGCATTGTTCTGATATCGGATTAGACTGATATGATTATCGTGGCACATCATATCTCGAGGTATGTTCCATATTTTCCTTGGTCTTGTCTTTGATGGACGATCGGTTATCGTCTTGGGATTTGATGATTTTATTCGATGGATCGTATTGGTCAGAAATGGTAGATTTCCGTATCGTGAGTTGGTTATGATAGTTTGAGGATCTTGAGTATTGTTTGAGGTACAATACAAATATTATGTTCGAGTTTAATGGTTATTCTGATGAGAATTACTTGAGTAAGTAAAGTCATGGCGGTAAGATTACGTTGGTCGTATTCTTATGTTGTATTCTCATTGGTATGTTATTATTAATGTGATGTGACGGTTATCATTGTTGGATATTATGGCTGACCCCGTCGTGGGATTTCTTTTAGGTTCTCGGAGTATCGAGCTTGTAGCGGTCGTGAAGAGATGAGCTTCCCGGAGGATACTGGCTAGGACATGTTGTGTGCATTGAGTTTCTTGATTGGTTCTTGTATTCCGCTGCTAGAGTATCTTTTTGGCTGGCCTTTTTCCGCTGCGTGAGTATTTTGAGACGCTCTTTTGGTATCTGGTAACTGAGGTTACTTTGGAAATCGTTTTCTAAACTTTTGAGTGTCGGCCGTTTGGCCTTGCGATTTCAAACGAGTTTTTACGACGGTTTTTGATAAATGGATTTTTATAAGTCTTTGTGAATTTTAAAGATAGTACCGTCGTTGGCCTCTCGGGCATTTGTAAATGTTTGTGAAAATTTCTTTTAGCCTTGTGGGTTCCATCTCGGCCCACGGCGCCGTAATATTTCCTGGTTAACTGGGGTGTTATGATTATGGTATCGGAGCTTAGGTTGAGAAAACCTAGGCATTTGGGTCGAGTTGGGTCGTGTTTTTGTTGCGTCATTCGAGTTGTCGATTGACAAATATTAGAGCCGTGAGTCTTTGTTGTTCAGTCAGGCTTGTGCGTTATCGGATTTGCCAGTATCGTACTGGGCTTGTTATAACTTTTCCAAATGGTGTTTACGTGATTTATTGTGTTCTTGAGTTGCACTGAGTTTGCAAAACGTGAGTTTTGAAATTACCTGTGTCGAGTATTTTCTTGAGTCTATACATGCGCCAGTATCACGGGGAATCGTCGGCTTCACGATCTGTAAGTATTCGGATTTTTGAATTTCATTGAGATTTACTGCCGTTCTAAGTTGATATGTTTTGAGATTCAGCAGATATTATGCATTTCAATATAAGGTGACAGAGTTGGGATAGGATTGATGATCTTGAGAAGTTATGATTTTGGAAATCAGTATATCAGCTAGATTTTGGAACGGAATTGTGTAATCGGGAGAAGGACTATGGATTGTTGAGAAGAACATGTAGTCATGTTAGTTCATTTTGTGATATATATGAACTGCTTTTGAGCATTTGAAAATGACACTTTTCAAAATGAATATTTTACGGATGTTTTACGGAAAATGATTTTGGGTCGAGACCCAATCGATTTTGAAATGGTTTTATAACCCAGGACTTGGGGTCCGAAAAGAGTTTTCTATTTTTAAACTTTTTGTAATGCGGAACGAGATACGGGCTGAGACCCTAATGTTTCTAACGGATTTTCTGTTTTCTTAAAACTCCCGAGATTTGTAAAATATTTTACCAATCGTTTACCTATGTTATTTCCGCGTTTCGAGGCTTTGGTTTACTTGTTCAAATGGAATTTCTCGGGAAGTCTTTCGCCGTGTTTGATTTGTTGATTCGTTTCAACGTTTTGTCATATCATATTTGAGGTGATCCAGGATGGGTAAATGGTTGACGATACGAGTCATGTGTGGAAAAGGAGTTTAGTCGGAATTTATATATTGAGATTTTGGAACTCGATCGTGTGGTTTTCCGATGGAATATCAGTGGATATTGGTGACGAACCGAATTGGTATACAGGAGTATGGATATAGTCGAGCATTTGCATACTTCTCATTTTAAAACTTCGAAATCGTGTGGATTCGAAGGAAACTGTTATCAAATACTTGGCACCATCGAGCCAAGTTAATTTTTCCAAAAGTGATTTTGTGGTCTTACCAAAATTTATGTTTTGAGTTTTCAAATTTTTTTGAAAGAACTTTCAAAATTGTCTTCGTGACAAGAATATATGATTTCAAACCGGTTTTGAAAATGTGATCGAGGTACATACGCATTTAGTGCATAATGCTATTATGGTGAAGATATGAGTGTGACTCACGAATCGGATGGTACATCAAGATGGTACGATGAAAGAGATTCAAGTTTAGTATGGTAGATTGGCTATCCATGGGTGATCCATGGATTGATCACCAAGAGAATTATCTGCGTTTTGTAGAATCAGACTGATATTATTTGGAAACTTGGGATTTTGTGAAACCGAACATATGTGCTACGTGATTCCATTGGTGCGGTAGTAGCGTAATCTAACCATAGTGATCTTTGAATGATTTCTTTGTAAGTGTAAATATGGGGATGGTGACCCCATTGGTTGTTTTGGATATTGAGTGGTCGTTCCCACTCCTTGTATGAATTGGGTATGTTCGTCAGTTTGTGATTGGTTGTTCATATGCCGAGGGGTATGTTCGCCAGTCGGATATGTTTATTGAGATCCACTGTATGTGATCGGTGTGTCGTTTTGAGAATTTTGCTTTTTCGTATATCTATTTCTGTGGTTCTGTGTTGATAGTGTTGGAGTTTACCGTGTGAAGGTATTCTCGATTTCCGTTGATCGTTCGTTGGTCGTATTGGAGTTTATCACGTTGATGATATTCTCGATTGTGTTTTGACCTCTGGTTGGTCAGATTGGAATTTATCATGTTGATGATAAATTCGGTTGATTTATTAGTTGATCATTTTTGGTGATCATCTGAGCGTTGGATTTTGTGTTGGTGTTTCGGAATTCGTGTCGTTGTTTTGGGCGGTTGTTTCGCAGATGTATTGTGTATGATTCGTCTTATCGGAATTGGGACTTGATTATGTAAACAGGCAGACAGGATTTGATTCGGCGATTGTTTCATCCGAAGATGATATATTTTGTTGAGACTCGTGGAATTGTGATCGTAAGCGTATTGAGATTATTCGGTGAGATCGGCCGCTAGTATCTCCGGAGATCGTCGACTGCGTATTTGGAAGTATGCTCTTTTGGATATTCGTAATGATGATGATTAATCGTTGTCGTGATGGTTTTGGGATATTTTGGGTTGAATAAGATGTTTGTTTGTTTTCTATGACGGATTGCAAGTTTCGAGACGAAACTTATTTTAAGGGGTGTAGAATGTAATATCCTAAATTTCTACTATCGATGTTTAATATTATTTTATCCGAGTTATATTGTACAAATGTGGAATCTGCATAAGAGAGATAAAATAAATAAAGGACCGAGATATCAAGATCGGTATAATTGTCGTATTTGGTCGACAATTACATTTGAGGATATTGTGTATCGTGTTGTCGTACTTTTGATATTGGGTATATCGTATGATGATATTATCGATTCGGTGTTTGTGTTCGGTGTGTCTTATGTTCGCTTTTGGTATGTCGAGACGTTGGACAAGAATCATGGAAATGGCTAAGTATAGCCTTATTAGCGCACGCCGATATTCATGCATAACGCACGCTATCGCGTGATTAGCGACGCTACGTTTATAGGTTAGCGACGCTAGTGCGCATAGATCGGAAGGAATCGCGTGTGGACCCGGCCGCTTTGGCGCACGCTCGTAAGTCAACGGTTGTTGTCCTGAATTATTAGCGCACGCTCTAATATTAGGCTGAGCGCGCGCTAACTATGTATCGATCACAAGGAATCTTATCCTTGCGATCTTGTCGGAATGTGGGGGCGAGTGGTAGGTGAACACTGTAGCTAGTCAACTTCGGATAGCGCACGCTAAGATAAATGACTTGCGTACGCTAAGCAGGATGTTTTACGTACGTTAATGCATAGGCATTACGTACGTAAGTTAGTTTACGAAGCAAGGCAGTAGCCTTTGGGCTTCGATAGCGCACGCTAACAAAGTCAGTTAGCGCACGCTAAGGCTAGCGCACGCTAAACATAATGGTTTAGCGCACGCTAGTGGTGCATTCTATATAAAGGGACAAACGGGTGTCATGAAACATTTCGTCCATTTCTTTCCTTTCACCCGATAGAGACAACCTTGGGAGAACATTTGGAGTTCCTAAACACTGATGGATGATCCTCTTTAACAAGATTAAAGATGGAAATCATGGAGTGAAGCTTTGTTCTTGAAATCATTGGTGATTCTTGGAAATCAATCCTTTCCTTCAAAAAAGGTAATTACTCTTCACTTTGAGATTTCGTTTTGGATTGTATATGATGTTCTTGAGTTGATGATTATCATATAAACAAGTTGATGAGCATGACAACGAGTTGGATTACCGTACTAAGTTAGTATTGTTATCAATATATGAGTATTGATATGTTTCGTATGGTTTTGGATGGAATTCAAGATATATGTTGATGTAATTCCCTTCTTCAATTCGGATTTTTGATGTTTTGTCGTTGGTTACTTCGTATGGTAACGATTATGGTGATGCTACTGTGATTCTTGAAGTTATATGAATTGTATGTCAAGAACATGATGAATAAGAATTTTTAGATGTTAGAACACATCGGATTTTATCATTTTATGGATCATGAACGTGAACTTGGATAATTCGTGTTCTTGAAGAGCTATTAAATTATATGTCATGATTGTTATGAAATCCTTAATCTCGAGATGAGTTGATCATTGTCATGATGGAAGTGTTAGACGATGCTTGAAATGCATGCCACTGCACAAAGATTAGCGCACGCGCTACGTTATCGCCTAGCGCGCTAACGGGAGCAACTTAGCGCACGCTACGTTAGGTGATTAACGTGCGCTAAGTAGGCGATAAAGTGCGATTTTTGTGTTTTGATTAGGAATTCGTGATGGTTTGACTTGGTTGGTTGACTATGTTTATTCGAGGTTGTGTTGAACCGTTGAGGTCGATTGGTTGGTTTTATCGGTTGTTAATTGTTATCGGATATGTGTTATTTGATTTCTTCGATAGGTTGAGATTATTGATCGGTGATTATAACCGGATATTGCGGTCGTGTTCGAGTATGTCCATCGTATTGCTTTTGATCGGGGCTGAGGAGCTCGTAGACAAAGGCGATGTGTTCGGCAGCAGCTTCGTGGTATCGGTATCGAGGCAAGTTATTACTTGCTCGCTTATAATATTTAATGAATGGTTTTGATTTCATTTCGTTTATAATGCATATAGCGATGATTATTATTGTGAACTCTGGGTATTCGGATCACATATCGTTCTTTCGATTCTGGGAGATAAATCATAATGTATATGATTATCTCAGTTATTGGTATGTTCGAGTATCAAGGTTACATTATGGTAAAGACGAGGATATGAGTATCTATAGTTCATTGTTCGTTTGGATCGCCGAGCATTGAGGATAATCGTCGGTGATGATTGGACATCGAGATTTCTCCCGAAGGACTCGGGCAAGTATCTTATATCGATTCAGTTAGAGTTAGCGATTTGATCATGCGTATTATCATTCATGTTGTCTAACATGAGGTCGTCTTAATTGATTTGTCATATTGTCGTTCATGTTGCGTTGTTCATGATGATGAACATATTGTTTTGCATATGTGTATGCATATTGTGTTGTTTATGTTGTGTTGATCCGATGGGATCGCGCGATCTATGCTGAGGGCGCTGGATCGGATGTCCACCTCGTGTTGGTCCGACGGGATCATCTTGGGATCTATGCTGAGGCGCTGGATCATTGGACGGGTTTTTCCACCTCGTGTTGGTCCGACGGGATCATCTTGGGATCTATGCTGAGGGCGCTGGATCGTTGGATTACCCAGTATTGTGTTATTGTTGTGCATATGTATATTGTTGGTTATCCACCTCGTGTTGATCTTGTAGGATCATCTTGGGATCTATGCTGAGGGCGCTGGATCATGGGATTTCCATTGAGTATACATAGTTGTTATTGTTTTTGAGCATATTGACGTTGTCATATGAGTATGCATTTGTAGGTCTTGTGTTAGGACCTTGTCCGCATTGCATTGTTCTGATATCGGATTAGACTGATATGATTATCGTGGCACATCATATCTCGATGTATGTTCCATATTTTCCTTGGTCTTGTCTTTGATGGACGATCGGTTATCGTCTTGGGATTTGATGATTTTATTCGATGGATCGTATTGGTCAGAAATGGTAGATTTCCGTATCGTGAGTTGGTTATGATAGTTTGAGGATCTTGAGTATTGTTTGAGGTACAATACAAATATTATGTTCGAGTTTAATGGTTATTCTGATGAGAATTACTTGAGTAAGTAAAGTCATGGCGGTAAGATTACGTTGGTCGTATTCTTATGTTGTATTCTCATTGGTATGTTATTATTAATGTGATGTGACGGTTATCATTGTTGGATATTATGGCCGACCGTCGTGGATTTCTTTTAGGTTCTCGAGTATCGAGCTTGTAGCGGTCGTGAAGAGATGAGCTTCCTGAGGATACCGGCTAGGACATGTTGTGTGCATTGAGTTTCTTGATTGGTTCTTGTATTCCGCCGCTAGAGTATCTTTTGGCCGGCCTTTTCATTGCGTGAGTATTTTGAGACGCTCTTTTGGTATCTCGTAACCGAGGTTACTTTGGAAATCGTTTTCTAAACTTTTGAGTGTCGGCCGTTTGGCCTTGCGATTTCAAACGAGTTTTTACGACGGTTTTTGATAAATGGATTTTTATAAGTCTTTGTGAATTTTAAAGATAGTACCGTCGTTGGCCTCTCGGGCATTTGTAAATGTTTGTGAAAATTTCTTTTAGCCTTGTGGGTTCCATCTCGGGGCCCACGGCGCTGTAATATTTCCGGTTAAATCTGGGGGTGTTACAGAATGACGCGACGAAAACACGACCCAACTCGACTCGAGTGCCTAGGTTTTCTCAACCTAAGATGTGATACCATATTCTGTAACACCCCCAGAGCCATCCAGGAATATTACGGCGCCATGGGCCCCGAGATGGAACCCACAAGGCTGAAGGAAATTTTCGCAAACATTTACAAACGTACAATAGGCTAACGACGGTATTATCTATTTAAAACATTCGAAGACTTTATAAAATTCGTTTATCAAAACCGTCGTAGAATCTCATTTGAAACCACAAGGCCCAAAATGCCAAAACTCAACAGTTTAAAAACATACGTTAAGCTATCGCTTACATGTACCGACAGAATAGGTTTAGAAAATGATTGCCAAAGTAACCTAAGTTACCGGATACCAAAAGGCCATTTAAAAATACTCACACAGCGGATAAAGACAAACAATTAAAATACTCTAGCAGCGGAATATAACAACTGATCAAAAACTCAATACACAAATACATGCCCTTGCCAGTATCCTCTAGGAAGTTCATCTCTCCACGACCGCTACAAGCTTGATAATCCAAGAACCTAAAAAGAACGCCCATGACGGGGTCAGCCATAATATCCAACAATGATAACCATCACATCTCGTAAATAATTACATATCAATGGAAATATGAAGTAAGAATACGACCAATGTAATCTTACCGTCATAACTTTATAAAAATCCATGATTCGTATCCTTAACAACACATTAAGATAATACCGAAATATCTGTACGGTATCTCAACAATACCCAGGGTTCTTAAAACATTATCATAACTCGCGATACGAAAGTTATACCAACTCTGGTCAATTCAATTCATCGGATAACGTCGACAATTCCCATACGACAATCGATTATCCATCAAAGACAAGTACCAAGGAAATACGGAACATACCTCAAGATACGAAATACCATGACAATCACGTCAGTCTAATCCGAGATCAGATCAACACAACATACGGACATGGTCCTAATACAAGACCTACAAATGCATACTCATATGACAACGTCAATATGATCACAACAATAACGACAATGTATACTTATGGCAAACCTATAATATACATATGCACAACAACAATACATGGTAATCCAACGATCCAGCGCACACAGCTATAGATTCCCATGATGATCCCATCGGACCAACGCATGGTTGCATTACCTGTCCAGTGATCCAGCACACACAGCTATAGATTCCCATGATGATCCCGTCGGACCAACACATGGTGGACATATGACAACGAAGCACAACTGCACAAAACAACTGTACACAATACACGACAACAACAATGCAGAAATGCATGACAACAACAATACACGAATGTATCACGACATGATCGACACAAATGATATAAATGATTAGAGTACTTGCCCCGAGTCCTTTGAGAGCAGTCTCGATGTCTAACCATCACGAACCAATATCCTCAATACTCGACGGTCCCAAAATATCACATACGGTAGATAGTACATGTCTTCGTCTATACCACGATGTATCCTCGATACCAACTATACCAATAATGAAATGTAAATCATATACATTATGATTTAATTCCCAAAACTCGAATACAACTTATAATCCCAAATATCCTATGATTACGATTATAAACATTGCTATACGAATTATAAACGAATGAAACGGAAACCATTCATTAAATATTATAAACAGAGCAAGTAATAACTTGCCTCGATACCGATATGACGATGATGAAGCCACTACCAATTTCATTGCCTTCGTCTACAGACTCCTCGGCCCTGACCAAAGAAATCTACGAACCTTCTCGAGCTCGACCGCAACACACGGTTATAATCACCAATCAATATTCTCAACCTATTATAGTAATTGATAAACAACAAGTTCGCTAACGATCAACAATCAATAAAAATAATTCACAAACCCAAGGGCTCATCAATATCTCGATTAAACACTAGTCTGATCAATCCAACTCAAACCATCACGAATTCACAACCATAACATGAAAATACTGCACTGTCTGCCTACTTAGCGCACGCTAATCACTTAACGTAGCGTGGGCTAAGTTGCTCTCGTTAGCGCATGCTAGACAGTAAGCTTAGCGTGCGCTAATGCTGTACTGATGCAGGTTTTTCAGATATCGATCAACATATGGCGATTATCAAGAACACTAAGTGATTCTAAATCATGCTCATAGATATCAAAACAACGAAATCCGATATCCTTTAACATATAAGTAATCATCCAACCCTTAATCCAATTCTTACATTCAAATATCATCTTCTTCCTAAAATATCAACATCATGAACACCAAGAACCTTAACAACACTCCCCTAATCTAACATTACAGATATTAATCATCACAATGATATCAACATCCGCAAAGGAGAAGAAGGATTCACCAACTTATCTCAAGAAAACGAACTACATAATTCAAACCACACGAGTCATATTAATATCATCATACTCCGGTAATCCATCTCATAATCATGCTTGTCAACTTGTTTATGTAATAATCATCAAATCAAGAACATCAACATTCAATCCAAAACGAAATCCAAAGATGAAGAGTGATTACCTTTATGAAGGAATGGATTGATTTCCAAGGTTGAATCCAGTTCCAAGAATCACCAATGATTTCAAGAACAAAGCTTTAATCCATGATTTCTATCTTTAATCTTGTTAAAGAGGATCATCCCTCAGTGTTTAGGAACTCCAAATGTCCTCCCAAGGTTCTCTCTATCGGGTGAAAGGAAAGAAATGGACGAAATGCTTCATAATACCCGTCTGTCCCCTTATATAGAATACATTACTATTTTGCGCTAACATCTCATATTTAGCGTGCGCAATAGCCTTAGCGTGCGCTAACTGACTTTTGTTAGCGTGCGCTATCGCGGTCCAGAGGCTACTGTCTGGCTTCGTACATGTGCTTACATACGTAACGCCCATGCATTAGCGTACGTAACTTACACTCTCTAGCGTACGCAAGTCCTTGCGTTTAGCGTGCGTTAATATCAGTTGACTCGTTTGTCTGTATGCTTCGAAGAATGGTCTACACGCCGAAAGTGCTGACGAGGATAAGATTCCTTTTTGTCCAATATACCATTAGCGTGCGCTAACCTTTAGGGTTTAGCGTGTGCTAGTACTACATTACAAACATTCGTTGACTTATCAGAACGTGGGCCGAAAGTGGCCTGGTCCACACACAGATTCCTTCCGATCTGACTGCATTAGCGTGCGCTATGATTTTACCTTTAGCGTGCGCTAACCCTGCATGGTAGCGAGCGCTAAGCTTAACTATTAGCGTGCGCTAATAAGGCTATACTTAGCCATTTACACTGATCTTGCTCGTCGTCTCAACATACTAGATACGTATACATGATGCACTATATCCTTTGTCGACCAAGTACGACAATTATACCAATACAGATGTCTCAGTTCTACAATTATTTTATCCATACTGTACAGATTCCACGATGTACAACATAACTCGGATAAAATAACATTAAACAATAGTAATAGAAATTCCGGATATTACAACATCTGCCTACAACTAGGTATTCAGACTCTATTGTTGATATTGAGTTGGATACCTACTTCTTACTGAACCAAGAAATAAGTCTGGTTCCAAGGAATTGGAACTTTCCACTAGCTTTCCAGTGAATTTTACATCCTGCAAAGTCTGCATCCGAGTATCCTGGTAACTCAAAGTTGTTGTCCTTGGGATACCATAGTCCAACATTGATTGTAGAATTAAGGTATCTGATCATCCTCTTAGTTGCTTCTTGGTGAGACTGCTTAGGCTTGGATTGAAATCTTCCACATACTCCTACAGTATAAGATATATCTGGTCTGCTTGCAATTAGGTAAAGGAGTGATCTAATAAGTCCTCTGTAGTGGGTTGGATCCACTGATATGCCCCTTCACCTGCATCTAGGTGTAGGCTTGTGCTCATAGGAGTTCGTAGTGTTTTGGCTGAGTCCAATCCAAATATCTTGATTAGATCTTTTGTGTATTTGGCTTGATTGATGAAAATTCCATTTTTCATCTGCTTGACTTGCAAACCAATAAAGAAGTTTAGTGTGCCCATCATACTCATCTCAAATTCTCCTTCCATGAGATTTGAGAATTTCTCACATAGCTCTGGGTTGGTTGAGCCAAATATGATGTCATCCGCATATATTTGAACTAATAATATGTGGTCTTCAGGTTCTACTCTGAATAGGGTCTTGTCTACCTTTCCATTGCTGAAACCGTTCTTTTCCAGAAACACAGATAGTTTTTCATACCATGCTCTTGGTGCCTGCTTGAGACCATATAGATCTTTTAGAAGCCTGTAGACTTTGTCTCCTTTGAGAAATCCGGGGGGTTGCTCAACAAAGACTTCTTCTTCTAGAATTCCATTGAGAAAGGCACTTTTTGTAATAATCGGTCGAAAGTCATGTCATTTCAAACGTCTTCATGTTCTTCGAATCGTGATTTGTTGGGCGAACCCTTGTAATCGTTGCTTGGAACCACCGTTTTGGGGTTTCCGTACTTCTATTTCGTGTTATTGTTGCCCAAACATTGAATCCTATTGCTTTTATTCTCTTCCCGGGTCATTTTTTATCATTTTAGGACCCGAAGGGGATGTGAGCCGCGGCACTAGGAGTGTGCGCCGCGGCACACACATTTCTGAAATCTGGCCGAGCGGATCAGACGGTGCCGCGCACACGCCGGCAAAGGCTGCACACCGCCGAGTCATTGCCGCACACCTAGCCGAGCCGCGCACACTTGTGTTGCATCCTCGCCCAAAACCGATCAGTAAAGGCCGCGGCACACCTGGGCTGAGCCGCGGCACACTGCCGAAACCTGGGAACAATTTTTAGGTCTGTGCCGCGGCACACCTGGGCTGAGCCGCGGAGCACAATGCGGTAAACTGCATAATCCGGCTTTTTAAGCGAGATTTCAGCCCATTTCCTCCATTCCCTTCTTCCACCTGCGAGAGAGAGAACTTGAGGGGAGAATCTTATCATCATCTATCACTTGTGTGTTGGATTTTTACCACTTTCATTCGGTGGGGAAGCTCGGATAGTCGATCTAACGCGTATTCCTTGGATCATAGAGCTTGGATATTCAAGAGGTAATTTCTTCGACATCTTGACTTCTCGATTTTGTGTGGGTATTGACATTTTGGATGATAAAATCATGGTGTATGAAGTGATATATGCGTGATTATGGACATGTTTGAGTATTCATCGGATTATTGAAAGATTATTCAAGAACACTTTGAATTTTGTTTTGGATTTTGGGGGTTTTCGTAGATTCGTCCGTTTTATCCAATTGAAGCTTGAGAACCTTGAGATTTTGATATGTCTTACCGTATGAGTGTTTTCTTACGATTTTACGGGTTGGATTGTACCGTTTTCGGACTTGTGGGGGTTTGGGCGATTTCCCAACCTTTAGTTGTTCACCCGTATATTTTCTTGAATCGTAGACGAGTTTTCGGGAGTCTCTTCGTGTAATTTGAGTATGGATAATTAATTGTCATATTCCTTGCGAATCGTTTAGGTGCCGGAAGCGAGTTCTTGGACCTACCAAACTCATACCTTTCCTCCGTTCGATTTCTCGATGTCTCAAAGGCAAGTATACATTTATGATTGTACGTTCTCGACTTTGAAAGTAAGAAATATTGATGGCATATTATGAACGAACCGTTTTTACGGCATTCATAGATATATTGATGGCATATTATGAACGAACCGTTTTTACGGCATTCATGTATGTATTGTTGGCATGTAATGAACGAACCGTTTTTACGGCATTCCTACATGTATCGGCGTATGAGGTGAACGAACCGTTTCTACGGCATTCACATACGTATCGGAGTATGAGGTGAACGAACCGTTTCTACGGCATTCACATACGTCTTATGAGATTTTAGTTATTCCGGAATACTAGTCTTGAATTGATGAATTGACGGTTACATTTACTTTATTGTCGAGGAGTATTGTGTTTCATATTGATATACTTGCACTAGCTATTCGACGGCTAACCCCTTTATGGGGGGAAATACGTTTCATGTATTTCAGGTTCCAGGAGGTCGGACAGGCAGGTATCGGGTCGGCATGAAGATGGTGGGCAAGTGTGATACTGTGTCTTTCTTCCAGTGTTGTTATGAGTTTTTCGTTCAGTGTTGTTTTATTGGATTGGTTATTGAATACTCGAGTATTGTTTTCCATTTTCTTTGATTCCCGGCCTGTGTTTGCCGAAGTATTGATTCGTATTGTGATGTCTGTGAATACATTGGTTCTGTTTTTTGAATACCATTGTAATGTTTTCATACTATTGTGTGTAGACCTTCTCGGTCAAAGTTTACAGTTCCGCGTATATTTAGCCTTGTGGGTCCCACGGCGGGGCTCACGGCGCTGTAATATACCCTGAATAACTTGGGGGTGTTACAGAATATGGTATCAGAGCTTAGGTCTATAGATACCTAGGCTGTCGGTCTTTTAGGTCGAATGAGTCGTCAATTGTCCACAGTATCACTACTCTGCCATCATCACAGTGCGACCGGTACTTGTAAGACCTCTTACTCTTCTGATGTTTCCTTATTCGTTATGCTTCTTCTATGGATATTCTTGAGAATCGATCACCCTAATGTCGTGCGTTTGAATTGTGCTTACGTACCTTGTGTGTTCTTCAGTATGTCAGCTGGTAGGGGCCGTGGCCGTGGTCGTGGCCGTGGACGAGGAAGGGGTCGTGGTGTGGCCATTTCCATCAATTCAGTTGCGGGGTCGACCAACCCCAGTTTGTCGAACTCGGTGCATCCCGACACAGAGAGTCAGCACGACCAGCCAGACGGTCAGGGGAACAACGCAGACGTTGGAGTGGCGAATGCACTTCAACAATTGGCTACTCAGATGACCATTTTAGCCCAAACTGTTCAACTGAATAACCCGAACCCAAACATGGATGCCTTGCTTCAGAATGTAATCCGTATGCACCCTCCACAGTTTGGCGGTGCTGCACTGCTAGCCGGGAAGACTGGCTAGCGGAATTAGAGAAGATTTTCGAGGCGGTTGATTGCCCCGAGGTGAGGAAAGTACCAATTGCTCAGTATTTCCTCACTAAGGAGGCCGCTACTTGGTGGAAGGTCATCAAGCCACAGGATCGTATTGCCTCGTGGGATGAATTTAAGGAGCTCTTGGAGGCCGATTTTTGTCCTTGGCCGGTACGAGAGAGCCGAATCCGAGCCTTCTTCGAGGCTAAACCACAAGAAATTCCCGTTTCACAGGCGATCGTGGAGTACAACCAACAATTGATCCATGTGAAGGATCAAGTGCGTAGCGAGCGTGATAAGATCCGTTATTTTGATATGCGGATGAATTTGGACTTACGGCGGTACATGGCCGGATTTGCTTGTACCACACTGAAAGAGTATCAGGACAGAGCTTTAGCCCATGATATGTTGAGCCCCGACAATGATACCGTTGAAGAACCGAAGAAGCAGAAAGTCGGGGGAAATTTTTCTGGCTCCAAGGGTGGCAACTTTCAGAAGTCACGCATTTACTAACCGCTTTGTTGGGATCGTCACGCTCTAATAAAGGGAAGAGGGGTTACCGTCCCACTCCGGTACCTCAAATCGCATGATGACTTGCTATAATTGTCGTCGTCCGTGCCACTTTAGTTCGGAATGCTACTTTCCACTATTAAAGTGTCACACGTGTGGTCGATGGGGCATAGAGCGGTTTATTGTTCCGAGCCGAACCAGACTTTGGACACTAAGCCGCTTCAACACCCCTTGATCAAGGTGTTAATCGGCAATCTTTTGGTCAACCTCGGCAATTTTGGCAGGGCCGGTGGGGTCGAACGCCGGGAGGGGGACTCTAGCGTCGGTTCGGTGCAACCACGGGTTTATGAGATGCGTCGATCGACGAACCCGATGCGGCGGTGGCTTGGTACCATCCATATTTTATCTTATCCAGTTCGTGTACTCTTTGATACGGGTGCTACACATTCTTTTATTTCTTTGGAGTGTGTACGCCGTCTGAATATAACTTGTTTGACTGCTTGCGATCCCTTTATCGTGAAACTACCTAGCGGGGATAGGATTGTGGGGAATCGGGAGATTAGAGATTTTCCGGTGGTTATATCCGGTATGGAATGGTTATCGAATCTAATTGTAGTTGATATGGAAGGCGAGGACGTAATCCTCGGCGAGGATTGGCTTAATAATCACCAAGAGATTATGAATTACCATACCAAGGTTATCACCATGATGACTAAAGACGGATCTGAGTACTCATTTTTGGGACGTAAGTCGGGCCAATCCAAGTTACTTATCAGTTCCATGAAGGCCGTAAAACTTTTGAATAAAGGATGTACGGGCTATTGGTGTTATGCTCTAAAAACGGAAGGAAACGAAGTCGATTTCTCTTCGATTCCGGTTGTTAATGAGTATCCCAACGTTTTTCCGGATGATCTCCCGGGATTACCGCCAGATCGAGAGATAGAATTTACCGTGGACTTAGAGCCAGATGCGGCTCCAATTTCTAAAGCACCTTATCGGATGGCACCTTCCGAGATGCAAGAATTGAAGAATCAGTTGGGAGAACTTCTGGAAAAAGGGTACATCAGACCGAGCGCTTCGCCTTGGGGCGCGCCTGTAATTTTCGTGAGGAAGAAAGATGGTTCACTACGTTTGTGCATCGACTACCGCGAGCTGAACAAAGTAACCATCAAGAACAAGTACCCTCTACCGCGTATAGACGATTTATTTGACCAATTGCAAGGGGCTGCAATTTTCTCGAAAATCGATTTAAGATCCGGGTATTATCAACTCAGAGTGAGGGAGTTCGACGTTCCGAAGACGGCGTTTCGGACAAGATATGGGCATTATGAATTTGTAGTTATGCCTTTTGGGTTGACAAATGCACCGGCAGTATTCATGCAATTAATGAATAAAATATTCATCGAGTACCTCGACAGGTGTGTAGTCGTCTTTATTGACGACATCTTAATCTATTCTCGAGATAAGGAGGAACATGCCCGACACTTGCGTTTGGTTTTAGACATTTTGAGAACCGAGCACCTCTATGCAAAATTCTCGAAATGTGAGTTTTGGTTGGAAGAAGTTATGTTTCTCGGCCATGTGATTCCGGCCGAAGGGGTTCGTGTAGACCCGTAGAAGATCGAGGCAGTGCTAGATTGGGCACCGCCTAAAAATGTTAAGGAGGTTCGTAGCTTTTTGGGCCTTGCTGGGTATTACCGTCGGTTTGTCGAGGGGTTCTCGAAACTCGCTCGACCGCTACGAAATTACTCCTTAAGACCGAAAAGTTTGTTTGGATGGATGAGAGACAGTACGGCTTCGATGAACTAAAGAGACGATTGACTTCAGCGCCGATTCTAACTTTACCACATGGTAGCGAAGGCTTTGCGGTTCTGATGACGCTTCGGGGCAAGGCCTGGGCTGTGTTCTTATGCAGCATGATAAGACAATAGCTTTTGCGTCACGACAATTAAAGCCTTATGAGATGAATTATCCTACTCACGATTTGGAATTGGCCGCAATTGTCTTCGCACTCAAGATTTGGCGGGATTATTTGTATGGTTCACCGTGCCGGATTTATACCGATCACAAGAGTCTGAAGTATATTTTCAGTCAGAAGGAGCTGAATATGAGACAGTGGCATTGGTTAGAGTTGATAAAAGATTATGATTTGGAAATTCTTTACCACCCCGGGAAAGCCAATGTCGTTGCGGATGCTTTGAGCCGCAAATCGGCATCTCTTCAAATGCTCGAGGTTCTTTCGTCCCAGACGAAAATTCGTCAAGATTTAATTGAGCAAGGGATAGAAGTTTGGCTTCAACGAGTACAGGGACAACAGGTACTCTCGAAATTACTTCGTCCTTAGTTGACGACATCAAAGGGAAGCAGTGGAGTGACCCGATGATTTCTCAACTGAAGGAAGATGTGATTAAAGGAAAAGCTCCTGGATTTATGGTTCACGAGGATAGTATTCTGAGATTTCAGGGCAGGCTTTGTGTTCCGAACGATTTGGAGTTGAGACAGAGGATTCTCCGAGAAGCTCATGCTACGCCTTACTCAATCCACCCCGGAACGAGTAAGATGTACAAAGATTTGAAGCGCAATTTTTGGTGGAATAACATGAAGAAGGATGTTACGGAGTTTGTACTACGATGCTTGACGTGTCAACAAGTCAAGATCGAACATCAACGACCGGCGGGGTTGTTGAAACCACTTTCCATTCCCGAGTGGAAGTGGGAAGACATCTCAATGGATTTCATCACTGGCATGCCGAGAACTCGGACTGGAATGAATATGATTTGGGTAATTGTCGATCGATTGACCAAGTCTGCACACTTCTTGGGTATTAAGGATACTTGGAGACCGGATAGATTGGCTCGAACCTTTATCGCTGAGATCGTGAGGTTACACGGTGCCCCCAAGACCATTGTTTCTGATCGAGACGGCCGTTTCGTATCGCATTTTTGGCAGGCCGTTCATCGCCTGCACCGAGTTGAGATTGAGCACTTCCTTTCATCCTCGGTCGGACGGTCGACAGAGAGGACGATCGGACTGGAAGATATGTTACGGGCTTGTGCTTTGGATTGGAGTAATGATTGGGAGCTTCACCTACCGTTGATCGAGTTTGCTTACAATAATAGTTGGCATGCGTCGATCAAAATGGCACCCTTCGAGGCACTCTATGGTAGGCGATGTAGGTCGCCATTATGTTGGGACGAGGCTTCTGAGCTAGTTGGGACGGAACCGGATATGTTATTGGAGACCAAGGAAAAGATTTCTATTATCCGAGATCGATTACTGACTGCCCAAAGTCGTCAGAAATCTTACGCTGATACTCGTCGTCGACCCTTGGAGTTTGAAGTGGGGGATCATGTCTTGCTCAAAGTATCGCCGACCAGAGGAGTTTTCCGTTTCGGGAAAAAGGGGAAACTCAGTCCAAGGTATATCGGACCTTTTGAGATTTTGGACAGAGTTGGAGATTTAGCTTATCGCTTGGCATTGCCTCCAGCTTTGAGCCACGTCCATAGTGTTTTTCATGTGTCCCAGTTGAGGAAATACGTACCGGATCCGAGCCACATTATCGACTACAGTGAGATTGACATAGCCGAGGATATTACCTTTCCGGAGAAACCCGTGAAGATTCTTGAGCGCCGGGAGAAACAACTTCGGCATAAGACCATTCCACTGGTTAAAGTGCAATGGTCGAGGCATGGAGTCGAAGAGGCGACTTGGGAGACGGAAGAGAAGATGCGGGTGGAATACCCCGAACTTTTTATTTCTTAAGTTTCGGGACGAAACTTCTTTTGAGAGGAGGAGAATGTAACAACCGGTCGAAAGTCATGTCATTTCAAACCTCTTCATGTTCTTCGAATCGTGATTTGTTGGGCGAACCCTTGTAATCGTTGCTTGGAACCACCATTTTGGGGTTTCCGTACTTCTATTTCGTGTTATTGTTGCCCAGACATTGAATCCTATTGCTTTTATTCTCTTCCCGGGTCATTTTTCATCATTTTAGGACCCGAAGGGGGTGTGAGCCGCGGCACTAGGAGTGTGCGCCGCGGCACACACATTTCTCGAAATCCGCCGAGCGGATCAGACGGTGCCGCGGCACACGCCGGCAGCTGCCGGCACACCGCTGAGTCATTGCTGCAGACACCTAGCCGAGCCGCGGCACACTTGTGTTGCATCCTCGCCAAAACCGATCAGACCCGTGCCGCGCACACTGGCCGAGCCGCAGACACCGCCGAAACTCCGGGAGCAATTTTAGGTCTCGTGCACACACTGGCTGAGCCGCGGCACACAATGCGGTCAACTGCATAATCCGGCTTGTTAAGCGAGATTTCAGCCCATTTCCTCCATTCCCTTCTTCCACCTGCGAGAGAGAGAACTTGAGGGGAGAATCTTATCATCATCTATCACTTGTGTGTTAGATTTTTACCACTTTCATTCGGTGGGAAAGCCCGGATAGTCGATCTAACGCATATTCCTTGGATCATAGAGCTTGGATATTCAAGAGGTAATTTCTTCGACATCTTGACTTCTCGATTTTGTGTGGGTATTGACGTTTTGGATGATAAAATCATGGTGTATGAAGTGATATATGCGTGATTATGGACATGTTTGAGTATTCATCGGATTATTGAAAGATTATTCAAGAACACTTTGAATTTTGTGTTAGATTTTGGGGGTTTTCGTAGATTCGTCCGTTTTATCCGATTGAAGCTTGAGAACCTTGAGATTTTGATATGTCTTACCGTATGAGTGTTTTCTTACGATTTTACGGGTTGGATTGTACCGTTTTCGGACTTGTGGGAGTTTGGGAGATTTCTCAACCTTTAGTTGTTCACCCGTATATTTTCTTGAATCGTAGACGAGTTTTCGGGAGTCTCTTCGTGTAATTTGAGTATGGATAATTAATTGTCATATTCCTTGCGAATCGTTTAGGTGCCGGAAGCGCGTTCTTGGACCTACCAAACTCATATCTTTCCTCCGTTCGATTTCTCGATGTCTCAAAGGCAAGTATACATTTATGCTTGTACGTTCTCGACTTTGAAGGTAAGAAATATTGATGGCATATTATGAACGAACCGTTTTTACGGCATTCATAGATATATTGATGGCATATTATGAACGAACCGTTTTTACGGCATTCATGTATGTATTGTTGGCATGTAATGAACGAACCGTTTTTACGGCATTCCTACATGTATCGGCGTATGAGGTGAACGAACCGTTTCTACGGCATTCACATACGTATCGGCGTATGAGGTGAACGAACCGTTTCTACGGCATTCACATACGTCTTATGAGATTTTAGTTATTCCAGAATACTAGTCTTGAATTGATGAATTGACGGTTACATTTACTTTATTGTCGAGGAGTATTGTGTTTTATATTGATATACTTGCACTAGCTATTCGACGGATAACCCCTCTATGGGGGGAAATACGTTTCATGTATTTCAGGTTCCAGAAGGTCGGACAGGCAGGTATCGGGTCGGCATGAAGATGGTGGGCAAGTGTGATACTGTGTCTTTCTTCCAGTGGTTTTATGAGTTTTCCGTTCAGTGTTGTTGTACTGGATTGGTTATTGAATACTCGAGTATTGTTTTCCATTTTCTTTGATTCCCGGCCTGTGTTTGCCGAAGTATTGATTCGTATTGTGATGTCTGTGAATACATTGGTTCTGTTTTTTGAATACCATTGTAATGTTTTCATACTATTGTGTGTAGACCTTCTCGGTCAAAGTTTACAGTTCCGCGTATATTTAGCCTTGTGGGTCCCACGGCGGGGCACACGGCGCTGTAATATACCCTGAATAACTTGGGGGTGTTACACTTTTCACATCCATTTGGTCGACTTCAAAATCTTTGAATGATGCATATGTGTAATACCCGCCATTTTTTTATAATGCAATACTATTATTTTTATAATAATATTATAATGCATTTCATTTTATTTAATTCCATTTAGAGAATCACGAACATTTATTTCGACATATCACAAGTCCGAGCCCGAGTCAATTTCTCAAGTTAATTTCAGAACATTTAATGTTAGTAAATACTATTAATATTAAAAATAATATTATTAATAATAGTAATATTTATAATAAGTACCATATTAATATTGAGGGTATTAATATTTTTATGTTTATCACTTTATATCACCATTTATATTATGCTCGATATTATTATCGATATTATAACTACCGTCACTATTATTATTTGATTCATTACTATTACTATTATTATCATTATTATTATTTTTATTATTATTTTATTGTTTCTATTATTACTATTATTATTATTACCACCATCTGGCCCAAATAGATTGTGCTGACCCAAATTAATAATTAAGCCCAGAGATTTACCCTAACCCTAATTATTAATACAGTATAAATACATTACATCTGCAATACAAATACAATACACAGATTACAACTCTTCTTTTCCCTCAGCCGTCCCCAACCCCAGCCTTTCTTCCCATCGTTCAATCCAAAAAATAAAAAATAAAAAAATATACAATACATCAATTCTCGTCCAATTTCGAGTTGATTCTCATCAGCCGTCAAAATTTCATCCCCTGCAAGTCACTGCTAGCGGTGGAGGTATTCCAGTCCAGCTTTCGGCCGTCAAGTTCGCATCCACTAATATTCGTCTCCTGCAAAATGATTTCCAATCGCAAATTTTTACCTTGTATTTTATGATGAAATGTCACCTTATTTAAAGGTTTTTATTTTTATGTCAGTGTAACGACTCGACTTTGTAGGGGAGAATTTTTATATTGTCAAGAAAATTATTTTCGTCAAATTTACCTTTTATTTATTTCCCCAATAATTACCCTAGAAAGTCGGGGCGTTACATAGTGGTATCGGAGCATGATTTTACTTTCTGTAGACTCGCTAAAATGTAAATGCATCATATGCTCTCAGCTTCGCCACTTCGTCACTCCGTCCAAGGTACCAAAGTTTCAGTCATTATTCATGTATATGTCATTTCATTTTATTTACATAATTATTTATGTATGTACGAATTGTTAGAATGGCCAAACCTAGAATGACGCCACGTAAGAAGGTCCCAGCTACTTTTGACTCGCGTCTTCTAGCACGTAAAGACTGGTGGGACGATCATAGTCTACCAGAAAATGCACCACACTATGCCATTAATAGGCTGAGCAAGTGACTGCAATCTGGGAAACGAGGTTCCGTCACGCGACAGCTAGAGCACCTGATGGAGAAATTATCCGAAGACTGGACTGCATCTTCCGGCTTTGGAAAAAAGCCATCAAGAGATCGCTAAAAGAGTGAGAGACTGCGGATGATTTCCAATTCGTCGTTGGATACTTATTGGATTTGTACGCTCGGGAGGCGATACCGGCTGTAAAATGGAATGCCGATTCTGCGGACGAGGAAGACTCAGAGGAGGATTCCGAGGAATACCCTGAGTAGGATCCCGAAGAAGATCCAGAGAAAGTTCCCGATGAGAGCTCAAAGATGGATCTCGCAGAAAATATGAAGGACGTGTTGATGGCAGATATCGAGTCTGAAGATGAAGTCACTTCGTGGATTGAGTCGCGACCCCCTATTCCTGTTTGAAGAGATAATTAGCAGTGATGATAGGGAGTAGTGCGTGTAGACTCGATAACTAACGAGGTGAAGATAGAGATTAGCAAACATAGCTTCTTAGCCAACTTGCACATAGTGGAACTCAGTGATTTTGATGTCATTTTGGGTATGGATTGGTTGGACAAGCATAGAGCTGTAGTCAAATGCTCCGAGAGGAGGGTAACTTTATGTCCGTCTAATGATGTCAAGACCGTATTCGAGGGAGTAAGACACTCTAGTATCCCGAAGGTGATTTCAGCCATGAAAGCTGTGAAGATGTCGAAGAAGCGTAGTTGCCAAGGATTCTTGGTGAATGTGATGGGGAAAACAACTTCAGAGAAGACGGTAGATGATGTACCTATCGTCAAGGAGTATCCAAATTTCTTTCCCGAAGACTTGCCCGGAGTTCCACTGAATCGTCAAGTTGAGTTCTCGATTTAGTGCCAGGAGAGGCACCAATATCGAAAGCTCCCTACAGGATGGCGCCTAAGGAATTGCAAGAGCTGAAAGTGCAACTCCAAGAACTACTCAACTTTGGATTTATCCGACCGAGTTTTTCGCCATGGGGTGCGCCAGTGCTCTTCGTGAAGAAAAAGGACGGAAGTTTGAGGATGTGCATAGACTATCATGAACTTAATCGACTCACGATAAAGAATAAATATTCACTTCCTATAATAGAGGACCTATTCGATCAACTTGGAGAATCGGGAGTATTCTCAAAAATAGATTTGAGATCCGGATATCACCAACCGAGGATTAAGGATGATGATCCGAATTTCGTCGATCGAGGTATATCATTCGTTTTCGAGGACGAAAATTTTTATAAGAGGAGTAGGATGTAATGCCCGACATTTTTTTTATAATGCAATACTATTATTTTTATAATAATATTATAATGCATTTCATTTTATTTAATTCCATTTAGAGAATCACGAACATTTATTTCGACATATCACAAGTCCTAACCCGAGTCAATTTCTCAAGTTAATTTCAGAACATTTAATTTTAATCAATACTATTAATATTAAAAATAATATTATTAATAATAATAATATTTATAATAAGTACCATTTTAATATTGAGGGTATTAATATTTTTATCTTTATCACATTATATCACCATTTATATTATTCTCGATATTATTATCGATACTATAACTACCGTCACTATTTGATTCATTACTATTACTATTATTATCATTATCATTATTATTATTATTATTTTATCGTTTCTATTATTACTACTATTATTATTATTATTACCACCATCTAGCCCAAATAGATTGTGCTGACCCAAATTAATAATTAAGCCAAGAGATTTACCCTAACCCTAATTGTTAATACAGTATAAATACATTATATCTGCAGTACAAATACAATACACAAAATACAACTCTTCTTTTCCCTCAGCCGTCCCCAACCCCAGCCTTTCTTCCCATCGTTCAATCAAGAAAAAAAATACAATACATCAATTCTCGTCCAATTTCCAGTTGATTCTCATCAACCGTCAAAATTTCATCCCCTGCAAGTCACCGCGGCGGTGAAGGTATTCCAGTCCAGCTTTCGGCCGTCAAGTTCGCATCCACTAATTCTCGTCTCCTGCAAATTGATTTCCAACCGCAAATTTTCATCCCATTAAAGGTAAGTTCAAATCCCAAAAACAGAAATTGTAATTCTAACACACCAAATCTGAAACATCAACCAAGCCCATCAGGCCGAAACAGAAAATTGTATTCAAGCCATTCAAACCAAAAATACAGAAATCATAAATCAAGATAAATTCGGGCCGCGCCCAAACCAAAATCAACATCAAACTCGGCCAAACTCATGGCCAAACCCGAATCACAAACCAAAATCTGAAATTTGCAACCTGATTCATTTTCCTCCCAACCCAGTTTCAGCCCGAACCGATTCCGAACTCAAATTAAGAGAAAACAAGGATCAATAGTCGAAACTTAATCAGATTCGAATCCGAAACCACTGCTCAATATCCGAAACCTTTAAACCCGAAACCTTACCTGGAGAACCGTCGAATCGAACCTCCACCGTGTCCCGTCTGCTGTTACCATATGCCGCCGGAAATTAGGACAGAAACGCCTTCGCCTCCGCCGCTATCCACCGGAGGACGCCGTTCGCGGAGAGCTTCAACCGCCGCTGCCAGGAATCGCCCGTCAATCTCACTGTGACGGCATCTCCATTACATTTTTCCGGTTGTGAGTGTGTGTGAGTGCGTCTTTCCATTTTTTTTGGGCCAGGAAGAGTTCCTTTCTTTTATAAATCGGTACTGCGGAGAAGAAATTGTTGAGGGAGAAGAATTTCTAGAGAGAGGAAGAGAAGAACTTCTGCAGAGAGAAAAGGGGGTGGGGCGACGGGAGAAGGAGAAATGGGGTTTGGGTCGGCTGGATTGAGATAAGGGGTATTTATACCCGTGGGATTTTAGGATTTTCAATTTAGTCCTCAAATTTTTCAGAAACATTCAATTCAGTCCCAGATAGTTTAAATTAATTCGATTTTAACCCAGTCAGCTTCTCAAGTCTTACAATCTGACCCCAGTCAACTTTAAAACTTCAATGTAATCCTAATTTTGAGCAAAACACTAAAATGTTGACTTTCAATTAATATTGATAATTAATCTGAATTTATGGATAAATATTTTAATTTCAGTCATTAATAATATTAACTCTTCGATTAATATTAATAAGCAACTGTAATTTATTTTCAGTTATTATAGTGATATTTGTATCTTTTCATTTATTATATAAATAATAAATTATAAGGATTATAATTATTATTTTTATTATTATATGTAGACTTTATCGAGGATTTACGGGCTTAGGACTGTGAGTCGAGCATCTTCATTTCAAGTCAGACATCATCATTTATTCAGGTGGGAATTTTCACTATCACTTTAATTGTTTTAATTGGATTGTATATATGATATTCTATTCATGTTTAAAAATTTATGATGCACGTTGTAAATCAAGCTCACCTGTATTCGTGTAAGAGGTTATCTTAAGATTCATGTTGTGTGGGGACACCTGCACCACCCAATATTCATATACCTGCTTGATTCATGTTATATGTGGTATTGCGTGTATATTTCATGTTGTTGCGGGGGCACCTGCACAACCTCAATATTCGTGTTATGCGTGCTCGATTCATGCTGTACGTAATGTTGTGAGTATGCTTTCATGTTGAGGAAAATGTGATAGATTATTCATGTTATACTTTCCATGAGATTGTATATTACTGTGATTAGTGAGATTTCCACGAGCTGAAGGAAGCTCACCCCCACCTTTATTGATCCCGCAGGTTAAACCGAGTCGGATGGACGAAGTAGCGAGTCGAGAGGGCATATGAAAGAGAAATTATTATATGATGTTTCTTTATGTCTAATGTTTTGGAACTCATTTGGGGAAACTTCGATTTGAAAATTTATAAATTATGAATTATTCTTCCGCCGCAAATTTTTACCTCGTATTTATGATGAAATGTCAACTTATTTAAAGGTATTTATTTTTATGTCAGTGTAGCGACTCGACTTTGTAGGCGAGAATTTTTATATTCTCAAGAAAATTATTTTCGTCAAATTTACACAACTGATGACGATAGCAGGTAACTAATGTTAACTACAGATAACTATCTAATGGAACAGTAAATATGAATGCAACAGTTAAGTATGATGTTCAAAACAGTAAATCACACAAGCACTTATAGTGGTTTTAGAGGTGGGGTAATCTTCTACTAGTCCACTTTTCTCCAAACCAGTTGGAGATGATTCACTATAACTTTCAACCAGTGATGAACGTTAACACTGATTCAACTAGTTACAACAGCTTCCAACCAGTGGAATCCCATGGCCGTTGCAACCCCCTTTGACTGCCTAGCACCTCTTGATCAAAAATCTTTGGATGCCTATCTGTCGCGCAACTTCTGAAAACCTCATTCACAGAAGTACCCCGTACTCAACTTTTGAGACAAGAGTATTGTCTTCTCCAACAAAGAGCTTTTCATAATATGATCTTGAATGCTTTGCTCGTTACGATGCTATAGATTACCTTGATAGCTTAGATTACCTTGATTGCTTTGTTTGCTTGAAAGTATTGTTCGCATAGTACTTTGCTCAATTCATATCTTCCGATATTTATAGTACGATCCTTTGAGCTTCCTTCATAGGCGTTGCACTACTATAACAAATCCGTCCGTTGGAGAGTGGACTTCTTTGTTTATCTTATCAATCCGTTGCAAGGCTGGATTCCCTTTTCAATTCCGGCCGTTTGAAAGACTTTCTTGGGGTAGTGCCGTATTTCTTGATTTTAATAATCGTAAAGTCTTCAGAACGCGGATCTTGATGAATATTTAATTCCTAGCTTTCCAGGAATCCTTCCAGTTTGTCTCCTTACGTCTGCATGGCTTTCCGTAATTGTTGACTTTTTTCAACGCTTACTGACGTGGACTGAGTATCTTGAACTTGGCTGATATTCCTTGACTGAGAACTTGTCTGATATATCTTGGTCAAACTTGTCTGATGTGCAGTGAACCTTCTATGATGTATCTAGGTAGAAGTTCTCTGTGATAAAGTCCTCTGATCTGAAGTTCTTTGAGATGAAGTCCTCTGATCTGAAGTTCTCTGACCTGATGAATGTTCTCTGATCTGATGGTCAAACTTCAGCTGATATTAGTGTTTGACCAGAACTCACCTGGTCAGAACTTGTCTGATGTAGCACCTTCTTCAGAATCTTGACTGCAGCTAAGTTTTGATCAAACCTCTCTTATAATTTGCGTTGACCAAAACTTCTCTGAAATGAACTTGCCTGAAAGCTTCCAGGATAAACGGAAGTTCTATACTTAATCGATTTTCTACTGATCAACCTTTGATAAAGACTTAGCCTAAATTTAAAGGCCTATAGAAGATACTCATTTGGTTCTTTTTTACAATTTGCTAAGTACTTAAAACATACATTTGAATAATTATCAATACAGGGATGACATCATCAAGATCTAACAAGTATTCCTAACAGGGTACAACCTTCTTTTTGAATGGCTGTTGGCGCTTTTGATATGTTCGGGGAGCATGCTATTAGATATGCCTTATAGGTATGGATGGCTGAGGATTCCGCTGTCTGTGATATGACAGTGGAATGGCAGCATTTGTTGTACGCGGTGCAACAGGTGCCTGTTAGGCGTATTTTTATACGTTTATTTATCATTATTTTGTATTTTTTTCATAATTAAATCTGCATAAATGAGATTTTAATGCCCTATTCTTTTATGTTTTGCAGGAAATTGAAGTCCGGAAGCTAAAACGATGAAAACGGGCGAAAACGGCAAATTTTGGCCTGGGGCCGCGGCACACGAAGGTAACCAGCAGGCACCGAGTGCACTGTACTGTGAGCCGCGGCACGTAGAAGCTGAGCCGCGGCCCAGAAGAAAAAAATAGCGCCCAGGCATCCCGCTGAGCGCCGTGAGCCGCGGCACAGATTAAGTGAGCCGCGGCCCACGGGGCGGTTTTGACAGAAAGTGCCGTGTTTCTGGGCCGTTTTGAAGCCGGTTCTCGACCTAATCACACGGACGCGTTTTGGAGGCTGCTGGGAGTTATAAACAAGAGTTTAAGGTCATAATCTTGGGGGATTATCGCGGAAGAAAGGAATCAATCATTATCAAGAGAAGAAGCAGAAGACATCAAGAGCAGAGAGCGGGAGCCAGAAGAACGGAGGAATCCGAGTTCTTCATCTGCGTTTGATTTCGATGTTTCCTTTCATTATTTCTGTATTTTTATCTTTTAGCATGTCAGGCTAAAACCCTGTTCTAGGATTTTGATGAAACCAAAGTTTTGACGAATTTGCTTTTGATTATCTATATAATTCCCTTTTCTGTTGAGTTTTCCCAATCGTCTTTAATGCTTTCAATTGTGTGGCCTATAATTGGATTGTTTTAATTACGCAACTCGAATCGGGAGAGGAGAGTTGGTGAGGAACTATTGGTGAGAACCGTTTTATCTTGTGAGATAGGAATATACTCATAGGAACTACGTGGCCTTTTGAAGATTTTGTACTTTTTCCCTATTGTCGAATTAATTCACCTAGGGATAGAGTGCGTTATTCGCCTTTAGAAAAATCTATTGACCTCGGAAGAGGCGGTAGAGTATTTTAGCAATCTTCGCCTTCAATAAATTGTGGAAATCATTAACTTCAGATAATCGGGAGTAAATTCGGATAAACCAAAGTGGATTCACAATCCTAGACTTATTCATCATTTAATTTTCTTTCGTCGAGCGATCATTTTTACTGTTAGTTCTTTTATTGGTTTTCTTTAGTTATTAATTGCATCCCAAACTTCGACAGTTCAAATAAAATTAGAATACACAAAAATCGGTAATTAGTGATTCAGTCCTCGTGGGAACGATAACTCACTCATCACTTTATTACTTGTCTACGATGACGTGCACTTGCATTAAACGAAATATCGCAACAAGTTTTTGGCGCCGTTGCCGGGGACTGATTTTTTTACTAATATCGATTTCAGTATTTCTAGTCTTAGTTTGAACATTTTTTATTGTTTTTGTGTAATTTTATTTATTTGTTTTTTTTTCTTTTAGGAGTTTCCGGTTAGTGCATGAGAAAATTCGGTAACGAAGGCCTACTACCTTTGGATACCGAACTCGAGCGCACTCTTCGGAGAAGCAAGAAGGAGAGAAGAGAGTTACCAGATAAAGTGACCATCGCCGAAAATACCTAAAACCACCAAGCAGACAATCCCATTCAGCAAGTTCAACCGGCATTAGCACTCCGCGATTATGCTATGCCGCAAATCAATGCGAACTTTTTGGGGATTCGGCGTCCGACAATCCAAGCCAACAACTTCGAAATCAAGCCGGATATTATTCAGATGGTGCAAGCTAGCCAGTTTTGTGGATTGCCGAACGATGACCCCAATGCACACATTGCGTCTTTTCTCGAGATTTGTGACACCTTAAAAAACAACGGTGTCACCAATGATGCCATCCGTCTAAGGCTTTTCCCTTTCTCTTTGAGGGACAAAGCCAAATTTTGGTTGAACTCTTTACCGCCGGGCTCTATCACTACATGGGCGGAATTAGCGCAAGCCTTCCTGGCTAAGTTCTTCCCACCATCGAAGACGGCGAGGCTGAGGAACGAAATTACTACCTTTGGTCAATTTGATATGGAGTCGTTTCACGAGGCGTGGGAGCGATACAAGGATTTACTGAGAAGATGCCCACACCATGGCCTACCGGATTGGCTCCAAATACAAATATTTTACAACGGATTGAGTGCTTCTACACGCACTCTCGTTGATGCAGCCGCTGGGGGTGCCTTAATGGGAAAAATGACGGCCGAAGCACACTCTCTATTGGAAGCGATAGCCGCAAATGCTTATCAATGGCCGTCCGAACGAGTAAACCCGAAAGGAGTTATGGAAATCTCTAATACCGATCCGATCTCTACATTATCAGCTCAAGTCGCCGCCTTGACGCAGCAACTTCAAGCCTTTTCACATGCTCCTTCCCCCTTTACCATTGAATCGTGCAATTGGTGTAATGGATCTCATCCTAGCGCAGAATGCCAAGTCGGAAATCCCTTCGAGCAACCGTCAATGGAACAAGCTCAGTTCGTGGGGAACGGGAATCGGCAAAATAATCCTTACTCCAACACTTATAATCCGGGATGGCGAAATCATCCTAACTTCTCATGGAGAAATGGACAAAACTTGAACCAGCCCCCATTTGCTCAGCACCAACAACAACCTCCTCCCGCTCCAAAAATCTCTCTAGAGGAAGCGATGGTGAAATTGGCAGCGAACACGAGTCAGTTTATGGCCCGTACGGAGGGGACCTTGCAGAATCATTCCGCTTCTATCCGCAACTTGGAAGTCCAACTGGGCCAGATTGCTAATGTATTAATAGCCCGCCCAGAGGGTACCTTGCCAAGTACGACTGAAACGAATCCCAGAGAGAGTGTCAATGCCATTGGTTTGAGAAGTGGGAAGGAATTATGCCAGCAGCCTGAGCAGAGCGAAAAGAGAAGTGAGAATGAGGAGAAGAAAATTTCAGCGACTGAGGAATCACTAATGTCTAGACCCTCGAAATTATTTCCGGATAATCCGACGGCATATGTACCACCTGTCCCATTTCCGCAGCGATTACAACAGAAAAAGGTGGACAAGCAATTCTCTAAGTTCCTCGATATTTTCAAGAAACTGCATATTAACATTCCATTTGCCGACGCCTTGGAGCAAATGCCGAGTTACGTGAAATTCATGAAAGAAATCTTGTCAAATAAAATAAAACTCAAGGAGTATGAGACAGTCGTATTGACGGAGGAGTGCAGCGGTATTCTTCAGAAAAAGCTTCCGCCAAAATTGAAGGATCCGAGAAGTTTTAATATACCATGCACTATAGGAAATCTGACTTTTGATAGAGCGTTGTGTGATCTCGGGGCCAGCATTAATCTGATGCCTCTTTCTATTTTCAAGAAGCTTGGAATTGGAGAAGCGAAACCGACGAATGTCTCTTTGCAATTAGCCGATAGATCGATCACATATCCAAGGGGAGTGATAGAGGACGTCTTAGTAAAGGTTGATAAATTCATCTTTCCAACCGATTTCATTGTGCTTGACATGGAGGAGGATCAAGACATCCCAATCATTTTGGGAAGACCATTCTTAGCTATCGGTCGAACTCTCATAGACGTGGAAAAAGGGGAACTAACTCTACGGGTTCAAGACGAGCATGTCACTTTACAAGTGTTTAAATCCTTTCTGTGCCCAAGTAGTGTTGAGAAGAGCTCGCAAATTGAAAGTGTGGATACCGTTGCGAAAAACACACACCGGAAGAATCGTCGGTCGAAAAATTCAGAATCCGTTTCAGCTGCCCTGACGCCTAATAAGAATGAAAAGCATGTCGCATATATTAGGCATTTGAACATGCCATCTTCAACATCCGTTCATCCACAATCGAAAAATTCTCATTCTGTCCTAAATTCGCCCGTGAAGTTGAAAATTAAGACGGATGTCAAACGGGCGCCAAGTCATGTGAAAAATGGGTGCTTCAGAAAGTTGTTTTCGTTAAAATCTTTTCGCAAAGAATATTTGGTGTCCAAACCGAAAATCGGATCGTTAAAGACCAATAGTCAAAATTTTAAAACACATATTAACAGTTCGATGAACGGGGCGGAGTTCAAATGGTGTTTGCGAAAAGCGAACTGATTTTCAATAGGTCCGGCTGAAGACTATAAACTTAGCGCTTCTCGAGAGGCAACTCGAGCATTAGTTGTAGCTTTGTTATTTTTCAGTATTTTCTTGCATTTTGGACCTTTGTTTTTCGTCATTTTAGCTTGGACATGCTTATCTCTCACGCTCATGTTGTTTTCTGTTGAAAATTATGTGCAGAAATTATCCTTTGGGAAAAATCAGCATTGGGCCGCGGCACAAGGATTGTGAGCCGCGGCACACACAGGTCGAAAAAAAAGGCCAAACTTGTTGTACTCTGTGTTGCGGCACAACCTTACTGAGCCGCGGCACACTTGATCGCTGAGCCGCAGCACGTTGCTGCTGAGCCGCAGCACACCAGATGTACCAAATATGCCCAGGGATCTGTACTACGGGCCGCGGCACATATGTGCTGAGCCGCGGCACACTAACACTTTCGAGCCGCGGCACAAGGATGCTGAGCCGCGGCACATGGAAATGGAACAAAGGAGCCTGAACAGGCTGTACTCTGGGCCGCGGCTCACTTAAGCTGTGCCGCGGCCCCCGTTCAGAAGTTAAACAGCCCAGGTACCCTTCTTATACTCGATCGGACGGGATTCATGTAAACTTCTTCCCTTTTCTTCACACAAGCACTCGGCCGATATCTTTTTCTGCTCCTTCTTCTTGCATTCTTCATTCCAAGTCAGGTAATTCTCGATCTCTTAATCATAATTGATACATGATTTGAAAACTGAAGTGAAGTTATATGTTACTAGTTGTTCTTCAAAGTTTTCTCAAAAATGGAGTTGGAATATGGTGAATATGGTGTTTGATTGTGATGGTATTTGTGATCATGAATGAATTGGTGATGTTAGTTGTTGTTTATCATGGCTATATATCTGTGTTCTTATTTTTGGGATTTGGAGTTAGCCATTAAAATTCTTGTTCTTCATTTTAACTTGTGCATACCAAGTGTTTGATAAATCGCAGCAATGAAAAATTGTTAAGCCAAGCATTTTCAAACTATATGCAACGAATCATTTTATCGGATTGTATTATCTCCCAACCCTTACATCATGTTAAAACTCGAGAGCTCATCCTTAATTTCCTTTTTGTTGTTGCAAGCTCATTCATTCACGTTCCGCATGGTGTAGTCGAGAAGCATGCAGGCTCGCCGGACGACGCCTGCACCAGTTCGTGAGCAGACTATAGGGGAGTACTTGACCTTTTTCTTTTATTGCATATCACTCTTTTTGTCCATTGAGGTCAATTTACATCCTAAGTTTGGGGGGGGGGGGTTACTTCCTGTTGCTATTATTATTGCTGTACTTATTCGTTTGCACTTTCGTTATATTTTTGTTCTTAGCCTTGCTTGTCGTGTTTTAATCGCATTCGTGAATTTTTCGTGCTTCTTTGTGTGTAAAACTGATGTTACGATACTGATTTCTCTCTGAAGAAACGGTTGAGTTTTAGTTGAGTTGCAGTCGGCGATATCTGTTTCTGTTAAGTCTTCACTTAGGTCCGAAATTTTTTCGTTTTTGTAGAAATCTTAGCGGATAAGAGAGGAGACATACGTGTTTTCAAATCGCCGCCTATACGTTTGGTTACATTTTTCGGTTAGCTAGTCGTCCAGTAACATTAATCTTGTGGGCACTTAAATTGAGTTTAGAGTCGGATAGTTTTTCCCAAAAGTCGAGACATTATTTGTTCTATGATGGGAAATCTAGTAACCGGGAGTATTCACGTGACCCGTTGTTTACTCTCGCGTAAAACGACAACCCTGATTAGACTAGTGGTTTTGAGATTTCGCATGTGCCGATGATGGGGAGCCTAGTAACTGGGGGTATTCACGTGACCCGTTGTTTACTCTCGCGTAAAACAGCAACCTTGAATCGGACATGCGGGAATAGCTATTCGAGTTGTTTCTCCGCTGTGGAGGGGAACTTAGTAACTAGAAGCATTCATGTGCCCCATGAGTGTCTTTTACGTCAAACAGTTCCCCAATACATGAGAATGGAATTCCACCCTAGGATTATCCCGATGAAACATCCTGAGATCCGAACCTAGTGGTCAACTCGAATCAATTTATTGACCATATATAAGGGAATACTGTCCGAGGGTTATATTTGATGATGAAACTCTTGAAATTTTTGCCACTAGACTGTGGGATTGGGCGAGTTGGCTTGTTTATTTTAACCCGTCATATTGGCGGTCGATTAAATTCACGCTTGTTAATCTTTGAGCTTGATTTTCTTCATGAACGATTGATTAGGACTGAAATTGGTTACTTTGTGGAATCAATGTCCTGAACGTGGCATCGCTATTACGATACTTGTATTATTCTTTGAGATTTTTAGGATAGTATTGATTAGGTTGAGCACTATGAGTTGCACGATCATTCACGATATTCTTTTGTTTGAAATTGATTATTTTTGCTTGAGGACAAGCAAAGGCTCAAGTTTGGGGGTATTTGTTAGGCGTATTTTTATACGTTTATTTATCATTATTTTGAATTCTTTTCATAATTAAATCTGCATAAATGAGCTTTTAATACCATATTCTTTTATGTTTTGAAGGAAATTGAAGTCCGGAAGCTAAAACGATGAAAACGGGCGAAAACGGCAAATTTTGGCCTGGGGCCGCGGCACAAGGCAAGCGGGCCGCGGCACACGAAGGTAACCAGTAGGCACCGAGCGCACTGTACTGTGAGCCGCGGCACGTAGAAGCTGAGCCGTGGCCCAGAAGAAAAAAATAGCGCCGAAGTATCCCGCTGAGCGCCGTGAGCCGCGGCCCACGGGGCGGTCTTGACAGAAAGTGCCGCGTTTCTGGGCCGTTTTGAAGCCGGTTCTCGACCTAATCACACGGACGCGTTTTGGAGGCTGCTGGGAGTTATAAATAAGGGTTTAAGGTCATAATCTTGGGGGATTATCGCGGAAGAAAGGAATCAATCATTATCAAGAGAAGAAGCAGAAGACATCAAGAGCAGAGAGCGGGAGCCAGAAGAACGGAGGAATCCGAGTTCTTCATCTGCGTTTGATTTCGATGTTTCCTTTCATTATTTTTGTATTTTTATCTTTTAGCATGTCAGGCTAAAACCCTGTTCTGGGATTTTGATGAAACCAAAGTTTTGACGAATTTGCTTTTGATTATCTATATAATTCCCTTTTCTGTTGAGTTTTCCCAATCGTCTTTAATGCTTTCAATTGTGTGGCCTATAATTAGATTATTTTAATTACGCAACTCGAATCGGGAGAGGAGAGTTGGTGAGGAACTATTGGTGAGAACCGTTTTATCTTGTGAGATAGGAATATACTCATAGGAACTACGTGGCCTTTTGAAGATTTTGTACTTTTTCCCTATTGTCGAATTAATTCACCTAGGGATAGAGTGCGTTATTCGCCTTTAGAAAAATCTATTGACCTCAGAAGAGGCGGTAGAGTATTTTAGCAATCTTCGCCTTCAATAAATTGTGGAAATCATTAACTTCAAATAATCGAGAGTAAATTCGGATAAACCAAGGTGGATTCACAATCCTAGACTTATTCATCATTTGATTTTCTTTCGTCGAGCGACCATTTTTACTGTTAGTTCTTTTATTGGTTTTCTTTAGTTATTAATTGCATCCCAAACTTCGACAGTTCAAATAAAATTAGAATACACAAAAATCGGTAATTAGTGATTCAGTCCTCGTGGGAACGATAACTCACTCATCACTTTATTACTTCTCTACGATAACGTGCACTTGCGTTAAATGAAATATTGCAACAGTGCCTTGACAGGACTTGAGGTCTCCTCAGGTACAGGAATGGGTTCCACAGCACTGACGAACACAGTACTAGTTTTTCCTTTATTGGAGAATGAGCTATATCCTAAGACACTTATATCATGAGCGTGTTGCCTAGTGCTTAGAATTTCTTCCATCCTTTTAGATGATTTCTCGAAAGATTTCAAGATGGTCTCTAGTCCTCCTTCTCATTTTTCGAGGGTTTTTACTTTGGCTTCGAGCAGAACAAAATCATTTGTCTTGCTTTCACTATGAGACTTGGTCTCATTTAGGTCGTGAGCAAGTTGATGATTGCTCTCATGAGTTTTTCCAATGCGATCTTGCTGTTTTCGCAATCGATAGACAAATTTTTGTTATTATTTCTTAGCAAGTCATTTTCATCTTTCAGCTATAAGTTAGAAATTTCGAGCTGTATGTTTTCTTGTTTTAATGTATCATGGGACTTTTGAATGTTTTTAAATTCTTTCATCATATTTTCGAAAGTATGAGATGCACTAATGGGAATATTGGATGTTCAGCTTACCTCATTATCGCTATCTTCATCGTCTTCGATATCTTTAGCCATAAAGCACATGTAGGCTTTATCTTCGAGCTCATCATCAGACGATTCACTGTAAGTAACCGCCTGAAGATATTCCTCGGTCTTGGTTTGAGCGGGTGAGGCTTCTGATTCGCCGATCAGGGCCTTGAGCTTGTTCTTCCAAGCACGCCTTCTGTCGTCTTTTTCTTGTTGCTCGGCATCCAACAACTTTTGAACTTTAGATGCGGACATTTATTCGCGTAATGTCCCGGTTTCCTACAATTATAACATAGATTAGAATCACTGGATGGGGAAGATTCAGAATTTACCTTGTTGAAAGGCTTGGTCCTGTATGCAGTCTTTCCCGACTGTTTGATGAATTTCTTAAATTTGTGAATGAGCAGGGCCATTTCATCTTGTGACAAGATATCATCGTCACTGTCAGCATTATTATAGGATGATTTGGATGTGCTGGGCATGCTGTGTCTCCTGTTGGATACAGCGGCTAACGCTGTAGTCCTAGCTGGTGATTCTTCGGCCTTCTCTCTCATGTCAATGTCATACTCGAAAGCTTTTAGGTCAGAGAAGAGGTCGAAAGTAGATATGTCATTGAGATTGCATGACACATGCATAGTTGTGGTCTTTATGTCCCATCGGGCAGGGTTCTTCTCCTTTTGGGTATAAACTTTGCCCAACGCTTCAAGTTCACCAACAATGCTAGTGAATCTGATGTCAAGTTCCTCAAGAGTTTCAGTTGGTTTCATTTCAAAAGATTCAAATTGCTAGGTGAGTTTTGAAATCTTGTTTTATTTTGAGAGCTCAGTTCCCTCATAAATCATCTTGAGTTTATCCCAGATTTCCTTGGCTATCTTAGAGCTCTTTACCTTTGAGAATGTGCCTTTGTCGAGAGTGACAAATAGCGCATTCTTAGCTACATTATCGAGGTTGGCACGTTTGCGCTCGTCGGTTGTCCATTGCTCACGCTCCTTCTCGAGCATCTCTGCATGAGCTTGTCCTTCAATCTTTGCGGCAGGATTTACCTTCATGATTTTTATCTGGCCATCTTAAATAAAAAAAATCATTTCTTCGTGCATGACTGCAAGATGTGCTTCCATCCTAATTCTCCAATCATTAAATTCGTTAATTGAGAACATAGGAACCTTATTGATCATTGAGGTATCCATATATGAGAATAAGAAAGATAAATACTGTTTTAAAAAATGGGTGATTTTAGGATCTGATTAGGTTAAAAATACGATTAATTCTTTTTAGAATCAACCGCTCTGATACCACTTGTTGGCCACTAAGTATACAGAATACAGCTTGAAAAAGTGTTAGTACAACAAGCTGTACGATTTTCAAATAAGAGTGCGTAGCGGATGTTCTTTAACGTGAGTTGCTGTAAATACAGCAACTAGGTTTTTCTCCTGTTAGCTTGGTGCGTACAGGGTATGCAATGTATACTTAAAAATAATCACAACAATAAGAAACAATAAATGTAGAAGGTAAATAACTTGATATTTTAAGTGGTCCGAGGAACCCCTCTACGTCTACTGGTCCTTCACACAGGAGTGAAAACATTTATTATAATCACTACGTACAGAACTAAGTGACTATAATCAAACCTATCCTTGTATCGTTCACACAGATTGATACAAATACTGTCGCTTTCAACCATTCACACAGATTGGTTGTTGGCGTCTTCTTGACTGGCTTCTTCAAACACAGTTTCAAAGCTTCGTCTACAATGTAGATCCATCACACACAGTTCAGGAAAAGCAAGGCTTTCTTCAGTCCACACAGGGCTGATGGTTTTTTTCAAATGTAATAACACGGGTTTGAACAACAGCTCGACTTCTTCAGCGTTTAGCTGATGATGTGTTGTTCAAAGTTGAGCATTTATTCCTTCTCTCAAGAATGGCAGTATGCTTTGAAGAAATATATTTGCTCTTAATATACTTTTCTTGTGACGTTCACGTGTGTATCTCAATATATCTCAGTTCGTTCAATTTTCAGTAGTTCTTTTTTTTATCTTCAAACTTCGGGGTATATATATATATATATATATATATATATATATATATATATCCTTTGGAATAGATCCGTTGAGAATAGATCCGTTCCAACGTGTTGATTGACTTGAAAAATACAAGATCTGGATTTTGCTCCTTGTTTGAAGATATTTGTCGGCTGGTATTTAAATACTTTATCGAGTCAGTATTAAAATACTTTTTTTCAAATAGCGTCTTGACTTTTAGTGAGAAAAGTAGATTCCGTTCCAATGGTCTCCAGTCCTGTTGGATGAGTGTTGATTATCCTGACACTTACATCCTGTTTGTTGTATCCAACATGTTGTATCTTTAATGCTGTTGTTAAGGTTCCAATGCTGTAGGCTATTTCCTAGTGCTGCTGTATGGAAGATGTTGTATGGATGTTTCTGGACAGCTTCCATACTTGGTGTCATATCGACTTATGCACTTCTTGTTGTATGTTGGGCAATTATCCTTTTGCTGTATGTTGAGGCAACGCAAGATACAGGATAGTTTATCCAGCTGTACGATCATCTTCGGGCCAGCTACTTGTTGTATTTTTGGCATTTGTCATCTTGCTGTATGTTGGCACTTATCAAAACAAGGTACATGATTGTATATCCCAACATATAGTGTCTAGTCAACAGTAGGATTTGACTTTATCGTGACCCGAAGACTTGACCGGGACATCTGATGAAGGGTCTTTACGTATATGGTATTCACGACATAATAGTTCTGGAATGATCCCTTCATTCGTTTTTAGTCGGGGTTTACAGTGCGGCCAGCTAGGCTAGCTAATTGCTGCCCGCACTCATTGGTTCCTCCCAATGCCGGATGAGACAGACCTACAGAGTCGTGCATCAGGATCGTTGACGGATAAATATGAATTTATCATCTCTCTATTAATATTAGATATTGGATATCTAATTATGATTTATTGGATAAATTCAATAGCGGTCTTATAAATTGAAATTAAGTTATTGGGTAATTAATTTAGTTTATAAATAATATTTCTTAAGAGAAATATATTTGTGTTTGATTTAATTAATTAATTGGATTAATTAATTAAGCATAAATACATTGGAAATAAAACGGAGTATATTTAATGGATTCGTTTGACGAACGTCCGGTACATGAGCCGAGTGACTCCGCCCGTTTTCTTGGAAACTTCCTCATGGGCCGCCCCCCTCTTAGTTGACTAGGTGTGTTGATTGTTTATTTATAAGATTAGGCATGTGAACCCTTCACATGTTTTTCAAAGTGATTTGATTTGATTCTCATCATTTAATATCTTATTTAAGTCATGGTGACTTAATATAAATAATCACATCATCACCACCATTCAAGACTTCCTGCACTTCAGCCGAGAGAAGGATTGAGAGGGAGAGAGAAACTTTGTTATTTTTGTTCTTCATCTTAGAGGTGAAAGAAAATCAAGAAAAATAAAGAGAGAAAAATTTCTTCAAAACTTTCTAGCCGTGTTCTTTCAAGAACGGAGTTTCGGTGATTTTTCCGGTCGATTTCCGTCGCGTGGTGACGTAAAGGCATCATATTTTCGGTACTTGGGACAAAGGGATTTCGTGTTTGTGCTCGGGTTCGTGAATAACATCAACTTACGAATATATTATCAAAGGCTTCAAGGGTATGGGACCTTAATCCTTTTATTATCGTTTTTTCTTTTCGTATATACGTTACTTGATCGATCCTGTTTGGGATTCTTTATTATTATTCCGCCGCATATTTGTTTTTGTTTCCGGAATCCCTAGTGGTATCGGAGTGAAGTCAATGATACTGTTTAGACGATTATATGTGCATTTTGAATGCTTTTGGTTGATGTTTATGATTTAGAATCGTTAATGGTATAATCGTAGATATTTAAGTTGTTCGTTGTAACATCACGTTTTTTGGAAACGAGCCGAAAAAAAATGAGAAAACGGGTCGCCAAAGATGGTGCCGGCAAAGATCGCCTCGGCCGGCCGCCCAGCCGAGAGTGTCTCGGCCTGACTGCCGAGCATGGCTCGGCCATGCTACCTCTCGGATTTTGGCCCGATTTTGAATTAGGCCACGAGCTGGGCCTAATACCGGATAGTTCGGGACTCCGTTTTAAGTTTATATTTCATTGTAATTATCTTTCGAAATTTAAATTGGATTTAATTTGACTAAATTAATATTTGGAATATTTTTTGTGCTAAGGGAAATTAATTAAACGAGAATATTATTTTTGACCGGATTACTTCGAACGAATTGAAATGACGATTATATGTATTAATTGGATTAATACCGTTGAAATTGAATAGATTAATTTTATATTGATTGGATTAATATATTAATTTATTATTTAATTTTAATGCCACTAAATATTAATTGGATTAATATTATAGAAATTGAATAGATTAATTTCATAGATTAATTGGATTAATTTATTAAATTAATTATTTAATTTCATTACCGTCACACGTTATGTGGAATCCTTATGTGATGATGATATAGTTCGTGGACTTAGTTTTGATTTGTTCGATTCGATTAGGTTGTAAAGGCCGTTTTGAGCCTATTTGTTTTTACTAGAAAAATTTGTATAGGATGCATTTTTCTATAATGTAATTATTTATATGGCTATGACGAAGAATCGAAGACTATTTTATTTTTCTTTATTGGGTCATTCGATTGGCCCAGTACTTAGGAAAAAGTCCATGAGCTATATGTTGGTAGTAACTAGGTTGCTCTTTACTATTTCTCATTTTTAATGATTGACAAACAAAGGCGCTTATAAATAAATTAATGTGCAAAGTGTAACATTAATCGCGAAATTCTCCCGACAAACAAACAGACTAAGTTTGAAAAAGGTTACGAGGTTTCCTACCCTCCATCAAGTCGTAGAAAATTGATACCCGAGCTAGTGTGCTATGCTTCCGAGTTATCGGGGTAGTAAATTTGGTAGAGGTTGAAAAATTCTTGAGTGCATTAGATGCCTTCGGTTGGTGATAAATTTTGCCCCTAGAAACCTGATAGGATGTCGGGCGAGATTCAATAGTCAGACCGATACACATTGATGGTCAATAGCGTAGATAGTCTGGATTGCCAAGAAACCTGATAGGTTGAGGGCATGAAGACTAGGGGTAAAAGAAGATCGAATCTGTTGGACGGGTTGGTGTTGGACACCATTTTACAGAAATTAATAGGCAAGAAACCTGACATGTTGCGTCTGTTAAAATTTGTAAAGAACTCGATCACCACTAAGAAGTCGATATTACCATGACTTCCGGGTTATAACATGGGAGTGTGTAATTTCGATAAAATTAGTGGGAGCCGAGACAAGAATTATACAAGCCCTTAAATTCTATACTCGGTCATAATAAAAGAAGTCACTAATTCAATCTTGTCTAAATAAATGCAGAGAAACAAAACTATATCTCTCCACTTGCAATACTACTTGAAAAGAATCTCCTAACTAGCCCCAACATTGTTGACTGGTTATGGAATCTGATGATTGTACTCAGCATGGAGTCTCTGGGATACATCTTGGAGGCGGACATTCCACCGAGTCCAGTCTGGACTAGGGGTAATCAGGAAGAGATTGACGTCCATGAAAAATGGGTCAAGGATGACGTGCTGGTCTGTGGCTTTATGATGGGCTCAATGACTAATTATCTACAGAGAGCGCACGAGAAAATGACTTATGCTAGGCAGATTCTAGCACACTTGACCGAGCTTTATAGAGAGCACAGTAGGAGTGCTAAATATGAGATATTGAAGTAGTTATTAAGTGCTAGGATGAAGGAAGGGGAGAAAGTGGGAGACCGCATCCTCAAGATGATATTTATGATTGAGAGGCTCGAGGTGCTCAATTTTCATATGGATTTATCCCTTCAGATTGATCTCATCCTTCAATCTCTGCCTGACTCCTTCATGCAGTTTGTAATGAATTTTAACTGTAATGAGATTTTATGCACATTAGCTGGACTAATGAAAAAACTGGTGATGGCACAGTCTAATATGAAAACTAAACCGAGGTAGGCTGCTCTTGTGATTTCTTCTGGGCCTTGGAGGTCCAAGAACAAGAAGCAAAAGACCTACGAGCAGTATAAACCGAAGAAAGGGGTGCAAAAAAGAATGGGCAAGGCCCTAAAGGTTCAGAAGGTAGGCGGTCCAAAACCTACGGACAAATGTATTGAATGCGGTGAGCTGGGCCACTGGCATAGGACTTGTCCCAAGATAAATGTCGCATCATGTACGGAACTTTTTGTTTTTGAAACCAATTGTTCCGCTACTGTATATTTTGCTTCATGGATTCTGGATTCAGGTGCTACTTCTCATATTTGTACAATGATCAGGATCTGGAACGAAGTAGGCAGCTTGAAGCTGGGGAAGTGATGATCACTGTTGGAAGCGTACAAAGTGTCGAGGCAACTGATATTGGATCACTCCTACTAGGTTTGGAATCCGATTTTATTTTCACGTTAGATGAAGTACTAGTTTTGCCCAAGGGGCATAAAAACATTGTATCCATTTCAGTCTTGGACCGGAAAGAATTTTGTTTCTTCGTTGGAAATGGTAGTTGTAAAATTTATTTTCAAAATAAATTGGTTGGCACAGCTACATTGTCATCTGAACTTACAAAATAAATCAGCAATGAACACTATAACTAGGAAACGTGCAGATACTAATCAAGCTCTTAAGTGGCACCTAAGACTTGGTCATGTTGGTCAGACCAAGGTTCAAAAAATGGAGAAAGACGCACTTTTAAGTCCATTGGGTGTAGAACCCTATCCAACTTGTGAATCCTGCCTTAGAGGCAAGATGACTAAGTCCCCCTTCACAGGGACATTTGTAAGGGCTATTGAAAAACTTGGGTTGGTACATACCGACATTTGTGTTGCTTTAGAAACAGCCCGAGATGGATATAAATATTTTATAACGTTCACAGATGATCATACTAGGTATGGGATTGTGTTCTTAGTGAAACATATATTCGAAGCCTTTACTAAATTCAAGGAATTTAAGGCCCTAGTTGTAAAACAGACTGGATGTCATATCAAGGCACGTCGGTCAGACCTAGGTGGCGAGTATATAAGCACCGAGTTTGATGAGTTCCTTAAGGAACATTGAATAGCTTCACAATTCACGCCGCCAGGAACCCCACTATTAAATGGTGTTTCAGAAAGGAGAATTCGGACTTTGATAGACATGGTCCGCTCCATGTTGAATTACACTGATTTACCAATTTACCTATGGGGGTATGCCTTACTTGCCGCTGTCTATATCCTAAATAGATGTCCTTCTAAATCCGTTCCTATCACTCCGCATGAGATGTGGAAGGGTAAGAAACCAAGTCTCAATCACATAAGGATTTGGGGATGTTCAGCTATGTCAAAAAGGCTAAGGTGGACAAATTGGAAGCGAGGTCCGTCAAGGAACATTTCATAGGAAACCTAGAGGATTCAATGGGTTATCTATTCTACATGCCTGAAGGACATGGGGTCATTGTGGCATTACGAGCGCACATCCTCGAGGATGAATTCATTTAGGAAGGTGGCTCGGGTAGAAATGTCTCTTTGGAAGAGCACAAAGAAAGTCCTGAGATGACATCTGATCAGGGATCACAAATCGAACCTATTGAAACACAACCTCCACTTCGAAGGTCTGATAGGTTGTCTCACTTACCTGAGAGGTATGTCTATACACATGTCGAGGAACTAGGTCCCCACGACGTACATGATAGCCGTGAGGACGACCCTGTCACATATGACCAAACAGTAGTGGATGTGGACTCCGATAAATGGCAAGAAGCTATGGAAGCTGAGATAGACTCGATGCATGCCAATCAGGTCTGGACTCTAGTAGATCTACCAATTGGCATGAAGAAAATTGGAAGTAAATGGATCTATAAGAGACTGATGGGGATGGCAAGGTTGACGCCTATAAGGCCAGGCTTGTGGCAAAGGGTTATACCCAAAGGTAAGGGATCGATTATCAAGTCGATTTGCATGATGCTTGCATTGCTGCCCATTATGATTATGAAATATCACAAATGGACGTCAAAACGGCTTTTCTAAATGGATACCTCGAGGAGGGAATCTACATGGAACACCCTAAATGTTTTGTATCCAAAACTAATATTCATAAAGTGTGTAAGTTGCAACGAGCCATTTATGGGCTAAAGCAAGCTTTTCGAAGTTGGAACCTTTGATTTGACGAAGCAGTCAAGGACTTTGACTTCTTGCGAAATGAGGAGGATCCATGTGTTTACAAAAAGGTCAGTGGGAGCAACATTGCGTTCTTAGTACTATATGTAGATGACATTCTACTTATAGGAAATAACGTAGCAATGCTCAACACTATGAAAGCTTGGCTTTCTAAAAGGTTTTCCATGAAAGACTTGGGAGAAGCTTCCTATATTATAGGGATCCGTCTTTATAGAGATAGACCGCGAAGAATGATAGGACTTTCCCAATCCCTCTATATAGATTAAATCGTGACAAGATTCAAGATGGATGATTCTAAAAGAGGGTTCCTTCCCATGCGACATGGAATTCATCTCACCACGAAAATGTGTCCTCAAAGTGAGGAAGACGAGAAAGATGAGTAAGGTACCCTATGCCTCGGCAGTGGGTAGCCTCATGTACGCTATATTATGTACGAGACCAGACTTACCCTACGCTGTGAGTGTGGTAAGTCGATTTCAAGCAAATTCGGGAAGGGAACACTGGACTGCCGTCAAGAACATTAAGTACTTGAGAAGAACTAGAGATATGGTTCTTACTTAAGGTGGTGTAGAACTGAAGGTGGTTGGATTCACCGATTCTGATTTTCAAGGAGACAAGGATGACTATAAGTCGAAATCTGGGTATGTGTTTACTCTCAATAGAGGAGAAGTATCTTCGAGAAGCTCCAAGAAAAGAGCTACTGCAGATTCCACCTGCTAAGCAGAGTACCAAGCTGCCTCAGAGGCTAGCAAGGAAGCATTTTGGATGCAGAAGTTTGTGCAAGAACTTCAAGTGGTGCCTAATACGGAGTTGCCTATATCATTGTTCTGTGATAATGATGGAGATGTCGCCTAAGCCAAGGAGCCAAGGGATAACCATAACACCAAGCATATAGAGAGAAAGTATCACATCATTCGAGAGATGGTTGAAAAAGGATATGTTTCGTTGCAAAGAGTAGACTCATAAGACAATGTCTCTGACCCGCTGACTAAGCCACTATCTCAGGCTGTCTTGGAAAGACATCTGAAGAACATGGGTGTTGGATACGATAATGTATGGCATTGAGTAAAAGTGGGAGATTGTTAGGAATATGCCCTCGAATGCCACTCAGGGGATGAGAGAGAAGGGGCATTGTACTTGTAATTATGGAATTATCTATAAAAGGCAATATGATTCATTCACTGTTTATTGTATTTCAAATGCATTCTTGATTTGGTAAACATTGAAGTGAAGTCCATGTAAATAAGAACGAACATTACACTCTCGTTATCGGATAAGAGATAATGCACTGGAAGTGTTTATAGTTTATTTACGTAAACCGTTCGCAAGTCGATAAACTTAATTGGGCGTTAAATTTTGAGTAAAGACTTGTATAACTGATGCTAGGACGTGTACATGTCTTGATAGCATAGTTATAAGTATATTGGTGGGACCAATATACTCGAACACGACTCATAGTTGATTCAGTCAGACGATATTCACTCTCGGAGAGTCGACGACGAATCGAAAGGTTGTGATAGTATACATGGACCTTTCACTTGAGGGTTCAGTAAGAGATGTGCCTGGGACGTTTAGTTTGTCATTAGAGTAGTTAGACTCTTTTTCTTAATCGCTGAGTTAACCTTGAAGTGCGGACTATACGGGCATGTAACAGTCTTTACTGTATGCCAAGAAAGGATTCTCTCTCTTGTTAGTGAGCAGGCGAATGTCCTATACAGTTAATGGCTAATAAGATCATATGTATTTGTCCAAAGCATTCTGATCTAGTCGTAATAGATACACTAGTAATCAGTCGGTCTTGATTTGCATTAACACATGTATAATGTCTAGTCAACAGTAGGGTTTGGCTTTACCGTGACCCGGAGACTTGACCGGGACATCTGATGAAGGGTCTATACGTATATGGTATTCATGACATAATAGTTCTGGAAAGATCCCTTCATTAGTTTTTAGTCGGGGTTTACATTGCGGCCCACTAGGCTGGCTAAGTACTGCCCGCACTCATTGGTTCCTCCCAATACCGGCTGAGACGGACCTACAGAGTCGTGCATCAGGATCGTTGACTGATAAATATGAATTTATCATCTCTCTATTAATATTATATATTGGATATCTAATTATGATTTATTGGATAAATCAAATAGCGGTCTTATGAATTGAAAGTAAGTTACTGGGTAATTAATTTAATTTATAAATAATAATTCTTAAGATAAATATATTTGTGTTTGATATAATTAATTAATTGGATTAATTAATTAAGTATAATTACATTGGAAACAAAATGGAATATATTTAACGGATTCGTTTGACGAACGTCCGGTACACGGGCCGAGTGACTCGGCCCGTTTTCTTGGAAACTTCCTCATGGGCCACCCCCTCGTAGTTGACTAGGTGTGTTGATTGTTTATTTATTTATAAGATTAGGTATGTGAACCATTCACATGTTTTTCAAAGTGATTTGATTTGATTCTCATCATTTAATATCTTATTTAAGTCATGGTGACTTAAAATAAATAATCACATCATCACCACCATTTCAAGACTTCCTGCACTTCATCTGAGAGGAGGATTGAGAGGGAGAGAGAAACTTTATTATTTTTGTTCTTCATATTAGAGGTGAAGGAAAATCAAGAAAAATAAAGAGAGAAAAATTCCTTTGAAACTTCCTAGCCGTGTTCTTTCAAGAACGGAGTTTCGGTGATTTTTCCGGTCAAGTTCCGTCGCATGGTGACGTAGAGGCATCATATTTCGGTGCTTGGGATGAAGGGATTTCGTGCTCGTGCCTGAGTTCTTTATTATTATTCCGTTGCGTATTCGTTTTTATTTCCGGAATTCCAACAGACCCCGCCACGCCGATCCGATCTACCCGACCCCCTTCCATCAGACAGCCCGATCCCGTATGACCCAGTCTCTTCCACCGCCAACCTTCTGTCAGGATCTTCTCAATCGAGCCATGATTCCTTTGGCCTCGTAATTAGAGATTACATGCCCTGATGAGGTTGCTGATGCATCTTCTGAAAATCCCGAGGCTTCTATGGCAATCTCCAATGCCCATAATTTCTAGCAAAGTTGATACTTTCTCCATCTTTGATAAAGACTCGACACAAATAATTCATTTATTACAAAAAAATTCAAGGAGAAATTTGTGGAGCTATTCAGCCGAGTGCGTACTATTCAAATATTTTATGGTTCTATTTGACACATTGATGCAATGGTCACACATTGCTTTGCCATCTACAAGAAGCGCTATGTTTCCTAAGCTCGTAGCACAAATAATCAAGTTACGGCCTAACCACCCTGACTTTTCGATCTCATCACTAGGATTGGACAATGCTGGTGAATTTACGTTGAAGTATTTCGACGACTATTGCATATTGATTGGGATCAAAATTGAACATCCCTTCACTACGTTCATTCTCAGAATGGCGTTTTTGTGGCAATAATTAAGCAGTTACATGTTATCGCCCGATTATTGGTATTACACACTAACTTGTTGATTCCTGCTTGGGGTTATGCAATTGAACATGCAACTATACTTATTCGCTTTCGACCTATAGTTAATAAACCATTTAGTGCGTACCAGTTGGTAATTGGATATGAGCATGATATTTCACACTTACACATTTTTGGGCAGAGTATATGTACCAATTACCCATCCACATCGTACTAAAATAGATCCGCAAAGACCATTAGGTATATATTGGCTATAGTCGCCTAAAATCCTCTATCTGGAATCTCTGACAGGAGATCTATTTACTGCAAGATTTGCAGACTATTTCTTTGATGAGATGAACTTCCCATCGTTATGGGGAGAGAGAAATCGAACGATTCCACTTGAATGCCAGAAAATTACTTGCTGTGCTCCCTCTTTGCCTCATTAAGATCCCCTAAGTACTCAATCCGAGTTGGAAGTGCAACATATTCCCAGCCTTAGAAAGTTGCAGATTTGAAGCCCGACAACTTTACTGATACTGCGTAAGTGACAAGATCTACCATTACAACTGCGAATGTTCATGCAAGGTTAGAATTCCTAATAATAGGGTAAGGTTCAGCATCCCAATGGAGTGATTCCCCCAGCATCGCCCTTGGCGGTAGGACGGCTACTTCGACTGCTCTTATCCTTGATCGAAAGATGGGGAGGCCCGTGGGCAGAAAGGAGGCCGAAGAGAAGAGAAGCAGAATCAGATGATTCTATTGTGTCTACGTATATGTCCTACAATCAATAGTGGAATGATCGACAGACGCATCAAAAACTTTGTTGATGTTGGAGAATAAAAAAATCTTGATGCAATATACGACTGAATACGTACTGTTGGACCGTTCGCCCATACTAGTCTATGATGCTTTTGCCTACTCCATCTCTCAAGAGATTATGGAGGATGACTATGTTGAGCGGCGCTCATTTGCTGAATGTCAACGGTGAGATGATTGGCCAAAATAGAATGATACAATGTAGGCTGCACTACTCAATGGATAAGCATGGGGTATTTGGTCATATTGAGCCAATACGCATGGGTTAAACCATTTGAACATAAATGGATCTTTATTCGTAAACACAATGATAAGAATTAATTCATGCGTTAAAAATCAAGTCTAGTTGTCCAAGTCTTCTCGCAACATCATTTAATTAATTACGAGGATGCATACTCCCCCATTATGGACATCACCACTTTCTGCTACTTAGTCAGTTTATTTGTATCCGAAAAACTGAACATGCAGTTTATGGATATAGTAGTATCGGGAAGTAAGGGAACTGGGGTTCATAAACCTCAACCCCCGTTATCAATCGTTGACTGTTGGTAACTTGCCTAGATGCTTAACTATAATGTTCCGGATCCTGTGCGCGCGTATTTTAAAAAGCTGCCAGTAGCTTGCTATAATTGTGGACATGAGGGGCATCGAGTTCAGTACTGTGAGAAAGTATCAAGATCGAACTTAAACATTGATAGGGCCATTCGTGTGACATAGGCGGATCCAGGAAGTAAGAGACAGAAGATTATGAGTAGCTCCTCGCAGGGGCAGAGAAGTGAGTCCCGTGAACCAGATGGTTCGAATCATTTTTCTAGGAGGATTCCCCATTCGTTTGATCAGTCCAACAAACTTACTCCTATAGTGAGTAAAGTGAGTAGTGTGAAAACATATTTTAACTGTAGTCGTGTGGGCCATGAACGATATAATTGTCGCTCGCTACTGGTTAACTGCTTCAAATGTGGTCAAATGGGGCACCAAACGGTGCATTATGAGACCGTCGCTAAGATGTTTGGTAACCGGTGTTTCGCTCCAACTTTTGGAGAGGCCTGTGGTGCCCAATGATAGTAGTTATGTTTTGTGTTGTGAATTGTATCTCGTATGGAGATTTTACATTTGTTGTTTAAACACTTATGTTTTGTTTGTGACACTTTGATATTATTATTTTAAGTTTCAAGGACGGAACTTATTTTTAATTGGGTAGAATGAAATACCCAGAATCTTCATTTGCAGTTATCTGGAATCGTTTGTCATTTTATACTGAATATATTTCTCTACTGTCAAGTGATTGGCATGACTGACGAGTGTGATATCGTGTGTTATGTTTGTCACATGTTTTCATTTAAATCGTGGGAGTTGTCCATTAGCGTTCATCGCATGTTGCGTGATTGTTGTTGTCGATGAGCTTCGTTGTGGTGTCGAGTTCTTGGAGTCATCCTGCTGCCTATACAATGGGGATAGCGCACGCTATGGAGTAGTATAGCGCGCACTAATATTCAGCAATTAGCGCACGCTATTGCTAGAGCTAACGCACATTAACTAGTGGTCTGGGACAATCCAGAAGCTAATGGACTGGATTTGAGGATTCATTAGCGCACGCTAATGCGCTTAGATAGCGCACGCTAAATACACTACTGGACATAATGTATTGGAATGTTGGCCCATTAACGCATGCTAATGTTTATACGCAGCGCGCGCTAACTGCTCCAGTATATATAATGTGGAGCAGCAACCCTTCTCGTCATTTCTTTCATTTCTCTCCTCCCCTTCCACAACGTCTGAAGCAATCGGACTAGGGTTGTAAATATCTGTCGATTTTACTCCTTCTAAAGGTGTTTTGAAGGATCTTAAGTGATTCTAACGTCATCTAATCCGTTGTTGCTCGTCGGATTGAGGTATTTCTTGATTTTCCTAAAAGTTAACTTTTTGGGGGGTTTTTGTTCTTGATCTCAATTTATTCTGGTTTTTGTGAATCGATTGTTGATAAATGTTGTTATTGATAATGTTCTAGGATTTTATATCCATATATTCGATTCGTTCAACCCAATTGATGATTTTAGAGTTCTTGAGTTACTGTAAACATTTAATGCTCGATTAAATGTCTCAATGAGTTTTCACCAGTTGTTGGTCGTCTCTTTTTCGTTGTTATTGGTCTCTGTTCTCATAGTGATTGTGTTGTCGTTGTTCTTGTGGAGGTTGGGGCTATTCGGTTGAGCCATGTTCATCGGGCGTTGGCGTGTTGATTTCTGAGGCAAGTGTTCTTTTCTATACAATTTATATCATGTGAATTGAAGTTGTAGAAGGGATTTGTGATGATTTGTGCATGTGAATCATTGTAGTTGTTATATGGTTATGTGAAGTTAGTGTTGGTTTGTTTCCTGTCGTAGAGACATGTCAATTCAGATGTGGTGTTGGTTTGATAGTACACTTAGAGGTGTATTGCAGTGTTTTGAGGGTCATTGTATTGTTTGGATTAGATTGTATAAAAGCAGTGCTCATATTTATGTATTTAGTCCGTAAGTGTGTAAATAGAGTAAATGTATAATGAGGTGTTGTTCCAGGATTGATAGTAACTGTGTTTTTCCTTGATCGTGAGTATGTGTCAGATAAAATGGCCATTTCTAGCAAGTGCCTTGACTATATATATTGTGACTAATGATTGAGACATGCGGTTTTGTAAAACGTAAGTGTGTGTTGTTGTTCTTCCACCTGGGGACGGTTCGAAGGGACCTATAGGGGCCAATGCTAATGGACACGGCCGCAGAAGTGGTTTCCCAGTTAGGGACGGTTCGACAGGACCTCTGGGGGGTCAATGCTAATGGGCACGACTGTTAGTTACCAAGTGTGGTTTTTCATGATGATAATATGCGATATATCTAGAATATCACAGTGTTTTGTCCTCGATGTTGAGATATATTATATATAAGGTTTTGGTAGTTGGCTAGAGTGGCACTAGAATAAGTGTTGTATATAATTTGTGTCTTGGTTGTGATGTCTTGGTGTTGGGACATAGATCCTGTGACTGTTCCATGCATTGTGGATTGAAAGGAATTGGGCTCAGACCCTAACAATTGTGTAAATGATGTTTTACGGAAAATGATTTTGGGCTGAGACTTAGTCGATTTGAAATGGTTTTATAACTAAGGACATGAGGTCCAAAAAGGTTTTCTACTTTATAAAATTCTTGTAATGTGGAATTGGATTTGGGCTGAGACCATAATATTTCGAAAAGGCTTTACAACTTTGGACTTGAAGTCCTACAAGTCTTTTTTGATTTCTAAAATGCCCATGGTGATGATTCGTATTTAAAGACTTGAGGATGTTTTCTAACCTGTAAAACCTCTCAGTAATTTCTCTCAATATTTGTGGTTGTTCGACTATGATTGATAACTGTGGCATATTTTTTATGACTACGAATGATACTTACTTGGTACATTCTGTATGATTTGAATACTTGCACTAGCAAATTGGAATTGCTAACCCTTTAAATGGGAGAAATACATTTCATGCATTTCAGGTATGCTTAGTTCGTTGGAGCAATCACAGGGATGGCACGGAAGAAGACGAGCCGCGATACTAATCAAGAACCAAGAGTTTAGTCTGATGTTGTTGTACTGTTTGAGTTATATACAGTCTTCTGCTGTATTGTATATTGACTCCTGTGTGGGTATGTTGTAAGAAGTTTTGTTTCAGTTTGATTGAGTCGTGTGACCTTACCGGTCCATGTATTTTTGAATATTTGACCTTGTCGGTCCATGTTGTTACATAGTTTGACCCCGACCGGTCAAACATTTGTCATCTTGTGGTGATTATCCTGGTAGACCCTTGTCCAAAGGGTCTACGACGTGTGATATTCCCGGTGGATTTCCCGGGTTGTTACATATTTCACATAATTTAGACAATTGCAGTGGGTGCATTATTCTCCTTTTCCTTACCAAGTCTTTATTTTTACCATGAGTTCTATTTGACTTTGAAATATTTTTTACCGATGTAACATATTATGCACCATCGTTGTATTAGGACTCGAGACATGGGGAGTGTTCCGAGAATTATGATTATGTCCTTCCTTTGATGTGTCTTTCCTAATATTGTTTAGACTAAGATATATTGATGGCATGGCTCTAGATCCTTCAAGATGTAGTCGGATTCTATTAGAAGCCTTTTCTTGTAAGGAATCCTATATATAGAAGGATCATCATTATAAAGGCTATATAATGCTCTCTACTAGTGTTATGATACAATTGATTGCTTTGATTGCTCATATTTTATTACTTTCTTACAATCTCCTGAAACAATTAGTATATTTTAGTTTTTCTACTACATAATTGAATTTGGGTGGAAATTTAATAAAATCGACTGAATCAGATTGATATAGGACCTTCTAGAGATTAATCAATGAACTAATTCGCGAAGCAATGATTTCTACTATTTGTCATTCATTTCAAACAGTGAAATAGGATTTCGAATAGAGATAGTAGAAAAGGATATGTCTGTCACATTAACATTATAAAATATAAAAATAATTATAAATAATATTTATGGAATTAGTAAATATTATGTTTTTATATCTCATAAAAGTTGGAAGCCTGTTTTGTTTACTATTTCCAACAAAGTATAAATCATGAAAGAATCTGAAGGATCATTGGGAAGCGACAGGATAGGTCGTAATAAGTGTCCCGTATGCCTGTATTATGTTCCTGTCCCCTTTGATAGTTATATGTTTATGTTAGTGTTGGAGTTCAGGCCATAAATCGAATATGCAGTGGAAATAGAATCGCACAAACCGTGCTCATCCGAACTCTTAAATAGGATCGATCAAGGATCATATAAATGAATAAATAAAAGAAATGGAATCATACCTTCGTAGACCCGACTTCTTTAATTTAATGATGACGAGAATGGATTCATCCGTGAAGCTTCTGAAAATCCAACGCAAAAAATGCCGAACGTCACTACGATTCACGCATCGAAAAAATGCCTAGAAAAAATTTCTTTCTTCTCGTTCTCTAAGAACATAGCTATAAGAAGAAATAGAGTATGTCTTAATCTCACGAAAACAAGAACCAAAGCAAAGTTTCAAACTTTGTTTTCTTTTCTTTTGTTTACTGTTGAACAAGTAGAAGTTTTTCGCTCTTCACTTCACATATAAAATTACTTTACATTCTGTTATGACCAAACATAAAAACAAAACATGTGAGAGGAATAATGGGGAGATATGAACGACCATAATGGACTTCTAGATGGTTGGACCATCTAGTCCGTGTTCCGGACTCCCGTGTATCTAATCTGATAGATAAATATTGATCCATCACAAATTAATTAATTTTATCAGATACAATATAATTGCTTTCCCCAAGAAATAATTATATTTTAAGTAAATTAATTACCCAGTAATTATTTAATTCATATGATCGATTTAATTTCTCCAATAAATTAAATTCAATTAGATATCTAATATCCAATATTTATTAATAGAGAATAGGCTTAATTTAATACATCATTGATCATGTATGCGCGACTCTGTAGGTTCGCCTCAGTCAGTAATCTTAGGATCCAAAGAGTGTGAGGAACAGTTACCCAGTCTGTGGCTCACATTTCAACCCAACTGAGAACGAATGATGGGAATCATTCCACAACCTGTTATGAATATCATATACATATAAACATTTCAATCATATGTCTCGATCAAGCTTTAGGGTCACGGTTGAGTCAAATCCTGTCTATACTTGACTCTATACATGTGTTAGTACAAATCTAGATCACATAACTAGCTCAATCGCTTTGTTCAAAGACTTTTGATCTCATTTGACGCTAACCGCATAGGACATTATCCTATTCACATACAGGAGAAAGAATCATTTCTTGGTATTTAGTAAAGACTGCTGCTTGCCTATTAAGTTGCACTTTGAGGTTGATCTATACGATATGGTGATTGAATCGAAGTACTCTAATGACTAAATGAAACAAGCACCTCTTCTACTGAACCCTCAAATCAAAGGTTCACGCATACCTATCATAACCTTACGATTTAGTCATTGACTATCCTAGAGTGAAATCCATATGACCGAATTGAGGTGAATCGTATTCGAGTGTACTAATCTAATTAGTATACCTATACTGAATGCTCCCACTACTCCTGAGTTAAGACATGCACATGTCCAAGCATACAATATACAAGTCTTCATCAAAACTTAACGCTCAATTAAGTTTTATCGACTTGTGGATAAGTTAAGGAATTTGAGTGCTAAACACTTCCAGTGCAAGACTCCTTATCTCATAAGGAGTGGAATTCTTTTACTCAAAAGCATGGACATCATTTCTATTTATTTACCAAATCATGAATGCCAATGATATATAATAGATAAATAAATAATCACTTCCTTTATTAATGAATTCACAATCACATATAAATGCTCTAACTCTCTTGTCCTCAGAGTGGCACTAGAGGGCATACATTAACAATCTCCCACTTGCACTCAATGCAACATATTGTAATATCTAATACCCATATTATCCAGATGTCGCTCCAAGACAATCTGCGATAGTGGCTTGGTAAGCGTATCCGCAATCTTATTTTTCGTGTCTACCCCCTGCAGTTCAATGTATTTATTATTCACTATCTCTCTGATGATGTGATACTTTCTCACAATATGATTGGTCTTATTATGAGACCTGGGTTCTTTAGCATGTGCAACAGCTCCTTCATTGTCGCAGTAAAGCGGCAACGGCAACTTTGCACTTGGGACCACTTGAAGTTCTTCAAGATACTTCTTGATCCAAAAATGATTCCCTTGACGCCTCCGAGGATCCCTGGTACTCGGCCTAGCAGCTGGAATGTGTAGTCGCAGTTTTTTTGGAACTCAGCTAAGAAACTGCTCCACCATTCAGAGTAAATATGTAACACCCCCAAAACCATCCGGGATATTACAGCGCCGTGGGTCCCGCGCCGGAACCCACCAGGCTAAAAACCATTTACAAAACCATTTCAAAAACGTTTAAAAACGCCAAAAGGCCGATGACGGTAATATTTTGCAAATACTCAAATATTTTCAAAAACATAATTTTGAAATACCGTCATAAAATACCATTTGAAAATACAAGGCGAAGTGCCAAATCTCGATATTTCAAAATGTACGTTAAGATGCCGCTTAAACGTACCGATAAAATAGTTTAGGAAAAGACTTTAACGAAATAACCCAAGTTCGTAAAATGCCAAAAGGGCCATTTAAGAATACACACACGAGTTGGTAAAAATACCAAAGAGCTATTTTGAAATATACACACGCAGCGGATAAATGCAGTTCAAAATACACATCTGGAGCGGAAATGAATAACCAGAAAAGAAATACTCGATACTCCAAAACATGCCACCGCCAGTATCACATCGGGAAGCTCATCCCTTCACGACCGCTACTAGCTCGATCTTCGAGTACCTAAAAATAAAGCCCACGACGGGGTCAGCCACAATACTCAATAATGATACCGATCACATCATCATAAATAATTACATACCAATGTAATAATACTGTAAGAATACTACCAACGTAATCTTACCGTTATAACCTTACCAATCCATAATAATCCAATCCTTACCATAATCCACATTTCGCATCCTCGAATGACGAAATGAACTTAACAACAATTATCCATCTTGTATCCAAACAATACCAAATATCCTTAAAACACCATCATAACTCATACGCGGAAATAACTGCTCGTGCCAAATCCTGTCCGTCGGATTTGCACCATCAAATCTCAACCTGGATAAACCAATAACATACCACATATCTGTAGATCAACTACCACAAAACAATGAATACAAATCCCGAAGCAACGACATACAGTCCGAATGCTTATACGATCAATAACCAGATCAACCGATAAATCAACTGAGAATATCATCGACATGATAACTACAATACGACCAATAAAGGATCAACGATAATCGAGAGTACCATCAACATGATAACTCCGACACGATCAACAAAAGATCAACAATAACCGAGAATACCATCAACAAGGTAAACTCCAAATGATCAACAATAATGGATCTCAAGAAATAACTCCGACTGTCGAACATACCCCTCGGGCGTATGAACAACCAGTCACAAACCGTCGAACATACCCAACCATAAATGGAGGATGAACGACCAAACAATATGGCTCAAAGATGGAAATCATAGTAAGCCCGATCCGGAAATGTGTCCGTGCACAAGCCACCCCGGGTATTGATCACATACACGTGTGGTCTTGTACCTAATTAGCCTCACGAACTACGTCTCGTGTGCACGGTTCAATGTGGAAATATCGACACATAACCATCATGTGCCCGGCTAAAAATCCTACACAATAACCAATCGACACGCAGATATGACTCCAGATATGTCACGATGCAACATGACAACGAAACTCAAAGAAATACATATCCAATAAGGATCAAAAGACTCACCGAAGTGAACAACAACAAACTGACAATGAAAAGTCGACACGACTAATCAATATCCAAAACATCAATCCTGGGATCATCATCCCAAATGAATGACCAACACGATCTACGATCTCAATACAATAGTCCTGGGATCAACATCCCTCAACGAATAACTGAGACGAAACTCATTATACGAAACCTCAACATATACAACAACTCAACATACTAATTATCTCATAACTGAACAATACATAAGTTACCTCAAAGCCGACGACAATATCCTTTCCACGAACAACATCCCTGAACGAATACACAGTTATACAAATAATCTCAAATAAGGTACCAGCCATTCAATACCAATAAACCTTTATCCCAATATTTATGTCATCACGATAACTATCCTCGATATCCGATATTCTATATCCTTGACCAAAGATAACTTACGTCTTCCCTGAACACAATTAAATCATATACCTTATGATTTAATACAACCAGAGCACGATATACAAACCATTATCCCGACAACTTACATTTCTAACAACATTGCTATACGAATTATAAATGAAATGAAAACGAAACCATTCATCAAATATTATAAACCGAACAAGTATAAACTTGCCTCGATACCGATACCACGAAGCCGTTACCAAAATCCATTGCCTTTGTCTACGAGCTCCTCAGCCCCGAACAAAGCAATACACGAACTCTTCGACCTCAACCGCAACACAACGGTCATAATCCACGATCAAAACATCACAACCGTTTGCAATAACCGATCAACAATGGTTCTACAATATCCCGATTAAACACAAATCCGAACAACCAAATCAATCGATCACGAATTCAAAACCACAATACAATTCCACAATCCGAAGATCATATCAATAATCAATTTAAGCCAACAAGTGTCTAACATTACCGATTCCAAATTCCATCTTAAATACGGATACAAGTTTCCTCCTTGTAAATTCATAATATAAACCAATTACCGGTTATCATCATCAATCCGGACAATCCGATTAATTCAACATTATAGATAACCATATTCCAAAGGTTTCAAATATTTCCATTATCCGAAATCTTCCCAACAATCATAACATGTATAACTTATGAGTCCTTCAAGAACATGAATTATCCGAATTCACGTTCACAATCCATAAAAGAACATAATCCGATGTTTTCTAACATCTAACCAATCTTTAATCATAATTCAAGGTATATATCATCATGTTCTTCAACATATGATTTTCCTAACATCAAAAATCACAACAATACTACCAAGGACATCAAGAACTCTAGATTCCATAATCATAGCAACATAATCAAGACATAATCCAACATATCATCATCTTCCTTCAACATACACCTCATATAACCTCAAGAATCGAAACAACATCTTAATCATCTTCATACAAATCATTTATCAATAACAACATCAAAAAATCCGAAATGAAAAGGAGGATTATCCAACATACCTCTTAGAAGATGGAATACACAAGAAATCACTTCAAGAATCATCAATAACTCCATATCCAAGCTCCAAATCCAAGCCCTCAAGCTCAAAATCGAATTAGGAGAGCCAAAATATCCCTCTCTCAATGTTTAGAGATGAAAAACGAAGAGAAATGCTGAAGTGAAATGAAATGACGGCCATTACTTATATAAACTCCCCGCTCGTTACGTACGTAACATTCCCAAGTTAACGTACGTAACACCTCTTACGTACGCTATCTTGTCCTGGTTAGCGTACGTAATGCCACCCCAGACCCTACTGCCTCAAAACGTGAACTTCCTTACGTACGTAACCCATGCCATATAACGTACGTAATATACCAGGTGACTTGCTACAGTACAATGGTCGTGTTACGTACGTAACACGTCCTGTATAACGTACGTAACATGTACGTTGACTCACCTGTCAACATCCTCCGCCGGAAGTTGCCGACACAGGGCCCCACCTGCCGACCACGACTCGATCGTCTGATTCCCATGTTACGTACGTAATGTCTCGGCCATAACGTACGTAACTCTACCAATTTAACGTACGTAAGCTTCAACACATAACGTACGTAATGGCTTCCATACTTAGCCATTTACAGCAATTCCTGTCCAACGTCTTGACGTAACAAATACGAACATACGGCATACTGAATACACATACTGAATCCAAAAATATTCTCATACGGTATACCTGATATCCAAATCTGTTCAACCTCATACAACATATCCTGAATATATCTGTCAATCAAAAACGATAATCACACCAGTATAACTGTCTCGGTTCTCAATTTATTTTATCCATACTGTATAGATACCAAACTATACAGTATATCTCAGATAAAATAACGCGAAAAATTTATACTGAAAATTCGGGTATTACATACTACCCCCCTTAAAATAAGTTTCGTCCTCGAAACTTGCAACCTTGCCACAAACAACAGATCAATCCAAAATTCCCAACTCATCACAAAAACAATCAATCATCGCCACAAGCGAAATAACCTAACCAATATACTTACAGGTGCATGAAGCCGATGATCTCCCGTGATACTAGCACACGACTCCCACACGAAGTCTCAACACAATCAAAACACACGAATATCACAAATAGCAGTTTGAAAAGATCTCAAAAATTTTGGAAACCCCAAAAATCGATTTCACTCAAAAGTCAGAAAAGCTCATTTTCAAAAGCCACGCTACTACCGTACCGGTAAAGCCACATAACTCACACGCCTGGGTTTCACAAAACCCAAGCTCCGATACCATCTTCTGTAACACCCCCAAAACCATCCGGGATATTACAGCGCCGTGGGTCCCGCGCCGAAACCCACCAGGCTAAAAACCATTTACAAAACCATTTCAAAAACGTTTAAAAACGCCAAAAGGCCGATGACGGTAATATTTTGCAAATACTCAAATATTTTCAAAAACATAATTTTGAAATACCGTCATAAAATACCATTTGAAAATACAAGGCGAAGTGCCAAATCTCGATATTTCAAAATGTACGTTAAGATGCCGCTTAAACGTACCGATAAAATAGTTTAGGAAAAGACTTTAACGAAATAACCCAAGTTCGTAAAATGCCAAAAGGGCCATTTAAGAATACACACACGAGTTGGTAAAAATACCAAAGAGCTATTTTGAAATATACACACGCAGCGGATAAATGCAGTTCAAAATACACATCTGCAGCGGAAATGAATAACCAGAAAAGAAATACTCGATACTCCAAAACATGCCACCGCCAGTATCACATCGGGAAGCTCATCCCTTCACGACCGCTACTAGCTCGATCTTCGAGTACCTAAAAATAAAGCCCACGACGGGGTCAGCCACAATACTCAATAATGATACCGATCACATCATCATAAATAATTACATACCAATGTAATAATACTGTAAGAATACTACCAACGTAATCTTACCGTTATAACCTTACCAATCCATAATAATCCAATCCTTACCATAATCCACATTTCGCATCCTCGAATGACGAAATGAACTTAACAACAATTATCATCTTGTATCCAAACAATACCAAATATCCTTAAAACACCATCATAACTCATACGCGGAAATAACTGCTCGCAAGCAAATCCTGTCGTCGGATTTGCACCATCAAATCTCAACCTGGATAAACCAATAACATACCACATATCGTAGATCAACTACCACAAAACAATGAATACAAATCCCGAAGCAGCGACATACGGTCCGAATGCTTATACGATCAATAACCAGATCAACCGATAAATCAACTGAGAATATCATCGACATGATAACTCCAATACGACCAATAAAGGATCAACGATAATCGAGAGTACCATCAACATGATAACTCCGACACGATCAACAAAGGATCAACAATAACCGAGAATACCATCAACAAGGTAAACTCCAAATGATCAACAATAATGGATCTCAAGAAATAACTCATCGTCGAACATACCCCTCGGGCGTATGAACAACCAGTCACAAACCGTCGAACATACCCAACCATAAATGGAGGATGAACGACCAAACAATATGGCTCAAAGATGGAAATCATAGTACGCCCGATCCGGAAATGTGTCCGTGCACAAGCCACCCCGGGTATTGATCACATACACGTGTGGTCTTGTACCTAATTAGCCTCACGAACTACGTCTCGTGTGCACGGTTCAATGTGGAAATATCGACACATAACCATCATGTGCCCGGCTAAAAATCCTACACAATAACCAATCGACACGTAGATATGACTCCAGATATGTCACGATGCAACATGACAACGAAACTCAAAGAAATACATATCCAATAAGGATCAAAAGACTCACCGAAGTGAACAACAACAAACTGACAATGAAAAGTCGACACGACTAATCAATATCCAAAACATCAATCCTGGGATCATCATCCCAAATGAATGACCAACACGATCTACGATCTCAATACAATAGTCCTGGGATCAACATCCCTCAACGAATAACTGATACGAAACTCATTATACGAAACCTCAACATATACAACAACTCAACATACTAATTATCTCATAACTGAACAATACATAAGTTACCTCAAAGCCGACGACAATATCCTTTCCACGAACAACATCCCTGAACGAATACACAGTTATACAAATAATCTCAAATAAGGTACCATCCATTGAATACCAATAAACCTTTATCCCGATATTTATGTCATCACGATAACTATCCTCGATATCCGATATTCTATATCCTTGACCAAAGATAACTTACGTCTTCCCTGAACACAATTAAATCATATACCTTATGATTTAATACAACCAGAGCACGATAAACCATTATCCCGACAACTTACATTTCTAACAACATTGCTATACGAATTATAAATGAAATGAAAACGAAACCATTCATCAAATATTATAAACTGAACAAGTATAAACTTGCCTCGATACCGATACCACGAAGCCGTTACCAAAATCCATTGCCTTTGTCTACGAGCTCCTCAGCCCCGAACAAAGCAATACACGAACTCTTCGACCTCAACCGCAACACAACGGTCATAATCCACGATCAAAACATCACAACCTATTGCAATAACCGATCAACAATGGTTCTACAATATCCCGATTAAACACAAATCCGAACAACCAAATCAATCGATCACGAATTCAAAACCACAATACAATTCCACAATCCGAAGATCATATCAATAATCAATTTAAGCCAACAAGTGTCTAACATTACCGATTCCAAATTCCATCTTAAATACGGATACAAGTTTCCTCCTTGTAAATTCATAATATAAACCAATTACCGGTTATCATCATCAATCCGGACAATCCGATTAATTCAACATTATAGATAACCATATTCCAAAGGTTTCAAATATTTCCATTATCCGAAATCTTCCCAACAATCATAACATGTATAACTTATGAGTCCTTCAAGAACATGAATTATCCGAATTCACGTTCACAATCCATAAAAGAACATAATCCGATGTTTTCTAACATCTAACCAATCTTTAATCATAATTCAAGGTATATATCATCATGTTCTTCAACATATGATTTTCCTAACATCAAAAATCACAACAATACTACCAAGGACATCAAGAACTCTAGGATTCCATAATCATAGCAACATAATCAAGACATAATCCAACATATCATCATCTTCCTTCAACATACACCTCATATAACCTCAAGAATCGAAACAACATCTTAATCATCTTCATACAAATCATTTATCAATAACAACATCAAAAAATCCGAAATGAAAAGGAGGATTATCCAACATACCTCTTAGAAGATGGAATACACAAGAAATCACTTCAAGAATCATCAATAACTCCATATCCAAGCTCCAAATCCAAGCCCTCAAGCTCAAAATCGAATTAGGAGAGCCAAAATATCCCTCTCTCAATGTTTAGAGATGAAAAACGAAGAGAAATGCTGAAGTGAAATGAAATGATGGCCATTACTTATATAAACTCCCCGCTCGTTACGTCGTAACATTCCCAAGTTAACGACGTAACACCTCTTACGTCGCTATCTTGTCTGGTTAGCGTCGTAATGCCACCCTGCACTTACCGCCTCAAAACGTGAACTTCCTTACGTACGTAACCCATGCCATATAACGTACGTAATATACCAGGTGACTTGCTACAGTACAATGGTCGTGTTACGTACGTAACACGTCCTGTATAACGTACGTAACATGTACGTTGACTCACCTGTCAACATCCTCCGCCGGAAGTTGCCGACACAGGGCCCCACCTGCCGACCACGACTCGATCGTCTGATTCCCATGTTACGTACGTAATGTCTCGGCCATAACGTACGTAACTCTACCAATTTAACGTACGTAAGCTTCAACACATAACGTACGTAATGGCTTCCACACTTAGCCATTTACAGCAATTCCTGTCCAACGTCTTGACGTAACAAATACGAACATACGGCATACTGAATACACATACTGAATCCAAAAATATTCTCATACGGTATACCTGATATCCAAATCTGTTCAACCTCATACAACATATCCACGAATATATCATCAATCAAAAACGATAATCACACCAGTATAACTGTCTCGGTTCTCAATTTATTTTATCCATACTGTATAGATACCAAACTATACAGTATATCTCAGATAAAATAACGCGAAAAATTTATACTGAAAATTCGGGTATTACAAAATATGTACCCTAAAGTGTACTTCCCTTTATCCCTATCACCACCGAAATCCAAGTCCGTGAACCCATCCACTCTCAATTCTCCGCCACCATATGCAATAACCATTTCTTTAGTCCATTTAAGGTACTTTAGAATGTTCTTTACGGCTGCCCAATGTTCTTTACCCGCATTTGCTTGAAACCGACTAACTACGCTCACATCATATGCAATGTCCGGTCTCGTGCACAACATGTAATATCCGCATTTTTCCCTTTTCCGTTATTTTTAATTTTGGTGTATTTTTCATTTTTAGTGACTCGTGTGTAACCGTATTAATATTTTGAGAACATTTAATACGTGACTTTTTGTCATTGGACTTTTTTTACTCAATTCCGCATTTAAGGTCATTTTTGTCGCTATTTAGTTCTATCTCGTGATCGTTGTTCAGAACCACCGTTTCGGGGTTGCCGTAAATCCATCTTATGTCATTACGGATGTTGTGATCTTTTCTTTGGTGGTTCGATCTTGTATTATGTATTTCAGATAGTTGTGTTGTGCATGGGAAGTTTAGCACATGCTAAATCTGTAAATTAGCGTACGTTATGGTGGAAATTAGCGCATGCTAGATATGCTGGCAGCACGCGCTAATCCGGTACTCCAGTAAGGGTATAATGTTTTTGAGGTTCTGGAATCCGGACAGGATTGAACAGGTAGCGCACGCTACACCTGATTGTAGTGCACGCTACGTAGCTTGTTGGCATATGTTATATACTTGGTAATGCATGCTATTTCGTCCGAACAGTTGAGGCAGAATGTTTCTGGACTCTGGAGACGAACAGGTAGCGCACGTTATAGGCCGATAACGCGCGCTAACGAGGACTAATACCACACGTTAATTATCGAGTAGCGCACGCTAATGGTCAGAACCGAAGGTTATGGACCAGAGTGGCTGGTTATAGCATGCTAACCATAAGCGCTTAGTGCACGCTAAGGTGTGTTTATATATAAGGGCTAGAGCAAGTCAACTTCATCATTTTTCATTTATCTTCTCTATCTCTGGCGATCTAAGCGATTCCAGGCGTGAAGAATCTAAGATTTCCGCCAGATATCTTTAGATATCAATTTCTTTCAACTCCTGACATGGATTTATCAAGTTTATAACACATTTCACCGTCCGATTCAAGGTAACATCCCTTAGAACCATACTTTTGGGAAATTTGGGGGGTTTTGATTTGATGTCTGATTTGTTTCATGTTGTTGATTAATCCATGATATATGTGATTAATCTTAGTGGTATTCATATTTTCCCTACGAGTTCAAGGTAAATTTCGTGATATTTGTGAAATCAAGAGTGTTCGGTTGCGACACACCCTCGTTGTTGTTTTTGTGCGAATTTACATGAATCGTAGATGGGTTTTCGGGTGTATTTCATTTTCGTATTCGTATAGAATTGGTTGTGATTGTATTCTTCAAATCGTTAGGTTCGGGGTTGTCGATTCCTAGTAAGTGTAGTTGATTTCCCGTTTATTTCGTCTTCAATTTTCCAAGGCAAGTATTCTTGTGAAACCCTTATGCTTAACACGAAATGGGAATGTATATATGTGTGATTTGCTCACTCCGGGGGGGTCCGACGGGGCCTCAAAGGAATGTGTGATTTCGCACCTGATTCACGAGCTTGTTTGGATAGCCAGTCCGGGAGGTTCCACAGAGGCCTCAGATGGGACCAGTGGTTTAGCCCCGGTCATAGGCGAGTCATGTGCATGATTTTTAACTATGACCATTCCGAGAGGATCCTTAGAGGCCTCAGATGGGACCAATGGTTTAGCCCCAGTCCTAGGCAAATTTTCAACTGTGATTACTGACTGTTTGTTTTTCGGGAAAAGACATGTCTTGATTTTGCAATATTTTGATGCATGTACTATGAGATGTGTAAGCGAATGGTTTGCCTTGATTACTTGTACGAGCATAATTGCTAACCCCTTTGGAGAAATTCGTGTTATGAATTTCAGGTTGCACTCAGCCGGTCGAGCGGGCACTGTAGCAGTACGAGGATGCTGGCCAGGGTTGTTGATGTGTGCAAATGAGTTCTTTTATTTTAGTTGGCCATTTTAAACGTTTGTTTTCAAACTTGTAAATGGATAGACAGTACTCGCGAGTACTTAAGCGTTTTAATTGGAAGATGGATACTAAATTGTATTTGTGATTTTCGGTGATGTCTGGTTTACCGATTGTACCAGGCATTTTATTTAATTTTCATCTTGGTGATGCGTGTTTTCTGTTAACCGAGATGGTTAGACGAGCGGTATTAATTATTTAGCCTGGTGGGTCCCACATAGAGGTCCACGACACTGTAATACACCCTGAATATCTAGGAGGTGTTACAAAAAATGGTATCAGATCCTAGGTTTATGGATACCTAGAATTGTTGGTTAATGGGGTCTAGTTGTGTTTTATTTTGCACATCGTCTTCACGTTTCCATCATCTCGGTACTTCCAGTTTGTGTAAGTTTTCCTTACTCGATTCTTTGGTTTTCTCGTACCGTACTTCCGTTTCTTGAACTTTGATTGTTTTTTTCTCTCGTACTTATCATCGAGTTGCTTTTGCTACCCCATCTATTCAGTATAGATGTTGGGAGAGGTCGAGGTAGAGGTCGTGGTCGTGGTCGTAGATGCGGCCCGGGACGTGGGGCATCTAGTGGGGCGGCTACGTCACACGCTTCTGGAGCCGGCAGTACTGATGGTCGTCAGAGCCATACTGCTACTCAAGATGGCGCCGATATTGGTGTTGCAGCTGTGATGCAACAAATGGTGAACCAAATGGCTGTGGTAGCCCAGGCAATTCAAAACCCAGCTCCGGCTCATGCTGCTCAGACTAGAGCGGATCGTTGGCTTAAGGATGTAACCAGGATGCATTCTTCTTAGTTTTATGGGGCTTCAGACCCGATTGGTGGAGAGAGGTGGATCAAAGAGATGTCCAAGATCTTTGTTGCCACTAATTGTCCTGAGGATTGGAAGGTCCCACTTGCCAACTATTTTCTCACTGGGGACGCTGCTGATTGGTGGGAGGCTGTTGAGCCTCAGGATCATGATGTTTTGTGGGCCGAGTTCAGAGGCCTTATGGAAGCTGAATACTGTCTGTGGCCAGTTCGACAGGCGCGGGTCCATGTTTTTATGATGCTCAGCCTTAAGATATTCCGGTTTCTCAGGCCATTGCAGATTTCAACTAGGAATTGGGCTTCGTGAAGGCCCAGGTTAAGGAGGAGAGCAACAAGATTTGCCACTTTTTTAGGTGGATGAAACTGAGGATCCGTGATTACATGTTTAGACTCGCCTGCACCACCCTAAAGGACTATCAGAGTAAAGTTCTTGCTTGGGATATGTCCTTGACGGACAGTGAGGTGGCCCAAGAAAGTAAGAAACAGAAATCCGTCGGTAACTTTTTGGGTCACAAGGGCGGAGTTCAGTAGAAGTCTCAGTCTGCTAACTTTCTTACGGGCGGGTCGGCTCGTTTTTCTGGGGGCTTTCGAGGTACTGCCAGTGCCTCCACTCGTGAGGTCAGATGTTTTAATTATGGCCAGCCAGGCCATAGGAACCGAGAGTGTCCTCGTCCGCCATTGACTTGTCATACTTGTGGCCAGTCGGGCCACAAGGATTCCTTTTGTGATCGTTTAGGGGAGACTCTCGGTGCCCAGACCTCTTTTCCAGCGCCTAGGGAGCCGAGTGTGAACCAGGGGTTGTTTGCTCCGCAGTCTCCACAGAATGTCGGCCAAGGGAGAGGTCGGGGCCATTCCGCTAGAGGGGGAGCTTCCAGTATCGTCTCCGCTCATCCGCGTGTATATGAGATGAGGAGGGTCGACGATCCAGCAGCTACCATAGCTATAGGTACCGTTCATATATATTCTCATCCTGTCAGTGTGCTTTTTGATTCTAGTGCTATGCATTTGTTCATCTCTCTGGAGTGTGTGCGCCATTTCGGTCTTGACTGTTTGTCGTCTTATGAGCCTTTCATCCTTAAACTTCCTAGCGGTGATAGTATCGTCGGTGATCGGGATATCCGAGATTGTTCCGTGGTAATTTGTGAGAGGGCTTGGCTCTCTAATCTTATTGTTGTGGATATTGAGGGTGAGGATTTGATTCTCGAGGATGATTGGCTCGAGCGGCATGGTGCGATCATGAACTACCGCACTAGGATCATCAGCATATTAGCCGAAAGAGGGGAAACCAGAAATTTGTAATTAACGCCTTGAAGGCGATGAGACTCATGCGAAAGGGGTCTACTGGTTATTGGTGTTATGCCTTGAAGGTGGAGGATGGTGGAGTCGATTTTTCATCGATCTCAATTGTTAGTAAGTTCTCAGATATCTTTCCCAACGAGTTGCTGGGGTTACCACCGGACCATGAGGTTGAGTTCGCTATCGAGTTAGAGCCGGATGCGGCTCTGATTTCAAAGGTGCCGTATCGGATGGAACCTTCCGAGATGCTTGAGTTGAAGAAGCAGTTGAGTGAGCTTCTTGAGTCGGGGTATATTTGACCGAGCACTTCGCCTTGGGGCGCATCGGTCCTGTTTGTGCAGAAGAAGAATGGTTCACTGCGTTTATGTATCGACTATCGTGAGCTAAAAAATGTGACCATAAAGAACAAGTATCCCTTACCTAGGATTTATGACTTGTTTGATCAGTTGCAGTGAGCTGCAGTATTCTCGAAGATCGACTTGGGATCGGGGTACTGTCAGCTTCGGGTGAAGGAGTCTGATGTCCCAAAAACAGCTTTTCAGATGAGACACGGACATTATGAGTTTGTTGTTATGCCCTTTGGGCACCAACGCACCGGCGGTGTTCATGCAGTTGATGAACAAGGTTTTCATCGAGTAATTAGATAAATGTGTCGTCATCTTCATTGACGATATCCTTATCTACTCGAAGAAGAAGGAGGATCATGCGCATCATCTGCGTGTGGTGTTGGACGTTTTGAGGACCGAGAGACTCTATGTGAAATTCTCGAAATGCGAGTTCTGGCTGAAGGAAGTGATGTTTCTGGGTCACGTGATTTCAGCCGAGGGGGTTTGTGTGGATCCACAGAAGATTGAGGCAGTGCTGGATTGGACACCGTCTAAGAATGTGAAGTTGGTCTGTAGTTTCTTGTGTTTGGCTGGCTACTATCGTAGGTTCATCGAGAGGTTCTCGAAACTGGCTCGGACACTTACACAGTTACTTTAGAAATCTGATGAGTTCGTCTGAAATGACGAAAGGCAGTCAAGTTTTGAGTAGTTGAAGAGGCATTTGACTTCAGCCTCGATTCTAGCATTGCCGCGTGGCAACGAGGGTTTTGATGTTTATAGAGATGCTTCGGGTCAGGGTCTTGGGTGTGTGTTGATGCAGCACGCCAAGACTATTGCGTATGCGTCGAGGTAGTTGAGGCTGTATGAGCTCAATTACACTACTCACGACTTGGAATTAGCGTCAGTTATTTTTGCGCTCAAGATTCGGCCTCATTATCTCTTTGGCTCTGCATGTCAGATTTTTATCGATCATAAAAGTATGAAGTACATATTTACTCAGCGGGAGTTGAATATGAGGCAGAGGAGGTGGTTGGAGTTGATTAACGATTATGACCTCAAAATCATTTATCATCTAGGCAAGGCGAACGTCGTGGCAGACGCCTTGAGTTGGAAACCGATTATGTTGCGGACGCTTGAGATACTTACGTCTCAATCTGAGTTTCAGCATGATTTTATAGAGTTGGGTGTTGAGATTTTGTTGCCAGGAGTGGTCGGGCAACTTTGTGCTTTGGAAATTTCGTCGTCACTAATCGATAAAATTAAACTGGAGCAGTTGGAGGATCTGATGGTTACTCAAATCCGAGAGAATGTTCTTATGGGGAAGTCTCCTGGATTTTTGATTCACGAGGACGGTGTGTTGAGATTCTAGAGTTGGCTTTGTATACCGAACGACTTGGAACTGAGGCACAGTATTTTGTGTGAGGCCCATGCTACGCCTTACTCAGTTCATCCTGGTTCGAGTAAGATGTATAAGGACCTAAGGAGGAACTTTTGGTGGAATGGTATGAAGGAGGAGGTCGCACAATTTGTAGTGAGATGTTTGACTTGTCAGTAGGTCAAAATCGAGCATCAACGACCAGCCGAGTTGTTGCAGTCGCTTTCTGTTCTGGAATGGAAATGGGAAGATATTTCGATGGACTTCATCATGAGCTTGCCGAGGCCGAAGTCTGGTATGAATATGGTCTGGCTGTGCTCAAAGGGAAGAGAGATGATTAGATGTTCCACCACTGATTCTTTATTAGTAATATTTTTGCTATTTGCTTCTCGCATATTTTCCCATAAAAATTTAAATGGGGGCATAAACCACAATACCACCTTCTGCTTTTGAGATTACATTGTCAAACTTCTGATTCAGTAAATGAAAATGAGAAAGTCGTGTTTGATCATATTATATAAACTCTTGTCGAGTTTTATAAATTCAGTAATGAGGTTCATTATAATAATTTACATGAAAAGATTTTCTGTCTTGCCATCTTTTAGTTTTGAGATACAGTTTACCCCTCCTCGTCTGATTTACTATCTGGACAGGTTTTTTATGATGCACTTGAAGCACTGAGAATTAGGGTTTGATTATGTTTTGAGGTTTATTTCATCATTAATTGATGAATACTTTTTATTGATTAACTAAAGAACTAGGCAAAGGTTATTTTGAGTTCTTCCGATCCATCGATCTGTCTGCCTGACCGTGAACTCTATTTCCTTCAACAATTTTTAAACCATGTGCTCTATTTTTTTCCACATCCCTTTCTTTTGATTATTGTGTTGTGTGTGGGTGGGATGCCGGTGTGCAAATGTCTACTAGCCATTAAGACAAAGATGCTCAATAATCTGCCTTCTCAATTTTTTTCCTTTTAATTCTCCTAATGGTTTTCCTTAATAGATTATATTATCAAATTTCATTTCAGTGGGGCATTTTTTCGGTCAGCTACATCACAACCTTAGATTTTTTTTTGTCCATTTTTTTTTAAATTTGGTATTCTTTGTGCTTTGGTTTTTCTTTTTTCTTTGAGGGGGGAGGTCTGCTAAAATTTTGTGTAATTTTCGTGGATAGAGTGATATATCCGTGCGTGATTGAAAACTTGCTTGTGCGGAGAACTTCCGCAGCAGCTCGGTTCTCTTTTTCGCCATTGGTAATATTCTGAGGTTCTGCTGTCACCGATCAGAGAAATATCACACTGAAATGAAATTTGATAATATGATCTGTTAGGAAAAATCATTACTGAAATCAAAATGAAGAAAAACTCGAAAAGCAGAGCTGCGAGGGTCTGCATTTTGACTGAGTTATGCCTTTGCAATAGAGTGGCTGAAACATATGAGTAATCTACATAGGACTTTCCTTGTACTGGATTTTTTAGGAAATAGTTTTTTATTCTTATTCTTTATCTTTATTCTTTGGCGTCGACCTTTCTGTTTTCCTCTTCTCGCCTTCGAAACTAGGGTTTTAGTTCTCGACAATTTCTACGCGCTCGTGAGTTTGGCTCGTTTGGAATATCCTCAGGTAAACATTATTCTCTCTCTGTCTGTTTCTCTCTGTTTGACTCGTTCTTCCTTTTCTGCGATTTCGTTGCAGCCTAGGTTTTTTTTGGCTGGTCTTTGCTTGTTTGGTTTGTTATTTTCAGGTTTCTGATTTCTCGTATTCTTTGACATACTCCTGTTGATTTAGGGTTTTCCTGAGAGTTGGGTAGAAAAATTGTGCTTTTTGGTTTATGGTTTCGATTGTCCTTCAATGTTCAAATTTTTGGACCAAAGTTTAATTTTGTTGAATATAAATTTTCTGCTATTCTTGGTTTAGTTCATAGTCATTGGTGATTATTACTTTTTCTTCACAGTTTCTGAACTCCTGCTCTGTTTTTTAGGCCTTTTATTTTGATTGTTGTGTGTGTGTATGTGGGGTGCTATGCTGCGTATCTGTGTATATCCTCTGGTATTCTTGATTTCTTTCTTCATCTTGCTTTTTCATTTCGGGCTGGTCTGGTCTTTGCTTGTTTGGTTTTTTTTTTTTCAGGTTTCTGATTTCTCGTGTTCTTTGATGTGGAATAGATATTCTCTGTTGTTCTTGGTTTAGCTCATAGTAATTGGTAATATTTGGCCTTTTACTTGGATTGTTGTGTGTGTGTGGGGTGCTGTGTATGCGGTGTTTTCAAATGCTCTGCACGTTCCCTAGTTTTATGTGCCTCTCGGGCATTGTGTCTAGAATTTGACTGCTGTGTTTTTTTCTTGGGCTGTGTATGTGTATATATGTCCTGTGTAGTGCTGTGAGTGTGAGGCTACAGGCCACACACAAAGTTACATTCTTAAAGTATTTCCAATTTCTCTAACTTGAGGTTGAATTTTTATTTGTTGCCATGTACAATGCGGCCCCTAAATATATACAGTTTCATTAATCGTGTCCTTGATCTTCACCAAATTAATCTCCAACTAATTACCAAACCAGAACATTATTTGAATATACTCCCCCACGTGTAGTGGCATTGAGGGGGTTCATTTGTAATATACTAGGGGCGCCAAAAAAAAAATTGAATCTCTTGATTTATATCATAGAGGATACCCCCACTCCTATAGATAATAAGAGGGTAAGGTATGGTAACCACTGTCTCACGCTGTCATATTTCCTTTGCTTCTTTTTTTCTTTCTTTTTGCCACGGTCTAAAAGACTGTTTTACATGATCTACTTATAGAATAAATGTTTCTGTAAAAAGTGATGAAATGTTTAATGTCCTTGGCCATTCACCGTTTTTTGGCTAAGATGTTTCTACAGGGTTATTCTTTGCACTGTTTTACAACATGACTTTTTGGACCCTAAGTAATTATGACTCTACCTTTCCAACAAATAAAGTAAACGAATATGTTTGGTATTTCAGTGTCAAATAAAATTTCATTCTGCTCAGTTTACTTCGTTTACTTTCTGTGTTTCAGCGGCTCCAATGCGTCATGTGTAAAACATTTTCAGGTATTGTACAGGCAGAAGATAATTCTTTTTGGAGGCTTCTATGATACTCTTAGAGAAGTGGGGTTGTTCCCGTGGTCTTATCTTTGATTATATTTTCCATTATTACTTCATAGTATTAGTGTAATTTATTTATTTTCAGGTGTATTTTAAGATAATCTTGATGATATTAACATTTGAGGTAATTGGATTCTTATAATGACAAGGACAACGATGATCAACCTAAATAGTACCAAGGCAATTTTGAACTTCAATCTTCTAAACTACTGAACCTCTTCTAAATATGTGTTGCTCGTAGATTCATTTTACATTTTAAAGAGGCTGCAAACTGTAGTAAATATGTACGCTTGAAAAGTAATTTGCATCGATTGGTAGATTAAAATTACATTCCCATCTGGCCTAATTTTATGGGCACCACCGTGCAACGCACGGTGTGCCACCTAGTATATATATATATATATATATAGGAAATAGATCATATGAAAACTAATTACCGTGTGAAATCTAGAAACTTTTGTAGGTCATTGATATTAGTGATCTAACGGCTGTAGATGAGTAGAATTATATGCATTTATGTATTTTTTTATTGCATTAGTTGTTGCATATACTAGCGACCAGCTTGATGCAACAAATAATAAGAAATATGCAATGAAATTACTTAATAATGCAATTGGTTTCTAGATTTCACCGTTAAGGGTGTTTCCACCATAGTCAATCCCTATATATATATATATATATATATATGTATATGTATCCGTGCGCGTGTGTATTTTATATTTTTTTGGTTGTATTTATTAGGTATTGAATGACATATTCATACTGGGTTGGATTGGTTTTGGGCTTGGTTTAAGATGGTACCTTAAGTAAGAAATAATTCACTTAGTTTATGAATTTACTAAGTTCAAATAGATACATCCATTAACTCAAGTTCGACTTAAGCCCACCACTAGTTAATTATTACATTAGGTTAGTGATTGGTATTTAATTAAATAGTTTAATCTTCATCTAATAATTAAATATATTATTAATCAATTATATATACTTAAGTAAATCTAAATTTCATTCAATAATGAAATAATAAACAACTTTAAATTATTTATGGAAATTAATAATCTAATCTGATTACAAGAAAGTGGGATCACACAGGCGTCAAGCGCCTTAATGGTTCACTACACCATAGATGGCTTTCTACACTTAGGGAGGGGTGTTACCTTCTTGGATGTTACCATAGCTATGAAATTTTGGACCTACCACAACATTCGGGTTATGGTGTTACCGAATTCTGAAATATATATTACTCTAGCTATAAAAGGTGTAACTCTCAGTAACACTATGAGATGTGTTACCTTAGAGTATTAATAAACAAAATTTTGAATTTTATATAAAATTAATGATTTAATAAATTTTTAACTTTAAAAATAATTAATTTTAATAAAATATTGAATCTATTTTTATAAAAAATTATTCTATCAAATAATGAATTATATATATATATATTATATAAATAATAAAATATTTTTAATAAACTTAAATTGAAAAGGTTTTAAAATAAAGTAGTATTTGAAAATTAATAAATTTTGATTTAAATAATTAAAAAAATTATTAAAAAAATAAAAGCTTGTAATAACTATGAATAATTACAAAATAATTAAAAAACAAATTTAATGTCTACATATAATAATAATTTTAATCATTATAAAATAATATGATATAATGACTGAAAATGAAAATAAAAATATATTGCATAAAATTGAATGGAGTATTAATATTAATTGAAGAGTTAACATATTAAATGCACTAATAGAATAAACATCAAAGACTTCGGTACGTCTCACTTCGGTAATGTATATTAGCAAAGTAAAAACAAACAACAACTTCGCTTTTCAATTTACCGAAGTAAAAAATCCACATAGACTTCAGTAAATGGTACCAAACAAAAAAGTAGGAGTTACTTTAAAAATTTAAAGTTACAAAGACTTCGCTAATTTGATAATTACTGAAGTAAAAAGTGTGAAATTTTATTTTTTATCAAAAAAAATTTACAATAGCAAAGTGTATGTCTTGAGACCGAAAATTGAAGAAGGCATTGGCCCAACCGAATAAAGATATTAATCGGTCAAAACCTAAACTTATTTCTCACAACCCTTGAAAATCAGCTCGTTCTCCATTTCTCTCTCTCATGCATCTCCTGCCCCGGTCTCCATCCTCTTCCATCGACTTGCGCTTCTAGACATTCTATCTCCAGCGACCATGGCCAGCTCAACTCGGTGGCGTACATGTCCTAAATCGGAGTAGATCGGAGCGGCAGCCTCTTCTCAGCACAATTCAAGGACCTGGTTTGGGAATCTGAAATCCCAGATTCGACTCTAGGTGGAAGAGAAAGAAGCCATGGTCTCCGTTAAGGCTCGACAATGACTCTCTGTAGATGCGACTGAAGGTGTCGCGACTGAAAAAATTGTGCTCCGATTTCAGGTTCATTTTCTTACTGCTCCGATTTTGCTTCTAAAAGAAATGAGGTTTTATGTGTTATGTGATTTTGGGAATCGGTTTCGTCTATGAAATTGTGCTGGTGTTTGTGTGAAAATGTTTGAAGGTGACTTACCATTGACCTGTATTTGAGTTGATTGGATATTATGATTGTTATTTTGATTTTTGGTGAATTTCAAGTAAGTGAATGATGAAGGAAGGGTGTGTAACACCCCCGATATATTCAGGAATATTACAGCGCCGTAAATCCTTTACATAAGGATTTACAAGGCTGGAGAATTGAACAGACATTAACAGGTACAAATGAATGGAAGTAACGGAATTGAGATATAACAGTTCTGATCAAATAGTGATAATACAATTGTTCAACAGAAACTTATTAATACATCACCAAATTCAAATTCATCATAAACGACTACGTACTCGAGTACTGATTGAAATAACCAATAAACAACAGTCAAATAAACCCGGCCGGAACATCACTCTGCACCCTCGTCGTCATGCAGCTCCAGTGGTTGTTTTCCCGCTCTCCTGGATCCTGAACATAAACAAAATGTTTACCCCCGAAGGGGTTAGCACAATAATGCTAGTACAAGTACCACAACATATTATTCATATCTCACGAAGAATAATAACATAAACGACAAATATAACAACGAGTCTTCTCCTACGAGAAACTCATAAATGACATACACAACTGATAATCACAACAAGATATCATAACATACACATGGTAATTCCGACGATCCAGCGTTCACTGCCTAGAACCCACGATGCTCCCGTCAGACCAACTCGTGGTGGAAAAACCCGTCCGATGATCCAGCGCACGCTAGCATAGATCCCCCGATGATCCCGTCGGACCAACACGAGGTGAACATACAATAACGACATACATGCACGACAATATGTATAACATCAATACATAATACAAATAAGGTACTTGCCTCGATTCGAAGACAAGAACAATACTTCCACGAAAACGAACACTCGAAGGTCGCCCCCCTCAATCAATCACATAACAAGCTCGAACCTTAACAAAAGAAATAATATAGAATTTATCTCACGTCGTACAAATGTCTAACAATTTGATTTACGGCCAAAAGCTCATAAAATGTAATCTGCCTGAACTTCTTAGCGCACTCTAAGTACTCTGTGTAGCGTGCGTTAAGTCTGCTCGATAGCGCACGCAATAACAAAGTCTAGCGTACGCTAACTCTGCATGGTCAGTACTTCACTGATCAGCCGACTGACTCGTCCGATGGCCTAACGTACGTTACGTACCAAACATAGCGTACGTTAACTCATGCTCGATAGCGCACGTTAATCTACATAGCTTAGCGTGCGCTAACTGTGCATGGCAGTTTACTACTGGGCAGTAGACTAATCTCAACATGATCAAACCAAATGAAATCTTCAGTGTTAACTCATGTTACCTCCATGAATATCATGCTCATATGGTTATGAATGATCTTACGGATAACAACAACTTCGGATTCAAGAATATGTATACTATTATGAAACTATATTCTATTTCGATTACAATTCTTCATGCGATAATTCGGAAGGCTTAACGGTCGATATCAACACCTTTATATCAATCAAAAACTATCATTCTGTAGTTTGATTAACATTCCATCTTTACAAGATAAATCCTTCCATGATCAATCCTTTAGATTCGTCTAACAATAATGATGTTAAAGTCAAGTCCATGATTGCTATGAAAACACCTACTAGATTCGGATTACCAATGATAGAAGCTTCCTCTACTTGTTCATGGTAATAAAAATTCAAATCATGATGTTCATAATCAAGGTACTTAAGGAATAATCATCTCAATATTCCAAACATGATGTGGTTTGGATAATTCACCCAAGAAACTCATTATTTTGCTAGCATGATCATCTTATTCTCCATAACACGAATCTAGAGTTTGAGATAGAATCAACATACCTTAATATGATGAAATCACTGAACTCCAAAGGTAGAATCTGACTCCGGTTGGTTATATGTCACTCCAAGGTGCTACTTCAATTCAATGATCAATAACAAGAAGTATCCAATGTCCAATGATCAAGTGGATGTGTTATAAGTGTGTCTAAGGAAGATGATATGCCCTCTGGTCTCTCAAAAACGAAAGATGAACGAAGGAAATGAGAACAAAATGGAGTGATGGACCATATATAAACTTTCTGTACAAAAGCAGATTAGCGTACGCTACCTATACATCCTTAGCGCGCGCTAATAAGAGTTGACTCCAAAACTGTCCAGGTTCATCCGCGGGAATCTTAACCGGTCCTACGTCCGGCTGGCGCATGTGTTAGCCGCCTAGCTCAATAATTGATTACCTAGCGCACGCAAGTCCTACATTCATAGCGTGCGCTAGTAGTAGCCGATAGCGTGCGTTTAGATACCTTCTTAGCGTATGCTATCACGAGTTTGCATGAGAAAATTTGCATGAAGATATACTTATGTACAAAGATACCAATGTGAGAAATAACATACTCCAATTATCGAGATCATAAGTCCGAATGATACAGGGTTCGAATACAGATGAGATACACAATAATAAATCCGGATATTACAGGGTGGAATCTGGAATTGACAAGCTACTGACCTGTATTTGAGGGCCTATTTTGAGATGGCTATGGTCGGTTTTTGATGAGGGTTATATGATGAAAGTTGTTCTATTTGGTTTTTATTTTATTTACGCGAAAGCCTCGAGTCATTTCGTTATACGAGTAAGGAGATATCAATGTTTTAGTGAAGCACAGAAATTTCAATACTCTGTCCTAAGAAAGAACCAGTCCGTTTGTTGGGTAAATGAGAATATTTGGAAGTAAAAATTTTATGGAATATTGACTTCATATCCAAGAAGAAACATGTAAATTTTCATAATAGGATAATTATTTTTCAATTTATTAAAATATTTAAGTGCGGTGTGCACAGTAACATTTTAATTCCCAGAATGGTTGTCTTGTTTTATAGAATAGTTTTGAAAGGGTTAATTGCTTTATTTCTTATTGGTCAAAGAATAAAAGTTGTTGGATTATGCCTTGTTAATGTGGTTGTCGAATATGGTATACAGAAAACATGTGAATTGGGAGTAATGTTTGATTTAGTGCAACTAGCTCAAATTATTTTGCGCAAGTGAAGGTCTGTTTTAGAATAAATGCTACGGATAATATAGACATGAGTTTAAGTTGAATTGTGAATATGTATTATACTTTAATGTCCAGTTTACTCAGAAAAAAGAATCAAGTGAATTGAGTGCACAATTTCCTGTTGTTTTCGATATTCAAATCCTATGTGACGATGTTTCTACAGATGGTGAATATGAGATGATTATAGATCTGACTTGTTTGTTCTCATGTCTCTTACTTTTGGGTTTGTATATTGCATACAGAAAGATTCGACACAAAAATATTGTACAATTCACAGGACTATGCACCATGCACCAGACCTCCAAACTTGTGTATAGTAATAGGTTTACATAAGTCTTTAGAAGTTTATATGAGATTTTCCTCTAAAGAAAAAAGGGAAACTCTTTTGTCATTTCAGTTCATTTTGGCTTAAAATTACATTTTTCTTTAATTATAGAGTATATATCTGGAGGGAGTCTCTACGACTATTTACTCAAGCAAAAGGGTATTTTTAAGTTTCCAAAATTGCTGAAAGTAGCCATTGATGTATCGAAGGGAATGAACTATTTGCATTAGAACAACATAATTCACAGGGACTTGAAAGCAGCTAATATTTTGATGGATGAAAATGAAGTAAGCATTATGTTCTTCATTATAATTATATTTTTTTTCATTAGTTCTCAACTGTAAGTCATATGAATTCTGATATTTCATATTTCAAATCTTGTAATATGAAAAGTTAAACTCGGGTTTTGGAAAGAATAATCACTCTTAACTGGATATATTCTCCTCAGTAAAAGTAAGGACATACCCATTCTATTGCTTTGAGGGGAACATTTGATTATATGAAGCTATACTATCAGGTTGTTAAGGTGGCTGATTTTGGAGTGGGCAGAGTGAAAGCACAAACAGGTGTTATTTAAAATGAGAGAATTTGGACTATTCTTGTCTATTGAAATCTTTGAGCTAAAGGCTGTTCGATCCGGCGCTGATTACATATTCTTTATAATTTTTCCCATTTGAGGTTATAGAGCATAAACGATATGATCACAAGGCTGATGTGTTAGTTTCGGTGTGCTTCTATGGGAACTACTGACAGGGAAGGTATTTTCCATATTTTGTCTCTAAAATGTTGGTATCAGCACTCTCTTGATATTTTAATTTTTTAAACATTGTCATTTCTGGGCTGCCAGCTACCATACGAGTACTTGACCCCTTTACAAGCAGCCATGGAGTGATCTAACAGGTGAAACATTTTGTGTTTCGTGTAATTAGTTATTTCATTGGGTTAATTACAAAAATTACACATTAGGTTTACACTAATTTATTAAGAGAGAAAAAATCAGAAGATTTTTCTTTGGAATTTTTTTTAAGGCGGTATTTATGATTCTGAAAGATAAATGGAATTTCTTGGCGATTAGGTTAAACCCTCATAGGTAGTTTTCTCATACTTATCCCTTATTTCACTTGTTGCAACAACCGGATGGACATGCGAATGTCCATTATCTATCCTCTCAAGAGCTTATATCTGTTGAACTTAAATGTAATTGAAACCCAAAAGTTTTCGTCAAAGCCCAAAAGTCAAGGGCATATTCTAATCGGTTTCAGGTCAAGTTCAAAAGAAGGAGAGGTAGCGGTTGATACCCATACTATTGTTGAGTCTTTGATGTGATGTTGTCATGTCGGTTTATGTTGTTTTCTAATTGCTGTGTTTGCTGATCAACCAGGACAAGAGTAAGTATAACACTCCGAAGTATTGCTTTGTTGTCAGATTTGTATCCTGATTTTAAGTGAATGCCAAGTAGCTTTTAATTGAATGATTTTCCCCTCATTGTTCTTTTATGCAACTAAGGATTATTTAAGGATGATGTCGTACCCTAATTCTACACCATATAATTCATTTTATTGAAACACGATACTGTTAGATGGTGTTCTATTTCTTGTTTTATTTGACTGCTATGAGTGTTCTGTTACTTTCATGTTTGGATGTTTTTTTGGATTGACATCGGCATTAGTTGTGAGCAAACACATGGGAAGCATAATCATATAGAAAGATGTCTATCCCATCTATTCTTCAATTTCCTTGTGCATATATATAGTTATCTATATAGGCTATATTATATTAACTATACCTCACTTTTGCATTCTTTCCTTCATTCAGCATCAAGTTTTTCCAGGTATCCCAAGTTTGTGGTAGAACTGCTTACTAAATGACTCCTGTTTGATTAATCAGTTCTGCTTTAAGGTGTACTCCAAGACCTGAACTGGTCTCTTGAATCAGCTATCATAAATATGTAAATTCCTCTGCTTCATGTAGTGGGGGCCCAAATAAAAGTGTTCTTCTAATATGTCTTTGCAGGTTGACATGGTGTCTGAGGCCTTTGAGATTTCTTAGTTGACGACTCATGGGATCAAAGCACTGGTACATGCAACACCGAAGAAGAAAAAATGAAGGATCTAATAAAGGATCGTGTCTACCAATCATATTGTTGTCGTGTCTTGCATATGCATGCGGGTGGTTGCATTTTATGCCTGGGATCATGTAAAAGACCTGACCTTGTATAGGTACATAGATTGCCTTATTTTCTTAAAAATCAGATCGCCTTTGATTTGTAGATTTATATCGAATAGCAATAGCTTATCCTAAACTATCGCTTACCGCCGGACGCTTAATATGTTGGGACTTGGGAGCTGTAAATTTTCTTAAATATCTCAAAGTGGTCTGCGTCGGCATTATAGGCAGATTTTCATGGAACTTCATATCTGCTCTCTCCTTGGAGCCCTAGGATTCAATTTCATGAATCAAATTCCTAGACAATCTCAGATTAATCTTTTCTTTTTGTTGTTTGTTCTATTACTGACTTTTGTGGCTGTTTTATTTTGTGGCTGTTCTATTACTCACCGAAGCCCCAGCCATGTCCTTCAAGACCAGAGGGGTACTGCTCTCTCTCTCTCTCTCTCTCTCTCTCTCTATCTCTATCTCTCTCTCTCTCTCTCCCTCTCTCTCTCTATCTTCTTCTTTTTTTAACTTAATCTACGAAGTTTGCCTGACTGTAACTCTTCATTTATGCATGCGTGTATTTTTTTGTTTTGGGGGGTCAGTGTGTGATTAAGATCCTGATATTTGGAAGTGGATAAGTAATTTTTCGTTGGTTTTGACATTATATCATCTAGCTGGTGGTTCATCTCCTCTGCTTTCATATAGTTAAATATGAATACGCCCATTCAGCGTTCAACTTACTTTTTTCAGGAGGCTGTTTTGATTTTTTGAGGATCGCCTAAATTGAATGGATTAGGTGTTTCATGAAGTTAGTTTCATATCGGGTGATGGATTTTCATATATTGTTTCTTGAGCCTAAATTTTAGTCTTTTCACTGTTTTCTTTAGTTTCAAATATATGATGGATTTTCATATATTGTTTCTTGACCTTTAAAGTTTCAAATGTCCCATTTTCATAGGTTGATGTTGGTTTACTTTGCAGGCTACGATTAAGACCAAACTCAAGTCATCATCAGGACTTGATGGAATTGAGTCAGGTGGAAAAAAATCCCATGGTCCGAGTTGGCTTATAAGCAGACATGATGCAAAGGTTGTGAAAACTTCTACCCAGGCAAAAAAGATACGGCATGACCTTGTTCACGAAATGGACGCAAAGGTAAACAGGAAGGTCAATGAAGAAGTGGATGCCAAGGAGATGGTACTCCCATGACCGGCGGCCCTAGCGCTTAGACATCCACTTTCATGTCTTTGTACCTTTTGAACTAGTGTGTTGGTTCTTTTATTGCGTTTATGTTATATTTTTGTTCTAGTACTTAAAGTTGGAGTTGGCGGATATGAGTTGATGTAGTTGGTGGATGATGTAGTTTTGGTTTTGAACTGATGTAGTTGGTAGTTTTATGATTGGATGGTTTTTTGAATTGGTTTGTTGGTATTTTTAATTGGAAATGCAATATTTAAAGTTTATATTTTTATTTTGTTAAACTAAGGTGTTACCTTAGGTATAATATATATGTTACCAATGTCTTGCATTGGCAACACACAAGGTGTTGCAGTTGGTAAAATAGGTGTTACACTAGACTAACTAATGTTAGCATATCTTGTGGGGCCCACAAACTGGACCCCAGACAGTGGACCCCATGTGAGCCCCATCAAGGTGGCCCCACAAAGTGGGCCCATATATGGGTCCTACCTGTGGGCCCACAAAGGTGGGTCCCACCGACGGGGCCCATTTTGTGGGGCTCGTCTGATTTTCTATATATTTTGTAAAATCATAAAGTCTATTGCAACACAGAAGTGATGTTGTTGTAGTATCCTCATGATGTTGCTATAGAGTTCTTTGGTAACGAGTTTGTCTATGTTAGCTTAGGCTGCTTATCTTGTTGTCTTTGAGTCCAAAGGCTACTGCTCACAGAGCAACTTAGCTAAAGTGTTACCTTTGCCCATTTTGGGTCCGTGGCAACAGAAAATTGGGTCTAAGGTAACACAGTTATATGGTTGCCAAAAGCCATTATTTAACTTCAGGAGGTTGTCGATATGACTAATTCCCTTGGCCTCCTTATAACATATTAGAGCATTATCAGCAATTGGACATTTGACCATCGCCACGATATTTGGTTCGATGATAGTTGCCTTGGGCGTTTGGTCAGACCTTCACTTTAACTTTTGCCATTTGAGCACTCTCGCTCTCACGTTTGGTGATATGCTTCCTTATCTATCATCTGACTCGATATGTCCTTAATGCCCGGATCATATTATAATCACGACTATACCTGATTATACGACTCAATCACCTTTTATGATCACTACACCATTCAGATTCAAAGGACTTGGAAATGATGTTAGCTTTGCCTAGAACTACAGCCACGCTGCTTGATTCATGACTTAGTCTAACCGTCCTTCAATGCATACAATTTCAGTTTAGGAAAAAAGACTTAAGAAGTACTCGTACGAATTCTAGAGGCGAATTTCGCCTGAAGGTCATAGCACTTAATTTTGCATAATACTTACTCCAGATTTCCACTAAAGATTGTTATATATGTTGACATGTTCAAATTGATGTTTATGCATTCGATCCCGATGTCAACAATCATTTTAGTTTTCTATAGTAGATGGATTTTGAGGAAACAAGTAAGTAGATGATTTAATTCTACCAATATAGATGTCGGATGTCACTTTGATATTTTAGCGGACGAGGCTTTATGAGACGAAGACTTTGAATATTTAGAATTCTCTTAACTCGTGTACATATCATAATAATTCGAGATATTTTACAAGGTACTCATATTTATTCCAACAGTTGAAAATATATATCAGAAAGTTTATGAAAAAATATGATTTGACCCCAAAATCTTATAAAATTATATTTTTGAGGTAAAGGCAAGAAAACTTTGAAATATCGACACGGGCTAACTACATAGTCTTTATTACGAACGCTCGTTATGATACGGGGTATCAAAGTCAGAAGCTATACATCAAATTTTGAAAATTTTGTTGAAAAATTAGGTACCTTCGCCGTTTGAAGTTTACGCGAAGTAAGATAAAGTTATCAAACTCTTTTACTTTGCGGAAGCGTATTAAAGTGCGGAAGATAAATGACACAAGATTTATAGAGGTTCGGCCTATAATGCCTACATCCTCTCTTCGTATCTTTTTCTTTAGGCTAAAGATCAACCTCTATGCCTCGTCTTCTATCGGTTTGAGGGATACCGTTACAATCTCGTCTTCTATCGGTATGAGATAAACTGTTACACTCTTGTCTTTAATTATGTCGGTCTAAGATAAACCGTTTTTCTTTTCTATCGGACAAGAAAGCAACCTATCTAGCTTTCGATGGGTACTAGACAAACCTCACTTTGATTTAGATATGATTCTAATAATGCCGGATCAACGATTCTAATAACACCGAATCAATCTATAATCCGTATCTTTCCTCTCGTGTATGATTTAGTATATGAGCATTCAAACACTATCAATTAAGCACAATTACAACAAAAATAGTGAATATAATGATATCTGATCAATATGTGATTTGCTTGTAGTTGTTGTCTTGAATGATACCAAATGACTTGGTATTTATAGGCAAAACCTCTCAACTATCCGTTAGTCCACTACCTTAATTTAGCGTGCGCTATTTCTCCTTTAACGTGTGCTAATCCCCTCTTTTATGTACGTTATCTGCATGGTTACGTACGTTACCTGCTCTTGTCTTCAGTCCAGTAGCTTCTGATACTTTCATGTAGCATGCGGAAGATAGAAAGTGTAGCTTGCGCTAATATAACGTCATTGCATGCATCATATATATCCGTTGCATGTCCTTTTGACTCAGGCTCTTCCAACGTTCATTTGTTTGAATTCGAATGTTATTTAGCGTGCGCTGTTATCATCCATAGCGTGCGTTATGTCTTCGTCACTGCATACGTCATTCTCCATGTTGAAAGTCTTCACAACGGTCATATTCTTTGTTAGCGTGCGTTAACCTTTATATGTAGCATGCGCTAACCTTCAGGTGATAGTTCAGGTGAGACTTCAGGTGGCTTTCTTAGCGTGCGTTAAGCTATGCGCATTGCGTGCGCTAACTGCTATTCTGCCCAGTTTAATTCCTTGTTGTTTTGGCTCCGTTCTATTGTTTGTTTTGTTGTTTTGGGATCGTCAATTCATCATCAAAATTAATTTATGATTATATGAAATAAAATATTCCAACAATCTCCCCTTTTTTGGTGATGACAAAACAACAACCTTCGATGGTATTTTTATTTTATACCTGCAAAAATACAAACAATTAGAGATCAAAGTTTTCGGTTTTGCCTATGTCGTTAGTTTTCTTCTCCCCATCTTTTCTTACCTCCTTTTCGACTCATTCTCATTTTTTATCGACATTATTCCCCTTTCTCATACTCTCCCCCCTTTTTGTCATAATAAAAAGGTGCAATAATAAATATAGAAAAATCAATAAAGTATGACAAATATCGGGTAAACTCCCCCTGAAAAATAGATCTCCCCATTTTTAAGAATAGTTGCTCACCCTGGGTTAGATACCAATATTGTTGAAAATATTAATTATTAAAATACCAATAGATGGAAATATATCAATTTTGATTTTTGAGGATCCAACCGAGAGTTGGTTTTTCTTTTGAAGCATAGACGATATTCGGTATAATAGTTCCTTTTGGAATCCAAACTTTTTTAATTTTTATCGTCCGTCTTGGGCTTTTGCAACTTGAAATATGATGCCCAAGTTTTAAATATTTCTCACATTGAGGTATTTTAAAATTTAAGGATTCGATTTTATTATTCACTTTAAATCCTAACCCCTGTTTATTTAAAGAGAATATTTAAACAGAAAATATTTGTTCAAATTTGTGATTTCCACAAGAAAATTTATTCGTTGAATTTTTAAGTTCGATTTGAACTTTCAGAAGATCACCCGTTAATTTATTTTCATTTTCAAGGCATTTAGAATGATCGGTTTCAATAAATTTTCCTTTTTTCATTTATTTTAGAAATTTTGATTTCCAATCATTTATTTTTCGATTGAAGGGATTTAATTTCAAATAAAGCATTTTGAAAATCGGTATGTAAAAGTTCGAATTGTTCAAATAATTCGTCTTAAGACGATGTACTAACCTGGCTTTCGACATCGCTTTCGTCGAATGAACTTCTTGCCATGAGTGCGAGGTTATTTTGAACATATTCATCAGCACCCTCTTCGTCACTCCATGTTGCTATGAGAATTTCCTTCTTAAGATTTGAGCCTCGGCAATTTTTAGCAAAGTGTCCTGGTTTACCATATTTTCGACAGTTATTGTCGAATTTCTTTGACTCGCTCGAGTTGATGTCTTTTCTTCGCTGGTTTAATAAGTTTTGGTACTTATTTATATTTTTGGCATAATATGCCAATTCTTCATCATCTTCGTCCACCAGGATTTCTTCTTTTCGAGACATCTTAGCTTCCAAAGCTATAGATTTTTCCTTCGGTTTCGGTTTGTCATTTCGAGATTTTAAAACTATCTCATAGTTTATTAATCATCCGACGAGGGCGCCGAAATTGTTGATACCTTTAGATTCTATTATAGCCGTAACCATCCCGTCCCATTCAACAAGTATTGTTCTTAGGATTTTCTTTACTTTTTCACTAATGGTTTCCCAAAAAAAGCTAGTCCATTAGTAATGACCGAAAATCGGTCGAGCATGTTTGTGATGGACTCATCACTTTTCATCATAAATAGCTCGTATTCATGGAGAAGCATATTGATCTTCGTCTCCTTCACTTGATATGTCCCTTCATGTGTTACCTCAAGCATCTTCCATATTTCTTTGGCACTATCACATGATGATATCCGGTTGTATTCTTCCGGATTTAAAGCACAATATAATAATTGCGTTGCTTTGCAATTATAGTGGTCGTTCTTCCAATCTTCATCATTATAATCTTCGAAGCTTTTCAGACAGTCGTCCGATTTTGTAGGAATTTTCGGACCTAAGCAAATTACTTTCCAAAGCTCGATGTCGTAAGCTCGGATAAAAATAGACATTTTCTTGTTCCACGTCATGAAGTTTAATCCATCAAAGAATGGAGGTCGATTTAAAGCAAGACCTTCGACCGGTGCAAACTGAAACGTCATTGGATCTTCTTTCCTCGGATGTTAAGCCGGTTTTTATGGACACCCTCTCCGATACCAATTGTTGAAAAATGAGGTACCTTCGCCGTTTGAAATTTACGCAAAGTAAGAGAGTTATCAAACTCTTCTGCTTTGTGAAAGCGTATTAAAGTGCGGAAGATAAATGACACAAGACTTATAGAGGTTCGGGCAATAATGCCTACGTCCTCTCTTCATATCTTTTTCATTAGGCTAAAGACCAATCTCTACGCCTCATCTTCTATCGGTCCGAGGGATACCATTACAATCTCGTCTTCTATCCGTCCGAGATAAATTGTTATACTCTTGTCTTTATGTCGGTCCAAGATAAAACATTTTCCTTTTCTATCGGACAAGGAAGCAACCTATCTAGCTTTCGATGGGTACTAGACAAACCTCATTTAGATTTAGATATGATTCTAATAATGCCGGATCAACGATCCTAATAACACCGAATCAATCTATAATCCGTATCTTTTCTCTCGTGTATGATTTAGTATATGAGCATTCAAACACTATCAATTAAGCACAATTACAACAAAAATAGTGAATATAATGATATGTGATCAATATGTGATTTGCTTGTAGTTGTCTTGAATGATACCAAATGACTTGGTATTTATAGGCAAAACCTCTCAACTAGCCGTTAGTCCATTGCCTTCATTTAGCATGTGCTATTTCTCCTTTAGTGTGCGCTAATCCCCTCTTTTCCGTACATTATCTGCATGGTTACGTACGTTACCTGCTCTTGTCTTCAGTCCAGTAGCTTCTGATACTTTCATGTAGCGTGCGGAAGATAGAAAGTGTAGCGTGCGCTAATATAACGTCATTGCGTGCATCATATATATCCACTGCATGTCCTTTTGACTCAGACACTTCCAACGTTCATTTGTTAAAATTCAAATGCTATTTAGCGTGCGCTATTGTCATCCATAGCGTGCGCTGTGTCTTCTTCACTGCATACGTCATTCTCCATGTTGAAAGTCTTCTTAACGGTTATATTTTATGTTAGCGTGCGTTAACCTTCATATGTAGCGTGCGCTAACCTTCAGGTGATACTTCAGGTGAGACTTTAGGTGGCTTTCTTAGCGTTCGTTAAGCTGTGCGCATTGCATGCGCTAACTGCTATTCTGCCCAGTTTGATTCCTTGTTGTTTTGTATTTATTCTATTGTTTCTTTTGTTGTTTTGGATTGATCGTCAATTCATCATCAAAACCAATTTATGATTATATGGAACAGAATATTCCCACAAATTTCAGTTCTGCCCTTTAAGCTTTAAAAAATTTATTTTTATCTTAAAACTTACAAATTTTAGAAAATTCAATATGGACTATTTATAATTTCAAATATTCGAGACTAGTTGCAATTACTTGTAATGGCCTCAGTGCTAGGTGCCTAAATATTTTTACATTTTAACATTTTCGAATTTCTATCTTGACCCCCTCAATTTGGTCTAATTTAACTTTTTTCCTGAGGAATGATAATTATTATATTTCAACCCAGATCGTTCTCAAATTTTTGGAGAAAATTTATTATTATCACAATAATTCAGAGAGTTCATCTTTTCTAGAAGTTTTATTTCGGGATAAAACATTTCCTGAAAATTCCAATTTTCGATCCCCGAATTCTCAAAAGTTTTATTTGTACCTCAGATCGTCATTTATAGTGAATTCTAATTTATGTGAAAGTCTAGGGATAAATTTAAAATATGATTGATGTGTTAAGTCTAAATTCTCAGTTATGAAGTCCATAAATTTTGGAATTATATTTTTGCCCATAAATTATCCGTCTTAGTCATATTTGGTCATTTTTCGAGATCAAGCTCGAATAATATAAATTCATCCACTAGAGTCCATCATCATAGTCATATATTTTTGGTGTTTCAAAATCCAAATTTAATATTCACAATATTGAGCACAGGAATTCACCAAGTGTAACACCCCCGAGATATTCAGAGAATATCAGAGGGCCGTGGATACCTGTCTGGGACCCACTAGGCTAATTTTTACACATAACACGTCAAATTTCACAAGATCCACTCGGGAATCAATAAATCCGATATAAATAAGGGGGTTCAAACCGATGACATCCAAGACCACGAAGAAATACAAGAAAGTTATACATCAACCGGAAAAGGACTTTCCTAAAGTACTCGAGTACCATTTATTATTACAAGGATGAAACGGACCAAAGAGAATAATGCTCAAAATAAAGGGAACCCAACTAGCCACAGTATCACGCCTCGCCATCATCATCGTACCGTCCTGGTGCTCGCTCGTAAGGATTCTTAGAACCTGAAAACACAAAAAGAGTTTTCCCCACACGAGAGGAGTTAGGGCAAGTATTACAAGTGAAACGTCACATCTTACACATAAAAGCATATGCACCAATTCAAAGCCATGATAATGATTTTCCGGAAAATGCAAATATCCAATTATATCTCAATCTCTTGATTAACCGTGGACTCGACAATGCGTGAATCTCTCCTCGACCCCGTCGGGTCATCTCGGAGTGGTTAACCCAAATGTTCACGGAACCATCATAAGCGGGACCCTCCTCGACCCCGTCAGGCCCTCTCGGAGTGAACGAATATAACTCTCACACTCATATGCATTACTTTCAACATTTAAGAATATAACTTTCACAAGAATCACTTGCCTGGAATGGGAGAAAAGGGTACGAACGATAAAGTACCAAGATTAAAGGTATAGACAACTCCGAACCTAGACAAATTCATAATCAACCATCAATAATCTATCGGTAGGAAAATAAGTCGGAATCCTCCCGAAAATACTACCCACGATACATGTATTCCGGTAATAAAACTCCTAGATGGCGAAACTCACTCAACCATCCCAATACTCAACAATCTCCGTAAATATACCAATAAATCCGTAGGAAAATATGTATCTAAGGTAGATAATCCACACTCCACATATTCCAATACAATAGCAAGCTAACTCGAAGAGATCGGAAGGAAAACCCCCAAATCCCGAAATTCTAGGGTTATGAAAAGTTTAACTTGATTTGGAGCGGTGGAGAGGATTAAATGTTGAATAATCCGAACTAGAAGCTTAGAGGTGTTGCTAGATGATTGCAGCTCGAAGAACTCTTCAGAAATCACCCGAAATCACCCAAGGAAGGATAAAGGGGATGAAATGAATTTCTCTCTCAAAAATTTGCTGAAAAAGAGGTGATCTGACTTGCGTGCCACGACGCGGACTGAGTGTGCCGCGGTCCGCGGCTGTAACTCACGAGCAGCTCCCAGCTTGGTGCCGCAGCACGGCCAGCAGAGGGCCACGATGCGCGGTACAACCGCTGCCAGGTTGGGTCTGCAAGGTGCATGCCTCGGCGCGCAACCCCTTGTGCCGCAGTGCACACTATTCGGGACCAAAAAGTGACGAAAAATGACCCAGGAAGAGAATAAACGTAATAAAACTTCAAACTTGGGAATAATGACATGAAATGGAATTGCGGAACCCCAAAACGGCGGTTCCGAGTGATGATCACAAAAATTGGTTCAAAGTCGCACGATTCGAACAAGAAAGAGTAAATTCGAAATGATATGAACTCCAAGATCAACATCAACTCACTAAATACTTACAACGAGTGTTAAAATACAAGAGCACCAAAACGGAAAAATTTACAAAAAGTATGGGTATTACATCCTCCCCCTCTAAAAGAAAGTTTCATCCCGAAACTTAAGAAAGGAATAGCTCTGGATATCGGGCACGTATGCACTCTTCGGTTTCCCATGTTGCTTCCTCAACTCCGTGCTTCGACCTCTGAACTTTAACCAACGGAATGATTTTGTGCCGGAGTTGTTTTACATGATGCTCTAGTACTTTCACTGACCTCTCTTCAAACTTGACGTCATCTGCTACCTCGATATCCCCGTAATCGATGATATGGCTTGGGTCTGGGACATACTTTCTCAACTAAGAAACATGAAATACATTGTGAACGTGGCTAAGGGATGGAGGTAACGCCAACCGATAGGCCAACTCACCAACTCTGTCGAGAATCTCAAATGGTTTAATATACCTCGGGCTAAGCTTGCCCTTCTTCCCGAACCTGTAGACTCCTCTCGTCGGTGATACCTTGAGTAGAACATGATCTCCTACATCAAATTCTAAGGGCCAACGATGAGTGTCAGCGTAAGATTTTTGTCGTCTCTGAGCAGTCAACAATCTATCTCGGATGATAGAGATCTTCACTTTAGTTTCCATCAATAAATCGGGCTCCGTCGCGACTAAATCAGAAGCTTCATCCCAACAAAGTGGGGATCTACACCGCCTATGGTACAATGCCTCAAAAGGTGCCATTTTGATCAATGCATTCCAACTGTTATTGTAAGTGAACTCGATCAACAGCAGGTGTATTGCTACTCCAGTCCAGGGCACACGCCCTCAGCATATCTTCCAATGTCTGGATCGTCCGGTCAGACTACGGATGGAAAGAAGTACTCAACCTCAACTCGGTGCCTAAAGCCTGATGGACCGACCTCCAAAAATGCGACACGAAACGACCATCTCGATCGAAAATAATAGACTTTGGCGTACCATGTAATATCACGATCTCCGATATAAAAATCCGGGATAATCGCTCTAGTCCCCACATATCCTTAATGCCAAGGAAATATGCCGACTTAGTCAATCAGTCAACAATAACCTAAATCATATGCATCCCCGTCTTAGTCCTCGGCATCCCGGTGATGAAGCCTATGGTAATATCTTCCCATTTCCATTAGGGAATAGGGAGAGGCTTCAATAGCCCGGCCGACCGTTGATGATTGATTTTGACTTGTTGACATGTCAAACACCTTGATACAAACTCGGTGACGTCTCTCTTCATGTTATTCCACCAAAAATTTCTCTTAAGATCTTTGTACATCTTACTCGTCCCAGGATGGATCGAGTAAGGTGTAGCATGCGCTTCTCGGAGTATTCTATGCCTCATCTCCGAGTTATTCTGAACACAAAGCCTACCTTGAAATCTCAAGGTGCCATCCTCGTGGATCATAAAACCAGGGGCTTTCCCTTTTTCCACATCCACCTTTAATTGGACAACCATTGGGTCATTTCCCTGTTTCTCCCCGATGTCATTGACCAAGGACGGAATAATCTCAAGAGTACGCATCTGACCCTGAACCCGCTGGATCCATACTTCGACTCCTTGCTCAATCAACTCCCGTATGATCTTCACTCGAGGTGTAAGGACCTCAAGCATCTGAAGAGATACCGATTTCCGGCTCAACGCATCAGCTACAACGTTGGCCTTTCCTGGATGGTAAAGGATCTCCAAGTCATAATCCTTTATCAACTCCAACCAACGGCGCTGTCTCATATTCAGTTCCTTCTGGCTAAAAATGTAGTTTATGCTCTTAAGGTCGATATAAATTCGACATGAAGAACCGTACAAATAGTGACACTAGATTTTCAATGCAAACAGTACTGCAGCTAACTCCAAATCATGGGTGGGATAATTTAACTCATACGGTTTAAGTTGCCGTGAAGCATAAGCGATAGTCTTATCATGCTGCAAGAGTACGCACCAAATTCCTTGTCCTTATGCGTCACAATAAACCGAATACCCAACGATTCCCTAGGGCAGGGCTCAAACCGGCGCGGTAGTCAGATGCCTTTTCAGCTCTTCATAATTCGTTGTCTCTCTTTGTTCCATTCGAACTTTTCGGACTTCTGGAGTAATTGAGTAAGTGGTCGAGCAAGTTTAGAGAACCCCTAGACGAACCTTCGGTAATACCCATCCAGACCCAAACTCTACGAACTTCCTTCACGTTCTTAGACGGTGTCCAATATAACACTGCCTCAATCTTCTGGGGAACTCGGACCCATTCCGCTGAAATCACATGCCCGAGAAACATGACTTCTTTCAACCAAAATTCACACTTATAAAACTTTGCATAGAGGTGCTGAGTCCTTAAAATCTCCAACACTAATCACAAATGCCGAGCGTGTTCCTCATCATCACGAGAATAGACCAGAATATCATCGATAAAAACGACTACACAATTATCAAGATGCTCAATAAATATCTTATTCATCAATTGCATGAATATCGCCGGTGCGTTGGTTAATCCAAAAGGCATAACCAAAAACTCATAATGCTCGTACCTCATACGGAAAGCGGTTTTAGGAATGTCGGATTCCTTTATTCGAAGTTGGTAGTACCCAGACCTCAAGTCGATTTTTGAAAACACCGCAGCTCCCTGCAATTGATCAAACAAATCATCGATATGTGGTAAAGGGTATAATGGTTACTTTGTTTAGCTCCCGATAATCGATACACAAATGTAGTGAACCATCTTTCTTTCTTACGAAAAAGACCGGCATACCCCAAGGTGAAGCACTAGGTCTAATATACCCCTTATCCAACAACTCTCCCAACTGTCTTTTAAACTCTTACATTTCTGAAGGTGCCATACGGTACGGTGCCTTAGAAATCGGGGTTGCACTTAATTCTAAATCAATTGTGAATTCAACATCTCACCCCGGTGGTAGTCCTGGTAAATCATCTGGAAAAACATCTGGAAATTCATTTACCACAGGAATTGAGGGAAGTTCGACTTTCCCATCCTCTATTTTCGTGGCATATCACCAATACCCAACACAGCCTTCTCTAATAAGTTTTGTCACCTTCAAAGCGGTAATTAAGAATTTCTGACATCCCCTTTTGTACCCCGTAAAAGAATACTTGGTACTGTCTTCGGCCAACATCAATATGACCTTCGTGCGATAATTCATTACCGCTCCGTGTCTATCAAGCCAGTCGTCGCCGAGGATTAAGTCTTCATCAAGGATATCCACGACGATCAAATTCGAAAGACACACTCTCTAAGTGATTCACACCGGACAATCTCTCACTTCTTCATTCCCTACGATTCTATCCCCGCTGGGCAGTTTAACCACAAAGGACTCACAAGGAGACAAACACTCAATATTTAATCGACGCACACAATCTAAAGAGATGAACTAATGAGAAGCACCAGAATCAAAAAGCACTCTAACTGGATGAGACAAAAGATAAACGATACGTGTCGCCACGGTAGCCTATAGATCTTCAGCTCTCCTCATATCAAAGACACGAGGTTGCACTTAACCCGTACTAGGGGCTCCCCCTCTAACAGACTGGCCCCGGCCTCTGCCCCGACCGTAACTCTGAGATGGATGACCTACAGATGATTTCTGATTAACACTCAGTTCTCCAGGCGCAGGAACTAACGCTTGATCCCCAAGTGTATTTTCCTCTTCCATACAATACATAGCTATGTGGCCTTCCTGTCCGTAATTAAAACACTTCAAAGGAGGTAGACTACAATCACGATTAAGATGACCTTGTTGGCCATAATTAAAACATGTCACAACCTAGTTGGACACACTAGTACCAGCTCTGAAATTTCGTTTTCCTACAGACACATGGGAAGACCCTCTGACTGGATAATTTGCCGACTGAGACCCCCGTTGATTGCCACCTCTACCGCTAGAAAACTTTTCGGAGGTCTTCTGCTTCTTACTGTCACTTGTCGCTTTGGTAGTAGTGAAGGACATATCATAGGCTAATGCTTTGTCTTGATACTCCTTCAGTGTGGTGTAAGCAAATTCCGACATATAGTGTCGAACTTTCTGCTTCATCCGCATGTCAAAGTGACGGATTTTATCTCTCTTTTGCTTCACTTGATTCTTCACATGGTTGAGTTGATGGTTGTATTCGATGATTTCCTGAGATACAGGGACAACCTGGGGTTTAGCCTCGTAAAAGGATCGAATCCTGGCCTCCTAAACAGGCCACGGGCAAAACTCGGCCTCCATCAATTCCTTAAACTCGTCCCATGAAACCATACGATCCGGAGGTGCGACCGCTTGCCACCAGCTAGCCGCATCCCTTGTTAGAAAGTACTGAGCAACTGGCACCTTACGTGCCTCTGGACAATTTACGGCCAGGAAAACTTTGTTCATCTCATTAATCCAATCTTCCCAGCCGATCAGATCATTTGCGCCAATAAACTGGGGAGGGCACTTACGGATCACATCTTGTAACCATTTCTCTGCCCTAGTATCAGTTGCCGCAGGTGGTTGGTTGTGCTGAACCGCTTGGGTCAAAAGAGCCATTTGGTTTGCCACTTGTTGCAGTATGGTGGCAATGCCCACATCCGGGTGACTCCCTGCGGAAGTTCCCAGACTGGCTGACGGTTCCTGATGGCTACCGGTACTAGGCTGAACCGAATTCGATAAGTTAGGCGTAGCCGAGCCTTCTACAGAGCTGAGGGATATGGCCGCCCCACCAGCTGCGCCATGCCCTCGGCCACGACCATGACCGCGTCCATGTCCTATACCAGTTGACATTCTAAAGAGAAAAAGGGGAAGTAAACTCATAAGTATAACTCGTAACATTCCCATCATGGATATGGATTTCCCATGTCTCGAAATCGAATTATAATGAGGAACTAAAGAAAATAAATGAGATAATGAACTTACGAGTACCATTCGTACTAGATGATGGCATCGCGATGATACTGTGCCCTCAGAATAGTACAACTAGACCCAACAAACCGACAGCCTAGGTATCCATAAACCTAAGCTCTGATACCAAATTCTGTAACACCACCGAGATATTCGGAGAATATCACAGCGCCGTCGATCCCTGTCCGGGACCCACTAGGCTAATTTTTACACATAACGCATCAAATTTCACAAGGTCCACTCGGGAATCAATAAATCCGATACAAATAAGGAGGTTCAAACCGATGACATCCATGACCACGAAGAAATACAAGAAAGTTATACATCAACCGGAAGAAGGACTTTCCTAAAGTACTCGAGTACCATTTATTATTACAAGGATGAAACGGACCAAAGAGAATAATGCTAAAAATAAAGGGAACCCAACTAGCCACAATATCACGCCTCGCCATCATCATCGTGCCATCCCGGTGCTAAGGATCCTTAGAACCTGAAAAACACAAAAGGAGTTTTCCCCACACGAGAGGGGTTAGGGCAAGTATTACAAGTGAAACGTCACATCTTACACATAAAGCATATGCACCAATTTAAAGCCATGATAATGATTTTTCGGAAAATGCAATTATCCAATTAAATCTCAATAATGACAATATCTCTTGATTAACCGTGGACTCGACAATGCGCGAATCCCTCCTCGACCCCGTCGGGTCATCTCGGAGTGGCTAACCCAAATGTTCACGGAACCGTCATAAGCGGAACCCTCCTCGGCCCCGTCAGGCCCTCTCGGACTGAATGAATATAACTCTCACACTCATATGCATTACTTTCCACATTTAAGAATATAACTTTCACAAAAATCACTTGCCTGGAATGGGAGAAAAGGGTAGAACGACAAATTACCAAGATTGAAGGGATCGACAACTCCGAACCTAGACAAATTCGTAATCAACCATCAATAATCTATCGGTAGGAAAATATGTTAGAATCCTCCTAAAAATACTACCCACGATACATGTATTCCGGTAATAAAACTCCTAGATGGCGAAACTCAGTCAACCATCCCAATATTCAACAATCTTCGGAAAGATACCAATAAATCCATAGGAAAACATGTATCCAAGGTAGATAATCCACACTCCACATATTCCAATACAATAGCAATCTAACATGAAGAGATCGGAAGAAAAACCCCCAAATCCCGAAATTCTAGGGTTATGAAAAGTTTACCTTGATTTGGAGCGGTGGATAGGATTAAATGTTGAATAATCCGAACTAGAAGCTTAGAGATGTTTCTAGATGATTGCAGCTCGAAGAACTCTTCACAAATTGCCCGAAATCGCACGATATCACCCAAGGAAAGAGAAAGGGGATGAAATGAACTTCTCTTCCAAAAATCCGCTGAAAAAGGGGTGATCTGACTCGCGTGCCTCGGCGCGGACTGAGTGTGCCGCGACCCTCAGCTGAAATTCGCGAGAAGCTCCCAGCTTGGTGTTGCGGCACAGCCAATAGAGGGCCGCGGCGTGCGGTACAACCGCTGCCAGGTTGGGATTGCAAGGTGCGTGCCGTGGCGCGCAACCCCTTGTGCCGCGGCGCACACTCTTCGGGACGAAAAAGTGACAAAAAATGAACTGGGAAGAGAATAAACGTAATAGAACTCCAAACTTGGGAATAATAACATGAAATGGAATTGCGGGAACCCCAAAATGGCGGTTCTGAGTGATGATCATGAAAATTGGTTCAAAGTCGCACGATCCGAACAAGAAAGAGTAAATTCGAAATGATATGAACTCCAAGATCAACATCAACTCACTAAATACTTACAACGAGTGTTAAAATACAGGAGCACCAAAACAGAAAAATTTACAAAAAGTACGGGTATCACTGTTAGGAGTATGCCCTCGAATACCACTCAGAGGATGTTGAGTGATGGCATTGTACTTGTAATTATGTAAATCATTAATATAAGGTAATGAATGTTTCTTTATTTACTAGTAGTTACTGGTAATCCTAACTCGTAAATATACATATAGAAACTAGTCCGTCTATTTGAGTGTAAAACGTTCCACTCCTTATTAGATAAGGGGGTCGGCACTGGAAAGGTTTATAGCTCAAATACTTAATCGTTCGCAAGTCGATGAAACTTGACTGGGCGTTAAGTTTATGTGAAAACTTGTATGATGTGTTCTTTGACATGGAGAGTGCTTGTCGAACACTAATGGTTAGTGGGAGCACACGTTATAGGTATGCTAATTAGATTAGTATACTCTAACCGACTCACCCTCCATTCGTCACATGGATTTCACTCCGGGACAGTCAATGACGGAATCGAAAGGTTGTGATAGGTATTCGTGAACCTTCGACTTGAGGATTTAGTAGGGATGTGCTTGTGACGTCAAGATTTTCATTAGAGTAGTTCGACCCTATAAACCTGGAGGTAGGGGTCAACCTCGACGTGCATCTTGACGGGCAAGTAGCAGGTCCTACTGAATACCAAGATATAATTCTTTCTCCCGTTAGTGAGCGGGTTATATGTCCTATGCGGTTATTGGCAGATGAGATCATAAGTCTTTGGCCAAAGCATTAGAGCTAGTTGTATTGGATACACGAGAGCTCGATGATCTCGATTTTCATTAACCATGCAAAGCGTCAAGTACAGATAGGGTTTGACTGACCTTGACCATATAACTTGATCGGGACATTTGAAAGAAGGGTTTATACGTATACTGGTATTCACGACAGAATGGTTCTTAAATGATCCCATCATTCGTTCTCAATTGGGGTACAGTGTAGGCCGCCGGGATGGCTAGGTGGTGCTACTACTCTTTGGTTCCTCCCACTGCTGACTGAGATGGACCTACCGAGTCGCGCAATAGGATTGACGACGGAATGAATCGAGCTTATTCTCTCATTATGAATATTAGATATTGGATATCTAATTTATTGGATATTGGATGCCTAATTAAATTTGGGACATTGGATGTCTAAATTAATTTATGGCCTAATGAATTAAATAAATTATTGGGTGATTAATTTAATTCATAGATATAATTATTTCTTAGAAGAGATTAATTATTTTGTATTTGATACGATTAATTAATTGGATTAATTAAATCGATATAAATACATCGGAACATAATTGGAGTTTATCTGTTTGGACTCACGGGAGTCCGAAACGAACCAAACTCGTCCATTTTCTTCTAGAGGCCGCCCCACCTTGATTCCTTACCTTGGTCTTAGTCTTGATTTGGTTGGTGAAGGACTTATGACTTGTGAGATATCATATCTCTTATAATAAGGATAAAAGGGATTTTGTGGGATTTGTAAGTAGAATAAAGGAAGACTACTCCTCTCTCCTCCTCCCATTCCATCCGTGAGTTTTGGATAGAGAGAGAAAAAAGAGTTCTTTTTCTTCATATTCTTCATTTCACTTCTTGATTGTTCTTGGAGAAAATCAAGATAAAATTGAGAGATATAGATTAGACACTTAGAGTGCTATAATTAAAGCTTCATCACTTGATTCTAGCCGTAACCTTAGAGGTTAATCGGGTGATCGTCGTTCCATTCGTTTCTCCGGCGCGTGACAAGTAGAGACGCGGTATTTCGGCATTGGAACATCCAAGAGCTTGGAGCGGATTGGATTCGTGGAGAACAACTAAAGCTTGGGGAATAGCTCAAGAGAAGGAACCCATTTAATCAACAGACTACAAGGGTGAGTTTCTAATATCTCTTGTGATTTCGTTTATATATTCGTATATATATATATATATATATATATATATATATATATATATATATATATATATATATATATATATATATATATAGCTCGATCTATCCTCATAGGGATTCAGATCGAATTAATTTTTGTTTTACCGCTTCCGTTGGGTCTTCGTTTTAGGCACCGAATTCCAACAATTACACCAAGCAAGTAACAACCACAGAATATTTTGAATGATTTTGAAAATCAATCAATGTTGACATGATTTTTACATGTAAGATGATATTTTTCATTAAAAAGAGTCAAGGAATCGAGTATATAAAATTATGAAATTAAAATTTGCAAGCACCAATATATATTGGATAATCAAAATGAAAGTTTTACCCATGTGAAAATATATTATCCTTTTCTCCTCCAATGATGCTCGCGGCCGAACACAAATGTTTGGTATAAGTTTCTCACTGCATGTCATCCTGAATTCAGCATCCTGTTCGTAACGTCTTGATCCGTGACAACCTGATAACTGTTAACAACATCCATATTTTTCAAGAATCGTGGAGATATTGGAGACTCAATCTTTTGTGAAGTCCTTGCTGTGGTTATAAGACCCAGTCAATAGCAATCTTCGATGATTGCCAAAGTAACCTAAGTTGCCAGATACCCGGAAGGCCATTTAAAAATACTCACGCAGCGAATAAAGACAAACAATTAAAATACTCTAGCAGTGGAATACAACAACTGATCAGAAGCTCAATACACAAATACATGTCCTATCCAGTATCCTCCGGGAAGCTCATCTCTTCACGACCGCTACAAGCTTGATAATCCAAGAACCAAAAAAGAAAGCCCACGACGGGGTCAGCCATAATATCCAACAATGATAACCATCACATCACGTCAATAATTACATATCAATGGAAATACTAAGTAAGAATACGACCAATGTAATCTTAAAGTCGTAACTTTACGAAAATCCACGATTCGTATCCTTAACAACACATTAAGTGTAATACCCGAGATTTCTATGTAATTGAAACGTGTGATATTGTAATGATTGTACTTGATTTGAGTATTATTTCCCGTGTTTCATAATCCGATGTTGTCGAGCGTTTTATTCCGCGATTTTGATTTAAGGATTGAAAATCTGCGCATGTAGCGCACGCTACCAGCTATGTTTAGCGTGCGCTAACGGGGGTTCATAGCGCACGCTACTGAGTGTCCTTAGCGCACGCTATGCGCGGTCAAATTGATTGAGACGTGCGGTAGGTGAGAGCTGGCCGGGGGACCCCTGTCGGATGGTGTCGGGATGTACCTGGACGGCTTTCGGGGAAAAGCCGAGTCAACGCCTTAGCGCACGCTACAGGTATATGCGTAGCGCACGCTAAGTGCCGAGTACAGTTTAGTCCAGTGAGCCGTTAGCGCACGCTACGAGCAAGGTCTAGCGCGCGCTAATAGCCATTTATTATAAATAGGACAGCATCCTATTCGTGATTTCAGTTCTCTCTACTCTCATTACCCGAATTCCACACGTAAAACATAACTTCACTCACCCCAAACACTTCATATCAACATCCTGATTCGTGATTGAAGATCGTTCATCATTGGAGATTGTTGTTCAAGCTTTCGGTGTCGGATTGCTTCATTTTCCTCCGTGTTCTTCACTACTTGAGGTAGGAGATTCTTCACCAATGTTAGTAATGTTCTTAAGGACGTCTGATCATGCTTAGATAGCCAGTTATTTCGTTTATGATCGGTCATCACATGTTAGAAGGATACTTTGACGTATCGGCACTATTTATCTTATGAACCTTTGAACCATCTTAGTAGAATGGACTCCTAAGCGTTTTCAAATCAATCTATGATCAGTAATTTGAGATTACCTAGCTCATATGTTTTACGTAAGGAATCATACGTTTTGGGACTTGGAATAATCGGAACTTAGAATACTTCTTGAAGATCTTAGAAAGGATATGATGTTGAGTTGATTATCCGTATATTTGTACCTCATGATAATGGAATCTTCCACAAACCTTATTAGCATGATTTGCCCGAAGATGACTTGTATTATCACGGTAGAATTCTTGAGTTCTTCACCCTTCATCCCGATTTTGTTCGCGGTATTACGCCATGCGGTAGTAGCGCACGCTAACACGTGTGAGTTAACGTGCGCTATCGGGGTCGATTAACGCCGAAACATACGTAGCGTACGTTATGAGACCGGTAAGCCGATCGCCAGACCATGGCTAGCGCACGCTAGTCTTACACGATAGCGTACGCTAACAAGCTCGCTTAGCGCACGCGTTACGTGAGTACGTAGCGCACGCTAAGCGATCAGCGATTGGTTATTTTTGAGCCTTTCGGCCGTAGACCGAATTGTTAGGCCATCGTTCGACTTGAGATGATTTGTATATCGTTCCTTTTGTTAAGGTTCGAGCTTGTTACGTTGATCGAAGGAGGCGGCCTTCGAGCGTGTCGAGAACATTGAAGTGTTTCGTCCTTGCCATTTTCGAGGCAAGTATCATATGTCGAGTTCGATTTATCATGCTTGTGGTTTTATTCATATTGTTGAATATGATATGTATTTCTGAGAATGTTCGTGATATTCGTTGTTGTTTGTTCGTATTGATGAACATATTGAAATGCATATGTGTATGCATAATTGTTTGATTATGGTATAAATGATCCGAGGGGGGGGTCATGAGGATCTATCTTGAGGGCGTGGATCGAATGTCCACCATGCGTTGGTCCGACGGGATCATCATGGGGATCTATCTTGAGGGCGCCGGATCGCCGGACGGGTTTTCCACCATGCGTTGGTCCGACGGATCATCATGGGGATCTATCTTGAGGCCTTGGATCATTGGATTACCATATATTGTGTTGATGGAATCGTGAGGATTCGCATCGTTGGATTCCGTGGCGGAAGTCCGTTTTACATGTTTTGTGATGTATTGATGATTTATTGTATGATGATACTTGTACTAGCATTGTTTTGCTAACCCCTTCGGGGTGGACATTGTTTTGATGTTCGGGTAGCCGAGGAGCGGGAAAGCAACCACGATGCAAACGTGACGATGAGATGGCTCGGTGATGTGATTGGTGTTATTGTGTTTGGTCTTCTTGGTTCGTTTAGTACTCGAAATCGTCGGTTGTAATAAAGTCAATTCGATATGGTTGTATAAGTTAACTTATTTGATTGGTTGAACCAAATCTGTATTTGAACTTCAGTTGTTCGATTGAATTGTTTTTTTTTACTTCTTCTAAAAATAGCCTTGTAAATCCTTATCTAAAGGGTTTACGGCGCTGTAATTATTCCGAATATCTCGGGGTGTTACAGAATATGGTATCAGAGCTAAGATTTATGGATATCTTGGCAGTCGGGTTAATTGGGTCTGTTTATGTTATTGATTATTGGTCGTTCGTAACATCACTGCTGAGCCAGCATCGTCAAGTGGACTGTGGTTGTAAGTTTCCTAATCTCGAATACTACTGTTTTATTTATGTCTTGTAAACATTGATGGATGTACTTTTAGAACGTTTGCCCTGGATATTGAGTATTTATGTTTACAGTATGTTGAGAGGAGGTCGTGGACGCGGACGCGGTCGTGGACGCGGACGTGGTAATGCGAGGCAAGAAGAGTCGGTATCTACTCCAGAGATAGCCGCTAGTCAAACGGATTCACATTAGGGGACGGCGAGGATCGCAAATAATAATGCAGATCCTAATGTGCCGAGTACTTCACAGTGGTTGCCAGATAAACCAGTTTGCTCAAGTTGTGGATCGCATGCAGACGGCGATGGGACAAAGAAGATAACGCGGATAATCGGGGAGATAAATGGCTTACCGAGGTGGTCAAATTGCATCCTCCGAAATTTGACGGTTCATTGAGACGCTTTCGTGGGATCATTGGTGAAGGAATTGGAAAAGATTTTGCAGGATTAAGCTGTCCCAATGATAGGAAGGTTCCGTCGCCATATCTTTTGACCGGGAGGCTTTCGATGGTGGGAGGCCATTCGACTGAGAGGAGCACAATGTTAGTGGACGGAATTCAAAGTGATGATGGAGGCACGGTATTGTCCTCGTCCGATTAGAAGCCCGAGTTCGGGAATTTTTCTCACCACAAAATTTGGAAGTATTCGTGACGGACGTGATTAAGACTTTTAATCACCGGTGACTTATGTGCGCCACTTAGTCAGACCGAGGCGGAGAAGATTTTTCATTTTGACATGCGAATGAAGCGGAAATTCAGCAAGATATGTCCGGATTTGAATGTGCCACCTTGCGACAGATGCAGGACAAGGCGTTGGCCTATGACATGAAAGAGGCGGCAGAGAGAAATCGATGGAAGCAAAGAAAGCGAAGGTGTCCGCAACTTCACGGAGAATAAAATAGCGGGCCCGCCGTGTCGGTCCTCTTTTCACTCATCCAGAGACCTCCGCATCCTAGTCGAGGAGGAAAGAAGTTCCGGCAAGACCGATCAAGCTTCGACGCAGGAAGAAGTGTTACAACCGTGGCAAGGCGGGACATGTTCGACGTGATTGTTTCGCGCCCGCGTGACTGTTTAGTGTGGACAGGGAAGGACATCGCGCAACATTTTGTGGAAATGCGACCCGATCTTTTGGTACTCGTACTCGGCTCCAGTCGAAGGAGACGAGTGTGAACCAGACGAAGCAAAGTGGATTTCAGAGTAACGGCCCGGGAAGAGAGAGGCATCCATCTTGGGTCCGCTCCTCCACGCCTTTATGCGAGATGAGGAAATCGATGATCGTAACACATTTGTTGCATCAGTGCGATTCAGATCCTTTCGCAACCAGCTTAGTGTCTTGTTCGATTGGGAGCTACGCATTCTTTTATATCTTTGAACTGTGTTAATCGTTTGAACATCTCGTGCTTGTATAATTGTGAACCTTATGTTGTGGGATTACCGAGCGGAGAGAAAATTGTGGGAACCTTAGAAGCTAAGGATTTCCCAGTATCTATAGAAGGAAGAGATTGGCCATCGAATCTTATTGTGGTTGACATCTGCGGTGACGATTTAATTCTCGGAGATGATTGGCTCAACCGTTATGGAGTCATCTTTGAATTACAGAGAGAGTCATTTCCATCATTGCCGATGACGGATCTGAACACTTATTCCGAGGATGGAGACCGGGAAGCTCGGGAAAATTGATCAAAGCAATGAAAGCCGTGAAATTACTGAAGCAGGGATGTCACGGACTTTGGTGCTATGCCATGAAGAAAGAGGAAGGAGCAGAGCTCTCGTCCATTTCGGTTGTGAATGAGTTCTCAGATGTATTTCCTGACGAACTACCTGGGTTACCTCCGCAGAGGGGAGTGGAATTCACTATCGAACTAGAGCCTGGAGCAGCTCCTATTTCCAGAGCCCCATACCGCATGGCGCCAACCGAGATGTATGAACTCAAGAAACAACTGGAGGAATTGTTGCAGAAGGGTTATATTCAACCGAGTGTTTCTCCCTGGGGAGCGCCCGTTCTCTTTGTCCGGAAGAAAGACGGATCCCTCCGACTGTGTATTGATTACAGGGAACTCAATAAGATGACAATCAAGAATAAGTATCCTATACCTCGGATCGACGACTTGTTTGATCAACTGCAGGGGGCAAGGGTATTCTCGAAGATAGACTTGCGATCAGGATACCACCAGTTGAGAATTAAGGAATCGGATATACCGAAATCTGCTTTCAGATCCCGGTACGGGCATTATGAATTCGTAGTGATGCCGTTTGGACTTACCAATGCTCCTGCAGTATTCATGCAATTAATGAATCGGGTATTCTTGGAGTACTTGGATAAATTTGTGGTCGTCTTCATTGATGACATTTTGATATATTCGAAGGACGCAGAGGAACATGCCGAGCATTTACGTGTGGTTTTGAGCACCTTGAGGAAGGAACAGCTATATGCAAAATTTTCAAAATGCGAGTTCTGGCTTAAGGAAGTAACCTTCCTTGGGCATGTGATTTCAGCCGATGGAGTTCAGGTGGACCCGAAGAAAGTCGAGGCAATCTTGGACTGGGAAGCTCCTAGAAACGTGAAAGAGGTCCGAAGCTTCTTAGGACTTGCTGGATACTATCGCCGCTTTGTAGAAGGATTTTCCAAAATTGCTCGTTCGCTCACCCAGCTGTTACAGAAAACTCAAAAGTTCATGTGGAATGAGAAGTGCCAGGCTGGTTTTGACGAACTTAAGAGGAGGCTGACGACAGCACCTATATTAGCGCTGCCAGAAGGAACTGACGGATTTATGGTATACAGCGACGCTTCGAATCAGGGTCTGGGTTGTGTATTGATGCAGAAGGATAAAGTGATTGCTTATGCTTCTCGGCAATTGAAACCATACGAGATTAACTACCCGACTCATGATCTGGAGCTAGCAGCTGTGGTCTTTGCCTTGAAAATCTGGCGACATTATTTGTATGGCACTCATTGTCAGATATTTACAGATCATAAGAGCCTCAAGTACATTTTCTGTCAGAAAGAGTTAAACATGAGGCAGAGAAGGTGGCTGGAATTAATCAAGGATTACGACTTAGAGATTCTCTATCATCCGGGGAAAGCAAACGTAGTAGCTGATGCTTTGAGCCGTAAACCTGTTTCCCTTCGAGTGTTGGAAGCACTTACGTCCCAAACCAGTATTCAACGGGAACTGATCCGCGAGGGGATTGAAGTATGGGCACCGGGAATCCAAGGGCAACTTTATGTGATGGAATTGACTTCATCATTAGTCGAGGAGATCAAGTCTAAACAACTGAACGATTCCCTGATCCTTCGATTGTGTGACGAAGTAAAGAAAGGAAAAGCCCCAGGATTCGTGATACAAGACGATGGAGTTCTGAGATTTCAATGTCGACTTTGCGTTCCCGAGGATGATGATTTGAGACGGACAATTTTAAAGGAAGCTCATAGCGCACTCTATTCTATTCACCCAGGCAGTAGTAAGATGTATAAGGATCTTAAGCAAAACTTCTGGTGGGGGAATATGAAGAAGGACGTAGCAGAGTACGTTTCGAAGTGTTTGACTTGTCAGCAGGTTAAGATTGAACATCAGCGACCTGCTGGAATGTTAAAGCCGCTCCCGATCCCTGAATGGAAGTGGGAGGATATCTCGATGGATTTCATCACTAGTATGCCAAGGACTAGAACGGGAATGAACATGATTTGGGTTGTGGTTGATCGACTAACCAAGTCGGCTCATTTCCTGGGAATTAAAGATACATGGGGACCCGAGAGATTGGCGCGAGTATTTATTGCGGAGATAGTCAGATTGCATGGGACGCCGAAGACCATTATTTCGGATCGAGATGGTCGTTTCGTGTCGCACTTCTGGAAAGCAGTTCATAAGTCTTTGGGGACTGAGCTCAACTTTAGCACAGCTTATCATCCCCAAACGGACGGTCAGTCCGAAAGGACTATTCAAACGGTAGAAGACATGCTTAGAGCTTGTGCATTAGATTGGTCGACTGATTGGGAAGTTCACTTGCCCTTGATCGAGTTCACCTATAATAATAGTTGGCATGCTTCAATTAAGATGGCACCATTTGAAGCTTTGTACGGGAGAAGATGCCGATCACCCCTGTGTTGGGATGATTCTTCGGATTTGATCGGGACGGAACCGTAATTGATTATTCAGACTCAAGAGAAGATAGCTTTGATTCGCGAGAGACTGTTGACTGCCCAGAGTCGACAAAAGTCTTATGCAGATGTACGTCGTCGCCCTCTAGAGTTCGACGCCGGGGACCACGTACTCTTGAAGGTGTCTCCTACACGAGGGATTTTCCGTTTTGGGAGAAGAGGTAAGCTAAGTCCGAGATATATCGGACCATTCGAGATCCTAGAGAGAGTTGGGGATTTAGCATACAGGTTGGCCTTACCGCCATCGCTGAGTCATGTTCACAATGTGTTTCACGTATCCCAACTGCGGAAGTATATACCGGATCCCAGCCACGTCATTGATTTCGACGAGATCGAGATAGCTAATGATGGCACCTTCGAAGAGAGACCAATCAAGATACTTGAGAGCCGGATCAAACAATTGAGGAATAAACCGATACACTTGGTTAAAGTACAATGGTCACGACATGGAGTCGAAGAGGCCACTTGGGAAACGGAGGACGGTATGAAGACTAGGTATCCGGAGTTGTTTTCATCTTAAGTTTCGGGACGAAACTTCTTTTTAGGGAGGAAGGATGTAATACCCGAGATTTCTATGTAATTGAAACGTGTGATATTGTAATGATTGTACTTGATTTGAGTATTATTTCCCGTGTTTCATAATCCGATGTTGTCGAGCGTTTTATTCCGCGATTTTGATTTAAGGATTGAAAATCTGCGCATGTAGCGCACGCTACCAGCTATGTTTAGCGTGCGCTAACGGGGGTTCATAGCGCACGCTACTGAGTGTCCTTAGCGCACGCTATGCGCGGTCAAATTGATTGAGACGTGCGGTAGGTGAGAGATCGGCGGGGGACCCCGCCGGATGGTGTCGGGATGTACAGGACGGCTTTCGGGAAAAGCCGAGTCAACGCCTTAGCGCACGCTACGGTATATGCGTAGCGCATGCTAAGTGCCGAGTACGCTTTAGTCCGGTGAGCCGTTAGCGCACGCTACGAGCAAGGTCTAGCGCGCTAATAGCCATTTATTATAAATAGAGATGACATCCTATTCGTGATTTGATTCTCTCTACTCTCATTACCCGAATTCCACACGTAAAACATAACTTCCCTCACCCCAAACACTTCATATCAACATCCCGATTCGTGATTGAAGATCGCTCATCATTGGAGATTGTTGTTCAAGCTTTCGGTGTCGGATTGCTTCATTTTCCTCCGTGTTCTTCACTACTTGAGGTAGGAGATTCTTCACCAATGTTAGTAATGTTCTTAAGGACGCCCGATCATGCTTAGATAGCCGCTATTTCGTTTATGATCGGTCATCACATGTTAGAAGGATACTTTGACGTATCGGCACTATTTATCTTATGAACCTTTGAACCATCTTAGTAGAATGGACTCCTAAGCGTTTTCAAATCAATCTATGATCAGTAATTTGAGATTACCTAGCTCATATGTTTTACGTAAGGAATCATACGTTTTGGGACTTGGAATAATCGGAACTTAGAATACTTCTTGAAGATCTTAGAAAGGATATGATGTTGAGTTGATTATCCGTATATTTGTACCTCATGATAATGGAATCTTCCACAAACCTTATTAGCATGATTTGCCCGAAGATGACTTGTATTATCACGGTAGAATTCATGAGTTCTTCACCCTTCATCCCAGTTTTCGGTTCGCGGTATTCTGCCATGCAGTAGTAGCGCACGCTAACACGTGTGAGTTAACGTGCGCTATCGGGGTCAGTTAACGCCCGAAACGTACGTAGCGTACGTTATGAGACCAGCCGAGTCAGACTGCCAGACCGTGGCTAGCGCACGCTAGTCTTACACGATAGCGTACGCTAACAAGCCTGCTTAGCGCACGTTACGTAGAGTACGTAGCGCACGCTAAGCAGTCCAGGCAGATTGGTTATTTTTGAGCCTTTCGGCCGTAGACCGAATTGTTAGGCCATCGTTCGACTTGAGATGATTTGTATATCGTTCCTTTTGTTAAGGTTCGAGCTTGTTACGTTGATCGAAGGAGGCGGCCTTCGAGCGTGTCGAGAACATTGAAGTGTTTCGTCCTTGCCATTTTCGAGGCAAGTATCATATGTCGAGTTCGATTTATCATGCTTGTGGTTTTATTCATATTGTTGAATATGATATGTATTTCTGAGAATGTTCGTGATATTCGTTGTTGTTTGTTCGTATTGATGAACATATTGAAATGCATATGTGTATGCATAATTGTTTGATTATGGTATAAATGATCCGAGGGGGGGTCATGAGGATCTATGCTGAGGGCGCTGGATCGAATGTCCACCATGCGTTGGTCCGACGGGATCATCATGGGGATCTATGCTGAGGGCGCTGGATCGCTGGACGGGTTTTCCACCATGCGTTGGTCCGACGGGATCATCATGGGGATCTATGCTGAGGGCGCTGGATCGCTGGATTACCATATATTGTGTTGATGGAATCGTGAGGATTCGCATCGTTGGATTCCGGTGGCGGAAGTCCGTTTTACATGTTTTGTGATGTATTGATGATTTATTGTATGATGATACTTGTACTAGCATTGTTTTGCTAACCCCTTCGGGGGTGGACATTGTTTTGATGTTCAGGTAGCCGAGGAGCGGGAAAGCAACCACGATGCAAACGGAGACGATGAGATGGCTCAGTGATGTGATTGGTGTTATTGTGTTTGGTCTTCTTGGTTCGTTTAGTACTCGAGTACGTCGGTTGTAATAAAGTCAATTCGATATGGTTGTATAAGTTAACTTATTTGATTGGTTGAACCAAATCTGTATTTGAACTTCAGTTGTTCGATTGAATTGTTTTTTTTACTTCTTCTAAAAATAGCCTTGTAAATCCTTATCTAAAGGGTTTACGGCGCTGTAATTATTCCGAATATCTCGGGGTGTTACATTAAGATAATACCGAAATATCTGTACGATATCTCAACAATACCCAAGGTTCTCAAAATATTATCATAACTCGCGATACGGAAATTATACCAACTCTGGCCAATTCAATCCATCGGATAACGTCGACAATTCTAATACGATAATTGATTGTCCATCAAAGACAAGTACCAAGGAAATACGGAACATACCTTAAGATACGAAATACCATTACCATCACGGCAGTCTAATCCGATATCAGATCAACACAACATACGGACATGGTCCTAACACAAGACCTACAAATGCATACTCATATGACAACGTCAATATGATCACAACAATAACGATAATGTATACTTATGGCAAACCCATAATATACATATGCACAACAACAATACATGGCAATCCGATGATCCAGCGTTCACTGCCTAGATCCCCTGATGATCCCGTCAGACCAACCCGAAGTGGAAAACCCGTCCAATGATCCAGCGCACGCTAGCATAGATCCCCCGATGATCCCGTCAGACCAACACGAGGTGTACATATGACAACAATGTACAACTGCACAAAACAACAGTACACAATACACGACAACAACAATGCACAAATACATGCAACAACGATACACGAATGTATCACGACATGATCGACACAAATGATAAAAATGATTAGAGTACTTGCCCCGAGTCCTTCATGAATGATCTCAATGTCTAAACCATCACGAACCATTATCCTCAATACTCGACGGTCCAAAGTATCACGGATTGCACATAATTCATATCTTCGTCTTTATCACAATATATCCTCGATATACAAGTGTACCAATAACAAAAGTAAATCATATACATTATGATTTAGATTCCCAAAACTCGAATACGATTTATAATCCCAAATCTCCTGTGATTACGATTATAAACTTTGCTATACGAATTATAAACGAATGAAACTGAAACCATTCATTAAATATTATAAACTGAGCAAGTAATAACTTGCCTCGATACCGATACGACGATGATGAAGTTGTTACCAAATCCATTGTCGTCATCTACAAGTTCCTCGGTCCCGACCAAAGCAATTCACGAACATCCTCGAACACGACCGCAGCATACGATTATAAACACCGATCAATAAACTTGACCTATTAAAATAATCGATTAAACAATAATCCGATAATAATCAACAACCGCTAAAACCAATTCACAAACCCAACGGCTCAACAATAGCTCAGTTAACCACAAGTCTGATCAAACCAACTTAAACGATCACGAATTCATAACCGAAACAGAATATATTACCCTGCCTGTTGACTTAGCACACGTTAATCTCTTACCGTAGCGTGCGCTAAGTTGTTCCCGATAGCGTGCGCTAGCCAGCAGGCTTAGCGTGCGCTAATGACGTGCAGTTACATGCATTTCGGATACCGATCAACATATGGCGATTATCAAAAACTCTAAGTGATTCTGAACCATGTACATAGCTATCAAACAACGAAATCCAATATCCTTTAACATATAGGTAATCATCCAAATCTTAATTCAAGTCATATATTCATATTTCATCTTCCTTAATATCAACAACCTAAACACCAAGAACTCATAATCATGCCATGTTCACCATCATATGAAGAAACCAACAACAACAACATCAAAGATCCGAATTGAAGGAAGACATTAGCCAATATATCTCTTTGAAGATAAACAACATATTCAAAACCATCCAATTCATATCAATATCTTTATATCAACAATAACATCATCATAATCCGGTAATCCAACTCATAATCATACTTATCAACTTGTTTATATGATAATCATCAACTCAAGAACATCAACATTCAATCCAAAATGAAATCCAAAGATGAAGAGTGATTACCTTTATGAAGGAATGGATTGATTTCCAAGGTTGAATCCATTTCCAAGAATCACCAATGATTTCAAGAACAAAGCTTTAATCCATGATTTCCATCTTTAATCTTGTTAAAGAGGATCATCCCTCAGTGTTTAGGAACTCCAAAAGTCCTCCCAAGGTTCTCTCTATCGGTTGCAAGAAGAGAATGGACGAAATGCTTCATAATACCCATCTCTCCCCTTATATAGAATACATTACTAGCGTGCGCTAACATCTCATGTTTAGAGTGTGCTACAACTTAGCGTGCGCTAACTAACTTTGTTAGCGTGCGCTATCGCAGTCCAGTGGCTACTGTCTAGCTTCGTACATGTGCTTACGTACGTAATGCCCATGCATTAGCGTACGTAACTTACACTCTCTAGCGTACGCAAGTCCTTGCGTTTAGCGTGCGCTAATATCAGTTGACTCGTTTGTCTGTATGCTCCGAAGACTGGTCCAAACGCCGAAAGTGCTGGCGAGGATAAGATTCCTTTTTGTCCGATATACAGTTAGCGTACGCTAATCAACATGCATTAGCGTGCGCTAACACTACATTACAACATCCGTTGACTTATCAGAACGTGCGCCGAAAGTGGCCTGGTCCACACATAGATTCCTTCCGATCTGATTGCATTAGCGTGCGCTACATTCTGCCTCTAGCGTGCGCTAACCATGAATGATAGCGTGCGCTATACTTGAACATTAGCGCGCGCTAGTCAGGCTATACTTAGCCATTTCCAACTTTTCTCGTCCGTCTCGACATACTGGATACGTACACTCACATACTGAATACATATACTCAATTCAATAATATTCTCATATGATACACAATATCCTCAATTGCAATTGTCGACCAAGTACGACAATTATACCAATACAGATGTCTCAGTCCTTTATTTATTTTATCCATACTGTACAGATTCCACGCTATACAATATAACTCGGATAAAATAATATCAAACAATAGTAGTAGAAATTCTGAATATTACATACTATACCACTTAAAATAAGTTTCGTCCTCGAAACTTGCAATCCGTCATAGAAAAATCAACAAACCGTTCAACCAAAATATTCCGAAACCATCGCGACAACGATCAATCATCATTAATAACGAATAATCAAAACAGTACACTTATATATGCGCCAAGTCGACGATCTCCTGAGGTACTAGCAAGTGACTTCACTGTAAAACCTCAATACGCTTACAATCACAATTCCTTGAGTCTCAACAAAATATATCATCTTCGGATGGAATAATCTATTCGTGTCGAATCCTGTCTGCCTGATCGCACAATCAAGTCCCAATTCAGATACAAATCAATAATACACGATACATTTGTGAAACAACTGCCCAAAACAACTACATAAATTCCGAAACATCGACACAAAATCTAAACGCTCATATGATCACCAACAACGTTCAACCAATATATTAACCGAGAATATCATCGACATGATATTCTACGATATTCTGTAACACCCCCAGATCCGACCGAGAATATTACAGCGCCGTGGGCCCCGAGATGGAACCCACAAGGCTGAAGGAAATTTTCGCAAACATTTACAAACGTCCAAGAGGATAACGACGGTATTATCTATTTAAAACATTAGAAGACTTTATAAAACTCGTTTATCAAAACCGTCGTAAAATCTCATTTGAAACCACAAGGCCCGAAATGCCAAAACTCAACAATTTAAAAACATACGTTAACCTATTGCTTACACGTACCGGCAGAATAGATTTAGAAAATGATTTCCAAAGTAACCTAAGTTACCAGATACCCAGAAGGCCATTTAAAAATACTCACGCAGCGGATAAAGACAAACAATTAAAATACTCTAGCAGCGGAATACAACAACTGATCAGAAGCTCAATACACAAATACATGTCCTAGCCAGTATCCTCCGGGAAGCTCATCTCTTCACGACCGCTACAAGCTTGATAATCCAAAAACCTAAAAAGAAAGCTCACGACGGGGTCAGCCATAATATCCAACAATGATAACCATCACATCACGTCAATAATTACATATCAATGGAAATACTAAGTAAGAATACGACCAATGTAATCTTACAGTCGTAACTTTACGAAAATCCACGATTCGTATCCTTAACAACACATTAAGATAATACCGAAATATCTGTACGATATCTCAACAATACCCAAGGTTCTCAAAACATTATCATAACTCGCGATACGAAAATTATACCAACTCTGGACAATTCAATCCATCGGATAACGTCGACAATTCCAATACGATAATTGATTGTCCATCAAAGACAAGTACCAAGGAAATACGGAACATACCTCAAGATACGAAATACCATTACCATCACGGCAGTCTAATCTGATATCAGATCAACACAACATACGGACATGGTCCTAACACAAGACCTACAAATGCATACTCATAGGACAACGTCAATATGATCACAAAAATAACGCTAATGTATACTTATGGCAAACCTATAATATACATATGCACAACAACAATACATGGCAATCCGATGATCCAACGTTCACTGCCTAGATCCCCCGATGATCCCGTCAGACCAACCCGAGGTGGAAAACCCATCCAATGATCCAGCGCACGCTGGCATAGATCCCCCGATGATCCCGTCAGACCAACACGAGGTGGACATATGACAACAATGTACAACTGCACAAAACAACAGTACACAATACACGACAACAACAATGCACAAATACATGCAACAACGATACACGAATGTATCACGACATGATCGACACAAATGATAAAAATGATTAGAGTACTTGCCACGAGTCCTTCATGAATGATCTCAATGTCTAAACCATCACGAACCATTATCCTCAATACTCGATGGTCCAAAGTATTACGGATTGCAGATAATTCATATCTTCGTCTTTATCACAATATATCCTCGATATACAAGTGTACCAATAACAAAAGTAAATCATATACATTATGATTTAGATTCCTAAAACTCGAATACGATTTATAATCCCAAATCTCCTGTGATTACGATTATAAACTTTGCTATACGAATTATAAACGAATGAAACTGAAACCATTCATTAAATATTATAAACTGAGCAAGTAATAACTTGCCTCGATACCGATACGACGATGATGAAGTCGTTACCAAATCCATTGTTGTCATCTACAAGTTCCTCGGTCCCGACCAAAGCAATTCACGAACATCCTCGAACACGACCGCTGCATACGTTTATAAACAAGTATCAATAAACTTGACCTATTACAATAATCGATTAAACAACAATCCGATAATAATCAACAACCGCTAAAACCAATTCACAAACCCAACGGCTCAACAATATCTCAGTTAACCACAAGTCTGATCAAACCAACTTAAACGATCACGAATTCATAACCGAAACAGAATATATTACCCTGCCTATTGACTTAGCGCACGTTAATCTGTTACCGTAGCGTGCGCTAAGTTGTTCCCGATAGCGTGCGCTAGCCAGTAGGCTTAGCGTGCGCTAATGACGTGCAGTTACATGCATTTCGGATACCGATCAACATATGGAGATTATCAAAAACTCTAAGTGATTCTGAACCATGTACATAGCTATCAAACAATAAAATCCAATATCCTTTAACATATAGGTAATCATCCAACTCTTAATTCAAGTCATATATTCATATTTCACCTTCCTTAATATCAACAACCTAAACACCAAGAACTCATAATCATGCCATGTTCTCCATCATATGAATAAACCAACAACAACAACATCAAAGATCCGAATTGAAGGAAGACATTAGCCAACATATCTCTTTGAAGATAAACAACACATTCAAAACCATCCAATTCATATCAATATCTTTATATCAACAATAAAATCATCATAATCCGGTAATCCAACTCATAATCATACTTATCAACTTGTTTATATGATAATCATCAACTCAAGAACATCAACATTCAATCCAAAATGAAATCCAAAGATGAAGAGTGATTACCTTTATGAAGGAATGGATTGATTTCCAAGGTTGAATCCATTTCCAAGAATCACCAATGATTTCAAGAACAAAGCTTTAATCCATGATTTCCATCTTTAATCTTGTTAAAGAGTATCATCCCTCAGTGTTTAGGAACTCCAAAAGTCCTCCCAAGGTTCTCTCTATCGGTTGCAAGAAGAGAATGGACGAAATGCTTCATAATACCCATCTGTCCCCTTATATAGAATACATTACTAGCGTGCGCTAACATCTCATGTTTAGCGTGCGCTACGACTTAGCGTGTGCTAACTGACTTTGTTAGCATGCGCTATCGCAGTCCAGTGGCTACTGTCTGGCTTCGTACATGTGCTTACGTACGTAATGCCCATGCATTAGCGTATGTAACTTACACTCTCTAGCGTACGTAAGTCCTTGCGTTTAGCGTGCACTAATATCAGTTGACTCATTTGTCTGTATGCTCCAAAGACTGGTCCACACGCCGAAAGTGCTGACGAGGATAAGATTCCTTTTTGTCCGATATACAGTTAGCATGCGCTAATCAACATGCATTAGCGTGCCCTAACACTACATTACAACATCCGTCGACTTATCAGAACGTGCGCCGAAAGTGGCCTGGTCCAGACGCAGATTCCTTCCGATCTGATTGCATTAACGTACGCTACATTCTGCCTCTAGCGTGCGGTAACCATGAACGCTCCCAACACGATCAACAAAGATCCACAATAACCAAGAATACCCTCAACAAGGTAGACTCCAAATGATCAACAAAGGACCAACAATAACCGAGAATACCATCAACAAGGTAAACTCCAAATGATCAATAAAGGAGCAACAATAACCTAGAATACCATCAACAAGGTAAACTCTAAATGATCAACAATAATGGATCTCAAAGAAATAACTTCGACTGTCGAACATACCCCTAGGGCGTATGAACAACCAGTCACAAACCGGCGAACATACCTAACCATAAATGGAGGATGAACGACCAAACAATCTGGCTCAAAGATGGAAGTCATAGTACGTCCGATCCGAAAATGTGTCCGTGCACAAGCCACCCCGGGTACTGATCAAATACACGTGTGGTCTTGTACCTAATTAGCCTCATGAACTACGTCTCGTGTGCACGGTTCAATGTGGAAATATCAACACATAACCATCATGTGCCCGGATAAAAATCCTACACAATAACCAATCGGCACGCAGATATGACTCCAGATATATCACTATGCAACATGACAACGAAACTCAAAGAAACACAGATCCAATAAGGATCAAAAGACTTACCGAAGTGAACAACAACAGACTGACAATGAAAAGTCGACATGACTAATCAATATCCAAAACATCAATCCTGGGATCATCATCCCCAAATGAATGACCAACACGATCTACGATCTCAATACAACAGTCCTGGGATCAACATCCCTCAATGAATAACCGATACGAAACTCATTACACGAAACCTCAACATATACAACAACTCAACATACTAATTATCCACATGACTGAACAAATACTTAGATTACCTCAAAGCCGAGGACCATATCCATCAACATCCCCCAATGAGACGATCAACACAACCATTAATACCAACAATAGTCCTGGGATCAACATCCCTCAACGAACAACTCAACATAATAATTATCTCATAACTGAACAATACATAAATTACCTCAAAGCTGAAGACAACATCCTTTCCACGAACAACATCCCTGAACGAATACACAGTTATACAAATAATCTCAAATAAGGTACCATCCATTCAATACCAATAAACCTTTATCCCGACACTTATGTCATCACGATAACTATCCTCGATATCCGATATTCTATATCCTTGACCAAAGATAACTCACGTCTTCCCTGAACATAATTAAATCATATACCTTATGATTTATTACAAGCAGAGTACGATATACAAACCATTATCCCGACAACTTACATTTCTAACAACATTGCTATACGAATTATAAATGAAATGAAAATGAAACCAGTCATCAAATATTATAAACTGAACAAGTATAAACTTGCCTCGATACCGATACCACGAAGCCGTTACCAAAATCCATTGCCTTAGTCTGCGAGCTCCTCAGCCCCGACCAAAATCAACCTACGAATTCTTTAGCCTCAACCGCAACACAACGGTCATAATCCACGATCAAAACATCACAACCTATTGCAATAACCGATTAACACACATTCGATAAAAATAACTAACCGACATACCCAACCAACAAACTCAACGGTTCAACGAAACCTCGATCATATACATAAAACCAAATAATCCAACTCAACAAATACGAACTCATATCCACAATACGAGCCGTAACTCGATGATCACAAATAACAATCAATAACCGATCAACAAACACAACGGTTCTACAATATCCCGATTAAACACATATCTAAACAACCCAAACCAATCAAACATGAACTCCAAACCACAATACGATTCCACAATCCGAAGATCATATCAATAATCAATTTAAACCAACAAGGGTCCAACATTACCGATTCCAAATTCAATCTTAAATACACTTACAAGTTTCCTCCTTGTATATTCACAATAAAAACCAATTACCGATTATCATCATCAATCCGGACGATCCGATTAATTCAACATTATAGATAAACATATTCCAAGGGTTTCATATAACTCAAACATTCGAATTGAACACTTGTTCAATAAGTATGAATTTCCAAATTCAAAGATGAATTATAATCTTATCAAACCCTTAATCATATTCGTATTCCTATACGAATATTGTACCAAAATACATAACTTAATTATAGATATGAATATTCCATATTCATACTCAAAACACCATCACCACTTAAGCACATTCATCAATTCAATGATCAATCCATCTTGATATTAATGATTTTCAATTCCAACTTCAATTCCAAACATGAACCAAAAAAGACTTCTTCTTGTTATACTAGTAAATTTGTAGAAAACAATTTACCGAGTATTATTGTGAATAATCACATTCCAATTATCCGAAATCCATCCAAAATCATAACATGTATAACTTATGAATTCTTCAAGAACACAAATTATCCGAATTCACGTTCACAATCCATAAAAGAACATAATCCAATGTTTCTAACATCTAAACAATTCTTATTCACAATTCAAGGTGTATATCATCATGTTCTTCAACATACGATCTTCCTAACACCAAAAATCGCAAAAACAATACCAAGAACATCAAGAACTCTATGATTTCATAGTCATAATCAACATATTCAAGTCATAAAGCAACATATCATCATCTTCCTTCAACATACACCTCATATATCCTCAAGAATCGCAATAACAACATCATAATCATCTTCATATGAATCATTTATCAATAACAACATCAAAAATCCGAAACGAAAAGGAGGATTATCCAACATACCTCTTAGAGGATGAAATACACAAGAGTTCACTTCAAGAATCAACATTAGCTCCATATCCAAGCTCCAATCCCATGTTCCCAAGCTCAAAATCGACTTAGGAAGGCCAAAATATCCCTCTCTCAATGTTTGGAGACGAAAGACGAAATGAAGTGCTGAAGTGAAATGAAAGATGTGCGTCCTCTTATAAAACAATCTGTTCATTACGTACGTAACATATCCATGTTAATGTACGTAACACCTTCTTACGTACGCTATCTGGCCTTGGTAGCGTACGTAACGACAGTCCAGAGTTAACTGACTCGTTTCGTTCACTACTTTGCGTATGTAATCCATGTTCCATAACATACGTAATACGTACGTTGACTTGCTACAGTAAAACTCATATTACGTATGTAATACACCCTGCATAGCGTACGTAATACGTAGTTGACTTGCCCATCCACGTTATCCGCCGAAAGACGTCGACCACGGGTCCCACCAGTCGGCCACAAGTCTGATTCTCTTCGTTACGTACGTTATGTACACTATATAACGTACGTAAGCTATCATATTTTACGTATGTAAGCTCCAAGGCTTAACGTATGTAATGGCTTTTACACTTCGCCATTTCTACAAGTTCTTGGTCGGCTCGGCATACCGGATACGAATACACGCATACTGAATACATATACTGAATCCAAAAATATCCTCATATGATATACCCAATATCACAATTAAAACAACCTGATATACGATATCCTCAAATGTAATTGTCGAACCACTATGATAATTATATTAATACAGCTGTCATAATTCTCAATTTATTTTATCCATAGTGTATAGATACCAGGTTATACAATATATCTCAGATAAAATAATGCGAAAAATTTATTCTGAAAATCCGGGTATTACATACTACCCCCCTTAAAATAAGTTTCGTCCTCGAAACTTGAAACCTGTCCCCAACAACAGATCAATCCAAAATTTCCAACTCATCACAAAAACAATCAATCGTCGCCACAAGCGAATAACCCAAACGATATACCTACAGGTGCGTGAAGCCGATGATCCCCCGTGATACTAGCACACGACTTCCATACGAAGTCTCACTACAATCAAAACACACGAATATCACAAATAGCAATTTGAAAAGAATCTCAAAAATTTTGGAAACTCCAAAAATCGATTCGACTCAAAAGTCAGAAAAATCATTTTCAAAAATCACGCTACTACCGTACCGGTAGAGCCACATAACACACACGCCTGGGTTTCACAAAACCCCAGCTCCGATACCATCTTCTATAACACCCCCAAAACCATCCGGGATATTACAGTGCCATGAGTCCCGCACCGGAACCCACCAGGCTAAAAACCATTTACAAAACGTTCAAACTCGCCAAAAAGGCCGATGACGGTAATATTTTGCAAATACTCAAATATTTTCAAAAACATAATTCTGAAATACCGTTATAGAATACCATTTGAAAATACAAGGCGAAGTGCCAAATCTCAACAGTTTAAAATGTACGTTAAGCCACCACTTATACGTACCGATAAAATAGTTAGGAAAAAAGGGTTTAACGAAATAACCCAAGTTCGCAAAGTGCCAAAAGGCCATTTAAAATACACACACGCAGCGGATAAAGATACCGAAAAGCTATTTTGAAATATACACACGCATCGGATAAATGCAGTTCAAAATACACATTTGCAGCGGAAATAAAACAACCAGAAATAAATACTCAATACTCGGGAACATGCCACAGCCAGTATCACCCGGGAAGATCACCCCTTCACGACCGCTACTAGCTCGATCTCCGAGTACCTAAAAATAAAGCCCATGACGGGGTCAGCCACAATACTCAATAATGATATCGATCACATCAACATAAATAATTGCATATTAATGTAATAATATAGTAAGAATACTACCAAAGTAATCTTACCGACATAACCTTACCAATCCATAACAATCCAATCCTTACCATAATCCACATTTCGCATTCTCAAATGACGAAATGAACTCAACCACAACCAACTGTACTGTATTCAAATAATATCAAAAATCCTCAAAACATCATCATAACTCATTATCATGAAATAATTCATCGGTGCCAAATCCTGTCCATCGGATTACACAATCAAAACTCAACCTGGATAAACTAATAGTACACAAAATATTTGTAGATCAACTACCACATGACAATGAATACAAATCCCGAAACATCGACGTACAGTCCGAATGCTCATACGATCAATAACAATGATCAACCGATACGTCAATTGAGTATATCACCAACATGACAAACTCAAAGCAAGACCAATAAAGAATCAATGATAACCGAGAGTACCCTCAACATGGTAAACTCCCAACACGATCAACAAAGATCCACAATAACCAAGAATACCCTCAACAAGGTAGACTCCAAATAATCAACAAAGGACCAACAATAACCGAGAATACCATCAACAAGGTAAATTTCAAATGATCAATAAAGGACCAACAATAACCGAGAATACCATCAACAAGGTAAACTCCAAATGATCAACAATAATGGATCTCAAAGAAATAACTCCGACTGTCGAACACACCCCTCGGGCGTATGAACAACCAGTCACAAACCGTCGAACATACCCAACCATAAATGGAGGATGAACGACCAAACAATATGGCTCAAAGATGGAAGTCATAGTATGCCCGATCCGGAAATGTGTCCGTGCACAAGCCACCCCGGGTACTGATCAAATACACGTGTGGTCTTGTACCTAATTAGCCTCACGAACTACGTCTCGTGTGCACGGTTCAATGTGGAAATATCAACACATAACTATCATGTGCCCGGCTAAAAATTCTACACAATAACCAATCGGTATGCAGATATGACTCCAGATATGTCACGATGCAACATGACAACGAAACTCAAAGAAACACATATCCAATAAGGATCAAAAGACTCACCGAAGTGAACAACAACAGACTGACAATGAAAAGTCGACACGACTAATCAATATCCAAAACATCAATCCTGGGATCATCATCCCCAAATGAATGACCAACACGATCTACGATCTCAATACAACATTCCTGGGATCAACATCCCTCAACGAATAACCGATACGAAACTCATTACACGAAACTCAACATATACAACAACTCAACATACTAATTATCCACAAGACTGAACAAATACTTAGATTACCTCAAAGCCGAGGACCATATCCATCAACATCCCCCAATGAGACTATCAACACAACCATTAATACCAACAATAGTCCTGGGATCAACATCCCTCAACGAACAACCAGTACGAATCTCAATATACGAAGCCTCAACATACAACATATACAACAACTCAACATAATAATTATCTCATAACTAAACAATACATAAATTACCTCAAAGCTCAAGACAACATCCTTTCCACGAACAACATCCCTGAACGAATACACAGTTATACAAATAATCTCAAATAAGGTACCATCCATTCAATACCAATAAACCTTTATCCCGATACTTATGTCATCACGATAACTATCCTCGATATCCGATATTCTATATCCTTGACCAAAGATAACTCACGTCTTCCCTGAACACAATTAAATCATATACCTTATGATTTATTACAAGCAGAGTACGATATACAAACCATTATCCCGACAACTTACATTTCTAACAATATTGCTATACGAATTATAAATGAAATGAAAACGAAACCATTCATCAAATATTATAAACTGAACAAGTATAAACTTGCCTCGATACCGATACCACGAAGCCGGTACCAAAATCCATTGCCTTAGTCTGCGAGCTCCTCAGCCCCGACCAAAATCAATCTATGAATTCTTTAGCCTCAATCGCAACACAACGGTCATAATCCACGATCAAAACATCACAACCTATTGCAATAACCGATTAACACACATTCGATAAAAATAACTAACCGACATACCCAACCAACAAACTCAACGGTTCAACGAAACCTCGATCATATACATAAAACCAAATAATCCAACTCAACAAATACGAACTCATACCCACAATACAAGCCATAACTCGATGATCACAAATAACAATCAATAACCGATCAACAAACACAACGGTTCTAAAATATCCCGATTAAACACATATCCAAACAACCCAAACCAATCAAACACAAACTCCAAACCACAATACGATTCCACAATCCGAAGATCATATCAATAATCAATTTAAACCAACAAGGGTCCAACATTACCGATTCCAAATTCAATCTTAAATACACTTACAAGTTTCCTCCTTGTATATTCACAATAAAAACCAATTACCGATTATCATCATCAATCCGGACGATCTGATTAATTCAACATTATAGATAAACATATTCCAAGGGTTTCATATAACTCAAACATTCGAATTGAACACTTGTTCAATAAGTATGAATTTCCAAATTCAAAGATGAATTATAATCTTATCAAACCCTTAATCATATTCGTATTCCTATACGAATATTGTACCAAAATACATAACTTAATTATAGATATGAATATTCCATATTCATACCCAAAACACCATCACCACTTAAGCACATTCATCAATTCAATGATCAATCCATCTTGATATTAATGATTTTCAATTCTAACTTCAATTCCAAACATGAACCAAACAAGACTTCTTCTTGTTATACTAGTAAATTTGTAGAAAACAATTTACCGAGTATTATTGTGAATAATCACATTCCAATTATCCGAAATCCTTCCAAAATCATAACATGTATAACTTATGAATTCTTCAAGAACACGAATTATCCGAATTCACGTTCACAATCCATAAAAGAACATAATCCGATGTTTTCTAACATCTAAACAATTCTTATTCACAATTCAAGGTGTATATCATCATGTTCTTCAACATACGATCTTCCTAACATCAAAAATCGCAAAAATAATACCAAGAATATCAAGAACTCTATGATTTCATAATCATAATCAACATATTCAAGACATAAACCAACATATCATCATCTTCCTTCAACATACACCTCATATATCCTCAAGAATCGCAATAACAACATTATAATAATCTTCATACGAATCATTTATCAATAACAACATCAAAAATCCGAAATGAAAAGGAGGATTATCCAACATACCTCTTAGATGATGAAATACACAAGAGTTCACTTCAAGAATCAACATTAGCTCCATATCCAAGCTCCAATCCCATGTTCCCAAGCTCAAAATCGACTTAGGAAGGCCAAAATATCCCTCTCTCAATGTTTGGAGACGAAAGACGAAATGAAATGCTAAAGTTAAATGAAAGACGTGCGTCCTCTTATAAAACAATCTGTTAGTTACGTACGTAACATATCCATGTTAACGTATGTAACACCTTCTTACGTACGCTATCTGGCCTTGGTAGCGTACGTAATGACAGTCCAGAGTTAACTGACTCGTTTCGTTCACTGCTTTACGTACGTAATCCATGTTCCATAACGTACGTAACACGTACGTTGACTTGCTACAGTAAAACTCATATTACGTACGTAATACACCCTGTATAGCATATGTAATACGTAGTTGACTTGCCCATGCACGTTCTCCGCCGAAAGACGCCGACCACGGGTCCCACCAGTCGGCCACAAGTCTGATTCTCTTCGTTACGTACGTTATGTACACTATATAACGTACATAAGCTAGCATATTTTATGTACGTAAGCTCCAAGGCTTAACGTACGTAATGGTTTTTACACTTCGCCATTTCTACAAGTTCTTGGTTGGCTCGGCATACCGGATACGAATACACGCATACTGAATACATATACTGAATCCAAAAATATCCTCATATGACATACCCAATATCACAATTAAAACAACTTGATATACGATATCCTCAAATGTAATTGTCAAACTACTACGACAATTATATTAATACAGCTGTCTCAATTCTCAATTTATTTTATCCATACTGTATAGATACCAGGCTATACAATATATCTCAAATAAAATAACGCGAAAAATTTATTCTGAAAATCCGGGTATTACAATGTACTTATGTAGACATATACATCTATTGTTGAAAAAGTGTTACATGAATTTGCAAACCCCCAAAGAACTATGGGATACTCTCGAATAACGATTTAATAATGTGCATGCTCAGCGCTTCCCCGAATTGCAACATCAGTGGGAGCAAATACGGTTTTTGGATTATGCGAATGTGGAGGCTTATAACCAAGCCATCCTCGATCTTTGCGCTGATCTTGGTTTTTGTGGTGTCAAGAAGTCTGATCAAGACTTGATCGAGAAGACTCTTAACGCGTTTCCCATGGGAGCATGTGTGATTGCTCATCAGCTGCGCGTTACCTACGAGGAAGGGAGAATTAAAAATTTTAATGACCTTATCTCCCACCTCGCGAAAAAAGGGACCATGAGATTATTCTCAACAGCAATGCGCGCCCAGCTGGTATGAAGCCAATTCCGGAAGTGAATCAGGCTACCCACAGGAAGGCACCATGACAAAATAGAAAAGGCAACGCTACTCAGTTCTTGCAAGCACCATGGGTGCATGACTCGAGCAAGCGAGGGAAAAGACGAGGTCGTCGTTCCAATGTGTGGAAGAGGCAAGGTGGCTCCACCACGGGTCCTAGTGGAGCCCAACCACGTGGACCGCCTCCTGCCACCGGGATTGGAACCACTCCAAAGGAAGGCCAAAATTGCTATACTTGTGGCTCAAAGAAGCATACTTACCACAATTGCAAGGCGCCAAAGAACATCCAAGCCTACTACAAGCACTATAAGCAGTACTTGACTCAAGAGTCAAATTACATGGAGGAAGATAATGAGAATACGGAGGTGAACCATATTGAGATCCCTTCTCTCACCATTGCGGACAAAGACCAACATTTGGATGTTGCTGACTTTGACTAGATCATTGTAGTTTTACTAGTTTTTACGCTTTGGTTATGTTTTGTCTTGTTTCTAGTTTTCTTTCGAGAACTACTTTGGGATTTTCTATGAATGTAATAAAGTTGTTCATGATGAATGCAAAAACAAATTTTATTTTTCCCTTCAAAAGCATGTTTGGTTTATCACAAAACAATTGCTCAGTAAAGAATTGTTTGGTTAATTTGATACATTGGTGGATTTAGTCAAAACTTTTGATCAAGACTAGGCGCATCCTCCTTGGTATTTGTTTATGCTTTGAAAGTTCAAATGGAATCAGTGGTTTTTAAACAGCCTTAGTTGTACCGACATTCCTACTTTCTCTGCAAGTCTACCAAGTTGGAGTTACCGAAAGGATCATTAGTCGAGATATAAATCGAACACCCTGATGCGTTTTGAAGCATTTAAACGCTCCAATGACCATATTGCCATAGTATTGTATCAACAACAATGCCTTTGAAAAAGGTTTCAACCTTGCTCTATCACTCAACAATAGGGAAATACCAAAATAGCAACTTGAAACGAGCACCGAGTTCTGAGTTTAATGATCCAGAAAGTGCATGACCAATGGACAGAAAGAACGGAAGTCTAGTTTCCAGAACAACTGATCGTTCGTCTATAGACTTCTTAACAAAGGAGTTATTGCTGTTATAAGCTACACGAAAATTATTTCTAGCGATTGTGCTAAACTTTGATCCTAACCAACTTGGTCGAATTTCCCCAAACTCGAAGTTAATGAGTTTTTGCTATGTTTTCCATCACAAGACTAATCGAGTTTCATATCTTATTATAGATATATCGTGGCGAAATTGAGTGCCTTGCTGATAGTGGAACAACCCACACTATTCTTCGGAATAGGCAATTATTTAAGGATATTGTGCCATATATATCCTCAGTGACAACAATGATTGGTTCCTCCCAAGTAATTCAAGGGATGGGACTTGCTCATTTCTTTATACCAGACTACAATAAGCGTTATTGAATCCTACGCTGTGAGTCACGAACTTTGTGATTCCGAAGCATACCAACTATGGCATGACCGACTCGGTCACCTTGGATGCGATATGATGATTCGCATTTTGAAAATCTCACACGGTCATCCATTTTTAAGTCCAGAAAACGATTGGAAGCACCACTTGATATCGGCATTGATGTGAGTGAGTCTGATACTGTATCACCGGGATTAAAAATCGCACGCCCTGATAAGGTTGATGGTGCATCTTTCGTAAATTCCGAGGCTTCCGTGGCAATTTCCAATGCCCATAAATCGTTTTGTAAATCCTGTTCACTAGCAAAGTTGATACCTTCTCCGTCCTTTGCTAACGACTCAACACAAAATATTCGCTTCTTACAAATAATTCAAGGGGACATTTGTATACCTATTCAATCGGAGTGCGGACCATTCAGATACTTTATGGTTCTGGTTGATGCATCGATGCGATGGTCACACGTCACTCTGCTATCCACAAGAAATGCTACATTTGCTAAACTCCTAGCACAAATCATCAAGTTACGGGCTAACCACCCCGACTTTCCAATCTCGTCATTAAGATTGGACAACGCTGGTGAGTTTACGTCAAAATCCTTTGACGACTATTGCATGTCGATTAGAATTAAATTTGAACATCCCGTGCCCCATATTCATTCACAGAATGGCCTTGCTGAGGCTATGATTAAGCATTACAGCTTATCGCCCGAGCATTGGTATTGCACACTAACTTGCCGATTTCTGCCTGGGGTTATGCAATTTTGCATGTGGCTACACTTATTCGATTTTGACCCACTGCCAATCAACTGTTTAGTGCGTACCAGTTGGTAAGTGGATATTAGCCTGATATTTCACACTTACGCATTTTTGGTTGTGCAGTATATATGCCAATTACGCCTCCACGGTGTACTAAAATGGGTCTGCAAAGACGATTAGGTATATGCATTGACTGTGAATCGCCTAAAATTATCCGCTCTTTGGAACCTTTGACAGGAGATCTATTTACTGCAAGATTTGGAGACTGTCACTTTGATGAGACAAACTTCCCGTCGTTAGGGGGAGAGAGGAATCGAACGATTCCAGTTGAACGCCAGGAAATTATCTGGTGTGCTCCCTCCTTGCCTCATCAAGATCCCCGCACGGATCAATCCTAGCTGGAAGTGCAACGTATTCTCAGTCTTCAGAAAGTTGCGGATTCGATGCCCGGCGCCTTTGCGTCTCGCGAAAGTGACAAGATCTACCATTCCCGCTGCGAATGTTCCTGCAAGGTTAGAAGTCCCAGTTATAGGGCAAGGTTTAGCCTACCAAAGAAATGATGCCCCCGGTATCGACCTTAGTGGTGGGACGGCTGCTTCGGCTGCTCTTATCCCTGCTCAAAAGAGGGGAGGCCACTGAGTAGAAAGGATATCAAACCTCGAAAGAGAAGAGGAACGGAGGCACAAAATCCTCTCATTATCGACACATTGACTCCGTCACACGAGATTATCTCTAACTACGGATATGTCCTCGAATCAACAATGGAACAATCAACGGATGCGTCGGAAACTTTGTTGATGTCACAGAATAAAGAAATCTCGATGCAATGTATGAGTGAATACGTACTATTGGACAGGTCGTCCACGCTAGTTAATGATGCTTTTGCCTACTCCGTTGCTCAAGAAATTATTGAAGACGACGATGCTGAGCTGTGCTCGGTTGCTGCATGTCAACGACGATCTGATTGGCCGAAATTGAAAGATGTAATGCAAGCCGAACTAGACTCAATAGCTAAACGTGAGGTATTTGGCCGTATCGAGCCAGTACCCATGGGCGTTAAACCAGTTGGACATAAGTGGGTCTTTGTTCGTAAACGCGATGATAAGAATGAGGTCATGCATTACAAAGCGAGGTTAGTTGCCTAAGGCTTCTCGCAGAGCCCTATCATTGATTACGAGGAGACATATTCTCCCGTTATGGACATCATCACTTTTAGCTAATTAGTCAGTTTGGTAGTGTCCAAAAAACAGAATATGGAGATTATGGATGTGGTAATAGCGTATCTTTATGGGGATCTAGATACGGATATTTATATGAAAGTCCCCGAAGGGATTTCGTTGCCCAAATCAAGTAGCTCTAAGCCACAGAGCGCTTATGCTGTGAAACTGCGTCGTTCACTGTATGGGTTGAAACAACCCGGAAGGATGTGGTACAACCACCTACGTGAATACTTGGTTGGGAAGGGATACAAGAACAGTGATATCTGCCCATGCATTTTTGTGAAAAGAACAGATACAGGATTCGTGATTGTAGCCGTCTATGTATATGACATGAATGTCATCAGTACCATAGATGAGGTCAATGAAACGGCCCGCTACCTTAAATCCGAATTCGAGATGAAAGACCTGGTGAGGACTCGATTCTGCTTGGGCTTAGTGCTAGAACATCGCGATGATGGTATACTCATTCACCAATCTGCCTATGTCCAGAAAATGCTCAGGCGATTTAGTATGGAAAAGGCATATCCTCTTACTACCCCATGGTTGGTCGAAGTCTGGAAATGAACAAGGATCCGTTTCGTCCTAAAGAGGAGGATGAAGAGGTCCTTAGAGCAGAAACACCGTACCTTAGTGCAATCAGTGCGTTGTTGTATCTGGCTCAATGTACTCGCCCAGACATCGCATTCTCTGTAAATCTGTTAGCGAGATTTAGCTCCGCGCCCACGATAAGGAATTAGAATGGAGTATGTTGTGTCGAGAATTATACGTCTCGACAGGCGATCACCTCCGAGACCGGGCGACCTAGCCTTAGCCCGGCAGCCAAGGCAGAACTGCCGACCAGAGACCAGGCGACCTAGCCGTAGCCGAACAGCCAAGACAGATCAGCCGGCCGAAGGTCTCAGGACAAGTCCCGGTGCCGAGCGATCGACATCTAAGACGATCGTCTCTCGGTACTTGGCGATCGACTCCTCGTGGCCGACCAGCAGACGATCATCTCTCGGCACTTACCGATGCCGACCTCTGGTGACCGACCAATGACGACCGCCTCATGCCACTCGAAGTCGATGATCATCCAGTCGGCAAAGGCCGAAGCCCAGGACAGAACCCACGTGCAGTGCCGAGACAAGATCCGCATTTCACGGATCATTGACCACAGCCTGTCAGCATCTTTCCACCAGCCGACAGGCCCGCCGAAAGGTGTCAGTAGGACCGCCCGTGACAGCAACTCCGGACGCGTGCTGGCTCCTCATTGGACCGCACAGCTGGCTGCCGGCAGCAGCCTTGGACTTTAGGCAGACAGCCAATGTGACTTAAAGACGATCGCCCTATTATTATATTGGACGAAAGACGATTGCTCGCCAGGAAACAAGGCATCTCAGCCCCTATAAATAGAAGGCTCCCTGCACTTGGAAAACTCGGGAACTCCCTTCGGATTTTACACACAACTTGGCTTTCTCAACTCTTGGCGCCAGCTATCTCTCGATTCCTTCTTCTCTCTCAGGATCTCCTACACGGAAGACGATCGACAGAGAGCAAGATCACCAAGGCTTCGCTCAAGAGTTAGATAAATAAGATCTTTTACACTCATTGTATTTAGATTCTTACATTAATACTTGTATCCACGAATATTTGTATTAATAACATCTCGCGAGAGCATTCAAGCCCGGGCCTAACAAACCCGGCAAATCTTGTGTTATTCACACCCCCACGGAAAGTGCTCCCGCAACTTTGTTTGTTGTCCGTCCATTCCAGCAGTATTTCATCTTCGGATAAATATTTCGGCCAACAACAATTGGCGCTAGAAGAAGAGCATCTAACCCTCAATTTTATTCCTACCGTCTCGAAGGACACTCACTGTTCTCCGGGGCATATACCTGAAGAAACACTCACTGTTCTTCAGAGAAAGCTTTCAGAATCATGTCTTCCGCCTCCGCGTCGAAGAAAGGCACTGGTCGATCCGCCAGACGCCTCATTCCGTCGCAGTCCGAGCCACAGCCGATGGCAGAGGGTAGCCGCCGCGGTCCGAGACGCTCGATCCCGCCCCTAGGGGACGGCCCAAGTCTCTCGCTCGATCAGTTCCAAACCGCGGAATAGATCGAGGAGGCCATGGCCATCCTACAGGAGCGACGGAGTGCTCTCGACGCGCCTCCCGCTATCACCCCCTCGGCCATCCACCGGATGACCAAACGGAAGTTCAAGGCGTTGCTGACTGAGCGATCGCCAGGAGGCTCCCATTCGAAAGAAGAGGCGCTCGCTAGCCGGGGCACCTCTGTTTTCGATCGCCTGCGACGACTGTCATGGCGGCCGGGCGTCGGCCCGGCCACGAGGCAGAGCTCGAGTCCATCACCAGGAGTTCGGCGTATTCGACTCCCAGAAGGCCGAGCAGCCATCTGGCTCCTCCTCGACAGATAGCCGAGGTCGGCAACAGCGGAGTCAGGAGATCGGTACACGATCGCCTCGGCTCCCGCTCCAAAAGCCAATCCACGAGCGACCATGCTACAGCAATGGCCGCAATGCAACGCCAGCTCAACGACATGAAGGCGCTCATGGAATCCGCGGCAGGCGCCAAGAGCAAGATCGTCGGGCCGAGCGAGCCGCTCGCGGTCCACATCGAGCTCGCCCTCGTACAACACAAGATTGCTCCCCCGCAAACACCTCTGTACGAAGGGAGATCAGACCCCAAAACACACCTGAGCAAGTTCAACATCTACATGACCAGGTGTGGGGCATCAGACGTGACCAGGTGCCGAATGTTCCCTCTGACGCTGGACGACCTTGCCCACAGGTGGTACACCTCATTGCCGCCTCGATCTATCGGCTCCTTTAACCAACTAGCGAACGACTTCACAGCGTACTTCGCCACCAGGGTCGCTCGGCCAGAAGGTCCCCATCGCATGATGCGATTCACACAAGGGGAAGAAGAGTCCGAATCGGACTACATTGACCGGGTAGACGATATCATCCTCAACGGCGAGCCCGTAAGCGATGAGATCGCCCTATACTCGGTCCTAGGAGGATTCCATGGTCTTTCGCCTATGTTCAGGCATCTTACGAAGAACCAACCTTCGACCTACGCGATCTTCCGCGCTAAAGCCGCAGACTTTCTGGCCAGGCAAAGGTTTCTTCTTAGCCTATGAGCAGCGCGATCGGCGCCCGAACGACGATCTCCAGCCCGATCGCCGGTATCAACCTATGAATAATGCGATCGGCAGCCGACAACGATCACCAGTCTTCCAGCCCGATCGCCATTATCAAGCAACATCATCAAAACCGGAGGACTCGTTCGCCATCTACAGTTCACCATCTAACATGATGGACTAAGTCACGAGATCGCCTCCACCGCACTACGTACACCGTTGAAGGTCGGCATCTACATGACGATCCGAGGTGGAAGAATGCAGCCATGGTCCTGGTAGTCGATGGAACCGGCTGCTTCGGCCATGCAAGGTCCCTTTAGGCCAAGATCGCCCGCCCTTCGTTTAAATACGAGGCCGGCGTAGTCTGAGGGCCCTCCAAAACTAATCAGTGGACACGTTCGCCCGCCCTCAAAGGTTCATCATCTAACATGGTGAACCCGGACAATGCAATGCGTCACTACCCCCGTCTCAACTTACACCGTTGAGGTTCGCCATCTTCATGGCGGGCCGAGGTGGAAGCAGAGCTAACAAGCCGCGGAAGTGGAGTTGATTAATCCGACGACGCCCCGCGCAAGGACTCCTCTAGACCAAGACCGCACGCCCTTCTTTTAAATACGAGGTTAGGCGCAGCCTAACAGAGGACCCTCACAATAAAATGAGTCACGAGACAGACAATGTCGTTCGCGCACAAGACACGGTCACGGAGTCGGTCCATCGAACTCCGCGACTGTGCACGGTTCCTCAGCGACGAAACAATCAAGTTTCTATGAGGGATCGGCCAATGTTGTTTTTTGCAGGTACAAGACCGAAAGATAGCTAGCCAATCGACGGGATCGCCCGTCCTCATCCTACACGATCGCCAGCAAGAACCACCTCGCCCCATGTATTCAACATCGGAGCAAGCTGGGGGGCAATTGTTGTGTCGAGAATTATACGTCTCGACAGGCGATCACCTCCAAGACCGGGCGACCTAGCCTTAACCCGGCAGCCAAGGCAGAACTGCCGACCAGAGACCAGGCGACCTAGCCGTAGACGAGCAGCCAAGACAGATCGGCCGGCCGAAGGTCCCAGGATAAGTCCCGGTGCCGAGCGATCGACATCTAAGACGATCGTCTCTCGGTACTTGGCGATCGACTCCTGGTGGCCAACTAGCAGACGATCATCTCTCGGCACTTGCTGATGCCGACCTCTGGTGACCGACCAATGACGACCGCGTCATGCCACTCGAAGCCGATGATCATCCAGTCGGCAAAGGCCGAAGCCCAGGACAGAACCCACGCGCAATGCCAATACAAGATCCGCATTTCACTGATCATTGACCACAGCCTGTCAGCATCTTTCCACCAGCCGACAGGCCCGCCTAAGGTGTCAGTAGGATCGCCCGTGACAGCAACTCCGGACGCGTGCTGGCTCCTCATTGGACCGCATAGCTGGATGCCGGCAGCAGCCTTGGACTTTAGGCAGACAACCCATGTGACTTAAAGACGATCGTCCCATTATTATATTGGACGAAAGGCGATCGCCCGCGAGGAAACAAGGCATCTCAGCCCCTATAAATAGAAGGCTCCCTGCACTTGGAAAACTCGGGAACTCCTTTCGGATTTTACACACAACTTGGCTTTCTCAACTCTTGGCGCCAGCTATCTCTCGGTTCCTTCTTCTCTCTCAGCATCTCTTACACGGAAGACGATCGACAGAGAGCAAGAACACCAAGGCTTCGCTCAAGAGTTAGATAAATAAGATCTTTTACACTCATTGTATTTAGATTCTTACATTAATACTTGTATCCACGAATATTTGTATTAATAACATCTCGCGAGAGCATTCAAGCCCGGGCCTAACAAACCCAGCAAATCTTGTGTTATTCGCACCCCCACGGAAAGTGCTCCCGCAACTTTGTGTGTTGTCCATCCATTCCAGCAGTATTTCATCTTCAGATAAATATTTCGGGCAACGGAGTAAAACACATCTTTCAATACTTGAAAGGTTCCAGTGATCTTGGATTGTTCTTTCCCTATGCAAGAGAGAGCGACATTCCAAAAGGAATTGTTGAGGTTAAGATGATGCATACCGACCGTCGATCTTCCTCTGATATTGCAGCTAAGCATGGCAGCTTGACTACCAGAAGTGCTAATGCGAGCAAGCTTACCCCCTATGCAGAGAATCCTAACAATATGTTAGTTGGATTTGCTAATGCCGGCTATCTATCTGACCCGCATAAAGGACGTTCCCAAACTGGTTATGTGTTCACCATTGGGAATACGGCGATATCTTGGCGATCTACCACGCAGACCCTGGTTACTACTTCCTCGAACCATGCAGAGATAATTGCATTGCACGAATCCATAAGGGAGTGCATTTGGCTTCGGTCAGTCATAGACCATATACGAGGAACTTGTGGATTAGAGGCCACTACATCAACCCCTACTTATATCTTTGAGGACAGTGCGGCATGCATTGAGCAATGAAGTTAGGTTTCATTAAGGGTGACAATACCAAGCATATCGCGCCGAAGTTCTTCTTGACATTTGTAGTTGGTGCGTTGTGTTCTTTTTCCTCACCAAGTCTTTGTTTTTTCCACGGGGTTTTGTTTGGCTTGGAAAGATTTTTTACCGAGGCAACATCTTATGTACCGTGATAGTATTAGTGTTCGACACAGGGGGAGTGTTCCGGGATATCCTTCCCTTATTGGTGTCTTACCTAATACTGGTTGTAGGGGGATACAAAGAAGGAAGGTTCTAGATCCTTCTAGAGGTAGTAGGATTCTATTAGATGTCTTACCTTATCTAGGAATCCTATGTATGGAAGGACTCTCATTGTAATTCTTATATAAAGGCACCTCTATCAGTGTTATGAATACAATTTGATTGACTTGTATTTACAGTCTTTTACTTTCTCCTGAAACACTTATGTCTTTTATGTAAATAATCTATAATAGTTGTATATACATATAACCTACCTGATTTAAGTTAAATAGTTTATTTGGGCCTTAATTATTTGATTAGTGCAGTCGATTAATTTGGGTTTTCGTCGGATGAAAATTTGATATTTGTATTTTAATTTGAGATGGATATTTTATCAATTGGTTGGCCAATTGATTCCCCAACTAACCGTGAATTTTAAACAAATTCATGTTCATTCAATTTGACCCGATTGGAGATATATCTTATTATTAAACTATGAGTTTATTAAACTATGAGTTTATTACACTCACACATCCTGTTAGAAGGGTGCTTCTCATTTGAGTACAACTAGATCAACAATAATGAAGTAATACAAATTAGATTATTTTCAATTGCATACAAGTCCAAACTAATTTAGTAACGGCCACACTCATCCTTATATTTCAAATTGCACATTTTTTTTGAACGAATTCAAATTGCACATTTGATCCTAACTTATAACAATCTTTAATCTACCTCAAATCATATTTTATTTTACAAATTGATATTATTTACTCCAGATTTATATTGCTACAAAATACAACATTTCTCAACAAATTAAAAAGAAAAGAATTCATATTTTGATTTTATATTTATACAAGGAAAAAATAAAAATCGAAAAAATACTTTAATGTCTATGTACAATATTTTTGCTTGACATTTATGGTGGTTTGGAATATGAATTCTCGAAAAATTTGTTTTACTTTGTATGTTCGTAAATATTGATCCTACTATTTTATCTGTTTCAACTGGATTTATTATTTTATCCATCTATCAAGTTTTTGGGGATTAAATGTAAACTGTGTTTATAACTCACTAATAGTTTATGAGTTAAACAATTGGATTTATTAAAATTAATATTCAAGAAAGAAAATACAAATGAGTTTTGTTGCAAAACATGTTTTTAGGAACACGAAAGAAGGAGATGAAAGTATCAAAAAAATTGAAGTCGAAAAAATATATTTAATAATATTTAAATTTTATATTTATAGGAGAAATGTAGTGTTTATAAAAAATATTATTCTCGTATATGAAACATTCCCTAAAAATCTGAGAAATAAATTTTAAAAATCAAATTTGGGAATTTATAAGAATTCAAAAATAAATGTTATGACAAAAAAGCAATAAACAATGTTGGTACATAAAGTGTTTGAGTTGAATTAGAAAAAATGTGAGGGATACTTTTACAAATGAGACAATGAGGCTATGTTTCGGAGAACACTTTGGTCAACTCAAAAATAGAAAAAAATGACCTATATCTAATTGTTGATCTACTTGTTACCTACATATAATTAGCAAATCTAACTGGAGTACTGGATGAAATTTGCCCTTAAACTAATATTAGTAAGTCACAATTGATTGGATTCTCGGACATGAGCTAAATAAATTTATCAATAATATTTGGTTGATAAATTATATTTTAGGGCACAATAATTGATCCTACTTCGGGAACCGCTGAGTTCGTGAACCGTGATCGGGATTTATCATTTGTCGGACTTAAGACAAGTTTATTACTTGCTCAGGCTATGATAATTGATCTTATTGAATTATGTTTGTGATTATGTAGTTGTGATTATCCTTGGAGGTTAGGATTGTTTTTGGGGATAAATTCCTTATCCGGAAGTCTGTCGGCGGCGGCTCCCCAACGTGCAGGCGGGTGGACGTCGCACTAAAAAAAATAAAGAAAAAATTGATCGGTTACTGAAGATCTGCTGACGGTGAATAACAGGATGACAGACATCACACACACAACAGAAAAAATATCCGGCTGCCGGAGATCGACGGCGGCCCGGTCGAAAAATAGGTCCGTGGCAAAAAAAATAAACTGGCTGGCCACTAGAGATTTGCAGGCTTCGGTCCCACCGGAAAAAAGATTGGCAGGCCAGCCGCCAAAAAACAAAACTAACCGGTCAGCCCCTCGTGACCCATCAGAGAACCCCGCTAGGAATTTTTTTATGATTAGTTCAGTATTTCAAGGGTACTTTTGGAAATTTATTATTTTTGAATATATTATATTATTAAATGTAACATAGAGAGAAACATAAGTGTAAATTGATCATTTCAAGTACACACTACGAGGATAAAAAATACCATTCACAACTTTTCTTGTAGGTACGACTATAAACTTGAAGTCTAAAATAAATAAGACTTTTGACATCTTCAAGTCTAGAAATATATGACCTTTTAATTGTTAATTTCAATATTTTGGGCCCAAATAAGTTTTACCTTTTTGTGTGTAATAGTATACTTGCTTTTTTTTTTTTTTACCAAACTTGTATACTTGTTTGGAATTTGAGTTTTCTAAATATTGTGCTAGATGTGATGCCGGAAAAACTGATGTTTGTTAAGATAAACACACATGCGTGCCTTAGTCTACAGGTTAATGGGCTTCTCCTAGTTAATGTAGAGCTAGGCCTGTTAAAATGTTTCAGAATATGTAATCTCTCCATATTTAAAGGGATACCATCAATGAGAATATATACATCTTATGTCCTAATTCTTCTTTGCTTGCTTTTACTTAAACACATTATCAGCACGTAGTCTACCAACTGAGAGCAAGAAAAATTCATTCGAAAATTCGGAAAATTTCAAAAACTTAATTTCCGACGACCAGCAACCCCAGGCGGAAAAACCCTAGCTACAACCAGCGGCCACTCATCTTCTTCAAAGAAAACCGTATAGCCGCCAGAACCTCGTCGTTGCCACGAGGAAACCTAATTCTCATCACAGCCCATGCCCGATGCCTCCACTCGGTTCTCAATCCGCCTGAACCCTCGACCTGCAACCAGCCCCCGGAGCCCTCAATCCCGGCCCCCAGATTCCGGTCGTCCCTAGTAGACTCCGCCCGCGATGTAAGATAGCCCCCAGCCGTGCGAGTTCTGATCGTGAACGCCTCTGTTCGTGACCAAACCAGATCCAAGATCAGCGCCCAATTCTCCACGCCTGTGACGACCCGTGATCCCCAGCCCGTGCAAACTCCAGCCCTTCAGACTCTACAGCCCGATCCTTAAAAAAATAAATCAGAAAGGTAGATTGAGGGACGGGGACTGGGGAGATAGGAAGACAATTTGCTTCTCCCTCTTTCTTTCTTTAATTAAAATATTATTAGATTAATTAATATTATTTTTATTTAACAAATATGAATCTAGCCCTCTTATAAGAGGACAATCAGAATGAGGAACATGATTGAAGGTATTTCCTAGAAAAGAATCGTGTTTTTCGTGCAAGGTAATTCGTATAACTCTACTATTTGCAATGTATGCAGTTTTACATGCTTTAACTTAATTTATTGTATATTTATCCATAAATTTGTTATATTTATGCATATTTAACTAATTAAAGCATGATGCATTAATAATTCTAATCAAATCAAAGCAAATAGCTATAACTTGAATTAAATTAAATTCACGAGAATTCATATATATTGCGGCATAAGAAACCTACTTGATTGCATAATGTGTATATAAATATATACTAGGATTATGTGTCTATATTTATGAACATACATTTATTTTGCATGCATCTATAGATATTGCATACAATTAGGCTACATAATTAGTAGATATTAGTACCTATTCAACTGCCTACAAGATACCATGATAACGAAACCTCATGTGTATTCCTAAATCGCATCAAAATTATGACCATTTCTTGGTTTTAAGCAAAATAATCCCATTATTGAATAATTTATCATGGACGAACTCATGATTATGTGAAATGTATTCGCTTCCTTCTTGTTGGGATAAACAATCATGTATCCTGTTTTGATAATGGCTATCATACAGCAAAGGAGTCGAAAGAGCTGAAATGTCGCTAAGTATAGAAGTTGTCTGGAATCTCCATACAGCCTCTTCCATACAGCATTGAAGATCTTATACAGTCTATCCTACAGAACCTTCCTCATACAACAATAAAGACGTAACATGTTGGATACAGCATACACGCTGAAAGTGTTGGGAAAACTAAAACACTTATCCAACAGGACTGAAGATCATTGTGCTAGAATCTATTTTATTCACAAAAGTCAAAATACCGTTTTGAAAGAAGTATTTAAATACTGATTGTATAAAGTATTTAAATCCAACCGACAAGGAATCTTCAGACAAGGAGCAAAATCTGGATAAAACATTTTGGAAGTCAAACATTCTGAAAACAGCCAATCAGAATGGACGTTTGCTCACAAACCAGCCAATGGACAAATTTCTAACAGATCTATTCCAAAGTTATAAATAGTACATTCAAGAGGACATTGCAAGTAGAGATTGAATACTGAAATTCATATGTGAACAAGCACAGAAACAGTATATCAAGCTTGCAAGAGCAAACATATTTCTTCGAACATACTGCAATACCTGAGAGAAAAAAATACTAGTCCTCAATGTGAACAGCACATCATCAGCCTAAGCTCATCAAGCATTCAAGCTGTTGTTCAAAACTGTGATTTTACCATTATCACTGTAGAGTGAACTTAGCCCTGTGTGGACTAAGGGAAAGCTATTCTTACCTGTGTGGGACAAATAGGACGAAGCCTCAATCTGTGTGAGAAGAAGTCAAAGAAGCCTGCAGCCAATCTGTGTGAAAGGTTGAAAGCTACAGTCTTTGTATCAATCTGTGTGAACGATGTAGAGATAGGTTTAGTTAAAGTCACGTAGTTGTGTACGTAGTGATTTTAATAAACTACTTACTCCTGTGTGGAGGACTAGTGGACGTAGAGGGGTTTACCTTGAACCACTTTAAATTGTGTGTTATTTACCTTCTATACGTATTGTTTTCATAACTGTGATTTATACAAGTATACATTGCAAAACCATGTATGCACCAAGCAAACGGGAGAACGCCTAGTTGCTGTATTTACAACCACTCACACTTAAACTTCTGCTACGCAAACTCACTTTAGAAAAACATACAGCGTGTTGTACTATCTAACTCCGTCCTCACTCACTCTCTCTCTCAAACAATCCATTTGCAATTTCTTACACCCAATTAAGGGAGAGGTGGACGATGGTGACGACAGAAGTCCATTTCATTTTTGGGCGACGGCAGAAGGCCAGTTCAGAGAAAGAGGAGATGGTGGCGGGTTCAGAGAAAGATGAAGGCCAGTTCATTTTTGGTATTCATTTTTATTCCTAAGGATAAAAATGTAATTTCATAGTTTTATCTATATACCACAGTAATATTATGATTTATCTACCAAATAATAAATTTAAATCCTTGTTTCATTTTATCCCAACCACCCTTGTTATTTTTAACATATCTTGATAAATCCTGACTAGGCTACCAAACGGGCCCTTAGTGGCCAACAAGTGGTATAAGAGAGGTTGATTCTAAAAAGGATCAGTCATATTTTTAACCAAATTAGATCCAAAAATCACTTATTTTTGAAAACAGTCTTATCTTTCCTATTTTATCTAATGGATACCTCAATGATAAACAAGATTCCTATGTTTTCGATTAACGAGTTTGATGACTGGAGAATCAGGATGGAAGCCCATCTTGCTGCCATGCACGAGGAGAGGATATTTTTCATCCAAGAAGGACCTATAAAGATAATGAAGGTTAATCCTGCTGTAAGGGTAGAAGGACAACCTCATGCTGAAATGCTCGAGAAGGAGCACGAGCAATGGACTACCGACGATCGCAAGCATGCAAACCTCGACAATGTTGCTAAGAATGTGCTGTTTGTCACGCTTGACAAAGGAACATTCTCGAAGGTAAAGAGTTGTAAGACAGCCAAGAAAATCTGGGAGAAACTCAAGATGATTTGCAAGGGAACTGAGCTCTCAAAAGAAAATAAAATTTCCAAACTTACTCAGCAATTTGAATCTTTTGAAATGAAATCTTTCGAAATGCTTGAGGAGCTTGACCTCAGATTCACTGGCATTGTCGGTGAACTTAAAGCATTGGGTAAAGTGTATACCCAAAAGGAGAAAAACTTGAAAATTTTTATATCACTACCTTCCCGATGGGACATTAAGACTATAGATATGCGTGTGTCATGTAATCTTAATGATATTTCTACTTTCGACCTATTCTATGACCTCAAAGCTTTCGAGTATGATATTGATAGGAGCGAGAAGGCTGAAGAGTCACCTGCCAAGACTACAACACTGGCTGTTGTATCTAACAGGAGACACAGCTCCAGATCCAGCACATCCGAGTCCGGCCACAAGTGCAGACAGTGACGATGATATCCTGTCATAAGATGAAATGGTCCTTCTTATGCATAAATTCAAAAAGTTCATCAAACAGTCTGGAAAGACTCCCTTCAGGCCCAAGCCATTTCACAAGTTAAGTTCCGAATCTTCTCCGTCTGGTGATTCTAGCTTGTGCTACAACTGTAGGAAACCCGGGCACTATGCGAATAAGTGTCCGCATCCGAAAGTGCAAAAGTTGCCGGAAGCTGAGCAACAAGAAAAGGATGAAAGGAGGTGTGTTTGGAAAAACAAGCTCATGGCCCTGATTGGTTAATCAGAAGCTTCGCCCACATCAACCAAAACCGATGACTGTCGTCACGCAGTCACTGACAGTGACTCTTCTGATGATGAGATCGAGGATAAAGCCTATATGTGCTTTATGGCTAAAGAAATACAGGACGACGGAGACAGCGATGATGAGGTGAGCTCAACCGCAACTACTCCTGTTAATGCATCTCATACTTTTGAAAATATGATGAATGAATTCAAAAACATTCAAAAGGCCCATGAGACTCTAAACGAGAAAACATACAGCTCGAACTTTCAAACCTAGAGATTAAAGAAGAAAACGACTTGCTGAAAAATAACTACGAAAATTTGTCTATTGATTGCGAAAACAGCAAGGTCACAATTGAAAAACTCATGGAAAGTAATCATCAACTTGCTAAAGATCTAAATGAGACTAATTCTCATAATGAAAGCAAGACAAATGATTATGCTTTGCTCGAAGCCAAAGTAAAATCTCTCGAAAAGCGATAAGGAGAATTAGAGACCATCTTGAAATAATTCGAGAAATCCTCTAAACGGATGGAAGAAATTCTAAGCACCGGGCAACATGCTCATGATAAAAGTGGATTAGGATATAACTCATTCTCTAACAAAGGGAAAACTAGTACAGTGTTCGTCAGGGGTGTGGAACCCATTCATGTACCTAAAGAGACCCCGAGTCCCATAAAGGTAACAGTTGCACCGCATACAGCAAAGGCTGCCATTCCACCACCAATGTCATATCATCGACAGTGGAAACCTCAGCCTCAAGGACCTGTAAGGCGTAACCAACAGCATGCTCTCCGAGCATATCAAAAGCGCTAACAGCCGTTCAGAAAGAAGGCTGTATCTAAATATCAAAGGCCTGCACAATAGTACTTACAACAGTACAGTGCGCCTAGACATTGGATACAGGAGCCCCGGTATCCATCCAGAAAGCAGGTCGCCGTGCAGTATAATCAACAGCTATGGGAATCCAACTGGAGACCCAGGAGGCAAGCTGTAAGGCCTTAGAAAATGGCTCCACCTCCGAGACGACAATCGTACTGGAAAAAAAATATTAACCCTCAATTTTACATGCATAATAATCAAGATACAGTGATACGCAACTGCCGCACGTGGACATCGCAAATATGGACCAAAAGTAACCTACAGTAAACCAATTGTTATTAGGCAAATTTGGGTACAAAAAGGCACTAACATTCATGGACCCAACAATCAAAGGGGGCATAAATTTACTTAAATTTTGTACCTGCAGGATATCAAAGAAGAGGACATCTGGTACTTTGACAGTGGATGTTCTCGGCACATGACATGAGATATCAGTAAGCTATCAGACTATGTAGAAGGTTGCGGTCCAAAAGTGCACTTCGGTGATAAATCTAAAGGAAGAACAAGAGGGAAGGGAAACATGCTTGTAGGAAAGTTCAAAGTCACTGATGTAGCTTATGTTGAAGGCTTACAATATAATCTACATAGTATTATCCAGTTCTGTGACAAACAGTTCTCTGTGAAATTCAATATAGATCACTGTAAAGTGAAGAACATCTTGACCAAAGAAGTTGTTCTAACAAGAAGAAGGTCAGGTAATATGTATATTGCTGACTGGAAGCCTGCGAGCTCCACTATTACATGTCTTGTTGCCAAAGGCACAACAGATCAAAGCTGGCTATGGCACAAGAGGATATCACACATCAACAGCAAGACGATCAACAAATTCGCCAGACAAGAAATGGTTAGAGGCTTGCCCGAAGTATCATTCCAAAACAATAGCGTCTGCGGACCCTGTCAGAAAGGCAAACAAGTCAAAACCACCATGAAAGGTAAATTATTACTCTCTACTCACAGAGTTCTGGATATGCTACATATGGACCTGTATGGTCCGTAGACCCTGTAAGTTTCGGAGGTAATAAATATTGTCTAGTTATTGTTGATGATTTCTCCAGGTATGCTTGGACAATCTTTCTAATCAAGAAGAAAAAAACCACAACAAAATTGCCTGAACACCTCCTGAGAAAGCTTCAGAATGAGAAAGGGTCCATTCATTCCAACAGGGGTACTGAATTCACTAACTGCTTTATAGAGCAATACTATTTGGATAATGGAATACAACATGAATACTCAGTAGCCTGGACTCCTCAACAAGAACCATGATCGCCGCAAGCAAGTTGCCGCAGCGGTTCTGGGGCGAAGCAACAAATACAACGTGCTATACACAAAGCCGCTGTATTATCAACAAGCATGACAACAAAACAGCCTATGAGGTATGGAATAATAGAACTCTATTAGTTTAATAATTTCACATCTTTGGCTGTCGATGCTATGTTCTGAATAATGGAAAAGATCAACTCAAGACTTTTGACGAGAAGTCGGATGAAGGGATATTTGTAGGATATTCCTCTATCATCAAGGCTTTCAGAATCTTTAATAAAAGGAAGCTGACAATCGAGGAATCTGTACATGTAGTGTTCGATGAACCTCACTATGATCCTACATGAGTAGAAGACTTAACCCAAAATATCCAAACACTTTCCATCAATGACCCTCAAACTCCAACAGAGCCTGTCGTAGACTTATAGATCAACCCTGAAGCTGTAAGAATAAAGGTAATTGAAGCTGATACTGTACAAGCTAAAGTCAAAACTACAGCACCACAAGATACAGTACGGGACGCAGAACTAGAACCCGACAGGAGATGGCTTAAAGATCACCCTCAGGATTTAATCATAGGAGACATTGATGCTGGTTATTCTACCCGAAGAAGAATACAGAGTACACAAGGAACTATACCGTGTGCGCAAGAAGAATCTGAATCTGAAAAATCTCCATTTCCTGTATGGAAATCTCAGGCTAACTTAGGAGACTAGCCATGTGTACCCTAGCTATATTCTTAGCTCCATCCGAACCTATTTCTACCAATGAAGCTTTAAATAACTCTCACTGGATCACTTCTATGGAAGAAGAGCTTAACGGTTTCGAAAGAAACAATGTATGGTATCTAGTACCCAGACCTGAACATCAAGATGTAATTGGAACCAAATGGGTATTTAGAAACAAGAAGGATGAGAATGGACTTGTTATTAGGAATAAATCCCGTATAGTCGCACAAGGCTACAGAAAGGAAAAAGGCATAGACTACGATGAAACATTTTCCCCTTTAGCCAGATTAGAATCCATCAGGATATTTCTCGATCCGAACATCCTTATTCTCAACATGATTCCAGATGAAGTGATGCTTCATATCAATATGCTTAGTTCGCGAGTGCAATACAGGATTGTGCGTTATTGCAATTGCACTCATGCTATCGCACATGATCGGTGTTTCTTTGGCAATGATTCCATAATCTGATAACTACTCTTGCATCCAGAGAATATGCATACAGCAACATCCAGCATCTTCTTGCTTAAGGCTAGAAATATCCTGATGGCTTCTAATCTGGCTAAAGGGGCAAATGTTTCATCGTAGTCTATGCCCTTTTCCTGTTTGTAGCCTTGTGCGACTAGACGGGATTTATTCCTAATAACAAGTCCATTCTTATCCTTCTTGTTTCTAAATACCCATTTGGTTCCAATTATATCTTGATGTTCAGGTCTGGGTACTAGATACCATATATTGTTTTTTTCGAAACCGTTAAGCTCTTCTTCCATTGAAGTGAACCAGTGAGTGTTATTCAAAGCTTCATTAGTAGAAATAGGTTCAGATGGAGCTAAGAATACATCTAGGGTACACATGGCTGTAATACCCGTAATTTCGATTTTCGATAATTTCTTTTTTGGCAAAAGTCCATTTTGACGACTCCCTCATGGCCGTTTCATCATTATGAGAATGATTAATTCTGCACTTTTTGTCATCCGAGTTTGTTTCGGTGTCGTTTTGTTGAGTTTCATGCTTTTTGGCGACTTTTCCGCACTTGAGTTCGATTCTTGCGAATCTCATTCGAAACTGCTGTTTCGAGTTTCCCATAAGTCCGTTTAACTTTGTTAGACGTGTTGTGAACTTTGGTTTGGTTATTCGATCACGTATCGTGATTTTCGGACGTTTTGGGCCATTTTCGTAATTTCCCAAAGTTTGGGGTAATTACTTTCCGTTGCCGAATTTCGAGCCTTCAGGTGGTCGGAATCGTGTGTTCTCTTAGTGCTCGAGTTCGTCTTTGCGAGTACTTCGTAACCGTATCTTCGATTCGTATTCAGGTTTGGGTTTTGGGGTCGTTCGGGCCGTCGGAGTTGGCTCCGGCCGAGTCATGGCCGGGCAGTCTGGGCCCCGGGCCGGCACTGGCCGAGTTACAGCCGTTAGTGCTCGGCAGTTACGTACGTAAGGCCGGTTATGTACATATAGCCCTGGCCGGTTACGTACGTAACGGGCCGGCAGATTTGGGGCAGTGACTCGGTTACGTACGTAAGCCTTGGCCGGTTACGTACGTAACCCGGCTGGCAGGCAGCCTATTTAAGGCCCTGCAGTCGGGTTTTTCACCCATTTTCTCACTCTCTTCCTTCTCTTCCGCAGCTGGAGGTGTAGGAATCATGGAGAGATGTTGTTGGACAATCAATCCATGAAGTCTTGGAGTTCATATCATCAATCATCCGTCCTATAACATCCTTTGATCGATCAATCAGCCGATTTTCTAGAAATCTAATTTTGGGGATTTTGGGTATTTTGTTCGATTTCGTCCGTTTAATCCGATTTAACTTAGGATTGTGATGGATTGATGATTATTTAGATGTATTATATCATTTCCCTTGTTATTCCATGGTTGGATCATATCGATTCGTTGTTTTGGTCGAGTTCTTCATCGACGCCTTGAAGGTGTCCGGTAAAATGTCATAGAGGGGTTTTCGGGCGTTCTACAATTATTCTTCCTCGTATGATCGATGATTTATTGATTATATGTTGTTAGGGTCGAGTTTCTTGTGAAGAACTCGAGTCGGAACCATTCCGTTCGTTGCCTTCTTTGGGGTTCGAGCTTCCCGGTCGAACCGTGTTCTTCGGAGCGTTTGGTAGCGGTTATTAAGGCAAGTATCTTATTATACGACTTGTATCTTGCAACTAATAATCACGTATGAGATTTATAATGATTTTACTTGCCTTCGTAAATATGTTCCGTTTGAATTGGTTGTGTATTCCGCAATTTGAAGGCTTTGTGATAATAGCGTTATATTGGTATACGTGTTAGGTGTTGCGCCATTTGTGCAGGATTGCGATGTACATATGGGATGGTTGTACACTTGGTTGTGCAATGTATTGTGTACCGATCGTGTGTTATGTTGGTTGTGTGTTGTGATTGATGATAGTTGTTGCGAGTGTTGGGATTGTGCTATGTGCGTGTGATGTACGATTTTGTGGTGATCAACGTGATTGATTAACTGTGCTGATTGTCATATGTAATGTGAATGTGAATGTGAATATTGTGTGCTGGAACGCTAAGTTCACTCGTGTGGGTTCGACGGGGCCTACGAGGATTCATGGCACAGGTCCATGGGATCAGAACTTAGTGTGTGGTGCTGAGGTCCAATCGTGCGGGTCTGACGAGGCCTACGATGATTCATGGCACAGGTCCATTGAATCAGGACACAGTACGTCCAACCGTGCGGGTTCGACGGAACCTACGGTGACACGTGACACAGGTTCACGGGGTCGGGACTGGTTGTTGTGATTGTTGTGTTTGCTCAATCCCTATGGGTTGTTGAACCTATGGAGACTCGTGGCAAGCGATCATGGAGTCGTGAGCATGATTGATTGTTGTGATTGTTGTGTTTGCTCAATCCGTGTTGGTTGTTGAACCTACGAAGACTCGTGGCAAGCGATCACGGAGTCGTGAGCATGATTGATTGTTGGGATTGTTGTGTTTGCTCAATCCGTGTGGGTTGTTGAACCTACGGAGATTCGTGGCAAGCGATCACGGAGTCATGAGCATGATTGATTGTTGTGATTGTTGTGATTGGTTAAGTCCGTGCGGGTTGTTGAACCTACGGAGACACGTGACAGGGGATCACGGTGTCACGAATCATGTTTTGCAAATCAAACTTTTTGTAAGAAAGTTTTAAGAAAATAATGTTGGGCCGAGCCCCATGATATTTATGGAAATGTTTTCGTACTGTAAATTGTTGAAATACAATTTTGAGATTTGGGTTAAGACCCTAAGATTTTCAAAAGGTTTTGAAATTCTAAAAATTCCCGAGATGATAATCTTATTTTCGAATGCTTCATAGCTTATCTTTCCTTGTGAAAACCTCCCGGGAATATTTTGATACTTGATTATTATATTTGATTCACGATTATTATTTGCTTGTTACATTTCGTATGATTTGATACTTGCACTAGTAAAACAGTGGAGTTTTACTAACCCCCGAGAAATCGGGGGGTGGATGTCTGTTTTGCGTCCAGGTACATGCAGATTCAGGGGAGCAGTCATAGGATTGGCACAAGGGGATGACGAGCTGCGATACTAATCAAGAGTTAAGAGTTGTTTTGATTTTCGTTGTGTTGTCCGAGTTGATTTCAGTCTTCCGCTGTATTGTGTTTCGACCCATGTGTGGGTAATGTTGTATAAGTAAATTTTGTTGATTGAGTTGTGTGACCTCATCGGTCTGTGTGTTCGCATGTAAGTGACCTTAACGGTCTATATTATTTTATTGTTTGACCCTGGCCGGGCAAGCAGTTGGTCGTTTTGTAAGGTATAGCCTGGTAGATCCTCGTGAAAAGGGGTCTACGGCGTGTAATATTCCCATATGGTTTTGGGGGTGTTACATTTATGGTATCAGAGCTTAGGTTGCGGAAACCTAGGCTGTCGGGTCGAGTCAAGTCGTGATTTGTCGAGTAATTTGTTGTCTTGTCGTTCGAGTCGTCAGTGACAAATTGAGTTGTGCGTAGTCATAACGTGTCGGTTATGTTGTCGGACGAGATTAGTATCGTGGGCGACTGTCACCTCCGTGCGACCTGTGGATGTAAGTCTCCTCTTTTATGCGAAGTACCTGTGTATCTCAATTTTATCTTAGTGAGTTAATTGCGGTGCATGATTTTATTTACACAGTATTGTGTAATATAGTTGTGTTTAGTACTTGTGGCATATAGTATGTGTATAGAACTCGGCACATATTTGTTTTATCTTTGAACCACCGGGTGGTGTGGTATGGTGTGGAAGTTGTAAACCTTGATGGATTTCGAAAAGGTATCGACGATTGAGTTCGTGAGAAACTCCGAGGAATGGTTTTGTTATATGTTTAAACTAGATGCTGTGAGACGTATTCAATTGGATTGTGCATGTTGGATGTTGTGTCACGATTTATTCATCCCGACAGGCGATCGACTATAAGGCCGAGCGACCAAGTCAACATCAGTCAAACCATGACTAGCTCGCCAAGTCGAAGATATCAAACCACCATCAGGTACCTAGCGATCGACCCCCAAGGCGATCGCCCTTTGGCAGCTAGCGATCTACTCTACTAACCGGCTAAGGGCAATCGACCTGCGCCCCGAGCAGAGACGATCGCCCGTCAAAACCATCAAGGACTGGATCTCAGGAAAGCACCCACGTGCAGATCCACCAAAGGCGCTGACGAGATCTTCGCCAGCAGATAAGATCTTTTGCTGACAGACAAGACATTTGACCACTGCCTGTCACCTACCTCACCTACCAAAGATGCGCGCCGAAAGTTGTCGGTGGGACCACCCGCGGCGGCAACTCAGACGCGTGTAAGCTCCCATTGGACCGCACGATTGACCGGCCAAAGAACTCCTGCAGACTTTGAGGGACAGCCCATGTGCTAAAAGACGATCGCCCGATTATTATATTGCAAGAAAGCGATCGCCCGGCGTATCCAAGCCACTATAAATAGAGAACCTCCTCCTACTGGAAAAAGGTTCTCGATTGAAATTCATTTTAACCAACGGAATTCACTCAACGGTTCCCGATTCATGAATATACGGTTCGAATTCATTTGACTTACGTCCGAAATACATTCCACCAAAAGTTCACATTCTCTCACATTCCGATACATCCACGGAAATCTTGAAGAACACACATATCATCAAGCTCGGCTATCTCACGGAATCCATCTCAGGACTTCTCTCTCCAAATCTCTCGTCCGTAAGACGATCGGCGACGGCAAGTCTCCACTAGGCAGATTCCAAGGGATTCATAAGCCCGAAGCCCAAACATCCGGCTAAATACTCGCCGTGAGAGGCGGTCGATCTCTCACCGCCGCATTTGTTCATCACCTTTGTTACAAGAACTCACAGAGCATCAAATCTGGTTCTTCCGGCAATCTACACGCTCACTAGCTAAGATAACAAGAAACTTTACACTCATTGTAATTGTATTCTTACATTAGTACTTGTATCCCGAATATCGGTATTAATAATATCTCGCGAGAGCATTCAAGCCCGGGACTAACAACCCGGCAAATCTTGTGTTATTTATCTTTCTCACGGAAGTGCTCTTGCATTTGTTTGCTATCCCATCCATTCCAAAGCAATATCTATCTCGGATAATATTTTGGGTAGCAACAATTGGCGCTAGAAGAAGGGGATCTAACCCTCATATTTTTATTTCTACCGTCCCGAAGAACACTCACTGTTCTCGGGGCATATACTTGAAGTGACACTCACTGCGCTTCAAAGAAAACCTTGAGAATCATGACATCCGGTACATGAAGCAAGTTGCTCTCGAACCGCCGGACACCATTTCCCGGCTCGGTCCGAACCCCGGCCGACGACAGGGGGAAGCCGCGGCAACGCGAGACTCTCGATCCCGCATCCGAGAGATGTCCCCAACCTCTCACTCGATCAGCTCCAAGCGAGGCAGATCGAGGAGGCTATGGCCATCTGGAGGAGCGACGGAGAGCATGCGCGCCGCCGCGATAACTCCCTCGATCATCCGCCGCATGGGAAAGCGGAAATTCAATGGGCTCCGAACGAGCGATCGTCAAAAGCCCCAATTCGCGAGAAAGGCTCTCGCACGGCCGGACGGATCCATATTCGATCGCTTGGGGACGCGACCCATCCGGCGGCCAAGGGCACTCTGTTTCCAACCTTGAAAAGACGGAATCCGAATCCGTCACGGGGAGTTCGGCTACTCACCTCACGGCCAACGCATGTCGGCCATCGACTCCGCCCGATCGCCGGGGACTCGGTACTCAATCGCCTCGGCTCCGCTCCGATCGCCGAGCCGCTACTTGATCGAGCAAGGCGATGGCCGCCATGCAACGTCGGCTCGGCGAGATGAGAGCACTCTTGGAACCGGGGCAAGCACCGGCAAGAAGATCGCCGGGCCGGCCAAGGCCACTCGCGGTCCACATCGAGCTTGCCCCCATACAACCAACGATCGCTCCTCCTAAAACACCTCTGTATAAGGCGAGATCGGACCAGAAACCCACTGAGTAAATTCCGAATTTACATGGTAGGTGTGGGGCATCGATGCAACCAAGTGCCGGATCTTCCCGCCGACATTGGCGGTGGCCCATAAGTGGTACGTCTCACTACCACCACGATCGGTCACCTCTTTTAAGAACGGCGGATGACTTCACGTCATACTTCGCGGCAAGGTCGCCAGACCAGAAGGCCCCAGCGCATGATAAAAATCAAGCGGGGAAGGACGAAAGCGGCAGATTACATCGACCGGTAGACGAAATCATCCTCACCGCGAACCCGTCGGTGATGAGCTCGCTCTACTCGGTCATGGGGGATTCCACGGTCACTCTCCCATGTTCGGACATCTCTCAAGGATATTCCCCAACTTACACGATCTTCCGCGCTAAAGCCGCCAACTTCTGGCCGTGCAAAGGCTACTCACCCTCGCTTAGACGAGGAAACGCCACCTCTTGCCCGGAAGATAGCGATCGCCAAAGCAAAGAAGGCGATCGCCAAGACACCGGAGATCTCAAAGCTTTCGAGGACATGGAAGCCCATCTCCTCCATACGTTCAGTAACTCGGCACATATTTTCCATGCCATCAAGGGGCACGAAGAGCTCAAAAGCCTAAGGCGATAAGGGACCACGGTCACACTGGACAACAACCAATATTGTGCCTACCACAAGAGTCAGCCACGGCACCAACAATTGCGCGACCTCCTCAAACGGCTCTGGAGACTGCTCGAGGAGGGCAAGTTAGACGACTTATTGGTTTAGCGAAGCCCCGCCTATCTCTATAGACGATCGAGCGCAAAGCAGTGGGAAGCTCATACGAGCCGACCTGGATCAACCTCGGCGGCCGTCTCTATATGCTTCAATCAAGAGAAGGAGACCACGGAAGTCATCCCGATCTCCCTCCTTATTTAAGAAACCGGAGGACTCGATCGCCATCTGCGGTTCACCGTCTAACACGATGGACTAAGGCACGAGATCGCCTCCCCGCACAACGTACACCGTCGGAGGTCGGCATCTACATGACGATCGAGGTGGAAGAGTGCGACCATGGTCTGGTGGTCGATAATTCCATTGCTTAGGCCATGCAAGGTCCCTTTAGGCCAAGATCGCCCGCCCTTCGTTTGAATACGAGGCCGGCGTAGTCGAGGCCCTCAAAATAAATCGGTGGACACGATCGCTCGCCCTCAAAGGTTCATCATCGACATGGTGAACCGGACAATGCGTCGTGCCACAACCCCGTCTCAACGTACACCGTCGAGGTCGGCCATCTCCATGGTGGCCGAGGTGGAAGCAGAGCTAACAAGCCGCGGGCGTGGAGTTGATTCATCCGACGCCGCGCAAGGACTCCTCTAGACCAAGACCGCACGCCTTTCGTTTAAATACGAGGCGGCGCGGCTAACGGAGGACCCTCATAATAAAGTGAGTCACGAGACACTCAATGTCTTCGCGCATCAAGACATGATCAAGGAGTCGGCCCATTGAACTCCGCGATCGTGCACGGTTCCTCATGATGGACGACCGTCCCGAGGATTCGACAAAGTTAAAGACCGCTCACTCAAGGAATTATTTTCATCCCCTTACTTCCACTAAGTGAATAAAAACAAGGGGCAAGAAGAGTGCGGACTACCTACACGACGATCGTCGATATTCAACCACATACGGAGATCGTCATTTTTTCAGATGTAGTGCAGCGATCGAACTTGTTGTAAAAAGTTGTCTTATGAGTTTATCAATTCATTTGGAACTACCCTCGCAACGATCTCTCCTCATGCATTTGTACAAAGTCAAACAAAGACTCAAAAATAACCATTCATTCAAGTGATAAGTCAGAAATCCAAATGCTCATTTTATTACTTGAAAAATAGAGTACATGGTCGCCCGAAGGCCTAAGTACTACAAAAAGAAAGCTACAAACTACAAAGAAAGTAAGCTAAAAGCGTAAAAAAGGAAGCGCCTCAGGCCCCTGCCGGGCCTTCGCCATCAGCATTCGGCGCGGTCCCCTCATCTTCCGGAGCATCGGGATGAGCAAGACTGTCTGGAGACGGATTCCAGCTCAAATCCACGCCGATGTCCGCCAGGTCGAAGATCGGGGAGGAGAAAGCCGAATGGAGAGGATGCTCCAATGCATATGACTTGAACTTCTCGGCAAGAGGACCGACCTCCAAGCCTCCCTTCTTAGCCGCTCGGATCGAGTCGGCGAACGCCAAATAATAGGCGAACTCGCTGACATACTCCAAGTTTTGGAAGGGATCAGCCTTGGTCGCCTCAACCTCTCCTCTCAGCTCGGCCATCGCCTGCTGCGATCCCTGGAGCTCGGCCTCCCTCGCAGCAACCTTCTCTTTCGCCTCCGCCCGGCTCATTTGGTCACCGGCGATCGTCACCTTCTGGCGATCGGCCTCCTCCTCAGCAACATTCCTCGCCTGGACGGCACTCTGCATCTGCTCCCGAAATCGGTCGACCGCCATTCGGAATTTCTCAGTCTCCTTCTTCTCCAGCTCAAGCTCATGGCTCGCCCGCTTGGCCGCCTCCAAGGAGTCCTTCTCCATAGCCACGATCTTGTCAGCAAACTCGGCGTTCTCTTTCCGAGCCGCCTCGAGATCCTCCTGAAGGCGAATAGTGGAGGGCCTCCTCAAACTCTGAGCGGCACTGGAAGGCCATGGTCGCCGTCTGAAGAGAAAGGGCGACAACAGCATGCATCGAACTCGACGATCGCTGCCGAGCGATCGCATCCAGATCAGTTGTCCACGCCTTCGGCAGGGTGGAAGCAGCTTTGCTCACATAGGGAGGAATGTCGCAGGAATGGCGAGGAGATCGACTCGCCAGGAAATCCACGACCATCGGTGGACAAGACGGGTCTGCGCGACGGATCCTGCACCAAAACACCAAGGTTAATACAACTCCTACGCAGATGTAATTGTCAACACAGAAATGCTATCTACCTCTCAGCCTTCTCGGGATCCCGACTGAAAAACGGTTTCCCTCGAGGAGTTTCCGCATCCGCGATCGCCGTCTCCCGCAGAAAAGCCGCAGAGGGCGGCTCGCGCTCCGGAGCAACGATGGTGATCGGAGGCGCGGCGATCGGCACTTCATCGCCCGGGCGAAGCGAAGTTTCTTGCGGCCTCGGCCTCTTGCGGTCGCCCAGCCCCTCCTCCGAATTTCCTCCTCAACCTCGACCTACGGCTGCGCGAGCTCCGGCTCCGCACGAGGCTCCGCCTCTCCGGAACTATAGGCAATGCGACGGTGGAACCCGAGTCGACCTCTTCGCGCGACGGCCTAGGACTCCGGTTCGACATAGCGATCTCACGGAGGCTCCAAAAGCGAGAAACGAACCTCTGCAGTTAAAGACGATCGACTAACGGTCAGACACTGTCCTTAAAAATAAGGCGATCGCCTAGTAAGTGAAGATCGCAGGACCACATACCTGGCACCGCGAGATGTCTCGGGAAGCGGAATAGTCAAGCCGACAACCAGCGACTCTCCTTGTTGATCCGAGTGGCGTCTAGGTCGTCGTCCGACAAGCTCCTAATTCGCTCCCAAACAACGAGGAAGTCGAAAGGCAGCTCCTCGATCGCCGGAATATGAAAGCCTGCAAAACAGAAATCAAATTAGATCAGTCCAAAACGCATCCAAGCGAAGGGAGAGTCTAAACCCTTACCGGGATTCCTCTCCCGAAATTCAGTGGGGATCTCCGGTTCGCTGTGGGATTGTCGCTCGCGAAGCTCTCCACTTGCCGCGACCGAGAACCACTTCGTCCGATCGCCCCGTATCTTATTCGAACTCCATGAATCACCCGGCCAGATCGGCCTTGGATGTGGTAACCGCCGACCAACCCTCTATGAGCCGTCGGTTTAAACAGATGATTCATCTCCAACGGCGGGAGGAGGCGGTGCAGCGGTGACCGCCGAATAGGGTGAAAGTGCATATGATTTGGAGCTAGGCGTTCGGCGTCGGTGAAGTGGCGCCACATTCCAAGCGGCAGCAGATGGGAGACCGCAAAGGGACGAGAGGAAGCGCGGCCGGCCTCCATGCGGCCTCACTCACTGCGACCATACCCATCGGAGGCCGGTCGGCTCGTTCATTCTCGCGGGCGAACATGTCCACATACGAAGGAACATGGAATCTTGTCCTCCAGACGGCGGATCTCTCACGGACGTCGAGCTCCGTATTTGGCCGAGCGACCACAACGATCGCTGCGCGGCACGATACTGCGACCGCTTGGGGAGCACATAGGGATAAGCGACCGAATATCCCCTGAAGTCGAATCTCGGAGTAGGACCGGCTAACCTATCCATTATTTCGGCAAAGGCCCTATAGGCCCGTCCAAAATCACTATGTTGCTCCCGGTAAGCCCCGATCGCGGATCTCTCGATCTGCGATCGTCTCTCCTCAGCAGCCGACTCCCTAGCAACATCGGCCTCATTGAACAAAGCCTCAACTTCAGCCGGGTCGATTCCGGCACGAATTGCTTCGGCCGCCGTCTCCAGGTGGAAGACGGAAGAAGTTTCTCCTGGGCGGCGATGTCCGTGGCGAGCAGTTCCCGCTCAAACGATGATGAGGTTAGGCCATTTTGAGTTAGAAAGGAAGAGAAGGATTTTTCTTACCCTAAAGTGAAATCGATCGACGATCGGCGCTTAGATCTTCAAAAATTCGGCGAGGACCTTTTTCTCCAATGCGTACGCGTGAGTGAGACTGCAGCCCCGCGCCCCCTTTTATAGGAGAAAGCAGGGACCCGATTGCAATAAGGGAAAACCTCAGGGGTCGGATCTCAAGCGGCGCACCAGTTGACCCCCTCGAGACCCGCGTACGCGTCTTTTTGAGGACGCGTCAGCCGAGGAGTCATTAATGACCGTTGGCGTCCTCCAATGGAAGCCTGACACGTGCGCGGAGACTTTTCAACGCCCGATGCTTTTTCCCCTTGTGATTCGGCCAACAGTCGTCGAAACTCGGGATATATCACTCAAAGACGATCGCCGATTCAATAAAACACTTAGTCGCTCGTCAAAAATTCGGCGATCGCCACCTCACCCCACGTTTCCAACGTATGAGCGAGCTGGGGGGCAATTGTTGTGTCACGATTTATTCATCCCGACAGGCGATCGACTATAAGGCCGAGCGACCAAGTCAACATCAGTCAAACCATGACTAGCTCGCCAAGTCGAAGATATCAAACCACCATCAGGTACCTAGCGATCGACCCCCAAGGCGATCGCCCTTTGGCAGCTAGCGATCTACTCTACTAACCGGCTAAGGGCAATCGACCTGCGCCCCGAGCAGAGACGATCGCTCGTCAAAACCATCAAGGACTGGATCTCAGGAAAGCACCCACGTGCAGATCCACCAAAGCGGCGAGATCTTCGCGGCCAGATAAGATCTTTCTTGTGAGACAAGACATTTGACCACCGCTTGTCACATACCTCACCTACCGGCATGCGCGCGAAAGTTGTCGGTGGGACCACCGCGGCGGCAACTCAGGGCGCGTGTAAGCTCCCATTGGACCGCACTGATTGGCGCGGCAACTCCTGCAGGCTTTGAAGGGACAGGCCCATGTGCTAAAAGACGATCGCCCGATTATTATATTGCAGTAAAGGCGATCGCCCGGCATATCCAAGCCCTATAAATAGAGAACCTCCTCCTACTGGAAAAAGGTTCTCAGTTCTGAATTCATTTTAACCAACGGTTCGGAATTCACTCAACGGTTCCCAGTTCACCGAATATACGGTTCGGAATTCATTTGACTTACGTCCGAAATACATTCCACCAAAAGTTCACATTCTCTCACATTCCGATACATCCACGGAAATACTGAAGAACACACATATCATCAAGCTCCCGGCTATCTCACCGGAATCCATCTCGGGACTTCTCTCTCCAAATCTCTCGTCCGTAAGACGATCGGCGAGCGGCAAGTCTCCACTAGACAGATTCCAAGGGATTCATAAGCCCGAAGCCCAAACATCCAGCTAAATACTCGCCGTGAGAGGCGGTCGATCTCTCACCGCCGCGACTGTTCATCACCTTTGTTACAAGAACTCACAGAGCATCAAATCTGGTTCTTCCGGCAATCTACACGCTCACTAGCTAAGATAACAAGAAACTTTACACTCATTGTAATTGTATTCTTACATTAGTACTTGTATCCCCGAATATCGGTATTAATAATATCTCGCGAGAGCATTCAAGCCCGGGACTAACAACCCCGTCAAATCTTGTGTTATTTATCTTTCTCACGGAAGTGCTCTTGCATTTGTTTGCTATCCCATCCATTCCAGCAATATCTATCTCCGGATAATATTTTGGGTAGCAACATTGGACTGTATTTTTTTTATCCGATGCGTGAGTTCTTTTGTAATGGCTTTCGGTATTTTACCGACTGAGTTTTATTTTGAAAATCGATTCCCTTAACCGAGTTTTTGGCATTATGGCCTTGATCGTTTTGGCGAAATTCTTATGACGGTATTTAGTATTTTGTAAATGGCTTTTGTGAGTTTTTGAAATATTACCGTCATCGGCCCTTTTGGCGTTTTTGTAAATGGTTTTATCCTGGTGGGTTCCGGCGTGGGACCCACATCGCTATAATGTTCCGTGTAATCACCTGAGATTTTTGGGCATTCTAGCCCATTGAATTATCTTTGAAAACCTTGAGTATCCTAGAAATAAATTTCGAGATGTACGTTTAAAATGAATTGTTTTCTCGTGGTACTTCCAAGGTGCCACGATATGTTTCAAAATTCTTCTACCTCGAGGACCAAAATATTTTGAGATATTTTTCAATGTTTTATAAACACTTTTACTCGAGGGTCGAATATTCTGAAAGTTTTCCACTAAGAGAAAGTGTCCTCATTTTTATCAAATGCGAAATGGTTTTCTAAAGTCTCGATAATGATGTTTCACGTTTGTACTTTTTTTGAAAGGTGATACTCAAGATCAACCGGTGTTTTTCTAAATTATTTTCAAAAGGTGGTTTTTATTTCTTTTTTTAAACCTATCAATTCCCGTTTGCGTTTGGGAATGTATGTATGATTTTTGCTTTGTCGTTTTGATGTTGCTCCCGAGTATGATCGAATTGGTGGCATGAACGTCGAGGCGTTGCCATGCAATTATTGTACTAGCCCTCAGTGAGAGGTGTGAACTGGTGTTTACTGTTTATCGCCTCATGGTGATTTGCGTGTTTTCGCACGAGTGTGAGTTGTTAAAGCTTGGATTTTTGTGCGTTTATGCACATGGGTGATTGGTCATGAGGTTTGTGATTGGGTGCTGGCTATCGTTCGGGCTGTTGTAATCATCGAACAATGCCGTGGTTGTTTTGATTTTAGTATGTGTTGATATTTTATGCCAAGTTGGCATCTCCGGTTTGTTGTTTTGCGACGTTATATTCCATTGTACCTAGCAGTTGTATTTTCGGTATGCCGAACCGAGGTGTTTCAACCGTGGTGTGCCGGGGGCATGCACGAACCAATTATTTTTCTCGTCATAGGATCCAGTTTTGCGAGTTGGGTTCCGAGTCTTTCGGGGCGCGAACTTCAGTACAGATATCAGAATCGGCTCTGAGAGGCCCATGGGAGATTTTTCTGTCGGTTGCTTTTTGTGTTGTTACCTTGTTTTCGTTGTTGTGAGTTGCGGGGACGAAATTTCTTTTATAAGAGGTCGAATGTAATACCCGTATTGTTTTTGGACTTCTGCATTTCCTCTTTCTCAGGTCTATCAACTCGCTCGTGTTCGTTGATACTTTCTGGACTTGTTCTGTATTTCTTTTTCGTCGTTCGAACGAGCCGTGATCTTGTTTTGGGTCAATCTGGTTATCGTTGTGACATTTCTGAGTCCGGTTCGATTCTTGTGAACCTTGTTTGGAAGTAACATCTTTTGGTCCTATTAGTTCTTTTATTCGAAGTGGATCGGATTTTGAACTTCTGTATTTTCGACTCTGTCGACTCGTTTATGTTCGTTGACATTTTCTGAGCTTGTTCAGTCCCTTGCTTTTGTTGATCGAACGAGCGTGGTATTGTTTCGGAATAACTCGTTTGTCGTTGTGACTTTTCAATTTCTATTCCCTTTCCTGTGGATCTTATGTGAAGGCACATGTTGTTGTTTTCACCGGATCATATATTGTCTCGAGTCGAGATGTGAACCTTGGAGTTGTTGTTTGAATTTTATTGTTCTTCGTGATTCGAACGTGATTGTTCGATTTTTGTTGTCTCGATCGTTGTGGTTCGATCGTTTGATTGATCGGTTTTTGTTGATCTCCTTTCGTGATTGTTGAACGTTCAGACTCCTTCGTAATTCCCTTAAGTTCGAGAAATTAGTCTCGTTTCGATCTTCCAACCCTTGGGCGGTGGAATTCCGTATTTGTTCAGCGTTTGGCTCGCGTTTTGATTGATGAACCGTTGGGTTGCTCAATCGTATTGATTTTTGTTCGTTGTGTTTTGTGATTGTTCAGATAATCGACTCGATTGTATTATCTGTTTGATGACGCTTGTCACTTGTTGATTTTATTATGTCTCTACCGGTGGCGTCGTGTTGGTCGTCGTGGAGCGTGTTTTCACGCCGTATATTCCATTGCGTTGTTTGTAACGTTTCACCGTTGGGCGTTAATTACGCATTCTTATGCATCTCATTGAAATATTCCTGGTGTTATATTTCCTCTCCCTACTTGTTTTAAGTTTCGGGACGAAACTTCTTTTAAGGAGGGTAGAATGTAATACCCGTAATTTCGATTTCCGGTAATTTCTTTTTTTCGGCAAAAGTCCGTTTTGACGACTCCCTCATGGCCGTTTCGTCATTCTGAGAATGATTAATTCTGCACTTCTTGTCATCCGAGTTCGTTTCGGTGTTGTTTTGTTGAGTTCCGTGCTTTTTGGCGACTTTTCCGCACTTGAGTTCGATTCTTGCGAATCTCATTCGAAACTGCTGTTTCGAGTTTCCCGTAAGTCCATTTAACTTTGTTAGACGTGTTGTGAACTTCGGTTTGGTTATTCGATCACGTATCGTGATTTTCGGACGTTTTGGGCCATTTTCGTAATTTCCCAAAGTTTGGGGTAATTACTTTCCGTTGCCGAATTTCGAGCCTTCGGGTGGTCGGAATCGTGTGTTCTCTTAGTGCTCGAGTTCGTCTTTGCGAGTACTTCGTAACCGTATCTTCGATTCGTATTCAGGTTCGGCTTACGGGGTCGTTCGGGCCGTCGGAGTTGGCCCCGGCCGAGTCATGGCCGGGCAGTCTAGGCCCCGGGCCGGCACTGGCCGAGTTACGGCCGTTAGTGCTCGACAGTTACGTACATAAGTCCGGTTACGTACGTAAGGCCACGGCGATTACGTGCGTAACGGGCGGCAATTTAGGGCGATGACTCGGTTACGTACGTAAGCCTTGGCGATTCGTCACGTAACGGCAGGCAGCCTATTTAAGGCCCTGCAGTCGGGTTTTTCACCCATTTTCTCACTCTCTTCCTTCTCTTCCGTGGCTGGAGGTGTAGGAATCATGGAGAGATGTTGTTGGACAATCAATCCATGAAGTCTTGGAGTTCATATCATCAATCATCCGTCCTATAACATCCTTTGATCGACCGAATCAGGTCAGATTTTCTAGAAATCTAATTTTGTAGATTTTGGGTATTTTGTTCGATTTCGTCCGTTTAATCCGATTTAACTTAGGATTGTGATGGATTGATGATTATTTAGATGTATTATATCATTTCCCTTGTTATTCCATGGTTGGATCGTATCGATTCGTTGTTTTGGTCGAGTTCTTCATCGACGCCTTGAAGGTGTCCGGTAAAATGTCATAGAGGGGTTTTCGGGCGTTCTACGATTATTCTTCCTCGTATGATCGATGATTTATTGATTATATGTTGTTAGGTTCGAGTTTCTTGTGAAGAACTCGAGTCGGAACCCTTCCGTTTGTTGCCTTCTTTGGGGTTCGAGCTTCCCGGTCGAATCGTGTTCTTCGGAGCGTTTGGTAGCGGTTATTAAGGCAAGTATCTTATTATACGACTTGTATCTTGCGACTAATAATCCCGTATGAGATTTATAATGATATTACTTGCCTTCGTAAATATGTTCCGTTTGAATTGGTTGTGTATTCCGCAATTTGAAGGCTTTGTGATAATAGCGTTATATTGGTATACGTGTTAGGTGTTGCGCCATTTGTGCATGATTGCGATGTACATATGGGATGGTTGTACACTTGGTTGTGCAATGTATTGTGTACCGATCGTGTGTTATGTTGGTTCTGTGTTGTGATTGATGATAGTTGTTGCGAGTGTTGGGATTGTGCTATGTGCGTGTGATGTACGATTTTGTGGTGATCAACGTGATTGATTAACTGTGCTTATTTCATATGTAATGTGAATGTGAATGTGACTATTGTGTGCTGGAACGCAAAGTTCACTCGTGTGGGTTCGACGGGGCCTACGAGGATTCATGGCACAGGTCCATGGGATCAGAACTTAGTGTGTGGTGCTAAGGTCCAATCGTGCGGGTCTGACGAGGCCTACGATGATTCATGGCACATGTCTATTGAATCAGGACACAGTACGTCCAACCGTGCGGGTTCGAAGGAACCTACGGTGACACGTGACACAGGTTCACGGGGTCGGGACTGGTTGTTGTGATTGTTGTGTTTGCTCAATCCATGTGGGTTGTTGAACCTACGGAGACTCGTGGCAAGCGATCACGGAGTCGTGAGCATGATTGATTGTTGTGATTGTTGTGTTTGCTCAAGCCGTGTGGGTTGGTGAACCTACGGAGACTCGTGGCAAGCGATCACGGAGTCGTGAGCATGATTGATTGTTGTGATTGTTGTGTTTGCTCAATCCGTGTGGGTTGTTGAACCTACGGAGACTCGTGTCAAGCGATCACGGAGTCATGAGCATGATTGATTGTTGTGATTGTTGTGATTGGTTAAGTCCGTGCGGGTTGTTGAACCTACGGAGACACGTGACAGGGGATCACGGTGTCACGAATCATGTTTTGCAAATCAAACTTTTTGTAAGAAAGTTTTAAGAAAAGAATGTTGGGCCGAGCCCCATGAGATTTATGGAAATGTTTTCGTACTGTAAATTGTTGAAATACAATTTTGAGATTTGGGTTAAGACCCTAAGATTTTCAAAAGGTTTTTAAATTCTAAAAATTCCCGAGATGATAATCTTATTTTCGAATGCTTCATAGCTTATCTTTCCTTGTGAAAAACTCCCGGGAATATTTTGATACTTGATTATTATATTTGATTCACGATTATTATTTACTTGCTACATTTCGTATGATTTGATACTTGCACTAGTAAAACAGTGGAGTTTTACTAACCCCCGAGAAATCGGGGGGTGGATGTCTGTTTTGCGTCCAGGTACATGCAGATTCAGGGGAGCAGTCACAGGATTGGCACAAGAGGATGACGAGCTGCGATACTAATCAAGAGTTGAGAGTTGTTTTGAATTTCGTTGTGTTGTCCGAGTTGATTTCAGTCTTCCGCTGTATTGTGTTTCGACCCATGTGTGGGTAATGTTGTATAAGTTAATTTTGTGGATTGAGTTGTGTGACCTCATCGGTCTGTGTGTTCGCATGTAAGTGACCTTAACGGTCTATATTATTTTATTGTTTGACCCTGGCGGGCAAGCAGTTGGTCGTTTTGTAAGGTATAGCCTGGTAGATCCTTGTGAAAAGGGGTCTACGGCGTGTAATATTCCCATATGCTTTTGGGGGTGTTACAATGGCTAGTCTCCTAAGTTTAGCCTGAGATTTCCATACAGGAAATGGAGATTTTTCAGATTCAGATTCTTCTTGCGCACACAGTATAGTTCATTGTGTACTATGTATTCTTCTTCAGGTAGAATAACCAAATCAATGTCTCCTATGATTAAATCCTGAGGGTGATCTCTAAGCCATCTCCTGTGGGGTTCTAGTTCTGCGTCCCGTACTGTATCTTGTGGTGCTGTAGTTTTGACTTCAGCTTGTACAGTATCAGCTTCAACTACCTTTATTCTTACAGCTGCAGGGTTGATCTATAAGTCCACGACAGGCTTTGTTGGAGTTTGAGGGTCATTGATGGAAAGTGTTTGGATATTTTGGGTTAAGTCTTCCACTCCTGTAGGATCATGGTGAGGTTCATCGAACACTACATGAACTGATTCCTCAATTGTTAGCTTCCTTTTATTGAAAATCTTGTAAGCTTTGCTAACAGAGGAATATCCTACAAATATCCCTTCATCCGATTTCTCATCAAAGGTTCTATGTTGATCCTTACCGTTGTTCAAAACGTAACACCTGCATCCAAAAATGTGAAAGTACGAAACTAACGGAGTTTTGTTGTTCCATACCTCGTAAGCTGTTTTGTTGTGATGCTTGTTGATGATACAACGGTTTTATGTGTAGCACGCTGTATTGGTGGCTTCACCCCAGAAATGCTGTGGCAACTTGCTTGCGGCAATCATTGTCCTTGTTGCTTCCCTCAGTGTCCTGTTCTTTCGCTCGGCAACACCATTTTGTTGAGGTGTACTGTAATATCCGCAATTTCGGATTTTGGTAATTTTCTTTTTTCTGGCAAGAGTCCGTTTTGACGATTCGATCATGACCGTTTCGACATTCCGAGAATATTTAATTCTGCACTTTTTGTCATCCGAGTTCATTTCGGTATCGTTTTGTTGAGTTCCGTGCTTTCTAGCGACTTTTCCGCACTTGAGTTCGATTCTTGCGAATCTCGTTCGAAACTGCTGTTTCAAGTTTCGCGTAAGTCCGTTTAACTTTGTTAGACGTGTTATGAACTTCAGTTTGGTTATTCGATCATGTATCGTGATTTTTGGGCATTTTGGGCCATTTTGTAATTTACCCAAAGTTGTGGGTATCCGCATTCGTATTTGTTGTCTTGACCCTTTTTATGGTCGCGGGTGAGTTTGATTGTAACTTAATCTCTTAGCATGATCTTATTCTGGAGCTTTCTGTGCGTATCTTGAACTTGGTGTTCCGATCGGAGGAATCCGTTGTTGTAATCGGCTTTGAGAGTACTGTTGCTGTCCTTTTGAGTCGATAGCGCACGATACACCTATTGGTTAGCGCGCGCTATGGTACGGTTGTTAGCACATGCTACAGGTTTGGTAGCGTACGCTAACGAGTGGTGCAGAATCAGTCCAGAGGCTACTGGACTGGGTTAGAACGTAGGTTAGTGCACGCTATGTGGTAACATAGCGCGCGCTAGGGTGCATTGGTAGCGCACGCTGGGGGGAGGATAGCGCGCGAGTAGTTCAGGGAAGTCCAGGAGCTACTGGACTGGGTCTGGAGGTCTCGTTAGCGCACGCTAACATTTGTAGCTAGCGCGCGCTAACTGTACATTTTGGCATAACGTTTTGTTCTGATGCTTCGATAGCGCACGCTAATCAGGTAGGATTAGCGCACGCTAAGCTGTCCAGTATATAAACTGGACAACAATCATTACTCTTCATTTTTCTTCATTTATTCTTCTTCCTCCGCGGGTTGAGACGAGGGCGACTAGGGCTTGGGCTCCTGGCCGATTTCTACTCTATCCAAGGTGTTTTGGAGTATGCTAGGTGATTATAACATCATCTAATCCATTGTTCTTCACCGAATCAAGGTATTTTTCTTGAATCCCTAGATTTGACTTTTTGGGAGTTTTGTTCTTGGTTTCATTTTCTATCCATTTTTTACGAACCAATTGTTGTCAAATGATGTCTTTAAACATATCCTGTGGATTGTATATCCATATTTCGGTTTGGAATTCCATTTTCGTGTTTTGACGGGACGAATTGTGTTCTTGGCCGTTTTGGGGGAAACCCCTGAACCTTCGTCGTTTGTTACTTGAATTCAGCGGCTTTGGATCGTATTTTGGAATTCATTTTCGTTGTTATTGTTGTCCTTCGTAGTTTATTATCGCGAGTTGGCGTTCGGTGGAGTCGGCGGATTCGTAGTGAGTTCGTGCCAACCTACTTCGGTCGATTCTCCGCATCGTGGTTTCGAGGCAAGTATTTTACTATACGAATTGTGTCTTGTGAATAGGGACGTCGTATTATGGTTGTGATGCATTGGTTTACTTTCGTGTATATGCTTCGTATGAATTGATTATTACGAACAATTGATGGTAACGATAATACCTTCACTTAGTTAACATCGTGGAATTGTGTTGGATGTGCAAATCATCTAAGTTTGTGCCGGGCGTGGTTGGTCATTGTCGAGTTGTTGTGATGATCATGATATTGTGTTGTTCTGGTTTACATATTTGATTGTACATTTCGGTGTAATGTGGAATGGCTTGACATTTGATGATCATGAGTTGTGTCGTGTCGATGTGTGTGTGCGTGTTCCAGGTAAGGTCTGACGAGGCCTCTGGAGTTCGGTACATGATGTGTACGAACCAGGTGTGTGTTCCAGGTAGGGTCGGACGAGGCCTCTGGAGTTCGGTACATGATGTGTACGAACAACGTGTGTGATCCAGGTAGGGTCTGACGAGACCTCTGGAGTTCGGTACGTGATGTGTACGAATGATGTTTGTGGCCGGGTAGGGTCCGTTGAGGCCTCCGGAGTTCGGTACATGATGTGTACGAACAGTGTGTGTGGTCCGGGTAAGGTCCGTCGAGGCCTCCGGAGTTCGGTACATGATGTGTACGAACAATGATCGTGTAGCAGTGATTGTTTGGGTAACATTTTAAACATGGATCTCGGACTCATAATGATATATTATCTAGTGTTCTTTGAAACGAGAATCGGGCTAAGGCCAGGGATGTTTACGAAAAGGTTTTGTAAATTGGGACTCGAGGTTTTAACATCGTGGAATTGTGTTGGATGTGCAAATCATCTGATGAGTAGTGATTGTTTGGGTAACATTTTAAACATGGATCTCGGACTCATAATGATATATTATCTAGTGTGCTTTGAAACGAGAATCGGGCTAAGGCCCTAATGTTTACGAAAAGGTTTTGTAAATTGGGACTCGAGGTTTTAAAGAATTTCTGCTTTAAAAATCCCCGAGATGATGTGTTCCTTTTCAAATATCTCTTACTTGAGTTCGAAATTCTAAAACTTCTGAGGAACATTTTGATAATTGATTTCCGTATTAAATTCGTAGTTGCTATTTACTTGTTGCATTTCGTATCGTTTTATACTTGCACTAGTAAAACAGTGGAGTTTTACTAACCCCCGAGTAATCGAGGGGTGGATGTCTGTTCTGCGTCCAGGTACATGCAGGTTCAGGGGAGCAGTCACAGGATTGGCACAAGGGGATGACGAGCTGCGATACTAATCAAGAGTCGAGAGTTGGTAGAGTTTGGTTGTATTGTTAGAGTTGATTCAGTCTTCCGCTGTATTGTGTTTCGACCCCTGTGTGGGTAATGTTGTTAGTCGATTACTTGATAGAGTTGTGTGACCTCATCGGTCTGTGTGTTTATGTGTAAGTGACCTTAACGGTCTGTATTATTATATTGTTTGACCCTGGCCGGGCAAGCATTTGGTTGTTTATGGATGTTTAGCCTGGTAGATCCTTGTGGAAAGGGTCTACGGCGTGTAATATTCCCATACGGTTTTGGGGGTGTTACATGTACGAGCAGCTGAGTATTCATGTTGTATCCCATTTTCCGAACAGTATAGCTCTATAAAGCGGTTAGTGAATTCTGTATCTCTGTCGGAACAAATGGACACGATACTTGACTTTTTTCATTTTGAAGCATTCTCAGGTGTTCGGCCAGCTTTGATGTTGTTTCCTTCTTCCAAAATAGGAAAATTGTCCAACCATACCTGGAATAATAATCAAAAATAACGAGACAGTATTTCTTACCTCCCAAACTTACCGGGTCTACAGGACCATAGAGATCCATATGTAGCATTTCCAAAACTCTGTGGGTGGAAAGGTAGGATTTGCTTTTCAGGGTGGAAATGTTTGGCAATCCTCTAACCATTTCCTGTCTGTAGAGTTTGTTGATAGTCTTGAAGTTGACGTGTGACATCCTCTTGTGCCATAGCCAGCTTAGATCTGCAGTGCCTTTGGCAACAAAGCAAGGAATTGTGGAGCTCGTAGGCATCCAGTCAGCAATATACATATTACATGATCTGCTTTATGTGAGCACAACTTCTTTGGTTAGGATGTTCTTGACTCTACAGTGATCTATATAGAACTTCACCGAGAACTGTTTGTCACAAAACTGGCTAATAATAAGTAGATTGTACTGTAAGCCTTCAACATAAGCTACATCGGTGACTTTGAATTTTCCTACAAGTAGGGTTCCCTTCCCTCTTGTTCTTCCATTATATTTATCACCGAAGCGCACTTTTGGACTGCGACCTTCTACGTAATCTGACAGCTTGCTTTTATCTCCTGTCATGTGCTGGGAACATCCGCTGTCGAAGTACCAGATGTCCTTCTCCAAAATGTCCTGTAGCAAACAAATTAGGTAGATTTAGGTCCCCTTTGATTGTTGGGTCCATGGATGTTAGTGCCTTTAGGTACCCAGATTTTCCTGACAACAATAGGTTTACTGTAGAATGGTTTAGGTCCGTAATTGCGATTTCTACGTGGGGCATATACGTAGTTGCTATAACCGTGATAATTATTATGCATGTAAAATTCAGGGTTATTATTAGTCCAGTACGACTGCCGTCTTGGAGTTGTAGCCATTTTCTTCGGCCTACCAGCTTGCCTTTTTGGTCTCCAGTTGGATTCCCAACTCTGTTGTTGATACTGTGCGGAAACTTGCTGTCGCGATGAATGACAAGGCTCCTGTATCCAATACCTAGGCGTCTTTATCTTGAAATCTTGACGTGCGGGCCTTTGATATTTGGATCTGACCTTCTTTCTGAGCAGTGTTGGCGCCATTGATATGCTAGGGAGCATCTTTGTTGGGTACGCCTTACAGTCACAATGGTGGTGATTCATTATGCTGGAATATGGTGTGGTGGCGGAATGGCAGGTTTTGCTGTTCGCGGTGCAACGGGTTCCTTCACATGACTTGGAACTTCTTCCGGTACAGGAGTGGGTTCCATACCCCTGACGAACACAGTACTAGTTTTCCCTTTATTGGAAAATGAGCTGTATCCTAAGCCACTTTTATCATGAGCATGTTGCCCAGTGCTTAGAATTTCTTCCATTCTTTTAGATGATTTCTCGAAAGATTTCACAATGGTCTCAAGTTCTTCTTCTCGTTTTTTGAGAGTTTATACTTTGGCTTAAAGCAGAACAAAATCATTTGTATTGCTTTCACTATGAGATTTAGTCTCACTTAGTTCATGAGCAAGTTGATGATTGCTCTCCATGAGTTTTTCATACTCGACTTTGCTGTTTTCACAATCAATAGACTTATTTTCGTAATTTACTTTCAGCAAGTAGTTTTCTTCTTTCAGCTCTAAGTTAGAAAGTTGGAGCTGTATATTTTCATTTTTCAATGTCTCATGGGCCATTTGAATGGTCTTAAACTCATTCATTATGTTTGCAAAAGTATGAGATGCATTGGAGGGAATAGTTGAGTTTGAGCTTACCTCATCATCGCTATCTTTATATTCCGGAATGTCCTTGGCCATAAACCACATGTAGGCTTTATCTTCGAAATCATCATCAAATGAATCACTGTCAGTGACTAACTGAAGACATTCTTCGGATTTTGATGATGCGGGGGAGGCTTATGATTCACCAATCAGGGCCTTGAGCTTGTTTTTCCAAGCACGTCTTCTTTCATCCTTTTCTTGTTGCTCGGCTTCCGGCAGCCTTTGAACATTAGGATGAGGACATTTATTTGCATAATGCCCTGGTTTCCTGCAATTATAACAAAGGTTAGCATCACCAGAGGAAGATTCAGTACTTACCTTGTGTGCAGGATTGGGCCTGTATGGAGTCTTTCCCGACTGCTTGATAAACTTCTTGAACTTATGCATGAGGAGCGCCATTTCATCTTGCGACAGGATGTCGTCGTCGTTGTCAGCATTCTTATGAATGGGCTTTGATGAGCTCGGCATGCTGTGTCTTCGGTTGGATACAGCGTCTAAGGCTGTAGTCCTGGCGGGAGATTCTTCAGCTTTCTCTCTCCTGTCTATATCGTACCCAAATGCTTTGAGGTCAGAAAAGAGATCAAAAGTATATATTTCACTAAGATTACACAACACATGCATAGCTGTGGTCTTAATGTCCTATCGGGCAGGGAGTGATCTGAAAATTTTTAGGTTTTTCTCCCTTTGGGTATAAATCTTGCCTAATGCTTCAAGTTCACCAACAATGCAAGTGAATCTGAGGTGAAGTTCCTCAAGTGTTTCAGTTGATTTCATTTCAAAAGATTCGAATTGATGAGTTAATTTTGAAATCTTGTTTTCTTTTGAGAGTTCAGTTCCCTCAGAAATTAACTTGAGTTTATACCAGATATCCTTGGCTGATTTGCAGCTCTTTACCTTAGAGAATGTTCCTTTGTCAAGAGTGACAAATAGCGCATTCTTTGCAACATTGTCGAGATTGGTGCGCTTTCTTTAGTTAGAACTCCATTGTTCGCGCTCTTTCTCGAACATATCTGCATGAGCCTGGCCTTCAATCCTTGGGGCCGGATTTACCTTCATAATCTTTATGGGGCCATCCTGTATGACAAAAATCATCTCTTCGTGCATTGCTGCAAGATGAGCCTCCATCCTAATTCTCCAATCATCAAATTCGTTAATAGAAAACATAGAAACTTTATTGATCAATGATGAATCCATATGAGAGTATAGGGAAGAAAAAGACTTTTTTACAAAAATAAGTGATTTAAGGATCTGAATCAATCAAAAATATCACTATTTCTTTTTAGAATCAACCGCTCCGATACCACTTGTTGGCCACTAAGTATACATGATACAGCTTGGAAAGTGTTTAAACAACAAGTTGTACGGTTTTCAAATCTGAGTACGTAGCGGAAGTCTTGTTAAAGTGAGTTGCTGTAAATACAGCAACTAGGTATGAAGTGTATACTTAAAAATAATCACAAATATTAAAACAGTAAATGCATAAAGTAATTGACACGGTAATTAAAGTGGTTCGAGTTAAACCCCTCTACGTCCACTGGTCCTCCACATAGGAGTGAAAATGTTTATTATAAATACTACGTACACAACTACATATTTATAATCAAACCTAATCAATATATCGTTCACACAGATTGATATAATGATCTTAGCCTTCAACCGTTCACACAGATTGGTTTAAGCTTTCACTTGAATGGCTTCTTCACACACAGTTCCGAAGCTTCGTCTCTTCAATGCAAGTACATCACAGACAGTTCAGGAATAGCAAGGTTTCTCAGTCCACAGAGGGCTGATGAGTTTTGTTCAAGGGTAGAACAATGATTGAACAACAACTTTTACTTTCTGAGCTTTTAGCTGATGATGTGTTGTTCACAGTTTGAGCACTTGTATATCTCTTCTTTCAGAATAGCAGTATGCTTTGCAAGATATGTTTGCTCAGATCTATATGATGATAACTTCGTTGTAGTTGATTTCCTGTATGTCGATATTCAAAGACTGGGGATATATATAGCCTTCTTGAATATACCCGTTGAGATAGATCCGTTGAGCAGAAGTCTGTTCCAATAGGATGATGTGTTTGAATAAAACGTGATCCGGATTTTGCGCTAGATTGAAGATCTCTGACGGCTTGATATTTAAATACTTTATCCTTTAGTATTTAAATATATCTTCTTAGACGGGACTTTGACTTTAGCGAATACCAAAGATTCCTTCTTGTCCTATTTGGATACTGTATGGAATGATAGCTGTATTGTCGATTTGAGACAGCTTCCATACTTAGTCTTATGAGACTCCTTTGTTGTATGATAGATTCACTGTATGCTGGGACTACAAGAAGTCTTCGATACAGGATGACACCTTTGATCAGCTTTTCGATACAGCTGCTTGCTGTATGCTGGATTGGCATATTGTCAAAACATTCTGTCATGATCTTTTGATACAGGGATTGTTTATCCTAACACTTATTGTACTCGCCATATGTAATTCCTTAAAATTATTTACCTTCGTTTTAATCATATTTTTCTCAAGTATCTATTTTCTGTAATTTGTTAATCTTTTGATGATTAATTGGGAGTTATTTGTGTGTCGAAAATAGTATTTGGCCTTAGAAATCAAAGACAAGTTGGAGATGGTGGTCGATCATGGCTAACTTTTGGTGTTTATTGAGTTTATAAAATATGTTTTCTACTGATTTCGAGTTGAACTGGATTTAGAGATGTATGTCATTATGTCGTCAGATACTGAAGTATATATAGATATTTACTCGATTACAAGATTTTGGATACTTGTTTGTAATATCACACTATGAAATGAATTCTCATCTTGTCATGTTATGTATACATATCGATATATATATATATAGTTATGTAAGTCTGCTGCAATTTGTGTGCATCTCAACAATATCACTTTTTGTTACACTTCATTATTTGTGTTGTTACGTACTACTATATAGATAGTTACTCCCGCCATCCCATTCGAAGTAGAAAACTTGGTCCAAAAAAGTATTCATTTAGAAGTGCAAATCCGGAAGTATCGTCGCTCTACTTCATAGTGGTGATCGAGTTCTTTATAAATCTTAATAGAGGGCAACCGAACAGGTTTCTAGTCTATTAATTTTCATAAAGTGGTGTCCAACACCAACCCATCTAATGGATGATTCGATCTTCTTTTTCCCCTTGTTCACTCCCCTCAACCTATACGGTTTCTATGGTTCGTGAACAAGTTAAGTTTATACCATCGACGCAAATCAGTTTCACAATTGAATCTTATCCGGCAACTTATCAGGTTTCTAGGGATAAAATTTGCTCCAACCGAAGGCATCCAATGCGCTCCCGGTAATTTATCCATCCTCCCCGAACGACTACCCCGATAACTCGGAAGCATAGCACATCCGGTTTGGATTTCAATTTCCCAAAAACTCGATGGAGGGAAGGAAAACCTTGAAACCTTATAAACTTAATTATTTGTTGTGGGAGAATTTTCGTGATTTACGTTGCACTTTGCACATTAATCGTTTAAGCGCGTTTGTGGCATTCATACAATATGAAACAACCATTCACAACCTAGTTGCTACCAACATGTGGTTCATGGACCGTTCCTAGAAAACAAAAACTCCGTAATCTAATTACAAGTCTTCGTCTTGAATCTTCGTCTTCTCGAAATGGATCTTCCTCCGGTCTTCGTCATTACATATAAATTTTACATCGAAAATTGCATCCTAGATACAAATATTTCTAGTAAAATAAATAGGCTCAAAACGGCCTTTACAACCCAATCGAATAAAACGAACGATTCAAAACTAAGTCCACGAACCACATCCCCATTCAAAAGCATTCATCCAATAAATACTATATAAATGAAAAGCGTAGAGATACATTGATCCAATCAACAATACGAGCCGATCAAATCGATTCACACAATCGGTAATATGATAACATTCAAAATAATTCGGTTGACCATAAATATTCCAATTAATCAAATTTCCCTTATAAAATGAAATACCATAAATCATTTTAATCATATTAAATCCAATTTAACATGCGGGAGATTAATTTTCAAGAATACACAAAAAAATCATATTATATGATCTATTTCATATATATATATATATATATATAGTGGCGCGTTCTATGCAGTACCAATATTAGATGCACTACTTTACAGTACTAATTTATGCATGAGTTTTGTCCTAATTATGCATGAAATATATGCATTCCGTGCATCAAAATTTCAATGCATTAAAATATGTAATATATGCATCAAAATATCGATACATTAAAATATTAGATTATATGCATCAAATTTTTGTGAGAATTAATGCATTGAAATTTTGATGCACGAAATGCATATATTTCATGCATAATTATAAAACTCATGCATAAATTAGTACTGTAAAGTACTGCATCTAATATTGGTACTGTTGGGATTCGGTGCCTAAAACGAAGGCCCAGCGGAAGCGGTAAAACGAAAATTAATTCGATCCGAATCCCTACGAGGATCGATCGAGCTACGTATATACGAATATATAAACGAAAAGCAAGAGTCGTAAGAAACTAACCCTCGAAGTCCGTTGATTAAATGGTAACCTTCTCTTGAGCTATTCCCCAAGCTCTTGAACGATCCAACGCCGAAAGCACCGCGTCTCTACTTGCCACGCGCCGGAGAAACAACCGAAGCACGATCACCTTGCTATCCTCCGAGGATACGGCTAGAGCTAAGTGATGAAGCTATATATGTAAAGATTACTACACTCTAAGTGTTTTAATCTTACTCTCTCTATATGATTTTCTCTCAATTTTTCTCCAAGAAAAATGAAGAAGAAAATGAATGAAGAAGATGAAGATAATTGAGAAAATGGTTTTTCTCTCTCTCTCTCTCAATCTCACTCACGTAGGAAGGCTTGGAATCTCAAGTGAGAGATGCCTTCTTCATTTATTCAACTCTTCACATGCACATCTCATAATTATGAGAATCAAAGCCCCACCACTTCAATGATCAAAACATTAAAGAATGGAACAAGGGTCCATATGAAAGTGGGTGGAAATGAGGGGGGCGGCCCATGTAGAAATCGGACAAGTTCGGTTCGTTTCGGACTCCCGCGAGTCCAAACAGATAAACTCCGATTCCGTTCCGATGTATTTGTGTCGTTTAATTAATCCAATTAATTAAACATATCAAATACAAAATAACATAATTAATTTCTCCAAGAAATAATTATATTCATGAATTAAATTAATCACCCAGTGAAATATTTAATTCATTAGGCCGTAAATCAATTTATCCAATAAATCGATTTAGACATCCAATGTCCCAAATTAGATATCCAATATCTAATATTCATAATGAGAGAATTAGATTAATTCATTCCGTCGTCAATCCTAATGCGCGACTCGGTAGGTCCGTCTCAGTCAGCAATGGGAGGAACCAAAGAGTAGTAGCACCACCTAGCCAGCCTGGCGGCTACACTGCTGTTAACCGAGAACGAATGATTGGGATCATTCAAGAACCATTCTGTCGTGAATACCAGTATACGTATAAACCCTTCTTTCAAATGTCCCGATCAAGTTATAGAGTCACGGTCAGTCAAACCCTATATGTACTTGACGCTATGCATGCGTTAATGCAAATCGAGATCATCGAGCTGTCGTGTATCTAATACAACTAGCTCCAATGCTTTGGCCAAAGACTTATGATCTCATCTGCCAATAACCGCATAGGACATATAACCCACTCACTAACGGGAGAAATAATTCTATCTTGGTATTCAGTAGGACCTGCTACTTGCCCGTCAAGATGCACGTCGAGGTTGACCCCCGCCTTCCGGTTTACAGGGTCGAACTACTCTAATGAAAATCTTGACGTCACAAGCACATCCCTACTAAATCCTCAAGTTGAAGGTTCACGAATACTTATCACAACCTTTCGATTCTGTCATTGACTGTCCCAGAGTGAAATCTGTGTGACGAATCGAGGGTGAGTCGGTTCGAGTATACTAATCCAATTAGCATACCTATAACGTGTGCTCCAACTAACCATTAGTGTTCGACAGACACTCTCCATGTCAAAGAACACGTCATACAAGTCTTCACATAAACTTAACGCCCAGTCAAGTTTCATCGACTTGCGAACGATTAAGTATTTGAGCTATAACCTTTCCAGTGACGACCCCCTTATCCAATAAGGAGTGGAACGTTTTGCTCTCAAATACACGGACTAGTTTCTATATGTTTATTTACGAGTTAGGAATGCCAGTAACTACCAGTAAATAAAGAAACATTCATTTGCCTTGTATAAATGGTTTACATAATTACAAGTACAATGCCCTCACTCAACAACCTCTGAGTGGCATTCGAGGGCATACTCCTAACAGGTACTGCATAGAACGCGCCCCTATATATATATATAGGGGAACTTTATTTTCAGAACTCTCTTAAGTGCGAGAACTGCGAGAACTCCTCTAAACCAATGAGATTTTTTTAAATATTAAAAAATATTATTAATTCAAAAGGGTATTATAGTAAAATACAATTTTTATTACGGGAGATAACTCCTACTGATGATAACCCCTACTATAATAGCCCCTACTGATGATAACCCCTACTATATATATAACCCCTACTATATAGTAGGAGTTATGATCAATATGTAACACCCCCAATCCGCTCAGGGATATTACACGCCGTAGACCCTCTCCTCGAGGATCTACCAGGCTGATAACTAAAATCAAACATTGCCTTTTAAGGCTAAAATGGCTCATTAGACCGATTTGGTCTTTCAATAAATACATACAACTCATGCCCACGCAGGGGTCAAAATACAACCACATCCGTACAACGGGAAAAATATACTGCAGCGGAAAAGAAAATACAACTAGACCAATACGACATCAACGGATCCTCGTGTGATTAGTATCGTTCATCTTTCATCATCCTTCGTGCCGACCCTGTGCTATGCTCCAAAACCTGAATGCAAAAATAGACATCCACCCCCCGAATACTCGGGGGTTAGCAAAACTCCACTGTTTTGCTAGTGCAAGTACAATTGCAAAAATACGAGCCATACAATTCACATTCCACGAATAACAATAACCAGGAATCCTCAAAAATCCAAAAGTAACGAAAAGTACTTCCCGGGGCAAGAGTTTGAGTAAGACATTCCAAAAACCGAAAGGCCACAATAGAAGGGAAACAATTTATAAAACAGTTTAAAATGCCATCGAGAGTTTTAATAGAAAATAATTTAGGATTACCGAATCCTTATCTTTCCAAAAATCAACAGGGTCACAGCCCAAAGGTTTTGTTTTCGCAAATAGAAAACCGACAATAATTCACAGGGCCAGAGCCCAACATCACGTGTCCTCGACGGACATAAAAAAATCAACAAAACGTAATCACGCACGCGCATCGCCTAGGACCGGGACGAAGCCACAAATCCCACTCGAGGGCTCGAAGGACCCTCCCGAGCTGGCTAGCGAAACAAATCACACACATCTCACGGTTGGATCAATCGCTTGTTGCATCCTGGCCACATGATCGCATGTCATGTGCCACCGTAGATTATCTCAGGCTCTCACGGTTGGATCAATCAGTTGTTGCATCCTGACCACATGATCACGTGCCATGTGTCACCGTGGACCTTTAACCATATCCACACATTCACACAAATAACACAATGAAACAAAGATATCCAAACAATTCACTCAGAGGCATCAAACACTTAGCAAAACACCACGTCAAACCACAACGCACTGAAATGAAATAATATACATCCACACGCAAATACCAACTGCATCATCAACACAAAATATATCCATAGGATTCACATAGTCATTTACAAGACACACCATTCACAAAACACACGCGTTTTGAAAGCAAGCCTTTAACAAGGCTAAACCGAATCTTTTGAAAGTTTAAAACAAACGATCAAATAAACACATTTAGACGATCACTAATTATCATATCCATAAAACAAGAATAGTATGGGCAAGGTACTTGCCTCGAATAACCACAACGCGGAGAATCGGCCGAAGTAGGTTGGCACGAACCGACTACGAACTCGCCGACTCCACCGAACGACAATCCACAACAATGAACTATGAACGAAAACAATAACAACGAAAATGAATTCCAAAGTACGACCCAAAGCCGCTGAATTCAAAGAACAAATGACGAAGGTTCAAGGATTTCCCCCAAAACGGCCAAGAACACGATTCGTCCCGTCAAAACCCGAAAATGGAATTCCAAGTTGAAATATGAATATACAATCCATAGAATATGTTTAACAACATCATTTAACCATAATCGATCCATCGAAAACGGATGAAAAACGAGATCGAGGACAAATCCCCCAAAAAGTCAATTCGAAGGAAATCAAGAAATATACTTCGATTCGACGAAGAACAATGGATTAAATGATGTTAAACAAAAGAATACTACCAAGATTAATCATACCCATCATGAATTAATCAACAACACGGAACGAATCGGACGAAAATGCAAAAACCCCCAAATTCACGAAATTAGGGTCCTAAGGTAAGATTACCTTGATTCGCTGGATCAAAGGATGATAACGGATGATTGATTGATGTTATGAACTCAAGAACTTCGTGGATTTGTTGTTAAACAACATGGCTTCGTCACCCATGAATCGCCAGCCACGGACGGAGAAGGAAGGAAATGAAAAACGAGATGAAATGTATCGCTCTGTCACATTTATACTGGACTAGCGCGCGCGCTAAAGTGCCGAGCTAGCGTCTTCTATCGGCCCAGCCGCAATCCGATGACCTCTTTGGACTAGGCGCTCGGCCAGTAGCGTCGCGACCTTTCGGCCGTAGCGCGCTACACGCCGGCCGTAAGCGTCGCAAAGCCCGACAGCAGCATGCGCTACTGCCGAGCCCGACCGATTCGAACCTCGAACCCCCTTTGCCTGGACCGATAGCGTGCCTTAGGCCATCCGATGGCGTGCGCTACACTGCCGCGGTTGCACGCTGCGGCCGTAAGCGTGCGCTCGCCGGTTCTACCCGCACTTGTCCGGCCGGTGCCCGCAATCGTCCGGCGATCCATAGCCGTCCGGCGATCCATAGCCGTCCGGCGATGCGACCACGTGGCTCGGCGACTCGATTTCCAAAGCGTCTGAGCGAACATGACGAAAAGTTTGCGGACAACATCAACGACCCGAAATGAAAACATAATACCATAATTAATCATACGCGACCAAGAAACGGGTCGAGACAACAATTACAGATACGGATACCCGTAACTTTGGGTAAATTACAAAATGGCCCAAAACGCCCGAAAATCACGATACGTGATCGAATAACCAAACTGAAGTTCACAACACGTATAACAAAGTTAAACGAACTTACGGGAAACTCGAAACAGCAGTTTCGACCGAGATTCGCAAGAATCGAACTCAAGTGCGGAAAAGTCGCTAAAAAGCACGGAACTCAGCAAAACGACACCAAAACGAACTCGGATGTCAAAAAGTGTAGAATTAATCATTCTCAGAATAATGAAACGGTCATGAGCGAGTCGTCAAAACGGACTCCGGACGAAAAAAGAAATTTACCGAAAATCGAAAATTGCGGATATTACATTCTACCTTCCTTAAAAGAAGTTTCGTCCCGAAACTTAAAACAAGTAGGGGGAAACAATATAACCGCCAGGAAAACTCGACGAGATACACAAAACCCGAAAACTCGCGCCCAACGGCGAAATGCTGCAAGAAACGCAAAGAGACATCCGGCGTGAAAATACGCTCCACAACGACCAACACAACGCCACCGGTAGAGACATAATAACACCAACAAGTGACAAGCGTCATCAAACAGATAATACAATCAAGTCAATTATCCAAACAATCACAAAACACAAAGTACTTGTTACAAGAAAACACGCACAGTCGAGAAAACAGAGAATAAACACAAAACGATCCACAAGGGCGATCATAAATAATTCGGACTACGCCGAAATCCTCAAAACCACCCCAGGCATCTCCGTGTCCTTTCGGAGCAGAGACGCAACCTCGATCCCCAAACCTCTCAGCTACCGTCTCGCAATTTACGGATCGGTGACCCACCTGGCCACACTCGAAACAGGTGACTAACGGTGAACGACAATTCTTCGCAGTATGGCCCGATCGACTACAGTTATAACATATCTTCGAAGTGCTCACATTACTCACTGCAGGGGTACTACTCCTCTGATCACGCGATCTAGGAACCATTTTGGGATGACGAAACGAAGTCCCAACCTCAAGGGGCCCACTCCCCTGATTTCCTGAAAAGTTCCCAACGGTTTTCTGTTTCTTCGAGTCAGACATACTCTCGGTCGATAGTCTGGATAGCTCATAGGCTAACGCCCTATTCTGATAATCTCTCAAGGAAGTACAAGCGAGACCTTCCATGTACTGGCGAATCTCCGGCTTCATCCGCCTACTAAAATGACAAATCTTGTCCTCCTCTGTCCTTACTTGATTCTGCACATAGCCGAGCTGTTTGCTAAAATCAATAATAGCTTGAGACAGCGGTACATCCTGCGGTTTCGCCGAAAAGAATTCATTAATCCTCTGATTTCTGATCGGTTCCGGACAAAACTCATCTCTCATGAATTTCTGGAACTCTGCCCACGTGACAACGCGATCTCGAGGCTTAATAGCCTCCCACCAGCTAGCGGCATCTTTGTCGAAAAGATACTGAGCTACCGGGACCTTACGTTCTTCTGGACAATCAACTATCTCGAAAATCTTTTCCAACTGGAAAAGCCAACCATCCCAGCCTAAAGCATCTGCAGCACCAGCGAAACGAGGGGGATTCATACGAACCACTTCTCGAAGCCACTGATTTGCACCAGTGTGCTGGGTCACATCTGTAACACGCTGAACTGCCTGAGTCAACTGAGTCATCTGAGTGGCTACCTGCTGCAAAATAGTAGCAACACCAATACCAATACCATCACCGGCAGCATGCTCTCGACCACGCGTCCGATCGCCACGACCACGACCTCGGCCCCTCGGCATACTGAATAAGTAACCACTCAGCACAACAGAAAATCATAACACATAACACATACAACGATTACCATCGTAAGGCAACACACACATGAATATCACAATAACGACGGCATCGTTCGGCGACATCAACGACTCGAACGATGACCAGTGCACAATTACAAAACATCAAGAAACAACCACGTATGTACACAATCATACAAACTCCAATTCCAATAGCTCGCACAAGTGTGATAATACATAATTCATCACAAAGCGACAACATTCAATACCAATATCATACACACCTTCTCCGACCACAAGCAGGAAATGATGGGTTTTAAAAACGAAAACCACCTTTTGAAAACAGTATGGAAACACCAGTTGATCTTGAGTATCACTTTACAAAAAGATGAACAACATCATTTTCGAGACTTTGAAAATCATCTTGCGTTTGAACAAAAATGAGGACACCTTCTCTTAGTGAAAAATTTTCAGAATATTCGACCCTCGGGTCTAAATAAAAGTGTTAATAAAACATTGAAAATATCTCAAAATATTTTTGGGTCCTCGAGGTAGAAGAATTTTGAAACATATTGTGGCACCTTGGATGTACCACGAGAAAATAATTCATTTTAAAAGTACGTCTCGAAATTTATTTTCTAAGATGCTCAAGGTTTTCCAAGATAATTCAATGGGCTAGAATGCCCAAAAATTTCAGGTAATTACACAAAACTTTATAGCGCCGTGGGTCCCGTGCCGGAACCCACCAGGCTAAAAACTAATTACAAAAATGCACAAAAAGGTCGATGATGGTAGTACTTATCAAAACTCACAAAATCATTTGAAAACACCCAACTACCGTCAAAACGGTCAAGGCCAACAACTCGGTTAAAGGAATCGGTTTTCGAAATAAAACTTAGTCGGTAAAATACCGAAAGCCATTACAAAAGAACTCACGCAGCGGATAAAAGAAATACAGTCCAACATGCACAATCCAGCAACACTACTCCTCACACGAACGAAATATGCGAGTCAAATAATCATGTATCAAGAAATCAAAATCCATAAGAGGATTCCGTCACTTAATACAAAATCAAACAAATAGCTCGTGTCACACGAGGCACAATACAAAGAAGGGAGACTTACATCCACAGGTCGCACGAAGATGATGATCGCCCACGATACTAATCACCATCAACAAACTCAAACGACGCGTCGCGACACGACTCAGTCAGACAAAATCCGACGAGACAACAACTCAACAGACACCACTAACCCGACAGCCTAGGTTTCCACAACCTAAGCTCTGATACCATTCTGTAACACCCCCAATCCGCTCAGGGATATTACACGCCGTAGACCCTCTCCTCGAGGATCTACCAGGCTGATAACTAAAATCAAACATTGCCTTTTAAGGCTAAAATGGCTCAGTAGACCGATTTGGTCTTTCAATAAATACATACAACTCATGCCCACGCAGGGGTCAAAATACAACCACATCCGTACAACGGGAAAAATATACTGCAGCGGAAAAGAAAATACAACTAGACCAATACGACATCAACGGATCCTCGTGTGATTAGTATCGTTAATATTTCATCATCCTTCATGCCGACCCTGTGCTATGCTCCAAAACTTGAATGCAACATAGACATCCACCCCCCGAATACTCGGGGGTTAGCAAAACTCCACTGTTTTGCTAGTGCAAGTACAAGTGCAAAAATACGAGCCATACAATTCACATTCCACGAATAACAATAACCAGGAATCCTCAAAAATCCAAAAGTAACGAAAAGTACTTCCCGGGGCAAGAGTTTGAGTAAGACATTCCAAAAACCGAAAGGCCACAATAGAAGGGAAACAATTTATAGAACAGTTTAAAATGCCATCGAGAGTTTTAATAGAAAATAATTTAGGATTAACGAATCCTTATCTTTCCAAAAATCAACAGGGTCACAGCCCAAAGGTTTTGTTTTCGCCAATAGAAAACCGACAATAATTCACAGGACCAGAGCCCAACATCACGTGTCCTCGACGGACATAAAAAAATCAACAAAACGTAATCACGCACGCGCATCGCCTAGGACCGGGACGAACCCAAAATCCCACTCGAGGCCTCGAAGGACCCTCCCGAGCTGGCTAGCGAAACAAATCACACACATCTCACGGTTGGATCAATCGCTTGTTGCATCCTGGTCACATGATCGCATGTCATGTGCCACCGTAGATTATCTCAGGCTCTCACGGTTGGATCAATCACTTGTTGCATCCTGACCACATGATCACGTGTCATGTGTCACCGTGGACCTTTAACCATATCCACACATTCACACAAATAACACAATGCAACAAAGATATCCAAACAATTCACTCAGAGGTATCAAACACTTAGCAAAACACCACGTCAAACCACAACGCACTGAAATGAAATAATATACGTCCACACGCAAATACCAAGTGCATCATCAACACCAAATATATCCATAGGATTCACATAGTCATTTACAAGACACACCATTGACAAAACACACGCGTTTTGAAAGCAAGCCTTTAACAAGGCTAAACCGAATCTTTTGAAAGTTTAAAACAAACGATCAAATAAACATATTTAGACGATCACTAATTATCATATCCATAAAACAAGAATAGTATGGGCAAGGTACTTGCCTCGAATAACCACAACGCGGAGAATCAGCCGAAGTAGGTTGGCACGAACCGACTACGAACTCGCCGACTCCACCGAACGACAATCCACAACAATGAACTACGAACGAAAACAATAACAACGAAAATGAATTCCAAAGTACGAGCCAAAGCCGCTGAATTCAAAGAACAAATGACGAAGGTTCAAGGGTTTCCCCCAAAACGGCCAAGAACACGATTCGTCCCGTCAAAACCCGAAAATGGAATTCCAAGTTGAAATATGAATATACAATCCATAGAATATGTTTAACAACATCATTTAACCATAATCGATCCATAGAAAACGGATAAAAAACGAGATCGATGACAAATCCCCCAAAAAGTCAATTCGAAGGAAATCAAGAAATATACTTCGATTCGACGAAGAACAATGGATTAAATGATGTTAAACAAAAGAATACTACCAAGATTAATCATACCCATCATGAATTAATCAACAACACGGAACGAATCGGACGAAAATGCAAAAACCCCCAAATTCACGAAATTAGGGTTCTAAGGTAAGATTACCTTGATTCGCTGGATCAAAGGATGATAACGGATGATTGATTGATGTTATGAACTCAAGAACTTCGTGGATTTGTTGTTAAACAACATGGCTTCGTCACCCATGAATCGCCAGCCGCGGACGGAGAAGGAAGGAAATGAAAAACGAGATGAAATGTGACTGCTCTGTCACATTTATACTGGGCCGGACTAGCGCGCGCTAGGCTGCCGAGCTAGCGTGCGCTTCTCGGCCCGAGCAATCCGATGACCTCATGGACTAGGCCTTTCGGCCCGGTAGCGTGCGCAGCCTTCCGGCCGTAGCGCGCGCTACCTGCCGGTCGTAGCGTGCGCAATGCCCGACAGTAGCGTGCGCTACCTGCCGAGCCTGACCGATTCCAGAACCTCAGAACCCCACTGCCCAGACCCGATAGCGTGCGTTAGGCCATCCGATAGCGTGCGCTACACCTGCCGGTTAGCGCGCAGCCTTCCGGCCGTAGCGTGCGCTACGCCGGTTCTGCCCGCGCCTTCGGTGCTCGCAATCGTCCGGCGATCCCGCAACCGTCCGGCGATCCATGGCCGTCAAGCGATGCGACCACCAGGGCTCGACGACTCGATTTCCGAAAACGTACGGAACGAACACGACGAAAAGTTCGCGGACAACATCAACGACCCGAAATGAAAACATAATACCATAATTAATCATACGCGACCAAGAAACGGGTCGAGACAACAATTACAGATACGGATACCCGTAACTTTGGGTAAATTACAAAATGGCCCAAAACGCCCGAAAATCACGATACGTGATCGAATAACCAAACTGAAGTTCACAACACGTATAACAAAGTTAAACGAACTTACGGGAAACTCGAAACAGCAGTTTCGACCGAGATTCGCAAGAATCGAACTCGAGTGCGGAAAAGTCGCTAAAAAGCACGGAACTCAACAAAACGACACCGAAACGAACTCGGATGTCAAAAAGTGTCGAATTAATCATTCTCAGAATAATAAAACGGTCATGAGCGAGTCGTCAAAACGGACTCCGGCCGAAAAAAGAAATTTACCGAAAATCGAAAATTGCGGATATTACACAATAGGGGTTGTATGCATTGACACGATGTATATTATGTATTATTAGGAGTACAAAAGATGGTTCTCGCAGTTCTCGCAGACTCCAACAGCCACCCAGACGTCCATGTCAACAACTAGCTAGTCGATTCAAACACCAAGTCTCCCCAGCAAATGTGCAGTGTCACGGTCTGAATATGTGCAGTCAACCTCCCTGAGAAGATGATGCAGCACTAACTCCTTTAGACCAATTATATTTTAATATTTTTATTTAATCTAAAAGGATATAATAGTAAAAGATTTTTTTATATTATTTTTGATTTTTTTTAAATAAATCACGTTTTTTTAAAAATCCTTAATTTTCGGATTAGTTTTTTTTTCCAGCATGCATGTTTTAAATTTGATTTAGTGCATATCTATTTTTAAGAATTAATTTTTTAATTTCAATTTTGGAATAATTTTTTCGACATGCATGTTTTTCAAATAATAAGGTGCATATTTGTTTTCTTAGATAATGTAAATTTATAACAAACCAAGAACATAAATGTTAAACACAAAATTCGATATCGATTGAAATACAATTAAAATACAAATTTCTAAAAAGAAGAAATACATAAATATAATCGATCTATACACGTGTGCACTAACAATATTTAACTCAAACGGGCATATGTTCACACTTATTGTTATCAACATTTTTAGAAGTCAGACATATATGCACACTCGTAGCCGTCCAAGAACATATGTATTTGAACTTTCTCATCAGCATCTTTTGAACATGTATGCACGCCTTCCAAGAATATACATGCACGCCTTCCAAGAACATACATGCATTTCCAATTTATCATCAAATTCGTTAGAACATAGGCACCCGCTTTCAAAGAACATATTTCCGCACCTAATAAAAAATCATAGTTAAGATTAAATACTTTTAAAACAAAGCGCAAAATAAAAATAACCATATCATCTTTAGAAGCCAATCTAAAACACATAACAACTAGGAAACGAAATTTAATCATAATAACAAATGTAACACATATGCACAATCTAAAACACATATGCACATTTTAAAACATGTATGCATAATTCTTTCATTGATTTTATAGCAACCTTAAAACACATAGGCACACTTATTCCATTGACTTTATACGAGTCATAAAACACATATGCACCATTCCTTTACTTCTATATTAATCTTGAAACACATCCACACATCTTTCATTAGTTTTATATCGGCCATAAACATAATTCTAAGTTCAGTGCAAATCAGAGAATCATTCACAATTCAAGCATCGAAGATTAACTTACACACTTGATAACAATTAGACAATTAGAAAACCAATTACATCATTTCGACCTATACGTCACCTGAAAATAACAAACGAGACATAATGACAATTATAAAAATATATAGGCCTAGAACACTCAAACAGTAATTATTCTACCAACATTGATTCATTGATTCCAAGAAGGTTTAAAGTACCAAAGATAACTATATATGTTGAACAGGTCAAACAACGTAAAACATGTATTTATCTTACTACTTGGGCTTTTCTACCGTCAAGCCAGGAAAATTTGGCCTGACGTTAGGCCGGTGTTAAAATTACATATTTTTTTCATATTTGTCGATTCCAATTTGTATATTCTTCTTATTAGAGTTGATCTGTGCGGATTGGAATCAACAAATATGAAAACAAATGCAATTTTAGTACCAGCCTAATACAAGACCAAGTTTTCCTGACCTGACGATAAGAAAATATATCTTAATTACACTACATATTTTTTCATATTTGTCGATTCAAGTTGTATATTCTTCTTGCTAGGATTGAACTCTACGGATTGGAATCGACAAATATAAAAAAATATGTAATTTTAACACCGGCCTAACGTCAGGTCAAATTTTCCTGACCTGACGGTAGAAAAACCCTACTTTTTATTATTCTTATTCTTAAAAGTCTAAATCTACCAGAATGGGTGCATCGATCACTTTATTATTCCATCTTAATACTACACTCATACACATAATGATCACTACTTATATATCAACCTACATGGTCGTTTGTTGTATCTCTAATTTTTTTATATAAATTATCAATCTAAAAGTTTCTTAATTTTAATTAAACAACAACGTTTCTTAATCTTAGATAGATCAACGAACTCCGAAGAAAAAAAAACATTTTGTTTTACACATATTATGGCTAAAAACATATTATAACTTTACAATCCACCCGATTTGTTATCAAAATTGATGTTGAAAATAATTATTAAAAAACACCGATCAAAATCAAACTAAATATAAAAACTTACTTAATAGTAAGAACCATCTTTTTCTTGTCCGAAAATAAAACCCAGATTATAAGAAACTGAATCCCGTGAATCAAAACCGAATATCAAGAGTGAGGAAAAGAGATGGCTAGGGTTTGGGTGAGGGAGAAGAAAACCGTGATTAATTTTTGGGATGATGTAGGAGGCGGCAGTTGAGAGAATGAGAGATATGAACGTGTTTTTTTTTTACCTAATTACTAGATGTCCTCCCGCACGGCATAAAATATTAAATATTTTATTATATTAGTAATACTAGATATTCTCTCGTGCGATGCACGGCGTAAAATGTTACATATCTTATTACATTAGTAATATGTGATTGAATTTCAATAATATTGTAAATTATCATAAAATATACATGAGTCAATACACACATATACATAAACTGTTGTTTGATTTATTTTCATTTATAAATTCTTATCTTGTGATCTAGGGGTATATGATAGGAAAACCATAATTTAATTAAGCATAGGCATTTTATTTTTCATGTAGGATAATGTGAGTCTTATATCTAATTTTATAGATAATAAATTAAATTATATTTATTATTATCAACTTTCATTAAAAGTATCCAATCCATATTCTTAATAATATAATTTTTTATATAATTTGGCATTAATGTAATTATTTTATTATTTTACCATCAGAACTAAATAATTCTTAGAACAAAAGTTAGCACAATCACTAAAAATAATTTTCGTACAGCTTGACCTTTGTTCATTAAAATAGTAATAATTGTTAGGAAGACAATGAACAAACAATTATTTTTTCTAAAAACTAGACTTCTGCATCTTTCCATCCATAGGCAGTGCACTTTCTAGATCATTAAACTTTGATCATAGTGCTCGTCATGGTGGAATAATATAACTGAAGAAGATTGCATAGGATGTTCCGATCCATATGGAGCAAGAATACAAGTATGATTAGATTTGTTGGGCAATTAATGTTATTAAATAGTGTTTGTCTTCATCAATATTTTTTGTATTGTTTGTATTTATTAATAGTTTTTATATTATGTTCTTCATTTATATTATTTTTTAATAATTTCTTTAAAAAAATACTTAAAATATAAAAAACTATTTTAATGATAAGAAAGTAAAAAAGTCTTACTATTAACTATATCTAAGTAAAATAAAAATTAAAAAAAAAAGAACAACAACTATATCTAGTTAAAATAAAAAATAAAAGGAACAACAAGCTGAAAAGGGCAGCCAAATGAAAAAAAATAAAAAAAAAAGGTTAAAAAGGTACAGGAACGCAGCAAAAACAGCGAAGTTTTTGTTTTGCAGAACAAATTCAATACTGGTGGAGTATCATTCCTTCCCAAAGCCGAAACAGAACAGTGGGCATACATAAGAAAAGAACCCTCCTTTCTTCTTTGTCTGTTGGCGCTCCAAATCCCTCTCAGCAACAAAACCAGCCATGTACTGTACCACGGCCTGTAATATGCAACATTAGAGTAACTCTCTAGTGAGATGGTCTTACCGTGAGCCCGTTTTCCTAAAAACTAGAAAAATCTAAAAAAAAAAAAAAGAGTAACCAAGTCAAAATAAACCATAGAAACTGAAAAGTAAAAAATTAAACATAAAAAACCTGAAAACTGAAGAAAAACTAATATAACTTAAAAAATGAAAAAAAAAATGATCTAAAAACTGAAAAAACAACCAAAAACAAGCAAACTAGGCTCCATCTCATGGAATTACGCTCCGTGGGACGGTCCCATGTGAGTTTTTGTCAAAATAATATGCAATTAAGTTAGTGTTCACTGAATGTCCTCCATGTTGAACACCATGACAAAATACTAGTAGCATACCTGAGCGCCCAGTTTCGTAATGTGCCTTGGTGGCACTTCCAACGGAGTCTGATCAGCGTAAAGCTTCTTTAACCTTGACAAAAACCTAAAGGAATCAGGCAGAAACTTTATTTGATTGTCACTGATGTCAAGATCTTCAAGCATCTTTAGATTTCCAAGTGATTCTGGCAGCATTCTCAGGTCAGCAAAATTTTTCCCAACATTCAGTTTGTTCAGGCTCGCATCAAGACAAAGCGCCTCGGGTATGCTCTCAAGTTCATTGAAGCTAACATCAAGCTCCCTCAAACGAGAGAGATTGCCCATTGTCGATGGCAATCTTTTTACCCTGTTATAGTGCAAAGTAAGAATCTCCAATTGTTCAAGACTCCCTATTGCTTCAGGAAGAGCTTTGAGCTGATTGAAATTCAATCTCAATTCTAAAAGCAACTCACATAATCCGATTGAGTGAGGAAGTTCTTCAAGATCATTTATTTCCACATTAAGCCTCTGTAAAGAAATTAGATTCCCTACTGTACCAGGTAAGTTTGAGAACCGGTTTGAATTTAAATCGAGATTAGTCAATTTTTTCAAGTTCTTAAAAGACTCGGGCAGTGATTTTAATAGATTAGCAGAGAGATCAAGGTCAGTCAAATTCTGCAGTTCACCAAACGAACTTGGGAGGTTAATGAGCTGGTTCCCACGGACATGGAGCTTCCTTAAGGTCTTGAGACTCCCAATGGAATTAGGAAGGGCCATGATCCTGTTTTCAGCTAGATGTAATTCAGCGAGAGTGGAAAGCTTACCCAGAGATAAAGGAAGCCACTCAACCTTGTCCAACAGTTTGCCTTGTAGATCTAAGATTCTTGCCCTAGATTTGGCAGATTTTTCAATTACAGCAGCCACTTGTAACAGATCCAATTTCTCCACTTCTATTTCACCTGGAAATGCAATCAAAGCACTATGAAGCCGGTGAAAGTTCTATACAAGACTCTCACTATCAACATCATATTGAAAGCTAATTATAACCTGCCCACCTCTAGGATCTAAGTAATTTATCATAACTATTCACCAATAAAATAAAAAAATAAAAAAAAAAAAGATCACCGTCTAAGAGTGAAGATTCACAGGTGACCAAATCTAGAGAACACCAAAGTTGTCTCCACTAATAGCAAAACTTGAAATCAGTAAGAAGATCAGATTTCAATATAGATGCTTAAATTTTGAAGTTCCTTCTTTCAATCATAAAAACAGAAGGCTAATGATTACAGTCCATTTCAGCTATACTTTATCACGCTTCAAATTCGTAACTATGTGCAATGTCATCCATATTTCACAATTCACATTTCCGAGCTATACGGTCCTCATTATTTAAGTAACCAGAAAGCTAGGATTAGATTCAAACCTGAAGATGATGCAATTATTCTCGAGGAAGAAATTGACGGATAAAACCCCCTCAAACCATCACCACTCTTAACATCTTCTTGCTTAGCAGACTCCACAGTGTTTTCGTCCTGACTGATCACAACGGTTGTTTCGTCTCCCCCATCAACTCCACCGGAACCAAAGACTTCCTTACCAGAAACCAGTGAAGAGGCCTTCTGAATGAGTCCATCAAAAACCTGAAAAATCCTATCGAGCTCCACCAATTGGTCCGCCTCCTTCCGCTGCTCGTAGCTTTTGAACGATACCATGGCTTTTTTTAATTCTTGAAGCAAGGAAAATAGTTCCCGGCCCACGTCTTGCGGGGGCTGCTGCTTCGTGATCTCCTCAAGCTCGAGGTTCTGCACGGTTTCTACACTGTGGATGACGGAATTGGCCGCCTCAACCTCTTGAATCGAGGGTCGTGGAGGTAGAGACTTGTAGATCCTGGTGATTTCTTCTACAGTTTGTGCATACGCGGGCAGTGGCGGTTCCTCTGTTTTTCTGGCCGCCATTGTGTGTGTGTGGGGGGGGGGGGGTGGGGGTGGGGTATGCAATAGTGCAAATAGGATGATGTGATAAAAGGACTTGCGCCAGTTTCCTTCCTTTCTATTTCTACGATAAAGGACTATTACTCCGTCTATTGGCAATCAATGGGCGCTGTTCACATCACTTTCTCTCTCTGATTACATTTACACCGTCCCTTTCAATTGCAAAAAAAAAAGAAGGAGAAAAAAAAAAAAGTCTCTCTATTAAAACACGATAATACCCTTACTACACTAACCGAGAGTATCTTCAATGAAAATGTCCAAATTTTAAAAAAATACTAGCGGGGATTATATTATATAATAATTCTGATTGGTAATTGTAAATTCTGTTTTTCAGAAGAGAGCTGAGCACTTAATCACCTTCAGTAGTGGGGGGCATAACACCCAAATTGAGTACATTCTTTTGCGCAGTCGTGATCCTAGGGCGTGCGTTGACTGCAAGGTGTTCTGAAGCGAGGCTTGTGTTTCTCAACACCAGCTGCTGGCTATAGATTTATCCATGGGAGGTCGTGTTGTTAGCAGGGCTAGAGAACCTAGACCTAGGATTCTCTGGAAGGATCTGAAGGGTGAGAAGGCGGCAGTATTCAAGGAGTCTCTGACCCGCGAAGGAGGTTTTTTGCAAGGGGGCGATGCTAACCTTATGTGGACCAGCATGGCCAATGCTATTAGGAGGGTGGGCGAGAAGGTGGTGGGGGTTTCTTCGGGCAGGTCTAGTGGACCTATGGAAGCTTGGTGGTGGAATGAGGAGGTCCAAAAGAAGGTTAAAGCTAAACAAGTGCAATTTAAGGAGCTTTTGTCGGTTAGTGCTGGGGAGGAGAGAATCTTGAAGATTGTAGCGTACAAGGTGGCGAAAAGAGAGGCTAAGAAGGCATTGGCTAAGGCTAAAGGGGAGGCTTACAAGGAGATGTAGAAGCGCCTAGACACCAAAGAAGGAGCGAATGCTATTTTTAAACTAGCGAAAGCTAGGGAAAGAGGGCGGCGCGACCTGGGTCCCGTTAAGTTTATTAAGGATGATTTGGGCCAAGTATTAGTGAACGATGTGGCTATTAAGGAGAGGTGGAATAAGTATTTTTTTTGAACTTTTCAATGAGGCTAGGGGTAGTGACTCGGTCGTGCAAGGAGTTAGTCTATCTTCTGCCCATTCGTTTAGTTCCTGTGAAAGCATCAGCAAGGAGGAAGTAAAGGGTGCTCTAATGAAAATGGGTCGAGCTAAGGCGGTAGGCCCAGATCAGATCCCTATTGAAGTTTAGCTTTGTCTGGGGGAAGTCGGAGTTCAGTGGCTAGCAGAGCTGTTCAACATCCTCCTCAGATGTTCTAAGATGCCGACGGAGTGGAGGCATAGTATTGTCGTGCCGTTTTACAAGAACAAAGGCGATGCTCAGAGTTGTAGTAACTATAAGGGTATTAAACTCCTCAGTCATACTATGAAACTTTGGGAAAGATTGGTGGAATGCAGGGTTAGAAGAGAAGTTGAGATCTCAGAGAACCAATTTGGCTTCATGCCGGGGAGGTCCACGACTGAGGCCATTCATCTCGTCAGACGCCTTATGGAAAAGTTTAGAGAGCGGCGTAAGGACCTCCATATGGTGTTCATAGATCTAGAGAAAGCTTATGATAACATTCCGCGTGATGTTATTTGGAGGAGCCTAGTTGAGAGGAGGGTGTCGTTGCCGTTCGTTAGGGCGATCCAAGACATGTATTCCCAAGTTAGGACGTGCGTTAGGACCCCAGCTGGTGACACCCAGTATTTTCCGGTTGAGATAGGGCTACACCAGGGGTCGGCGCTAAGCCCTCTTCTCTTCGCTCTGATCCTTGACGTCATTTCGTGGGGCATACAAGATGGCGTCCCGTGGTGCATGCTTTTTGCTAACGACATTGTGTTAGTGGTGGAGTCGATGAGGGAGGTGAACTCGAAGTTGGAGCTATGGAGGTCTAAGTTAGAATCCCAGGACTTGCGTGTGAGCCGGTCTAAGACAGAGTATCTCTGGTGTAACTTTAGTGGTGAGGCCAACGAGAAAGATGTAGAGATAATGATTGCGGATCAGATCGTTCCCCGTACGGATAAGTTCAAGTATTTGGGTTCGATCATTCAGAATGAAGGTGAGTGTGAAGATGATGTCACTCATCGCATCAAGGCGGGGTGGCTAAGGTGGAGAGCAGCGACAGGGGTCCTGTACGATAAGAAAGTCCCTCTAAAGTTGAAGGGTAAATTCTATAGAGCGGCAATCCGACCTGCAATGTTTTATGGCTCTGAATGTTGGGCGATGAAGAAGTCGCTTGAGAGCAAGTTGGAAGCGGCTGAAATGATAATGTTACGCTGGTCGTGTGGTCGCACAATGTTAGATAGAATCTCGAACGGGGTCTTCAGGAACGCGCTAGAAGTGGCGCCCATTTCAGCGAAAGTTAGGGATGAGAGATTGAGATGGTTTGGCCACGTCCGCAGGAGGCAAGCATCTTGATGAGTCGATTTTTGATCGTCTCATTCTGTTCTATCGAGTCGCACTTTCATTTGTTTTCGAGTGTTTTTGCCCTTTTTACGCGTGGTATGTTGTGTTTTTGTTTTGAAGGTATCCGGACGAAGATTGTGGTGAAATATGCGCTTTTATGGCCAATGTTGGAGTTTATGACGATCAAGAGCGCGAACGGGGCCTAAAACGACGAAAGATTTAAGCAATATCGGTCGAATCTCCTAAATACCAGAATCTCCACTCCGAATTGAGATGTATTCTCCTTTGATATAAATTCCTCGTGAAATTAGCTTCGAAACGGTATATCATATGCTAAAATCCGAGGTGAATTGATACAAGAACGAAGGATCATGCCGAAGAAGACCAAAAACCGGACTAGGCTGCACCAGACGACTCGACTAGGCTGCACCAGACGACTCAACTAGGCTGCACAGGCGACTCGAGCCACATCAGGTAACTCGGCCGTGCCACAGGACACGGCCGGGTCTCATTCCAGCAAGAAATTCATTTTCCGGAAAGGAACGACTCGACCGTGCCTTTTGGGACACGCCAGTCACTATCGGCCATTTACACTCCCGGGCGCAGATAACACGGCCGTGTCATAGGACACGGCCGGGTCTCAAGACAGTTACCTTTTTCATTTTTTCAGCGTAGTACCGCACGGCCGTGTCCCAGGACACGGGCCGTGCCACTTTTTATTTCATGTCACTTTCCTTGACATCTTTTGCATATTTTAAGCCTTTTGTCTTGATTTTTTGGCTATAAAACAAAGTGGAGTGACCCCTTGAGGGATGTACTTGTCTTGTGAAGAAGATATTTTGTGGAAAAACACAAGATTAGGGAGGAAAACACCAAAGAGTGGGAAAGAAAGAGATTTTCATCATCTTCCTTGTGTGTTCTTGGAGTGAGAAAAATACTTGAGTGAGATATAATAATTCCTTGTATAAATTTGTGTGAGTTCTTGTAAGAAGATCATCAAACCTTCATCGGGAATTCGATTTCGGCATTTACAAGGGAAGTTTTTACCATGTTTTGTTCTTCAATTTCCATTATTATTGTTGAATTAATCATGTGTGGCTAAACACTTTATATGGGTTTTTAGATATAGCCACACACATGTTTTTGATTGTTAGTTCCTTTTGATTTTCCGGATAAAGTTTGGGATTATTCCTCTTGTTCGTTCTTCGTTTAAGAACTTTTGAATTAGATCATCAAACCTTTTTCATTGTTGTTATTATTATTGAATTGAGGGTTTTTATCGGTGTTCGCCATCAAACGACCGAAAGAAACGATTGTGAATGTTCTCGGGCTTTTCGCGCGATCTTTTAACGATTTACCTCATCAAAAGTAGTCGGTTAATTGATTGTTAGCTAGGGTTTCGTCCCCATCAAAAGAGTATCCCTTAATTTTCGTTGAGAACAATCGTGATTTTAGAATTTCCGCCATCAAACGGATTTCTTTTAATCGTGAGCAATCGATAATTCCTAACCTTATTTATTTGAGTATCGGAACTAATAATTGATTACATGTGTGTCGGTGACTCTAAATTCCCATATTAATCTCATTATTGTTAATCTCTCATTTATCCGACCATCAAATTGGTGTTGCTATCACTTAGTTCAATTTAAATTTTGTGCATTAGTAATTGCAATCATAATCAACGAATGATGTATTTTAATTTAATTTATTTTTGTTCATTCGACTATTTGCCGAACATCATCGAATTTTAAACCGTTTCCAATTCCTCGTGAGATCGACCTCGGAGTTACTTGCCGCTCACTACAAGAGCGATTCGTACACTTGCGAGTATTTAATTTGAATCCATCAAGTTTTTGGCGCCGTTCTTGAATTGGCGTTTAATTTTTAATCTTGTTTTAATGATAGTTGAATTGCTATTCTTGATCAATACTATTTCGATAAAATTCGCTCTTACTTCCTTTGTTTATGTTTGGTAGGAGATCGTTGGGTAACCCGATTCTTCCACCGATAGATGAAGTTCAAAGAATTAGAGCACCAAAAATAATGGCCACAACATCAATGGCAAACGACGAGGTGAATCCGGACTTTGAAGAGCGACTTTTGATCCAAGAAGAAAACACTCGTCAACCAAGGGTTGAGAATGTTGCACAAAATATAGATGAGGAAGAAATTCATCAACCAAGGTTTCTGAGATATGATAATGTTGGGCGCAATCAAGGGATGCCGGAAGCTCAACAAGGGAGGTACTTTTATCCGAGACAACCACCCGTCGGAATGCAATATGGAGCGAATTATTATCCCGGACCTCAATATGGGATGGAGGCGAACTATAACATGCCGCAACAACCTCCGGTCGAACATCTTATGAGGGACTATGCAAAGCCCGTAGTGAACACCGCCATTTCATGCATCCAATTAGCACCGGCCGCAAGGAACTACCATATAAGCGGATTTCACATCGAGCAATTGCCCTCATTTCACGGATTAGCACGAGAGGATCCGTTATCATTCATTCGAGATTTCTATGTGGCGATTGATAACTTCCCATTGAACGGGTTGAGCGAGGATCAACTACGAATGAAGTGTTTCCCTAATACACTCAAGGACGGGGCGAAACAATGGTTGATGACTTTGGCGCCCGGATCGTTAAGAACATGGGATGAAGTTTACGACAAATTCATTACCAAGTACTTCTCTCATTCGAAGACTACACAATTGAGAGCCCAAATATCAACATTCGGACAACAAGACGGAGAGGCATTTCATGAAGCATGGGACCGATTCAAGATGCTCCTCATTCAATGCCCACACCATCACTATCCGCTTCAACTACTCAATCAATTCTTCTATGACGGATTGACTCAATATTGCCAAGGAGCGGTGGATAACGCCGGTGGTTCGTTTTGGGGTTAACGGAGAGACAAGCTTATGACGTATTTGAATTATTGGGGCTAATTCTCAACAAAAATGTGCGTGTTCATAGAGGAGTTGTGAACCAAGTAAGCGAGAAGGACGAGATGCAATCTAAAGTCGATGAGTTAATGAAGGAACTAAGACAACTCAAGATTCAAAATAAATCTTCGAGCTCACGAGTTTGCGAAATTTGTTGGGGACCCGGACATCATGCTAATTCTTGCCCTTATATTTTTCCGGGAGAACAAACCGAACAAGTTAATTGGGCTATGGGACAAAGCACGGGAAGGCCCGAGTGGGAGGAGAGGAGGAATAATTATGGGGGAAACGCAAGAAATGCACCTCTCCCAAATACTTATCATCCGATGGCATACGACGCAAATGTCCAAACTCAATACAACGGAGGAAACCGAGCCCAACAACCAACGCGAAGTGAACCACCTCCACAACAAAGGAACTCTCTTGAGGAGAGTATTGCGGCATTCATTAAGGAGGGCAAGGAAAACCGAGTGGAGAACAATAAAAGGTTCGAATCTTTAGAAGCTTCGATGAAGAAAATGGAGATTCAAATTGGGCAACTTGCTACCGAGGCATGCAAACAAGAAACGGGTAAACTACCAAGTCAACCCGAGCAAGTTCAAGCTATTACCACCATCCGAAGTGGTAAAGTGATAAATAAAGAGATAATTTCCGAAGCGAAAGAGAAGGGCGGTGAGAAAGAAGAATTGCCGAGTCAATCGGAGAAATCTATGGTGATTGAAGAGGATGAGTCGAACGATGAAGAAATCCGAGTAACTGCTACCCAATCTTGCGAGACTCAAATTCCTTGGGACAAATCTAAAGATCCAATCGAGAAGCCAATTGAAGAGAATAAGAGCAAACCAGTCAACTCAATGCATCAAAAGGAGGACCTAGAAAGCTTTGATATGGAAGTCCTTTTCGTGGAGAAAGAAGTTCCCGTTGTGAACTTAGGAGCGAGTATTAATTTAACACAAAAATCAATATACTCGCCACTAGATTTGGGGAGGTGATAGCCCCGATGGATTTTGTGATACCAAACATAGAAGAAACATCACCAACAAAAATCACGTCACTTACGATGATACTGAAAATTGAAATGGTGACAAAAGCGCTCACAATGGAAATCCATGTAACCACTCTCCACATCCTTACAAAGGAAAACGAGCGAAAAATGACGAGCTATATGGTTGGACCTATCACATTTCCATTTAATCCCGGATAGAAGAACCCGAAGAAGTCGAGCTAAAGACTCTAAAAAAGCGCTCCATGGGAGGCAACCCCAGGGAGTTTTAATTTTTATCGCTTTTATTATTATTATTATTGCATTAATTTTGTTTTTGTCTATAGCGTGTGTAGGTAATCTAATAAAGGAGGTATTTATGGGAGGAAGAAGCCTAGCTTATTGAAAGTTGAGACCCGAGCACAAAGGATGGTGCCCCGCGATCAAAAACCACACTTCTTAATCCGGTAGTTTTATTTTCTTTCTTTTTAATTTGTATTTTCGCATTTTTCCTGACTTAATCTTTCTGCTTGGGGATAAGCAAAGGTTTAGGTTTGGGGGGGGGGTGCAACTTCTTTGATTTTTATTTGTTTTTAGTTTGCGTGATGTTTGTTTCCTTTCTTTATTTATTTTTTTTTTTCTTGCGTGATGTCGTAGTTGGATTGCAATAACCTTGTTAACTGTTGGGTATATGGATGATTAATCGTGTTTGTGTTTGGCTCGTAGAGTTTAATAAATCTAATTGTTTGCTTGACCTTGCGTGTGAATGTATAGTTTTTGGTTACTTGATTTGACGTGTAAGGAATGAGTATGGTAGCCCAAAAGCCGTGAGTCCTTGTGCCTAATTAAACCGTTCACTTTTAGCGGTGAAATTCTTTCATGAGTGATTTCTCTTCTTGTGGATTGTATTCTTTAGAACTTGCATGATTCTGTCGGATGACGTGTTGATATTTACATACACGAGGAATGATTAGGGCTGCCCATTTTTTGTCTTGAACCTACTTATCTAAAAATATCTACCAATTCATATCAATATCCTTTGCTAGCCTCGTTGAGCCTTTAGCCGTAATTTTGTTCGAAAAACCCGCATCTTATTGCTCCATATCCAAAATCCATAACTTACCCAAGTATTGGTCCACGTAAGAGCATGAGAGGGTATATTTGAAAAACGAAGGTGTGCAAAGTTTGTGGTGTATAGAGGCAAAAATCTTCTCTCCGTTCCTCGAAAATAATAAGCCCCATCCTAATAATAATAGTGGGATAGAAAAAATAGGAGGAGAGGAGTGAGCCTGAGAAAAACAAAAGGGAAGTCGTTGGGTTGTGAGAAATAGGCCAATATCATAAGAATTACACTTAACAAGGCCTAGAAAAAAAAAGAGGGAGATATATATACGGGAGAATTGAAGTAGAATGATCGATCTTGCTTTGAGTTTTTATTTCATATATATGAGGATCGTATATGCTCTACTTGGACTGAACTTGTAACTACTAGCCAAATTTTCCCAACCTGAGCCACAGCCCTGTTACAACCAAAAGTAAGACCCTATGACTCATGTTTTGTGAATATTGATGCGTTTGATGAAGAGAAGAAGTGCAAGCATATAGTAGAACTTTCCATTTGAATCGAGTCGAGCGTATTGACCTATCTAAACACTTGAGAGATGAGTGAATCGATATAATTCAGTGAGGGATTATTAAGACTTGTTTTCTTGCATGTTCGATCTAGTGCCATTGCTTTCCACTCATTTGTGAGTTTAGGCTTCCATGATGAATTACGAGACTTTACGATACTTTTACATTCTCGGTTGATTGTATGTATACCCGATGATTAACTTGATTATTCAATCCTTCTCGTTTATTTGTCGTGTGTTTTATTTCTTTTTGCTTGAGGGCAAGCAAAGTTTAGGTTTGGGGATTTGATGAGTCGATTTTGATCGTCTCATTACATTCTATCGAGTCGCACTTTCATTTGTTTTCGAGTGTTTTTGCCCTTTTTACGCGTGGTATGTTGTGTTTTTGTTTTGAAGGTATCCGGACGAAGATTGTGGTGAAATATGCGCTTTTATGGCCAATGTTGGAGTTTATGACGATCAAGAGCGCGAACGGGGCCTAAAACGACGAAAGATTTAAGCAATATCGGTCGAATCTCCTAAATACCAGAATCTCCACTCCGAATTGAGATGTATTCTCCTTTGATATAAATTCCTCGTGAAATTAGCTTCGAAACGGTATATCATATGCTAAAATCCGAGGTGAATTGATACAAGAACGAAGGATCATGCCGAAGAAGACCAAAAACCGGACTAGGCTGCACCAGACGACTCGACTAGGCTGCACCAGACGACTCAACTAGGCTGCACAGGCGACTCGAGCCACATCAGGTAACTCGGCCGTGCCACAGGACACGGCCGGGTCTCATTCCAGCAAGAAATTCATTTTCCGGAAAGGAACGACTCGACCGTGCCTTTTGGGACACGGCCGAGTCACTATCGGCCATTTACACTCCCGGGCGCAGTACAACACGGCCGTGTCATAGGACACGGCCGGGTCTCAAGACAGTTACCTTTTTCATTTTTTCAGCGTAGTACCGCACGGCCGTGTCCCAGGACACGGGCCGTGCCACTTTTTATTTCATGTCACTTTCCTTGACATCTTTTGCATATTTTAAGCCTTTTGTCTTGAATTTTTGGCTATAAAACAAAGTGGAGTGACCCCTTGAGGATGTACTTGTCTTGTGAAGAAGATATTTTGTGGAAAAACACAAGATTAGGGAGGAAAACACCAAAAGAGTGGGAAAGAAAGAGATTTTCATCATCTTCCTTGTGTGTTCTTGGAGTGAGAAAAATACTTGAGTGAGATATAATAATTCCTTGTATAAATTTGTTGTGATTTCTTGTAAGAAGATCATCAAACCTTCATCGGGAATTCGATTTCGGCATTTACAAGGGAAGTTTTTACCATGTTTTGTTCTTCAATTTCCATTATTATTGTTGAATTAATCATGTGTGGCTAAACACTTTATATGGGTTTTTAGATATAGCCACACACATGTTTTTGATTGTTAGTTCCTTTTGATTTTCCGGATAAAGTTTGGGATTATTCCTCTTGTTCGTTCGTTTAAGAACTTTTGAATTAGATCATCAAACCTTTTTCATTGTTGTTATTATTATTCGAATTGAGGGTTTTTATCGGTGTTCGCCATCAAACGACCCGAAGAAACGATTGTGAATGTTCTCGGGCTTTTCGCGCGATCTTTTAACGATTTACCTCATCAAAAGTAGTCGGTTAATTGATTGTTAGCTAGGGTTTCGTCCCCATCAAAAGAGTATCCCTTAATTTTCGTTGAGAACAATCGTGATTTTAGAATTTCCGCCATCAAACGGATTTCTTTTAATCGTGAGCAATCGATAATTCCTAACCTTATTTATTTGAGTATCGGAACTAATAATTGATTACATGTGTGTCGGTGACTCTAAATTCCCATATTAATCTCATTATTGTTAATCTCTCATTTATCCGACCATCAAATTGGTGTTGCTATCACTTAGTTCAATTTAAATTTTGTGCATTAGTAATTGCAATCATAATCAACGAATGATGTATTTTAATTTAATTTATTTTTGTTCATTCGACTATTTGCCGAACATCATCGAATTTTAAACCGTTTCCAATTCCTCGTGAGATCGACCTCGGAGTTACTTGCCGCTCACTACAAGAGCGATTCGTACACTTGCGAGTATTTAATTTGAATCCATCACATCTGCTCCGGTGAGGAGGGTTGAGAGTTTAGTAGTTGTCGGGGAGAGGAGGAGAGGCAGACCGAGGAGGACGTGGGAGGAGCAGCTGAGATTAGATTTGAAGGCCTTAAACCTTTCCGAGACCATAACTATTGATAGGTGCGCTTGGAGGCGCCATCAGAGTTGTGGATTCTTTAGTTGGGAGTGGTGTTGTAGTTGAGAGCCTCAGGGTTGGGTTGTCTCGGTTAGCATTGACCTAGAGCATTGCATTTTTACATTTATTGTATATTTTATCCTATTGCCTCTTGCGTGTGGTGTGTTTTTGACAGGGAGCTGTGCGCGGAGTCAACCTCTCTTCTGTTTGAGCATCGTTCATCTGGAGTGAAGTAGCCAAATTCTTCGTAGGTAAGTCCCATGTGGATTAAGCCATGAACTCATGTATGGTATTGAGTTTTTTCGTATCATATGCTTCCCTTTGTATTTTTCACTCAATATGTTGTTGTGCACTGGCGAGGTCTTGAAATGACCTCCTCTGCAATAGGTAGGGCATGGTCTGCGTCATCTTACTCCTCCCTGCACTCTGAAGCGGGATATCGGGTATGTTTGGTTTGATTTGGTTTTTCTTGCATCAAACTTTCGCTGTAATTATACATTAATTGTAATTATATTATATATCAGTGTGACTATGGTAGTAATTACAATCGATTTGTACCTTGTAATCTACATCATGTTATTAGATATATCAACTCGTAATTAAAGAGCATAGAGAATTTATATTCTATAGTAAGAGAGTTTTTAATTTATTAATTTATTTACGGAGAAGTTTTCCGATCAAAATTTTAGCCAATTATTTTTTATATAGAGTATTATTTTTCTTTCTCTTAAAATCACCCTTCCCACGCAGTATGCACCCCCCCCCCCCCCCCCATTTTTTTTTGGAAAACTATTTTCACTCTCTCCCCTCTCTCCACGCGGATGCCCTAGAATTCCGAATTTTTGATCAAAATGGTATTTTTGAAAAATTTATTTACCAAATAGGTGTAGTTTCAAAAATATTTACTAAATATGTGTAGTTTCAACACATTATATTTATCTAAAATTTCATTTTTTTAACTATTTCATTGTTTTTTAATATAATTTTTTTTAACTTTTTTTTTAAATTTTTGCTATTAATGTTTATCAAATTCTTTTACAAACACCATTATAATCAACAATTTTTTTAATCTAAACCAACAACGCTTCTTACAAAAATCAACAAACAGTTTTTGAATCTAAACCAACAAATGCCATCTTAAAATAAAACTAATACCGTAAGTACCCGCCCGCCCCTGCCTCGCATTGCTTTTTAATTATTTTAGATATATTTAACATACATTTTAATATATAGTATTTATATTTATATACTTTTTTATATATTTATTAATATATCTTTAGTATTTATGTTAATAATGATAAATTTCCAATAACATGTATTATGAAAATAAAATACTGGTAAAAACTCGTAAAAATATTCATTTTATTTATTTTAAAATAATATTTTTCTCTATGCGGGTCGATTGGCCCCATCCCGTTCACCTCGTGAGGCGGGTCTGGGTCTTCAAGTACCCGTCGCGACCCGCCCCATTATCATGTAATACCCGTAATTTCGATTTTTCTGTAATTTTTTTTTGGTGGAAGTCTGTTCTGACGAATCGCTCATGACCGTATCGTCATTTTGAGAATATTTAATTCTGCAGTTTTTGTCATCCGAGTTCATTTCGGTATCATTTTGTTGAGTTTCGTGTTCTTAAACGGCTTTTCCGCACTTGAGTTCGATTCTTGCGAATCTCGTCCGAAACTGTTATTTCGAGTTTCTCGTAAGTTCATTTAATGTTATTATTCATGTTGCGAGCTTTGGCTTGGTGTTTCGATCGTGTATCGTATATTTCTGACGTTTTGGGCCATTTTCGTAATTTCCCAAAGTTTGGGGTAACTACTTTCCGTTGTCGAATTTCGAGCTTTCGGGTGGTCAGAATCATATGTTCTCTTAGCGCTTGGATTCTTCTTTGCGAGTACTTCGTAACCGTATCTTCGGTTCATATTCAGTTTCGGGTTTCGGCGTCGTCCGGGCCGTCGGAGTGGCCACGGCCGAGTCACGGCCGCCCTTCTTGGAGCAGGGCCTGGCTGTTGTGAGGAAATCCCTCACACTAATGCCGCAAGTGCACGGTGTCAACAAGTAATAAAGTGATAAGTAAGATACCGTCCCCTCGAGGACTGATTTCACTAAGTACCAAAATATAGTCAACTCGTAATTTTATTTGAAGAACAATTATATAGAATTTTTTTCTAAACTAATTGCAGAAAAATAAATAGAAAATAATAATAGTAATAATAAAAATAATAATAATAATAATAAGGGCGCATGATTATGATTTTCACCTCAAACAATCAGGAATGATTTTTATTTAAATCAATTCACTTTTATTCAATTGATTGTAAGTGAGGAAGTCCTAAATTATTCTAAAGTCTTTCCCAAGGTCGATAGAAAATACTAAGAATTATTAACTCGATATATCCCTATTCAAATTTGATAATTAATAGCTAAAACAATTCATGAATTCCCACAATAAACAGGCTTCACAATTCCCATGAGTATATCTCTATCTCACGAAAATCATGATGCCTCTCACAAGAACTATGCCTAAATTTCATCTCCCGAATCCATAAAGACATTCAAATCAATTCAACCATTGGCCAGACAATTGAAAGCATCGAGAACAGTGAGAAGAATCCAATTTAATACAAATAACGAGTGAATTGAAAGAAAAATAAATAAATCAAACCGTCATGTAATCGGCTACAATCTGTAATATCCGTAACTTTCTATTTTTAGCAGTTTCCATTTTCGGTGTATGTCTATTTTTATGGACTTGCTTAAAACTGTTTCGACATTGTGAATCTACTTTATTCTTGGAGTTTTTCCATTTGAACGAGTTTTGATGATGTTTTCACGTGATTTCATTTTATGATATGTTTTGTCGTAAAACTCATTCGATTCTCGTAAAACTCGTTCGTTTTCGTTGTTTGTTGGTTTGTGCAAGTTCGTATGGTTGAGTTGGTCATGTTGAGACTTTCGGTTTGTAAATCCGACGTCGTATCGTGATTTTCGGGCACTTGGGCCACTTTTGTAATTTCCTATAAGTTTAGGGAATTTCATTTCCGTTGTTGGTCGGAATTATATTTTCTTTCAGCGTTTAGCTCTGTCGTCTCGTATATTTCGTGTTTATATTCTGGATGTTTTCGTAGTCGTGTCGGGCTAGATGTTAGCTTTTGGTTCTTACCCTCGAGCAGGCCACACGAGTTGTCGATTGTGTTTGGCGCTCGTGCGGAGCCGAATGCCAGGCAGGGGACACCAGAGACGCACGAGCAGGAAGTACGAGCTGGTGCTCGTGCGCATTGCTCGTGCACGTTGGTCAGAAACTGGGCAGTGGCCTAGCACACGACCAAGCACCCGAACAATTGGTCGTGCCCTCTACTCGTGCGCAACCAATGCTCGCAAGTAACTCCCAGGGACGCACGAGCAGGAAGCACGAGTTAATGCTCGTGCGCTGCACTCGTGCGTAAGGTCAGCAGTTGCGCAGTGGCCTGGCGCACGACCGGACGCACGAGCGCTTGGTCGTGCGTGGTGGTCGTGCGTCTCCGAGGTATTTAAGGGGACAGTCGCATTTTTCAGCGTCATTTTTCATCTTTTCTTCTTCTTCTCCGAGGGTTAGGCGACTTGGACGATTTGGAGGCTGAAGTTTGGATCATGTATCATCATCCATCCAAGATTTTGAGTTCTAACATGAAGTTATCATCATTTAATCCACCTTCTTCACTCTGATTCAAGGTATCTTCGTCTAGAACCCTAAATTGTCAATTTTGGGGGTTTTTCCGGGTTTAGCTTATTGGAATCGAATTATTCTAGTATGTTATGATATTCCTCATTGATTGTATTTATCGGACGGGTTCCAACCTATTTTACCTAGTTAAACTCGTGAATTATCGATTCGGGGAGGTTTTGCGTAAACCCTCGCCCGTATCGATTGGTCGTCTATTATCGTAGTTGGTAATCGGGGTTATGGGTGTATTCCAATCGATTATTGTTGTCCGTTGGGACTGAACCATGTTGAACCTTCGTCTAGGAACTGTTGTTTTCCACCCGGGCCGTTCGTAGGCGTGTTTCATTTCCGATTCTTCAAGAATGTCTCAAAGGCAAGTACTTTACATTTGTTTACATGTTCTAGTATTTGAATTATGGTTGTATCGTGGTTGTTGTGGATGGATATATGTATGTTCACCTAGGGACGGTCCGACGGGGCCTCTAGGGATACGTATTGCCGTGAGTGTGCGTATCGCGAACTGTGGTTAGCCACCCAGGGATGTCCGACGGGGCTCTGCGGGGTACGGTGGCGGTGAGTCTCGTACCAACGGTTAACTTTGAATTGTGATTTGTTGGAAATAATGTGTTTTGTGATTGTACATTGTAAATATTCCGGAATATAAAATGTTTTCTAAAATGATTTTTGGCGCATATATTCATCTGATTAGAATGTAGTTCAAATGGATTGTACTTGCACTAGCAGTTGTCGCTAACCCCTTAAATGGGGGAAATACTTTTTGTATTTCAGGTACCGGTCTTGGCGACAAGCGAGCGCTCGAGCCGTATGAGGATGATGGGCAAGCATGATATTGTCCAGTAGTTGATTATTGGTGTTTTTGTTCTGTCAGTTATTATCGATGTCTTGTTTTGGGATTTCTGTATTATAAAATTGGTTTAAGTACTCGAGTACTTCCTTTTTAAGATTGTTAATGTTGTGTTCCCATTTTGGAAAATGGAATTAATGTCAGATTTTATTCGTCGGATTGTAGTCTTTTATTTGAATGGTTGTTTTGTTGATGATTGTATCTCCTTGTCGGATGTCCTTTTGGTACGTTAGCCTGGTGGAGTCCACAGTGTGGGGTCCACGACGCTGTAATATTCCCTAATAGTCTTGGGGGTGTTACAGATTATGGTATCAGAGCTTAGGTTTATGGATACCTAGGCTGTCGGTTATTTGGGTCTAGTCGAGTGTCGTTTCTGAACAGTATCACTGTCATGCCATCATCTCAGTACGCCGGTGCTCGTAAGTTTTCCTAACTTGACTAGTTGCGTTGTTCTGTTCTATTCATTTTGGTATCTTGTTGTGTTTCGCGTTTAAATTGTGCTCACCCGCTACTTCTTCAGAATTCCTGCTGGTAGAGGACGCGGACGCGGTAGGGGACGTGGCGCAGCTGGTGGGGCGGCCATGTCCGATCACTCGGGAACCTATTCGGCTATGCCTTCTTTGTCGAACAGTGTCCCGCTTAGTTCCGAGGGTCAGCAGGACCAGTCTGCTAGCTCCGGAAATGCACATGAGAATGTTGGAGTGGCTAATATTTTGCAACAAGTAGAGAACCAAATGACGCTACTGACCCAGGCCGTTCTGGTCGGCCAAGCTAATGCCAACCCGGTTCCGCCTACTGGATCCAGAAATGACAAGTTACTTCAGGATGTGATACGTATGCGTCCTCCGCAATTTGATGGTGCTTCCGACCCTTCCGGATGGGAGAGTTGGCTATTTGAGATGGAAAAAGTGTTTGAGGCTGCTAATTGTTCTGAGGAGAGGAAAGTACCCATTGCTCAGTACTTCCTCGCCAAGGAGGAAGCAACGTGGTGGTGTTGTGTCGAAAATTATACGCCTCGACCGGCGATCGCCTCAGAGACCGGGCGACCTAGCCATAGCCGAGCATCCAAGATAGATCGGCTGACCGAAGGTCCCAGGACAAGTCCCGGTGCCGAGCGATCGACATCTAAGACGATCGTCTCTCGGTACTTGGCGATCGACTCCTGGTGGCTGACTAGCAGACGATCATCTCTCGGCACTTGTCGACTGACCCCTGCTGACTGGCCGATGCCGACCTCTGATGACCGACTAATGCCGACCGCCTCATGCCGCTCGAAGCCGATGATCATCCAGTCGGCAAAGGCTGAAGCCCAGGACAAAACCCACGAGTAGTGCCGAGACAAGATCCGCATTTCACGGATCATTGACTACAGCCTGTCAGCATCTTTCCACCAGCCGATAGGCCCGCCGAAAGGTGTCAGTAGGACCGCCCGTGACAGAAACTCCGGACGCGTGCTGGCTCTTCATTGGACCGCCTGGTTTGCCAATGAGCCTTGGACTTTAGGCAAGCAACCCATGTGACTTAAAGACGATCGCCCCATTATTATATTGGACGAAGGCGATAGCCGCCAGAAACAAGGCATCTCATTTTATAAATAGAAGGCTGCCTGCACTTGTCCAAGGACCAAATTTTTACTCTCTAAAGTCCATCTCTCCAACTCTCGGGTTCTTGACGATTTCAGCACACAACTTGGCTTTCCTACTCTTGGCAACAACTATCTCTCGGTTCCTTCTTCTCTCTCAGCCTCTCTCACACAGAAGACGATCGGCCGAGAGCAAGAACACCAAAGCTTCGCTCAAGAGCTGGATAATAGGATCTTTTTACACTCATTGTACTTAGATTCTCACATTAATACTTGTATCCACGAATATTTGTATTAATAACATCTCGCGAGAGCATTCAAGCCCGGGCCTAACAAACCCGGCAATTCTAGTGTTATTCACACCCCATCGGAAGTGCTCCCGCAACCTTGTTTGTTGCCCGTCCATTCCAGCAGTATTTCATCTTCGGATAAATATTTCGGGCAACAACAATTGGCGCTAGAAGGAGGGGCATCTAACCCTCAATTTTATTCCTACCGTCTCGAAGAACACTCACTGTTCTCTGGGGCATATACCTGAAGAAACACTCACTGTTCTTCAGAGAAAGCTTTCAGAATCATGACTACTGCCTCCTCGTCGAAGAAAGCCGTCGGTCGATTCGCCAGACGCCTCGTTCCGTCTCAGTCCGAGCCACAGCCGATGGCGGAGGGTAGCCGCCGCGGTCCGAGATGCTCGATCCCGCCCCTGGGGGACGGCCCAAGTCTCTCACTCGATTAGTTCCGAACCGCGGAACAGATCGAGGAGGCCATGGCCGTCCTACAGGAGCGACGGAGAGCTCTCGACGCGCCTCCCGCTATCACCCCCTCGGCCATCCGCGGGATGACCAAACGGAAGTACAAGGTATTGCTGACCAAGCGATCGCCAGGAGGCTCCCATTCGCAAGAGGAGGCGCTCGCCAACCGGGGCACCTCTGTTTTTGATTGCCTGGGCAGCGACCCATCTAGGCGACCGGGGCATTCCGGCCCCAGCCACGAGACGACAGAGCTCGAGTCCGTCACCAAGAGTTCGGCGTATCTGACTCCCAGAAGGCCGGCCAGCCATCTGGCTCCCCCTCGACAGAGAACCGAGGTCGGCAGCAGCGGAGTCAGGAGATCGGTACACGATCGCCTCGGCTTCCGCTCCAAAAGCCGATCCACGAGCGACCATGCTACAGTAATGGCCGCGATGCAACGCCAGCTCGACGACATGGAGGCGCTCATGGAATCCGGGGCAGGCGCCAAGAAAAAGATCGTCAGGCCGAGCGAGCCGCTCGCGGTCCACATCGAGCTCGCCCCCGTGCAGCATAAGATCGCCCCTCCGCAAACACCTTTGTACGAAGGGAGATCAGACCCCGAAACACACCTGAGCAAGTTCAACATCTACATGACCGGGTGTGGGGCATCAGACGCGACTAGATGCCGAATGTTCCCTCTGACGCTGGACAACCTTGCCCACAGGTGGTACATCTCATTGCCGCCTCGATCCATCGGCTCCTTTAACTAACTGGCGACCGACTTCATAGCGTACTTCGCCACCAGGGTCGCTCGGCCAGAAGGTCCCCATCGCATGATGCGGATCAAGCAAGGGGAAGAAAAGTCCGACTCGGACTACATCGACCGGGTAGACGAGATCATCCTCAACGACGAGCCCATAAGCGATGAGATCGCCCTCTACGCGGTCCAAGGAGGATTCCATGGTCTTTCGCCTATGTTCAGGCATCTTACGAAGGACCAACCCTCGACCTACGCGATCTTCCGAGCTAAGGCCGCAGACTTCCTGGCCAGGCAAAGGTTTCTCCTTAGCCTATGAGCAGCGCGATCGGCAGCCGAACGACGATCACCAGTCTTCCAGCCCGATCGCCAGTATCAAGCAACATCATCCAAAACCGAAGGACTCGTTCGCCATCGACAGTTCACCATCTAACATGATGGACTAAAGCACGAGATCGCCTCCACCGCACAACGTACATCCATGGTCCTGGTAGTCGATGGAACCGGCTGTTTCGGCCATGCAAGGTCCCTTTGGGCCAAGATCGCCCGCCCTTCGTTTAAATACGAGGCCGGCGTAGTCTAAGGGCCCTCCAAAACTAATCAGTGAACACGATCGCCCGCCCTCAAAGGTTCATCATCTAACATGGTGAACCCGGACAATCCGACGCGTCACTACCCCCGTCTCAACGTATACCGTCGAGGTTCGCCATCTTCATGGCGGGTCAAGGTGGAAGCAGAGCTAACAAGCCGCGGAAGTGGAGTTGATTAATCCGACGACGCCCCGCACAAGGACTCCTCTAGACCAAGACCGCACACCCTTCGTTTAAATATGAGGCGAGGCGCAGCCTAACAGAGGACCCTCACAATAAAATGAGTCACGAGACAGTCAATGTCGTTCGCGCATAAGACACGGTCATGGAGTCGGTCCATCGAACTCCGCGACTGTGCACGGTTCCTCAGCGACAAAACAATCAAGTTTCTACGAGGGATCGGCCAATGTTGTTTTTTGCAGGTACAAGACCGAAAGATAGCTACCCAATCGACCGGATCGCCCGTCCTCATCCTACACGATCGCCAGCAAGAACCACCTCGCCCCTTGTCTTCAAAATCGGAGCAAGCTGGAGGGCAATTGTTGTGTCGAGAATTATACGCCTCGACCGGCGATCGCCTCAGAGACCGAGCGACCTAGCCATAGCCGAGCAGCCAAGATAGATCGGCTGACCGAAGGTCCCAGGACAAGTCCCGGTGCCGAGCGATCGACATCTAAGACGATCGTCTCTCGGCACTTGGCGATCGACTCCTGGTGGCCGACTAGCAGACGATCATCTCTTGGCACTTGTCGACCGACCCCTGGTGACTGGCCGATGCCGACCTCTGATGACCGACTAATGCCGACCGCCTCATGCCGCTCGAAGCCGATGATCATCCAGTCGGCAAAGGCCGAAGCCCAGGACAAAACCTACGAGCAGTGCCGAGATAAGATCCGCGTTTCACGGATCATTGACCACAGCCTGCAGCATCTTTCCACCAGCCGACAGGCCCGCCGAAAGGTGTCAGTAGGACCGCCCGTGACAGCAACTCTGGACGCGTGCTGGCTCTTCATTGGACCGCACAGCTGGCTGCCAGCAGCAGCCTTGGACTTTAGGCAAATAGCCCATGTGACTTAAAGACGATCACCCCATTATTATATTGGACGAAAGGCGATCGCCCGCCAGGAAACAAGGCATCTCAGCCCCTATAAATAGAAGGCTGCCTGCACTTGTCCAAGGACCGAATTTTTACTCTTTGAAGTCCATCTCTCCAACTCTCGGGTTCTTGACGATTTCAGCACACAACTTGGCTTTCCTACTCTTGGCAACAGCTATCTCTCGGTTCCTTCTTCTCTCTCAGCCTCTCTCACACAGAAGACGATCGGCCGAGAGCAAGAACACCAAAGCTTCGCTCAAGAGCTGGATAATAGGATCTTTTCACACTCATTGTACTTAGATTCTCACATTAATACTTGTATCCACGAATATTTGTATTAATAACATCTCGCGAGAGCATTCAAGCCCAGGCCTAACAAACCCGACAATTCTAGTGTTATTCACACCCCCTCGGAAGTGCTCCCGCAACCTTGTTTGTTGTCCGTCTATTCCAGCGGTATTTCATCTTCGGATAAATATTTCGGGCAACAACATGTGGCAAGCGGTGAAACCGCGTGACCGGACAGCCACATAGACAGAGTTTCGGGATCTGAGGGAAGACGAATTTTGTCCATGGCCATTGAAAGAAGGGAGGATACGAGCCTTCTTTTATGCTAAGCCCCAAGATGTTCCTATTTCTCAAGCTATCAAAGACTATAATCAACAACTGCATTATGTGAGAAACCAAGTCCGAGATGAGCTTGATAAGATCCGACACTTTGATATGCAGATGAAACCGAGGGTGCGCCACTACATGTCTGGTCTGGGGTGCACGACTTTGAAAGAGTATCAGAATAAAGCGATGGCTTATGAGATGTCGTTTTCTGCGACAGAGACGGCAACCGAAGGAAAGAAACAGAAGACCTCCGGCCAGTTTTTGGGAGGCAAGTCTGGTGAGCATCCGAAGGCTCAGTCTGGTTCGAGAGTCTTCGGGGGTCAGTCTTCGTCATTTGGGCGAGGAAACAGTTCTAAGTCTGCCCCTACTAGTGCCTTTCACGGTCCTACGTGCTTCAACTGTAGTCATCCGGGCCACATGATGAGTGAGTGTGATAGGCCTCCGATTCAGTGTCTTGCGTGTGGTCGGATGGGTCATCGTGCTAAGTTTTGTACGGATGCAGCTCGGGCACCAGTTACTCAAATATCAGCCCCAGCTGCGGGAGAGCCGAGTGTGAATCAGGCACCGACAGTTCCTCAGCCGCAGTAGAGTTTTGGTAGAGGTCGAGGACGTGGGCAGCCTTCTAGAGGGGGATCTTCTAGTGCGGGGTTTGTTCCGCCCTGAGTATATGAGATGAGACGAGCAGGAGACCCAGACGCGATGGTGGCTATAGGTACCATTCACATCCTTGACCATCCTGTTTCCGTACTATTCGATTCTGGTGCTATGCATTCTTTCATATCTATGGATTGTGTACATCGCCTGCATATTGATTGCCTAGTTTCGTGTGAACCATTTGTTGTTAAATTGCCTAGTGGGTGTAGCATCGTGGGGGATCGTGAGATTAGAGATTTTCCCGTGAGTATCGCGGGGAGGGTTTGGCCTTCTAACCTGATTGCGGTAGATATTAGAGATGAGGATTTGATTCTTGGTGAGGATTGGCTAGACCATCATGGGGCAATCATGAATTATAGAACGAGAACCGTTTCGATGTTAGCCTCTGACGGTACCGAGCATTCTTTTGTGGGACATAAGCGGAGTAGCCAGAGACTCTTGATCAGCGCCTTAAGGGCGGTGAGACTTCTTCGAGGAGGTTGCACGGGTTATTGGTGTTACGCTTTGAGATCGGAAGAAGGGGGAGTCGAGTTCTCATCTATTCTGGTAGTGTGTGAGTTTCCTGACGTCTTTCCAGACGAGTTGCCGGGATTGCCGCCGGACCGAGAAGTTGAGTTTACCGTCGAATTAGAGCCGGGTGCAGCACCGATTTCTAAGATGCCATATCGTATGGCGCCTGCCGAGATGCTGGAGTTGAAGAAACAGTTGGGGGAATTGCTAGACATGGGGTATATTCGACCGAGCGCTTCACCTTGGGGCGCACCGGTCCTATTTGTAAAGAAGAAGGATGGGTCACTTCGTTTGTGTATTGACTATCGAGAGTTGAACAAAGTGACCATCAAAAACAAGTATCCGCTCCCGAGGATTGATGACTTGTTTGATCAGTTGCAAGGGGCAACTATGTTTTCGAAGATTGATTTGAGATCGGGGTATTATCAGCTCCGAGTGAAGGATACCGATATTCCGAAGACGGCCTTTCGGACGAGATACGGTCACTACGAGTTTGTGGTTATGCCTTTTGGGCTAACCAACGCACCAGCCGTGTTCATGCAGCTTATAAACAAAGTCTTTATCGAGTATCTCGATAAGTGTGTAGTTGTGTTTATTGACGATATCCTGATTTACTCGAGGAGTGAGGAGGAGCATGGCCGCCATTTGCATATCGTGTTAGATATTTTGAGAACTCAACATCTTTTTGCGAAGTTCTCAAAGTGTGAGTTTTGGTTACGGGAGGTTATGTTTCTTGGCCATGTGATCTCGGCCGAGGGTGTTCGTGTTGACCCACATAAGGTAGAGGCAGTGTTGGATTGGGCGCCGCCCAAAAACATGAAAGAGGTCCGCAGTTTTCTGGGATTAGCCGGTTACTACCGTAGATTCGTCGAGGGGTTCTCTAAGCTCGCTCGACCGCTGAATCAGTTGTTACAGAAGTCAGAGAAGTTTGTGTGGACCATTGAGAGGCAGAATAGTTTTGAGGAGTTGAAGAAGCGGTTGACGAATGCTCCTATTTTGGCTTTACCGAGTGGTAATGAGGGTTTCTCAGTTTTTAATGATGCTTCGGGCCAAGGGCTCGGATGTGTACTTATGCAACATGGGAGGACGATTGCCTATGCTTCCTATCAGTTGAAACCGTACGAGTTGAATTACCCTACACACAATCTTGAGTTGGCCGCAGTTGTATTTGCGCTGAAGATCTGGCGTCATTACTTGTATGGCTCGTCGTGTCAGATTTTCACCGATCACAAGAGCCTGAAGTACATTTCCACGCAGAAAGAGCTTAATATGAGACAGCGGAGATGGTTGGAGTTGATTAAGGATTACGACCTCGAGATCCTTTATCATCCGGGCAAGGCTAACGTGGTAGCAGATGCCTTGAGCCGGAAATCGGCATCACTTCGGGCGCTTGAGTTACTTATGGCTCAGCCAGAGCTTCAGCAGGAATTGATGAGGTTGAGTTTTGAGATTGTACGGCCAGAGAGTTCCGGACATTTGCGTATTCTTGAGATTTCTTCATCTCTGGTCGATGACATTAAATCGGGACAGTTAGAGGATCCGATGTTTAGTCAGCTTCGAGAGAGTGTGGGGAGGGGGAAAGCCCCGGGATTCGTTATTCATGAAGACGGTGTGTTGAGATTCCGAGGTCGGTTGTGTGTTCCGAACAACTCGGAATTGAGGCTAAGTATTACGCGAGAGGCTCATGAGTCACTTTAGTCAGTCCATCCGGGCTCGAGTAAAATGTATAAAGATTTGAGGAAAAATTTCTGGTGGAACGACATGAAGAATGAGGTAGTTCAGTTTGTGGCTAAGTGTTTGACTTGTTAGCAAGTCAAGATTGAGCATCAGCGGCCAGCCGGGTTGTTGAAACCACTTCCCGTCCCGGAGTGGAAGTGGGAGGATATCTCTATGGATTTTGTCACGAGTTTACCGATGACGAAGACTGGTATGAATATGGTGTGGGTGATTGTAGACCGACTGACTAAGTCGGCGCATTTTCTGGGCAGCAAGGATACTTGGGGTCCAGAAAAATTGGCTCGTATTTTTATCGCGCAGATAGTGAGATTTCATGGTACGCTGAAGACCATTATTTCGGACAGAGACGGCCAGTTTGTATCGCACTTCTGGCAAGCGGTACATAAGGCTTTGGGAACACGTTTGCATTTGAGTACATCTTTCCACCCTCAGACCGATGGGAAGTCAGAGTGTACTATTCAGACGTTCGAGGATATGTTGTGCGCGTGTGCGTTAGACTGGAGTAGTGACTGGGAGGAGCATCTGGCCTTGATTGAGTTTACGTATAATAATAGTTGGCACGCGTCGATCAAGATGGCACCGTATGAGGTGCTTTATGGACGACGTTGCCGATTACCGATATGCTGGGATGAGCCGTCCGATCTAGTTGGCACCAAGCCGGACCTTGTGTTAGAGACGAGGGAGAAAGTTGAGTTGATTAGAAAGAGAATGTTGGCTGCTCAGAGTCGACAAAAGTCTTATGCGGATGTTAGGCGTCGACCTTTGGAGTTTGAGGTGGGAGATCATGTTCTGTTGAGAGTGTCTCCGACGAAGGGAGTTTTCCGTTTTGGGAAAAAGGGGAAGCTCAGCCCGAGATATATTGGGCCTTTCGAGATATTGCAGAGTCGGTGAGTTGGCATACCGTTTGGCTCTGCCTCCGTCGCTAAGTCATGTTCATAGAGTATTTCACGTTTCCCAGTTGAGGATGTACGTTCCAGACCCATCCCACATTATTGATTTTGGAGACGTGGAGATCGAGAAAGATGTTACGTTTGAGGAGAGGCCCATCAAGATTTTGGGGCATCGAGACAAGCAGTTAAGGCACAAAACCATTCCCTTGGTTAAGGTGCAATGGTCGAGGCACGGAGTAGAAGAAGCGACGTGGGAGTTAGAGGAGGATATGCATTCGAGGCACCCCGAACTTTTTGATTCTTAAGTTTCGGGACGAAACTTTATTTTAGAGGGGGAGAATATAATATCCGTAACTTTCTATTTTTAGCAGTTTCCATTTTCGGTGTATGTCTATTTTTATCGACTCGCTTAAAATCGTTTCGACATTGTGAATCTACTTTATTCTTGGAGTTTTTCCATTTGGACGAGTTTTGATGATGTTTTCGCGTGATTTCATTTTATGATATGTTTTATCGTAAACTCGTTCGATTCTTGTAAAACTTGTTCGTTTTCATTGTTTCTTGGTCTGTGTAAGTTCGTATTGTTGAGTTGGTCATTTTGATACTTTCGGTTTGTAAATCCGACGTCGTATCGTGATTTTCGGGCACTTGGGCCACTTTTGTAATTTCCTATAAGTTTAGGGAATTTCATTTCCGTTGTTGGTCGGAATTATATTTTCTTTCAGCGTTTAGCTCTGTCGTCTCGTATATTTGGTGTTTATATTCTGGATGTTTTCGTAGTCGTGTCGGGCTAGATGTTAGCTTTTGGTTCTTGCCCTCGAGCAGGCCACACGAGTTGTCGATTGTGTTTGGCGCTCGTGCGGAGCTGAATGCCAGGCAGGGGACACCAGAGACGCACGAGCAGGAAGCACGAGCTGGTGCTCGTGCGCGTTGCTCGTGCGCGTTGGTCAGAAACTGGGCAGTGGCCTAGCACACGACCAAGCACCCGAACAATTGGTCGTGCCCTCTGCTCGTGCGCAACCAATGCTCGCAAGTAACTCCCAGGGACGCACGAGCAGGAAGCACGAGCTAGTGCTCATGCGCTGCGCTCGTGCGTAAGGTCAGCAGTTAGGCAGTGGCCTGGCGCATGACCGGACGCACGAGCGCTTGGTCGTGCGTCTCTGAGGTATTTAAGGGGACAGTCGCATTTTTCAGCGTCATTTTTCATCTTTTCTTCTTCTTCTCCGAGGGTTAGGCGACTTGGAATTTGGAGGCTGAAGTTTGGATCGTGTATCATCATCCATCCAAGATTTTGAGTTTTAACACGAAGTTATCATCATTTAATCCACCTTCTTCACTCCGATTCAATGTATCTTCGTCTAGAACCCTAAATTGTCAATTTTGGGGGGTTTTCCGGGTTTAGCTTATTGGACTCGAATTATTCTAGTATGTTATGATATTCCTCATTAATTGTTGTTATCGGACGGGTTCCAACCCATTTTACCTAGTTAAACTTGTGAATTATCGATCCGGGGAGGTTTTGCGTAAACCCTCGCCCGTATCGATTGGTCGTCTATTATCGTAGTTGGTAATCGGGGTTATGGGTGTATTCCAATCGATTATTGTTGTCCGTTGGGACTGAACCATGTTGAACCTTCGTCTAGGAACTGTTGTTTTCCACCCGGGTCGTTCGTAGGCGTGTTTCATTTCCGATTCTTCAAGAATGTCTCAAAGGCAAGTACTTTACATTTGTTTACATGTTTTAGTATTTGAATTATGGTTGTATCGTGGTTGTTGTGGATGGATATGTGTATGTTCACCTAGGGACGGTCCGACGGGGCCTCTAGGGATACGTATTACCGTGAGTGTGCGTATCGCGAACTGTGGTTAGCCACCCAGGGATGTCCGACGGGGCTCTGCGGGGTACGGTGGCCGTGAGTCTCGTAATAACGGTTAACTTTGAATTGTGATTTGTTGGAGATAATGTGTTTTGTGATTGTACATTGTAAATATTCCGGAATATAAAATATTTTCTAAAATGATTTTTGGCGCATATATTCATCTGATTAGAATGTAGTCAAATGGATTGTACTTGCACTAGCAGTTGTCGCTAACCCCTTAAATGGGGGAAATACTTTTTGTATTTCAGGTACTGGTCTTAGAGACAAGCGAGCACTCGAGCCGTATGAGGATGATGGGCAAGCATGATACTGTCCAGCAGTTGATTATTGGTGTTTTTGTTTCGTCGGTTATTATCGATGTCTTGTTTTGGGATTTCTGTATTATAAAATTGGTTTAAGTACTCGAGTACTTCATTTTTAAGATTGTTAATGTTGTGTTCCCGTTTTGGAAAATGGAATTGATGTCAGATTTTATTCGTCGGATTGTAGTCTTTTATTTGAATGGTCATTTTGTTGATGATTGTATGTCCTTGTCGGATGTCCTTTTGGTACGTTAGCCTGGTAGAGTCCACAGTGTGGGGTCCACGGCGCTGTAATATTCCCTAATCGTCTTGGGGGTGTTACACAATCACAATCCTACTCGAACAGATCTAGAAAATAAGATGCGGAAAAATTAAGAAAAACCGTAAGGGATCCGTGGTCTTGTCGTCTCCCACAAATCTCTTCGTTTCCGCTCTCCCCGGATTCTTGTGTTCGTCGATCCCGTCCAACGATTCCTTCCTACTCGTTTTTCTGACCTTCAATGTTTATTTATAGCTATCCTTAGCCTCCAAAACGCGTCCGTGAATTAGGTTGAAAACAGGCTTCAGAAACGGCCCAAAAACGCGACAAATCCATCAAAACCGCCCCGTGGGCCGCGGCTCACGTAATCTGTGCCGCGGCCCCTAATATTAAGCGCCTCTATACCTGGACGCATTTTCTTCATGGGCCGCGGCTCAGCATCCTTGTGCCGCGGCCCCCGGTACAGTTGGTGCGGCGCCCTGCTAGTCACATTCGTGTGCCGCGGCCGGGCCTTGGTGTGCCGCGGCCCCATGCCAAAAATTATCGTTTTGGCCCGTTTTTCTCCGTTCGAGCTTCCGGACTCCAATTTCCTACAAAACATATAGAGATAGTGCATTAAAAGCTCATTTAAGCAGATTTAGACTTCAAATGGATAAAAATAATGATAAATAAGCGCATAAAAATACGCCTAACAAATACCCCCAAACTTGAGCCTTTGCTTGTCCTCAAGCAAAAAATCAATTTTCAAATAAAAAGTATCGTGAATGATTGTGCAAATCCATAGTGCTCAACTTAATCAATACTACCCTGAAAATCTCAAAGAATAATACAAGTATCATAATAGTGAGTCACATCAAGGACACTGATTTCACTAAGTACCATTTTTAGTGCTAATCAATCGTTTATGAGGAAAATCAAGCTCAAAGATTAACAAACGTGAATTTAACCGACCGCCAATACGAAGGGTTAGAGTAAACAAGCCAACTCGCCCAGTCCCACAGTCAAGTGGCAAAATTCAAGAGTTTCATCATCAAAATTACTCCTCGGACTGGATTCCCTTATGTATGATCATAATAAAGATTCGAGTTAACCACTAGGTTCGGATCTCGGGATGTTTCATCGGGATAATCCTAGGGTGGATTTCTATTCTCCTATATTGGGGAACCGTTTGACGTAAAAGACACTCATGGGGCACATGGATGCTTCTAGTTATTAAGTCCCCCTCTACAGCGGAGAAAAAAACTCGAATAGCAAGTCCCGCATGTCAAGGTTGCTGTTTTATGCGAGAGTAAACAACGGGTCACGTGAATACCCCCGGTTACTAGGCTTCCCATCATCGGTAATGCGATATTTCTAAGTCATTAGTCTATTCAGGGTTGTCATTTTACGCGAGAGTAAACAACGGGTCACGTGAATACCCCCGGTTACTAAACTTCCCATCATAGAATAAGTATAATATCTCGACTTTTTGGGAGAAACTGTCCGACTCTAAACTCAATTTAAGTGCCAACAAGACTCATGTTACTGGACGACTAGCTACGTGAAAAGTATAACCAAACGTATAGTGTAATACCCGGTTGTAATTCAGTCATTATCATTCAGTAATTTCATTCGGTAATTGTCACTATGTCATCTTTCACTTGTTAATAATCATTCATCCGTGTTCACCGTTCGGAATAACTTCGAGTTGTGTATCGATATTGTTCATTGTTTCAACCTTATTCGGGAATCGACACGAGTATTATCTTGATTGTTGTAATTGATTCATTAGTCGGTGTTGACATTGGAATTCATGTCATTTCAAATCTCTTCATTGTTCAAATCGTGTTTTTGTTGGGCGAACCCTTGTAATCATTACTTGGAACCACCGTTTTGGGGTTTTCGTACTTCCATTTCGTGTTATTGATTCCTAAATATCAATTCCGATTGCTTTTATTCCCTTCCCGGGTCATTTTTCATCATTTTAGGACCCAAGGGGGTGTGGGCCGCGGCACAAGGAGTGTGCGCCGCGGCACACACATTTTCCTGTTTTTGGCCGAGCACTCTGTACTTTGTGCCACGGCACACTTCCGAGTCACTGCCGAGTCACTTCCGCGGCACACTCGTCCGGGCCGCGGCACACTCGTGTTGCATTTTCGGCCAAACCCGTCTGTACCTTGTACCGCGGCACATGCTGATGGAGCCGCGACACACTGCCGAGTCACTGCTGCGGCACACTCGTCCGGGCCGCGGCACGCTGCCGATCACTGGGGGCAGATTTGGCCCTGTGCCGTGGCACACTTCGGCTGGGCCGTTGCGCCCAGAGACCGTCGATCTACTTGGGAGGAATTCAAGGATGCTATGGAAGCAGAATATTGTCCACCGCCAGTTAAGGAGCGCAGAATTGTGGAGTTCTTCACCGCAACACCTCAGGATGTGCCTATTTCTCAGGCCATCATTACTTACAATCAGCAGTTGGGTTTCGTGAGAGATTAAGTGAGGACGGAGGCTGATAAAATCTGTTACTTCAATATGTGCATGAAACCGCATATCAGGCAGAGTATGGCACCGCTCATGTGTGTCACTTTGAAGGAGTATCAGGATCGCGCTTTAGCGATCGAGATGGCCGCACCGGAATCAAAGTTGGGTACTGAGGCCAAGAAACAGAAGACGGTTGGCAGTTTTTCCGCCGGCAAGAGTGGCCGATTTTCAAGACCACAGTCTACCCCTACAACTCTATAATTTCGTTTTTTGAGCGAGATCAGCTCATTATTTCCATCTTCTTCACCTTCATACGAGAGAGAGAGCTTGAGGGGAGAAACTTTTCATCATCCATCACTTGAGGGTTTGATTTTCTTCATTTCCTTTCGATCGTGAAGCCCGGATAGTCGATCTAACGCGTGTTCTTCAGATCAAAGTGCTTGGATCTTCAAAGGTAATATTCGTCCAACCTCTTGGATTTCAATTTTGTGTTGAGATATGATGTTTTGGATGTTAAGATCATGTTGTATGAAGTGATATACGCATGATTATGGATATGTTTGATTATTCATTGGATTATTGAAGGATTATTCAAGAACACTTTGAATATTGAGTTGGATTTGGGGGTTTTCGATTAATCGTTGTTGTAGTCACGAATTTGAATATTTATATTGGATTATTGATCGTATTGAAGATGTTTTGTTGGTTTGAAACACTTCTTGGGGTTTTGATGTTGGTATTATTGAAGTTTGGTTGTAAACAATCGAAGTTTGGCCACAAAGTGTTCGATATAATGCCTCAATGAACTTAGTTTAGTCGTATCAACGTTTTGAGTTCGTTATATTCGTGTTTGATTCGTATGTTGAACGGATTGTTGGTGATTGTGTTATTCAAGGTTGTTCGAGCGACTGATATCTCTATTAGGACGTTGTTCGTGAAAGGATAATTGTCACCGGTGTTGTGTAAGTTAATTCTTACTCGGTTAAAAGGATATTCATTCCTTTTGTTGTTGTTCATTCATAATCATAACTCATTCATCATTGTATTAACCGTATTGAGACTTGTAATTGTCGAATAATCATTTCATTCACGAGGAATGACGGTTCCAATCATTTCATTAGGTTATCAATCATGTCACTATTTTTTTCATCTCGATGAGTCATTCTTGGCCTTGTCGAATTATTATTCATTGATATTCATTGTGGTCATTCTCGTTCATATGACCTTCTGGGTTCATATTGCGTGGCCGGGTGCGGATGTGTGGAATTTTTAGTCGGGCACGCGATGGCCATGTATTGGGAGTGATACATTGGACTGTGCACACGGTAAAGATTAACTCCGTGAGACTAATTAGGTACAAGGACGGGTGTGTCCGGTCATCCATCTTGTACACTTGCACAGAACACTACGGGCGTACTATGATACTCCTCTTCAGCGTAATTCATAACTAAGGATATTTCATAACTTCAGATATATCATGATTGTGTATTTTCAACCCTTGAGGATTGTTGTTCTGTATAACTGACCCCGTTGGGGGATTTTGTTTTCAGGTCACCGCAAGGCAAAGGCACGGGAAGAGTATGTTGACGGCGACGAGTCCCAGTGATACTAGTGGGGTCCCCAGTCATTCCGGTCATTTCAGTCATTTCAGTCATTTCAGTCATGCTTATTTCTCTTCATTTGTATTTCCGCTGCAAATTCCGTTTGAGATGTTTATTTATTCAGGGTGGTGTATTTTATCTTCATATAAAATATACTAGTATTCTGTATCGTCCTGGTGTATTGTACTTAAGCTCCTCATCGGAGTGTTTGGTAATATAATGTGGTTCGGTACTACAATTATATTATTTAATTCATCAGTTTTCATTCGCCTGGTGGGTCCCAGTCGGGGGTCCACATCACTGTAATATCCGCCTAGTTTGGGGTGTTACATATAGACGGTGATTTGAAAACACGTATGTCTCCTTTCTTATCTGCTAAAATTTCTACAATAATGAAAAATATAGACTTAAATGAATACTCAGAGGAAACAGATATCAGTGACTGCAAACTCGACCAAATACTCAACCATTTCTTCAAGGAGGAATCAGTATCATAACATTAGTTTTACACAAGGAAGCACATAAAATTCACGAAAAGTTCATGCTTTTTTTTGGCAAAAACCACCAACAGCATGTAAGAAAAATATAGCAATGATGAAATCACAATTTATAACCAAGAAAAATTAAGAAAAAATCGCATGCTTCAATTTATTCCACTACACATAAAATCATCAACAATAAAACTCATGTGAAAATAAAAGAGATAAGGAAAAGTGAATCTTATTCCAAATGTCTTCTTGAACGCCAGCACATGTCTGAGTGGAATCGTCTGTCAATCCATACTTCAAATAATGCTCAACATCACCAGGGACCCTCAAACTTAGTCTCTAGTCATGAAATAACTATAGACATTAAGTCAAGAAAGAGTAGAATATGAAGGATGATGGTTATAAAAAAATATATTAGAGAAATAAGGGCCAACAAGAATACACGAATCCAAACGAAATAAAAAACAAAGGAAAAAAAATTATTAACGAAAAATCAAATAAAAACAACTAACTAGAAAGCAAGTAAAAATGATGGGTTGCCTCCCATCAAGCGCTCTATTTTACGTATTGAGCACGACATGGCAAATAAAAAAAATAACGAGGCTTCTTTCTAGGGAGATTGCCAAATACCCCCTTCTTGCAATCTATAAGCCTCTTATTCCACAAGGGAGGCTTTGGTTCATGCCTGGTTGCCAAAATTAATGAGTAAGAATAATTATGCGGACAACCAAAAAATAATAAAAGAATATAATAATTATAAGGTATGAAAAAATAAGCAGAGTTCGAATGGGTAGATAATAAAGACATATCATGAACAACCTCATTAGAACTCAAAGAATCAGCCTCAACAAAATCAAAAGTAATGGGGCCAATCTCTCCCAATATGGATTTAGGAAAAATTATGCGTGGCACCGTTAATAAAATTTTGGGCACAAAAGTGTTTACCTTATTATTCGAAGTTTGATGACAAATTAATGAAATTTCTTTGGAAACATCATCAATGGTAACTTCTTCTACAAGCTCATCACACTTTATGTAATTATCAGGTGCTGGGGGATCGACCCTAAAACTCAACATGTCTTTCTTCTCAACCTCCCCCTCTACTTCACTACTAAAGCGATGAGCTGGAAAATAACCATAGTGAATCTCAAGACCACGACTTGCACATTCTCGCTCAAGAGGGGTACTATCAGGATTTTTTAGAGCGTCTACACAATGTTCAAACATGATCTTTTATTTCGGGGAGGGGGCTGACTGACCCTATTAGGCAAATTATTAAGATCATCGAAATTTATGAAATGCCAAGGGTCACGATAATCAAAGGAAAATATAATGAAAAAAATAAAAATATAGAGACTAAAGAAAAAAAACTTCAAATTAAAATTAGAGTCGCTTGATAATGATATTAGCGAAAAATCAGTCTCCGGCAACGGGCCAAAAACTTGTTGTGAGAAAATCCCTCACACTAATGCCGCAAGTGCACGGTGTCAACAAGTAATAAAGTGATAAGTAAGATATCGTTCCCTCGAGGACTGATTTCACTAAGTACCAAAATATAGTCAACTCGTAATTTTATTTGAAGAACAATTATATAGAATTTATTTCTAAACTAATTGCAGAAAAATAAATATAAAATAATAATAGTAATAAATAAAAATAATAATAATAAGATTATGATTTTCACCTCAAACAATTAGGAATGATTTTTATTTAATTCAATTCACTTTTATTCAATTGATTGTAAGCCAGGAATTCCTAAATTATTCTAAAGTCTTTCCCAAGGTCGATAGAAAATACTAAGAATTATTAACTCGATATATCCCTATTCGAATTTGATAATTAATAGCTAAAATAGTTCATGAATTCCCACAATAAACAGGCTTCACAATTCCCATGAGTATATCCCTATCTCACGAAAATCATGATGCCTCTCACAAGAACTATGCCTAAATTTCATCTCCCGAATCCATAAAGACATTCAAATCAATTCAACTATTGGCCAGACAATTGAAAGCATTGAGAAGAATCCAATTCAATACTAATAACGAGTGAATTGAAATAAAAATAAATAATTCAAACCATCATGTAATCGGCTACAATCACAATCCTACTCGAACAGATCTAGAAAATAAGATGCGGAAAATTAAGAAAAACCGTAAGGGATCCGTGGTCTTGTCGTCGCCCACAAATCTCTTCATTTCCGCTCTCCCCAGATTCTTGTGTTCTTCGATCCCGTCCAACGATTCCTTCCTCCTCGTTTTTCTGACCTTCAATGTTTATTTATAGCTATCCTTAGCCTCCAAAACGCGTCCGTGAATTAGGTTGAAAACGGGCTTTAGAAACAGCCCATAAACGCGGCAAATCCATCAAAACCGCCTCGTGGGCCGCGGCTCACTTAATCTGTGCCACGGACCCTAATGTTAAGCGCCTCTATACCTGGGCGCATTTTCTTCATGGGCCGCGGCTCAGCATCCTTGTGCCGCGGCCCCCGGTACAGTTGGTGCGGCGCCCTGCTAGTCACCTTCGTGTGCCGCGGCCGGGCCTTGGTGTGCCGCGGCCCGAGGCCAAAAATTGTCGTTTTGGCCCGTTTTTCTCTGTTCGAGCTTTCGGACTCCAATTTCCTACAAAACATATAAAGATAGTGCATTAAAAGCTCATTTAAGCAAATTTAGACTTCAAATGGATAAAAATAATGATAAATAAGCGCATAAAAATACGCCTAACACTGGCCTGGCCGAGTTACGGCCGTAAGGTGCCGGTTACGGCCATACGTGCTCGGCAGTGCTCGGCCGAATGCCGGTTATGGCCGTAAGGGCTGTCAGTTACGGCCGTACGGGTGCCAGGCAGTGTTCGGACGAATGCCGGTTACGACCGTAAGGACCTGCCGGGTACGGCCGTAAGCGCCGAGTTATGGCCATAAGGCCCTGTCGGTTACGGCCGTAAGCGCTCGGCAGGCGCTGGGCGGGTTTGGACGAATGTCGGTTACGGCCGTAAGGCCCTGCCGGTTACGGTCGTAACCCTGCCGGCCATATATAGGCCTGACTCGGCCAGACTTCATTTTTCTCACTTTTTCCTCGTTTTTGTGCGGCTGTGGACGGGAGTGACTGGTAGGAGGTGTTCTTGGCTTATTCTACTCATTTCCAAAGCATTTTGGAAGATTCTTGTTGATTATATCATCATCAAATCCGTGATCTTCGTCGAATCAAGGTATATTTCTTGATTTTCCTCCAAGTTGACTTTTTGGGGGATTTGTTCTTGATTTCGATTCTAGTCCGATTTTGATGAATCGGTTGATGCTAGTGAACATTATTAATCGTGTTCTATGAATTGTATATCCATATTTTCGATTCGTTCAACCCGATTGATGATTCTTAGGTTCTTGAGGAACTTTGAACATTTAGTGTTCGATTAAATGTCTCAAAGAGTTTCTTTCGGTTGTTATGTCGATTTTGATTGATATTGTGTTATTGAATGAATTGTATTTCATTCAAGGTTGTTCGAGTACTTGTGTTTATCGGAGGATGCCGTTCGTTGTTCGTGAAAGGATTTCATCGCCTTCGGTTGAGGCAAGTTTTATACTTGTACTAGTCAATGAGATTAATATTATCATATATGTGTATGAATGTGTTGTATCATTCCAAGACTTGGTCTCTTCATAAGTTCATTGATATTAGGGGATCGTTCGATACGATACTCTCCGGTAATTATGCCAAATGTTTATTATCATTCATTAATGGCCGGTAAGGCATTGAGATATTCGTTGTTAATGTTATTATCGATCACCAGTTCGCGGTATCGATGTATAGGTTGTTGTTGTTGTTAATATTTATGTCGATCTAGACGTTGTTGTAATCATTGTTATTAATGTTGGCGTCCTGTCATTCATGTTGTATTGGCCGATTGAAGGCATTGTCGTATTCGTTCTCATCTTCGTCGTCGGTAGCCAATTAAAGGTGCTGAGGCATTCATTGTATCATTGTTATCGATTGACCGTTCTAAGGCAATCGAGGAGTTCAATCATTCATTGTATCATTTTTATCAATTGACCATTCTAAGGCAATCAAGGAGTTCAATCATTCATTGTATCATTGTTATTGATTGACCGTTCTAAGGCAATCGAGGAGTTCAATCATTCATTGTATCATTGTTATCGATTGTCAGTTCTAAGGCAATCGAGGAGTTCAATCATTCATTATATCATTGTCATTGATTAGCTGTTCTAAGGCAATCGAGGGGTTCAATCATTCATTGTATCATTGTCATCGATTTGCCGTTCTAAGGCAATCGAGGTGCTCAATAATTCATTGTCTCATTGTCATCGATTGGCCGTTCTAAGGCAGTCGAGGTGCTCAATCATTCATTGTATCATTGTCATCGATTATCCGTTCTAAGGCAATCGAGGTGCTCAATCATTCGTTGTATCATTGTCATCGATTAGCCGTTCTAAGGCAATCGAGGTGCTCAATTATTCATTGTATCATTGTCATCGATTATCCGTTCTAAGGCAATCGAGGTGCTCAATCATTCGTTGTATCATTGTCATCGATTAGCCGTTCTAAGGCAATCGAGGTGCTCAATCATTCATTATCTCATTGTCATCGATTGGCCGTTCTAAGGCAGTCGAGGTGCTCAATCATTCATTGTATCATTGTCATCGATTAGCCATTCTAAGGCAATCGAGGTGCTCAATCATTCGTTATATCATTGTTATCGATTGGCTGTTTTGAGGCAATCGAGATATTGGATCATCCGCTGCATCATTGTTATCGGTTGGCCATTCTAAGGCAATCGAGGTATTGAATTGGGACCACCGAGGACGGTGCCCATCTGTGAGTCATCATTATCGTGTTGGCCGACTCAAGGCAGCACACTATCATTCTCGTGAATTCGGTAATCTTCGGATCGTTGCCGTTTGTGATTAATTATATTTTGGAGTCTAGTCTCGGCTAATGCTCATTATGGGTAAGCTTGGGGCTTGAACCTTCGCGGTTGGCTTCCCAACACCTACAGCTCAGTAGGTCACGGTCGTGTTTATGATCTTATTATAGGTAAGTTTGGGGCTTGAACCTTCGCGGTTAGCTTCCCAACACTTACAGCTCAGTAGGTCACGGTCGTGTTTATGATCTTATTATGGGTAAGTTTGGGGCTTCAACCTTCGCGGTTGTCTTCCCAACACCTACAGCTCAGTAGGTCACGGTCGTGTTTATGATCTTATTATGGGTAAGCTTGGGGCTTGAACCTTCGCGATTGGCTTCCCGACACCTATAGCTCAGTAGGTCACGGTCGTGGTTATGACCTTATTAGCCCTCATTAACTATAGCTTCGGGCTATTCCGGTTTCATGTGATTGTGATATTTGACAGCTTCGACTGAGTGGCTTTCAGGACTTTGTGATTGTCTTGGTAATTTTATTGGAGCCTTCGGGCATTGTGATTCATAATTAATTCAGTTCTGGTTTGGTTCATGTCGTGTAATTCATTGTGGTACTCTATAATTATTATTCGCCATTGGGCATTTATGTTCTAACCTGTCGAACAGTTATTAATAGTATGCCGTGGGCATAGTGTTTCACGAATGCTCGGTTCTTACATTGGTTTGTGAGCATCTCGTATTATTATCATCATTGTACCGTTTCATTATGACTTTGGATGCATATCATGTTATACCTGTATTTGATGTTCATTATCTGGATGACTGACCCCGTGGGGGCGGAACATGTTTTCATGTTTTAGGTGCTTGCGAGGAGAGAGTTGAGACACAGGGGCATGATGATGGCGACGAGGCATTCGAGCGATACTAGTCCGAGTTGTTCATGTTTGTCAGTCAATTGGAGTGTTCTCCAGTTTGTCAGTCATTGTCATTATGTATTACCCGAGCAGATGCTCGTGGATGTTGTTGTATTTTTATTTTTGGCCATGTAGGCCCATCGTTGTCGTTGAAATTCCTTATCGGAATATTGTGTCGGATATCATGGTAGGGACTGTGATCTCCCTTGTTGGTTAATTTAATGTATTTTAGTCATGTTTCGCCTGGTGGATCTCCGGATGTGGGGTCCACGGCACTGTAATAACCCAATGAGATTTGGGGGTATTACAGAAGATGGTATCAGAGAATTGGGTTGTGAGATACCCTGATATGTGAGTTATGTGGCTCTACCGATGCGGTAGTAGTGGGACTGTCAGGTTATGACAATCTGGTCAATCGGGTTTTGTGAGTCGTAATATTAGTACGACTGCACGAGTCATTCATTCATCAAGTCGTCGTCAGTGAAGACTAGTATCGCCAGACCTCGAAGCTTCATATGACCTGTGTAAGGAATCGATTCTCTTTATGTTCATACATTCATCATGTCATTAATTATTCATGCTTTGTTGAAACCTGTATGTGATATTAGTGTTATGATTGATTCGTGACTAATTATTTTGGAGCACGTGTGACTTGTGTAAGTGTTAAGGATCAACTCATTCATCAGTTAATAATCCTCAATCATCATTTTGATCTTGTCGATCATGTTAATTCATTCATCACTCAATTAATCTCATTGTTCTGTTAATTCATTCATCACTCGGTTAATCTCATTGTTCAGTTAATTCATTCATCACTCAGTCAATCTCATCGTTCAGTTAATTCATTCATCACTCAGTTAATCTCATCGTTCAGTTAATTCATTCATCACTCAGTCAATCTCATCGTTCAGTTAATTCATTCATCACTCAGTCAATCTCATTGTTCAGTTAATTCATTCACCACTCAGTCAATCTCATTGTTCAGTTAATCCATTCATCACTTAGTCAATCTCATCGCTCAGTTAATTCATTCATCACTCAGTCAATCTCATCGCTCAGTTAATTCATTCATCACTCAGTCAATCTCATTGTTCAATTAATTCATTAATCATCCAGTCCATCTCACGATTCAGTTGTTGATCTTGTGGATCAAATTTTCAATCTTGTTAACTTGTTCAAAGTAATCATTTCAGGAATATCATGAGATAGTCATGTCACCTCACTTGATCTTTCATGCAATATTATCATATTCCGGCGTCATGTCGACGATCATTTTATTACATTATTAATGCATTCACTGTGTTAGAGCGTGTATGCTCATTGTTATCATTCCGTCTCGTAATCATAATGCGATCTTCATACGAGATCTGTAATTATCACGTGACTTTTCTGCCTCGGTATGGAAAGAGCTGTCAGAGGGACATCGGACTCCGACGTCCAAGACATCATTTTCTAGTCGTTTTCGTGCTGGGAGAGCATCTTCATCTTAGACAACGAGTTCGACTGTTGTTTGCTTTAACGGTGATACAATAGGACATTCATCACCGGTTTTGAGCAAGTTAATTCTTGCTCGGTAATAGTATAATCATTCATTTCATTATCGTTCATTCATTCATATAATTCATTCATCATATATCAATCACGTTGAGACTTATAATTATCAAACTAATCATTCACTTCACGGGGAACAATGGTTCCAATCATTTCATTTGAGCTATCACTCATTTCGTTATCATTTCACCCCGGTGAGTCATTCTTGATCCTTGTTGGATTTCGATTCATTATCATTCATTGTGACCATTCTTGTTCCTGTGTATCTCGTTGGTTTTTCCTGTTGGTATATTGCTTCTCCCTACTTGTTTTAAGTTTCGGGACGAAACTTCTTTTAAGGAGGGTAGTATGTAATACCCATAATTTCGATTTTTCGGTAATTTTTCTTTTTTGGCAGAAGTCCATTCTGATGACTCTCCCATGACCGTATCGTCATTCTGAGAATATTTAATTCTGCACTTTTTGTCATCTGAGTTCGTTTCGGTATTATTTTGTTGAGTTCCGTGTTCTTAAACGGCTTTTCCGCACTTGAGTTCGATTCTTGTGAATCTCATCCGAAACTGTCGTTTCGAGTTTCTTGTAAGTTCATTTAATGTTATTATTCATGTTGCGAGATTTGTCTTGGTGTTGCGATTGTGTATCGTGTATTTCGGACGTTTTGGGCCATTTTCGTAATTTCTCAAAGTTTGGGGTAATTATTTTCCGTTGTCGAATTTAGAGCCTTCGGGTGGTCGGAATCGTGTGTTCTCTTAGCGCTTGGATTTGCCTTTGCGAGTACTTCGTAACCGTATCTTCGATTCATATTCAGGTTCGGGTTTCAGCGTCGTCCGGGCCGTCGGAGTGGCCACGGCCGAGTCACGGCCGCCCTTCTTGGAGCAGGGCCTGGCCTGGCCGAGTTACAGCCGTAAGGTGCCGGTTATGGCCGTACGTGCTCGGAAGTGCTCGGCCGAATGCTGGTTATGGCCGTAAGGGCTGTCAGTTACGACCATACGGATGCGAGGCAGTGTTCGGACGAATGCCGGTTACGGCCGTAAGGACCTGTCGGGTACGGCCATAAGCATCGAGTTATGGCCGTAAGGCCCTGTCGATTACGGCCGTAAGTGCTCGGCAGGCACTGGGTGGGTTTGGACGAATGCCGGTTACAGCCGTAAGGCCCTGCCAGTTACGGCCGTAACCCTGCCGGCCATATATAGGCCTGGCTCGGCCAGACTTCATTTTTCTCACTTTTTCCTCGTTTTTGTGCGGCTACGGATGGGAGTGACTGGTAGGAGGTATTCTTGGCCGATTCTACTCATTTCCAAAGTATTTTGGAAGATTCTTATTGATTATATCATCATCAAATCCGTGTTCTTCGTCGAATCAAGGTATATTTCTTGATTTTCCTCCAAGTTGACTTTTTTGGGGATTTATTCTTGATTTCGATTCTAGTCCGATTTTGATGAATCGGTTGATGCTAGTGAACATTATTAATCGTCTTCTATGGATTGTATATCCATATTTTGGATTCGTTCAACCCGATTGATGATTCTTAGGTTCTTGAGGAACTTTGAACATTTAGTGTTCAATTAAATGTCTTAAAGAGTTTCTTTCGGTCGTTATGTCGATTTCGATTGATATTGTGTTATTGAATGAATTGTATTTCATTCAAGGTTGTTCGAGTACTTGTGTTTATCGGAGGACGCCGTTCGTTGTTCGTGGAATGATTTCATCGCCTTCGGTTGAGGCAAGTTTTATACTTGTACTAGTCAATGAGATTAATGTTATCATATATGTGTATGAATGTGTTGTATCATTTCGAGACTTAGTCTCTTCATAAGTTCATTGATATTAGGGGATCGTTCGATACGATACTCTCCGGAAATTATGCCAAATATTTATTATCATTCATTAATGGCCGGTAAGGCATTGAGATATTCGTTGTTAGTGTTATTATCGATCACCGGTTCGCGGTATCGATGTATCGGTTGTTGTTGTTAATATTGATGTTGATATAGACGTTGTTGTAATCATTGTTATTAATGTTGGCGTCCTGTCATTCATGTTGTATTGTCCGATTGAAGGCATTGTCGTATTTGTTCTCATCTTCGTCGTCGGTAGCCGATTAAAGGTGCCGAGGCATTCATTGTATCGTTGTTATCGATTGACCGTTCTAAGGCAATCGAGGAGTTCAATCGTTCATTGTATCATTGTTATCGATTGACCGTTCTAAGGTAATCGAGGAGTTCAATCATTCATTGTATCATTGTTATCGATTGACTGTTCTAAGGCAATCGAGGAGTTCAATCATTCATCATATCATTGTTATCGATTGGCCGTTCTAAGGCAATCAAGGAGTTCAATCATTCATTGTATTTTTGTCATCGATTAGCCGTTCTAAGGCGATCGAGGAGTTCAATCATTCATTGTATCATTGTCATCGATTTACCGTTCTAAGGAAATCGAGGTGCTCAATCATTCAGTGTCTCATTGTCATCGATTGGCCGTTCTAAGGCAGTCGAGGTGCTCAATCATTCATTGTATCATTGTCATCGATTAGCCGTTCTAAGGCAATCGAGGTGCTCAATCATTCGTTGTATCATTGTCATCGATTAGTGTAACGCCCCCAAAATGAACCGGGACGCCACAGTGCCGTAGATCCCATGAGGGACCCACAAGGCAAGTTTTTGAAAATATTTTCTAAAATATTTTATTAAAAGTGGTAATATATGGAAGTAATTAAGAAAGTATTCGTACAACCCAAAGTACAAAAGAAAATAGCGTCCGTACATACGGTTATTACACAACGTGGAATGTTCAAATTGATTTAAGAAATTAACAGGCCTTATTCCAACACAGCTCATGCCTGGCCGTAACCTTCGGGGGTGTCCTGCACAAATTCAACAAATTTACCTGGCACGACATGTCGTGCCAGTAACCTAGGTCAGAAACAATCCAAACCAAACTCAAAGGTAAAATCTAATAATTTCAAGGAATAAAGTTATCACCGAATGTTCCATGTTATTCCTTTTATCAGCACATAAACTCCCAAGGTCGCAACCAAGGGTCACGGAAGTATCTACACAGGAATACTCCGGACGTGGGTACCATTCAGGTTTTATCCCGCAACACGGTCCAACAAGAAAACTCCCAAGGCCGCGGCCAAGGGTCACGGTAGTATCTACTCGGGAATACTCCGGACAAGATAATCGTAAGAACACCATTCCACAATAGTAACATTTACTATGTCTAAAATTATAAGACGTAAAGTCTGAGCAAGATTCACTTGCCTCAAATTCGACGAGAGTTATTTCTTGACAAGGCAACGGCTTGAACGATCACACTTGGAAGTCCGACCTATTACATGTTTGTCGATTAACATTTTATGATAACAAGGATGATCAACTACGTTCCTTCCCCTCCCGCCTGTTAGAATCCTACCCTAGTTGCTTATGATGTCGGAATCGGATTTCTCTGTTTCTAACCATAATGCGTGCCATTAAATTCTTAGGTTCGACAACATTCCTTATACATTATCCCTCCGCTAAACAATAGTGTTTTAACACAACATTCATACGTTAATTATAACCAACAATCACCGAGATTTCATCGTTGTCTTAATATGCAAGTCTAGAACGATTAATCCATCATCTTAACCTGTTTCGGTATCTATTCGACTAGAAATTGCTGGTAAGTTCATCAAAGATTTATTAACGGTTTTATTCAACATGATAATATTGTTATACATGAAATCCTTCAAAGATGATTCCGAGAAGTTGGTGATTAGCAACATGATTATGAGTTCTATTATTATTCATTCCAACTTCTAGCTTTGATGGATATCGATTAACAATTGCGATAGTTATATACCAGTCCGATTATTACTGAGGGTTCTAAGCTACCCAAGGCATCCGAGGTTTACTATAACCTACTAAACAACACTGAAATAAGTTCGAGGTAGGATAAACTTACCTTTACTGACGAAAGATGATGAAGAACGATGGTGGACGAAGGAGAACGAGAGGATAACACCTTCAAGACCTTCCCCGAAGCTTGATTAACGCACTCTAATAGGATAGCACTTGAATTGGGAGGTTAGAATTGGTTCAAGGATGGTGGAGAGCAGTGTATATGAAAGAAGAATGATTTTTGGGACGGAAGAAATGAAAGGCAAAATGTTCTTTTATAAACTCAGATTGCCCTTACGTACGTTATGCCTGACGGTTTACGTACGTAAGGGACTTTACGTACGTTATGGTAAAGTATTAACGTACGTAAGGAACTCGCTGGAACAATTTACACACATCGTTACGTGCGTAACGAAAACGGGTTAACGTACGTAACACCTCGTTGACTTGCCTGTCGCAATCACGCCGAAAGTTGGTCGGCATGCGTACTACCTGACGAAGATTCCTGTCCGAAGACCGAAGACCGATGTTACGTACGTAAGGGCCGATCTTTAATGTACGTAATGACTCGGATATAGCGTACGTAATGACTCGGAGTATAACGTACGTAAGGACCAATTTTGTTTACTAAATTATTATCATATTAATTTCTTATGACACGACTCCCTCTCCATGTCGTCTGGAAATCTCTCGGGGAACAAGACGTTGGCCACCGTCATATTCGCACCGATAATTACCTAACGACATCAAGGTATGTCACTGAAAGTTCGTCAATCATCACACCATCACAATACACGAATAACAGATGCGAAGAATACAGTACAACCATATTATACAAAATATGTTTTATCGCAATAAAGTACATTTATTTATCAAATAAATGAAATGGACATAAGCGCCCAAAGTGAAAAAGCATGTAATACTGGTGGTATTACATACCACCCCCCTTAAAATAGTTTCGTCCCGAAACTAAGAAAATAACTCGGGATGATTCTCTCTCATGCTCGCCTCGGTCTCCCAAGTCGCTTCTTCCGTACCGTGGTGCGACCACTGAACTTTAACAAGGGGTATGTCCTTGTTCCTTAGTGTCTTTACGCGTCGATCCAAAATCGCAGTTGGAACTTCCCTAAAAGTAGCATCATTGGAAATCTCTACTTCCTCGAAGTTGATCTTGTGGATAGGATCGTACACGTACTTTCTCAGCTGGGAGACGTGGAAGACATTATGCACTCCGTCTAACGATGGTGGTAGTGCTACCCGATAAGCGAGTCTACCGACTCGGTCCAGTATTTCGAACGGGCCAATAAACCTCGGGCTTAGCTTGCCCTTCTGGCCGAAGCGTCCAATGCCCCGCATTGGTGATACTTTTACCCAAACATGATCCCCAACCATAAATTCCAGCGGTCGCTGCCGGTCCGTAGCATAAGACCTTTGGCGACTCTGCGCTGCCAACATGTGTTTTCGAACAATGGATATCTTCTTAATAGATTCCTGGATTAGATCCAATTCGGTGGCGACGACATCGGATGCATCGTCCCAACATAGGGGAGACTTGCACCTTCTACCATACAAGGCCTCAAAGGGGGCCATGCCTATGCTTGCATGCCAGCTGTTGTTGTACGAAAATTCCGCTAAACAGAGGTGTTTAGCCCAGTCCTTACCCCAATCGAGTACACATGCTCTCAACATATCTTCCAGGGTCTGTATGGTGCGTTCTGTTTGTCCATCCGTTTGAGGGTGATAGGCAGTGCTGAAATGCAGTCGAGTACCCATGGCCTGGTGGACAGCCTTCCAGAAGCGGGACACATATCTAGTGTCTCTATCCGAAATAATCCCCGAGGGAACGCCATGTAATCTCACGATTTCCCGAACAAAGATGGTGGCCAGCTGCCTGCTCCGATGGCCTCTGAATTAGAATGAAGTGTGCCGACTTTGTCGATCGGTCTACAATAACCCATATCGTGTCCTTTCCCCGCCGTCCTTGGTAACTTGGTGACAAAGTCCATTGATATGCTCTCCCATTTCCATTCGGAATGGGTAAGGGTACATGATTCCGGCCGGTCTACGGTGTTCAATCTTCACCTGTTGACATACCATACATCGAGCGACAAACCTTGCTACCTCTTGCTTCATATTCTTCCACCAGAAACTCTTTCGCAGGTCTTTGTACTTTTTGCTCGCCCCGGGATGTATCGAATAGGGAGTAGAATGAGCTTCCTTGAGTATAGTTTGCTTAAGCTCGTCATTAGGTGGAATGCAAATCCTGTTCCTGAATCTAACTAAGCCTCCTTGGATCCTGTAATCTGAAATAATTCCCCCTTCGGCCTTTGCGCCGATCGCACGAAGTTCTGGATCCTCCATCTGTGCTAGGCGTATCTCGTCCAGCAGAGACGAGCGAATATCAATCGAGCACAACTGTCCCTGGCGGTGTTGTATCCACACTTCAATGTCATTTCTCCTGATATCTTGCTGCAATTCCAGCTGTACTGTCAAACCAGATAGTGTCACCTCCTGCGCAGTTTTTCGACTCAGTGTGTCTGCTACGACGTTGGCTTTTCCAGGGTGATATAGAATCTCTACATCGTAGTCCTTGATTAACTCCAGCCAACGTCTCTGTCTCATGTTTAACTCTTTCTGAGTGAAAATATACTTTAAACTCTTGTGGTCCGTAAAGATCTTGCAGGTAGCCCCATACAGGTGATGTCTCCAAATCTTGAGAGCATGGACCACTGCAGCTAGTTCCAAGTCATGTGTTGGGTAGTTCACCTCATAAGGTTTAAGTTGTCGAGAGGCGTAAGCGATAACCCTGTCGTTTCGCATGAACACACATCCCATCCCGTGCTTAGACGCATCGGTGCATATTACGAATCCCTCCGTACCCTGCGGTAGTACCAACACTGGGGCGGTAGTAAGCTTCCTTTTTAGCTTGTCGAAACTCTCCTGACAATCTGTAGTCCAGACAAACTTGGTGTTCTTCCTAAGCAGATTTGTTAATGGCTGAGCGACACAGGAGAAGGACTCGACGAACCGTCGATAATATCCCGCCAACCCCAGGAAACTTCTCACCTCTTTGACGTTTCTAGGTGGTTCCCAATTCATAACTGTCTCGATCTTCTGGGGGTCTACTTTAACGCCTCCTGCTGAAATCACATGCCCCAAAAAGGTTACCTCGGCATCCGTAACTCGCATTTAGAAAGTTTAGCATACAGTTGATGTTGCCTTAAACGCTCAACACTCGCCTCAAGTGTTCCTCATGCTCCCATCGGCCGGGAATAAATTAAAATATCGTCAATGAAAACCACCACACACTTATCGAGAAACTCCGTGTAACCACGTTCATCAATTCCATAAAAACGGTGGAGCATTAGTCGTGCCAAACGACACCACCATGTACTCGTAGTGCCCATATCTCGATCGAAATGCGGTCTTAGGAATATCCTCCTCTCGAATTCTCAATTGGTGATATCCCGAACGTAAGTCGATCTTTGAAAACACAGTCGCCCCTTGCAGTTGGTCCAGTAAATCATCAATCCTTGGAAGTGGGCAACGGTTCTTAATAGTGACCTTATTAAGTTCCCTGTAATCGATACACAGGCGTAGAGAGCTGTCCTTTTTCTTCACAAAAAGAACTGGCGCACCCCATGGCGAAGTACTTGGACGAATGAGCCCCTTCCTTAGCAATTCTTCGAGTTGTGACTTTAGTTCCTTCATTTCGGCTGGTGCCATCCTGTATGGTGCCTTGGAGATAGGCGTCGTTCCTGGCTCAAGTTCAATCGAGAGATCGACCTCCCTTCGTGGTGGCAATCCAGGTAGTTCATTGGGGAATACGTCCGAAAATTCGTTCACTACAGGAATGTTAGCAACCGAAAATTGTGACGTGTCCTCCTGAAGAATATAACACCAGAAATACGTTCCTCGTTCATCATGAGATGTTACTGCTGAAAGGAGACTGAGGGACCCTTTAGTACTGAAGTGCTCTCGGCCTCTAATTGTGTGAGTGGCACCGTCATGGGTCGTAATAGAAACTGTCAGGTGATAGGTATCCAATACTGTCTTGTGCATCGTCATCCAGTCCATACCCAAAATCACATCTTCGTTTTGGAGTGGAAAAACCATGAGATTGTTGGGATTCCGAAAATAAAACGAAATACGCAGCGGAAATAAAAACGAATCCCAAACAGGATCGATCAAGTAACGTATATACGAAAATAAATACGAAGATAAAGATTCATACCCTTGAAGCCTTTGAAATAAATCTTCGTAAAGTGTAGCCGATGATCACGATCCCGTCCCGAACACGAAATCCCTTCGTTCCAAGCACCGAAAATTCGAAGCCTCTACTTCACACGCGTCGGAAGTTGCCCGGAAAAATCTACAATACTCCGTTCTATGAAGAACACGGCTAGGAAGTGTTGTAGGAATTTTTTCTCTCTTAATTTTTCTTACTTCTTTTCACCTCAAAGATGAACAAAATGAAGAAGGAAAATTTTTCTCTCTCTCCTCACTAAAAACTCTCACGGATGGCAGCTCAATGAATGAGTATGAATTGTTTTTTTTTTTTTTTGTTATCTCATCTCATCTCATATATAATGTAATGATATATATATTATAAAGGAATAATTATTCCTTTACAACTATCATTCACAATTATGTGGGAATCTCAACTCTAAGTGAGTTCCCAAACACATGCAAGATCATGCCATGCCATGAGGAGTGGGTGGCCACAAGGAAGTTTCTAGAAAACGAGCCGAGCCACTCGGCTCGTGTATGGACGTTCGTCAACGACTTCGTTAAATACACTCCTTTTAATCATCAATGTATTTATATTAATTAATTAATCTATTAATTAATTATATCAAATACAAATATATATTTCTCTAAGAAATATAATTTATGAATTAAATTAATTACCCTAACTTAATTTAAATTCATAAGACCGATATTTGATTTATCTAATAAATCATAATTAGATATCCAATATCTAATATTAATAGAGAGATAATAAATTCACATTTATCCGTCAACGCTCCCGATGCGCGACTCGTAGGTCCGTTTCACCGGCATTGGGAGGAACTAATGAGTGCGGGCAAAGACTTAGCCACTAGCGGGCCGCCAGTAAACCCAGTGAGAACGAATGAAGGGATCATTCCGAACCATTATGTCGTGAATACTATATACGTATAGACCCTTCATCGATGTCCCGGTCAAGTCTTCGGTCACGGTAAAGTCAAACCCTCATTGTTGACTAAACTCTATACATGTGTTAATGCAAATCAAGACCGATCGATTAATAGTGTATCTAATACGACTATATCGTAATGCTTTGGCCAAAGACTTATGATCTTATTTGCCATTAACCGTATAGACATTCGCCGCTCACTAACAGAGATAGAATCCTTTCTTGGCGTACGGTAAGATCGCTACTCGCCCGTATAGTCCGCACTTCGAGGTCGACGGCAGAATTAAGCAAATGAGTCTAACTACTCTAATGACAAACTAAACGTCACAGGCACATCTTCTCGAACCCTCAAGTCAAAGGTCCACGTATACTATCACAACCTTTCGATTCGTCATCGACTCTCCGAGAGTGAATACCGTGTGGTGAATCGAGTATGAGTCGTGTTCGAGTATCTTGGCCCCACCAATATACTTATAACTATGCTATCAAGACGTGCACACGTCCTAGCATCGATTATACAAGTCATATTAAAACTTAATGCCCATTTTAAGTTTATTGACTTGCGAACAATTTACGTAAATAAACTTTAAACACTTCCAAGACATTTTCTCTTATCCCATAACGAGAATGGAATGTTCGATTTATTTACATGGACTTCACTTCAATGTTTACCAAGTCAAGAATGCAATTGAAATACAATAAACAGAGAATGAATCGTCTTGCCTTTTTATTAATTATTCCATAATTACAAGTATAATGCCCTTACTCTCTCATCCCCGAGTGGCATTCGAGGGCATATTCCTAACAATCTCCCACTTGCACTCAATGCCACACATCATGGTATCCAATACCCATGCTCTTGAGATGTCTTTCTAAGACGGCTGAGATAATGGCTTAGTCGGCGTCGAGACATTGTCTTCTGAGTCTACTCTTTCCAATGAAACATATCCTTTTTCCACCATCTCTCGAACGATGTGGTACTTTCTCTCTATATGCTTGGTGTTGTGGTGAGCCCTCGGCTCCCTGGCTTGGGCGACAGCTCCATCATTATCACAGAATAGTGATATAGGCAACTCCGCGTTAGGCACCACTTGAAGTTCTTCTATAAACTTCTGCATCCAAAATGCTTCTTTGCTAGCCTCTGAGGCAGCTTGATACTCTGCTTGGCAGGTGGAATCTGCAGTAGCGGTTTGCTTGGAGCTTCTCCAAGATACTGCTCCTCCATTGAGAGTAAATAAATACCCAGATCTCGACTTAGAGTCTTCATTGTCTCCTTGAAAATCAGAATCGGTGAATCCAATCACCTTCAGTTCTCCACCACCATAAGTAAGAACTAAATCTCTAGTTCTTCTTAAGTACTTAAGAATGTTCTTTACGGCAGTCCAATGTTCCCTTCCCGGGTTTGCTTGAAATCGACTTACCATACTCACAGCGTAGGCTAAGTCTGGTCTCGTACACAACATAGCGTACATGAGGCTACCCACTGCCGAGGCATAGGGTACCTTACTCATCTCTCTCTTGTCTTCCTCACTTTGAGGACACATTTTCGTGGTGAGATGAATTCCATGTCGCATGGGAAGGAACCCTCTCTTAGATTCATCCATCTTGAATCTTCTCAGGATTTTATCGATATAAAGGGCTTGGGAAAGTCCTATCATTCTTCGCGGTCTATCTCTGTAAAGACGGATCCCTAGAATATAGGAAGCTTCTCCCAAGTCTTTCATGGAGAACGTTTTAGAAAGCCAAGCTTTCACAGTGCTGAGCATTGCTATGTTATTTCTTATAAGTAGAATATCATCTACATATAGTACTAAGAACGCAATGTTGCTCCCACTGATCTTTTTGTAAACACACGGTTCCTCCTCATTTCGCTCAAGTCAAAGTCCTTAATCGCTTTGTCAAATCGAAGGTTCCAACTCCGAGAAGCTTGCTTCGGACCATAAATGGCTCGTTGCGGCTTACACACTTTATGAATATTAGCTTTGGACACAAAACCTTTAGTCGTTCCATATAGATTTCCTCCTCGAGGTATCCATTTAGAAAAGCTGTTTTGACATCCATTTGCCATATTTCATAATCATAATAGGCGGCAATGACAGCATCATGCGAATCGACTTTATCATAGCTACGGGCGAGAAGGTATCATGATAATCGATTCTTTCCCTTTGGGTATAACCCTTTGCCACAAGCCCGGCCTTATAGGCATCAACCTTGCCATCCCCATCAGTCTTTCTCTTATAGATCCATTTATTTCCAATAGTCCTCATGCTACTTGGAAGATCTACTAGAGTCCAGACTGATTGGTATGCATCGAGTCAATCACAGCTTCAATTGCTTCTTTACATTTATCGAGTCTACATCCACTATCGCTTGGTCATAGGTGACAGGTCGTTTTCACCGCTATCGTGTGTCGTGGAGACCCGGTTCCTCGACATGTGTATAGCCATACCTCTCGTAAGTGAGATACCATATTAGACCTTCGAAGTGGAGGTTGTGTTACAATAGGTTCGGTTCTTGATCCCCGATCGATGTCTCCTTAGGAGTTTCATTATGCTCTTCCAAAGAGATATTTCTACCCGAGCCACCTTCCCGAATGAATTCATCCTCAAGGAAGTGCGCTTGTAATGCCACAACGACCCTATGGTCTTCCGGGCATGTAGAATAGATAACCCATCGAGTCCTCTGGGTATCCTATGAAACGCCCTTTTATGGACCTCGCTTCCGGTTGTCCACCTTAGCCTTTTTGACATAGTGGACATCCCAGATCCTTATGTGATTAAGGCTTGGTTTCTTACCCTTCCACATCTCATGCGGAGTGACAGAATGATTTGGAAGGACATCTATTTAGGATATAGGCAATGGTTAGTAAGGCATACCCCACTGTAAATAGGTAAATCGGTAATTTAACATGGAGCGAACCATGTCCAACAAAGTCCGATTTCTCCTTTACGAAACACCATTTAACCGTGGGGTTCTGGAGGCGTGAATTGTGAAACTATTCCATGTTCCTTAAGGAACTCATCAAACTCGGTGCTCATATATTCGCCACCTCGGTCCGACCAAGTGCTTTGATATGACATCCAGTTTGTTTTTCAACTAGGGCCTTAAATTCTTTGAATTTAGCAAAGGCTTGATTTATGTTTCATTAAGTACACAATCCCATACCTAGTATGATCATCCGTGAACGTTATGAAATATTGATATCCATCTCGGGCTACTTCTAAAGCACCACAAACATCGGTATGCACCAATCCAAGTTTATCGGCCCTTTCAAAAGTCCTGTGAAGGGGAACTTAGTCATTTTGCCTCTAAGGCAAGATTCACAAGTTGGATAGGGTTCTACACCCAATGGACTTAAAAGTCCATCTTTCTCCATTTTCTCGAACCTTGGTCCGACCAACATGACCAAGTCTAAGGTGCCATTTAAGAGCTTGATTAGTATCTTGCCTACCACGTTTCCTAGTTATAGTGTTCACTGCTGTTTTATTTTGCATGTTCGGATGATATAAACCATTCAACAATGTAGATGTTCCAACCAATTTATTTCGAAAATAAATTTTACAACTGCCATTGCCAATGAAAAAACAAAATCCTTTCCGGTCCAAGACTGGAATGGATACAATGTTTTTATGCCCCTTGGGCAAAACAAGTACTTCATCTAATGTCAAAATAAAACAAGATTCTAAAACCAGAAGGATTGATCCAATATCGGTTGCCTCGACACTTTGTCCGCTTCCAACAGTGATCATTATTTCCCGACTTCAAGTTTTCTACTTCGTTCCAGATCCCGATTCATAGTACAAATGTGAGAAGTGGCACCGAATCGAGAATCCATGAAGCGTAATATACGATAGCGGAACAATTAGTATCAAAAACAAAAGTTCCGTACTGATGCGCCTTTATTCTTGGGACAAGTCCTTCGCCTGTGGCCCACTCACCGCATTCAAGGCATTTGTCCGTAGGTTTTGGACCGCCTACCTTTTGAACCTTTCGGCCTTGCCCTTTCCTTTTGCACCCCTTTCTTGGGTTTGTCCGCTCGTAGGTCTTTTTCTTCTTGTTCTTGGACCTCTTAGGCCCGTAAGAAATCACAAGAGCAGCCTCTCTCGGTTTAGTCTTCATGTTAGGCGTGCCGTCACCGGTTTATTCATTAGCCCAGCTTATGTGCTTGTTATTTCATTACGGTTGAAATTCATTACAAAGCTGCGTGAAAGAGTCGTAGAGATTGAAGGATGAGATCAATTTGAAGGGATAAATCCATATTAAAGTTGAGCACCTCGAGCCTCTCAATCATAGAGATCATCTTAAGGACGTGGTCTCCCACTTTCTCCCCTTCTTTCATCCTAGCACCGAACAATCGCTTTGATATCTCATATCTAGCAGTCCTACCGTGCTCTCCATAAAGTTCGGTCAAGTGTGCGAGAATCGCCAGCGAAGTCATTTTATCGTGCGCTCTCGCAGCTCATTAGTCATTGAGCCCATCATAAAACCACGAACTAGCACATCATCCTTGACCCATTTTTCATGGACGTCAATGTCTTCTGATTACCCCTAGTCGGATTGGAGTCGGTGGAATGTCCGCCTCCAAGACGTATCCCGAACTCCATACCGAGTACAATCATCGATTCGCAACCACCAACAAAGTTAGGGCCAGTTAGGAGATTCTTTTCAAGTAGTATTGCAAGTGGGTTTTTAGCCATTTTAGAGAGATTCAATTTCGTTTTCTGCAAAGATTTAGACAAGATTAAATTAGTGACTTGTTCAATTATGACCGAGTATAGAACTTAAGGGCTTGTATAATTCTTGTCTCGGCTCCCACTAATTTTATCTAATTATACACTCCCATGTTATAATCAGGAAATCATGGTTAGATCGACTTCTTAGTGGTGATCAAGTTCTTTACAAATTTTAATGACGCAACCTATCGGGTTTCTTGCCAATTAATTTACGTAAAGTGGTGTCTAACACCAACCCGTCCCGATGATGATTTGATCTTCTTTTACCCCTAGTCTTCATGCCCTCAACCTATCGGGTTTCTTGGCAATCCAGACTATCTAAGTTGTTGACCATCAACGTCTATCAGTTTGACTATTGAATCTCACCCGGCAACCTATCAGGTTTCTAGGGGCGAAATTTATCACCAACCGAAGGCATCTAATGCACTCAAGAAATTTTCAACCTCTACCAAATGTACTACCCCGATAACTCGGAAGCATAGCACACCAGCTCGGGTATCAATTTTCTACGAGTTTGATGGAGGGTAGGAAACCTCGTAACCTTTTTCAAACTTAGTCTGTTTGTAGTCGGGAGAATTTCGCGATTAATGTTACACTTTGCACATTAATTCAATTATACGCGCGTTTGTATGTTTGTCAATCATTCAAAATGAAAAACAGAAAATAGTAACCTAGTTACTACCAACATATAGCTCATGGACCTAATTCCTAAGTACTGGGCCAAGCGAATGACCCAATAAATAAAAAAAATACAGTCTTCTATTCTTCGTCTTCTCGGTCGGTTGTCTTCGGTCTTCGTCATACCCAAAATAATACTTACATCATTGAAAAAATGCACCCTATATAAATTTTCTAGTAAAAATAAATTGGCTCAAAACGGCCTTTACAACCCAATCGAATCGAACAAATCAAAAACTAAGTCCACGAGCTATATCACCATCACATAAGGAAGCCATACAACATGTAATGGCAACGAAATTAAACAATTAATTTTAATATAAATTAATCTATTCAATTTCTACTATATTAATCCAATTAATATAAAGTGGCATTAAAATTAAATAATCAATTAATATATTAATCCAATCAATATAAAATTAATCTATTCAATTTTAATGATATTAATCAAATTAATACTAATAATCATCATTTTAATTCGTTCGAAGTAATCCGGCCAAAAATAATATTCTCGTTTAATTTATTTCCCTTAACTCAAAATATTCCAAATATTAATTTAGTCAAAATAAAATCCAATTTATATTTTGGGAAATAATTAAAACGAAATATAAACTTAAAACGGAGTCCCGAACAATCCGATTTAGGCCCAGCCCGCGGCCCGATTCAAAATCGGGCCAAAAACCCGAGGGCTGCCTGGCCGAGCCACTGCTCGGCAGACTGGCCGATCATGATCGGCCCCCTGGCCGAGCCACTGCTCGGCAGACTGGCCGATCATGATCGGCCCCCTGGCCGAGCACTCTCAGCTCCTGGCCGAGTCATGGCCGAGCACGCTCGGCAGCCTGGGCAGGCAGCCCAGGCAGTGCTGCCGCACCACTGCCAGCAGCCCGTTTCTTCGTTTTTCGCCCGTTTCCAAAACGTGATGCTACAACGAACAATTTAAAATCTAAAATTATTCCAAATATGATTCTAAATCATAATCATCATCCAAAAGCATTCAAAATGCACAAATAATCGTATATACGATATCATTGACCTCGCTCGATACCCCGTTGGGATTAGAAAATAAAACGAAATCAGCAGCGGAAATAAAAACGAATCCCAAACAGGATCGATCAAGTAACGTATATACGAAAATAAATACGAAGATAAAGATTCATACCCTTGAAGCCTTTGAAATAAATCTTCGTAAAGTGCCGATGATCACGATCCCGTCCCGAACACGAAATCCCTTCGTTCCAAGCACCGAAAATTGAAGCCTCTACTTCACACGCGTCGGAAGTTGCCGGAAAAATCTACAATACTCCGTTCTATGAAGAACACGGCTAGGAAGTGTTGTAGGAATTTTTCTCTCTTAATTTTTCTTACTTCTTTTCACCTCAAAGATGAACAAAATGAAGAAGGAAAATTTTCTCTCTCTCCTCACTAAAAACTCTCACGGATGGCAGCTCAATGAATGAGTATGAATTGTTTTTTTTTTTTGTTATCTCATCTCATCTCATATATAATGTAATGATATATATTATAAAGGAATAATTATTCCTTTACAACTATCATTCACAATTATGTGGGAATCTCAACTCTAAGTGAGTTCCCACACACATGCAAGATCATGCCATGCCATGAGGAGTGGGTGGCCACAAGGAAGTTTCCTAGAAAACGAGCCGAGCCACTCGGCTTGTATCCGGACGTTAAATCAAACGACTCCGTTAAATACACTCCTTTTAATCATCAATGTATTTATATTAATTAATTAATCTAATTAATTAATTATATCAAATACAAATATATATTTCTCTAAGAAATATAATTTATGAATTAAATTAATTATCCGGTAACTTAATTTAAATTCATAAGACCGATATTTGATTTATCTAATAAATCATAATTAGATATCCAATATCTAATATTAATAGAGAGATAATAAATTCACATTTATCCGTCAACGCTCCTGATGCGCGACTCCGTAGGTCCGTCTCGGTAGGCATTGGGAGGAACTAATGAGTGCGACAAAGACTTAGCCAACTAGCGGGCCGCAGTAAACCGAGTGAGAACGAATGAAGGGATCATTCCGTAACCATTATGTCGTGAATACTATATACGTATAGACCCTTCATCGGATGTCCCGGTCAAGTCTTGGTCACGGTAAAGTCAAACCCTACTGTTGACTAAACTCTATACATGTGTTAATGCAAATCAAGACCGATTAATAGTGTATCTAATACGACTATATCGTAATGCTTTGGCCAAAGACTTATGATCTTATTTGCCATTAACCGTATAGACATTCGCCGCTCACTAACAGAGATAGAATCCTTTCTTGGCGTACAAGAAGATCGCTACTGCCCGTATAGTCCGCACTTCGAGGTCGACTCGGCAATTAAGCAAATGAGTCTAACTACTCTAATGACAAACTAAACGTCACAGGCACATCTTCTCCGAACCCTCAAGTCAAAGGTCCACGTATACTATCACAACCTTTCGATTCGTCATCGACTCTCCGAGAGTGAATACCGTGTGGTGAATCGAGTATGAGTCGTGTTCGAGTATCTGGCCCCACCAATATACTTATAACTATGCTATCAAGACGTGCACACGTCCTAGCATCAGTTATACAAGTCATATTAAAACTTAATGCCCATTTTAAGTTTATTGACTTGCGAACAATTTACGTAAATAAACTTTAAACACTTCCAGTACATTTTCTCTTATCCCATAACGAGAATGGAATGTTCGATTTATTTACATGGACTTCACTTCAATGTTTACCAAGTCAAGAATGCAATTGAAATACAATAAACAGTGAATGAATCGTATTGCCTTTTTATTAATTATTCCATAATTACAAGTATAATGCCCTTACTCTCTCATCCCCTGAGTGGCATTCGAGGGCATATTCCTAACAGAGATTGGCTGTCCAGCCCAGATTATTGATACGAATCGGACAGTTTCGAACTTCCAAGTTACCCTCCACCCTGCTACCCTCGGGTAGTTTAACGGTAAAGGACTCACAAGGTACACAAGGGAGATGCAAACGGTTAACACATTCTACGGATATAAACGAGTGGGTAGCTCCAGTATCAAACAGTACATGAACAGGCTGAGATTTAATAAGGAGTGTACCTGAGACAGCAGGTGTAGTCTGGTCGTCAGCAGCCCTTAATTCAAACACGCGGGATGGCAGTGCCCCGAGGAGGGTGCAGTGCCTCCCCGTGACCACGTCCTCTTCCGGCTCCATGTAGAGGAGCTTGGTGAGGTGGAGATCGGTAGTCGGACATGGCAGACGCTCTGGATGTCTGTACCGAGCCTTGTTGACTCTGAGGAGCTGGGTTTGGTGTAGGTTTGATCCGAGAATAGTAGCGAGACATGTGCCCACCCCTTCCGCATGAAAAACACTTTGTCGACGCTTTACGACACTGACTCATGGTATGACCTGCTATGCCACAATTGAAACAGCTACGGCGAGAAGGCCTGTCAGATGTTCCTTTCTGTTGGGACGAAGCTGCTGATTTGGAGGGGAACCCAATTCCCAAGTTCACTCTGCTGGTGCTCCCGGACTGATTTGTTGTCTTCTGCTTCTTTTGGTTGTGGCCGACGTCAGAACTGACAACCGTTCCGGCGTATGCTGTGACCACGTCCTCATATGCCCCCAAAGTGGTGCAGTGAAACCCCGCCGCGTAACGTTGAACATCCTCCGGCAACCGTTGAGCAAGGTGACAAATTCGCTGGTCTTCGGATGGAACCATCTGTGCGACATAGCTTAGCTCGGTCCTGTATGCTCGAATGATTTCTGGTACTGGCAAATTCTGAGGTCCTGCGCTGAAGAAACTCCACGCTCGTGCAGTCTGAACTGATCGGGGACAATACTCGTCTCTCAATAGTTTGGAAAACTCCGGCCATCCGACTATTCTATCCTCTGGCTTATAGGTCCTCCACCATCGGGCTGCGGTGTCACGGAGCTGGTTGATTCCAAGTGGTACTTTTCGATTCCCTGGGCAGCCGATCACCTCGAATACAGTCTCCATTTCCGAGATCCAATCGTCCACGTGCTTATCCCCTGACCCATCGAATAATGGCGGTATGGCCTTCAGCATTTCTCCCAGCCAACGGTCCTTCCCGGTGTTCTCTTCTATGTTAATGACTGGTACTTGTTCTGCCCGGTTGACCTGAGCGATCCCCATAGCAATGGCCTGGGCGAGAGTCTGAACGAAGGCTGGATCAAATCCCCTGTTGTTCTGGTTTTCCGCTTCCTGTTCGTTCTGATTAACGGGCGGTGGTTGATTTCCGGCTGGATTAGTTTCTCCGGTGTTTCTGTCTTCCTGCTGGTTCATAGCGGAACCTTGTGCATCATTTACGTTTCTTCTAGCTCCTCGACGTGCCATTGGTGATGTTCGTTCAATCCAACAGGTTAGTTTAATGCAAACATTCTCTGAGTTCTTACTGAATCCAAACATCATACTTGATCCTTAAGAATTTACGTGTAATTTACCTCGACATCCCTCGAGGAGTTACGGTCGTCAGAAGTGTTGGATTTTGAAGGCAAAACGTTTTCAAAATATTTTTGGTAAAACTTTCCACGTGAGTGTTTGGCTCCGATACCATTTTCTGTAACGCCCCCAAAATGAACCGGGACGCCACAGTGCCGTAGATCCCATGAGGGACCCACAAAGCAAGTTTTTGAAAATATTTTCTAAAATATTTTATTAAAAGTGGTAATATACGGAAGTAATTAAGAAAGTATTCGTACAACCCAAAGTACAAAAGAAAATAGCGTCCGTACATACGGTTATTATACAACGTGGAATGTTCAAATTGATTTAAGAAATTAACAGGCCTTCTTCCAACACGACTCATGCACAGCGTAACCTTCGGGGTGTCTGCACAAATTCAACAAATTTACTGCACGACATGTCGTGCAATAACTAGGTCGAAACAATCCAAACCAAATTCAAAGGTAAAATCTAATAATTTCAAGGAATAAAGTTATCACCGAATGTTCCATGTTATTCCTTTTATCAGCACATAAACTCCCAAGGTCGCAACCAAGGGTCACGGAAGTATCTACGGGAATACTCGGACGTGGGTACCATTCAGGTTTTATCCCGCAACACGGTCCAACAAGAAAACTCCCAAGGCCGCGGCCAAGGGTCACGGTAGTATCTACTCGGGAATACTCCGGACAAGATAATCGTAAGAACACCATTCCACAATAGTAACATTTACTATGTCTAAAATTATAAGACGTAAAGTCTGAGCAAGATTCACTTGCCTCAAATTCGACGAGAGTTATTTCTTGACAAGGCAACGGCTTGAACGATCACACTTGGAAGTCCGACCTATTACATGTTTGTCGATTAACATTTTATGATAACAAGGATGATCAACTACGTTCCTTCCCCTCCCGCCTGTTAGAATCCTACCCTAGTTGCTTCTGATGTCGGAATCGAATTTCTCTGTTTCTAACCATAATACGTGCCATTAAATTCTTAGGTTCGACAACATTCCTTATACATTATCCCTCCGCTAAACAATAGTGTTTTAACACAACATTCATACATTAATTATAACCAACAATCACCGAGATTTCATCGTTGTCTTAATATGCAAGTCTAGAACGATTAATCCATCATCTTAACCTGTTTCGGTATCTATTCGACTAGAAATTGCTGGTAAGTTCATCAAAGATTTATTAACGGTTTTATTCAACATGATAATATTGTTATACATGAAATCCTTCAAAGATGATTCCGAGAAGTTGGTGATTAGCAACATGATTATGAGTTCTATTATTATTCATTCCAACTTCTAGCTTTGATGGATATCGATTAACAATTGCGATAGTTATATACCGGTCCGATTATTACTGAGGGTTCTAAGCTACCCAAGGCATCCGAGGTTTACTATAACCTACTAAACAACACTGAAATAAGTTCAAGGTTGGATAAACTTACCTTTACTGACGAAAGATGATGAAGAACGACGGTGGACAAAGGAGAATGAGAGGATAACACCTTCAAGACCTTCCACGAAGCTTGATTAACGCACTCTAATAGGATAGCACTTGAATTGGGAGGTTAGAATTGGTTCAAGGATGGTGGAGAGCAGTGTATATGAAAGAAGAATGATTTTTGGGACGGAAGAAATGAAAGGCAAAGTGTTCTTTTATAAACTCAGATTGCCCTTACGTACGTTATGCGTGACGGTTTACATACGTAAGGGACTTTACGTACGTTATGGTAAAGTATTAACGTACGTAAGGAACTCGGTGGAACAATTTACACACATCGTTACGTGCGTAACGAAAACGGGTTAATGTACATAACACCTCGTTGACTTGCCTGTCGCAATCACGCCGAAAGTTGGTCGGCATGCGTACTACCTGAAGAAGATTCCTGTCCGAAGACCGAAGACCGATGTTACGTACGTAAGGGCCGATCTTTAACGTACGTAATGACTCGGATATAGCGTACGTAATGACTCGGAGTATAATGTACGTAAGGACCAATTTTGTTTACTAAATTATTATCATATTAATTTCTTATGACACGACTCCCTCTCCATGTCGTCTGGAAATCTCTAGGGGAACAAGACGTTGGCCACCGTCATATTCGCACCGATAATTACCTAACGACATCAAGGTATGTCACTGAAAGTTCGTCAATCATCACACCATCACAATACACGAATAACAGATGCGAAGAATACAGTACAACCATATTATACAAAATATGTTTTATCGCAATGGAGTACATTTATTTATCAAATAAAAGAAATGGACGTGAGCGCCCAAAGTGAAAAAGCATGTAATACTGGTGGTATTACAATTAGCCATTCTAAGGCAATCGAGGTGCTCAATCATTCATTGTCTCATTGTCATCGATTGGCCGTTCTAAGGCAGTCGAGGTGCTCAATCATTCATTGTATCATTTTCATCGATTATCCGTTCTAAGGAAATCGAGGTTCTCAATCATTCGTTCTATCATTGTTATCGATTGGCCGTTTTGAGGCAATCGAGGTATTGGATCATCCGCTGCATCATTTTTATCGGTTGGCCATTCTAAGGCAATCGAGTTATTGAATTGGGACCACCGAGGACGGTGCCCATCCGTGAGTCATCATTATCGTGTTGGCCGACTCAAGGCAGCACACTATCATTCTCGTGAATTCGGTAATCTTCGGATCGTTGCCGTTTGTGATTAATTATATTTTGGAGGCTAGTCTCGGCTAGTGCTCATTATGGGTAAGCTTGGGGCTTGAACCTTCACGGCTGGCTTCCCAACACCTACATCTCAGTAGGTCACGATCGTGTTTATGATCTTATTATGGGTAAGCTTGGGGCTTGAACCTTCGCGGTTGGCTTCCCAACACCTACAGCTCAGTAGGTCACGGTCGTGTTTATGATCTTATTATGGGTAAGCTTGGGGCTTGAACCTTTGCGGTGTGCTTCCCGACACCTATAGCTCAGTAGGTCACGGTCGTGGTTATGACCTTATTAGCCCTCATTAACTATAGCTTCGGGCTGTTCCGGTTTCATGTGATTGTGATATTTGACAGCTTCGGCTGAGTGGCTTTCAGTCCTTTGTGATTGTCTTGGTAATTTCATTGGAGCCTTCGGACATTGTGATTCTTAATTAATTCAGTTCTAGTTTGGTTCATGTCGTGTAATTCATTGTGGTACTCTATAATTATGATTCGCCGTTGGGCATTTACGTTCTAACCTGTCGAACAGGTATTAATAGTATGCCGTGGGCACAGTGTTTCACGAATGCTCGGTTCTTACATTGGTTTGTGAGCATCTCGTATTATTATCATCATTGTACCATTTCATTCTGCCTTTGGATGCATATCATGTTATACCTGTATTTGATATTCATTATCTGGATGACTGACCCCGTGGGGGCGGAACATGTTTTCATATTTTAGGTGCTTGTGAGAAGAGAGTTGAGACACAAGGGCATGATAATGGCGACGAGGCATTCGAGCGATACTAGTCCGAGTTGTTCATGTTTGTCAGTCAGTTGGAGTGTTCTCCAGTTTATCAGTCATTGTCATTATGTATTACCCGAGCAGATGCTCGTGGATGTTGTTGTATTTTTTTTGGCCATGTAGGACCATCGTTGTCGTTGAAATTCCTTATCGGAATATTGTGTCGGATATCATGGTAGGGACTGTGATCTCCCTTGTTGGTTAATTTAATGTATTTTAGTCATGTTTCGCCTGGTGGATCTCCGGGTGTGGGGTCCACGGCACTGTAATAACCCAATGGGATTTGGGGGTGTTACATATCATCCCTACAAAAAATTATTTGTTGATTTTTGCAAGAAGCTCTTTTTGGTTTAAAATCAAAAAATTATTGATTATAATGGTGTTTGTAAAAGAATTTGACAAACATTAAAAGCAAAAAATTAAAAAAATCAAAAAATTATATTAAAAACAGTAAAAATAATTAGAAAACTGAAATTTTAAAAAAATATATAAAATTTTGAAAGTACACCTATTTGATAAATATTTTTAAAACTACACCTATTTAAAAATCGGATAAAAAGAATAAATAAGATACTGTTCCGGAAATTATTATTCCCGTGATGTGTCTTACCTAATACTGATTGTAGATACATAGATGGAAGGTTCTAGATCCTTCTAGAGGTAGTAGGATCCTATTAGATGTCTTACCTTATTTAGGAATCCTATGTATGGAAGGACTCTCATTGTAATGCCTATATAAAAGCCCCTCTATCATTGTTATGAATGCAATTGATTGACTCTATTTACAGTCTTTTTACTTTCTCCTGAAACACGTTATCAGCACGTAGTCCCCAAACTGAGCAAGAAAAAAATCCCCTCCCGTTTTTCAGAAAAATCGTCCGAAATTCAGAAATTTCGAAAAAAAAAAAATAAAAAAAAAATCGGAAACCCTAATTCCTATCTCCGCCGCCGCCGCCGATAATAACCAGATCGGCGGGTTACATCTTCATCTTCTTCCCTAAGGGCCCGCCGACTCCTGCAAGCCACCAGATCGCGACTCCAGCCCCTGATTACCATGTCCCCGCCGATGATTACACCGCCGCCAATAAATCCAACGGGTTCGTCCCCCGCGATTCGGTTCAGATCGGCGATGTCATGAAAGGAAGTGTCTGGAGATGGAGGTTTTGGTTCAGAAGCCCCCTTCCCCGTCACTCCTACTCCATAGCCACCGCGTTCCAGCCGCACCCGACTCGACGACCCCTCCCCGTGGATCCCGGCTCCAGCCCTGACCACCCAACGGTCCGGCCTGCTCACGTCCAACACAGTTTAATTATTGTTAAGATTTCGGCCCGCTCGTCCAGTCTACTCGGTCCGCGACCCAGACCCAGAAGGCCAAACCCGATTCGATTGTTGAAAAATATGGCCGACTGTTGCCTAAAGCTGCGATCCGATCTGATCGAAGCACCGCCAGATTTTCCTATGGTTTTATGCACGGATATTTACTGTTTGAAAACCTAGTGCAATCGAGACAAAACCTATCAAATAAAGAAAAATCGAGAGACGAGAATTTCCGCGTGTAAATTTTCTGCATAGCGCAGTGGTACTAAAAATATGTTTTCCGATTCGTTAACCGTCGGATCGGTGTGAAATTTTGACAGAAACTTTCCAACACAAATATATGTATATTCAACGGTGGAGATCAGATGCTGAGTAATATTGATTACTGAATCTATCGCCGAACCGAAGCAGATTTTTACGAAGAAATTTGGAGATCCGGCCTCATCCAATACCGAACTGCTGCATCGCCGCGCTCGAGTCCTTTATCGGACGAATTATCGAGCTCAGTAGCCCTATCCAGGCGTTTCTCAACTCTCTATATTTTCCTAATTAATGATTCATTTGTTCATTGATTGTACACTTATGAATCTTACCATGTTTATGTTTTACATGAATATAGGAAAATATGTTGTTCATGACGACATGCGCGCTATGGAAAGAAGCCATATTTATTATCCCATTCATGGATCCAAGTAAATATGGAACCGAGTATCCACGCAAATATGTTGCTCATGATGATGTGCATGCTATGGAAAAAATCCAAATTTATTATCCCGTTCAAGGATCAAAATAAATATGGAACCGAGTACCCGCGTAAGATTTTATTAAGTTCCCGTTTTTCAATTCCTCTCGTTTGGGAAATTTTTTTTTGGGGAATTGGGTATTTGGGTTCTTTATCTCCCACGCTACTTTGCGGTGGATGAGACAATGAGAGGTGGTATCACTCTCGGATGTCGAAGTAAACTGTGTGACGGTCCTGGGGGAGTCACGGATAATTGTTGAAAGTCGATATTTGTGGTTGTTGCATACACCACGTTTTGGGTGCGATTTTACGTCGCCATTTTGTCGATTTTAAACCAACAATTTAATAAAATGAACATTGTCGGTAACGGTAAAGTTATGACTTGTTCATGATTAGTCACAGAATTGTGACGTACAAATGGGACAAACATCGATTGCGACGGATATGTCGTGGTTAAAATCGATTTGTGACGGAATTGTCACGTTGAATTGAGCGACCACCACGTTGGTCTTTACCCAATCCCATACTTGGAAAACTCCATCTTTCATCTTATTAATATAAAATATTACATGTGGGTGTAGACATGTATCGTCTCCTTGCAATATGATATATGGAAGAATGTATGAGTAATTCTCATAAATTTTAACATGTAAGGCAATGGCATATTGCGGTAAATACATGAATTCGTTGACCTCGATTATAGTTCGTATGACTATTGGTCCGAATACTTTTCCGAGTATTTGTAAAGGCATGTGCCTTATACATTTGACTATGTTTAGTCAATCTCATTGGATGGTCAAGACGAGTTGGTTATGGTATATTCATTATGTCTCATAGTTCAAAATGCTTAATTATGATGCACCGTGTTGCATCCATATAACATGGCTATTATGACGTATGCTTGCAAATTGAGAATTAACAGACTTGGTTGATCGATGCACTTTGGTGGATTTTGTCTACACTTTTGATCATGACTAGGCGCATCCTCCTTGGTATTTGTTTATGATTTGAAAGTTCAAACGGAATCAGTGGTTTTTAAACAGCCTTAGCTGTACTGACATTCCTACTTTCTCTGCAAGTCTACCAAGTTGGAGTTACTAAAAGGATCATTAGTCGAGATAAGAAATCGAACACCCTACTACGTTTAAACGCGCATATGGCTGTCATTGCCATGTTTTTGCATAAACACTTATGCCATTTGATATGGTCTGAACCTTGTTTTCTCACTAAACTTGGGAAATAGTAAAGCATCCACTTAAAACATGCACTGTGATCTGAGTTTAATGATTCGTGTGGTGCACAATATATGTATTTAAATATACGGAAGTCTAGTTTCCAGAACATCTGACCGTTCGTCTATAGCCTTCCTAACAAGGGAGTTATCGCTGTTTTAGTGAACAAAGGTCAAGCTGCGCGGAATTTTATTTCCAGTGATTGTGCTAACTTTTGTCCCAACCAACTTGGTTCCCATCTTGAATTTGCAAGTGGTATTATGACACATATTTTTCAACCTCTTTTTGGCTGAATTTGCCATAGAAGATGCAGTTTTTGGTATGCGTTGTATGCTAAACTATCATCTTTCAAATGTTGAAAAATAGTTTTCTTGGGGAAGCCCAAAATATGCACCCTTATAAGAAGGTCGAGCGTATGCATGGTAGTTTTACACCATACTTGTGTCGTAATTTTGCCCCTTAGGCATATAACCTTGCCATGTTATGCACTCAATATGATAGATCATTTTGATCGTATCTGGTATAAAATCTCTATGTTGTTAGAGTGTTCGCTATGCTCATGATTGTAAAATTTTGCAAGCGAAATTGAGTGCGTATTAAGCTATTTTCAAGGAACACGATATTTTTGGATTTCGGTTTATACATCCATTGTGACTATGATGACTAGGTCATCACAATCAATGAGTGGAATAATGCTCAAGTTGTTGAATGCCGAATGACATTTTCTAGTCACATATGTTCCGTAACAATTGAACCATGTTATGACTCGATGATATATATGCCAAAGTGTATCACTCATAGCATCTCATTGTGATTTGTGAGAAATAAAATCTTATGCATAACTTGTATTGGATATGTGAAAAAGGAAAAATATTCATGAGTCAATATGGTCCGGCTTGCATCGGTTTGTGTAACCAGAAGATGTATTGGGACATTGACACATTTAGGCTTTAATAGTCCGGAGTTTGGACAGTTTGATGATCCATATACCACGGTATTGTCATGGACATTATTTTTTCTTTGAACAAAGAAGGTAGCTGGATCAAAGACACCAAAGTACGTTGGTGGGGTCATGAGCAGGGCTCATGACCGATGATGATATTTATGTCATCCGCGTCTTGCTTTCATAAGCATGTGTGACGCCAAAGACCCCCCGATGATCCTTATTAGCCATGTTTATTGATTAAAGCCTATTATTTGGCACGATTAAGAGATGACACCCTCCTATGCTAAAGAAAATAATGTAGCGACTCACATAAGCATGGTGCTGAGTCCTCCCTTTTCACCGAGTCCTTATACATACATGATCATAAGTATTAGCCTGGGTGGCTTATGATGCTATGATGGTGTTCACAAATGGTCGTACTCAAGTGATAACATTTATATGTTATGTTGTTCCTTTGACAATGATTGATAAGTTGATGAAACCCGAGTTTATGGTTGTCCAACTTGCGGACCAGTCATTGTAAAGGGCGGTTCACCCACTTTTAGACCAAGTTCTAAAGTGAAATTTTAACAAGTACTTCCTAACATACAAGGCTACCTTCTCACAAATTTCGGTGCCATTTGGAGACTTGGAAGGAGGTGAACCACTTAAATGAAGTTTTCACATACCATCAGCCGTCCTATCAACCAGTTCGATATCATTTCGACCGGTTTCTGTCCACAAGGTTGATGGTTTTGGAATCCTAAACACCCATTTATACATGCTCATGAAACTTTGAGGTGTTTGGGGCTGGTGAAGGGAGTGAACCCTTCAAGAAAGCACTAGAGGTTCGATAAAACCAACGGCCTATCATCGGTTCAATCGTTTCTTTATGTTCGATCCCGGTGGTGCATGGTGGCGGTTTTGTTGGATTCTCAAGACCAGTAACTACGGTTATGTAGCATAGGTCAACATGTCATATTCACCTATACCTATCATCATTCAAATGCTTAGTTACAAGTGTAACCATATGCATTTTGTTAACTGGATTGTGTTAACAATGAAAACCTTTATCGTCCACATGTTCATGTGCCAAAGTGCGTTACCACAACGCATTATGACGGGTTATAAATGATGAATATGACATGCGCTTTCACTCATAGTCCGCTTAATATATACCTTGGCAGACGATCTCGTAAGTCACTTTGATGAGCTAGTCTTCCCATCGTTAGGGGGAGATGCGAACGATCATGTTCGAGTAGAACGACTTGGAATTGTCGTAGTTTGTCCCTACTATGTCTCACTAAGTTCCCTAAAGTGACGAGATTAAATACATGCTGCAAACATGTCTGCAAGGATTGTGTCCGGTCATGGACGTTCGTCACCTATAAATGGTGATATGGTAACACCAAAAATTGTGGTAGATGGTGTTACTAGGCTGTGGATCTCATAGAGTATTGGGATGCCACTTGGTTCGATAAATACTCTCGCTAAGAATGTATGTGAGTTTGGTACATGAAACTTGATCATCTGATCAAATGAACTCATTCGTCTCATGTGATTCTGGATTATAGTCATCATTGGGGGACGCCTCAATGAATGCCAATCCATAAAGAGTACTCTATGAATAAAGCCAGTACATGAGGACGTGGAATGTGAGTTTAATTGAACCATACTTCGTTGAAAATCTACAATGTTGTAGGCTTGGCTTAAAATGGAAACATATGCGACTCCAGTATAAACAAAGTGATAGCCCTTTGTTGAAGTGGTGCCGACACTCCAAAGATAAGATCTATCCGTATACTTTGTTAAGGCGAGTGAGAGAAGGAGTTAAACCCACCTCATGGCATGAGGTTTCTCATGAACGCACTGGAATCGACTACGATTACACGAAAATTAGTGGTGCTATCGTAATGGATGTTATAGCATCCACTATCTTTTCAGTTAGATAGTTTCCCAAAAACTGACGTGCAGCTTGTGGTTAAATCTTATCTTAGTGGGGAACTAAGTTAAGTGATAAAAAGGATCTCATGGTGGATCAGACTCAAATCAAGTGGCTCCTGACCACGAAGCGCGTCGAAAAGTGATTGTCGCGAACGCATACTAAGTATATACTTGATTTGGAAGAGATATGAAGCTTTTGCATGTAAAACTAAGGGTTTATAGTGATATACTCTTGTGAGACTAAGAGATTCCGCTAAATCCAAAGTTAGAATGAAAGGATCTTGGGGACACTTGATAATGAGTATTCATCAATCGGTTTAAGGCAATCTAAGGGACGGTTTCCCTAAGAGACGATAAAGTAATGCCTATATGATTCCCAATGATTAGTCGAAGTCATCATAAGACTTGGCTCACTTAAGTGATGATGCAGTCTTAAGAGAAAAGTACGGTATTATGTACTCATGTTTGACTCGATGTACTCATTCGTAATAATCCGGTAAAGCCACTGTGATGATGGCCTAGGATGCGCTCACGCAATGTTTGTGATTGACAAGAAGCTTGAAGCTCGCTCTATCTCGATAAAAAGGACACTTGAAAACTGATACCCGAATCTGCCCAGAATGTGTTGGTCTGTCTCCCATATGACCTACAGGGCAGTTCACTTGATGGAACATGGTGAAATTGGTACCATTGGAAAGGTTTGTGTCTACTTTCCAAGGAAACCAACCATTTGATCACATCCATCATGTTGAGTGACATATGAATATTGTTGCAAAGTAGGACAGGATATGTCCGGTAATTTGCTGAGTCAACTTCGATAGAGCTTTGTGATCTGCTCAGGTCGATCTAGGTTACGTACTGTATGTGAATGAAAAGCTACGGGTATCTAGTTTTCATAAGTTCTTACAGTTTCGTTGATACCTATTGAATCGAAGAAGTTATGACTGATTTAGTGCATGGAGGTCAAGACTTTAGAAAACTTGATTTTCGGATAAGTCTTTAGTGACTCTGCACTTTGGATGTGTCGCGCTCTTTTTGTCCTTAAACCAAGGTTTGTTTTTCCCACTGGGTTTTCACTTGGTAAGGTTTTTAACGAGGCGACCTATGAGAACATCCATACAATGATGCGTTGTACTTCTGTTCAACTTAGACCAAGAGGTATTTTTCCCACTGGGTTTTTCCTAGGTATAGTTGTGAGGGCAACTTGGCATCCGACTCCTATGATTTGAGGTACTCATCAGGGGGGAGTCATTATGTATACATCAGGGGGAGTATACACGACATGTTATGTTGGTCCGTTGCATTCTTTTCCTCATCAAGCCTTTATTTTTCCCATGGGGTTTTGTTTTGGCTTGGAATAGGTTTTTACGAAGGCAACAACTTCTGCACCATTGTTGTATTAGTGCTCGACACAGGGGGAGTGTTCCGGGAATTATTATTCCCGTGATGTGTCTTAACTAATACTGATTGTAGATACATAGATGGAAGGTTTTAGATCCTTCTAGAGGTAGTAGGATCCTATTAGATGTCTTACCTTATTTAGGAATCCTATGTATGGAAGGACTCTCATTGTAATGCTTATATAAAGGCCCCTCTATCATTGTTATGAATGCAATTGATTGACTCTATTTACAGTCTTTTTACTTTCTCCTGAAACAGATACGAGAATTTTAGGTGGAAATCCCAAACGTAAAAACTACGGGTGGACGTCAATCCAAAAACTTCCACTACGTGTATGCCAGACTTGCAAAATTTTTCCTTAATAATTAGGAGTATCACAAACTCTCAAAAGAGTCTCTCGAAAAAACAAATAGCTAAAGTGTTTAATTCGAAATAACCAGAAAAATAAAATATACTCTTTCTGAGGGAGATATAAAAATACTAGTACTATTTTTCCTTGATTTTCTTCAAGCAATATTCTCTATTTCTCTTGCTCTGACAACTCTCTAGTTTGCTTGCACTCATCTGCACACAATCATTCTGCAGAATCGAGCTCCACTTATAGGCAATTAACCTCCCAAAGTCTTCACCTATAGCAGCCATTGGTGAAATCTATATTATATGTCCCAAGGGGTGATTAGTTTTTATTTTGAGGTTTGAAAAAAATCAAGAAATATTTATTAAGGGTCTAGTGTATTATCTTAACTAATACTCCAAAAACAAGAGATGCTTTTTTTTTTCTCCCCCTCTTCCTCCTAAAGCTTCGGCCTCCCCTCAATCTCCCTGTATTTGTAATTTTTTGTGTGTGAAAATGAGATGATGTTTACTAGGTGAAAAGTGTTTACATGAAGAAATGAGTGAGGTGAGGTGCAGTCAAATGGTGTAACAGAGTTACAAGTGCCTTTATGGAGATGTATACGTATGACACCTTTCACTCCTATCTCTCTTCCCCTCTCGACCGTGTGTGTAGGGCTGTTCTCGGTCCGGTTCGGTTCGGATATTGTCTTCCCAGGTCCGGACCATTAAGGTATTGAGTATTGCCGGTTCCGGTCCTTGCCGGTTTCGGGTCCCAACTTCAATACTTATATCCGGACCACTAACGTTTCGGGTGAGTATCGGTCCCGGGTATTACGGGCGGGTTTTCGGGTATCTTTGATCGTTAAAAGCTTAATCACCAAAACCTCATAATCGAGACAAGAATTGAGGGTTTTTTTCAAATGTATGCTAAGGAAATTAAGAGATAAGATCTTTGAAACTTATTTTTTCTATATGTACTAATACCTTATACAATATTTTGTAAAATGTATGTTTACGAAAAATTATCAGGTTTTTTACCGGGTTAACGGTTTCGATCCTTATCGGTTACGGTTCTAACTTCTGTACCAGTATCAGGACCGCTAATATTTTGGTTGAGTATCGATTCCGGGTATTATCGGACGGTTCTCGGGCGGTTCTTGAGTATACTTGGATCGCTAACAGCCCTACGTGTGTGTGTATATATATATATATATATGCGCCTGTGTATTTTATATTTTTTTGGTTGTATTTATTAGGTATTGAATGATATATTCATACTGGGTTGGATTGGTTTTGGGCTTGATTTAAGATGGTACTTTAAGTAAAAAATAATTCACTTAGTTTAGGAATTTACTAAGTCCAAATAGATACATCCATTAACTCAAGTTCGACTTAAGCTCACCACTAGTTAATTATTACATTAGGTTAGTGATTGGTATTTAATTAAATAGTTTAATCTTTAGCTAATAATTAAATATATTATTAATCAATTATCACTACTACAAAAACAACATTTACTGACACTTAATTTCTGACACTTTATCAAAAGTGTTAGTAACTTCAGATATTTGACTAATTTTTTTTAACATAACTGTGTCATAAGATACCGACACTTAAGTATCAGTAATTTGAGTATCAGAATTTACGGACACTTAAATATTAATAAAAAAACTCAATTTACTTAAAATATATTATTTATTTATAATACTTCACACCTAACCCTACTCAATCGAGACCCTCATTTACATCAGCACGCCGCCCCCATTCTCACATTCTTCAACTTCACCAACAATGGTTCGATCTCCGGCGGGTTCCTTCTCCCTCTTCCGCAAAATCTTCCTCAGGTAAACATAATCCAGCATATCCGTGCGATTCTAGGGTTCATCTCCATCGAGCATCAATCGATGCATACAATCTCCGTGCGATTCTAGGGTTTATAATCATGATAATTACTCGTTTATCTTCAAATAACCAAATCTGTTTAGTTTCTTTCTTGTGGTTTTTAATTCAGATAGTATAATTGTAAATCCTTCACAAGCCTTAATAAGTGCTACTTTGTGTATTATCATTTGTTGTTGTTGTTGTTGTTGTTGTTGTTGTTGTTGTTGTTGTTGTTGTTGTTGTTGTTGTTGTTGTTGTTGTTGTTGTTGTTGTTATTGTTTGTTTATTATAGTTATCAGTAAGATGAACAACTTCAAATAGTTTTTTTTTGGGGGGGGGGGGGGGGAAACTTCAACCAAACCAGATCCAAATTCTTGCTTCTTAATGGTCTAGGTGATACGAGTCATACCTTATAGTGCAGTACAGCTATTTGCTTATGAGACCTACAAGGTAATTTGAAACTATTTTATACAAGATGCATATCATCAGTTATATGTTTTATTTTATTTTATTTTTAATGGTTTATTTTTTTTCATATTTAGAAACTTTTTCGAGGAAAGGATGGAGAACTATTGGTAATTGGAAGATTAGCAGCAGGTGCTTGTGCTGGCATGACTTCAACTTTAGTAAGTTCAAATAGGAGTGTATGGACTAGAAACGTACTGCTTCAGACACATTGTAGTCTATAACACCCCATGTTATTGTGTTCCGTAGAATAAATATGTAGTCACATCTTTTCTAATTTTTATGGTTGAAGTCAAAGGTCTGAGGGACTTATTGAATGTGTGCTTAACTTCCAATTTTTTCTTAATCCTATAATCTGTGTGTTCAGTTGACGTACCCACTAGATGTTCTTCATTTGAGGTTAGCTGTCGAAACTGGATTTAAATCAATGACACAGGTAAATAATCCATTAGTTTTGGTTTATTGTGATATGGTGCTCAGTATGTGATCTCAAATGATTGTGTTTCTAACAGGTTGGTTTAAACATGTTGAGAGAGGAAGGACTTGCATCCTTTTACAACGGTCTAGGGCCTTCTTTAATTGGAATTGCACCTTATATTGCAGTGAATTTTTGTATTTTTGACTTGTGAGCTCACCAGTTCAGCAGTTCTTCCAACCTTTTATTTTTCGGATATTCCTCCAATTTATAATTAACTCGACTTAAATTGACTTATTTTGAATGCCAGGGTGAAAAAGGCTCTGCCAGAAAAATATCAAAGAGGACAGAAACATCACTAGCAACAGCTATGGTATCAACCACTGTACCCACATTAATGTGCTATTATTACATTTTCTGCATGCCTATTTAGACTATGCGCGACGTGTATATTTTGAGGATGACGAGGATGACGAGGATGACAAGGCTGAATATGGTAACCACTTTCACCTTCTTTGTTTTATTCTTACCAACACCACTTTTATTCATGTTACTGGACTCTGTTTTCAAGATTTTCTCTTAATTAAATATCTTGATTTTCAGAACTCCTTCGATGGACGCTAAGAGGGGACATGTTACCCTTCCGAAACAGCATTTACTATGGGCCCGGCAAGGGTGTAGCCAATCTCTATTTCTATCAACTTTTTTTGATAATGAATAAAATATAACAACCATTTTCTCTTTGCTTTATTTTCATGTCTTTGCATATATTTACCAAAGTTTGGTTACCATCATTTATCTTATCGGGATCAGAGAGCACCTCTGGATTCACATGGATTGGTGTAACTGGAACCGATTCAACATTTGTGGCATCAATGAGTGTATGTGTGGTTTAATTTGTCTGATTTCTCTCTCTCTCTCTTCTCTTTTTCTAAAAGTACTACGTTTTTATCTAGCTATCAACAGTTGGTTTTATGACAGGGAGACCGCGTGCCACTTATTGAACATGCCTGTAGGCGTCAACTGTCAGTTGGAACTGTATTGGGTCTAGCAATAGTTGATATGGGAAGTGTGTTGTTTTCTTACATTATTCTATTTGCTTCTATTGGTACAAATAAATTTTGAAGTATTGTTATTGCTTTGTGTCTAAAAGATACTTCGAAGTTGTTGATATCTATTGGCATTGATTTGATCGTAGTTTCCATTGAAGTATTGTTATTGCTACTAGGCGCATGCGCTGTTTGGAACACAACACAGCAGGTATCTAAGTTTACATATACCATATTCCTACATATTTGTTCCTATATACATACATACTTATATTAATAAGGATGGACATACATACATATATTAATAAGGATGGAAAGATTCCTACTCTACAGGTTATGATGAGTAGAAAGAGGCTGATATTGAAGAATGACTGAGCTGGAAAATGAATCCATGGTGTGGTTGGCTCTTTGTCACATCAGTTTATGCTTATGCTTATGGTCTGTTTATTTGCTTGTTGGACCGAATTGTGATTCATTTTGTTACAGGTAAAGCCACAGAAATTATGCTCCTTCATTTTGTTGGACCGAATTGTGATTCATTCTGTATATAATAAATCATTCTGTATGAATTAAAGCTAATTCTTCTAGCTCTTTTTATTTGATTTTTCATAGATATATTGATAGCTTGGTTTACATGATAGAAAACAAATCAGCTACTGGAATGAAGAGCTAGATATGCACAGCCTTTGTTTAATTTTGGTTTTTAATTATATTAAGGCTTTCATAGAGCTACTAATATTGATTTCATGCACTTGAATATTGCCTTGTTTAAACTGCTGACTTACATGATTAATTTTTTGTTAAATCGTTTTTATCGGGCAGATAGGAATCGGGTTACTTGTTTTCCAATAGCTATCCAAAATTAATGGTATGACTATGGTTGGACGGAGCATTTCACATTATACAGATATTTTTATTATCCATATTTGGCGTGTTATAACTATACTGCTATGAACTTTTTAGGCTGGATTTGGTTACCAGCAGCTTGTTCCTGGAATGCGCTTTAGTGCTGCCCCCATGCAACTTGTTCTCTTTTACTAAGATTCTGTAGTGCTTTGATTTCGTTCTAGTAGTAGTTTAATAAGATTTTGAGTTCTGTATTCTCTACTCTTTTTTCGAGACTAAAACGTCATCGAATGATGTTGATTATTCAATTTAATAATGCATTTGAGATGTTTTATAAGTGAATTGTTTGTTTGATAATTTTAATTTATGCTAAATTTTTTTCATGTAATTAAACCGAAAAATGTAGTTAAGATAAAATAGAATTGAGATAAAAATAGATTTTTTTTCACAAATCTGAACATATACTGACACTAAAATAGTGTCAGTAATTATTTTTACTGACACTTTATATTAGTGTCAGTAATGCTAAAGCCAGAACATACTGACACTAATGTTTAGTGTCAGTAAAAATAATTACTGACACTAAAATAGTGTCAGTAAAAATAATTACTGACACTATTTAAGTGTCAGTATTTACTGACACCTGTATTACTGACACTAAAAATTAGTGTCAGTATTTTCTGGCTTTAGCATTACTGACACAATTATAAAGTGTCAATAAAAATAATTACTGACATTATTTGTTGATTTTTGTAAGAAGCTCTTTTTGGTTTAAATTCAAAAAATTATTGATTAAATAAGATACGAGAATTTTAGGTGGAAATCCCAAACGTAAAAACTACGGGTGGACGTCAATCCAAAAACTTCCACTACGTGTATGCCAGGCTTTCAAAATTCTCCCTGAATAATTAGGAGTATCACAAACTCTCAAAAGAGTCTCTCGAAAAAACAAATAGCTGAAGTGTTTAATTCAAAATAACCAGAAAAATAAAATATACAATTTTGAGAGAGATATAAAAATACTAGTACTATTTTTCCTTGATTTTCTTCAAGCAATATTCTCTATTTCTCTTGCTCTTACAACTCTCTAGTTTGCTTGCACTCATCTGCACACAATCATTCTGCAGAATCGAGCTCCACTTATAGGCAATTAACCTCCCAAAGTCTTCACCTATAGCAGCCATTGGTGAAATCTATATTATATATCCCAAGGGGTGATTAGTTTTTATTTTGAGGTTTGAAAAAAATCAAGAAATATTTATTAAGGGTCTAGTGTATTATCTTAACTAATACTCCAAAAACAAGAGATGTTTTTTTTTCTCCTCCTCTACCTCCTAAAGCTTCGGCCTCCCCTCAATCTCCATGTATTTGTAATTTTTTTTGTGTGAAAATGGGATGATGTTTACTAGGTGAAGAGTGTTTATATGAAGAAATGAGTGAGGTGAGGTGCAGTCAAATGGTGTAATAGGGTTACTAGTGTAACACCCCCGATATATTCAGGAATATTACAGCGCCGTAAATCCTTTACATAAGGATTTACAAGGCTGAAGAATTGAACAGACATTAACAGATACAAATGAATGGAAGTAACGGAATTAAGATACAACAGTTCTGACCAAATATTGAAAATACAATTGTTCAACAGAAACTTATTAATATATCACCAAATTCAAATTCATCATAAACGACTACGTACTCGAGTACTTATTGAAGTAACCAACAAACAACAGTCAAATAAACCTGGCCGGAACATCACTCTGCACCCTCGTCGTCATGCATGTAATATCCACAATTTCGAATTTCGGTAATTTTCTTTTTTCGGCGGTAGTTCGTTTTGACGACTCGCTCATGACCATTTCGTCATTCCGAGAATGATTAATTCTGCACTTTTTGTCATCCGAGTTCGTTTCGGTGTTGTTTGGTTGAGTTCCGTGTCCTTAACCGACTTTTTGACGTGGGAGTTCGACTTTGTAAAGTCACCATTAATTCTTGGAAACTCCAAAAATTCTGAATCTTTGCAATATTATAGATCATCATGTTAGCTTTCCAATGGTTCAAACGGTGAGTCAATCGGAGTTCAGACGAAGGAGTTATGGTCGAAATAGCCAAGACTGCACGATGTGCCTTTTTGGTGTTGGAGTGGATCAGACTGCAGCCGCGCACACTACGGATGGGCCGCGGCACTAAGCTGATTTCTGGGCGTTTTTTTGGCCCTGGGCCGCGGCACACTTGTCCTGTGCCGCGGCACACGGACTTTTTCTGCACTTTTTAGCAGATTTTCGAGGAGAAACATTTATTTTCTACTCTCTTCTTCCTCCTACCATTCTAAGCGATTCTAAGGGAGATTTTGGGCGATTTGAGTGCTCCCAAACTTGTAGAGATCATCCACCTCAAGTCTTGTTGTAGATTTTCGACCTCTACTTGAATCCTTCATCCAAATTAAGGTATTTTGGCTTGAACCCTTGTTTTTGTAGATTTGGGGATTTTCCTTTTTGATTTCGATTCCAATCCGTTTTTGATCAATTAATTATTGTATAAACGTTGTTTTGAACTTGTTCTACGGATTGTATACTCGTATCTTTGGTTCGTTCGACCCGAGGGGTGATTTCTTTGTTCTTGAAGGGTCTTGAACATTTAATGTTCGATTAAATGTTCGAATGAGTTCCCTTTGATAGTTTGTTGGGATTTCCGTTGTTTTCGGCCTTGATTCTCGTCATAATCATGTTTTATTATTCCTTACGGAGGATTATAGGTGCTCGATGATTCCGATGTTGAATTCCGTTGGTGATTGATGATTCATGTGGTGTTTTCCCGTAGTAATTTCGGTGCTATCGCGTTCTAGATAGTGTTCGGGAATTTGAGGGCTACCCGGCCGTATCCGTTCATTTTTCCATTGCTCGTGATATCGAGGCAAGTACCTTGCCCATACTTTTCTTATTTTATGGATATGATGATCGGTGATCATCTTGGTGTGTTTGTTGGTTGTTTGCAATGAAGTTTCAAAAGATTTCGGTTTGGCCTCGTTAAAGGCTCTCTTTCAAAACGCGTGTGTGTTTTGTGAACGGTGTGTTTTGGGAATTGTTTATGATTTGATTATTTTGAACGTTGAAGGCTTTGATGATATCCCTGTTGTTTAAAGTTATGAAATCGTGTATTCCGTGATTAATCTTGTTATTGTGTTTTGAAGAGTTTGATAACGCCGTCGAGTAAGTGGCCATCTCTAGTAAGTATTCTTAATGAACTTACATTCTTAGCATATTAGTATTGCATGAGTAACGTGTGTGTGTATGCTCACTACGGGTTAGATCCGACGGGGTCTCGGTAGGGCTCCACGAAGCTGTGGAACCGCGAGCTTGCTTTTAACCACTATGGGTTAGATCCGACGGGGTCTCGGCAGGGATCCACGAAGCTGTGGGTCCACGGTTAATTGTGGTGCATTTTACAATGTGATTTGGATTAGTGACATTTCCGGAAATGAGTGCTTTTGAACGGTTTTCATGATTGCATGCATCGACTAAGTGTGTAAGAGGTAAGTTGTTCGTTTGGCTTACTTGGCTAGGATGGCACTAGAGTATTTTGTTGTTTGTGTTAAATCCTTTAATTGTGGATTTTATTGTTGGAAGACGAACCTTGTTGTCGTTCTCGTGTACTGTGAGTTGATGATATTTGGGGCTAAAATCCCAATGGTTTTGTAAAAGTCATTTTACGGATTTGGGGCTAAAATCCCAACGGTTTGGTAAATGTCATTTTTTCGGAAAATAAACCTTTGGGGCGGTGACCCCTTTTGTCTTTTGGATTTTGAAAAGTAGGATTTGATAATCCTAAATTGTTTTCTATTAAAACTCTCGATGGCATTCTAAACTTTTTTTTTTTTTTTTACAAATTTTTCCATTGATTTGTGATCTTTCGATTTTAGAACGTTTTCTCAAATTCTTGCCTCGGGAAATGCTTTTCGTTTCGTTTGGATCTTTGAGGATCCTTGGTTATTGTTATTCGTGGAATGTGAATTGTATGGCTCGTATTTGCACTTTGTTCTTGCACTAGCAAAATAGTGGAGTTTTGCTAACCCCCGAGTATTCGGGGGGTGGATGTCTGTTTTTGCATTCAGGTTTCGGAGCATAACACAGGGTCGACACGAAGGATGATGAAAGATGATCGATACTAATCACATGAGGAACCGTACTTTGTTTATTGGTTCAGTTGTACTCTATTTTTTTCCGCTGCTATTTTTTCCCGTTGTACGGGTGTGGTTGTATTTTGACCCCTGCATGGGCATGAGTTGTATTGGAGTTGTATGTATTTGTTGAAAGACCAAATCGGTCTACTGAGTTATTTTGCCCTTAAATGCATTGTTGATTTGTTCTATGTTGTTATCAGCCTGGTAGATCCTTGAGGAAAGGGTCTACGGCGTGTAATATCCCTGAGCGGATTGGGGGTGTATCAATGCAGCTCCAGTGGTTGTTTTCCCGCTCTACTGGATCCTAAATATAAACAAAATGTTCACCCCCGAAGGGGTTAGCACAACGATGCTAATACAAGTACCACAACATATTATTCATATCTCACGAAGAATAATAACGTAAACGACAAAAATACGAACGAGGCTTCTCCTACGAGAAACTCATAAATGACCTACACAACTGATAATTACAACAAGATATTATAACATACACATGGTAATTCCGACGATCCAGCGTTCACTGCCTAGAACCCACGATGTGTAACACCCTCAATATATTCGAGGTATATTACAGCGCCGTGAATCCCTATATGGGGCCCACCAGGCTGAACAGCATCATACTCATCGACTCACATAAACGACAGAACAATACCATGTCATAAAGACGTAAAACAGAACAATCCACCCGGTTCAACCGGTCAATATAACATCATCGTCCAACACAACATAATAAGCAACAATACAATCCAATCGAACAAGAACCCCTTAAGTACAAAGTCTGACTATTAGTTCAAAACCACAAAAGACGAAGGTAAAAGACACTAAAACGTCACTCGTGCACAATCATCACGCACGGCCATCATCCGTATCGTCCAGCCATTGCCTCGATGAACTGACCAAATTCATAAAACGAATTTCCCCAAAACGGGTCCCAGAGGGGTTAGCAATTACGCTAGTACAAGTAACCAAATGAACAATTTACATCTTACACATATAGTAATGCATGCCATCAAGAAATCTTAATTTCCAAAACACTCATTTCCTAAATGCCAATGATCAAATCACATTTGTAAAATGCACCACAATTAACCGTGGATCCACCCTCCGTGGACCCCTACCGAGACCCCGTCGGATCTAACCCGTAGTGGTTAAAAGCAAGCTCGCGGATCCACCCCTTCGTGAACCCCTACCGAGACCCCGTCGAGTCTAACCCGTAGTGAGCATACACACACACACAATTTCTCATACAAAACTACTATGTCAAGATTGTAAGTTCATAAGGATACTTGCCTCGATTTAATAGACGATGACACGAACGAAACGGAGAATCAAGCGCGACCGCGAGGAACCGACGAAAATGAACCTAACGATTTGAATAGCACAATCACAACCACTTCTAAACGATTATGGAAATGGAATACACCCGAAAACCCGCCTACGATTCATGTATATTCGTATATAAACAACAACGACGGCGGACCACAACCAAACCCTCTCGATTCCGTAAAAATCACGAAATATACCATGAATCCGTAGGAAAACTAAGAATACCAACAAGATTAATCATATTCATCTTGAATCCATCAACAAAACGAAACGGATCGGAAGAAAATCCCAAAACCCCCAAATTACCCAAAAGTAGGGTTCTAAGAGATTTACCGTGGATTAGGACGAATGATTCGTGTTGACGTTGATATAATACTCCAAGAACTCAAGAAGGATGATGGATGAGATGATTGGAGGAAGAAATCGCCAAGAAAACGCCTCGGAATCGCCTTCGCCGCGGAGAGAGGAAGAAAAGAGGAATTATGATTATCTCGGTCAACTCCCTGGTTTATATAGCCAGGGAGTGTTAGCGCACGCTAAAACCTCAAGGTTAGCGTGCGCTAACGGTATAGGATTACAAATCCTCCTGTTAGCGTCGATCCAGTCGGAGTTTTGGCCGTTAGCGTGCGCTACCATACATGCGTAGCGTGCGCTAATAACCTCTCGGTAGCGCGCTATCGACCAATAGCGTGCGCTACGAACATCGGTCGAGTCCGGAGCCGGATGCCTAAAACTCACTCGACCCGTTAGCGTGCGCTACCTATACCGGCCAGAGCATGCGCTAACTAGCATCCGATGGAGTTCGCAGTAAACCGCCCGATCGATACCACACTAGCGCGCGCCATCGAACAACTTAACGTGCGCTAGTCTCCCGACATTAGCGTGCGCTAGACGAAATAGCGTGCGCTATTCCGATAGTCCGAGGCACGGGAGCTGAATCGCCACTCCCGGGGCTAAATCGTTAGCGTGCGCTACGAATTAAACGTAGCGTGCGCTAATAATGGATTTCTAGCGTGCGCTATACAGGAAATTTAGCGTGCGCTAGATATAGAATATAAACGACCCCAAAATACCGGAATATGAACGAAACATCAAACGGAACACCTTAAAACGCATCATAGCATAGAATGAATCCACGGCAACCCCGAAACGGCGGTTCCGCACAACAATTACGAATCGGATCAAAGATAACGGAAAAGTTACCTCAAGGATACACGAGGGTCACTAAAATCGAGAATTACACCTAAATACAATTACAAGGGAAAGAAAAATGCGGATATTACATTCTACCCCTCTAAAAATAAGTTTCGTCCCGAAACTTAAGAAACAAACAACTCGGGGTACCTAGCACGCATGCTATCCTCGGGTTCCCAAGTCGCCTCCTCGACACCGTGTCTCGACCACTGCACCTTGACCAAAGGAATGGTCTTATGCCTCAATCGTTTCTCACGATGCTCCAAAATCTTCAAAGGGCGCTCTTCGAAAGTAACATCTTGGTGACATCAATCTCACCATAATCGATGATGTGGCTAGGATCCGGGACATATTTCCTCAACTGGGAAACATGGAAAACACTATGAACATGACTCAAGGCCGGAGGTAACGCCAAACGGTATGCCAACCCACCTACTCGCTCGAGGATCTCAAAGGGGCCGATAAATCTCGGACTCAACTTCCCTTTCTTCCCGAACCGAAAAACTCCCTTCGTCGGCGACACCTTTAGCAAAACGTGATCTCCCACCTTGAATTCCAAAGGTCGACGACGGACGTCGGCATACGACTTCTGTCGACTCTGGGCAGTCAACATCCGTTCCCGAATTAATTCTATCTTCCGCCTCGTCTCTAAAACGACATCCGGCTCGGTCCCGACCAAATCGGACGCCTCATTCCAACAAATAGGTGATCGACATCGTCGCCCATAAAGTGCCTCGTACGGTGCCATCCGAATAGACGCGTGCCAACTATTGTTATACGTGAATTCGATCAGCGGCAAATGTTCCTCCCAGTCACTACTCCAATCGAGAGCACAGGCACGCAACAAGTCCTCGAACGTCTGGATAGTGCGTTCCGACTGTCCATCTGACTGGGGATGAAAAGAGGTACTCAAATGCAACCGGGTACCCAACGCCTTATGCACCGCCTGCCAGAAGTGCGATACAAAACGGCCGTCACGATCCGAAACAATAGACTTCGGAGTACCGTGAAGTCTCACGATCTGCGCAATAAACACACGAGCTAACTTCTCCGGGCCCCAAGTGTCCTTGATGCCCAGAAAATGTGCCGACTTGGTCAGGCGATCAACAATCACCCATACCATATTCATGCCCGACCTCGATCTCGGCAAACTCGTAACGAAATCCATCGATATATCTTCCCATTTCCATTCCGGAACGGGAAGTGACTGCAATAACCCAGCCGGTCGCTGATGCTCGATTTTGACCTGCTGACAAGTCAAACATCTCGCTACAAACTGTGCGACCTCATCCTTCATATCATTCCACCAGAAATTTCTTCTCAGGTCCTTGTACATCTTACTCGAACCAGGATGAACGGAATAAGGTGTAGCATGGGCCTCCCGTAAAATACTCTGCCTCAACTCTGAGTCGTTCGGCACACAAAGCCGACTCTGGAATCTCAAAATACCATCCTCGTGAATCACAAACCCAGGAGACTTTCCCTTAAGAACGTTCTCTCGGATTTGAGTAATCATCGGATCCTCTGATTGCTTCAGCTTAATTTCGTCGATCAAGGATGACGAAATCTCTAAAGCACAAAGTTGCCCGGCACTCTCCGGCAACGAGACCTCAACATCTAACTCGATCAAGGCCCTCCGAAGCTCGGGACCGAGATGTAAGGATCTCAAGCGTCGCAACGCAATCGGTTTCCGACTCAAGGCGTCGGCCACGACGTTCGCCTTGCCGGATGATAAAGGATTTCGAGGTCATAATCCTTAATCAACTCTAACCACCTCCTCGCCTCATATTCAACTCCCGAGTAAATATGTATTTGAGACTTTTATGGTCGGTAAAAATCGACATGTGGAGCCGAAAAGGTAGTGACGCCAAATCTTGAGCGCAAAAGCCGCCGCTAACTCCAAATCATGAGTAGGATAGTTCGGCTCATACGGCCTCAATCGTCTCGACGCATAGGCAATGGTCTTGCCGTCTTTGCATTAATACACACCCAAGACCCTGACCCGAAGCATCGCTATAAACGGCAAAACCCTCGTTGCCACATGGCAACGCCAAAACTGGGGCTGAAGTCAAACGCTTCTTTAGTTCCTCAAAACTCGACTGCCTCTCGTCATTCCATACGAACTTCTCGGATTTCTGGAGCAACTGCGTAAGTGGCCGAGCTAGTTTCGAGAAACCCTCGACGAACCTACGATAGTAGCCAGCTAAACCCAAGAAACTACGGAGCTCCTTCACATTCTTGGGCGGTGTCCAATCCAATACGGCCTCAATCTTCTGCGGATCCACACGAACCCCCTCGACTGAAATCACGTGACCTAAAAACATCACTTCCTTCAGCCAGAACTCACATTTCGAGAACTTTGCATAGAGTTGCTCGGCCCTCAAAATGTCTAACACTATCCAGTAAATGATGGGCATGCTCTTCCTCGTTCCTCGAATAAATAAGAATATCCAATGAAGACGACGACACACTTATCCAAATACTCGATAAAGACTTTGTTCATCAACCGCATGAACACCGCCGCGCATTAGTTAACCCGAAGGGCATAACTACAAACTCATAATGTCCGTATCTCGTCCGAAAAGCTGTCTTGGCACATCGGACTCTCTCACCCGTGAGCCGATAGTACCCGATTTCAAATCAATTTTCGAGAATACCGCAGCCTCGCAACCGATCGAACAAGTCATCAATTCTCGGCAAAGGATACTTGTTCTTGATGGTCACCTTGTTTAGTTCGCGATAGTCGATACACAAACGTAGTGAACCATCCTTCTTCCGCACAAACAGGACCGGTGCGCCCCAAGGCGAGACGCTCGGTCGAACATACCCCGACTCAAGAAGCTCACTCAACTGCTTCTTCAACTCTGCCATCTCTGAAGGTGCCATGCGGTAGGGCGCCTTCGAAATAGGAGCCGCACCCGGCTCTAACTCTATAGTGAACTCGACCTCACGATCTGGTGGCAATCCCGGTAACTCGTTAGGAAAAACATCAGGAAACTCATTAACGATTGGAATCGACGAAAGCTCGACTCCATCACTCTCCGCCTTCAAGGCGTAGCACCAATAGCCGGTACACCCCTTTCGCAGGAGTCTCATGGCCTTCAAGGCGTTAATAACGAATTTCTGGTTCCCCCTCTTTCGCCCGGCAAAAGAGTGCTCGGTGCCATCCTCGGCTAACATGGTGATGATTCTCGTGCGGTAGTTCATGATCGCACCATGCCGCTCGAGCCAATCATCACCAAGAATCAAATCCTCACCCTCGATATTCACAACAATAAGATTAGAGGGCCAAGTCCTCTCACAAATAACTACAGAACAGTCTCGAACCTCCTGATCGCCAACGATCCTATCACCGCTAGGAAGCTTAACGATGAAGGGTTCAGAAGGCATTAAACAGTCGAGACTCAAACGGCGTACACAATCCAAAGATATGAACGAATGCGTAGCACCGGAATCGAAAAGCACACTGACAGGATGAGAAAGAATATAAACGGTACCTGTCGCCACGGTAGCCGCTGGTTCATCGGCTTTCCGCATCTCATAGTCACGCGGGTGGGATGAGCCGACTCTGGAAGCTCCCCTTAGAGGGCTGACCCCGACCTCTCCCGACTAGCACTCGGCGGAGATTGAGGAGCAAACGATCCACGATTCACACTTGGTTCCCAGCGTTGGGATGGAAGTCCGGCACCCACAATTCTCTCCCTCTCGGCACAGAAAGCCGCCTTGTGGCCGGTTGGCCACACTGATTACATATCAACAAAGGACTCGGCAATTACGGCCGATGTGGCTGGCCGCCACGATTAAAACACTTCACCTCTCGAGAAGGGGCACTTGGCACTCGCTGGGAAACCCAATAGATCGAGCCGACCACCACCAAGAAAAGTTAGCAGATCAAATTTCGCCGAACCCCACCTTTGTGGCCCGAAAATTCCGGCGGACTTCGCTTCTTACTCGCGGCCGCCTCACTCGCCGTCACGCATATATCGTAAGCAAGGGCCCTACTCGATAATCCTTCAATGTAGTGCATACGAGCCCCGACATATAATCCGAATCGACGACTTCATCCGTCTGAGAAATGGAAAATTTTGTCGCTCCCTCGACAACTTGGGTCTTCACATAACCCAACTCTTTATTAAAATCAGCAATAGCTTGAGCTACGGGATATCCCGCGGTTGAGCATCATAAAAGCATGTACCCGAGCACGTCTGATCGCCACGGCAATATTCGCCTCCATCAACTCTTGAAACTCACCACGAAGCAAAGATGGTCTTTGGGCCCAACGGCCTCCCACCACCGTAGCGCCCTGGTGAGAAAGTCTTGAGCAATAGGAACTCTACGGTCTTGGGACGATTAGTGGCAACGAAGACCTTAGACATCTCCTTGATCCACCCTTCCCACCAATTGGGTGCAAGCTCCCAAATCGAGGAGGATGCATCTTGATGACATCTTGGAGCCAACGGTCCGCTCCGCCCGATTAGCATGGGCTTGATCCGGGTTGAACCGCTTGAGCTATTGCCGCCATTTGGTTCACCATTTGTTGCATAACGGCAATACCAAGATCGGCACGCTCTGCGAAGAAGCATGGCTATGACGCCGCCGCAGACGCGGCTCGAAGATCGTGGCGTGGCCGCCCGGCCGCCACGCCCCCGCCGCGGCCCACGACCACGACCGCGACCACGACCTCTTCCGGCATCCATACACGGAGTTAAATAAGTAGCAAAAGCCATACGAGGATCGACAAGAAAAGAACAATCACAAGTCGAGAATCAAGGGTACGATACAAGGAATTAATGAACAGAGGAAGGAAAACTTACGGACACCGGTAGTACGGAATCATGGCGGCGTGACGATGATGTGCAAAACAAAACACCACAAGACCCAATAAACCGACAAGCCTAGGTATCCATAAACCTAGGGCTCGATACCATTTTCGTAACACCCTCAATATATTTGAGGTATATTACAGCCGTGAATCCCTATATGGGGCCCACCAGCCGAACAAAGATCATACTCATCGACTCACATAAACGATGTAACAATACCATGTCATAAAGACGTAAAATGTAACAATCCACCGGTTCAACCGGCCAATATAACATCATCGTCCAACACAACATAATAAGCAACAATACAATCCAATCGAACAAGAACCCCTTAAGTACTCGAGTACATATTAGTTCAAAACCACAAAAGACGAGAAGGTAAAAGACACTAAAACGTCACTCGTGCACAATCATCACGCACGGCCATCATCCGTATCTTGGTCAGCGCCATTCGTCTCGATGAACTCCGACTGAAATTCATAAAACGAATTTCCCAAAACGGGTCCCAGGAGGGGTTAGCAATTACGCTAGTACAAGTAACCAAATGAACAATTTACATCTTACACATATAGTAATGCATGCCATCAAGAAATCTTAATTTCCAAAACACTCATTTCCGGAAATGCCAATGATCAAATCACATTTGTAAAAATGCACCACAATTAACCGTGGATCCACCCCTCCGTGGACCCCTACCGAGACCCCGTCGGATCTAACCCGTAGTGGTTAAAAGCAAGCTCGCGGATCCACCCCTTCGTGAACCCCTACCGAGACCCCGTCGAGTCTAACCCGTAGTGAGCATACACACACACACACAATTTCTCATACAAAACTACTATGTCAAGATTGTAAGTTCATAAGGATACTTGCCTCGATTTAATAGACGATGACACGAACGAAACGGAGAATCAAGCGCGACCGCGAGGAACCGACGAAAATGAACCTAACGATTTGAATAGCACAATCACAACCACTTCTAAACGATTATGGAAATGGAATACACCCAAAAACCCGCCTACGATTCATGTATATTCGTATATAAACAACAACGAGGGCGGACCACAACCAAACCCTCTCGATTCCGTAAAAATCACGAAATATACCATGAATCCATAGGAAAACTAAGAATACCAACAAGATTAATCATATTCATCTTGAATCCATCAACAAAACGAAACGGATCGGAAGAAAATCCCAAAACCCCCAAATTACCCAAAAGTAGGGTTCTAAGAGATTTACCGTGGATTAGGACGAATGATTCGTGTTGACGTTGATATAATACTCCAAGAACTCAAGAAGGATGATGGATGAGATGATTGGAGGAAGAAATCGCCAAGAAAACGCCTCGGAATCGCCTTCGCCATGAGAGAGGAAGAAAAGAGGAATTATGATTATCTCGGTCAACTCCTGGTTTATATAGCCGGGAGTGTTAGCGCACGCTAAAACCTCAAGGTTAGCGTGCGCTAACGGATAGATTACAAATCCTCTGTTATCGTCCCATCCGTAAGTCGCTTTGGCCGTTAGTGTGCGCTACCATACATGCGTAGCGTGCGCTAATAACCTCTCGGTAGCGCGCTATCGACCAATAGCGTGCGCTACCCGAACATCGGTCGAGTCCGGTAGCGATGCCTAAAACTCACGACCCGTTAGCGTGCGCTACCTATACCGGCGTAGCGTGCGCTAACTAGCATCGATGGAGTTCGAGTAAAGCGCCCAGATCGACAGTCACACTAGCGCGCCATCGAACAACTTAACGTGCTCTAGTCTCCCGACATTATCGTGCGCTAGACTAAATAGCGTGCGCTATGCAGATAGTCGAGAGGCACGGGAGCCGAATCGCCACTCCCGGGGCTAAATCGTTAGCGTGCGCTACGAATTAAACGTAGCGTGCGCTAATAATGGATTTCTAGCGTGCGCTATACAGGAAATTTAGCGTGCGCTAGATATAGAATATAAACGACCCCAAAATACCGGAATATGAACGAAACATCAAACGGAACACCTTAAAACGCATCATAGCATAGAATGAATCCACGGCAACCCCGAAACGGCGGTTCCGCACAACAATTACGAGAATCGGATCAAAAGATAACGGAAAAGTTACACTGAAGGATACACGAGGGTCACTAAAATCGAGAATTACACCGGAAATACAATTACAAGGGAAAGAAAAATGCGGATATTACACGATGATCCCGTCAGACCAACCCGTGGTGGAAAAACCCATCCGATGATCCAGCGCACGCTAGCATAGATCCCCCGATGATCCCGTCGGACCAACACGAGGTGGACATACAAAAACAACATACATGCACGACAATATGTATAACTTCAATACATAAAACAAATAAGGTACTTGCCTCGATTCGAAGACAAGAACAATACTTCCACGAAAACGAACACTCGAAGGTCGCCCCCTCAATCAATCACGTAATAAGCTCGAACCTTAACAAAAGAAATAATATAGAATTTATCTCACATCGTACGAATGTCTAACAATTCGATTTACGGCCAAAAGCTCATAAAATGTAATCTGTCTAAACTTCTTAGCGCACGCTAAGTACTCTGTGTAGCGTGCGTTAAGTCTGCTCGATAGCGCACGCAAACAACAAAGCCTAGCATACGCTAACTATGCATGGTCAGTGCTTCACTGATCAGCCGACTGACTCGTCTGATGGCCTAACATAAATTACGTACCAAATGTAGCGTACGTTAACTCATGCTCGATAGCGCACGTTAATCTACATAGCTTAGCGTGCGCTAACTGTGCATGGCAGTTTACTACTAGGCAGTAGACTGATCTCAACATGATCAAACCAAATGAAATCTTCAGTATTAATTCATGTTACCACCATGAATATCATGTTCATACGGTTATGAATGATCTTACGGATAACAACAACTTTGGATTCAAGAATATGTATACTATTATGAAACCATATTCCATTTCAATTACAATTCTTCATGCGATAATTCGGAAGGCTTAACGGTCGATATCAACACCTTTATATCAATAAAAAACTATCATTCTGTAGTTTGACTAACATTCCATCTTTGCAAGATAAATCCTTCCATGATCAATCCTTTAGATTCGTCTAACAATAATGATGTTAAAGTCAAGTCCATGATTGCTATGAAAACACCTACTAGATTGGGATTACCAATGATAGAAGCTTCCTCTACTTGTTCATTGTAATAAGATTCGAATCATGATGTTCATAATCAAGGTACTTAAGGCATAATCATCTCAATTGTTGGACACTAAGTATACTGGATACAGTTTGGGAAGTAGTTTAACCAACAAACTGTACTGTTTTTAAATCTGAGTGCATAGCGGAAGTCTTAGATACAGTAAGTTGATGTGGATACAGCAACTAAGTGTACAGTGTATACTTAAATAATCACAGTAAACAAAATAGTAAAAACTGAAGGTAAATAACAAAGTATTTAAAGTTGTTCGAGGTAAACCCCTCTACGTCCACTGGTCCTCCACACAGGAGTAAAAAGTTTATTATAATTACTACGTACACAACTACGTAATTATAACAATACACAATCAATATATCGTTCACACAGATTGATATAAAGATCTTAGCTTCAACCGTTCACACAGATTGGTTTTGAGCTAATTCTTTGACTTGCTTCTTCACACACAGTTCTGAAGCTTTGTCTTCTTCGATGCAATTCCTTCACACACAGTTCTGGAGAGCAACGATTACTCAGTCCACACAGGGCTGATATGGGGTTGTTCAAAGTATAGAACAGAGGATGAACAACAACTTTGACTTTAATAGCTCTCAGCTGATGTAGTGTTGTTCAAGATGATGAGCACTGTATATCTCTTTAGATCTTAATTGCAGTAAGCTTTGGAGATATGTTTTGCTCTGATGATAACTTTGATAGCTTGATAATTTCGATAGCTTGGGTAACTGATCTTCAGCATCTTGATGTGATATATATAGTCTCTGAAATATATATCCGTTGAGATGTTTCCGTTGAGCAAGATTCCGTTCCAACGGGATTAAAAACACGATCCGGATTTAGCAGGATTTGAAGATCTGTTGACTGACAGTATTTAAATACTTTATCCTAGAGTATTTAAATACTTCTTTATTCAACGGTACTTGACTTCTGAAGATTCCTTCTTGTCCTGTTGAGAGTTGTATGGAAGATAACTGTTTTTGGTGTTTCGATACAGTTTCCATACTTGGTCTTTATAAGACTTCTTTGCTGTACTGAAGGATTCCACTATATGCTGATTTCGAGACAGGTCTTCGATACAGGATGATACCTCAATACTTCGATACAGTTTCCTTTACTGTATGCGGATTGGCATATATGTCAAAACCTCTTATCAGATACTATTCGATACAGGTATTGAATATCCCGGCTGTTTCGATACAGGGTTCTTGTTTTCCCAACAATTTCCCCCTTTTTGACATTTTGCCAAGACTTTAATTTTCTAACATTCAAGTCTTCTTGATGATGCCAAAACCTTCTTCATGAAGTGATCTTCTTTGAAGTCTTCAGGCATATTTCTTGGTCTTTCGTCAAAAGGTCTGTCTTTCAGCAACTTAGACTATTTGATGAACTGCTCGCAGGCGAGTTCGATACAGCTAAGGATTTTTACAACTTAAGCTTATGATTGGCGCGCAGGCACAATCTTACAATGTTTTCTAAGCTTACAACTGAAATCATGAACTGTTCGTAGACTAGTTCGTACATCTTTATTTTCAATCAAGTTCCTCTACTTGAGATTGTTATCAAACAAATTAAGTAATCATACATCAACACAGTAGATTACGAGTTGTAATCTTTCAAGACAAACAAACACTTTTATTGATATTTAAAATAAATTGAGTACATGGTTTGCTGTTTCGAAGAGAAATTACGAAACAAAAATAATATACAAGGATTTCAACTCCTATCTGTAGTCCGCATGCCTCCATGGCTTTCTCCCTGGATCATTCTCGGTACCACGCCACCAGTTCTGTAGGGAATCGTTGCCTCGATCCTGGTATATAGCTCTTCCTTCATAGGATCTATCAAAGGCAAGAATCCAGTCTTCTGGATGGGTGATCCGATCTCCTCTTCTGTGCTTGCTCTTCATATCTAGCTGGAGAGGGAGTTTTCCGTCTTCTAGCATCTTCGTAAATTTTTCTGCGGCCTCCGCTAATGTTTTATAGCTCTTGAAGATGGCGGATTTCCTGATGAGTTTAACAAAGTATCTCATCAGATCGTTCTTCCTCCATTGCTTCACCTCATCGGCAGTAGGATGGTTGTTGGTCGGCAGACGAATCTCAGAAGGTCTTTGGATAGGTTTTGCCACGGAACATTTGGATCATGAAATTCAGGTCGGGAGCCTGAAATCTTAAAACTCTGAGAGGGAGGGGCTAGCTTGTTTAACTCAGCAGTGATGCTGTCTTGAGCGGCCTCAAATTCCCTTTCATGCTATAACCGGATTCCTTGAAAAGATCCGTCCATCGATGATGTTAGCGGTTTTCTTGAGAGCGGGAGAAGAAGTTTGCCCAGCCATTTGATAATTTTACAAGAAAAAGTGAAGAAGAAAACACGTAATATGCAGTAAAATGCAGAAAAATATGTAGGCTATTTTTGCTTGAGAACTCTTAAATTTGCAGAAAGCGTAAAGAGTCTCTAATGGCAGTATCAGTCGTTTTATAGTTGGGCGGCTGTCACGTTGTTAGTGTAACTTTCGCAAGTGCACGATATCGTATCAAGTAGTAAAGTGGACTTTTTGAGTCCGGTTTATCGATCCCACAAGGAAGTTTGGTTATAATTTGAATTATACACTTATTAGTCTATTTTTATAGATACTAATATGAGTGAAACACACAATTAAAAAGTTTGGTTTAATATTTGCAAAGAAAATGCAATAATAGTTCTAATATTATAAGGAAATAAAAAGATAGCAATAATAATAGATTGATTAACGATAAAATGAAATAGTTGGGATTACAAACTTAGTTCGTCATTAGTTATATAAGATGTATAGGAGATCATAAGATGAATTTACTTATTATGTTGTGTAGATTCGATTTTCCTTAAAAAGATGGTTTCTCTTTCGAACTATAAAACGCCCCTTACATATTGAATCAATCCACTATATTTCTATGTTGATTGGCTTCAATACATAGCATTAGGATTTATGAAAATAACTCAAAGAATCATCTAAGGACTAGAGGTATATTTCTATCCCCTAGAACAACTTAGAGTGAAGATCATTTGATCTAATCAATCATATTTTCTTTCGAAACATATGAAGACCATAAATATCGTCATTTATTGGCCAAATAAATAAAGATTGTTAAAACAATGAAAATCACAACAATAATAAGTAATTCACAATAGATCTTTTATACAAACATAAATAACATGACTAACCTTGTATATAATCCCAACTAAAGGTTACTTAGCCCATGAAGGGTTTATTATACATATTACAAGCTTTTGTGGTCATTATTAGTTGAATCAAGAGAAAGAATTGATCCTAACTCCCTTAGTAGATAAAGGAGATAGAAGCAATAAACTCTCTGAACAACATATGCTATACCACACTTACAAAGATCACTAAAAAATACAAGTGTGTTCTTCACACAAAAAGAAAAGTTTACAAAAAATGGAAAATTATAAGATGAATGATGAATGATGAAGGATCTAAGGGGTCTATTTATACACCTAAAGTCATCTAATAGCTCCAAAACTCCAGCATTATTACAATAGATCGGATCAATGCCAGCCATCCCCTCAATAATACACAAAAAGTATAAAAAATTAGACAAATCATAACAATCTGTCAAGAGTACGGCCGTAACATTAAGGAGTTACGGCCGTAACTTGGATGACTTACGGCCGTAACATTCTGTAGTTACGGCCGTAACTTGGATTCGTCAATTTGTTCACTGGTTGCTTTGAGAGTTACGTTTTCAGCCCAGAATTTCTCAGACTTTGCGTTTTTGCCCCAAATCTTCTTCGGATGATAACTTTTGATATATAACTCTGATTTTGAATCCGGAAAGACTGCCGAATTCGTCTCGGAAAGACCTACAACATGAATATATCAAAATTCAACAAAGAGAATATTTAATAAACATGTTATTTCTTGTGTAAATCAGTTATTTAATCCGATCATCATCCGATAAAAATAAAATTATTAAAACTAATTAATTAAAAGCGAAAAACGAGTAGACTAGCTCAATTATGGGTGAATTTTATCGATACAAACCATGGATAAGTGTACAAAACTGACACTTATCACACCCCCAAACTTGAATTCTTGCTAGTCCCGAGCAAGACTCTTTATTATTCATGCTCCAAAAATAAAAATAAAAATAAAAATAAGACGCAAAAATACTAATACACACAAAATATAAAAAGAGAAAAGGAGATCAAAATGCCATTAATACACAACAACCAGCTATATACAGTATATAGAAATGAATCAAGATTCAAAATAAATCTACTGATGATTTTGAAGTTAAAACACGGTTTTTATTTTGTAATTCCAAAATGCAAGGTTTTCCCCCCAAAAGGCTGATTATTTCTTTCCCACTCGTGATACACACGACTCCCTTTAATGGTTGCTCTCGACCACTCGTTTATTTTTCGACTCAATATGAAGAAGAATTTTATTGGCGTCATCAAATATTGTGATTTTCACAAAATTGAGTGTATTGAAATTCAGCCGCTAATTAATTCAAATCTGCTCATAAACTACATCCCTTTTAGTGATAGCTTTCACACCGTTATTTGCTAACGTGTAGCTCTTTTCACTAACACAATTTCTATCTCATTTTTTAAAAGTGATAGCTTTCACACCGTTATTTGCTAACGTGTAGCTCTTTTCACCAATTTTTCTGAGACGGCAGCTACGCACCAACAATGGTTAGTCCTTTATTTTTCGCAAAATTTAAGACCCCCAAAATTAGGCAGCTGTTTCTGCTCAACACTTCTCCTTTTCGTCATTTTTTTAAGGTGATAGCTTTCACACCGTTATTTGCTAACGTGTAGCTCTTTTCACCAATGACTCCTTTTTTTTTTAGATTTTTTTTAGGGAATAGAATTTTTGCAGAAAATAATTTCTTAGTTTAAGCATGAAAAATCAAAAAACTCCACAAATTAAGTAAATTTCAGTTCTATTTTTCATCAACCGATTGATTCTTCTTTTCTCAAGGTAACGAATGACTCGATTTTATATGATAACTACAAGGTTTGGAAAGAGAGATTAAGGCTCAAAAATTTTGGAATATACAATTTTTTTACCGGTTAAAACGATTTTAGAAGCTTGTATATAGCTAATTTATTGGTGTTATGGCCATATCTAGAAATCTCAAAAATCAAAATAATATATATATATATATATATAATAAAAAAAAATTAAGGCAAATAACCAAATCAATCAAAACACACCAAAATTACAACACACCAAAATAATAAAACAAACCACCCCCAAACTTGAAAATAAAACTGTCCTCAGTTTTTAAAAATAAAAATAAAATAAAAAGCAATGCAGAAAAGCAGAATACTCCCTGTTAAGAAAGTTTATGTTTGAGCTAACGCCTTTTAGAATCTGCAAGAGAATAAATATACGAGGCACACAACAAAATAAAATAAAATATACTCGTAAGTATAACACAATTTTTAAGATGCGCATCAAGAAAGTCCGAAAAGTCGCCTTACGCTGCTATCAATGATATTATAAAAAAAACACAATAAAAATTACAGTAATAACAATACATAAATCGCGAATAGATGCGCGTCAAGAGATCAAGAAGAAACTCCTTAAGCTGCCACCATTTACCACGATTATTACACACGACAGAAAGTAAAAATAAAAGAGGTCCGTCATGAGATATCAAAGGGAGAGGAATGAATCCACTTTTCATTTTCTCACGGTAAAATCTTCCATCCAGACAATTTTAGCTAGAGCTGGATCTGGTTGAGGAACAAATTCATTGAGTTTTTTGATTAGTTCTTCTGGTGTTGTTGCAACGACTATGATTCACTTAGCACGCTCGGAAATAAAACCCTTTTCAGCAGAGTAGTCGATGAAAGACAGTAAACCATCAAAGAAACCATTGACATTAAGCACACCTATTGGTTTTTGATGAACATTTAGCTGGGCTCTGGTAACCACATGAAAAAGTTTCTCAAGGGTGCCAAAACCACCGGGAAGGGTGATAAAGGCGCTAGAATTATTTATCATGTGAGTTATGCGATCTTGCATATTTACAGATCTAAACTAATCTCCAATAGTTGACCCGGTGATTTTACTTTCAGCCAGAGGTTTTGGGATTATTCCCAACACTCTTACTCCTTACATATAGGCAGAAGCAGCAGCTCGTCCCATTAATCCTAGACTTCCTCCTCCGTAAACTACATGAATGCATTTTTATCCTAAGGTACGACCCAAGTTGTGGGCTGCGTCAGTAAAGCATGCCTCTTTTCCATAACTAGCTCCACAAATGCAGACTGTGCTAAATTTTTTTGTTGAAGATGATGACTCCATTTTTGAAAAGATTTTTTTTTTAAGTTTTTAATTTGGTTTTTAGAAAATTATATTTATTATATGTGTGAGAATAATGAAAGAAAGACTCCCTGGATTTTATGAACGATCTGATCCTTGTTCTTGTTGTTGAATCCTTCCGTGTTACCCCCAAACTTATTTTGCGAAATAATAGAGATTGGGTTGCCTCCCAATAAGCGCTTTGTTTAACGTCCTTAGCTTGACTTCTCGTCTGATCAATTTGGCATTTCCAGCATTATGATTGACTTTGCTGTCGAGAATTCTCCTCCCAGATATGGCTTTAACCGTTGGCCGTTTACTTTGAAACTCCCGTCGATTGCATTATAAATCTCCACAGCTCCATGAGAAAACACCTCTTTGATCGTGGAAGGGCCCGTCCATCGTGATCGCAGCTTACCCGGAAACAGACGCAGTCGTGTATTAAAAATCAGAACTTGGTCTCCTGTTTTAAAATCTCTTCTTAGAATTCTGCTGTCATGCCATCTTTTTGTTTTTTCTTTGTAGTTATGGCATTTTCATATGAGTCGAGTCGGATTTCATCTAACTCATTTAACTGCAGCAACCTTTTCTTTCCAGCCAACCGTTCGTCAAAGTTTAATTTTTTTAAAGCCCAAAAGGCTCGATGTTCAAGTTCTACTGGCAGGTGACAGGCTTTTCCAAAAACCAGACGAAATGGAGACATGCCTATCGGTGCCTTATAAGCTGTTCTGTAAGCCCAGAGCGCATCATCCAGCTTTTTCGACCAATCTTTCCGAGATGAGTCGACTGTCATCTCAAGTATACGTTTCAGTTCACGATTGGAAACCTCGACTTGTCCACTGGTTTGTGGGTGATAAGAGGTAGCGACACGGTGTTTTACTCCGAATTTGGTCAATAGAGCCTTAACCTGGTGATTGCAGAAATGAGATCCGCCATCACTGATAATAACTCTCGGAGTTCCGAAGCGAGTGAATATATTTTTCTTTAGAAAATTTACCACGACCTTAGCTTCGTTTGTTGGTAATGCAATAGCCTCCACCCATTTAGATACGTAGTCCACAGCTACAAGGATGTATTCATTAGAGAACGATAATGGAAAGGGTCCCATGAAATCAATTCCCCAAACGTCGAAGATTTCAACTTCAAGGATGAAATTCATTGGCATTTCATTTCTTTTTGACATGTTTCCATGTCTTTGGCACTGGTCACACTTCGAGACAAGTGTATGTGCATCTTTGAACAGAGTGGGCCAATAGAATCCTGCTTCAAGAATTTTTGCTGCTGTTTTTGAACCCCCAAAATGTCCACCATAGTGAGAGGAATGACATCTTTCTAATACCTTCTCCATTTCTTCTTCCGGTATGCATCTACGGATGATTTGATCAGGTCCTCGTCTGAACAATAGAGGATCTTCCCAGTAATAGTATTTCAACTTGGAGAAGAATTTTTTCTTTTGATGATGGGAAAAATTTGGGTGAATTATTCCACTAACAAGGAAATTAACGATGTCAGCATACCTTGGTGCATTTTGTTTTTCCTGGATATTAGAGATTTGGAACAGTTGTTCATCCAGAAATGCTTCATTTATTTCCTTCTCTTGAGCATTGTTTTGGTCGAGTCTAGAGAGATGATCCACCACTTGGTTTTCTGTTCCCTTTCTGTCTCTGATTTCTATGTCAAATTCATGCATAAGTAGAACCCATCGGATTAGCCTTGACTTTGCATCTTGCTTTGTCATTAAATATTTCAAATCTGAATGATCATTGTAGACTATGAACTTTGATCCCAATAAGTAGGATCGAAATTTGTCAAAGGCATAAACCACTGCAAGCATCTCTTTTTCAGTTGTTGTGTAGTTCAGCTGAGCATCATTCATAGTCCTGCTAGCATAATGGATCACTTGCATCATTTTGTCCTTGTTCTGGCCCAGTACGGCCCCTACGGCATAATCACTTGCATCGCACATCAAAAAGAAAGGAATAGTCCAATCTGGAGAAATGATGATTGGAGCTGATGTAAGCTTATCCTTCAAAGTTGCAAAGGCCACGTGGCATTCATTTGTGAAAAGGAATGGTGTATCTTTCTCAAGCAAAGAACATAGAGGTTTTGCTATTTTTGAGAAATCTTTTATAAACCTCCGATAGAATCCTGCATGTCTGAGAAAACTCCTTACTCCTTTCACCGAAATTGGTGGAGGAAGTTTTGCAATCACTTGGATCTTTGCCTTATCGACTTAAATTCCATGTTGTGACATTCTATGGCCAAGTACGATTCCTTCCTGGACCATGAAATGACATTTCTCCTAATTGAGAACTAGATTTGCGTCTTCACATCTTTCCAAGACCATGCCTAAGTGATTTAGGCATTTATCAAATGAATCTCCGAAAACCAAGAAATCGTCCATGAAAACTTCAATGAATTTTTCAACCATGTATGAGAATATTGACATCATGCATCTTTGAAATATAGCTGGAGCATTGTACAATCCGATTGGGATTCTTCTATAGGCAAATGTTCCATAAGGGCATGTGAATGTTGTTTTCTCTTGGTCTTCTGGGGCTATTACGATTTGGTTGTACCCTGAATAGCCGTTGAGAAAATAGTAGTAAGAATGTCCCTCCAATCTATCGAGCATCTGATCAATAAATGGGAGTGGAAAATGATCTTTTCTTTTCGTCCTGTTTAGTTTCCTGTAATCAATGCACATTCTCCATCCTGTGATCGGTCGTGTCGGTATAAGTTCATTGTGCTCGTTCTCTATGATCGTGATTCCACTCTTTTTGGACACCATATGCACAGGGCTCACCCATGGACTATCTGAGGATAAATGATTCCTGCGTCAAGTAATTTAAGAATCTCTGCCTTCACAATTTCCTTCATGTTTGGATTCAAACGTCGTTGATGCTCAATTGAAGGTTTGCAGTCATCTTTCATCAAAATTTTGTGAGTGCATATAGAGGGGCTTATTCCTCTAATGTCCGCAATAGTCCATTCAATTGCTCTTTTGTGATTCCTCAATACCCTTAGTAATTTCCCTTCTTCAAGTTCGGTCAATATGTTAGATATGATGACCGGAAGTGTAGAGGAAATGCCCAAGTAAGCGTATCTCAAATTGTGGGTAGAGGTTTGAGATCAAGTATTGGAGCTTCTTGTAAAGAAGGGAGGGGTTTAGCGGAGCTTGTCCCCAATTCTTCAAAATGTGAATGCCTTCTTAAGGGTGGTAGTGCTTCTAGATAGTTAACTGTTTCGGCCAAGTGATATTCTTCTTCCATGCTGGTTAGAGAATTTGCTATACATGTCTCAAGAGGATCTTTAGATAGAATTTTCTCTAAAGATTTGTTCACCGTGGCTTCAATTGCGTCTATTCTTAGACAATACTCATCTGTGGAGGGTTGATTCAAAGTTTTTAGGACATCGAAGATGACATGTTCGTCTTCCACTCTGAGAATTAGCTTTCCTTCATAGACGTCAATAAGAGCACGTCCAGTTGCGAGAAATGGTCATCCCAAAATAATGGGAATATCCTGATCTTCTTCCATGTCGAGGATGATAAAATCTGCTGGAAATATGAATTTATCAACCTTGACGAGCACATCTTCTATTATCCCACGTGGATATTTGACTGTCCGATTGGCTAATTGTAGTGAAACTGTTGTTACTTTTGCTTCTCCCAAGTTCAATTTGTTGAAAATTGATAGGGGCATCAAGTTGATACTTGCCCCTAAATCACAAAGAGCTTTGCCAAAATTCACTTCACCAATTGTACACGGGATTGTGAAAGTTCCCGGATCTTTTAGCTTGGGTGGCAACTTCTTTTGTAGTATTGCGCTACATTCCTCTGTTAGCATGAAAGTTTCGTATTCTTCAAGCCTTCATTTGTTGGAAAGAATATCTTTCATAAATTTGGCATAGCTTGGCATTTGTGCTAGAGCACCGGCAAAAGGAATGTTGATGTGTATCTTTTTGTAAATTTCCAAGAATTTCCCGAATTGAGCATCGAGCTTGTGATTCTTCAACCGTTGAGGAAATGGGATAGGTGGAACATAAGATTTTGTAGCAACTGGACCTTTTTGAGATGAAGGTCTGTGACGATTCTTTTACGATTCTTGATTTTGTTTATTTTTTGTTTTTCCACATGATTTTCCATAGAAATTTGAACATGCACTCCACTTCTTGTTGTGATAGCTTGGACATTTTCCCTTGGATTTACCTCGGTATTGCTAGGTAACATGCCATGAGATCTTTCTGAAAGTATTTTGGCCATTTGGCCAACTTGTGTCTCCAGATTTTTAATTGAAGCATCATTGCATTGTTGATACTTCAGTTGTTGTTCAGCTAGCTTCGTGATTGCTTCTTCCCATCCGGGCTTCTTTTCTTGATGCGTTGGATTCAACACATTGTTGTTGTTTGCATAAGAAAAATTTGGATGATTTTTGTACCCTGGATTGTATGTTGGCCCGTAAGGATTGTATGCTTGCCTTTGGAAATTCTGAGCATACTGTAATACCCGAGATATCTGTTATGTAATTGGAACTTGGTATATTGTAATGATTGTACTTTTGTCTGAGTACTATTCTCCGTATTTCATAATTCGATATTGTCGAGCGTTTAATTTCGTGTTTGTGATTTAAAGATTGTAAATCTGCGCATGTAGCACACGCTATCGGCTATGTTTAGCGTGCGCTAACGTGGATTCATAGCGCACGCTACTGAGGGTCATTAGCGCACGCTATGCGTGGTCCATTTGATTGGGACGTGCGGTAGGTGAGATCTGGCCGGGGGACCCCTGTCGGATCGTGTCGGGATGTACCTGGACGGCTTTCGGGGAAAAGCCGAGTCAACGCCTTAGCGCACGCTACAGGTATATGCGTAGCGCACGCTAAAGTGCTGAGTACAGTTTAGTCAGTGAGCCGTTAGCGCACGCTAGGGGTGTTCATAACCGGGTACCCGGTTTTTCGGGTACCCGAATTTACGGGTACCCGGTTTTTCGGGTAATGAAAAATTCGGCCCGTGACCCGATCCGAAAAGTCGGGTACCCGAAAAAGCGGGTACCCTATTTTTAGTCGGGTCATAGTACCCGCCCAAAATTTAATACCACTAATTTTAAATTTTTATAAATAATTTGTAATTTTAATATAAATTTATTTTAAAATTTATTATATAAATTAATTCCCCGAGTACTAAATACATTATAAATATTTTCCGTACAATAAGTAAATTTCAAAACTAACTAAATATTTTTATATATATCATTTTTTTATTATATAATTATGCTTAATTCAATATTTAATTATATATATGAAAGAATATATTATTTTTTATTTAAAGATTTTATAAATTTCCAAACTAGTGAGAATAAATACCATGAGTGAAAATACATTAACATGTATTCTCATATTAAATATATTTCATATTAGTTGAAAGATAAAATTTCATATAATTGCAAATTAAATAATTAAATTTATAAAAAAAACTAATTATTAAAAAATAATCGGGTTTTTGGGTACCCGAATTTACGCAACAAGTCGGCCCATGACCCGGCCCGATTATATGACTTTTTTTCGTGTCGGGTACCCGTCCCGAAAAAAATTTAAAAATTTTAAAAATACCCGAAATATTTAGTTCGGGTCATCGGGTATTTGGGCCGGGTAGTTCGGGTCGGGTATTTTTGAACACCCCTAGCGCACGCTACAAACAGGGTCTAGCGCGCGCTAATAGCCATTTATTATAAATAGGACAACCTCCTATTCGTGATTTCAGTTCTCTCTTCTCCCATTACCCGAATTCTTACACTTAGAACATAACTTCCTTCATCCTAAACACTTCATATCAACACCCTAGTTCGTGATTGAAGATCGTACATCGTTGGAGATTGGTGTTCAAGCCTTCGGTGTTGGACTTCTTCGATTTCCTCCGTGTTATTCACTACTTTGAGGTAGGTGATTCTTCACCGATGTTAGTAATGTTCTTAAGGACATCTGATCATGTTTTGATAGCCAGTTATTTCGTTTATGATCGGTCATCACATGTTAGAAGGATACTTTGACGTATCGGCACTATTTATCGTATGAACCTTTGAACCATCTTAGTGGTATGGACTCCTAAGCGTTTTCAAATCAATTTATGATCAGTAATCGGAGATTACCTAGTTCGTATGTTTTACGTAAGGAATCATATGTTGTGGGACTTGAAATAATCGGAACTTAGAATATTTCTTGAAGATCTTAGAAAAGATATGTTGTTGAGATGATTATCCGTAGAAGTTGTACCTCATGATCATGGAACTTCCACAAACCTTATTAGAATGACATGCTTGAGGATGACTTGTTGTATCAACATAGAATTCATGAATTCACCACCTTTTAACCCAGTTTTTCCGGTAGCAGTATTCTGCCATGCAAGGTTAGCGCACGCTAACATATGTGAGTTAACGTGCGCTATCGAGGTTCAGTTAACGCACAATACGTACGTAGCGTGCGTTATGTATCGGCCGGTTCAAACTGTCAGTTCGTAACTAGCGCACGCTAGTCTTACCCGATAACGTACGCTAACATGCCTGCTTAGCGCACGTTACGTAGAGTACGTAGCGCACGCTAAGCAGTCGAGACAGATTGTTTATTTTGAGCTTTTTGGCCGTAGACCGAATTGTTAGGCCATCGTTCGACTTGAGATGATTTGTATATAGTTCCTTTTGTTAAGGTTCGAGCTTGTTACGTTGATCGAAGGAGGCGGCCTTCGAGTGTGTCGAGATCATTGAAGTGTTTCGTCCTTGCCATTTTCGAGGCAAGTATCATATGTCGAGTTTGATTTATCATGCTTGTGGTTTTGTTCATATTGTTGAATATGAGATGTATATCTGGAAATTCTCGTGATATTCGTTGTTCTTGGTTCGTATTGATGAACATATTGAAATGCATATGTGTATGCATAGTTGATTGAATTATGGTATAAATGATCCGAGGGGATCATGAGGATCTATGCTGAGGGCGCTGGATCGAATGTCCACCATGCGTTGGTCCGACGGGATCATCATGGGGATCTATCTTGAGGCGCCGGATCGTTGGATGGGTTTTCCACCATGCGTTGGTCCGACGGGATCATCATGGGGATCTATCCGAGGGCTTTGGATCATTTGGATTACCTTGTATTGTGTTGATGGAATCGTGAGGATTCGCATCGTTGGATTCCGGTGGTGGAAGTCCGTTTTGCATGTTTTATGATGCATTGATGATTTATTGTATGATGATACTTGTACTAGCATTGTTTTGCTAACCCCTTCGGGGGTGGACATTGTTTTGATGTTCAGGTAGCCGAGGAGCGGGGAGGCAACCACAGTACCGACAGGACGATGAAATGGCTCAGTGATGTGATTGATGTTATCGTTATTGTGATTTGTCTTCTTGGTTCGTTTAGTACTCGAGTACGTCTGTTTTAATAAAGTCAATTCGATATGGTTGTATAAGTTAACTCATTTGATCGGTTGAATCAAATCTGTATTTGAACTTCAGTTGTTCGATTGTATTGTTTTTACACTTCTTCTAAAATTAGCCTTGAAAATCCTTACCTAAAGGGTTTACGGCGCTGTAATTATTCCGAATATCTCGGGGTGTTACAGAATATGGTATCGGAGCTTAGATTTATGGATATCTTGGCAGTCGGGTTAGTTGGGTCTGTTTACGTTATTGATTATTGGTCGTTCGTAACATCACTGCTGAGCCAGCATCGTCGTGTGGACCGTGGTTGTAAGTTTCCTAATCTCGAATACTGCTGTTTTATTTAATTCACGTCTTGTAAACATTGATGGATGTACTTTGAGAAAGTTGTCCTGGATATTGAGTATTTATGTTTACAGTATGTTGAGAGGAGGTCGTGGACGCGGACGCGGTCGTGGACGCGGACGTGGTAATGCGAGGCAAGAAGAGTCGGTATCTACCCTAGAGATAACCGCTAGTCGAACGGATTCCCATTCCGAGGGACAGCAGGGATCGGCAAATAATAATGCAGGTCCTAACGTGCCGGGAGTGCTTCAGCAGGTGGTTGCCCAGATAAACCAGTTTGATCAAGTTGTGGATCGCATGCAGACGGCGATGGGACAGCAGCATAACGTGGATAATCGGGGAGATAAATGGCTTACCGAGGTGGTCAAATTGCATCCTCCGAAATTTGATGGTTCTGCTGAGATGCTTTCTTGGGATCACTGGCTGAAGGAATTAGAGAAGATTTTTGCAGGGATTAACTGTCCCAACGATAGGAAGGTTCCGGTCGCCCAGTATCTTCTGACCGGGGAGGCTTTCGACTGGTGGGAGGCCATTCGACCGGAGGAGCACAATGTTGACTGGACGGAATTCAAATTGATGATGGAGGTGCAGTATTGTCCTCGCCCAGTTAGAGAAGCCCGAGTTCGAGAGTTTTTCTCACCACAAAATTCAGAAGTATCTGTGACGGACGTGATTAAGACTTTTAATCACCAGCTGACTTATGTACGCCACTTGGTCAGGACCGAGGCGGATAAGATCTTTCATTTTGACATGCGAATGAAGCTGGAAATTCAGCAGTATATGTCCGGATTTGAATGTACCACCTTGCGACAAGATGCTCGGGACAAGGCGTTGGCACATGATATGAAGGAGGCGTAGAGAGAAGCGGCGGAAGCAAAGAAAGCGAGAAGGTGTCGGCAACTTCACGGAGGATAAGAGTAGCGGACCTCGCGAAGTCGATCCTCTTTTCATTCATCCAGAGACCTCCGCATCCTTCTCGAGGTGGAAAGAAGTTCGGACGGCACCAAGCTGTTTGAGCGAGGAAAGAAGTGTTACAACTGTGGCAAGGCGGGACATGTTCGACGTGATTGTTTCGCGCCTGCTGTAACCTGTTTCGAGTGTGGACAGGAAGGACATCGCGCAACATTTTGTGGGAATGCAACCCGATCTTTTGGTACTCGCACTCCAGCTCCAGTCATGAGTGTGAACCAGACGCAGCAGAGTGGATTTCAGTAGCAGAACGCTGGGAAGAGAGAGACATCCAGTGCTGGGTTCGTTCCTCCGCGCCTGTACGAAATGAGGAAATCTGATGATCAGAACACAGCTGTTGCATCAGGTACGATTCAGATCCTTTTGCAACCAGTTAGTGTTTTGTTCGATTCGGGAGCTATGCATTCTTTTATATCTTTGAACTGTGTTAATCGTTTGAAAGTCTCGTGCTTGTATAATTGTGAACCTTATGTTGTGGGATTACCGAGCGGAGAGAAAATTGTGGGAACCCTAGAAGCTAGGGATTTCCCAGTATCTATAGAAGGAAGAGATTGGCCATCGAATCTTATTGTAGTTGACATCTACGGTGACGATTTAATTCTCGGAGATGATTGGCTCAATCGCTATGGAGCTGTTCTGAATTACCGAGAGAGAGTTATTTCCATCATTGCTGATGACGGATCTGAACACTTATTCCGAGGATGGAGACCGGGAAGCTCGGGAAAATTGATCAAGGCAATGAAAGCTGTGAAATTACTGAAGCAGGGATGTCACGGACTTTGGTGCTATGCCATGAGGAAAGAGGAAGGAGTAGAGCTCTCGTCTATTTCAGTTGTGAATGAGTTCTCGATGTATTTCTGACGAACTACAGGTTACCTCCGCGAGAGGAGTGGAATTCACTATCGAACTAGAGCACAGGCGGCTCCTATTTCCAGAGCACCATACCGCATGGCGCCAACCGAGATGTATGAACTCAAGAAGCAACTGGAGGAATTGTTACAGAAGGGCTATATCCAACCTAGTGTTTCTCCTTGGGGAGCGCCCGTTCTCTTTGTCCGGAAGAAAGACGGATCCCTCCGACTGTGTATTGATTACAGGGAGCTCAACAAGATGACGATCAAGAATAAGTATCCTATACCTCGGATCGACGACTTGTTTGATCAACTGCAAGGGGCAAGGGTATTCTCGAAGATTAACTTGCGATCAGGATACCACCAGTTGAGAATTAAGGAATCGAATATACCAAAATCTGCTTTTAGATCTCGGTACGGGCATTATGAATTCGTAGTGATGCCGTTTGGACTCACCAATGCTCCTGCAGTATTCATGCAATTGATGAATCGGGTATTCTTGGAATACTTGGATAAATTTGTGGGCGTCTTCATTGACGACATCTTGATATATTCGAAGGACGCAGAGGAGCATGCCGAACATCTGCGTGTGGTTTTGAGCACCTTGAGGAAGGAACAACTGTATGCAAAACTTTCGAAATGCGAGTTCTGGCTCAAGGAAGTAACCTTCCTTGGGCATGTGATCTCAGCCGACGGAGTTCAGGTGGACCCGAAGAAAGTCGAAGCAATCTTGGATTGGGAAGCTCCTAAAAACGTGAAAGAAGTCCGAAGCTTCTTAGGACTTGCTGGATATTATGGCCGCTTTGTAGAGGGATTTTCCAAAATTGCTCGTCCGTTCACCCAGCTGTTACAGAAAACTCAAAAGTTGATGTGGAATGAGAAGTGCCAGGCTGGTTTTGACGAACTTAAGAGGAGGCTGACGACAGCACCTATATTAGCGTTGCCAGAGGGAACTGATGGATTCATGGTATACAGCGACGCTTCAAATCAGGGTTTGGGTTGTGTGTTGATGCAGAAGGATAAAGTGATTGCTTATGCCTCTCGGCAATTGAAACCGTACGAGATTAATTACCCTACTCATGATCTGGAGCTAGCAGCTGTGGTCTTTGCCTTGAAAATTTTGCGACATTATTTGTACGACACTCATTGTCAGATCTTTACAGATCATAAGAGCCTCAAGTACATTTTCAGTCAGAAAGAATTAAACATGAGGCAGAGAAGGTGGCTGGAATTGATCAAGGATTACGACTTGGAGATTCTCTATCATCCGGGGAAAGCAAACGTAGTAGCCGATGCTTTGAGCCGTAAACCTGTTTCTCTTCGAGTGTTGGAAGCACTTACGTCCCAAACCAGTATTCATCGAGAACTGATCCGCGAGGGGATTGAAGTATGTGCACCAGGAATCCAAGGGCAACTTTATGTGATGAAACTGACTTCATCACTAGTCGAGGAGATCAAGTCTAAACAACTGAACGATTCCCTGATCCTTCGATTGTGTGACGAAGTAAAGAAAGGAAAAGCCCCAGGATTCGTGATACAAGACGATGGAGTTCTGAGATTTCAGAGTCGACTTTGCGTTCCCGAGGATGATGATTTGAGACGGACAATTTTGAAGGAAGCTCATAGCGCGCCCTATTCTATTCACCCAGGCAGTAGTAAGATGTATAAGGATTTAAAGCAAAACTTCTGGTGGGGGAATATGAAGAAGGACGTAGCGGAGTACGTTTCGAAGTGTTTGACTTGTCAGCAGGTTAAGATTGAACATCAACGACCTGCCGGGATGTTAAAACCACTTCCGATCCCTGAGTGGAAATGGGAGGATATCTCGATGGACTTCATCACTAGTATGCCAAGGACTAGAACGGGAATGAACATGATTTGGGTTGTAGTTGATCGACTAACCAAGTCGGCTCATTTCCTGGGAATTAAAGATACATGGGGACCCGAGAGATTGGCACGAGTATTTATTGCGGAGATAGTCAGATTGCATGGGACGCCGAAGACCATTATTTCGGATCGGGATGGCCGTTTCGTGTCACACTTCTGGAAAGCATTTCACAAGGCTTTGGGGACTGAGCTCAACTTTAGCACAGCTTATCATCCCCAAACGGATGGTCAGTCTGAAAGAACTATACAGACAGTAGAGGACATGCTTAGAGCTTGTGCATTAGATTGGTCGACTGATTGGGAAGTTCACTTGCCCTTGATCGAGTTCACCTATAATAACAGTTGGCATGCTTCTATTAAGATGGCCCCAGTTGAAGCTTTATACGGGAGAAGATGCCGATCACCCCTGTGTTGGGATGATTCTTCGGATTTGATCGGGACGGAACCGGAATTGATTATTTAGACTCAAGAGAAGATAGCCTTGATTCGAGAGAGACTGTTGACTGCCCAGAGTCGACAGAAGTCTTATGCAGATGTACGTCGTCGCCCTCTAGAGTTCGATACTGGGGACCATGTACTATTGAAGGTGTCTCCTACACGAGGGATTTTCCGTTTTGGGAGGAGAGGCAAGCTTAGTCCGAGATATATCGGACCATTTGAGATCCTCGAGAGAGTTGGAGATTTAGCATACAGGTTGGCCTTACCACCATCGCTGAGTCACGTTCGCAATGTGTTTCACGTATCCCAATTGCAGAAGTATGTACCGAACCCCAGTCACGTCATTGATTTCGACGAGATCGAGATAGCTAATGATGGCACCTTCGAAGAGAGACCAATCAAGATACTTGAAAGCCGGATCAAACAATTGAGGAATAAACCAATACACTTGGTTAAAGTACAATGGTCACGACATGGAGTCGAAGAGGCCACTTGGGAAACGGAGGATAGTATGAAGACTAGATATCCGGAGTTGTTTTCATCCTAAGTTTCGGGACGAAACTTCTTTTTAGGGAGGAAGGATGTAATACCCGAGATTTCTGTTATGTAATTGGAACTTGGTATATTGTAATGATTGTACTTTTGTCTGAGTACTATTCTCCGTATTTCATAATCCGATATTGTCGAGCGTTTAATTTCGTGTTTGTGATTTAAAGATTGTAAATCTGCGCATGTAGCGCACGCTATCGGCTATGTTTAGCGTGCGCTAACGTGGATTCATAGCGCACGCTACTGAGGGTCATTAGCGCACGCTATGCGTGGTCCATTTGATTGGGACGTGCGGTAGGTGAGATCTGGCCGGGGGACCCCTGTCGGATCGTGTCGGGATGTACCTGGACGGCTTTCGGGGAAAAGCCGAGTCAACGCCTTAGCGCACGCTACAGGTATATGCGTAGTGCACGCTAAAGTGCTGAGTACAGTTTAGTCAGTGAGCCGTTAGCGCACGCTACGAACAGGGTCTAGCGCGCGCTAATAGCCATTTATTATAAATAGGACAGCATCCTATTCGTGATTTCAGTTCTCTCTTCTCCCATTACCCGAATTCTTACACTTAGAACATAACTTCCTTCATCCTAAACACTTCATATCAACACCCTAGTTCGTGATTGAAGATCGTACATCGTTGGAGATTGGTGTTCAAGCCTTCGGTGTTGGACTTCTTCGATTTCCTCCGTGTTCTTCACTACTTTGAGGTAGGTGATTCTTCACCGATGTTAGTAATGTTTTTAAGGACATCTGATCATGTTTTGATAGCCAGTTATTTCGTTTATGATCGGTCATCACATGTTAGAAGGATACTTTTACGTATCGACACTATTTATCGTATGAACCTTTGAACCATCTTAGTAGTATGGACTCCTAAGCGTTTTCAAATCAATTTATGATCAGTAATCGGAGATTACCTAGTTCATATGTTTTACGTAAGGAATCATATGTTGTGGGACTTGAAATAATCGGAACTTAGAATATTTCTTGAAGATCTTAGAAAAGATATGTTGTTGAGATGATTATCCGTAGAAGTTGTACCTAATGATCATGGAACTTCCACAAACCTTATTAGCATGACATGCTTGAGGATGACTTGTTGTATCAACATAGAATTCATGAATTCACCACCTTTTAACTTGATTTTTCGGTAGCGATGATTACGCCATGCAAGGTTAGCGCACGCTAACATATGTGAGTTAACGTGCGCTATCGAGGTTGATTAACGCACAATACGTGCGTAGCGTGCGTTATGTATCGGCAGTTCAAAGCGCCGATTCGTAACTAGCGCCGCGCTAGTCTTACCCGATAACGCACGCTAACATGCACCTTAGCGCCGCGTTACGTAAATACGTAGCGCACGCTAAGCGAGCCAGATTGTTTATTTTGAGCTTTTCGGCCGTAGACCGAATTGTTAGGCCATCGTTCGACTTGAGATGATTTGTATATCGTTCCTTTTGTTAAGGTTCGAGCTTGTTACGTTGATCGAAGGAGGCGGCCTTCGAGTGTGACGAGATCATTGAAGTGTTTCGTCCTTGCCATTTTCGAGGCAAGTATCATATGTCGAGTTTGATTTATCATGCTTGTGGTTTTGTTCATATTGTTGAATATGAGATGTATTTCTGGAAATTCTCGTGATATTCGTTGTTATTGGTTCGTATTGATGAACATATTGAAATGCATATGTGTATGCATAGTTGATTGAATTATGGTATAAATGATCCGAGGGGATCATGAGGATCTATGCTGAGGGCGCTGGATCGAATGTCCACCATGCGTTGGTCCGACGGGATCATCATGGAGATCTATGCTGAGGGCGCTGGATCGTTGGACGGGTTTTCCACCATGCGTTGGTCCGACGGGATCATCATGGGGATCTATGCTGAGGGCGCTAGATCGCTGGATTACCTTGTATTGTGTTGATGGAATCGTGAGGATTCGCATCGTTGGATTCCGGTGGCGGAAGTCTGTTTTGCATGTTTTATGATGCATTGATGATTTATTGTATGATGATACTTGTACTAGCATTGTTTTGCTAACCCCTTCGGGGGTGGACATTGTTTTGATGTTCAGGTAGCCGAGGAGCGGGGAGGCAACCACAGTACCGACAGGATGATGAAATGGCTCAGTGATGTGATTGATGTTATCGTTATTGTAATTTGTCTTCTTGGTTCGTTTAGTACTCGAGTACGTCTGTTTTAATAAAGTCAATTCGATATGGTTGTATAAGTTAACTCATTTGATCGGTTGAATCAAATCTGTATTTGAACTTCAGTTGTTCGATTGTATTGTTTTTACACTTCTTCTAAAATTAGCCTTGTAAATCCTTACCTAAAGGGTTTACGGCGCTGTAATTATTCCGAATATCTCGGGGTGTTACACATACGCCACTTGTTCTGGTGGTGGTGGTGACTGCTCCTGTTGCACTAAGGGACAGATAGTGCTGTTGTGAGTTGCTCCACAAATTTCACATGAAAAAGCTGAAACTTGTGGAGTTTGCACCGTCTTCACAGATTGAGGAGTTGAAAAAGTCATTTCCTCGACTTTTTTTGATAGAGCTTCAATTTTTGCCAACATAAGTGAATAAGAATCCACTTCAAAAACACCATTTGGTTTCTTTTGGATATTTCTGTCTGGCCATCTTGCACTTTGTTCACTTATAACCTCAAAAATATTATAAGCCTCTTTCATAGTTTTGTTGCCCAGTGAGCCATTTGATGACGAATCGACATTGGCTCGGCATGAAGGTAAAATTCCAGAATAGAAGTAATTGACTTGTGCTCCCAAATTGAAACCATGGTTAGGACATTTTCGTAGCATATCTTTGTATCTCTCCCATGCTTCGTGGAATTATTCTGAATCTTGTTGACGAAATGTAGAGATTTTGTATTTGAGTTTCGCCTTTTATTGGTGGAAAGTTTTTAGTGGTGAATTTTTGGACAAATTAGGGCCAATTTGTTATGCTTCATGGTGGCAAAGTATCTAGCCACTCTCTTGCTCTGTCCTTCAAAGTATGCACGAAAAGTCTCATTTTGATCGCCTCGTCATTTACATTTGGATATTTGAAATTTCCACATATCTCCACAAAATGGTTAATATGGAGATATGGATTTTCGTCGGTTCTTCCATAGAATGAGTTGTTGTTGGAGAAGAGATTGATGACATCTGGGCGAATTTGAAAATTGTCAACTCCAAATGGTGGATAGATTACACTTGATTGAACGCTCAAAGATGGGGGGTTCATGAATTCCCTAAAGAGCATGTTGTCTTCATCTATTTCCGGCACAATAGGATATTGTTGATGTTGAATGTTTTGAGATTAGGTATTCCCCCCACCGGAGGAATTCTTTCGTTATCATTTCCTTGGGGGAGACGTGGATTTAGTTCGTTCGCTATTGATGGTGAAGAAATAATGTTTTTATTTTGTTCTCTTCGCCTTCTTCTGAATGTGGCTTCGATCTCGGGATCTAGTGAAACTAAATCGCGATTGTACGTCCTTCGCATAGACAAGAGGATCTACAACAAAGAAAAAGTCGTATTTCTAACAATAGTTAATAATGTAATTTTTCAAATATAACTTATACCTCCCCGGCAACGGCGCCAAAAACTTGACACGTTGTTAGTGTAACTATCGCAAGTGTACGATATCGTATCAAGTAGTAAAGTGGACTTTTTGAGTCCGGTTTATCGATCCCACAAGGAAGTTTGGTTATAATTTTAATTATACACTTATTAGTCTATTTTTATAGATACTAATATGAGTGAAACACACAATTAAAAAGTTTGGTTTAATATTTGCAAAGAAAATGCAATAATAGTTCTAATATTATAAGGAAATAAAAAGATAGCAATAATAATAGATTGATTAACGATAAAATGAAATAGTTGGGATTACAAACTTAGTTCGTCATTAGTTATAGAAGATGTATAGGAGATCATAAGATGAATTTACTTATTATGTTGTGTAGATTCAATTTTCCTTAAAAAGACGGTTTCTCTTTCGAACTATAAAACGCCCCTTACATATTCAATCAATCCACAATATTTCTATGTTGATTGGCTTCAATACATAGCATTAGGATTTATGAAAATAACTCAAAGAATCATCTAAGTACTAGAGGTATATTTCTATCCCCTAGAACAACTTAGAGTGAAGATCATTTGATCTAATCAAACATATTTTCTTTCGAAACATATGAAGACTATAAATATCGACATTTATTGGCCAAATAAATAAAGATTGTTAAAACAATGAAAATCACACACAATAATAAGTAATTCACAATAGATCTTTTATACAAACATAAATAACATGACTAACCTTGTTTATAATCCCAACTAAAGGTATGAAGGGTTTATTATACATATTACAAGCTTTTGTGGTCATTATTAGTTGAATCAAGAGAAAGAATTGATCCTAACTCCCTTAGTAGATAAAGGAGATAGAAGCAATAAACTCTCTGAACAACATATGCTATACCACACTTACAAAGATCACTCAAGAACACAAGTGTGTTCTTCACACAAAAAGAAAAGTTTACAAAAAATGGAAAATTATAAGATGAATGATGAATGATGAAGGATCTAAGGGGTCTATTTATACACCTAAAGTCATCTAATAGCTCCAAAACTCCAGCATTATTACACTAGATCGGATCAATGCCAGCCATCCCCTCAATAATACACAAAAAGTATAAAAAATTAGATAAATCATAACAATCTGTCAAGAGTTACGGCCGTAACATTCTGTAGTTACGGCCGTAACTTGGCTTCGTCAATTTGTTCACTGGTTGCTTTGAGAGATACGTTTTCAGCCCAGAATTTCTCAGACTTTGCGTTTTTGCCCCAAATCTTCTTCGGATGATAACTTTTGATATATAACTCTGATTTTGAATCCGCAAAGACTGCCGAATTCGTCTCGGAAAGCCCTACAACATGAATATATTAAAATTCAACAAAGAGATTATTTAATAAACATGTTATTTCTTGAGTAAATCAGTTATTTAATCCGATCATCATCCGATAAAAATAAAATTATTAAAACTAATTAATTAAAAGCAAAAAACAAGTAGAATAGCTCAATTATGGGTGAATTTTATCGATACAAACCATGGATAAGTGTACAAAACTGACACTTATCAGCGGCGAAATAGGGTTTTGCAGTGTACGAATGGTTAGATTTTACGGGATGGGAACAGGTTTTTGAAATCAACGGTTAAGATGGACTGAGTGTAACTGGTACGCTAATCCATTAAAATGTTTAAAATATAATCGGGTCCCTTTTCTGACATTTGTGTCACCCTAAATGCTTGAAACGGCAGTTTTAAAACAATAAACAATTTAAAACATCGCGACTATTGAGATTCAGTTGTCCAGATGTCGTGTAAGGCATTTAATGTACATGACGTTTGACATAAAAACAGGGCACGTGGACAAAAATCATTTAAAGAGAAATGATATAATATAATATATATACTGAATCGAAATCCTATAGTATGTGATGTATCCGCGTCGATACAGCGTTCTCCCTTAAAAAGGTACATATAGGTTTTAAATTCCATACAACAACTTGTGGATTAATGCTGTATTCATGGGTCCTACAGTATTCCCCCTTAATTATTGCATACGTCAGCTTTAGGATTCATATGTCTTTGCTCACTACAGTGCTGTATTGATAGTTCTGAGTGTACAGATAATTAACGTTGGATACTGTATTCGTGGGTCTTACAGCGTTTCCCCTCAATTTGTTGAGTAAAAACAGTAAATTACTTACAGGGAGTCTGGCTGTAGCATTCCCAATTCTTGTTTGAGCATGTTGAATCTGGATGTGTCGAGCGGCTTGGTGAAGATGTCGGCCAACTGAATGTCTGTATGAACTTTTTCAAGGCGAACATCCTTGTTCTCGACGTGATTCCTTATAAAATGATGCTTCATGTTGATATGCTTAGTGCGCGAGTGCAGGACAGGATTGTGCGTTATTACAATTGCACTCGTGCTATCACACATGATTGGAGTCTCTCTGGCTTCAATTCCATAGTCTGACAACTGTTGCTGCATCCAAAGGATCTGCATACAGCAACTACCAGCAGCATAGTATTCAGATTCATCCGTGGAAAGAGAGTTAGCCAATTGCTTCTTACTGAACCAAGAAACGAGTCTAGGTCTAAGAAAGTGACAAGTTCCACTTGTACTCTTCCTATCTAGTTTGCAGCCTCCGAGATCCGAGTCGCTGTATCCAACTAAATCGAATCCGCCTTCCTTAGGATACCATAGTCCTTCATCGATTGTTCCTTTAATGTACTTCAGGATTCGTTTAGCTGTATTGAAGTGTGATTCTTTAGGTGCTACTTGATACCTCGCACACACTCCAACAGCAAACTGGATATCGGGCCTGCTAGCCGTTAGGTACAGGAGCGAACCAATGAGCTTCTTGTAGAGTGATTGGTCAAACGGCTTTCCGGCTTCATCAGCACTAATTTGCACGGAAGTGCTCATGGGGGTTGACGATGATTTGGAATTGTTCATTCCAAATTTATTGAGAAGCTCCTTGCTGTATTTTTCCTGGTTGATGAAAATACCTGTAGGTAACTGCTTTACCTGCAAACCTAGGAAATAACTAAGTTCTCCCATCATACTCATTTCAAATTTACTTTGCATGAGATGAGAGAACCTTTGACATAAAGCAAGGTTAGTTGAACCAAAAATTATGTCATCAACATAGATTTGCACCATAAGAAGGTCATCACCTTCCTGTATTTTGAACAAGGTCTTGTCCACAGCACCTTTCTCAAATCCGTTGTTGGTTAGATACTGGGACAAGGTTTTGTACCAGGCTCTAGGGGCTTGTTTAAGTCCATACAGCGCTTTTCTTAGCCTGTATACTAAATCGATACCGTCTGTGTTGGCAAACCCTGGTGGTTGTTCAATATAAACTTCTTCCGCAAGGTCTCCATTCAGGAATGCACTCTTGACGTCCATTTGGTATACAATAAAGCTCTTATGGGTGGCAAAGGCTAAAAATATCCTAATGGCTTCTAGTATCGCTACAGGGGCGAAGGTTTCATCATAGTCTATGCCTTCTTCTTGACTATAGCCTTGTGCGACTAGTCTGGATTTATTCCTTATAATAAGTCCATTTCGATCCTTTTTATTGCGAAATACCCATTTGGTGTTGGAACATTTACTTCCATACATAAATTAAAAGTGTTTTGATGATTAATGTTGACAAACAAAACAAAACGAAGAGACGAAGCAAGCATCGAAGGAAAACGAAGTGCAAAATGCTGGAGAAAAATAAGGCTAACGTACGTAACAAGGGTATGTTAACGTACGTAATATGGGCAATCTAACGTACGTAATGGAGGTTGTATAACGTACGTAAAGGAGTTCAAACAAGTGAACGTTGGAGGAGTCAAAGTCAGAAAAGCATGCAACGGATATATGACATCATCAGTGATGTAATGTTAACATACGTAACGACGTCAATGCTAACGTACGTAACCAAAGAAACGAAACTCACTGGATTGAAACTGGACTGGGCTAACGTACGTAACCTGGGGAAGTTAACGTACGTAATGAAGCTTACGTACGTAATATGAATGAGATAGCGTACGTAATGCAATGTGCAGCAGCTAACGGCTAGTTTGATGATGGAGCCTATAAATACCATCCCTATGGTATTGTTTGAGAACAACAACCTTGAGCAAATAGTCTATTCTTGTGATATTATTATACACAGTCTTGTTGTTGATATTGAGCTTAATTGTAAGTGTTTGAGTGAGAATTCACGAAAACATACACGAGTGGTAAAAGAAAAGATACGATTGGATTCAGTGTTATTAGGATCAAGGATCCGGCATTATTAGAATCGCAATCGCTATCGAGTGAGGTTTATCTAGTACCCATAGAAAGCTAGAGAGGTTGATTCCTTGTCCTACGAAGAGGAAAACGGTTTAACTTGGACCGACACAAAGACAAGTACAAGTGGTTTATCACGGACCAATAGAAGACGTGATTGTAACGGTTATACCTCGACCGATAGAAGAGAGGCGTAGAGGTTTTTATCTTGATCCTATAGAAAAAGATACCTAGAGAGGACGTAGACTCGTTTATAGCCGAACCTCTATAAATCCTCGTGTCCTTTATTTTTCGCACTTATATTTACGCTTCCGCAAACGGCGCAAATATCCGACCCCGTACCCAACAATTGGTATCATAGAGGTACTCCAATACGCGGCTTAACATCCGAGGAGAAAAGATCCAAAAATGGCGTTTCAATTCTCTCCAGTCGAAGGCCTTGCTCTCAACCGACCACCATTCTTTGATGGCTCAAATTATTTGACGTGGAAGAAGAAGATGTCAATATTCATCCGAGCATACGACATCGAGATTTGGAAGATTATTTGCCTTGGCCCAAAAGTTCCAATCAAATCCGACGGTACGCTCAAATCTTTCGAAGAATACGACGATGCCGATTGGAAAAATGACCATCTTAATTGTAAGGCTACTCAACTCTTATTTTGTGCCTTAAATCCGGAAGAGGTCAATCGAATCTCATCGTGTGAGAGTGCGAAAGAAATATGGAAAATTCTAGAAATCACACACGAAGGGACGACTCAAGTCAAGGAGACGAAGATAAATATGCTTCTCCATGACTACGAGTTATTCATGATGAAGGGTGACGAGTCCATCACCAATATGCTCGATCGATTCTCGGTCATCACCAATGGACTAGCTTCGTTTGGCAAACCATTATCTAGTAGTGAAAAAGTCAAGAAAATCTTAAGATCACTACCTAGCGAATGGGACAAAGACCGTGACCGCAATTATGGAATCCAAAGATCTCAACACGCTCGATTTTAGTGCCCTTGTTGGTTCACTAATCAATTATGAGATTGTTTTAAAATCACGAAGTGTCAAGCGAAGCGAAGGAACGATCGTTAGCCATGAAGGCTAAGATTTCGAGGAAGAAAGAAGAAACCCGGTGGAGGAAGCGACGAAGAAGCGGCATATTATGCCAAGAATATTAATAAATTCCAAACATTATTAAACCGGAGGAAGAAGGATATCTCGAGCGAATCTAAGAAATTCGACAACTCTTGTCGATTATGTGGTAAACTGTGCCACTTTGCTAAAAATTGCCGTGTCAAACCCAAGAAGGAGGTTCTCGTAGCAACATGGAGCGATGGACGAAGATGATGAGTTCATCAATCAAAATAATCTCGCTCTCATGGCCCGGAGTTCGCTCGACGACGCGACGTCGAAAGCCAAGTAAGTACATCCTCCCGTGACGAACTTTTTGATGCCTTTGAGTTATTACATACGGATTTCCAAAATGCTTTATCCGAAATAAAATCCCTTAAGTCTAAAATTAAATCTTTGGAAATTGAAAATTCCAAAATTATCGAAAAGGGAAAATTTGTTGAAATCGATCATTCAAAGTGTATTGAAAATGAAAATATTTTGAAGAATGATCTCGTTAAAATACAAACCGAGCTTAAATCTTTGACAAAGAAATTTTCGTGTGGAAACGAGAAATTTGAACAAATGTTATGTGTTCAAAAATATACTTTAAATAAAGAGGTGTTAGGATTCAAACCACGTTCGAAAAATGAATCTGTTAATTTTAAAATACCCCATTGCGAAAAGTGTTTAAAAATCGGGCATCATATTTCAAGTTGCAAAAGCCCGAGACGGACGATAAAAATTAAGAAAATTTGGGTTCCTAAAGGAACAATCGTTTCAAATACCGTCTATGTTTCCAAACAAAAACCAACTATAGGTTGGATCCCCAAAAATTGATTTTTGTATTTTACTCAGGGGGAGTATTTTTTTTAAGGGGAGATAATATTTTCAGGGGGAGTTTTTACCCTTTATGCATTTATTTATCATAAATTGATATCGTGCATATTCTACATTTTGGTATCATTAAATTCAATTGCTATTTTTTTACTTTTTGATGAAAACAAAAAGGGGGAGAGAAAGGAGGAAAATAAGAAAAATGGGATTTACCCTAAAAAGGGGGAGAAACGAAGGAGTTGAAAAATGAAAAGGAGAAGTTTAAAAAAAAAAAATGACAGAAAAAGAAAAATGCGGAGACGTCGAAAAGACGATGAAAATTTAAAAATGGAGAAAAGAAAAGAAGGAGTCGAAAAAGAAATGGGAGAAGATTCTAACGAAACGGACAAAGTCGAAAACTTTGGTCTGTAAAGATATACATATATTTGTATTTTTGCAAAGAAAATCCCATCGACGAAGTTTTGCTTTGTAATCATCAAAAAGGGGGAGATTGTTGGAACATTTAGTTCCATACATAAATTAAAAGTGTTTTGATGATTAATGTTGACAAACAAAACAAAACAACGAAGAGACGAAGCAAGCATCGAAGGAAAACGAAGTGCAAAATGCTGGAGAAAAATAAGGCTAACGTACGTAACAAGGGTATGTTAACGTACGTAATATGGGCAATCTAACGTACGTAATGGAGGTTGTATAACGTACGTAAAGGAGTTCAAACAAGTGAACGTTGGAGGAGTCAAAGTCAGAAAAGCATGCAACGGATATATGACATCATCAGTGATGTAATGTTAACGTACGTAACGACGTCAATGCTAACGTACGTAACCAAAGAAACGAAACTCACTGGATTGAAACTGGACTGGGCTAACATACGTAACCTGGGGAAGTTAACGTACGTAATGAAGCTTACGTACGTAATATGAATGAGATAGCGTACGTAATGCAGTGTGCAGCAGCTAACGGCTAGTTTGATGATGGAGCCTATAAATACCATCCCTATGGTATTGTTTGAGAACAACAACCTTGAGCAAATAGTCTATTCTTGTGATATTATTATACACAGTCTTGTTGTTGATATTGAGCTTAATTGTAAGTGTTTGAGTGAGAATTCACGAAAACATACACGAGTGGTAAAAGAAAAGATACGATTGGATTCGGTGTTATTAGGATCAAGGATCCGGCATTATTAGAATCGCAATCGCTATCGAGTGAGGTTTATCTAGTACCCATAGAAAGCTAGAGAGGTTGATTCCTTGTCCTACGAAGAGGAAAACGGTTTAACTTGGACCGACACAAAGACAAGTACGAGTGGTTTATCACGGACCAATAGAAGACGTGATTGTAACGGTTATACCTCGACCGATAGAAGAGAGGCGTAGAGGTTTTTATCTTGATCCTATAGAAAAAGATACCTAGATAGGACGTAGGCTCGTTTATAGCCGAACCTCTATAAATCCTCGTGTCCTTTATTTTCCGCACTTATATTTACGCTTCCGCAAACGGCGCAAATATCCGACCCCGGGACCGACACAAAGACAAGTACGAGTGGTTTATCACGGACCAATAGAAGACGTGATTGTAACGGTTATACCTCGACCGATAGAAGAGAGGCGTAGAGGTTTTTATCTTGATCCTATAGAAAAAGATACCTAGAGAGGACGTAGGCTCGTTTATAGCCGAACCTCTATAAATCCTCGTGTCCTTTATTTTACGCACTTATATTTACGCTTCCGCAAACGGCGCAAATATCCGACCCCGTACCCAACATTTGGTTCCTATAACCGATTGATGTGTAGGTCTGGGTACAAGATACCATACATTGTTTCTTTCGAAACTGTTAAGCTCTTCTTCCATAGATGTTATCCAATGAGAATTATTGAGAGCGTCTATGGTCGAAACAGGTTCGGACTGGGCTAATAATACAACAATAGTGCACATATTAATTCTTCTAAGCTCGGATTGAGATTTCTATTCAGGAAACTATGATATCTCAGTATCAGGTTCTTCTTGTGCACAAAGTACATTTCCTTGTGTACTCTGTATTCTCCTACGAGTAGAAACACCAACATTTATGTTTCCAATGATCAGCTCTTGTGGGTGATCTCTCAACCATCTTCAGTCGGGTTCTAATTCAGGATCCCGTACTGTATCGAGAGAGATTCGTGGATACGACTTGACTTATGCGGCATCAGTTTCATCCACTTCGATTCTTACAGCTGCAGGGTTGATTTCTAAATCAACTACAGGTTCTATGGGAGTTGGAGGATCCAAGATAGATAGATGTTGAATGTTCTGGGTAACATCTTCTACTCCTGTAGGGTCATGGTGTGGTTCGTCGAACACTACATGAACTGATTCCTCGATCGTCAGCTTCCTTTTGTTAAAGATTCTGAAAGCTTTGCTGACGGAGGAGTATCCTACAAATATTCCTTCATCTGATTTCTAATCAAAGGTTCTAAGTTGGTCCTTCCCATTATTCAATACATAACACCTGCATCCAAAAATGTGAAAATATGAAACTAACGGAGTTTTGTTGTTCCATACCTCATATGCTGTTTTGTTGTGGTGCTTGTTGACGATACAACAGTTTTGAGTGTAGCATGCTGTATTGGTTACTTCACCCCAGAAACGCTGTGGCAACTTGCTTGCGGCGATCATTGTCCTTGTTGCTTCTTTCAACGTCCTATTCTTTCGCTCAGCAACACCATTTTGTTGAGGTGTACGGGCAGCAGAGTATTCGTGTTGTATCCCATTTTCCGAACAGTATTGCTCTATAAAGCGGTTAGTAAATTATGTACCTCTGTCGGAACGAATGGACACGATACTCGATGCCTTTTCATTTTGCAACTTTCTCAGGAGCTCGGGCAGCTTCGATGTTGTTTCCTTCTTCTTGCTAAGGAAAATTGTCCAATCATACCTGGAATAATCATCAACAACAACCATGCAGTATTTCTTACCTCCCAAGCTTACTGCGTCTACAGGACCGTAGAGATCCATGTGTAGCATTTCCAACACTCTTTGGGTTGAAAGGTAGGATTTGCTCTTCAGGGTTGACTTGATTTGCTTGCCTTTCTGACACGGTCCGCAGACGCTGTCCTTTTGAAATGACACATTTGGCAAACCTCTAACCATTCCCTGTCTTGAGAGCTTGTTGATCGTCTTGAAGTTGACGTGAGACATCCTCTTGTGCCATAACCAGCTAAGATCTGCAGTGCCTTTGGCAACAAAGCATGGAATTGAGGAGCTCATAGGCTTCCAGTCAGCAATATACATGTTACCTTATCTGCTTCCTGTAAGCACAACTTCCTTGGTTTGGATGTTCTTGACTCTACAGTGATCTATATAGAATTTCACCGAGAACTGTTTATCACAGAACTGGCTAATACTAAGTAGATTGTACTGTAAGCCTTCAACATATGCAACATCGGTGACTTTGATTTTTCCGACAAGTATGTTTCCTTTCCCTCTTGTTCTTCCTTTAGATTTATCACCGAAACGAACTTTTGGACCGCGACCTTCTACAAAATCTGAAAGCTTGCTCCTATCTCCAGTCATGTGCCGCGAGCATCCACTATCAAAGTACCAGGTATCCTCCTCTTGAATCTCCTGTTACAATGAAATTAAGTAGATTTAGGTCCCCTTTGATTTTTGGGTCCATGTATGTTAGTTCCTCTAGGTACCCAAGTTTTCCTGGCAGCAATTGATTTACTGTAGGTCATACTCGGTACAGCGTTGCGATATCTACGAGGGACATATCCGTAGTCGCTATAACCATGATAATTATTATGCATGTAAAATTTAGGGTTATTATTATTAATCCAGTACGAGTGCCGTCTTAGAGGTGGAGCCCTTTTCTTAGGCCTAACAGCTTGCCTTTTGGGTCTCCAGTTGGATTCCCAACGCTGTTGTTGATACTGAACGGGCACTTGCTGTCTCGAGGGATAACGAGGCTCCTGTATCCAATACCTCGGCGTGCTGTACTGATAGTACTACCGTGCGGGCCTTTGGTAGTTGGATACAACGTTCCTTCTGAACGGCTGTTGGCGCTGTTGATATGCTCTTGGAGCATGATGTTGAGTGCGCTTCACAGGTTGGAACGGATTATGATTCCGCTGTCTAGAATAGGATTGCGGGGGCGGAATGGCAGCCTTCGGTTTTCGCGGTGCAGGAGGTTCCTTCACGGGACTCGGGGTATCTTTCGATACTGGAATGTGTTCCACACTCTTGACGAACACTGTACTAGTTTCCCCTTTGTTTTAACATGAGCTATATCCTAAGCCACTTTTATCATGAGCATGTTGCCCAGTGCTCAAAATTTCTTCCATTCTTTTGGACGATTTCTCGAACGATTTCAGAGTGGTCTCAAGTTCAATTTCTCGTTTTTCGAGAGTTGTGACTTTGGCTTGAAGTAGAACCAAACAATTTGTCTTGCTCTCGTTGTGAGTTTTAACCTCACTTAATTCATGAGCAAGTTGATGATTGCTCTCCATGAGTTTTTCAAAATCGACTTTGCTGGTTTCACAGTCAAGAGACATATTCTCATAATTTATCTTCAGCAAATCGTTTTCATCTTTCAGCTCTAGGTTAGACAATTAGAGCTGTATATTCTCGTTTTTCAATGTCTCATGGGCCTTTTGAATGTTTTTAAATTCATTCATCATGTTTTTAAAAGTATGAGATGCATTTGATGGAATAGCTGAGGTTGAACTTACCTCATCATCGCTATCTTCACCTTCCGGAATGTCTTTGGCCATAAAGCACATATATGCTTTATCATCGAACTCATCATCAGATGAATCACTTTCGGCGACCACCTGAAGACATTCTTCAGATTTAGATGGTGTGGGGGAGGATTCTGATTCTCCAATCAGGGCCTTGAGCTTGTTTTTCCAAGAACGTCTTCTTTCATCTCTCTCTTGTTTCTCGGCCTCCGGAAACCTTTGGACTTTGGGATGAGGACATTTATTTGCATAATGCCCTGGTTTCCTGCAATTATAGCACAGGTTAGCATCACCAGATGATGTTTCGGTACTTACCTTGTGGATAGGTTTGGGCCTGTAGGGAGTCTTTCCAGACTGTTTGATGAACTTTTTCAATTTGTGCATGAGAAGCGCCATTTCATCTTGAGACAGGATGTCATCATCACTGTCAGCATTCTTGTGACTAGTCTTCGACGAGCTGGGCATGCTGTGTCGACGATTCGATATAGCGCCTAGTGCTATGACATTTGAAGGAGATTCTTCAGCTTTCTCTCTTCTGTAAATATCATACTCAAAAGCTTTGAGGTCAGAGAAGAGATCAAAAGTAGATATTTCATTAAGATTGCAAGATACACGCATAGCTGTGGTGTTAATGTCCCATCGGGCTGGGAGAGATCTGAAAATTTTTAAATTCTTCTCCTTTTGGGTATAAATTTTGCCCAACGCTTCAAGTTCACCAACGATACCAGTGAATCTGAGGTCAAGTTCCTCAAGTGTCTCAGTTGGATTCATTTCGAAAGATTCAAATTGCTGAGTCAGTTTTGAAATCTTGTTTTCTTTTGAGAGCTCAGTTCCCTCACAAATCAACTTGAGTTTATCCCAGATTTCCTTGGATGTTTTGCAGCTCTTTACCTTTGAGAACGTGCCTTTGTCAATGGTGACAAATAACGCGTTCTTAGCCACATTGTCAAGGTTGGCTCGCTTTCTTTCATCTGTGGTCCATTGCTCGCGATCCTTCTCGAGCATCTCAGCATGGGCTTGGTCTTCAATCCTTGCGGCCGTGTCTACCTTCATAATCTTGATAGGGCCATCCTGTATAACAAAGATCATCTCTTCGTGCATTGCTGCAAGATGAGCCTCCATCCTAATTCTCCAATCATCAAATTCGTTAATAGAGAACATAAGCACTTTGTTGATCATAGAGGTATCCATGTGAAAGTAAGGAAATGAAAGAGACTGTTTTTAAAGAGTAAGTGATTTTGGATCTGATTCAGTTAAAAATACGACTGATTATTTTTAGAATCAACCGCTCTGATACCACTTGTTGGCCACTAAGTATACTGGATAGAGTTTGGGAAGTAGTTTAACCAACAAACTGTACTGTTTTTAAATCTGAGTGCGTAAGTGTACAGTGTATACTTCAATAATCACAGTAAACAAAACAATAAAAACTGAAGGTAAATAACAAAGTATTTAAAGTGGTTCGTGGTAAACCCATCTACGTCCACTGGTCCTCCACACAGGAGTAAAAAGTTTATTATAATTACTACGTACACAACTACGTAATTATAACAACACACAATCAATATATCGTTCACACAGATTGATATAAAGATCTTAGCTTCAACCGTTCACACAGATTGGTTTTGAGCTAATGCTTTGACTTGCTTCTTCACACATAGTTCTGAAGCTTTGTCTTCTTCGATGCAATTCCTTCACACACAGTTCTGGAGAGAAATGATTACTCAGTCCACACAGGGCTGATCTGGGTTTGTTCAAAGTATAGAACAGAGGATGAACAACAACTTTGACTTTAAGAGCTCTCAGCTGATGAAGTGTTGTTCAAGATGATGAGCACTGTACATCTCTTTAGATCTTAATTGCAGTAAGCTTTGGAGATATGTTTTGCTCTGATGATAACTTTGATAGCTTGATAATTTCGATAGCTTGGGTAACTGATCTTCAGCATCTTGATGTGATATATATAGTCTATGAAATATATATCCGTTGAGATGTTTCCGTTGAGCAAGATTCCGTTCCAACGAGATTAAAAACACGATCCTGATTTAGCGGGATTTGAAGATCTGTTGACTGACAGTATTTAAATACTTTATCCTAGAGTATTTAAATACTTCTTTATTCAACGGAACTTGACTTCTGATGATTCCTTCTTGTCCTGTTGAGAGATGTATGGAAGATAACTATTTTTGGTGTTTCGATACAGTTTCCATACTTGGTCTTTATAAGACTTCTTTGCTGTACTGAAGGATTCCACTATATGCTGATTTCGAGACAGGTATTCGATACAGGATGATGCCTCAATACTTCGATACAGTTTCCTTTACTGTATGCGGATTGGCATATATGTCAAAACCTCTTATTAGATACTATTCGATACACGGATTAAATATCCCGGCTGTTTCGATACAGGGTTCTTGTTTTCCCAACATCAATATTCTAAACATGATGAGATTTGGATAATTCACCCAAAAAACTCATTATTTTGCTAGCAAGATCATCTTATTCTCCATAACACGAATCTAGAGTAGGAGATAGAATCAACATACCTTAATATGACGAAATCACTGAACTCCAAAGGTAGAATCTGACTCCGGTTGGTTATATGTCACTCCAAGGTGCTACTTCTCTTCAATGATCAATAACAAGAAGTATCCAATGTCCAATGATCAAGTGGATGTGTTATAAGTGTGTCTAAGGAAGATGATATGCCTGGTCTCTCAAAAACGAACGATGAACGAAGGAAATGAGAACAAAATGGAGTGCTAGCCCATATATAAACTTCCTGTACAAAAGCAGATTAGCGCACGCTACCTATACATCCTTAGCGCTCGCTAATAAGAGTTGACTCCAAAACTGTCCAGGTTCATCCGCGGGAATCTTATCCGGTCCTACGTCCGGCTGGCGCATGTGTTAGCCGCCTAGCTCAATAATTGATTACCGAGCGCACGCAAATCCTACATTCATAGCGTGCGCTAGTAGTAGCCGATAGCGTGCGTTAAGATACCTTCTTAGTGTACGCTATCACGAGTTTGCATGAGAAAATTTGCATGAAGATATACTTATGTACAAAGATACCAATGTGAGAAACAACACACTCCAATTATCAAGATCATAAATCCGAATGATACAGGGTTTGAATACAGATGAAATACACAATAATAAATCCGGATATTACATACTCTCAAACTAAAAAGGAGTTTCGTCCAGAAACTCAAGACGAAAATAACTCTGGATATCTGGATTTCATACTATTTTCCGTTTCCCATGTGGCTTCTTCCACTCCATGACGTGACCACTGAACTTTGACCAAAGCGATTGGTTTGTTCCTCAACTCTTTCACTCGACTCTCGAGTATCTTGATCGGTCTTTCTTCAAACATCCCATCCTGAGCGACCTCGATCTCCCCGAAATCAATGACATGACTAGGGTCCGGTATATATCTCCGTAACTGGGATACATGGAATATGTTATGAACATGCCTCAACGACGGTGGCAATGCCAATCTGTATGCCAACTCTCCAACTCTCTCAAGTATCTCGAACGGTCCGATATATCTCGGACTCAGCTTTCCCCTTCTTCCAAAACGGAAGATTCGCCGAGTAGGAGAAACCTTTAAACCAATACTGAACTCCAAAGGGCGATGACGTACGTCTGCGTAAGATTTCTGGCGACTCTGGGCGGTCAACAGCCTTTCACGAATCAAGGCTATCTTCTCTCAAGTCTGTATGATCAACTCTGGTTCTGTCCCGATCAAGTCTGATGAATTGTCCCAACATAGGGGCAATGTACATCTCCTCCGTATAATGCCTCAAACGGTGCCATCTTAATGGAAGCATGCCAACTATTGTTGTAGGTAAATTCAATCAACGGTAGATGAACTTCCCAATCAATTGACCAATCTAAGGCACAAGCCCTCAGCATATCTTCCACCGTTTGAATAGTCCTCTCACATTGTCCATCAGTCTGTGGGTGATAAGTTGTGCTGAAGTTCAATTCGGTTCCCAAGGCCTTATGAACTGCTTTCCAAAAGTGAGACACAAAATGGCCATCTCGATCATAAACAATGGTCTTCGGCGTACCATACAATCGAATTATCTCCGAAATAAATACTCGTGCCAACCTCTCTGGTCCCCATGTGTCCTTAATGCCTAGAAAATGAGCTGATTTGGTTAAACGATCAACTATCACCCAAATCATGTTCATTCCTGTCTTGGTTCTCGACATACTAGTGATAAAGTCCATCGATATGCCATCCCACTTCCACTCAGGAATCGGGAGCAGCTTCAACATTCCTGCAGGCCGTTGATGCTCGATCTTAACCTGCTGACAAGTCAAGCATTTCGAAACATAGTCCGCTACATATTTCTTCATGTTGTCCCACCAGAAATTCTGCTTCAAGTCCTTATACATCTTACTGGTGCCCGGGTGGATAGAATAGGGCGAACTGTGAGCTTCCTTCATAATTATGCTTTGAACATCGACATCGGGAACGCAGAGTCGGTTCTGAAATTTCAAAACTCCATCATCATGAATTACGAATCCGGGGGCTTTCCCTTGATCACTTCATCACGTAACCGAATCATCAGAGGATCATCTGCCTGTCTAGATTTGATTTCTTCAGTTAATGATGAAGTTATTTCCATCACGCACAATTTTCCTTGGACTCTTTGTAACCACATTTCAATTCCTTCTCGAATCATCTCTCACTGAAGGCCAAGTTCGGAGGTCAGAGTCTCCAGCATCTGAATAGAAACAAGCTTGCGGCTGAGTGCATCGGCCACTACATTCGCTTTGCCTGGATGATACAAAATCTCCAAGTCATAGTCCTTAATCAGTTCTAACCATCTTCTTTGCCGCATGTTCAACTCTTTCTGACTGAAGATGTATTTGAGACTCTTGTGATCCGTAAAGATCTGACAGTGAGTCCCGTACAGATAATGCCTCCACATCTTTAAAGCAAAAACTACTGCTGCTAGCTCCAAGTCATGTGTTGGGTAATTCACTTCATAAGGTTTCAGATGTCGCGACGCATAAGCGATCACCTTGTCATTCTGCATCAATACGCATCCGAGTCCTTGGTTCGAAGCATCACTGTAAACTATGAATCCTCCAGTCCCCTGTGGAAGTGTTAAAATTGGTGCGGTCGTCAATCTCTTCTTCAATTCATCAAAGCTAATCTGACATAATTCATTCCACTCAAACTTTTGAGTTTTCTGTAGGAGTCGAGTAAGTGGGCGAGAAATTTTGGAAAACCCTTCCACGAACCGACGATAATACCCAGCAAGTCCTAAGAAACTTCGGACTTCTTTCACATTCTTTGGAGGCTTCCAATCCAAAACCGCTTCGATCTCCTGAGGATCTACTCGGACTCCTTCAGCTCATACCACATGAGGAAGGAACATTACTTCCTTTAGCCAGAATTCACACTTAGAGAGTTTGGCGTACATTTGCTCGCTTCTTAAAAGTTCTATTACAATCCGTAAATGCTGTGCATGCTCTTCCGGGTTCTTAGAATACACCAGAATGTCATCAATGAACACGACCACAAATTTATCCAAATATTCGATGAACACTCGGTTCATCAACTGCATGAATACAGCAGGTGCATTAGTGAGACCAAACGCATCACTACAAACTCATAGTGTCCGTAGCGAGTTCTGAATGCTGATTTCGGAACATCAGATTCCTTAATCCTCAGCTGATGATACCCTGATCTCAGATCGATTTTAGAAAATACTGTTGCCCCTTGCAACTGGTCAAACAGATCATCAATCCGTGGCAACGGATACTTGTTCTTAATGGTCATCTTGTTCAGCTCTCGATAGTCAATACACAGTCGAGCGATCCATCCTTCTTTCGGACAAAAAGAACTGGCGCTCCCCAGGGCGAAACGCTTGGCTGAATATAGCCTTTGTCCAGTAACTCCTCCCACTACTTTTTCAGTTCATACATCTCAGTAGGTGCCATATGATACGGCGCCTTAGAAATTGGTGTAGCTCCGGCTTCCAGCTCAATGGTGAATTCTACATCCCTTCATGGAGGTAGTCCAGGTAACTTGTCAAGAAATACATCTGGAAATTCGTTCACAACAAGAATGGATGAAAGTTCCACAATTTCGTATTCTTTCTTCATTGCATAACACCAGTATCCGGTACAGCACTGTTTCAACAATTTGACAACTTTCATCGCCTTGATCAACTTTCCTGAGCTTCCCGGTTTCCATCCCTCAAACAGTATTTCGGAACCATCGTCAGCGATCAGCGAGATATTCCTCCTTCGGTAGTTTACAATTGCTCCATATCGATTAAGCCAATCGTCTCCGAGTATCAGGTCGTCTCCTTGCATCTCTATTACAATCAAATTTGAGAGCCACTCTCTGCCTCCAAATGATATAGGGAAATTTCTGGTTTCTAAGTTCCCGACAATCCTCTCTCCACTCGGTAAACCAACAACATAAGGTTCACAAGTATAAAAACCAGAAATTTTCAAACGATTTACACAAGACAAGGATATAAAAGAATGCGTATCTCCTGTATCGAATAAAACCCTAACTGGCTGGGAAAGGATCTGGACAGTACCTGATGCGACAGCAGCATCCTGATCGTCTGTTTTCCTCATCTCGTACAGACGTGGGGGAACAGATCCGGCACTCGATATACCCTTTCGGTCCCACTGTCCTCTGCCTCGCCCGCGGCCAAAATTCTGAGGCATCTGAACACCTTGCTGCGTCTGTTGGATACTGGCTTCCGTCTGGACTGGTTGTGGTGTACGAGCTCTAAAAGACTTTGCAGCCTCTTCACAGAACACCGCACGATGTCCCTCTCAACCACAATCAAAACAAGTCACGGCAGGTAGGGGCAATTCCGTCGATAGTGCCCCGTCTGGGCGCAGTTAAAGCATTTAGTGATAACATCAGTCATAGTTGATGTTGCACCGAAGTTCTTTCCGCTCCTAACTGGGTGCGGAGGTTTCTTGAAAGAGTGAAAGGATGACTGGGCCTTGCGGGGCCCACTGTTCTTGTGCTCTGTAAAAGTACCAGAGACTTTCTGCTTCTTAGATTCCATAAATTTCTCCATAGCTGCTTCCTTGATCTCATACGCCAACGCTTATCCTGGTATTAACGGAGTGTGGTACATTCAAAACCGGACATGTACCTCTGGATTTCTGGTTTCATCCTCATATCAAAATGGATCATCATTTCTGCATCTGTTCTGGCCAGATGTCGAACAAATGCCAGCTGTTGGTTAAACGTCTTAATTGCCTGAGATACTGGCATATCTGAAGGCTGAGCGGAGAAAAACTTGGCTTCCCTCACAGGACGAGGGCAGTACTGAACTTCCATCATCAATTTAAACTCTGTCCAGTCAGCATCATGGTCTACAGGCCGGATGGCTTCCCACCATTCGGACGCTTCCCCTATCAGAAAATATTGAGCGATAGAGGCTCTCCGATCGTCTGGGCAGTTAATTCCGGCAAAGATTTTCTCCAGTTCCTTCAACCAATGGTCCCAGGTGGGAGTCTCAGAAATGACGTCGAATTTGGGTGGTTGCATCTTCGCCACCTCTTGCAGCCACCGGTCACCTCGATTTCCCATGTCCGGGATCCCTTGCTGTCTCTCTCCCAGCTGTAGTCCCACCGCCACTTGCATTCGGTCCACGACTTGGGCGAACTGAGTCATCTGGTTCACCACCTAACGGAGGATTTCTGGTACAGCAGGTTCCGGTTCGTTATTGATAGATCTCTGTGGCTCGCCTGAGTTATGACTGGCCTGATTAGAAGGCGATGCTTCCCTTTCACCATTCCTTCGTCCGCGTCCGCGACCGCGACCACGTCCACGTCCGCCTCTCAACATACTATAAGCATAAATACTTAATATACAGGAAACAATATCATTCGAATGCTCAAGTACAAGGAAATATAACATGCAAAGGATGAGATGGAGTTTAGGAACTTACAACCACCGCCCGCACGAAGACGTAGGCAGTACAGTAATGTTATTCGCGGCCGGTTACCTCAAAAGACATAAATGACCCCTATTTTAACCCAACGGCCAAGATATCCATAATCTTAGCTCCGATACCATATTCTGTAACACCCCCGATATATTCAGGAATATTACAGCGCCGTAAATCCTTTACATAAGAATTGAACAGACATTAACAGGTACAAATGAATGGAAGTAATGGAATTAAGATACAACAGTTCTGACCAAATACTGAAAATACAATTGTTCAACAGAAACTTATTAATACATCACCAAATTCAAATTCATCATGAACGACTACATACTTGAGTACTTATTGAAATAACCAACAAACAACAGTCAAATAAACCCGGTCGGAACATCACTCTGCACCCTCGTCGTCATGCAGCTCCAGTGGTTGTTTTCCCGCTCTCCTGGATCCTGAACATAAACAAAATGTTCACCCCCGAAGGGGTTAGCACAACGATGCTAATACAAGTACCACAACATATTATTCATATCTCACGAAGAATAATAACGTAAACGACAAAAATACCAACGAGGCTTCTCCTACGAGAAACTCATAAATGACCTACACAACTGATAATCACAACAAGATATTATAACATACACATGGTAATTCCGACGATCCAGCGTTCACTGCCTAGAACCCACGATGATCATGTCAGACCAACCCATGGTGGAAAAACCCGTCCGATGATCCAGCGCACGCTAGCATAGATCCCCCGATGATCCCGTCGGACCAATACGAGGTGGACATACAACAACGACATACATGCACGACAATATGTATAACATCAATACATAAAACAAATAAGGTACTTGCCTCGATTCGAAGACAAGAACAATACTTCCACGAAAACGAACACTCGAAGGTCGCCCACTCAATCAATCACGTAACAAGCTCGAACCTTAACAAAAGAAATAATATAGAATTTATCTCACGTCGTACGAATGACTAACAATTCGATTTACGGCCAAAAGCTCATAAAATGTAATCTGTCTGAACTTCTTAGCGCACGCTAAGTACTATGTGTAGCGTGCGTTAAGTCTGCTCGATAGTGCACGCAAACAACAAAGCCTAGCGTATGCTAACTATGCATGGTCAGTACTTCACTAATCAGTCGACTGACTCGTCTGATGGCCTAACGTACGTTACGTAGCAAATGTAGTGTACGTTAACTCATGCTCGATAGCACACGTTAATCTACATAGCTTAGCGTGCGCTAACTGTGCATAGCAGTTTACTACTGGGCAGTAGACTAATCTCATCATGATCAAACCAAATGAAATCTTAAGTGTTAATTTATGTTACCACCATGAATATCATGTTCATACGGTTATGAATGATCTTACGGATAACAACAACTTCGGATTCAAGAATATGTATACTATTATGAAACCATATTCCATTTCGATTACAATTCTTCATGCGATAATTCGGAAGGCTTAACGGTCGATATCAACACCTTTATATCAATAAAAAACTATCATTCTTTCGTTTGATTAACATTCCATCTTTACAAGATAAATCCTTCCATGATCAATCCTTTAGATTCGTCTAACAATAATGATGTTAAAGTCAAGTCCATGATTGCTATGAAAACACCTACTAGATTTGGATTACCAATGATAGAAGCTTCCTCTACTTGTTCATTGTAATAAGATTCGAATCATGATGTTCATAATCAAGGTACTTAAGGCATAATCATCTCAATATTCCAAACATGATGTGGTTTGGATAGTTCACCCAAGAAACTCATTATTTTGCTAGCATGATCATCTTATTCTCCATAACCCGAATCTAGAGTGGGAGATAGAATCAACATACCTTAATATGACGAAATCACTGAACTCCAAAGGCAGAATATGACTCTGGTTGGTTATATGTCACTCTAAGGTGCTACTTCTTTTGAATGATCAATAACAAGAAGTATCCAATGTCCAATGATCAAGTGGATGTGTTATAAGTGTGTCTAAGGAAGATGATATGCCCTCTGGTCTCTCAAAAACGAAAGATGAACGAAGGAAATGAGAACAAAATGGAGTGCTGGCCCATATATAAACTTCCTGTACAAAAGCAGATTAGCGCACGCTACCTATACATACTTAGCGCGCGCTAATAAGAGTTGACTCCAAAACTGTCCAAGTTCATCCGCGGGAATCTTATCCGGTCCTACGTCCGGCTGGCGCATCTGTTAGCCGCCTAGCTCGATAATTGATTACCTAGCGCACGCAAGTCCTACATTCATAGCATGCGCTAGTAGTAGCCGATAGCGTGCGTTAAGCTACCTTCTTAGCATATGCTATCACGAGTTTGCATGAGAAAATTTGCATGAAGATATACTTATGTACAAAGATACCAATGTGAGAAATAACATACTCCAATTATCGAGATCATAAATCCGAATGATACTGGGTTCGAATACAGATGAAATACACAATAATAAATCCGGATATTACAATAAGTGCCTTTATGGAGATGTATACGTATGACACCTTTCACTCCTATCTCTCTTCCCCTCTCGACTGTGTGTGTAGGGCTGTTCTCGGTCCGGTTCGGTTCGGGTATTGTCTTCCCTGGTCCGGACCATTAAGGTATTGAGTATTGCCGGTTACGGTCCTTACCGGTTTCGGGTCTCAACTTCAATACTTGTATCCGGACCGCTAATGTTTCGGGTGAGTATCGGTCCCGGGTATTACAGGCGGGTTTTCGGGTATCTTTGATCGTTAAAAGCCTAATCACCAAAACCTCATAATCGAGACAAGAATTGAGTTTTTTTTTTCAAATGTATGCTAAGGAAATTAAGAGATAAGGTCTTTTAAACTTATTTTTTCTATATTTACTAGTACCTTATACAATATTTTGTAAAATATATGTTTACGAAAAATTATCGGTTTTTTACCGGGTTAACGATTTCGATCCTTATCGGTTACGGTTCTAACTTCTGTACCAGTATCCGGACCACTTATATTTTGGTTGAGTATAGATCCCGAGTATTATCGGACGGTTCTCGGGCGGTTCTCGAGTATACTTGGATCGCTAACAGCCCTATGTGTGTGTATATATATATATCCGCGTGCGTGTGTATTTTATATTTTTTTGGTTGTATTTATTAGGTATTGAATGATATATTCATAGTGGGTTGGATTGGTTTTGGGCTTGGTTTAAGATGGTATTTTAAGTAAGAAATAATTCACTTAGTTTAGGAATCTACTAAGTCCAAATAGATACATCCATTAACTCAAGTTCGACTTAAGCCCATCACTAGTTAATTATTACATTAGGTTAGTGATTGGTATTTAATTAAATAGTTTAATCTTCATCTAATAATTAAATATATTATTTATCAATTATCACTACTACAAAAACAGCATTTACTGACACTTAGTTTCTGACACTTTATCAAAAGTGTTAGTAACTTCGGACATTTGACTCATTTTTTTTAACATAATTGTGTCATAAGATACTGACACTTAAGTATCACTAATTTGAGTATCAGAATTTACTGACACTTAAATATTAATAATAAAAAAACTCAATTTATTTAAAATATAATATTTATTTATAATACTTCACACCTAACCCTACTCAATCGAGAGAAGTCTCTCTATCCCTCATTTACATCAGCACGTCGCCCCCATTCTCACATTCTTCAACTTCACCAACGATGGTTCGATCTCCAGAGGGTTCCTTCTCCCTCTTCCGCAAAATCTTCCTCAAGTAAACATAATCCAACATCTTTGTGCGATTCTAGGGTTCATCTTCATCGAGCATCAATCGATGCATACAATCTTCGTGCGATTCTAGGGTTTATAATTATGATTATTATTCGTTTATCTTCAAATAACCAAATCTGTTTAGTTTCTTTCTTGTGGTTTTTAATTCAGATAGTATAATTATAAATCCTTCACAAGCCTTAATAGGTACTACTTTGTGAATTATCATTTATTGTTGTTGTTGTTGTTGTTGTTGTTGTTGTTGTTTGTTTATTATAGTTATCAGTAAGATGAACAGCTTCAAATAGTTTTTTTTGGGGGGGGGGGGGGGGGACTTCAACTAAACCAGATCCCAATTCTTGCTTCTTAATGGTCTAGGTGATACGAGTCATACCTTATAGTGTAGTACAGCTATTTGCTTATGAGACCTACAAGGTAATTTGAAACTATTTTATACAAGAAGCATATCATCAGTCATATGTTTTATTTTATTTTATTTTTAATGGTGCATTTTTTTCATATTTAGAAACTTTTTCAAGGAAAGGATGGAGAACTATTGGTAATTGGAAGATTAGCGGCAGGTGCTTCTGCTGGCATGACTTCAACTTTAGTAAGTTCAAATAGGAGTGTATGGACTAGAAACGTACTGCTTCAGACACATTGTAGTCTATGACACCCCATGTTATTGTGTTCCGTAGAATAAATATGTAGTCACATCTTTTCTAATTTTTATGGTTGAAGTCAAAGGTCAGAGGGACTTATTGAATGTGTGCTTAACTTCCAATTTTTTCTTAATCCTATAATCTGTGTGTTGAGGTGACGTACCCACTAGATGTTCTTCGTTTGAGGTTAGCTGTCGAACCTGGATTTAAATCAATGACACAGGTAGATAATCCATTAGTTTTGATTTATTGTGATATGGTGCTCAGTATGTGATCTCAAATGATTGTGTTTCTAACAGGTTGGTTTAAATATATTGAGAGAGGAAGGACTTGCATCCTTTTACAACGGTCTAGGGCCTTCTTTAATTGGAATTGCACCTTATATTGCAGTGAATTTTTGTATTTTTGACTTGTGAGCTCACCAGTTCAGCAGTTCTTCCAACCTTTTATTTTTCGGATATTATTCCAATTTATAATTAACTCGACTTAAATTGACTTATTTTGAATGCCAGGGTGAAAAAGGCTCTGCCAGAAAAATATCAAAGAGGACAGAAACATCACTAGCAACAACTCTGGTATCAGCCACTGTAGCCACATTAATGTGCTATTATTACATTTTCTGCATGCCTATTTAGACTATGCGCGACGTGTATATTTTGAGGATGATGTGGATGACAAGGCTGAATATGGTAACCACTTTCACCTTCTTTGTTTTATTCTTACCAACACCACTTTTATTCATGTTACTGGACTCTGGTTTCAAGACTTTCTCTTAATTAAATATCTTGATTTTCAGAACTCCTTCAATGGATGCTAAGAGGGGACATGTTACCCTTCCAAAACAGCATTTACTATGGGCCCGGCAAGGGTGTAGCCAATCTCTATTTCTATCAACTTTTTTTCATAATTAATAAAATTTAACAGCCATTTTCTCTTTGCTTTATTTTCATGTCTTTGCATATATATACCAAAGTTTGGTTACCATCATTTATCTTATCGGGATTAGAAAGGACCTCTGGATTCACATGGATTGGTGTAACTGGAACTGATTCAACATTTGTGGTATCAATGAGTGTATGTGTGGTTTAATTTATCTGATTTCTCTCTCTCTCTCTCTCTCTCTCTCTTCATTTTTTCTAAAAGTACTACGTTTTTATCTGGCTTTCAACAGTTGGTTTTATGACAGAGAGACCGCGTGCCACTTATTGAACATGCCTGTAGGCGTCAACTGTTAGTTGGAACTGTACTGGGTCTAGCAATAGTTGATATGGGAGGTGTGTTGTTTTCTTACATTATTCTATTTTCTTCTATTGGTACAAATAAATTTTAAAGTATTGTTATTGCTTTGTGTCTAAAAGATACTTCGAAGTTTTTGAAATCTATTGGCATTGATTTGATCGTAGTTTCCATTGAAGTATTGTTATTGCTACTAGGCGCATGCGCTGTTTGGAACACAACACAGCAGGTATCTAAGTTTACATATACCAGATTCCTACATATTTGTTCCTATATACATACATACTTATATTAATACAGATGGACATACATACATATATTAATAAGGATGGACAGATTCCTACTCTACAGGTTATGATGAGTACAAAGAGGCTGATATTGAAGAATGACTGAGCTGGAAAATGAATCCATGGTGTAGTTGGCTCTTTGTCACATCAGTTTATGCTTATGCTTATGGTCTGTTTATTTGCTTGTTGGACCGAATTGTGATTCATTTTTTTGCAGGTAAAGCCACAGAAAATATGCTCCTTCATTTTGTTGGACCGAATTGTGAGTCATTTTGTTTATAATTAATCATTCTATATGAATTAAAGCTAATTCTTCTAGCTCTTTTTATTTGATTTTTCATAGATATATTGATAGCATGGTTTACATGATAGCAAACAAATCAGTGTAACACCCCCGATATATTCAGGAATATTACATCGCCGTAAATCCTTTACATAAGGATTTACAAGGCTGAAGAATTGAACAGACATTAAGAGGTACTATCGAATAGAAATAACGGAATTAAGATACAACAGTTCTGACCAAATACTGAAAATACAAATGTTCAACAGAAACTTATTAATACATCTCCAAATTCAAATTCATCATAAACGACTTCGTACTCGAGTACTTATTGAAATAACCAATAAACAACAGACAAATAAACCTGGCTGGAACATCACTCTGCACCCTCGTCGTCATGCAGCTCCAGCGGTTGTTTTCCCGCTCTCTTGGATCCTGAACATAAACAAAATGTTCACCCCCGAAGGGGTTAGCACAATGATGCTAGTACAAGTACCACAAAATATTATTCATATTTCACGAAGAATAATAATGTAAACGACAAAAATACCAACAAGTCTTCTCCTACGAGAAACTCATAAATGACATACATAACTGATAATCACAACATGATATCACAACATACACATGGTAATTCCAACGATCCAGCGTTCATTGCCTAGAACCCACGATAATACCGTCAGACCAACCCGTGGTGGAAAAACCCGTCCGATGATCCAGCGCATGATAGCATAGATCCCCCGATGATCCCGTCGGACCAACACGAGGTGGACATACAACAACGACATACATGCATGAAAATATGTATAACATCAATACATAAAACAAATAAGGTACTTGCCTCGATTCTAAGACAAGAACAATACTTCCACGAAAACAAACACTCGAAGGTCGCCCCCTCAATCAATCACGTAACAAGCTCGAACCTTAACAAAAGAAATAATATAGAATTTATCTCACGTCGTACGAATGTCTAACAATTCGATTTACGGCCAAAAGCTCATAAAATGTAATCTGCCTGAACTTCTTAGCGCACGCTAAGTACTCTGTGTAGCGTGCGTTAAGTCTTCTCGATAGCGCACGCAAACAACAAAGCCTAGCGTATGCTAACTATGCATGGTCAGTACTTCACTGATCAGCCGACTGACTCGTCTGATGGCCTAACGTACGTTACGTACCAAACGTAGCATACGTTAACTCATGCTCGATAGCGCACGTTAATCTACATAGCTTAGCGTACGCTAATCGCGTGCATGGCGCTTACTGAGGCGATGGCCCGATCTCTCAACATGATCAAACCAATGAAATCTTCAGTGTTAATTCATGTTTCCACCATGAATATCATGTTTATACGGTTATGACTGATCCTACAGATAACAACAACTTCGGATTCAAGGATATGTATACTATTATAAAACCATATTCCATTTCGATTACAATTCTTCATGCAATAATTCGGAAAGCTTATCGGTCGATATCAACACCTTTATCTCAATCAAAAACTATCATTCTGTAGTTTGATTAACATTCCATCTTCACAAGATAAATCCTTCCATGATCAATCCTTTAGACTCGTATAACAATAATGATGTTAAAGTCAAGTCCAAGATTGCTATGAATACACCTACTAGATTCGGATTACCAATGATAGAAGCTTCCTCTACTTATTCATTGTAATAAGATTCGAATGTTGATGTTCATAATCAAGGTACTTAAGGCATAATCATCTCAATATTCCAAACATGAAGTGGTTTGGATAATTCACCCAAGAAACTCAATATTTTGCTAGCATGATCATCTCATTCTCCATAACACGAATCTAGAGTTGGTGATAGAATCAACATACCTTAATATGACGAAATCACTGAACTCCAAAGGTAGAATCTGACTCTGGTTGGTTATATGCCACTCCAAGGTGCTACTTCTCTTCAATGATCAATCAGAAGAAGTATTCAATGTCCAATGATCAAGTGGATGTGTTATAAGTGTCTCTAAGGAAGATGATATGCTCTCTGGTCTCTCAAAAACGAAAGGTGAACGGAGGAAATGAGAATAAAATGGAGTGCTGGCCCATATATAAACTTTTTGTACAAAAGCAGATTAGCGCACGCTACCTACACATCCTTAGCGCGCGCTAATAAGAGTTGAATCCAAAATTGTCTCGGTTCGTCTGCGGGAATCTTATCCAGTCCTACGTCCGGCTGGCGCATGTGCTAGCCGCCCAGCTCAATAATTGAGTGCCTAGCACACGCAACTCCTACATACGTAGCGTGCGCTAGTAGTAGCCGATAGCACGCGTTAAGATACATTCTTAGCGTGCGCTATCACGAGTTTGCATGAGAAATTTTGCATGTTGATATACTTTGGTACAAATTTACCAACGAAAGAAATATTATACTCCAATAATCAAGATCACAAATCCGAATAATACAGGGTTCGAATACAGATGAAATACACCATAATAAATCCGGATATTACATACTCTCCTACTAAAAAGGAGTTTCGTCCCGAAACTCAAGACGAAAATAACTCTGGATATCTGGATTTCATACTATTTTCCGTTTCCCATGTGGCTTCTTCCACTCCATGACGTGACCACTGAACTTTGACCAAAGCGATTGGTTTGTTCCTCAACTGTTTCACTCGACTCTCGAGTATCTTGACCGGTCTTTCTTCAAACGTCCCATCCTGAGCGACCTCGATCTCCCCAAAATCAATGACATGACTAGGGTCCGGTATATATCTCCGTAACTGGGATACGTGGAATACGTTATGAACATGGCTCAACGACGGCGGCAATGCCAATCTGTATGCCAACTCTCCAACTCTCTCAAGGATCTCGAACGGTCCGATATATCTCGGACTCAACTTTCCCCTTCTTCCAAAACGGAAGATTCCCCGAGTAGGAGAAACCTTTAAAAGTACGTGGTCTCCATTACTGAACTCCAAAGGGCGACGACGTACATCTGCGTAAGATTTCTGGCGACTCTGGGCGGTCAACAGCCTTTTACGAGTCAAGGCTATCTTCTCTCGAGTCTGTATGATCAACTCTGGTTCTGTCCCAATAAAGTCTGATGAATCGTCCCAACATAGGGGCGATCTACATCTCCTCCCGTATAATGCCTCAAACGGTGCCATCTTAATGGAAGCATGCCAACTATTGTTGTAGGTAAATTCAATCAACGGCAGATGAATTTCCCAATCACTTGACCAATCTAAGGCACAAGCCCTCAGCATATCTTCCACCGTTTGAATAGTCCTCTCGGATTGTCCATCAGTTTGTGGGTGATAAGCTGTGCTGAAGTTCAATTCGGTTCCCAAGGCCTTATGAATTTCTTTCCAAAAGTGAGACACAAAACGGCCGTCTCGATCAGAAACAATGGTCTTTGGCGTACCATGCAATCGAGCTATCCCTAAAATAAATACTCGTGCCAACCTCTCTGGTCCCCACGTGTCCTTAATGCCTAGAAAATGAGCTGATTTGGTTAGACGATCAACTATCTCCCAAATCGTGTCCATTCCTGTCTTGGTTCTCGGCATACTAGTGATAAAGTCCATCGATATGTCCTCCCACATCCATTCAGGAATCGGGAGCATCTTCAACATCCCGGAAGGTCGTTGATGCTCGATCTGAACCTACTGACAAGTCAAGCATTTCGAGACATACTCTGCTACCTCTTTCTTCATGTTGCCCCACCAAAAGTTTGTTCCAGGTCCTTATACATTTTACTGGTGCCCGGGTGGATAGAATAGGGCGTGCTGTGAGCTTCCTTCATAATCGTCTGTTTCAGAACATCGATATTAGGAACTCAGAGTCGGTTCTGAAATCTCAAAACTCCATCATCATGAATTACGAATCCGGGGGCCTTTCCCTTGATCACTTCATCACGTAACCGAATCATCAGAGGATCATCTGCCTGTCTAGATTTGATTTCTTCAGTTAATGATGAAGTTATTTCCATCACGCATAGTTGTCCTTGGACTCTTTGTAACCACATTTCAATTCCTTCTCGAATCATCTCTCGCTGAAGGCTAAGTTCGGAGGTCAGAGTCTCCAGCATCTGAATAGAAACAGGCTTGCGGCTGAGTGCATCGGCCACTACATTCGCTTTGCCTGGATGATACAAAATCTCCAAGTCATAGTCCTTAATCAGTTCTAACCAGCTTCTTTGCTGCATGTTCAACTCTTTCTGACTGAATATGTATTTGAGACTCTTGTGATCCGTAAAGATCTGACAGTGAGTCCCGTACAGATAATGCCTCCAGATCTTTAAAGCAAAAACTACTGCAGCTAGCTCCAAATCATGTGTTGGGTAATTCACTTTATAAGGTTTCAGCTGTCGCGAGGCATAAGCGATCACCTTGTCATTCTGCATCAATACGCATCCGAGTCCTTGGTTCGAAGCATCACTGTAAACTATGAATCCTCCAGTCCCCTGTGGAAGTATTAAAATCGGTGCGGTCGTCAATCTCTTCTTCAATTCATCAAAGCTAATCTGACACAACTCGTTCCACTCAAACTTTTGAGTTTTCTGCAGGAGTCAACTAAGTGGGCGGGAAATTTTGAAAAACCCTTCCACGAACCGACGTTAATACCCAGCAAGTCCTAAGAAACTTCAGACTTCTTTCACGTTCTTTGGAGGTTTCCAATCCAAAACCGCTTCAATCTTCTGAGGATCTACTCGGACTACTTCAGCTGATACCACATGACCGAGGAACATTACTTCTTTTAGCCAGAATTCACACTTAGAGAGTTTGGCATACAGTTGCTCGCTTCTTAAAAGTTCTAATATAATCCGCAAATGCTGTGCATGCTCTTCTGGGTTCTTAGAATACACTAGAATGTCATCAATGAACACGACCAAAAATTCATCCAAATATTCAATGAACACTCGTTTCATCAATTGCATCAATACAGCAGGTGCATTAGTGAGACCAAACAGCATCACTACAAACTCATAGTGTCCGTAACGAGTTTTGAACGCTGATTTCGGAACATCAGATTCCTTAATCCTCAACTGATGATATCCTGATCTCAGATCGATTTTAGAAAATACTGTTGCTCCTTGCAACTGGTCAAACAGATCATCAATTCGTGGTAATGGATACTTGTTTTAATCGTCATTTTATTCAGTTCTCGATAGTCAATACACAGTCGCAGCGATCCATCCTTCTTCCGAACAAAAAGAACTGGCGCACCCCAAGGAGAAACACTTGGCTAGATATAGCCATTGTCCAATAACTCCTCTAGCTGCTTCTTCAGTTTGTACATCTCAGCAGGTGCCATACGATACGGCGCCTTAGAAATTGGTGTAGCTCCAGGTTTCAGCTCAATGGTAAATTCTACATCCCTTCGTGGAGGTAGTCCAGGTAACTCATCAGGAAATACATATGGAAATTCGTTCACAACAGGAATGGATGAAAGTTCCACAATTTCGTCTTCTTTTTTACTGCATAGCACTAGTATCCGGTGTAGCCCTATTTCAATAATTTGACAGCTTTCATCGCCTTGATCAACTTTCCTGAGCTTCCCGGTTTCCATCCCTCAAACAGTATTTCAGAACCATCATCAGCGATCAACGAGATATTCCTCCTTCGGTAGTTTCCAATTGATCCATAACGATTAAGCCAATCGTCTCCGAGTATCAGGTCGTCTCCTTGCATTTCTATCACAATCAAATTTGAGAGCCACTCTTTGCCTCAAAATGATAGAGGGAAATTTCTAGTTTCTAAGTTCCCGACAATCCTCTCTCCACTCGGTAAACCAACAACATAAGGTTCACAAGTATGAAAACCAGAAATATTCAAACGATTTACACAAGACAAGGATATAAAAGAATGCGTAGCTCCTGTATCGAATAAAACACTAACTGGCTAGGAAAGGATATGGACAGTACCTAATGCGACAGCAGCATCCTGATCGTCTGTTCTCCTCATCTCGTACAGACGTGGGGGAACAGATCGGCACTCGATGTACCTGTTCGGTCCCACTATCCTCTGCCTCGCCCGTGGCCAAAATTCTGAGGCATCTGAACACTTTGCTGCGTCTGTTGGATACTGGCTTCCTTCTGGACTGGATGTGGTGTACGGGCTCTAAAAGACTTTGCAGCCTCTTCACAGAACACCACACGATGTCCCTGTCGACCACAATCAAAAGAAGTCACGGCAGGTAGGGGGCAATTCCGTCGATAGTGTCCCGTCTGGGCACAGTTAAAGCATTTTCTGGAAACATCAGTCATGTTTGATGTTTCTCCGAAGTTCTTTCGGCTCCTAACTGGGTGCAGAGGTTTCTTGAAAGAGTGAAAAGATGACTGGGCCTTGCGGGGCCCGCTGTTCTTGTGCTCTGTAAAAGTACCAGAGACTTTCTGCTTCTTGGATTCCGTAAATTTCTCCATAGCTGCTTCCTTGATCTCATACGCCAACGCCTTATCCTGGTATTGACGGAGTGTGGTACATTCAAAACCGGACATGTACCTCTGTATTTCTGGTTTCATCCTCATATCAAAATGGATCATCATTTCTGCATCATTGCGGCGGATGTCGAACAAATGCCAGCTGTTGGTTAAACGTCTTAATTGCCTGAGATACTGGCACATCTGAAGGCTGAGCGGAGAAAAACTCCCGAACTTTGGCTTCCCTCACAGGACGAGGGAAGTACTGAACTTCCATCATCAATTTAAACTCTGTCCAATCAGCATCATGGTCTATAGGCCGGATGGCTTCCCACCATTCGGACGCTTCCCCTATCAGAAAATATTGAGCGATAGAGGCTCTCCGGTCGTCTGGGCAGTTAATTCCGGCAAAGATTTTCTCCAGTTCCTTCAACCAATGGTCCCAGGTGGGAGTCTCAGAAATGCCGTCGAATTTGGGTGGTTGCATCTGCGCCACCTCTTGCAGCCACCGGTCACCTCGATTTCCCATGTCTGGAATCCCTTGTTGTCTCTCTCCCTGCTGTAGTCCCACCGCCACTTGCATTCGGTCCACGACTTGGGCGAACTGAGTCATCTAGTTCACCACTTGATGAAGGATCTCTGGTACAGTAGGTTTTGGTTCGTTATTGATAGATCTTTGTAGCTCGCCTGAGCTATGACTGGCTTGATTTGAAGGCGACGATTCCCTTTCTGCATTCCTTCGTCCGCGTCCGCGACCGCGACCACGTCCACGTCCGCCTCTCAACATACTGTAAGCATAAATACTCAATATACCGGAAACAATACCATTCAAATGCTCAAGTAGAAAGGAACATAACATGTAAAAGATGAGATAGAGTTTAGGAACTTACAACCACCGCCCGTACGAAGACGTAAGCAGTATACTGATGTTATTCGCGGCCGGTTACCTCAAAAGACATCAATGACCCCTATTTTAACCCAATGGCCAAGATATCCATAATCTTAGCTCCGATACCATATTCTGTAACACCCCCGATATATTTAGGAATATTACAGTGCCGTAAATCCTTTACATAAGGATTTACAAGGCTGAAGAATTGAACAGACATTAAGAGGTACTATCGAATGGAAATAACGGAATTAAGATACAACAGTTCTGACCAAATACTGAAAATACAAATGTTCAACAGAAACTTATTAATACATTGCCAAATTCAAATTCATCATAAACGACTTCGTACTCGAGTACTTATTGAAATAACCAATAAACAACAGACAAATAAACCCGGTCGTAACATCACTCTGCACCCTCGTCGTCATGCAGCTCCAGTGGTTGTTTTCCCGCTCTCCTGGATCCTGAACATAAACCAAATGTTCACCCCCGAAGGGGTTAGCACAACGATGCTAGTACAAGTACCACAACATATTATTCATATTTCACGAAGAATAATAACGTAAACGACAAAAATACCAACAAGTCTTCTCCTACGAGAAACTCATAAATGACATACATAACTGATAATCACAACATGATATCACAACATACATATGGTAATTCCGACGATCCAGCGTTCACTGCCTAGAACCCGCGATGATCCCGTCAGACCAACCCGTGGTGGAAAAACCCATCCGATGATCCAGTGCACGCTAGCATAGATCCCCCGATGATCCCGTCGGACCAACACGAGGTGGACATTCAACAACGACATACATGCACGACAATATGTACAACATCAATACATAAAACAAATAAGGTACTTGCCTCGATTGGAAGACAAGAACAATACTTCTACGAAAACGAACACTCGAAGGTCGCCCCCCTCAATCAATCACGTAACAAGCTTGAACCTTAACAAAAGAAATAATATAGAATTTATCTCACATTGTACGAATGTCTAACAATTTGATTTACGGCCAAAAGCTCATAAAATGTAATCTGCCTGAACTGCTTAGCGCACGCTAAGTACTCTGTGTAGCATGCGTTAAATCTTCTCGATAGCACACACAATCAACAAAGCCTAGCGTACGCTAACTATGCACGGTCAGTACTTCACTGATCAGCCGACTGACTCGTCTGATGGCCTAACGTACGTTACGTACCAAACGTAGCGTACGTTAACTCATGCTCGATAGCGCACGTTAATCTACATAGCTTAGCGTGCGCTAACTGTGCATGGCAGTTTACTACAGGGTAGTAGACTGATCTCAACATGATCAAACCAATGATATCCTCAGTTTTAATTCATGTTACCTCCATGAATATCATGTTTATACGGTTATGACTGATCCTACAGATAACAACAACTTCGGATTCAAGGATATGTATACTATTATAAAACCATATTCCATTTCGATTACAATTCTTCATGCGATAATTTGGAAAGCTTATCGGTCGATATCAACACCTATATCTCAATCAAAAACTATCATTCTGTAGTTTGATTAACATTCCATCTTCACAAGATAAATCCTTCCATGATCAATCCTTTAGATTCGTATAACAATAATGATGTTAAAGTCAAGTCCAAGATTGCTATGAATACACCTACTAGATTCGGATTACCAATGATAGAAGCTTCCTCTACTTATTCATTGTAATAAGATTCTAATCTTGATGTTCATAATCAAGGTACTTAAGGCATAATCATCTCAATATTCCAAACATGAAGTGGTTTAGATAATTCACCCAAGAAACTCAATATTTTGCTAGGATGATCATCTTGTTCTCCATAACACGAATCTAGAGTTGGTGATAGAATCAACATACCTTAATATGACGAAATCACTGAACTTCAAAGGTAGAATCTGACTCCGGTTGGTTATATGCCACTCCAATGTACTACTTCTCTTCAATGATCAATCACAAGAAGTATTCAATGTCCAATGATCAAGTGGACATGTTATAAGTGTCTCTAAGGAAGATGATATGCTCTCTGGTCTCTCAAAAACGAAAGGTGAACGAAGGAAATGAGAATAAAATGGAGTGCTGGCCCATATATAAACTTTCTGTACAAAAGCAGATTAGCGCACGCTACCTACACATCCTTAGCGCGCGCTAATAAGAGTTGACTCCAAAATTGTCCCGGTTCGTCCACGGGAATCTTATCCGGTCCTACGTCCGGCTGGCGCATGTGCTAGCCGCCCAGCTCAATAATTGAGTGCCTAGCGCACACAACTCCTACACACGTAGCATGCGCTAGTAGTAGCCGATAGCGCGCGTTAAGCTACATTCTTAGCGTGCGCTATCACGAGTTTGCATGAGAAATTTTGCATGTTGATATACTTATGTACAAAGTTACCAACGAAAGAAATATTATACTCCAATAATCAAGATCACAAATCCGAATAATACAGGGTTCGAATACAGATGAAATACACCATAATAAATCCGGATATTACAATCAGCTACTGGGACGAAGAGCTAGATATGCACATCCCTTGTTTTATTTTGGTTTTTAATTATATTAAGGCTTTCATAGAGCTACTAATATTGATTTCATGCACTTGAATATTGCCTTGTTTAAACTGCTGACTTACATGCTTAGTTTTTGGTTAATTTGTTTTTATCGTGCAGATAGGAATCGGGTTACTTGTTTTCCAACAGCTATTCGAAATTAATGGTATGACTGTGGTTGGACTAGGAGGATTTCACATTATACAGATATTTTTATTATCCATGTTTGGCATGTTATAACTATACTGCTATGAACTTTTTATGCTGGATTTGCTTACCAGCAGCAGCTTGTTCCTGGAATGCGCTTTAGTGCTGCCCCCATGCAGCTTGTTCTCTTTTACTAAGATTATGTAGTACTTTGATTTCGTTCTAGTAGTAGTTTAATAAGATTTTGAATTTTGTATTATCTGCTCTTTTTTTCGAGACTAAAACGTCATCGACTGATGTTGATTATTCAATTTAATAATGCATTTGGGATGTTTTATAAGTAAATTGTCTGTTTGATAATTTTAATTTATGGTAATTTTTTCATGTATTTAAACCGAAAAATATAGTTAAGATAAAAATAGAATTGAGATAAAAATAGATTTTTTTTCACAAATCTGAACATATACTGACACTAAAATAATGTCAGTAATTATTCTTACTGACACTTTATATTAGTGTCAGTAATGCTAAAGTCAGAACATACTGACACTAATGTTTAGTGTCAGTAAAAATAATTACTGACACTAAAAATTAGTGTCAGTATTTTCTGGCTTTAGTATTACTGACACAATTATAAAATGTCAGTAAAAATAATTACTAACACTATTTGTTGATTTTCGTAAGAAGCTCTTTTTGGTTTAAATTCAAAAAATTATTGATTATAATGGTGTTTGTAAAAGAATTTGACAAACATTATAAGCAAAAAATTAAAAAAATCAAAAAATTATATTAAAAACAGTAAAAATAATTAGAAAACTGAAATTTTAAAAAAAATATATAAAATTTTGAAAGTACACCTATTTGATAAATATTTTTAAAACTATACCTATTTAAAAATGGGATAAAAAGAATAAATAAGATACGAGAATTTTAGGTGGAAATCCCAAACGTAAAAACTACGGGTGGACATCAATCCAAAAACTTCCACTACGTGTATGCCAGACTTGCAAAATTCTTCCTAAATAATTAGGAATATCACAAACTCTCAAAAGAGTCTCTCGAAAAAACAAATAGCTGAAGTGTTTAGTTCGAAATAACCAGAAAAATAAAATATACTCTTTCTGAGGGAGATATAAAAATACTAGTACTATTTTTCCTTGACTTTCTTCAAGCAATATTCTCTATTTCTCTTGCTCTTACAACTCTCTAGTTTGCTTGCACTCATCTGCACACAATCATTCTGCAGAATCGAGCTCCACTTATAGGCAATTAACCTCCCAAAGTCTTCACCCATAGCAGCCATTGGTGAAATCTATATTATATGTTCCAAGGGGTGATTAGTTTTTATTTTGAGGTTTGAAAAAAATCAAGAAATACTTATTAAGGGTCTAGTGTATTATCTTAACTAATACTCCAAAAACAAGAGATGTTTTTTTTTTCTCCTCCTCTTCCTCCTAAAGCTTTGGCCTCCCCTCAATCTCCCTGTATTTGTAATTTTTTGTGTGTGAAAATGGGATGATGTTTATGTAATACCCCTAAAACCATCCGGGATATTACAGCGCCGTGGGTCCCGCGCCGGAACCCACCAGGCTAAAAACCATTTCAAAAATGTTTAAAAATGCCAAAAGGCCAATGACGGTAATATTTTAAATACTCAAATATCTTCAAAAACATAGTTCTCAAATACTGTCATAGAATACCATTTAAAAATACAAGGCGAAATGTCAAATCTCGACAGTTCAAAATGTACGTTAAGCCACCCCTTAAACATACCGATAAAATAGTTAGGAAAAAGGGTTTGACGAAATAACCCAAGTTCGAAAAATGCCAAAAGGCCATTTTGAAAGTACACATGAGTTGGTAAAAATACCGAAAAGCCATTTTGAAATATACATACGCAGCCGATAAAACACAGTTCAAAATACACATTAACAGCGGAAATAAAACAACCAGGAATATATACTCAATACTAAAAAACATGCCACAGCCAGTATCACCCGGGAAGCTCACCCCTTCACAACCGCTACTAGCTCGATCTCCGAGTACCTAAAAATAAAGCCCACGACGGGGTCAGCCACAATACTCAACAATGATGTCGATCACATCATCATAAATAATTACATACCAATGTAATAACAAAGTAAGAATACTACCAATGTAATCTTACCGTTACAACCTTACCAATTCATAGCAATCCAAACTAAATCAATCCTTGACATATTCCACATTTCGTATTCTCAAATGACGAAATGAATTCAACAACAATTATCTGTACTGTATTCCAAAAATACCGTTAATCCTCAAAACATCATCATAACTCATAAGTGCGGAAATAATCCAATCTGTGCCAAATCCTGTCCGTCGGATTACACAATCAAATCTCAATATGTATAAACCAATAATACACAACATATCTATAGATCAACTACCACATGGTAATGATAACAAATCCCGAACATCGACATACAGTCCGGATGCTCATACGATCAATAACAATGATCAACCAATACATCACTGAGAATATCATCGACATGATAACTCTAATATGACCAACAAAGGATCAAGGATAACCGAGAGTACCATCAACATGATAACTCCGACACGATCAACAAAGGATCAACAATAACCAAGAATACCATCAATAAGGTAAACTCCAAATGATCAACAAAGGACCAACAATAACCGAGAATACCATCAACAAGGTAAACTCTAAATGATCAACAATAATGGATCTCAAAGAAAAAATACGACTGTCGAAACATACCCCTCGGGTGTATGAACAACCAGTCGCAAACCGTCGAACATATCCAATCATACATGGAACTATGAATGACCAAACAGTATGGCTCAAAGATGGACGTCATGTAATATCCGGTACCCTCGTTTTCCGTTATCTTGAATTGTTTGTGTTTTAACGTCGGACATTTTCTTGTTGATGAGAATCGGAATGATTTCTATCGTGATACTCTATTTGTTTCTATCGCATAGCCGTTTTAGTCGGGTGCAACTTGTTGTCGCATACGTTTCTTTGATTAAATGTGTGCATGTGATGTGGTATGTGATGCGTCGTTAATTGCTCGTTATTGTTTTGAATCATTGCCAGTGGTCTTGTTATGGTCGTCGTGGAGCGTGTTTTCACGCTGTATGTTCTTTCGCGTTGCTTGTAACGTTTCGCCGTTGGACGCGATTTTTTTCAGTTCTTGTGTATCTCGTTGAGTTTTCCTGGTGGGATATTGCTTCTCACTACTTGATTTAAGTTTCGGGACGAAACTTCTTTTAAGGAGGGTAGAATGTAATATCCGCAATTTCGGAATTCCAGTAATTTTCTTTTTTCGGCGGAGGTCCATTTCGACGACTCCCTTGGGACCGTTTCATCATTATGAGAATGATTAATTATGCACTTTTTGTCATCCGAGTTCGTTTCGGTATTGTTTTGTTGAGTCCCGTGTTTCTTAACGACTTTTCCGCACACGAGTTCGATTCTTGTGAATCTCGTCCGAAATTACTGTTTCGAGTTTCCCGTAAGTCCCTTTAACTTTGTTAGACGTGTTGTGAACTTCGGTTTGGTTATTCGATCACGTATCGTGATTTTCGGACGTTTTGGGCCATTTTCGTAATTTCCTAAAGTTTGGGGTAATTACTTTCCGTTGTCGAATTTCGAGCCTTCGGGTGGTCGGAATCTTGTGTTCTCTTAGTGCTTGGATTCGTCTTTGCGAGAACTTTGTAACTGTATCTTCGTTTCATATTCAGGTTCGGGTTTCGGGGTCGTCCGGGCCGTCGGAATTACGGCGAGCGTGCGCGGCAGTCTTGGCTTTGGCGAGTTACGTCCGTAAGGTGCGATTCTGGCCGTAAGTGATCGGCGAGCATGGCACGACGAATGCGATTCTGGCCGTAAGGGCCGAGAGTTACGGCCGTACGGGTGCCAGGCAGCTTCCGGACGAATGCCGGTTACGGCCGTAAGGACCTACTGGGTACGGCCGTAAGACCCCGCCAGTTACGGCCGTAAGCGGTCGGCCAGGGTCGGCTATTTAAGGGCCTGGACCGAGTCATCCGGCCATTTTCACCCTTTTCTTCGTTTCTTCATCAATAATGGATGGATTTGGATGGATATGACATGGAGCAACATGTTTTGGAAGTTGGAATCATAGATTAACATCATCTTCCACCCGGATCGAAGGTAAGAACACCTAAACTTTTGGTTTTTGGATTGTTCTTGAGGTTTCTTGGTGTTTTGGCCGATTTGCTTCGTTTTGATTCATATTATTGTTAGAACTTGATTATAAACTCGTAATCATTCAATACCCTTGAAGTTTTGTGGAACGAATTTGAGTATTTCCTTGCAAAATCGATTGAATTGGACTATGCCCTCAGGGTGTCCGATAAAATGCTTCAATGTGTAAAACTTGGGAAGTTCCATCCATTTTCGTAGAATTGTGATTGAATTGATATCGTTGTGACTTAGGAACGAATTCTTATGAAGAAGTCAAGTCGGAACCCTTCCGTTCGTTGCCTTCTTTGGGGTCCGAGCTTCCCAGTCGAACCGTGTTCTTCGGAGCGTTCGGTAGCGGTTAGTAAGGCAAGTATCTTATTATACGACTTGTATCTTGCGACTAATAATCACGTATGAGATTTATAATGATTTTGCTTGCCTTCGTAAATATGTTTCGTTTGAATTGGTTGTGTTTTCCGCAATTCGAAGGCTTGTGATAATAGTATTATATTGGTATACGTGTTAGCTGTTGTGCAATGTATTGTGTACCGAACATGTGTTATGTTGGTTGTGTGTCGTTGATTGTTGATAGTTGTTGAGAGTGTTGAGATTGTGTTTTGTGGTGATCAACGTGATTGATTAATTGTGCTCATTGTTGTATGTAATGTGAATGTGAATGTGGTGTGCTGGAACGCTAAGTTCACTCGTGTGGGTTCGACGGGGCCTACGAGGATTCATGGCACAGGTCCATGGGATTAGAACTTAGTGTGTGGTGCTGAAGTCCAATCGTGCGGGTCTGACGAGGCCTACGATGATTCATGGCACAGGTCCATGGGATCAGGACACAGTACGTCCAACCGTGCGGGTTCGACGGAACCTACGGTGACACGTGACACAGGTTCACGAGGTCGGGACTGGTTGTTTTGATTGTTGTGTTTGCTCAATCCGAGTGGGTTGATGAACCGACGGAGACTCGTGGCAAGCGATCACGGAGTCATGAGCATGATTGATTGTTGTCATTATTGTGATTGGTTAAGTCCGTACGGGTTGTTGAACCTACGGAGACACGCGACAGGGGATCACGGTGTCACGAATCATGTTTTGTAAATCAAACTCTTGGTAAGAATGTTTTAAGAAAATAATGTTGGGCCGAGCCCCACGAGATTTATGGAAATGTTTTCGTACTGTAAATTGTTGAAATACAATTTGAGATTTGGGTTTAGACCCTAACATTTTCGAAAGGTTTTGAAATTCTAAAAATTCCCGAGATGATAATCTTATTTTCGAATGCTTCATAGCTCATCTTTCCTTGTGAAAACCTCCCGGGGATATTTTGATACTTGATTGTTATATTTGATTCACAATTATTACTTGCTTGTTATATTTCGTATGATTTTATACTTGCACTAGTAAAACAGTGGAGTTTTACTAACCCCCGAGTAATCGGGGGGTGGATGTCTGTTTTGCGTCCAGGTACATGCAGATTTAGGGGAGCAGTCACAGGATTGGCACAAGAGGATGACGAGCTGCGATATTAATCATGAGTCGAGAGTTGTTTGATTTTTGTTGTGTTGTTAGAGTTGATTTCAATCTTCCGCTGTATTGTATTTCGACCCCTGTGTGGGTAATGTCGTTTAAGTCAGTTTTGTTGTTTGGGGTTGTGTGACCTCATCGGTCTGTGTATTCACGTGTAAGTGACCATAACGGTCTAGATTATTTTATTGTTTGACCATGATCGGGCAAGCATTTGGTTGTTTATGTATGTTTAGCCTGGTAGATCCTTGTAGAAAGGGTCTACGGCGTGTAATATTTCCCATATGGTTTTGGAGGTGTTACATTTATGGTATCGGAGCTTAGGTTGCGGAAACCTAGGCTGTCGGGTTGAGTCAATTCGTGATTTGTCGAGTAATGTGTTGTCTTGTCATTCGAGTCGTCAGTGACAAATTGAGTTATGCGTAGTCACAACGTGTCGGTTATGTTGTCGGACGAGATTAGTATCGTGGGCGACTGTCACCTCCGTGCGACCTGTGGATGTAAGTCTCCTCCTTTATGCTTAATACCTGTGTATCTCGATTTTATCTTAGTGAGTTAATTGCGGTGCATAATTTTATTTATACAGTGTTGTGTAATATAGTTGTAGTTAATACTTGTGACACATAGTATGTGTATAGAACTGGGCACGTTATTGTTTTATCTTTGAACCACCGGGTGGGGTGGTATGTTGTGAAAGTTGTAAACCTTGATGGGTTTCGAAAAGGTACCGACAGTAGAGTTTGTGAGAAACTCCGATGAATGATTTTGCTGTGTGTTTAAACTTGATACCACGAGATACATTTGATTGAATTGGCGACCCTAGTTGCCATTTGAGTATGTGGTTTTAAATTCGACTGTTTTTCGAATGTTGTAATTTTTGTCCGCTATGGGTAAGTTTGAGAATATTTTCTGAAGGACTTTACAGCTTGAGAATTTTTGTAGAAATCGATTTTTGGAAAATATTTTGGTGGTGCGGTCAAACCACGGTTTATATGGATTTTTGAAAAATTTGTTAAATTTTGACAAATGGGCCGTGTATTTTCAAATGACATAATCAGACGGTATTTGAAAAATGTGTTTTGAAATACTTCGGACATTGTAAAATATTACCGTCGTTTTGGTTAGGAACTAAAGGATTTTGGGAAATTTTTATTTTGCAGAACGATTTTTGGTTTTCGGAATTTTGAACTTCTTATGTCCACGTGTTGGGGCTAAGTGGTTGTGATAAGTTTGTAGTGTTGTTGTGCTCGCCGGAGAATGTTTCAGTGTTTTCTAAATGTTGAGATACATGGTTTTTGATTAAACGATCGAGGTATTAAAAGTGTTTTCAAAAATTTCATTTCACCAAATTTTTCAGACTTGATAATTTTAAAATTTTATCATTAATACCCCGGAAATATTTTATTTTTGCTGCTAGTGTTTGATCCCTACGATACGTGTGTGGTTTTGACTGTGTTTGATTTGGTAAAATCCAAACACCTCTGTTGATGTGACTGTGTGAATTATTTTTGAATGAAGTTCTTAAATTACAGTGTTAGTTCGTGCACTTGTGTGATGGCTTGGAGTTGATGCTTTATCATGCTGCTATTATCGTCCTATGTTGACGTTGTGACGTTTGTTTGGTTGCTTTATTCTGCTTGGTCGTCTGTTCAGTATGCCGAGAGGTCATGGCCGAGGACGTGGTCGTAGTCGTGGTCGTGATCAGGAGCGTGAGAGGGCGACTCCCTCCTGGCCGAGTACCAATCAGCTCAGTACAGATCAGAGACATTCGACTAGCGTTAATGTTGACGTTGGCGCCACCACCATCCTTCATCAGGTGGTTGATCAGTTAGTACAGATGAATCAGGCCGTACATCGGAATGAGAATCCAGATGGGGATAACGGGGCTAGTAAGTGGTTACAAGATGTGATGAGGATGCAGCCGCCCCATTTTGTGGGTTCGTCTGACTCGTTAGGTTGGGAAAGCTGGCTCTTCCAGTTGGACAGAACATTTGATGTTGTAGCTTGTCTGGATGAAAAGAGGGTACCCATTGCTCAGTACTTGCTCGACAAAGAAGGCTAGATCGGTGGCGGTGTAGTGCTGCGGTCATTACACCTACATGGGCTGAGTTTAAGACCGCCATGGAGGCAGAGTATTGCCCGTTGCCAGTTCGTGAATGCAGGATTGTTGAGTTTTTCTCGGTTACGCCCCAGGATGTGTCGATATCCCAGGCGATAGTCGATTTTAATCGACAACTGGCTTATGTTCGTGATCAAGTGAGAAGTGAAGCGGACAAGGTCCGATACTTCAATATGCGCATGAAACCCCATATCCATGAGAGTATGGCTCCGCTCATGTGTACCACCCTGAAGGAATATCAGGACCGAGATTTAGCCATTGAGATGGCCGTTTCTGTGACGGAATCTGGTTCAGAGAGTAAGAGACAGAAGACCTTGAGTAACTTTTCAAGAGGCCAGAGAAGTGAGATCCATGAGCCTGTTGCTTTGCAGTTTCCTTCTGGGAGCACTCCTCATTCGTTTGATCAGTCTAAGAATCCTACTCACGAGCTGAGTAAGATAAGCGGTGTGAAGTTATGTTTCAATTGTAGCCGTGTGGGCCATACTCGGAAGAATTGTCGCTCGCCGCAAGTTAACTGTTTCAAATGTGGACATGTGGGACATCAGGTGGTACACTGTGAGACCGTCGTTGAGATGTTCGGGAGCCGAGATCCCACCCCTATGCATGGAGATCTCAGTGGCGCCCAGTAGCATAGTTGCGTGTTGTATTTGTGTTGTAATTCGAGTAGAGATTGATATTTGTTGCGTGAACTTTTTGGTTTTGTTTGTATTCTACCCTGATGTTTTGTTTTAAGTTTCGGGACGAAACTTATTTTTTGTGTGATAGAATGTAATATCTGGTACCCTCGTTTTCCATTATCTTGAATTGTTTGTGTTTTGACGTCGGACATTTTCTTGTTGATGAGAATCGGAATGATTTCTATCGTGATACTCTATTTGTTTCTATCGCATAGCCGTTTTAGTCGGGTGCGACTTGTTGTCACGTACGTTTCTTTGATTAAATGTGTGCATGTGATGTGGTATGTGATGCATCGTTAATTGCTCGTTATTGTTTTGAATCATTGCCGGTGGCGTTGTTATGGTCGTCGTGGAGCATGTTTTCATGCTGTATGTTCTTTCGCGTTGCTTGTAATGTTTCGCCGTTGGGCACGATTTTTTTTCAGTTCTTGTGTATCTTGTTGAGTTTTCCTGGTGGGATATTGCTTCTCCCTACTTGATTTAAGTTTCGGGACGAAACTTCTTTTAAGGAGGGTAGAATGTAATATCCGCAATTTCGGATTTCCGGTAATTTTCTTTTTTCGGCGGAGGTCCATTTCAACGACTCTCTTGGGACCGTTTCATCATTCTGAGAATGATTAATTCTGCACTTTTTGTCATCCGAGTTCGTTTCGGTATTGTTTTGTTGAGTCCCGTGTTTCTTAACGACTTTTCCGCACTCGAGTTCGATTCTTGTGAATCTCGTCCAAAATTACTGTTTCGAGTTTCCCGTAAGTCCGTTTAACTTTGTTAGACGTGTTGTGAACTTCGGTTTGGTTATTCGATCACGTATCGTGATTTTCGGACGTTTTGGGCCATTTTCATAATTTCCCAAAGTTTGGGGCAATTACTTTCCGTTGTGGAATTTCGAGCCTTCGGGTGGTCGGAATCGTGTGTTCTCTTAGTGCTCGGATTCATCTTTGCGAGAATTTCATAACTGTACCTTCGTTTCATATTCAGGTTCGGGTTTCGGGGTCGTCCGGGCCGTCGGAGTTGGCCACGGCCGAGCCACGGCCGCAGCAGGTACTGGCCTGGCCGAGTTACGTCCGTAAGGTGCCGGTTACGGCCGTAAGTGATCGGCAGGCATGGCCTGACGAATGCCGGTTACGGCCGTAAGGGCCGAGAGTTACGACCGTACGGGTGCCAGGCAGCTTCCGGAAGAATGCCGGTTACGGTCGTAAGGACCTACCAGGTACGGCCGTAAGTGATGAGTTACGGCCGTAAGTCCCTGCCAGTTACGGCCGTAAGCGGTCGGCCAGGGTCGGCTATTTAAGGGCCTGGACCGAGTCATCCGGCCATTTTCACCCTTTTCTTCGTTTCTTCGTCAATAATGGATGGATTTGGATGGATATGACATGGAGCAACATGTTTTGGAAGTTGGAATCATAGATTAACATCATCTTCCACCCGGATCGAAGGTAAGAACACCTAAACTTTTGGTTTTTGGATGTTCTTGAGGTTTCTTGGTGTTTTGGCCGATTTGCTTCGTTTTGATTCATATTATTGTTAGAACTTGATTGTAAACTCGTAATCATTCAATACCCTTGAAGTTTTGTGGAACGGATTTGAGTATTTCCTTGAATAATCGATTGAATTGGACTATGCCCTCAAGGTGTCCGATAAAATGCTTCAATGTGTAAAACTTGGGAAGTTCCATCCATTTTCGTAGAATTGTGATTGAATTGATATCGTTGTGACTTAGGAACGAATTCTTATGAAGAAGTCAAGTCGGAACCCTTCCGTTCGTTGCCTTCTTTGGGGTCCGAGCTTCCCAGTCGAACCGTGTTCTTCGGAGCGTTCGGTAGCGGTTAGTAAGGCAAGTATCTTATTATACGACTTGTATCTTGCGACTAATAATCACGTATGAGATTTATAATGATTTTGCTTGCCTTCGTAAATATGTTTCGTTTGAATTGGTTGTGTATTCCGCAATTCGAAGGCTTGTGATAATAGTGTTATATTGGTATACGTGTTAGCTGTTGTGCAATGTATTGTGTACCGAACGTGTGTTATGTTGGTTGTGTGTCGTTGATTGTTGATAGTTATTGAGAGTGTTGAGATTGTGTTATGCGCGTGTGATGTACGATTTTATGGTGTTCAACGTGATTGATTAATTGTGCTCATTGTTGTATGTAATGTGAATGTGAATGTGGTGTGCTGGAACGCTAAGTTCACTCGTGTGGGTTCGACGGGGCCTACGAGGATTCATGGCACAGGTCCATGGGATCAGAACTTAGTGTGTGGTGCTGAGGTCCAATCGTGCGGGTCTGACGAGGCCTACGATTATTCATGGCACAGGACCATGGGATCAGGACACAGTACATCCAACCGTGCGGGTTCAACGGAACCTACGGTGACACGTGACACAGGTTCACGGGGTCAGGGTTGGTTGTTGTGATTGTTGTGTTTGCTCAATCCGTGTGGGTTGATGATGTAATACCCGAGAATTTTGTCCCGGGTTCGTTGAGTTTTCTGGGCTTTATCGAATTGTTATTGGCCTCATCGTTGGAATTTTGTGCCATGTTTGGGTGTGCCTTGTTGGGACATGTGTTTGGAGACGTTTTGGATCACTAGGTGAGTTTTTGGGTTTTTGTAGTGTAGCGCACGCTAATGCTTATGGCATAGCGCACGCTATGGCGTTGTGGTTAGCGCACGCTACCGAATGTGAAGCGCACGCTAACTGGCCGTCCAGAGAGTCCAAGAGCCGCTGGACTGGGACTAGAGTCTCGTTAGCGCACGCTAAGATTCGTTTCTAGCGCACGCTATCGACTTCTTAGCGCACGCCATTTATTCTTCCTAGCACACGCTACCGGGTAGGTGGAGGTCTGTCCAGGAGCTACTGGGCTGTATCCGTGGCTCGTTAGCGCGCGCTACATGTGTGTATCTAGCGCACGCTAACCTTGTTATTTGTGGTAGTTCTGAGAGTTGACCTCGTTAGCTCGCGCTAATGCTGTCTAGTTAGCGTACGCTAATAACTGACCAGTATAAATACTGGACATCAGCGTTTAATCATCATTTCTCACCCTTTCTTCGTTTTTGTGGCGGCTGGAGACGGGAGAAGACGGGGAGCGACGTCTTTGGCCTACCCTACTCTTTTCCAAGGTGGTTTGGAAGATCCTTGTCAATTATATCATCCAATCCTTGTTCTTCATCGGATCGTAGAACCCTTGTTATGTAATTTTGGGGGTTTCTTCGTGATTCTTCGATTTAACCCGTGGTGGATGAATTAATTATGGTATTCTAGTTGTCTTGGCCATGATCTTCGGATTTTGTAACTCATATATCGATTTTTATCACTCGGGACTTGATTTTCGATTTCTTGGAAGGAACCCTCGGATCCTTGTTGTTTTTCCGGTTGATTCGGATTCCGTTTAACGTTATTTATCCGTGGTGATGTTATTTTCGTAGCGATCGTGAGGTTGTCGAATTCTTGGTCGTTTTTGGAAGTTCGAGGGCTATCCGACTGTGTTCGTTCGTTGTTCCGTTGCTCGCGGTACCAAGGCAAGTATCTTGCCCATACATTACGTGTTTTGTGAATATGATGGTTGAAAATTGACGATACGCGCTAAACGAATTGTTGGCAACCATTTTTCTAAAGAATCGGTATATTTACAATTATGGTTTTCTTAAAGGACGAATCTTGTGTTCGAGACTTAATGTGCTTATTTGACTATGTGTGTTAGTGTTGAGTATAGGAACTCCCTACCTTCGGAGGATGTCATTAGGTGTGAATATGTCGTCGGTAATTTGTAGTTAAATCCTTTTGTTATAAATTGTGCGTGGATTCATGTGGTTATCGATGGATATATGAGTTGTGTGATATTGGTTGTGTCGTTCGTTGTTGTTGAGATAAGTGTGTTTCTTTGTGGACAGTATTAATTTTGGTTCGTGAGTATCTGTTGGATAATATGGCCATTTTTGCAAAATACCTCGACTATATATATTGTGATTGACTCTTGAGGATTGCGGTTTTGGAAATGAGAATTGATGAGAGTTGTAAGTTTTCCTCGGGTACTCTCACTCGGGGATTGACTCGACGGGGTCACACGGGGACCTGGTGGCTAGCGGCTGTACCGGGCCGCGAGGGTTACTTCGAGTAGGCATTCTCACCTGGGGATTGCTCGACGGGGCATACAGGGACTTGGTGGCTTTAGGGCCGGACCGGGTCGCGAGAATTGCCAGAATGTTTGTACTGATGAATAATTGTGATATGTCCGGAGTATCACAATGCTTGGTGCTTAGGGTCGAGAGACATTATATATCGAGTCTTGGTGTTTGACTAAAATGGCATAAACATAATGTGTTATGTGTAATGTATTTTTGGAAGTGAATTGAAGTGAATGAACGGGTCGTGGACCCTGTGTTGGTGATCGAAATGGTTGGGTCGTGGACTCTGTGTTTTCTGACTGGAATGAATTAGGTTGTGAACCCCGTGTTTTGTTAATCGGTTTTGCATTTTTGGAAAATGAACTTTGGGGTGGTGACCCTAAGTGGCTTTGGTAAAATTAAGAACTTTTCAATCACAAATGTTTTCAAAACTCCCGAGATTTGGAAGTGGTTGCAAAGTGCTTACTTGTTTCGTTTTACTTTCAAGACTTGAACTATTTTTAATTATCAAAATATCTCGGGAAATCTTTTGTTGTATTCTCGGAATGTGTTATGTATGGCTAGTATTTACACTTTATAATTGTACTAGCAAAACAGTGGAGTTTTGCTAACCCCCGAGTATTCGGGGGGTGGATGTCTGTTTTTGCATCCAGGTACATGCAGGTTTGGGAGCAAAACACAGGATCGGCGCGAAGGATGATGGAAGGCAAATGATACTAATCACATGAAGGCTAGTTTTGGGTTTAGTTAGTCGGAGTATGTGTATGGTCTTTTCCGCTGTCGTACTTTTTATTTATGAGTGTATTTTACCGTTGCATGGGTATGAGTCGAGATAGAAATGTGTATTTTTGACTTGTATGTTAGTGACGAAAGACCAAGTTGGTCTACGGATTTGGTATTTTATCATGTCGGTATGTAATTTATTGTGTGGTTTCGATGTCTAGCCTGGTGGATCCTCACGGAGAGGGTCTGCGGCGTGTAATATTCCCGGTTTGATTCTGGGGCTGTTACAGATGAACCTATGGAGACTCGTGGCAAGCGGTCATGAGCATGATTGATTGTTGTCATTGTTGTGATTGGTTAAGTCCATGCGGGTTGTTGAACCTATGGAGACACGTGACAGGGGATCACGGTGTCACGAATCATGTTTTGTAAATCAAACTCTTTGTAAGAAAGTTTTAAGAAAAGAATGTTGGGCCGAGCCCCACGAGATTTATGGAAATGTTTTAAATCTTGTAAATTTTGAAATACAATTTGAGATTTGGGTTAAGACCCTAACATTTTCGAAAGGTTTTGAAATTCTAAAAATTCCCGAGATGATAATCTTATTTTCGAATGCTTCATAGCTCATCTTTCCTTGTGAAAACCTCCCGGGGATATTTTGATACTTGATTGTTATATTTGATTCACGATTATTACTTGCTTGTTATATTTCGTATGATTTGATACTTGCACTAGTAAAACAGTGTAGTTTTACTAACCCCCGAGTAATCGGGGGTGGATGTCTGTTTTGCGTCCAGGTACATGCAGATTTAGGGGAGCAGTCACAGGATTGGCACAAGAGGATGACGAGCTGCGAAACTAATCATGAGCCGAGAGTTGTTTGATTTTTGTTGTGTTGTCAGAGTTGATTTCAGTCTTCCGCTGTATTGTATTTCGACCCCTGTATGGGTAATGTTGTTTAAGTCAGTTTTGTTGTTTGGGGTTGTGTAACCTCATCGGTCTGTGTATTCACGTGTAAGTGACCATAACGGTCTGGATTATTTTATTGTTTGACCCTGGTCGGGCAAGCATTTGGTTGTTTATGTATGTTTAGCATGGTAGATCCTTGTATAAAGGGTCTACGACATGTAATATTTCCCATATGGTTTTGGGGGTGTTACACGTCATAGTACGCCCGATCCGGAAATGTGTCCGTGCACGAGCCACCCCGGGTATCGATCAAATACACGTGTGGTCTTGTACCTAATTAGCCTCACGAACTACGTCTCGTGTGCACGGTTCAATGTGGAAACATCCACGCATTACCATCATGTGCCCGGCTAAAAATCCTACACAATAACCAATCGGCACGCAGATATGACTCCAGATATGTCACGATCCAACACGACAACGAAACTCAAAGAATCACATATCCAATAAGGATCAAAAGACTCACTGAACTAAACAAAGATAAACTGACAAAGAAAAGTCGACACGACTAATCAATATCCAAAACAACAACCCTGGGATCATCAACCCCGACAAATGATCTACACGATCGACGATCTCAATACAATCAGCCCTGGGATCATCATCCCTCAACAAAATAATCAATAGGAATCCCAATATACGAAACATGATCGTACAACATATACAACATTTCAACATAATAATTATCTCATAACTGAACAATACTTAAATTACCTCAAAGCCGAAGACAACATCCTTTCCACGAACAACATCCCTGAACGAATACACAGTTATACAAATAATCTCAAATAAGATACCATCCATTCAATACCAATAAACCTTTATCCCGATACTTATGTCATCACGATAATTATTCTCGATATCCGATATTCTATATCCTTGACCAAAGATAACTCACATCTTCCTTGAACAAAATTAAATCATATACCTTATGATTTATTACAACCAGAGTACGATATACAAACTATTATCCCGACAACTTACATTTCTAACAACATTGCTATACGAATTATAAATGAAATAAAAACGAAACCATTCATCAAATATTGTAAACTAAACAAGTAGAAACTTGCCTCAATACCGATACTACGAAGCCGTTACCAAAATCCATCGCCTTCGTCTACGAGCTCCTCAGCCCCAACCAAAATCAATCTACAAACTCTTCGGCCTTAACTGCAACACAACGATCATAATCCACGATCAAAACATCACAACCTATTGCAATAACCGATTAACACACATTCGATAAAAATCAATAACCGACATACCCAACCAACAAACTCAACGGTTCAACGAAACCTCGATCATATACATAAAACCAAATAATCCAACTCAACAAATACGAACTCATATACACAATACAAGCCGTAACTCGATGATCACAAATAACAATCAATAACCGATCAATAAACACAACGGCTCTATAATATCCCGATTAAATACAAATCCAAACAACCCGAACCAATCAAACACGAATTCAAAACCACAATACGATTCCACAATCCGAAGATCATATCAATAATCAATTTAAACCAATAAGGGTCTAATATTACCGATTCCAAATTCAATCTTAAATACGGATACAAGTTTCCTCCTTGTAAATTCATAATATAAACCAATCACCGATTATCATCATCAATCCGGACGATCCAACTAATTAAACATCATAGATAACCATATTCCAAGGGTTTCAAATAATTCCATTATTCGATTTGAACACTTGTTCAATACGTATGAATTCTCAAACTCAAAAGTGAATCATAACCTTATCAAATCCGAAATCATATTCGTATTCCTATACGAATATTGTATCACAACACATAACTTAGTTTTAGATATGAATATTCCATATTCATATCCAAAACACCAACATCACTTAAACATGTTCATCAATTCATATATAATCCAAGAGTTCCTTAAGAACACAACTTATTCCGACATCACATTCAAAATGCTCAAACGACATAATCCGATGTGTTCTAACATCTAAACAATCCTTATTCAAAATTCAAGGTGTATATAATCATGTTCTTCAACATATATACTTCTCATAACATCATGAATCGCAACAAACTACCAAGAACATCGAGAATACTACGATTCCATAATCATAACGACATAATCAACGCATTTGATCATCAATTCATTATCTTCTGTTGTGTCGAGAATTATACTCCTCGACCGGCGATCGCCTCAGAAACCGGGCGACCGTGCCGAAGCCCAGCAGCTAAGGCAGATCTACCGACCGAAGGCCCCAGGACAAGTCCCGGTGCCGAGCGATCGACATCTAAGACGATCGTCTCTCGGTACTTGGCGATCGACTTCTGGTGGCCGACTAGCAGACGATCATCTCTTGGCACTTGTCGATCGACCCTTGATGACCGACCGATGCCGACCTCTGGTGACCGACCAATGACGACCGCCTCATGCCGCTCGAAGCCGATGATCATCCAGTCGGCAAAGGCCGAAGCTCAGGACAGAACCCACGTGCAGTGCCGAGACAAGATCCGCATTTAACGGATCATTGACCACAGCCTGTCATCATCTTCCCACCAGCCGACAGGCCCGCCGAAAGGTGTCAGTAGGACCGCCCGTGACAGCAACTCAGGACGCGTGCCGGTTCCTCATTGGACCGCACAGCTGGCTGCCGGCAGCAGCCTTGGACTTTAGGCAGACATCCCATGTGACTTAAAGACGAACGCACCATTATTATATTGGACGAAAGGCGATCGCCGGCCAGAAAACAAGGCATCTCGGCCCCTATAAATAGAAGGCTGCCTGCACTTGGAACTCTCTGGGATTCTCGGCCAACACTCTGAACTCCCGGACACTTCCGTCGGATTCAGCACATAACTTGGCTTTCTTACTCTTGGCAACAGCTATCTCTCGGTTCCTTCTTCTCTCTCAGCATCTCCTACACGGAATACGATCGGCAGAGAGCAAGAACACCAAAGCTTCGCTCAAGAGCTAGATAAATAGGGTCTTTTACACTCATTGTATTTAGATTCTCACATTAATACTTATATCCACGGATATTTATATTAATAACATCTCGCGAGAGCATTCAAGCCCGGGCCTAACAAACCCGACAAATCTTGTGTTATTCGCACCCCCTCGGACGTGCTCTCGCAATTTGCTGTTGCTCGACTATTCCAGCAATATCTATCTTCAGATAATATTTCGGGCAACAACAATTGGCGCTAGAAGAAGGGGATCTAACCCTCAATTTTTTATTTCTACCGTCTCGAAGAACACTCACTATTCTCCGGGGCATATACCTGAAGAAACACTCACTGTTCTTCAGAGAAAGCTTTCAGAATCATGACTTCTACCTCCTCATCGAAGAAAGCCGCTGGCCGATCCGCCAGACGCCTCGTTCCGTCGCAATCCGAGCCATAGCCGATGGCGGAGGGTAGCCACCGCGGTCCGAGACGCACGATCCCGCCCCTGAGGGACGGCCCAAGTCTCTCGCTTGATCAGTTCCAAACCGCGGGACAGATTGAGGAGGCCATGGCCATCCTACAGGAGCGACTGAGTGCTCTCGACGCGCCTCCCACTATCACCCCCTCGGCCATCCACCGGATGACCAAACGGAAGTACAAGGCGTTGATGACCGAGCGATCGCCAGGAGACTCCCGTTCGCAAGAAGAGGCGCTCGCCAGCCGGGGCACCTCTATTTTCGATCGCCTGTGCAGCGACCCATCTTCGCGGCAAGGCGGTCGGCCCGACCACGAGGCAGCGGAGCTCGAGTCCGTCACCAGGAGTTCGGCGTATCCGACTCCTAGAAGGCCGACCAGCCATCTGGCTCTCCCTCGCCAAATAGCCGAGGTCGGCAACAGCGGAGTCAGTAGATCGGTACACGATCGCCTCGGCTCCCGCTCCAAAAGCCGATCCACGAGCGACCATGCTACAGCAATGGCCGCGATGCAACGCCAGCTCGACGACATGAAGGCGCTCCTAGAATCTGGGGCAGGCGCCAAGAGCAAGATCGCCGGGCCGAGCGAGCCGCTCGCGGCCCACATCGAGCTTGCCCCCGTGCAGCATAAGATCGCTCCTCCGCAAACACCTTTGTACGAGGGGAGATCAGACCCCGAAACACACCTGAGCAAGTACAACATCTACATGACCGGGTGCGGGGCATATGATGCGACCAGGTGCCGAATGTTCCCTCTGACGCTGGACGACCTTGCCCACAGGTGGTACGCCTCATTGCGCCTCGGTCCATCGGCACCTTTAATCAACTGGCGAGCGACTTCACAGCGCATTTCGCCACCAGGGTCGCTAGGCCAGAAGGTCCTCATCGCATGACGCAAATCAGGCAAGGGGAAGAAGAGTCCGACTCGGACTATATCGACCGGGTAGACGAGATCATCCTCAACGGCGAGCCCGTAAACGATGAGATCACCTTATACGCGGTCCTAGGGGGTTCCATGGTCTTTCGCCTATGTTCAGGCATCTTACGAAGGACCAACCCATGACCTACGCGATCTTCCGCGCTAAAGCCGCAGACTTTCTGGCCAGGCAGAGGTTTCTTCTGAGCCTATGAGCAGCACGATCGGCGCCTGAACGACGATCTTCAGTCTTCCAGCTCGATCGCCGGTATCAAGCAACATCACCAAAACCGTAGGACTCGTTCGCCATCTAGAGTTCACCATCTAACATGATGGACTAAGACACGAGATCGCCTCCACCACACAACGTACACCGTCGAAGGTCGGCATCTACATGACGATCCGAGGTGGAAGAGTGCAGCCATGGTCCTGGGTGTTGATGGAACCGGCTGCTTCGGCCATGCAAGGTCCCTTTGGGCCAAGATCGCTTGCCCTTCGTTTAAATATGAGGCCGGCGTAGTCTGAGGGCCCTCCAAAACTAATCAGTGGACACGTTCGCCCGCCCTCAAAGGTTCATCATCTAACGTGGTGAACCCAGACAATGCGACGTGCCACTACCCCCGTCTCAACGTACACCGTCGAGGTTCGCCATCTTCATGGCAGGCCGAGGTGGAAGCAGAGCTAACAAGCCGCGGAAGTGGAGTTGATTAATCCGACGACGCCCCGCGCAAGGACTCCTCTACACCGAGACCTCACGCCCTTCGTTTAAGTACGAGGCGAGGCACAGCCTAACATAGGACCCTCACAATAAAATGAGTCACGAGACAGATAATGTCGTTCGCGCATAAGACACAATCATGGAGTCGGTCCATCGAACTCCGCGACTATGCACGGTTCCTCAGCGAAGAAACCATCAAGTTTCTACGAGGGATCGGCCAATGTTGTTTTTTGCAGGTACAAGACCGAAAGATAGCTAGCCATTCGACCAGATCGCCCAAGTCCGAAACCAAAGTCCGCTCAACGGATCGCCCGTCCTCATCCTACACGATCGCCAGCAAGAACCACCTCGCCCCATGTCTTCAGCATCGGATCAAGCTGGGGGGCAATTGTTGTCTCGAGAATTATACTCCTCGACTGGCGATCGCCTCAGAAACCGGGCGACCGTGCCGAAGCCCAGTAGCCAAGGCAGATCTGCCGACCGAAGGCCCATGACAAGTCCCGGTGCCGAGCGATCGACATCTAAGACGATCGTCTCTCGGTACTTGGCGATCGACTCCTGGTGGCCGACTAGAAGACGATCATCTCTCGGCACTTGTCGATCGACCCTTGATGACCGACCGATGCCGACCTCTGGTGACCGACCAATGACGACCGCCTCATGCCGCTCGAAGCCGATGATCATCCAGTTGGCAAAGGCCGAAGCTCAGGATAGAACCCACGTGCAGTGCCGAGACAAGATCCGCATTTCACGGATCATTGACCACACCCTGTCAGCATCTTCCCACCAGCCGACAGGCCCGCCGAAAGGTGTCAGTAGGACCGCCCGTGACAAAGATTGCTAATATACTCTACCGCCTCTCCCGAGGTCAATAGATTTTTCTAAAGGCGAATAACGCACTCTATCCCTAGGTTAATTGATTCGTCAATAGGCAAAAAGCATAAAATCTCCAAAAGGCCACGTAGTTCCTATGAGTATATTCCTATCTCACAGAATAAAACGGTCCTCACCAATAGTTCCTCACCAACTCTCCTCTCCCGATTCGAATTGAATGATTAAAACAATATAACTATTGGCCAGATAATTGAAAGCATTAAACACGATTGGGAAAACTCAACAAAAAGGGAAATAATTAGATAATCTCAAGCAAATCCGTCAAAACGTAGGTTTCATCAAAATCCTAGATTAGGGTTTTAGCCTGACATGCTAATTAATGAAAATACAGAATTAATAAATAGAAGCATGAAAATCAAACGCAGATGAAGAGCTCGGATTCCTCCGTTCTTCTGGCTTCCGTCCTCTGCACTTGATCTCTTCTGCTTCTCTCGTCTGTGATGATCTTCTGTGTTCCTCCTTTTCCCAAGCCTCCAAGGATTTCAAGATTCCAAGATTTCCAAGCTGATTAATTAGGGTCTTAAACCTTTATTTATAGCTCTCAACAGTCTCCAAATCGCGTCCGTGTGAGTAGGTCAAAAACTGGCTTCAAAACGGCCCAAATCCGCGCGGAGCACACCGAAACTGCCTAGAGTGCTGCGGCTCACTAAATCTGTGCCGCGGCACATGGCGTGTAATTTAAAACCTGGGCGCTGGGTGTTACGTGCAGGCGCGGCTCACTGGATGTCTTTGCGGCCATGCAGTATAGTCTACTCGGTGCCTGGTCCTCTGCGTGTGCCGCGGCCTCGCCTTGTGCCGCGGCTCACGGCCAAAATTTGCCGTTTTTGCCCGTTTCGCCTCGTTTTATCTTCCGGACTCCAATCTCCTGACAAACATACAAAATTAAGGCATTAAAAGCTCATTTAAGCAAATTTACTCTCCAAAATAATACAAAATAATGATAAATAAGCGTATAAAAATACGCCTAATAAATACCCCCAAACTTAAGCCTTTGCTTGTCCTCAAGCAAAAAGAATTAAATTCAACAAAAGAATGTCGTGAATAATCGTGCAACTCATAGTGCTCAACCTAATCAATACTATCCTGAAATTCTCTCTGAAAAATACGAGTATCGTAATAGCGAGCTACACTCAGAACACTGATTCTACAAATTAACCAAGTTCAGTCCTAATCACTCGTTCATGAAGAAAATCCAGCTCAAAGATTAATAAACGTGAATCTAATCGACCGTCAATATGAAAGGTTAAAAAAAAACAAGCTAGTTCGCCCCGTTTCCCAGTCTAATGGCAAAATTTTCATGAGTTTCATCAAAAATAACCCTCGGACAGTATTCCCTTATATATATGCTCAAGAAATTGATTCGAGTTGACCACTAGGTTCGGATCTCGGGATGTTTCATCAGGATAATCCTAGGGTGGAACTTCCATTCTCATGTATTGGGAAACCATTTGACGTAAAAGACACTCATGGGGCACATGGATGCTTCTAGTTACTAAGTTCCCCTCCACAACGGAGAAATAACTCGAATAGCTAATTCCCGCATGTCCGAATCAAGGTCGCTGTTTTACATGAGAGTAAACAATAGGTCACGCGAGTACCCCCGGTTACTAGGCTACCTATCATCGGCACATGTGAAATTTCTAAATCACTAGTCTAATCAGGGTCGTCGTTTTACGCGAGAGTAAACAACGGGTCACGTGAATACCCCCGATTACTAGACTTCCCATCATAGAACAAAAATATCTCGACTTTTGGGAAAAACTGACCGACTCTAAACTCAATCTCAGTGCCAACACGACTTATGTAACTGGACGACTAGCTAACCGAAAAATGTAACCAAACGTATCGACGGTGATTTTAAAACACGTATGTATCCTCTCTTATCCGCTCAGGTCTCTACAAAAACGAAAAAAATTTCGGACCTAAATGAAGACTTAGCAGAAACAGAAATCACTGACTACAACCCGACTAAAACTCGACCGTTTCTTCAGAGAGAAAAAAAGTGTCGTAACATTAGTATTACACAAATAGAAGCACGAAAAATTCACGAATAGAGTAAAATCAAGACAAGCAAGGCTATCGACAAAAAAATAACTAAAAAAATAACAAAAAGTGCAACGAAATAAGTACAGCAATAAACGTAGCGACAGAAAGTAAACCCCCCCCCCCCCCAAACTTAGGACGTACATTAACCTCAATGGATAAAATATAATATGCAATAGAATAAGAAGGTTAAGTACTCCCCTCCAGTCCTCTCACGAGCTGGTGCCAGCATCATCCGGTGAGGAGGGTGGTGTGGCTGGCCGAGCAGGTGCAATAAATGGCCCGTCTGGGTGCATGATATGGGCCGTCCATACGGCAAGGTGCTCCTGATGGTAGGCGTCCCTCGCTGCCAGACGCCGCGCCTCACGCCGGTTGGCCCGGCGGGCCTGCTCTCGCATCTCACCCCTGACGACAGCAATAATGCTTTCTCTCTCCGTCCACTGCTCCTCCCGCATGGCAGCCAGCATACTCTCTATCTCTCTCTTCATCTCCTCTCTCTCTCTCCTCATCTCCTCTCTCATATCCTCTCTCTCTCTCTCCTCATATCCTCCCTCAGCCCGTCGAACATCGCCTGCAATCTCTCTCTGTCGGGCGGCGGGCCGGCATCTGCCTGCCCTTGTGTCAGCAAAAGAGGCTCGGGGGACCCCTCGTGGGCCTCATCCAGTAGAAATCCTCTCCCCGAGCGTGCGCCGGCGCTCCTCCCCACTGGTCAAAATGTGAGATGATGCGGTGGTCGATCGGGGCCTGAGGAGCCAGCATCGGCTCGTCGTACGACCACGTCAGCCCCGACTGCCGGCACAGAACGCAGATAAGAGAGGGGTGCTTCAACCCCGTCTTGGACCCTCCCTGAATGCACTGGAATATAGATCGGACCAAGAGAGGGGCCACATCGAATCGCAGCCTGGATGTGATAGCATATAGTGTCTGATAAGTGGTAATTTTACCACATTTTTCTAGGATTTTATACTAGGTTTTTATCTCGTTTCGTGATTAATGTGCTCGTATTTGGCTTATTTATGATTAGTCGAGCCGTATTACGCGTTTGGGTTGGTTTTAGTGTGTTTGCAAGTTTTTAGAGCCAAAAGGACCCAAAACGAGACAAAGGACCGAGAGTCGAGTCAAACGGACGGAAGAAACGGATTTTTGCAAGAGACAGACGAACCTATCGGGCCAGCCTATCGGCCGATAGGTGCGTCCGAAAGGTGTCCGAGCCCTATCGAGTGAAGTCGACCGACGAACCAACTATCGGGCAAGCTATCGACCGATAGGCCAGGCCGATAGGCTGCTACGCGGGCTCTCGTGTTTTGACGGATTTTGACTCTTTTGGATAGATTTTGTTTCCTAGATTAGGGATAATCGGGAGTTTAACTCCCATAGGCTATATACACCCCTCCTAGACCTAGTTTTACTATCTTTCATCATTCTTTTTCATTCTTTATCATCTTTCACCATATTTTATCATCTTTCATCATACTTTATCATCTTTGATCATCTTTGGAGACAAGAACTTTTTGGAAGGAAGCAACTATTATTGTTTTTCGGAGATTGAAGACTCGGAGTTCATCTGGACGGGTTGTAATCTCTCTTTTCATATTAATAATATGCATTCTCCATCTATTTCTTGTTTAATTTCAATTATGTCTGGCTAAATTCATTGATTGATTCTAGGGTTAGTAATTTTAATTGATGTTCACATGATGTTCCTTTGATTACCTTTTTACCTTTCATCCTAGACTTGTGATCAAGATGTGTTAAATCTCATGCTAGATTAAAGGGCCCTTAATCGATGCATGTTAGCTAATTAATTTTGTCCGGAAGGAGTAATTGATTAGTGGAAATACTTGATGCACAATATGATTTGATCTTAAGACCTGACGGAGTAAGATAAATCATAGATAAATAAGTTGGCGTTTTTTAAGTGATTTAAATTCTTTGAGCCATGGCGGGGAAAAGGGTTTAAATTAACTATCTTTGTAGGTTGCCTTGATCGGAATTCTAGATCGGCTGAGTGATTATTTCTAGGATTGAATTAAAATTTGGGGAAAAGGAATCAAGTGAATGGATTGTGTGAACTCAATTAGATGATACTACCCTAGGATCAATTAACTTTCAACTTGTGATTTTATCTTGCTAATTTGCTTTATTTGCTTGATTTAGATAATTCATCTTTTATTTAATTTTTATTTTTCGATTTTTAAAGTTAGATAATTAGAAACAAACCAAATTTTCGGATTCCTAAATAGCAGTCAAATTTTGAGTAGAGTTATTTCCTTTATTTTCGACATATCAATTCCCTTGGGTTCGACACCTTGGAAATACTTCGAGGTTTTACAAATTTTAAAATTGATCGGATTTGAAAACCATACTACGCGAATTCTAGCGATCAATTTTTGGCGCCGTTGCCGGGGAATTGATATAAAACTTAAGGGGATAATTCGAAAAAGAAGAGATTGTTACTTTAGGTTGTTTACTATTATTATTAGTATTCGATCTCGTTTCCTCACATCTTGTTTTCTCTTCCTTGTAGACGGTGCATGATCACAAGATCCCAAGGAAAGGACTTATTTCCTTTGGATCCGGAAATCGAGAAGTCTTTGAGGAGGAAGAAGCAAGAAGCGAGAACCGAGACTATTTCTATACCTTTCGTTGATACCATGGCCGGCATTGTTGACCCACCACGAGAACTCGCTCGTCCCGAGAAGATCCCTTTGAATGCCCGCTTTCGACCTAAGCTGGACGATTTTCAAGAAGGAGGTTGGGGGAAGATTGATGCCAACAACTTCGAGCTTAAGCCATCCCTCATCGCTACGGTGAAGTCTCAAACATACGGAGGAGGAGTTAATGAAGATCCAAACGCTCATCTTGAGTCGTTTTTGGACATATGTGCCACCATCAAGCAAAACGGAGTGCCTCCGGATGTCATTAAGCTCCGCCTATTCCGGTTTTCCTTAGAAGACGATGCGCTAGATTGGTACAAGAGCCTAGATCGGAAGGAAATTGGTACTTGGAGAGAGATGACTCGGTTGTTCTTAGCACAGTTCTATCCTCCCTCGAAGGTGCAAAAACAAATCAACGATATCTTGCAATTCGAGCAATATGAGGATGAATACTTATACGAGGCATGGATCCGATTTAAGAAGCTACTTCGCAAATGCCCACAGCATGGAATTGACAAGGAGGAAATCTACATTCGGTTTTATCGGGGTTTGACGAGGAAGGCTAGAAGAGAGTTGGACTATTCCTCGAAAGGGGGATTTCTTGCTAACAATTATGAAGAGGCCAAGAATCTCATCGAGCTAGCAGTCAACAATGTTTATGAGGAGGTGACCGATAGGAAGATGACGAGAAGAAAGGTTCCATCCGGTGACGAGGACGCCTACGGTGATTTGAAGGCAAAATTTGAAAGACAACAAAAAGAGCTTGAGATGCTAAAAAAGAAGACTTTGGGAGTCAATGCAGTTTTTGAAGAGCTAAACGAGCCTATTGCAATTGAGGAGGATGCAAATTACGTGCAAGGAGGAAACTTCCGGCAAGGGGGAAATTGGGGGAACTATTATCCGAACAATCGAAACCACCCTAATTTCTCCTATGCCAACCCGAACAATGCTCTTCAGCCACCACCGGGATTTAACGTGAAAAACGGGGTTATTCAAGAGCCGATTGCTAAGACACCGATGGAAGAGATGTTGGAACGGTTAGAGGCAAGTCAAAAAGATTTTATTTATAAAGCAGACAAGAGGTTCGGGGCTCTCGATCATAGTGTGACATCTATTGGAAACTCAGTGATAGCCTTGACAAAGCAGATGTCGATGGTGGAGACCCAAATGGGTCAAATGGCGAACGCCCAAGCCGGATTTCATAAGCCGGGCCATTTTCCGAGCAGTACCGAGAGCAACCCGAAGACGCAACAATGCAGCGCAATCGAGCTTCGGAGTGGGACAAGGTACATTAATCATAGGGCTGAAGTTGAGGAATCTGGAAACAATGATGTACTAGAAACGGGAGCCGAGAACGAGAAGGAAGATGAAACACAGCAGGCCCATCGGCCAAGACTATCGGCCGATAGTCCCACCCGATACCCAGACAGAATGCCAGCAGTTAAGCCTATCGACCCCCCTATCGGTCGAAAGGCTCCTGTAGGTTCGAATGTGAAGGATTTTGAGGTAAAAGCTCCATTTCCACAGCGATTGGCCAAGTCGAGATATGATGAAAAGCTTCAACGGTTTATCGACATGTTTCAAAAGGTGAATATCAACATTCCACTTCTAGACGCTTTGAGAGACATGCCGGGGTACGTTAAATTCTTGAAAGACGCTGTGGCAAGCAAGAGGAAGTTGGCGAAGTTTGAAACAATAAATTTGACAGAGGAGTGTATCGCTATCATTCTAAACAAGCTCCCGCTCAAGCAGAAGGATCCGGGACGTTTTACTTTTACATGCATGATTGGCGACCAAACATTCCGTAATGTTTTGTGTGATCTCGGGGCAAGCATCAATCTTATGCCTCTATCCATCTTTAAGAGGTTGAAGATTGGGGAGATGAAGCCGACTACCATTTCTCTACTCATGGCGGACCGGTCGATCTCTTATCCGAGGGGAGTTGTGGAGGATGTGTTCGTTAGAGTCCAACACTTAGTCTTCCCGGCCGATTTCGTAGTTCTTGACATGCCCGAGGACGAGAATCAACCATTGATCTTTGGGAGACCGTTTCTAGCGACGGGGAGAGCACTTATCGACGTCCAAGAGGGTGATCTTACCTTCCGGGTTAATGATCAAAATCTGAAAATTTCCATCTATGACGCGATGAAGAAGCCCGAGGATGCGCCCGAGGAATGTTATGCAATTGAGTCTATTATGCCGCCCCCGACCGACTTGTTGGAGCATTGCATTTCACACTCCATTTACTCACATTCCGATGTTGAAGAAATTTACGAGGAATTTCCAGAGTATGTTCGAATGTTGGAGGCGAACGAGTTTCGATCTAATGAGAGGGACGTATGCTATCTTGATGTCAACAAACCCGTTCAAGGGGGAGTTGTCGCTGAGGACCGATCGATCGAGGTGCCGAAGTTAGAACTTAAGCCGTTGCCGGATCACTTACAATATTGATTCTTGGGCGAGAACGAGTCCTATCCCGTGATAGTTTCTTCTTCTCTTGGACCTACTAACTTGGAGAAGCTATTACGGGTGCTGCGAAAACACAAAGGGGCGATTGGATGGATGATTTCGGACATTAAGGGAATAAGCCCTTCTATTTGTATGCACCGGATTTTGATAGAAGACGATCATAAGCCGAGGGTGCAACCGCAACGAAGATTAAATCCGGCAATGCAAGAGGTTGTGAGAAAAGAGGTGCTTAAATTGTTAGATGCCGGGATGATATATGCGATTTCCGATAGTGAGTGGGTGAGTCCTACTCAAGTCGTCTCTAAGAAAGGGGGTATGACCGTGATCAAGGACGAGAAAGATGAATTAATCGCGACAAGGCTAGTCACGGGATGGAGAGTTTGTATCGACTACCGCTACTTAATCGTGACGAGGAAGGATCATTTTCCACTTCCATTTATTGATCAAATGCTAGATCGTTTGGCGGATACGAGTATTATTGCTTTTGGACGGGTATTGGGTACAATCAAATTGCTATCGCTCGGAAGAGCAACACAAGACCGCTTTTACGTCCCCTTATGGGGTATTCGCTACGGAGGATGCCGTTTGGCTTGTGCAACGCACGCAACTTTTCAAAGGTGCATGATGGCCATCTTTCACGGATTAGTCGAGAACATAATGGAGGTATTTATGGATGATGTTTGATTTTGGTTCATCTTTCGACCATTGCTTGAAAAATTTATCTTTGGTACTTGCCGGTGTGAGGAGACGAACCTTGTTCTAAATTGGGAGAAATGTCACTTCATGGTGCAAGAGGGAGTAGTCTTTGGGGCATAAAGTATCTTCGGAAGGATTGGAGGTTGATCGAGCGAATGTGGTTGCTATCGAGAAATTACGGCCTCCAACCAATGTTAAATCGATCTGAAGCTTCCTAGGCCATGCGGGGTTCTATAGACGGTTCATTAAGGATTTCTCAAAAATCACGAACCCGTTATGTTCCTAGCTCGAGAAAGACGTGAAATTTCGGTTTGATGATGATTGCTTAAGGGCGTTTGAGACATTGAAACAAGCCTTAATTTGGCGCGGTCTTGATCACTCCGGATTGGGGTGCACCATTCGAGTTGATGTGCGACGCGAGCGATTGGGCCGTTGGGGCCGTTTTGGGTCAAAAACGGGATAAGCTTTTCCGGGTAATTTATTATGCGAGTAAGACGATGGATTCGGCCCAAATGAACTACACCACGACGGAAAAGAGTTGCTCATTGGTCTATGCATTCGACAAATTCCGACCTTACCTAGTGGGCACTCACACTATTGTTCATACCGATCACGCAGCGATTCGCTATCTATTTGCCAAGAAGGATTCGAAGCCGAGATTAGTGAGATGGATACTCCTTCTACAAGAGTTCGACATGGAGATCCGGGATAGGAAGGGGTGCGAGAATGTTGTTGCCGATCACCTTTCCCGTCTCGAAAAGCCGGTTGAGGGAGAAGATTCGAGGGTCGAAATAAAGGAGAACTTTCCGGACGAGCATATCCTAGCCTTGGCCGATGATACACCATGGTACGCGGACTATGTTAATTTCCTTGCTATCAAGCATGTTCCAATGGGTCTTTCTTCGCATCAAAGAAAGAAATTCTTCCATGACGTTAAATTCTACTATTGAGAAGACCCAATTCTTTATCGGAGGTGCGCGGACGGGATTATTCGCATGTGTGTTCGACAAAGCGAATGGCAAAAGATAATTGAAGAATGCCATAGTGCACCGAGTGGGGGTCATTTTGCAGCGAATCGAACGGCCATGAAGGTGTACCAATGTGGCTTCTATTGGCCTTCTATTCATAAAGATTTCCAAGCTTTTGTGAAACATTGCGATAGATGCCAACGATTGGGGAACATAGCAAAAAGAGACGAGATGCCGCAGCACACTATTATGGAAGTAGAGTTGTTTGACGTATGGGGTATCGATTTTATGGGCCCGTTTGCAAAAGCACGAGGCTATTCGTATATTCTACTTGCGGTCGACTACGTGTCGAGATGGGTTGAGGTGATGCCGACGATTACCAACGATTCGAAAGTGGTGATTAAATTCCTTAATAAGAACATTTTGACTCGTTTCGGGACTCCACGAGCTTTGTTGAGTGACGGGGGGAGCCACTTTAATAATAGGTGGTTAGGAACCCTTCTTGCAAAATATGGAGTTAAACATAAGATTACGTCCGCCTATCATCCACAAGCTAAAGGACAAGCCGAGCTCGCCAATTGGGAGATCAAACAAATTTTAGAGAAGACGGTCACGAACAAGAAGGACTGGGCTAAATATCTAGATGATGCACTTTGGGCTTATCGGACCGCGTATAAGACTCCAATTGGAATGTCTCCATACCAGCTCGTCTTTGGGAAATCCTGTCATTTACCGGTGAAGCTGGAAGTTAAAGCGTATTGGGCCACTAGACGGATTAATTTCGAATTTCTTGAGGCTAGTGGATCGAGAAGAGAGAAGCTGCTGGAAATCGACGAGTGGAGAAACGAGGCGTTCGAAAATGCGAGGATTTACAAGGAAAGAGCGAAAAAGTTTCACGATGATCGCATTCGGAAGAAGGACTTCGTCCCGGGAGACAAAGTGCTCGTTTTCAATTCTCGGCTTCATCTATTTCCGGGGAAGTTGATGTCAAAATGGACTGGTCCATACACCGTCTTTCAAGTAAATCAAAACGGATCATGTGTCGTGATGAAAGAAGATGGGAACAAGTTTATTGTGAATGGACATCGGATGAAGCACTATTTCAAGCCCTTGCACCACGAAGAGAAGTATGTTACTTACCTCGAAGACCCGGAATGAATGAGGTATCATCTAGCTAAAGACGTTAAACGTAGCACTTGTTGGGAGGTAACCCAACGTATGTATATTAGTTCGTTTTATTCGTTTGTTTTCGATTTTTCGTTTGCGTGATTTTTGTAGTTTCTAGTTTCGTAGTAGCTTTGTTAGTTTTGTTAAGTTCTAAACCATGCACGCCGAGTTCTGGATACTGGCAGGTCTTTAATCGCCATATCCAAGCAAAAACGGGACCAAGTATGTGAAGTAGGAAAAGTTGAAATTTTTTTTGAGACAGACGATCCTATCGGTCGAGCCTATCGGCCGATAGCCCGGCCGATAGGCTGAGGAAAATAAAAAAAAATTAAATGTTACAAGTAGTGGTCGATAGGCAGACACTATCGACCGATATCATGACCCGATATGAGGTACGTAAGTTTCAGTAGTTCCTATCGGCCCAGCCTATCGGCCGATAGGCCAGCCCGATAGGATATACCCGGCCCAGTATCCGCTTCGACCCGGTTGATTAATACCCCCTTTTATACACTTCTCCCACCCGTTTTTCTCTCTCACACACACATATTGGCCGATAGAACAAGGGGCGATTTCTTTCTATTGTTCTTCCTTAAAAACTCGATCAAGGTACTTAATTTCGACACTTAATCCTCTTGTTTTTCAATTCTATACATGTTTTGAAGCACTTTGATGGATTCTTTTTGGAGTTTTGTTGAATTTCGAATTGGGGATCCTCTTTTTGGGGGCTTTTGTTAGACTTTGATGTTCTTTGAATTTTATGCCCGATTGTTGATAGAATCTTGATGGAAACATGTTATCTATGCTTGATTGTTCATGGGTACTTCGAATTGGGGGATTATTTGATGAAATTGAACGAATTTTGAAAAAAAACCCCCCAAATTGGAAGAACCCTAATTTCGAATTTGTTGAAATTGGGTAAATTTGTTGAATTGAATTGTTAATTGGGATTGATATGAGTTGAATTGTTGATGAATTAGATTGGATTGGAGAGAATTTGCCCTAATATGATCGTAGTGTGTTGTTTTGTTATTGTGGGTTGTGATTTTGATCCTTTGAATATGAAATGGGGGAGTCTAAGTTTGGGGGAGGTTGTGTGATTTGTTGATCGTAGTATATGGCTGTTGGGTCTATGATTTTGATGTTTATTGGACATTATAGGGCTCTTAGTTAATATTGTGGGATTATTGGATTATGTCGACACTTGTTGAATGTTTGCAATATGATTTGCTTATTGGATTTTGATTGAATGGTTGTTTTGTAGGAACTTTGAAATGGCTGGAAAGCAAAGCAAGAAGTCGAAGCCGAGTAAGGCCGGAAAGTCTAAGGCAACCACAGAGAAGGAAAAGGCTCCGACGAAGGTAGTGCCAGCTATTCCGATCCCGGCTGCGCTCGACCCGAAGAAGTTCAAGCTAAGATTGACTGGATCTGAGTCTAAAAGAAGGTGGTCGCACCTTATCGGAATGCCACACAAGCATTGCCGATTTTTGCATGAGGAGACGACTCGGGGTATGGGGATATACGATGATATTATGTTACTAGCAAGACAGTGCGGGTTTGAGCAAATTTTTCGGGCAAACTATCTCGCTTACCACGTGCTCACCGTGGAGTTTCTGCCCACACTTGAGGTTTTTAGGGAGCACGGGACTCCGGCATCTATTCGCTTCAACCTCGACAACACAGAAAGGGAGCTCTCGGCCGACGAAGTTAATGCCATTATCAACGGGGCCGAGGACGGGGCATTCCAGCAGGGCGATCATGCCAAAGAAAACATAGAGCTGTGGTCCAAGATGATTTACCGCAGGGAGGAGACGCTTCTCATTTATAGTCCGACGTATGCCAAGGCCTCCTCGATCAGGAACCCAGTTCTCCGTTATATCCACCGTCTGTTCACCTCGACGATTTTGAGCCGTACCGACTCGGGGACGTGCTTGTCCACTGATCTTCACCTTTTATGGTCGGCCTTGAACGGTACACGGAAGCACGCCGGATGTTTTCTGATTGAGCACATGGAGAAACAAGCCCGGCTGACCGGGAAGCAGAGGATTGGGATTGGGGCGTTCGTGACCCCTATCGCGGAGCATCTCGGGGTGCGCATTACAGGAGAGCCGGTGTCCCGAGACATCTATTTGGATAAACCGACACTGCAGAGGCAAGAGATGCTTGCCTTCACCGAGGGGTTCGACTGGAAATTGCACGGTCGGAACAAAACCGTGTCCCTCTTCCGACTCCCCTCTCCGACCTTGACCTCTATGATGGGCGACGCGCCCGATGTATATGCGAGGTGGAGTATGAGCTCCGAGGCTCATTTGGCACTTATCCGACCGTTGGATGCGTCTCGTAAGAGGCAACGCCGGGAGGTGACCATTGATGAGCCGTTCTTGGAGGGAGCCGAGGAGGAGCTGGATGATATACCCGAGGGGGGGTAGCCGTGACGAGATTCCCACCGGTGGAGGTAGTAGTTTTCAGATGAGGGCTCCGGATTTTGAGGCTTTTGAGTCGAGATTTTTTGAGAGAGAGAGAGAGAGATGCACGAAGAGAGTATGCAGGCGCAAGATAATTATCATTTGGCGAGTATGCGTTCTTTCACAACCGAGTTTGGTTCTTTGGGAACTCGGCTGGGCGAGGTTGAGACTCGAGTGGGTGTTGTTGCCACTCGGGTCAATGAGTTGTACGAGCTCGTGGAGAAACGAGCCGAAGAGGACAGAGTGTGGCGACAAGAGGAGATTGCTTGGAGGGAGCAAGAGAGGAAGAGGCAGGAAGATAGGTGGGCCCAGGAGGACCACTACAACCGAATGCTACACGAGATGTACCACTTTGCTCCTTTCCCCGATTCACATGCCCCCTATGATCCGAGCTCGCCGACAAACCCGCCATTTCCGCCACAGTGATCAGGTACTCCGTTAACAAAGCCACTCCTTTCTCTTTTCAAACTTATTCCTCCTTTGGGATGCGAAATAAGTTTGGGGGGGGGGGGGGGGGAAGTGCGGCTTTGTTAATTTCTTTACGTGTGAGTACCTTGTATGCCTTGTATCATTATTTGCTTGTGTTGGTGCCCGTTGTTTTTATTTGTGCTCATCATATTGGTGTTGCGTGGTTTTGGCTTTTGGTTGCTTAGTTTTAGATTTTTATGTTCATTTTCGTTTGGTGTGTTTGCTAGTTGCTATTTTTTTTAGGTCGTAGTAGTTTTTTTTAGATTTCGTGTTTGCTTTTATTTGCTTTTCGTTGTTTGTTTTAGATAGCCTTGCTTGTCTTAGTTTTTCTTTATTCGTGAATTTTTCGTGCTTCTATTTGTGTGATACCGATGTTACGACACTGTTTTTCTCTCTGAAGAAACGGTCGAGTTTTAGTCGAGTTGTAGTCAGTTATTTCTGTTTTGCATAGTATTTATTTAGGTCCAAAATTTTTCGTGATTGTAGAGGTCTTGGCAGATAAGAGACGATACATACTTGTTTTAAAATCACCGTCAATACGTTTGCTTACATCTTCCAGATAGTGAGTCGTACTGTTTCTTTAGTCGTGTTGGCACTTAGAGTGAGTTTAGAGTCGGTCAGTTTTTCCCAAAAGTTGAGATAATGTTGTTCTATGAAGGGAAGTCTAGTAACCGGGGGCATTCGCGTGACCCGTTGTTTACCCTCGCGTAAAACGACGACTCTGATTAGACTAGTGATTTAGATATTTCACATGTACCAATGATAGGGAACCTAGTAACCGGGGGTATTCGCGTGACCATTGTTTACTCTCGCGCAAAACGGCGACCTTGATTCGGACATGCGGAAATTATATATTCGAGTTGTTTCTCCGTTGTAGACGGGAACTTAGTAACTAGAAGCATCCATGTGCCCCATGAGTGTCTTTTACGTCAAACGGTTTCCTAATACATGAGAATGGAAGTTCCACCCTAGGATTACCCCGATGAAACATCCCGAGATCCTAACCTAGTGGTCAACTCGAATCAAATTCTTGAACATATATATAAGGGAATACTGTCCGAGGTTTATTTGTTATGAAACTCGTGAAAATTGTGCCACTAGGCTGTGTAACGGGACGAACTAGCTTGTTTATTTTAGCCTTTCATATTGACGGTCGATTTGACTCACGTTTTGTTAATCTTTGAGCTGGATTTTCTTCATGAACGAATGATTAGGACTGAACTTGACTACTTTGCAGAATCATTATTCTGAGTGCAGCTCGTTTTTACGACACTCGGATTATTTAGAGAGAATTGCAGGATAGTATTGATTAGGTTGAACACTATGAGTTGCACGATGATTCACGACTTTCTTTTTCTTTTCTTTTTGTTGTTCGGGACGAACAAGGCTTAAGTTTGGGGGGGTTTGATAAGTGGTAATTTTACCACATTTTTCTAGGATTTTATACTAGGTTTTTATCTCGTTTCGTGATTAATGTGCTCGTATTTGGCTTATTTATGATTAGTCGAGCCGTATTACGCGTTTGGGTTGGTTTTAGTGTGTTTGCAGGTTTTTAGAGCCAAAAGGACCCAAAATGAGACAAAGGACCGAGAGTCGAGTCAAACGGACGGAAGAAACGGATTTTTGCAAGAGGCAGACGAACCTATCGGGCGGCTATCGGCCGATAGGTGCGTCGAAGGTGTCCGAGCCCTATCGAGTGAAGTCGACCGACGAACCAACTATCGGGCAAGCTATCGACCGATAGGCCGGGCCGATAAGTCGCTACGAGCTCTCGTGTTTTGACGGATTTTGACTCTTTTGGATAGATTTTGTTTCCTAGATTAGGGCTAATCGGGAGTTTAACTCCCATAGGCTATATACACCCCTCCTAGACCTAGTTTTACTATCTTTCATCATTCTTTTTCATTCTTTATCATCTTTCACCATATTTTATCATCTTTCATCATACTTTATCATCTTTGATCATCTTTGGAGACAAGAACTTTTTGGAAGGAAGCAACTATTATTGTTTTTCGGAGATTGAAGACTCAGAGTTCATGTGGACGGGTTGTAATCTCTCTTTTCATATTAATAATATGCATTCTCCATCTATTTCTTGTTTAATTTCAATTATGTCTGGCTAAATTCATTGATTGATTCTAGGGTTAGTAATTTTAATTGATGTTCACATGATGTTCCTTTGATTACCTTTTTACCTTTCATCCTAGACTTGTGATCAAGATATGTTAAATCTCATGCTAGATTAAACGGCCCTTAATTGATGCATGTTAGCTAATTAATTTTGTCCGGAAGGAGTAATTGATTAGTGGAAATACTTGATGCACAATATGATTTGATCTTAAGACCTGACGGAGTAAGATAAATCATAGATAAATAAGTTGGCGTTTTTTAAGTGATTTAAATTCTTTGAGCCCTGACGGGGAAAAGGGTTTAAATTAACTATCTTTCTAGGTTTCCTTGATCGGAATTCTAGATCGGCTGAGTGATTATTTCTAGGATTGAATTAAAATTTGGGGAAAAGGAATCAAGTGAATGGATTGTGTGAACTCAATTAGATGATACTACCCTAGGATCAATTAACTTTCAACTTGTGATTTTATCTTGCTAATTTGCTTTATTTGCTTGATTTAGATAATTCATCTTTTATTTAATTTTTATTTTTCGATTTTTAAAGTTAGATAATTAGAAACAAACCAAATTTTCGGATTGCTAAATAGCAGTCAAATTTTGAGTAGAGTTATTTCCTTTATTTTCGACATATCAATTCCCTTGGGTTCGACACCTTGGAAATACTTCGAGGTTTTACAAATTTTAAAATTGATCGGATTTGAAAACCATACTACGCGAATTCTAGCGATCAGTGTCCGGGCGCGGGAGAGAAAAGCAGTGCGGATCTGAGATGTGGGGTCTATACGAGCGCAAATAAAATATATCCAGGCACGTCCGAGCCGACTGAGGCGCGAGCTATTGAAGTGGAAAGTGGAAGAACCCGGTGCGCGCCGCTCCCAGTCGGAGTCGGGCTGCGTAATGGTCTCGAGCAGAGCCTCCTTCGTGAGGCTAGCCATAACTCGGTCATAAGTCGTCTCATCTACCACCGGAAGCCCAAACAACCTCCGAATAGCAGCTGTGGAATAATCAACCGTAATACCTCGGACATCGACCTGAGTCCGAGTGTCTGACTGCTGCAACATCTGTCCTGCTCGAATGTGCTTCAATAACGCGCTGGCATAGAACTCCTGCACTATCGATATCACCGCTGGCTCAGGGGGTGCAGCAAATCGGGCCCACCCTATCTCGTCTATCATAGCAAGCAGTTCCCCGTCTTGGGGGCTGGAGTGAATCCCCTCTCCGGGATAATAGGTCGCGGCCGAATCTTCTCATTGAAGATTTTCTGGATCTATGGATCAGAAAACTGGTGCGCCTCCGACTCGGCGTGACTACGAGAGGTTTCTCCTCGAGGGGGGGATGACTGAGTCCTGGCCCTCTTGCTCAACTTTTTAGTCCTAGCCATAGTGAGTCCTGAAAAATTTAAACACCGAAGGTTACTTACTCAAACAATAACGAGAATAATCATCACTCGGCTAAGTATATCCGGCCGTAAATCAGAAATTTTTACGAGATAGCACAACCGTGAGAGAAAAATGAAATTGAACCATAACGTTTACTAGACGTACGGGTTGGGGTTGCTGTAATTCCAGAACGAATACGTTGCACACAGATTAAAAATATTGCCTTAACAAAGAAAATTTTTCATTTAGACATTTCATCGAACACTTAAAGGGCAAGAGTTCACTTGAAGAACAAATATGGCAATAGCTCCATTAAATCCCCAAGAACAAAAACACGACTCATTCGTCGTGACAAACGACACATTCAACTCATTCATAATCCAAAATAATCAGGAAAAATCGATCAAAACATCATGTCCTCCACTTAACCATCATATAACTTTTGAAGGAAATAAACATATTCAATCCATCAAATGCATAACACAACTTCACATTTAAATTCATAGAACAATTCGAGATTAGAGATTTGGACATACCTTGCTTGGATTGTGAAAAGTGCAAGAAAATTACGAGAAGAAGAATGGAGGAGGATGTCGGCCAATCGCGCGCGCAAGGGAGAGGAAAGGGAAGGTAAACTTACCTGGGTAGTCGGCCGAATGCGGGTTATAAGGTACTTGGGCTTTACAAATTCCGCATGGTGTGCCGCGGCACAGCTCAAGTGAGCCGCGACACCGAGTACAGTCCCTTTTTACCTGCTCGTATGTTTTTCGTGGGCCGCGGCTCAGGTTTCGTGTGCCGCGGCTCAGGGCTCATGTGTGCCGCGGCTCAGTAATGTTGTGCCGCGGCACTGAGTACAGAAAGTTTAGCTCTCCCTTTTGATTTGTGTGTGCCGCAGCTCACAAGCCTTGTGCCGCGGCTCAGTAATGAATTTCTCCCCTGGGACTTTTCCTGCACAGAATTTTAAGAAGAACACGTCAAGAACGAGAGGTAAAAGCAAATCAAAGCACAAAATGATGAAAAATAAAAATTCAAGAATGCAAGAAAAATACAGAAACTCAAAAATCTACAACTACAAACTCGGGTTGCCTCCCGAGAAGCACTAAGTTTATAGTCTTCAGCCGGACCTATTAAAAAAATCAGTTTGCTTTTCGCAAACTCCATTTGATCTCCGCCCCGTTCATCGAACCGTTAATATGGTTTTTAAAATTTTGACTATCGGTCAGTAACGATTCGATTTTCGGTTCGGACACCCAATGTTGGTTGCGGAAAGGTTTTGACGAGAACAACTTCCCGAAACACCCGTTTTTCTCATGACTAGACGTCCGTTTGACTTCCGGCTTATTTCCCTCTTTCACGAATGACTTTATGACAGCAGCAGACTTGTCCGAGTGCGGCTGGTCGGATGGCGATGATGGCATGTTCACATGCTTGAGAAATGCTACTCGTTCTACATCTTTCTTAAAAGTTGGACCATCTGACACGGAATCTGAATTTTTCGACCGACGATGTTTTCGGTGTTTTTCTTGTGCAACGGCCTCCACACTTTCACTTTGTGAGCTCTTATCAACACCTCCCGGCCATGAAAAGGATTTTAATACTTGGAACGTAACATGCTCGTCTTGAACCCGCAGAGTTAATTCTCCTTTTTCCACGTCTATAAGAGTTCTGCGGGTCACTAAAAATGGTCGTCCCAAGATAATCGGGTTATCTTCATCTTCCTCCATGTCGAGAACAATAAAATCCGCTGGAAAGATAAATTTATCCACTTTTACTAACACATCCTCAATCACTCCCCTCGGATACTTAATAGATCGACCCGCTAATTGCAAGGAGACCGTCGTCGGCTTTGGTTCTCCAATTCCCAGCTTCTTGAAAATAGACAGAGGCATGAGGTTAATACTAGCACCGAGATCGCACAATGCCTTATTAAAAGAGATATTCCCCATGGTGCACGGTATGTTGAAACTTCCCGGATCTTTCAATTTTGGTGGAAGCTTCTTCTGAAGAATCGCGCTGCATTCCTCCGTCAAGGCGACTGTCTCAAACTCCTCGAGTTTTCTTTTCTTTGACAAGATCTCTTTCATGAATTTAACGTAGCTTGGCATTTGTTCCAACGCGTCGGCAAATGGAATGTTAATATGAAGCTTCTTGAACACGTCGAGGAACTTAGAGAATTGCTTGTCCGCCTTTTTCTGCTGTAATATCTGCGGAAACGGGACGGGTGGCACATATGCCTTCGGGTTATCCAGAAACGTTATTGAGGGTCTCCAATCTTGTGATTCTTCCATCGCTAAATTTTTCTTCTCCTCAATTTCACTCCTCTTTTCACTTCTCTCGGGCTGGTCACATACCTCCTTCCCGCTTCTCAAACTGATTGCGTTTAGACTTTCTCTAGGATTTGTCTCGGTTGTACTGGGCAATGCTCCCTCCGGGTGGGCTGTCAACACATTAGCAATCTGTCCCAGCTGGACTTCCAAGTTGCGAATGGAGGCGGAATGATTTTGCAATGTTGCTTCAGTACGAGTCATGAATTGACTCGTATTCGCTGCCAATTTCGCGATTGCTTTATCAAGAGAAACTTTTGGAGCGGGAGGAGGCTGCTGTTGGTTTTGAACGAATAGAGGCTGGTTCGGGTTCTGTCCGTTTCTCCATGAGAAGTTGGGATGATTACGCCATCCAGGATTGTATGTGTTGGAGTACGAATTATTTTGCCGGTTTCCGTTTCCTACGAACTGAGCTTGTTCAATTTGGGGCTGCTCGAACGGGTTTCCGACTTGGCACTCCGCGCTAGGGTGAGATCCGTTACACCAATTTCAAGACTCAATGGTAACGGGGGAAGGAGCATGCGAAAATGCTTGGAGCTGCTGCGTTAATGCTGCGACTTGGGCTGACAATGTAGATATTGGGTCATTACTCGAAATTTCCATCACTCGCTTCGGCGTTATTCGTTCGGATGGCCATTTATAAGCAATAGCGGCCATAGCTTCCAAAAACGAGTGTGCTTCAGCCATCGTATTTCCCATCAAAGCTCCACCGACGGCTGCATCCACGAGAGTGCTTGTGGAAGCACTCGAACCATTGTAGAACGTCTGAATCTGAAGCCAGTCTGGAAGGCCGTGATGTGGGCATCTCCGTAACAAATCTTTGTATCGCTCCCATGCCTCGTGAAGCGATTCCATGTCATACTGACCAAAAGTAGTGATCTCGTTTCCCAGTCTCGCCGTCTTAGAAGGTGGGAAGAATTTAGCAAGGAAGGCTTGCGCTAACTCTGCCCATGTCGTGATCGAGCCCGGCGGTAAGGAATTCAACCAAAATTTCGCTTTATCCCTCAAAGAGAAAGGGAAAAGCCGTAATCGGATAGCATCGTCGGTGACACCATTTTTCTTGAACGTGTCACAAATCTCAAAAAAAGAAGCAATATGTGCGTTGGGATCATCATTCGGCAATCCACAGAATTAGCTCGCCTGCACCATCTGAATAATAGCAGGCTTAATTTCGAAATTGTTCGCCTGGATAGTGGGGCGCCGAATCCCCGAAAATTTTGCGTTAATTTGTGGCATAGCATAGTCTCGAAGTGCCATTTCCGGTTGAGCTTGCTGCACAATATTATTTTCTCCTTGAATTTCGATATTTTCGGCCATGTTGACTTTTGTCTGTAACTCTCGTTTCTCCTTCTTGTTTCTTCGAAGAGTGCGCTCGAGTTCGGTATCCAAAGGTAGTAGGCCTTCGTTACCGAATTTTCTCATGCACTACGCGAAAGATCCTGAAAGGAAAAAAAATAAATAAATAAAATTAAATACACGAAAATAAGTAAATAAAAACGTTCAAACTAAGACTAGAAATACTGAAATCGATATTAGCAAAATTTCGGTCCCAAAGAACTGGCCAAAAACTTGTTGCGATATTTCTTGAACGCAAGTGCACGTTATCGTATACAAGTAATAAAGTGATGAGTGAGTATTGTTCCCACGAGGACTGAATCACTAACTACCGATTTTTATGTATTCTAGTTTTATTCGAACAATCGAACTTTGGGTTTGCTATTAATTACTAAAAGAATTAATAAAAGACTAGACAGTAAAAACGATAGCTTTGAAGAAAGAGAATCAAATAATGAATAAGTCTAGGATTCTGAATCCACCTCGGTTTATCCGAAGTTACTCTCGATTATCTGAAGTTAATGATTTTCCTAATTTATTGAAGGCGAAGATTGCTAATATACTCTACCGCCTCTCCCGAGGTCAATAGATTTTTCTAAAGGCGAATAACGCACTCTATCCCTAGGTGAATTGATTCGTCAATAGGCAAAAAGCATAAAATCTCCAAAAGGACACGTAGTTCCTATGAGTATATTCCTATCTCATAGAATAAAACAGTCCTCACCAATAGTTCCTCACCAGCTCTCCTCTCCCGATTCGAATTGAATGATTAAAACAATATAACTATTGGACAGATAATTGAAAGCATTAAACACGATTGGGAAAACTCAACAAAAAGGGAATTAATTAGATAATCTCAAGCAAATCCGTCAAAACGTAGGTTTTATCAAAATCCTAGATTAGGGTTTTAGCCTGACATGCTAATTAATGAAAATACAGAATTAATAAATAGAAGCATGAAAATAAAACGCAGATGAAGAGCTCGGATTCCTCCGTTCTTCTGGCTTCCGCCCTCTGCCCTTGATCTCTTCTGCTTCTCTCGTCTATGATGATCTTCTGTGTTCCTCCTTTTCCCAAGCCTCCAAGGATTTCAAGATTCCAAGATTTCCAAGCTGATTAATTAGGGTCTTAAACCCTTATTTATAGCTCTCAACAGTCTCCAAATCGCGTCCGTGTGAGTAGGTCGAAAAATGGCTTCAAAACGGCCCAAATCCGCGCGGAGCACACCAAAACCGCCTAGTGTGCCGCGGCTCACTAAATCTGTGCCGCGGCACATGGCGTGTAATTTAAAACCTGGGCACTGGGTGTTACGTCTGGGCCGCGGCTCACCTGGACTGTTCCGCGGCACAGAGTACAGTCTACTCTGGTGCCCGCTGGTCCTCTGCGTGTGCCGCGGCCCTGCTGCCTTGTGCCGCGGCTCACGGCCAAAATTTGCAGTTTTCGCCCGTTTCACCTCGTTTTAGCTTCCGGACTCCAATCTCCTGACAAACATACAAAATTAAGGCATTAAAAGCTCATTTAAGCAAATTTACTCTCTAAAATAATACAAAATAATAATAAATAAGCGTATAAAAATACGCCTAACAGCGGTCCACATCGAGCTCGCCCCCGTGCAGCGTAAGATCTCTCTTCCAGAAACACCCTTGTACGAGGGGAGATCAGACCCCGAAACACACCTGAGCAAGTTCAACATCTACATGACCGGGTGTGGGGCATCTGACGCGACCAGGTGCCGAATGTTCCCTCTGACGCTGTACGACCTTGCCCACAGGTGGTACGCCTCATTGCCGCCTCGGTCCATCGGCTCCTTTAATCAACTGGCGAGCAACTTCACAGCGTATTTCGCCACTAGGGTCTCTCGGCCAGAAGGTCCCCATCGCATGATGCAAATCAGGCAAGGGGAAGAAGAATCCGACTCGGACTACATCGACCAGGTAGACGAGATCATCCTCAACAGCGAGCCGGTAAGCGATGAGATCGCCCTATACGCGGTCCTAGGGGGGTTCCATGGTCTGTCGCCTATGTTCAGGCATCTTACAAAGGACCAACCCACGACCTACGCGATCTTCCGCGCTAAGGCCGCAGACTTTCTGGTCAGGCAAAGGTTTCTTCTTAGCCTATGAGCAGCGCGATCGGCGCCCAAACGATGATCTCCAGTCTTCCATCCCGATCGTCGGTATCAAGCAACATCATCAAAACTGGAGGACTCGTTCGCCATCTACAGTTCATCATCTAACATGGTGGACTACGGCACGAGATCACCTCCACCGCACAACGTACACCTTCGAAGGTCGGCATCTACATGACGATCTGAGGTGGAAGAGTGCAGCCATGGTCCTGGTAGTCGATGGAACCGGCTGCTTCAGCCATGCAAGGTCCCTTTGGGCCAAGATCGCCCGCCCTTCGTTTAAATACGAGGCCGGAGTAGTCTGAGGGCCCTCCAAAACTAATCAGTGGACACGTTCGCCCGCCCTCAAAGGTTCGTCATTTAACATGATGAACCCGGACAATGCGACGCGTCACTACCCCCGTCTCAACATACACCGTCGAGGGTCTCCATCTTCATGGCGGGCCGAGGTGGAAGCAGAGCTATCAAGCCGCGGAAGTTGAGTTTATTAATCCGACGATGCCCCGCGTAAGGACTCCTCTAGACCAAGACCGCACGCCCTTCGTTTAAATATGAGGCGAGGCGCAGCCTAACAGAGGACCCTCACAATAAAATTAGTCACGAGACAGACAATGTCGTTCGCGCACAAGACACGGTCATGGAGTCGGTCCATCGAACTCCGTGACTGTGCACGGTTCCTCAGCGAAGAAACAATCAAGTTTCTATGAGGGATCGGCCAATGTTGTTTTTTGCAGGTACAAGACCGAAAGATAGCTAGTCAATCGACCAGATCGCCCGTCCTCATCCTACACGATCGCCAGCAAGAACCACCTCGCCCCATGTATTCAACATCGGAGCAAGCTGGGGGGCAATTGTTGTGTCGAGAATTATACGTCTCGACAGGCGATCACCTTCGAGACCGGGCGACCTAGCCTTAGCCCGGCAGCCAAGGCAGAACTGCCGACCAGAGACCAGGCGACCTAGCCGTAGCCGAGAAGCCAAGACAGATCGGCCGGCCGAAGGTCCCAGGACAAGTCCTGGTGCCAAGCGATCGACATCTAAGACGATCGTCTCTCGGTACTTGGCGATCGACTCCTGGTGGCCGACTAGAAGGCGATCATCTCTCGACACTTGCCGATGCCGACCTCTGGTGACCGACCAGTGACGACCTCCTCATGCCGCTCGAAGCCGATGATCATCCAGACGGCAAAGGTCGAAGCCCAGGACAGAACCCACGTGCAGTACCGAGACAAGATCCGCATTTTATGGATCATTGACCACAGCCTGTCAGCATTTTTCCACCAGCCGACAGGCCCGCCGAAAGGTGTCAGTAGGACCACCCGTGACAGCAAATCCGGACGCGTGCTGGCTCCTCATTAGACCGCACAGCTGGCTGCCGACAGCAGCCTTGGACTTTAGGCAAACAGCCCATGTGACTTAAAGACGATCGCCCCATTATTATATTGGACGAAAGGCGATCGCTCGCCAGGAAACAAGGCATCTCAGCCCCTATAAATAGAAGGATCCCTGCACTCGGCCATCTCTCGGGTTCTTGACGATTTCAGCACACAACTTGGCTTTCCTACTCTTGGCAATAGTTATCTCTTGGTTCCTTCTTCTCTCTCAGCATCTCCTACACGGAAGACGATCGACAGAGAGCAAGAACACCAAAGCTTCGCTCAAGAGCTAGATAGATAGGATCTTTTACACTCATTGTATTAGATTTTCACATTAATACTTGTATCCACGAATACTTATTAATAACATCTCGCGAGAGCATTCAAGCCCGGACCTAACAAACCCGACAAATCTAGTGTTATTCACACCCCCTCGGAAGTGCTCCCGCATCCTTGTTTGTTGTCCATCCATTCCAGCAATATCTATCTTCGGATAATATTTCGGGCAACAACATAACTGTCTCAGTCCTCAATTTAATTTATCCATACTGTATAGATACCAAACTATACAGTATATCTCAGATAAAATAACGCGAAAAATTTATACTGAAAATCCGGGTATTACATTCTACTAGGTGAAGAGTGTTTATATGAAGAAATGAGTGAGGTGAGGTGCAGTCAAATGGTGTAACAGGGTTACAAGTGCCTTTATGGAGATGTATATGTATGACACCTTTCACTCCTATCTCTCTTCCCCTCTCGACCGTGTGTATATATATATATATACCATATATCATAAGAGTGTATAAATCGTCGTACGCCTCCTCTCCGTTTCACCTTCTTCTTGCCTAACTTCTGTCCTATTTCTCTTCTTCTTCTTCCACGTATTTGCCGCCTCCTTCTCTATTCTTTTCTTTATCTTTTGTCTTTCACTTCGCCCTTTCTATTTTCCCTTTCTCGCGAACGAAACTAGGGTTTCTGTTCTTGTCAATTTCTACGCGCTCGCGAATTTTTCCTCGTCTAGATTATCGTCAGGTAAGGGTTATTCTCTATTTCTGTTTCTCTCTCTTACACTTGTTCTTCTTTTTATTTTTTCCTGTTTTGTTTTTTCGATATTTTCCCATCCTTTTTGAGGGCGACCTTTTGGTTTTCCTCTTTATGCGACCGAAACTAGGGTTTCCGTCATTTTCTTGAACGGCGCTGAGGATTGTATCTAGGGTTATATATTTTTTTTTCTTTTCCTCTTTATACTGATTATGTGTACTGACTATTAGTGATTTTGTTTCTCATATTTGTGTTCTTCTTGGCTGCTGATTGTGCTTGGTGTGTGATGGTTCAAATTAAATACTCGCAAGTGTACGAATCGATTTTATAGGAAGCGGCAAGTAACTCCGAGGTCGATCTATCGAGGAATTGGAAACGGTTTAAAGTTCGATATTGTTCGGCAAATAGTTGAATGAACAAAAGTAAAATAAATTAAAATACATCATAGGTTCGATCGGATTATAATACTAACGCATAAAATTAAAATAAACTAAGTGATTACAACACCAATTTGATCGTCGGATAAATGAGAGATAACAATAATGAGATTGATATGGGAATTTAGAGTCACCGACACACACGTAATCAATTATTAGGTCCGATACTCAAATAAATGAGGTTTGGAATTATCGATTGCTCACGATTAAAAGAAATCCGTTTGATGGCGGTAAACCTAAAAATCACGATTGTTCTCAACGAAAATAAGGGATACTCTTTTGATGGGGATGAATCCCTAACTAATCGATCAATTAACCGACTACTTTTGATGAGGTAAATCGTTAAAAGATCGCGCGAAAAAGCTCGAGAACATTCACAATCGTTTCTTTCGGGTCGTTTGATGGCAAACACCGACAAAAACCCTCGATTAGAATAATAATAACAACAATGAAAAAGGTTTGATGATCTAATTCAAAAGTTCTTATACGAATAACGAACAAGAGGAACAATCCCAAACTTTTACACGGAAAATCAAAAGAAACTAACAATCGATAACATGTGTGTGGCTATATATAAAAACCCATATGAAGTGTTTAGCCACACATGATTAATTCAACAACAATAATGGAAATTGAAGAACAAAACATGGTAAAAACTTCCCTTGTAAATGCCGAAATCGAATTCCCGATGAAGGTTTGATGATCTTCATTCAAGAACTCACAACAAAATGATACAAGGAATTATTATATCTCACAAAAGTATTTTTTTCACTCCAAGAACATACAAGGAAGATGATGAAATAATCCTCTTTTTCTACTCTTTTTGGTGTCTTCCTCCCTAATCTTGTGATTTTCCACACAAAAATGTCTTCACCAAGATAAGGATATCTCACCTAGGGTCTCTACACTTTGTTTTATAGCCAAAAGATGAAGAATAAGGCTTAAAGTTGTGCAAAAATGTCTAGGAAAGTGACATGAACCGAAAAGTGACACGGCCCGTGTCCTGAGACACGGCCGTGTCGCACTAAGCTGGATAAAGGAGAAGGTTCTGTACTGAGGCTCGGCCATGTGCCATGACACGTCCGTGTTGTACTGCGCCATAAAGTGCAAATTGGCCGATCGTGACTCGGCCGTGTCCCAAAAGGCACGGTCGAGTTGTTCTCATACGGAAAATGCAATTCTCGCTGGATTGAGACCCGGCCGTGTCCCATGGCACGGCCGAGTTGCCTGTTGCAGCCGAGTCGAGTTGCCTGGTGCAGCCTAGTTGAGTTCTTCTGTTCCGGTTTTTGGTCTTCTTCGGCTTGATCCTTCGTTCTTGTATCAATACACCTCGGATTTTAGCATATGATATACCGTTTCGAAGCTAATTTCACGAGGAATTTATATCAAAGGAGAATACATCTCAATTCGGAGTGGAGATTCTGGGATTTAGGAGATTTGACTGATACTTCTTAAATCTTTTGTCATTTTAGGCCCCATTTTAGCTTTTGATCGTCATAAACTCCAATATCAGCTATGAAAGCGCATATTTCACCACAATCTTCGCTTGGATACATATAAATTAAAAACACAATATACCTCGCATAAAAGAGAAACAAAAATACTAAGAAGCAAACAAAAACATGACTAGATAGAACAGAATGAGTCGATCAAGAATCGACTCATCAGACCCCCCCAAACTTGAACTTTGATCGTCCCGAGAAATGCATTTTAAAATTATCACTCACAAAGGGGAACTCAACTGTCAAAATACCACAAAGGACCTCTTTGAAAATTTCATCAATACTCACAAGTAAAATAAGTCGAGTTCTACAAAGTTTTCAAACCTCCGGGGTGCTTCCTTAACATCATAGTCAATACTTGGCAATATAAACCTCACCGGTCAAGTGTATTAACTCACTCTCAAAGTGATAGGGGTAAGTAAACGCTCGGAACTCATTCAATGAAATAAGGAACCCCATAGGCTTGCCAATCGTCTTCATCTCTACCACTGTTTTGTGCATGCACTATTTTCGTGAATCAAAAAGGGCTTTACTCGGCTTGTAATGTAGGCTTGGGTCGAGGTGGGATAAATATGGCTAAAGTGACTTTTCTTGAGCAATTTTAGAACTATATCACCATAATCGCTTTAGAAGCTCAAGTTTTTTTTTTGAAGTTTCCTTCTTTCATCCCCTTAATTATGAATCACTAACAAGCACTATCGAACGCAGCGTCAAACCCTTCCTTATTGCTCTTTTTTTTTTAGCTTGGGTTTTTTTCGGATCCGTTTTACGCGAATGTAAACGATGGGTCACATGAATACACCCGGTTACTAAGTTCCCAAAAATAGCGGAGTAATTATTTTCACCAATTCCACACTCCCAACAATATGTATACCACCCAATGTCACCACAATCTTAGTATCCTCGTCAAAAATATTTTCTAATCGCTCAAGTATGGATCGAAGGATTATAGTAATGGAAAGCTCGATATGTGGTTAAAAAATTGAAATAGATAATGACCTCAATTGGGTTTATTTAAGGAATGATCAAATGTTGGGTTGGCCAAAATCGAAGGGTTAAGATCAAAGCGCCAAAAATCATTTTCACTCAATTGCACACGCACGCTAGTAGTTTTGAACAAGAAACCAAGGCAAGTTCTAGAGTCTTAAATCAAAAATGAAACACTCGACAATGAAACTTGCATTTTAGAAAATGCACGAAGGCTCAATAGCTCACAAGTAGGTTTGTTCATACCTCCAAGATATTAAAAGCACTTATTCAATTTCACACCCGCTTCGATTATCAACAATTTTTCCTAAACAAATTATCCTCGATTTGTATATCAAAACAACGAAATAAATCCCGAGGTATTCCAATCAAAATTCACACTTCAAAGTTTCTATCAAGTTCGCAAAATAAAAACACACCAAGTAAAAACACACCACAAATAAGTGCAAAATGTTCAAAACAACCAAAAATAAGCAAACAAGTAAAATAGTATCCGAAAACAAATAAAAAAACAAGAGTAATGAAGTATTTCTTGACCAATCCCCCCCAAACTTGAATTAAAGAATATACGAACGAAGGGGGTATATTATTTAAACAAAAGAATTTCATTGGTCAAGAAATACTTACAACCGGTTTACTGGTGGGCAGGGGAAAGTGGCCTTGCTGGACGTGCCACTCGTACATTTGTCTCAGAAGAGACAATATCTCGCGTCGCTCCCGTCTCGCCTCCTCTCGTTAGGCCTCAAACTCCTCCCTTAATGTTCAGTGTGAGGGGGCACGTCCAATTTCGGCCCACCTTGATGTCTCGGGCCGATCTCTCGTGATTTCTTCCCCTTCTTCTTCGCTCTCTTCTTCTTCCTCGTCATCCGGGCCTCTTTCATAAGCCTCCTCCTCTTCCATCCTCTCGGCTCTATCCTCATCCATAATGCGCCGCGGTCGAACATTTCGGTCGAGAGGGCTGTGACCCGGGGGACCCAATCCGGCTGCTATCCTTGCTCGTCGGTGTGCTTCCATGGCCATTTGCAGATTTCCCATATCCCGAATATTATTTATGGTTGTCAAAGGCGGATTCGGGAGAAGAAAGTGGTCATTGTCGGTCTGCATGAAGATTGTGCACCATTCATAGTCCACCATGTTCATCACCTTCATCACGGAGATCGAGAGAAGCTTATTTCCAGGAAGGGGGTCCTCTAGGCTAAGAAATACCGAAGTGTAGTGCGATAGGGGTAATCAAACCCCCTATCCATATCTCCCCCTTAGGCTTTGTCGCGACATCCTCAAAATGTTCCGCTACCGTAGCCCCGGTTGCCGGAATCGAGTTGTCGAGCATGTGAGTCAGGATATATAACTCCCGCAGTGAAATGGGCCCGGTTTCTTTTCGACCATATATTGTATTCACAATCACCTTATGTAAGTATCTGAGTACGAGATTGCGAATGTTCGATCCTTTAGCCGATCTTGCAATATAATATCGCGCCTCACTACCTGGGTATTCTACCATGGACCTCCAGTAGGTTTCACAAGCGAACCGATTTATCGGGTAATGGCCGTCATGTCTTGCATGATAAATTTCCTCCAACTGGACGATAGTCAGTGTCTCTTCGTTGTTGTTGATCCGGAATGTCATTTCGGTCGGTTCTCGAGTCACCGGATCTCTTCTTACAGTTAGAGTGCTGAGAAACTCCATCGTCAGACACCTATAAGTCGGCCATTGTTGAGTCATCATCCACTCCCAATGCACTCTTTCAACGAATTTCATTGCGTTCATGCATTCGTCATCGGGCCATCTCATAGGGAGCATTTTTTTCTGCCCCAGCATTTCCCACCTTTCATATTGCGTTTCAGGTAGATTGAATCCATAATATTCCGGGGTTTCCATAGCCCTTTGAATAGCCATTCTTGCCGGCTGCACTTGTTCCCCGCCATTCCTACCCCTTCCGCGTTGTGAATTTCCTCGTCCTCTTCCTCGTGCCATTTTCTGCAAAAATTTAATCTATCATTATCCAAGGACTTGAGAAAGTATTCCTCCCCCAAACTTATAGCAAGCAATAAAATTCCCCCAATATAAACATTATTGATCAAAACAACTCCCAAGCAAAATCTATCGTTTAAATTCATCATCTTCATCATGGAAAACATCTCTTAATTACATGAATTTTCAATCGAGAAATTTAATCATCAATGCATGAAGAATTATCGAAAATCCCCAAATTTCATCACCTTCAATTTATTCAAGAACCCTAAATAATTAAGGACTATCGATTCATAGCATGTCGATAACCAAAAATAATCATAAAAAACATCAGAAACATACCTTGATTTCGGAGATATTGAAGAGAGAAAAAAATTAAACCCCGGTCCCAATTCGTCCGATTAGCTCCTTTGAAGAGAGAAATTTGTTGAAAAATGATGATTACGTAGTAGATTCTTGTATCTCCCCTCGATTTTGCACAAAATTTCTTTAAAAACGAAGAGAAAAATCAGAAATATAGATGCTAGGGTTCGCAGGTTTCGCAGGGAGGAAGAAAAATAAAATTTGGAGAAGATAAAAATGGGGAATCAGCCGTGCTTCCTTTTATACCTGACCGAATGACACGGACGTGTTGAATATAACAAGGTCGTGTCGTGCTGTTCGTAATAACCCAAAACTTACTGTCGGCCGACTCGGCCGTGTCCTATGACACGGTCGAGTCATACTATCATGGAAAATCAAAATTCACTATACTGAGGCCCGGCCGTGTCCTGTGACACGACCGTGTCATGCTGTTCTAGAAAACCAAGTTCTGACTGTCCTTAGACTCGGCCTTGTCCTGACACTCGGCCGTGTCCCTCTATTCAAAATAAGCCCAAAACCTCCTGTTTTGAGACGCAGACGTGCCAAAGGTAACTCGGCCGTGTCCTACCTGCCCAGATTTTTAGTTTCTGTAAACGCACTCTTTTCCTGCAATTTTAACACCCACAGATGAACCGATCAGTTTCGAATCGAATAAAAACAAATAAGGAAAATAAATGCGAAAAACAGAAGACATTAGGTTGCCTCCCAAGTAGCGCTTTTTTATAGTCATTAGCTCGACTTCTTCCCGTTTTGCTCAAGCTTCAACATCGTGCACCTCTATACAGTCAAACGCATTGATTTCTTCGATTCGTCTGAAATACGGCTTCACTCTATGCCCGTTTACCTTAAAGTGCTCGTTCTTCCGCGGATCAAGAAGTTCTACCGCTCCGTGCGGCCATACTTTAACGACTTTGAACGGTCCGCCCCATCGCGATACCAATTTTCCGTGCATGAGATTAAGACGGGAGTTATGTAAAAGAACATCCATCCCGGGTTTGAGAGATTTACGAACGATACGCTTATCATGATACCATTTCGTCCGTTCTTTGTAGAGTTTAGCATTTTCGTACGCCTCATATCGCATCTCATCGAGCTCATTTAAATGTAAAAGTCATTCCTCGCCTGCCCTTTCTTGATCTAAATTGAGCGCTTTGATTGCCCAATATGCTTTGTGTTCCAACTCAACGGGTAGGTGACATGCTTTCCCAAATACTAGGCGATACGGGCTCATTCCAATTGGAGTTTTGTAGGCCGTGCGGTATGCCCATAAAGCATCATTCAACTTCAATGCCCAGTCTTTTCTTGTCGGTTTCACCGTCTTTTCGAGCACTGCCTTTATTTGCCGATTGCTTACTTCTACTTGCCCGGAAGTTTGTGGATGGTATGCCGTTGTGACCTTATGCATCACACTGTACTTCTTAAGCAAGCCGGCAAGTTGTTTATTGCAAAAATGCGTGCCTCTGTCGCTGATTACAGCTCTAGGTGTCCCGAATCTGCAGAAAATCACATCCCTAAAAAAATTGCAAACCACGTTAGCATCGTTAGTTCGGGTTGGAATTGCTTCCACCCACTTAGAGACGTAGTCTATAGCAACTAGAATATACTCAAAACCATGGGAAATTGGAAAGGACCCATAAAATCCACTCCCCAAACAACGAAAAGTTCCACAACAAGATTGTTTGTCAACGGCATCTCATTCCTTTTGCTTATATTCCCCGTTCGTTGACAACGATCGCAACTCTTGCAATGGAAATAGGCATCCTTAAATAATGTTGGCCAGTAGAATCCTGATTGAAGGACCTTGTGAGCCGTTTTCTTTGCGCTAAAATGTCCCCCACAGTGCAACTCATGGCAAAATAACAATATGCTCTCGTGCTCTTCCTCCGGGACACAACATCAGAATATCTGATCAGGCCCCAACCTGAATAAGTAGGCTCATTCCAAAAGTAATGCCTGCACATGGAAACAAACCTCTTCTTCCCTTGATAGGTTACTTCGGGCTGCAAAACACCACTAACAATGTAATTGACAATATCAGCATACCAAGGTGTCCTTGTTACATCGAATAATTGCTCATCGGGGAAAGTTTCAACAATTGGCAAATGATTATCAAGATTAAAATTATCTCCCTCGGTTAGCCTAGATAGATGGTCGGCCACTACGTTTTCCGACCCCTTTTTATCTTTAAATTCCAAAATCAAATTCTTGCAGCAGAAGAACCCACCGAATTAATCTTGGTTTTGCATCGGATTTTTTTAATATTTCAATGCGGCGTGATCCGTATGCACAATCACTTTTGAGCCAACCAAGTAGGATCGAAATTTTTCTAAAGAAAACACAACGGCTAAAAATTCTTTTTCGGTGGTGGTGTAATTAGCTTGAGCTTCATCGAGCGTTTTGCTCGCATAGTAAATCACGTGGAAAAACTTATTCACTCTTTGCCCCAAAACGGCACCTATAGCAAAGTCAGACGCATCGCACATAATTTCAAACGGGAGAGACCAATCGGGAGCGACAACAATAGGTGTGGAAGTTAACTTTTCTTTCAAATCATTGAAACCGACTAAACATTCCTCGGTAAAATCAAATTTAGCATCTTTGCACAAAAGGTTACTCAAAGGGCGGACAATTTTCGAAAAATCTTTAATAAAACGCCTATAAAACCCGGCATGCCCTAAAAAGCTTCGAACCTCTTTGACACATGAAGGCGGAGGTAATTTAAAAATTAAATCGACTTTAGCCTTATCAACCTCCATTCCTTTATTGGAAACCACATGACCTAGAACAAGACCTTGTTTTACCATAAAATGACTCTTTTCCCAACTAAGTGTAAGATTACACTCAATACATCGTTCTAGCACAATAGTCAAATTATTTAAACAATCATCGAAAGTGGTTCCAAACACAGAAAAGTCGTCCATGAATACCTCGATGGATTTTTCTAACAAGTCGGAGAATATGGATAGCATGCACCTTTGAAAAGTAGCGGGAGCATTGCAAAGACCAAACGGCATCCTCCTAAAGGCAAAGGTGCTAAAAGGGCAAGTGAAAGTGGTCTTCTCTTGATCCTCCGGAGCAATGGGAATTTGATAGAAACCTGAAATACCATCTAGAAAACAGTAATAATCATGCCCGGCTAAACGTTCCAACATTTGATCAATGAAAGGAAGGGGAAAATGATCATTTTTTGTTACGGCATTTAATTTCTGATAATCAATGCACATCCTCCAACCGGTTACTGTTCTAGTGGGCACTAATTCATTTTTATCATTACGAACCACCGTTATTCCAGATTTCTTAGGCACTACATGCACAGGACTCACCCACTTACTGTCGGATATCGGGTAGATGATTCCGACATCTAGCAATTTCAAAACTTCTTTTTTCACAACTTCCTGCATGTTCGGATTCAAACGCCTTTGAGGTTGCCTAACCGGTTTAACATTTTCTTCAAGAATTATCTTATGCATGCACCTAACAGGACTTATTCCCTTGATATCAGAAATACTCCACCCAATCACTTCCTTTAACTTAGTTAGAACTTCTAATAATTTGTTTTTTTGCAAGGGAGTTAATTCGGAAGAGACAATTACAGGGTAAGTGTCACTTTTGCCTAAGAAAACATATTTAAGATGTGCCAGAAGTTTTTTCAATTCAAGTTGGGGTGGGGTGATTTCAACGGGCTCCTCAAATTTTAATTCCAATGGTATCTTAAAACCGTCAACTTCATCAATTGTTTCGGAATTATCTACCAATGCAACATATTCTTCAATTTCTAATTATTAATCCCCATATCATGCTCAACGGTTAGAGCATCATGCAATGTGTCACCTACATCATCATGAAAATATGTATCATCAACCAAAGAATCAATGCAATCAACAAAATTCACATCATGGGAAGCATAAATATGAGAATTGATAGGAGATGAACCGAACACGTTGATTTCTACGGTTTCGCCCAAAACGGTCATGGTGACCTTTCCTTCATCAACATCGACGATTGTTTCTGTTGTACGCATGAATGGCCGTCCTAGAAGTATTGTCCCTTCATTTTCGCTTGTCCCGAAATCGCTCATCTCCAAGATAACAAAATCGGCCGGAATCACCAACTTGTCCACTTGCACTAATAGGTCTTCAATGACTCCCTTGGGGTATTTCACCGACCTATCCGCCATTTGAAGAGTCATTCTTGTCGGTTTGATTCCCTCGAGTCCGAGCCTCAAATAGGTCGAGTATGGCATGAGATTCACACTTGCCCCCAAATCTAACATCCCACGAGCAACTCTCTTGTCTCCCATAGTAATGTCGATCATAAAACTTCCGGGATCGCCTTTCTTTTGACCCCTTGCTTCTACCTCATAGAGCACCACTTTATCGTTCCCATTGTAACTTCTTTTGTTCGAGGTCAACTCCTTGAAAAAATTTGTATAAGCGGGAATGTTTTTCACAACATCCAAAAGAGGTAAGTTGACATGAACCTTCGAAAGCATGTCGTAAATTTCGGAAAATTGCTCATCTTGCTTTGCTTTTCTAAGCCGGCTCGGAAAAGGAATTGGTGGCTTATATGGTTGAGTGGATTTGTGAAGCTTGGAAGTTGAAGTTGCTTCGTCTATTTTCTCCTCTTGATTTCCCGACTCGTCTTCTTTCTCATCGACTCTTTCTTTTACTTCGGAATTAACTTCTCTATTAATCACTTTACCACTCCGGAGAGTGGTAATGGCTTGAACTTGCTCGGGTTGACTCGGTAGTTTACCCCTTTCTTGTCTTCGTGCCTCGGTAGCAAGTTGCCCAGTTTGAATCTCCATTTTCTTCATCGAAGCTTCTAAAGATTCGAACCTTTTATTGTTCTCCTCTCGGTTTTCCTTGCTCTCCTTAATGAATGACGCAATACTCTCCCCAAGAGAGTTCCTTTGCTGTGGAGATGGTTCACTTCGCGTTGGTTGTTGGGCTCGGTTTCCTCCGTTGTATTGAGCTTGGGCACTTGTGTCGTATGACATCGGGTTGTTGTTTCTCCATGAGAAATTCGGATGGTTTCTTAGCCCAGGATGATAAGTATTTGGGAGAGGTGCATTTCTTGCGTTTCCGCCATAATTATTTCTCCTCTCTTCCCATTCGGGTCTTCCCGTGCTTTGTCCCATAGCCCAATTAACTTGTTCGGTTTGTTCTCCCGGAAAAGTATGAGGGCATGAATTGGCATCATGTCCGGGTGCTCCGCAAATCTCGCAAACTCGTGAGCTAGAAGATTTATTTTGAGTCTTGAGTTGTCTTAGTTCATTTGTCAACTCATCGATTTTAGACTGCATCTCGTCCTTCTCGCTTACTTGGTGCACGGCTCCCCTACGAACACGTACACTTTTTTGTTGAGAATTTGCTCCCAATGTTTCATAGACATCATACGCTTGTCTCTCCGTAAAACCCCAAAACGAACCACCGGCTGCATTATCTACCGCTCCTTGGCAATATTGAGTCAATCCGTCATAGAAGAATTGATTAAGTAGTTGAATCGGATAGTGATGGTGTGGGCATTAAATAAGTAGCATTTTGAATCGATCCCATGCTTCGTGAAATGACTCTCCGTCTTGTTGTCCGAAAGTTGAGATTTGAGTTCTCAATTGTGTAGTCTTTGAATGGGAGAAGTACTTGGTAATGAATTTATCGTAAACTTCATCCCATGTTCTTAGTGAGCCGGGCGCCAAAGTCATCAACCATTGTTTCGCCCCATCCTTGAGTGTATAAGGGAAACACTTCATCCGTAGTTGATCCTCGCTCAACCCATTTAATGGGAAGTTGTCAATTGCTACATAGAAGTCTCGTATGAATGATAAAGGATCCTCTCGTGCTAATCCGTGAAATCAGGGCAATTGCTCGATGTCAAATCCGCTTATGTGGTAGTTCCTTGCGGCCGGTGCTAATTGGATGCATGAAATGGCGGTGTTCACCACGGGCTTTGCATAGTCCCGCATTAGATGTTCGACCGGAGGTTGTTGCGGCATGTTATAGTTTGCTTCCATCCCATATTGAAGTCCGGGATAATAATTCGCTCCATATTGCACTCCAACGGGTGGTTGTCTCCGATAGAAGTATCTCCCTTGTTGAGCTTCGGGCATCCCTTGATTGCGCCCAACATTATCATATCTTGGAAACCTTGGTTGACGAATTTCCTCCTCATCTATATTTTGTGCAACATTCTCAACCCTCGGTTGACGAGTGTTTTCTTCTTGGATCAAAAGTCGCTCTTCAAGATCTGGATTCACCTCGTCGTTTGCCATTGATGTTGTGGCCATTATTTTTGGTGCTCTAATCCTTTAAACTTCGTCTATCGGCGAAAGAATCGGGTTACCCAACGATCTCCTACCAAGCATAAACAAAAGAAGTAAGAGCGAACTTTATCGAAATAGAATTGATCAAGAATAACAATTCAACTATTATTAAAACAAGATTAAAAATTAAATGCCAATTACCCGGCAACGGCGCCAAAAACTTGATGGTTCAAATAAAATATTCGCAAGTGTACGAATCGCTTTTGTAGGAAGCGGAAAGTAACTCCGAGGTCGATCTCTCGAGGAATTGGAAATGGTTTAAAGTTCGATATTGTTCGGCAAATAGTTGAATGAACAAAAGTAAAATAAATTAAAATACATCATAGGTTCGATTGGATTATAATACTAACGCATAAAATTAAAATAAACTAAGTGATTACAACACCAATTTGATCGTCGGATAAATGAGAGATAACAATAATGAGAATTTAGAGTCACCGACACACACGTAATCAGTTATTAGGTCCGATACTCAAATAAATGAGGTTTGGAATTATCGATTGCTCACGATTAAAAGAAATCCGTTTGATGGCGGTAATCCTAAAAATCACGATTGTTCTCAACGAAAATAAGGGATACTCTTTTGATGGGGATGAATCCCTAACTAATCAATCAATTAACCGACTACTTTTGATGAGGTAAATCATTAAAAGATCGCGCGAAAAAGCTCGAGAACATTCACAATCGTTTCTTTCGGGTCGTTTGATGGTGAACACCGACAAAAACCCTCGATTAGAATAATAATAACAACAATGAAAAAGGTTTGATGATCTAATTCAAAAGTTCTTATACGAAGAACGAACAAGAGGAACAATCCCAAACTTTTACCCAAAAAATCAAAAGAAACTAACAATCGATAACATGTGTGTGGCTATATCTAAAAACCCATATGAAGTGTTTAGTCACACATTATTAATTCAACAACAATAATGGAAATTGAAGAACAAAACATGGTAAAAACTTCCCTTGTAAATGCCAAAATCGAATTCCCGATGAAGGTTTGATGATCTTCTTTCAAGAACTCACAACAAAATGATACAAGGAATTATTATATCTCACAAAAGTATTTTTTTCACTCCAAGAACATACAAGGAAGATGATGAAATAATCCTCTTTTTCTACTCTTTTTGGTGTCTTCCTCCCTAATCTTGTGTTTTTCCACACAAAAATGTCTTCACCAAGATATCTCACCTAGGGTCTCTACACTTTGTTTTATAGCCAAAAGATGAAGAATAAGGCTTAAAGTTGTGCAAAAATGTCAAGGAAAGTGACATGAACCGAAAAGTGACACGGCCCGTGTCCTGAGACACGGCCGTGTCGCACTACACTGGATAAAGGAGAAGGTTCTGTACTGAGGCTCGGCCATGTCCCATGACACGGTCGTGTTGTACTGCGCCATAAAGTGCAAATTGGCCGATCGTGACTCGGCCGTGTCCCAAAAGGCACGGTTGAGTTGTTCTCATACGGAAAATGCAATTCTCGCTGGATTGAGACCCGGCCGTGTCCCATGGCACGACCGAGTTGCCTGTTGCAGCCGGGTCGAGTTGCCTGGTGCAGCCTAGTTGAGTTCTTCTATTTCGGTTTTTGGTCTTCTTTGGCTTGATCCTTCGTTCTTGTATCAATACACCTCGGATTTTAGCATATGATATACCGTTTCGAAGCTAATTTCACGAGGAATTTATATCAAAGGAGAATACATCTCAATTAGGAGTGGAGATTCTGGTATTTAGGAGATTTTACCGATACTGCTTAAATCTTTCGTCGTTTTAGGCCCCGTTTTAGCTTTTGATCGTCATAAACTCCAATATCAGCTATGAAAGCGCATATTTCACCACAATCTTTGCTTGGATACCTATAAATTAAAAACACAATATACCATGCATAAAAGAGAACAAAAATACTAAGAAGCAAACAAAAACACGACTAGATAGAACAGAATGAGTCGATCAAGAATCGACTCATCAGTGTGTTTTAGTTATCAGGTTGGGCTTGTTATTTTATCAGGTCTGCTTGGTGGGTTTCATGTGTTTACACTTGTTATGCGATTATTTATTTTGATTTTGCTACTGTTCTGCGCTGCCGTGGTCAAATCTTCTCTAACTCTGTTCAGAACTTACTAATGATTTTTATAGCTATTTATACTGACGACTATTGATTTGGTTTCTCAGATTTTTGTTCTTTTCTGCTGTTGGTGGTGGTGGTTGTATTTTTTCCAGCAGGTTTGAGTTGTTCTTTTTTCTGGTCTGATTTGTAGGTTCGTTCATATATATTTGTTCAACTCCAGTTATTTTTGGGGCTGCTTTATTGTGTTTGTCTTATAAGGCATGGTCCTATGCTTTTTTTGGGTGGGGGGTATATTCTGGATGTTTTCCTGCATGGTCTCTTGTTTCTTTCTCTCCCAGATGATTTTCTCTGCTTTCTGCAATATTTAAATGGTGAGTTTCTGCAATTAATCGTGTCGTCAGAACAAGGTTCCTTTACAGATCCGTGTTTGAGTTGTCTGATTTGATTTATTATGTTTTCCCAAAGATCATATAAAACTTGACTTAACGCGGCTTTCATTATTTGCCATAAAAATCCATAAAAATCGAAATTTTTTAGGAATATTAAACGAGTCAACAATGTAATTTTTCTACATTATCGGGGACCAAATTGGAATTTCTTGAAAACTTTCTATCTGAAAGTGAAAGTCCCATCTTTTTTGATTCTTGGTATAAACCTCATACGACTTTATTCATTTTTAGCTTTGCTTATATATAAATAAGATTCACGAGTCTTTTACTTTGTAGAAACAACTATAGGACGTGAGGAGGTTGCTTCAAAATGGTAATCCATAGGAAACCAGGTCAGTTCTTGCTCTTTACCCATATATAATAAGAGTATATGTTCGTCGTCCTTCTCTTGCCTCTTTCACCTACTTCCCGTGTTCTGTCTTCTCCTCTTCTACCACCGAGCTCTCTGCTCTGGACAATCGGGTGACGTCTCTCTCCTTCCTCTGAATATTTATTCTTCCATCTATTCTCGCCTATTAGAAAGAACGACCCCCTACCAGCCTAAGGAGATGCGAGGACAGTGTGAAATCAAGACATTCACTACCACATTAAATGTGCGAAGGGTTTCTTTGATTTTTTTTCCTGATTCTTAAAGGTTGTTTGATTTTGTGCAGGCTTTTCCCCCATAGTTTTTGGGTTTTTTCTACAGCAACAATTCATTTCATCCAAAATGTGAACTTTACCACCATCGCTCGCAAAACTCCAGTTCACAGGTTCGATTTTGATTTTTTGTCACCACGATAGCTTTTTTATGGGTTCGATTTATAATCGAAAGTTATAGGCTTTTTGCATTGTTAGGCATCCTATCGATTCTTGGTTTGGTCTTTTGATTCTTTATTGGAAGTTTTGTTATTTTGAACAGCTTTTTTGATTCTTGGTATAAACCTCATGCGACTCTTCATATTTAACTTTGCTTATATATAAATAAGATTCATGAGTCTTTTAATTTTTTTGAAACAACTCTAGGACGTGAGGAGGTTGCTTCAAAATGGTGATCCGTGGGAAACCAGGTCAGTTCTTTCTCGTGAACATGTGACTGAGAGAGTCTTTGAATTTTGGATTCGTTATTGATGCTTATTGTGTTTGGTTATGTCAGAATATGAAACTAAATGGGCTCTTATGGTGTTTTTGGTGCTTATGTTTTTAGGTTAGATGTTTTTGTTGCTTGATCGTTTGGCTTCTTTCTTTAATTTTTTTGTCAATTGTTTGATCATAGGCTAAAGTTCTGCTATTTTACATGCCTCTACTCTGCTATATTTCATTTCAGTTTTACCCTCATTTAAAACCTCATAATTTTTAGGTATTTTCCAACAGCAACAATTGATTTCATCCAAAATGTGAACTTTACCACCGTCGCTCGCAAAACTCCAATTCACATGTTCGATTTTGATTTTTTTATCACCACCATAGCTTTTTTATGGGTTCGATTTTAAATCGAAAGTTATAGGCTTCTTGCATCGTTAGACAGCCTATCGATTCTTGGTTCTTGGTTTGGTCTTTTGATTTTTTATTGGAAGTTTTGTTATTCTGAACATCTTTTTTTATTCTTGGTATAAACCTCATACGACTCTATTCATATTTAGCTTTGCTTATATATAAATAAGATTCATGCGTCTTTTGCTTTTGTGAAAACAACTCTAGGACGTGAGGAGGTTGCTTCAAAATGGTAATCCGTGGGAAACCAGGTCAGTTCTTTCTCTTTACCATATATAATAAGAGTGTATGTTCGTCGTCCGTCTCTTGCCACATTGCATGATATGATGTGAGCGTTAAATGCAACTATATTTTGCAGAAACAACTCTAGGGCTCCTATTTGCATGCGTAGGACTCCTATATTGCATGAAACAACGTGGCATTAAATGCAACCACGATTTTCAACTCTAGGACTCTAGGACAACGTGAACATACAATTGATGTGGTCTGACACTTTTATAGAAACAACTCTAGAACTCTATTCTTGCTCTTTTTTTTACTAGAGCCAAATCTGATGTGAACGTTAAATGCATGGTTGTTTTAGGATTTGGGTTCGCCACATTGCCAGTCGTGGTTTTGACGTGGCGCAAACCGTATGGCATAATATGCAACTCATTTATGCTATTAGTAGAAATAGCGGATATGAGTGTCATATCAAGTGGTCTAACCAACGTCTCATTTTAGCTTTTCTATGTGTAACACCCCCAGAATCTAACTGGGAATATTACACGCCGCAGACCCTCTCTGTGAGGATCCGCCAGGCTAAACATCGAAACAACATAATACATTACATGCCGACACGGCAAAATCACGAACCATTAGACCGATTTGGTCTTTTGTCACTGTCTTAAAAATCAAGAATACATAACGACTCATACCCACACAAGGGTAAAATACTTCAAAACATAGACATACAATGGACTTGAACCCAAAATTGGCCTTCATGTGATTAGTATCATTCGTCTTTCATCATTCGTTAGCAAAACTCCACTGTTTCGCTGGTGCAAGTATAAAGTGCAAATACGAGCCATACACAACACATTCCGAGAATACAACGAAAGACTTCCCGAGATATATCATTTAAATAAAATAGTTCAAGTCTTGAAAGTAGAAACGAAACAAGTAAGCACTTTGAAAACAATTCCGAATCTCGGGAGTTTTGAAAACATTAGAAATTGAAAAGTTCTTAATTCCTCGAAAGCCACTTAGGGTCACAACCCCAAAGTTCATTTTCTAAAATACAAATCCATTAACAAAACACGGGGTCCACGGCCCAACCATTTCGATCACAAAACACAGGGCCCATGACCCGATCATCCACTGCAATTCACTTACAAGGACACATTACACATAACACATTATTCTTATGCCATTCTAGCCAAACACCAAGACTCGATATATAATGTATCTCGACCCCGAGAATAAAAAATTGTGATACTCCGGACATATCACAATAGTTATCAAAACATCAACATCAACATCACCAAAAACCACACCTGGTAACCCAAGGTCGTACCCATTAGTATCGGCCTCCAGAGGCCCCGTCGGACCGTCCCCGGGTGGGAAACCACTTCCGCGGCCGTACCCATTAGTATCGCCCCCCAGAGGTCCCGTCGAACCGTCCCTAGGCGGAAGAACACCAACACACGCACCCAAGTCCACTTCCGTGGCCGTACCCATTAGTATCGGCTCCCAGAGGCCACACATGCCATCCCCGGGTGGAAGAACAACTCACATATTACAAAACCACAACTCTCAAAGGTCAGACACACAAAATATATATAGTCAAGGTACCTTGCTAGAATGGCCATATTATCCAACATGTACTCACGACCCAGAACTATAACAATTCACAAGGAAGCAGAAGATCTCAATAACACCGAACGACACAACCAATATCACACAAACTCACATATTCATCCATAACCACGTGACTCCACGCACATAATGTGACAAAAGAATTACACTTTACATTTACCGATGACAGAATCATACATAATGATATCACACGAAAGTAAGGTGATCCTATACTCGACACTAGCACACATATTCAACTAAGTATATTGATTCCCGACACACGCGGGTCACCTTTACGAAAGCCAAGATGGTAAATATACCGATTCTTTTGAAAAATGGTTATAAATATTTATTTAGCACAAATCGACGATTAGCAACTATTATATCCACAAAACACATAATGTATGGGCAAGATACTTGCCTCGAAATCAATTTTTGAATACTCCGATGAAAGCGGCTCATTGAAACTTGACCCCAAGCGATCCAAGCGGCCGGCCGAAACGGCTCCAAAACAATCCCGAAGCATTTCGGCGAAAGCATTTAAACCCCAAATTTCCAAACCGACCACCTTCGCGAGAAACCAATAACAACACAATCACCACGAGAATAACACCGCTAAGAATCAACAACACTAAATGAAATCTCAATCGACACTAAGAAACTACAAGGGTTCAAGGGTTCGTTCTAAGAAAGCCAAAATCATGTTCCGGGTGAAACGAAATCGATAAACGAGTTACTAATCCATAGATTACAATCAATACAACAAGAATTACATGACCAATTCATCATAATCGGCCCAGAATTGAAATCAAAATGAAAACCCAAAATAGTTGAAGAAGGATTTTTTTGAAGAATTACCTCAATCCGACGAAGAACAATGGATAAGATGTTGTTAAACATGATCAAGACTTCAAGAATATGATGATAATCTACTCAGGGATTGAAATCCCCATCAAATCGCCCAAAAACCAAGAGAGAGAAGTGAAAATGGGCTGAAAAACGCGACTGTCCGATTTATACAACTGGACAAAACGGCTCAGCAAAAACGGTGCAAACGGCATCGTATTCCAGGGCCGTATTCTGATAGTGTAGACTTTGTCATTATGACCATAACTTCTCCGTCCGGACTCCGATTGACTCGCCGTTTGAACCATTGGAAAGCTAATTTGATGCTCTATCACATTGTAATGTTTCATAATTTTTAGACTTTATAAGTGTTGGTGGTGATCTTTCAAAGTCGACAAATGCACAAAAACGATACTCCTCGACAAAACAATAATTATTCAACATGCAACGAAACACTAATGGACAACACCAACGATCCAAATCGAAAACAAACACATAACAAAGCGAGACATATTATTGGCTCGACTTACGCAATGATGAGTCGTACCCGACGAACACCACAACATGGTACATCGTGCCGTACCCAACATAGGGGAAAATCTCAAGAAATCGCCAACAGAACAAAATGAACGGCGCAATCGACAAAAATTCAAAAATAACCGGAACCGAGAATCTCGGGTACATTCTACCCTCCTTAAAAGAAGTTTCGTCTCGAAACTTAAAACATGAAACAATCCAGGCAGAGCAACTCTAGATAACACATGATTCCGATAACTTGAAGATCGGGAAAGACGATACGAAGGCAACCACCCCAAAACTTTGGGAAATTACAAAATGGCCCAAACGCCTGAAACATCACGATAAGACAACGTATAACCAAACCGAACTTCACAAAACGTCTAACAAGGTTAAACGGACTTACAGGGAAATACGAACAATAATTTCGAACAAGATTCGCAAGAATCAATCTCAAATGCGAAAAAGTCGCCAAAAAGCACGGAACTCAGCAAAACGACACCTAAACAAACTCGGATGTTAACAAATGTAGAATGAAACATTCACAGAAGGACGAAACGGTCACAGGCGATCCGTTAAAACAGACTCATGCCAAAAAAGAAATTTACCAAAAATCGAAAATTGCGGATATAACATCGTATCACAATAGTTATCAAAACATCAACATCAACATCACCAAAAACCACATCTGGTAACCCGTGTCCGTACCCATTAGTATCGGCCCCCAGAGGCCCCGTCGGACCGTCCCCGGGTGGGAAACCACTTCTGCGGCCGTACCCATTAGTATCGGCCCCCAGAGGTCCCGTTGAACCATCCCCAGGTGGAAGAACACCAACACACGCACCCAAGTCCACTTCCGTAGCCGTACCCATTAGTATCGGCCCCCAGAGGCCACACATGCCATCCCCGGGTGGAAGAACAACTCACAGATTACAAAACCACAACTCTCAAAGGTGAGACACACAAAATATATATAGTCGTGGTACCTTGCTAGAATGGCCATATTATCCAACATGTACTCCCGACCCAGAACTATAATAATTCACAAGGAAGCACAAGATCTCAACAGCACCGAACGATACAACCAATATCACACAAACTAACATATTCATCCATAACCACGTGACTCCACGCACATAATGTGACAAAAGAATTACACTTTACATTTACCGATGACATAATCATACATAATGATATCACACGAAAGTAAGGTGATCATATACTCGACACTAGCACACATATTCAACTAAGTATATTGATTCCCGACACACGTGGGTCACCTTTACGAAAACCAAGATGGTAAATATACCGATTCTTTTGAAAAACGGTTATAAATATTTATTTAGCACAAATCGACGATTAGCAACCAATATATCCACAAAACACGTAATGTAATTGCAAGATACTTACCTCGAAATCAATTTGTGAATACTCCGACGAAAGCGGCTCGGCCGAAACAACCCCAAAATAGTCCCGAAACAGCCCGGCCGAAACAGCCCCAAAACACTCCCGAAATGGCTCGGCCGAAACAGCCCCAAAACAGCCCCGAAACAGCCCCAAAAACCGACCACCTTCGCGAGAAATCAATAACAACATAATCACCACTAGAATAACACCGCTACGAATCTACAACACTAAACGAAATCTCAATCGACACTAAGAAACTACAAGGGTTCAAGGGTTCGCTCCAAGAAAGCCAAAATCATGTTCCGGGTTAAACGAAATCGATAAACGAGTTACTAATCCGTAGATTTCAACCAATACAACAAGAATTACATGACCAATTCATTATAATCGGCCCAGAATTGAAATCCAAAGGAAAACCCCAAAATAGTTGAAAAAAGATTTTTTTGAAGAATTACCTCAATACGACGAAGAACAATGGATTAGATGTTGTTAAACATGATCAAGACTTCAAGAATATGATGATAATCTACCCAGGGATTGAAATCCCCATCAAATTGCCCAAAAACCGAGAGAGAGAGAAGTGAAAATGGGCTGAAAAACGCGACTATCCTATTTATATAACTGGACAAAACGGCTCAGAACACGGCCCAAATTAGAGCCGTATTCCAGTGTCGTGTTATAAACGACTCAGCAAAAACGGTGCAAACAGTGTCGTATTCCAGGGCCATATTCTGACAGTGTAGACTTTGTCATTATGACCATTACTTCTCCGCCTGGACTCCGATTGACTCGTCGTTTGAACCATTGGAAAGCTAATTTGATGCTCTATCATATTGTAAAGCTTCGGGATTTTTAGACTTTATAAGCGCCAGTGGTGATCTTTCAAAGTCGACAAATGCACAAAAATGATACTCCTCGACAAAACAATAATTATTCAACATGCAATGAAACACTAACGGACAACAGCAACGATCCAAATCGAAAACGAACACATAACAAAGCGAGACATACTATTAGCTCGACTTAAGCAACGATGAGTCATACCCGACGAACACCACAACACGGTACATCGTACCGTACCTAACATAGGGGAAAATCTCAAGAAATCGCCAACAGAACAAAATGAACGGCGCAATCGACAAAAAATAAAAAATAATCGAAACCGAGAATCTCGGGTATTATACTATGATGTTTGGACAGCATGGAAAAAGGGCATTTGGACACTGTTTTTATAGCTTCGTAACTTAGTTGCCCCTTAATCTTTGAGGCCTATGGGGCGGCCGAATATACTATGGAGTATATTTGGATTGGTTTGGTTTTTTAAATTAGGGAATGATATAAGGATTGGAGACATTGTGTGGTTTAATTAGCTGGTCATTATCCATCATTCTTAATTCATCCAGGTAAATGGACTAATGTGAACAAAATTAACCTGCATTGGTTGCAAATTTGAGGCTTTAATGTTGTTGTTCTATGTTTCGTGGCTGCTTATATTTGTTGATTATGCCTATCCTTTTATACAAAGGCCATGCGGACGCCGTCGGTTCAGGCTAGACACAGTCGGTTGATGATCTATGGTGTATGATATTGTCATAAGTGCGAGTGTAGTTTATTTGAGAGTAGCCTCATTGCTTCCTCTTTCATGGTTATAACTAATTTTATAGTTTTCTGGATTTGTTCGTTGACAGGCTGTTATGATAGAACTTAGCTGTGTGTGAGCAGGTTATTAAATTTTCAGCCATGGCAGTTTAATTTTCCTTCTCCCATTGCTTGCAAATTTGAGCATTTAATGTTGATGTTCTATGCTTCATGACTGCTTATATTTCTTGGTTATGACTATCCTCTTATACAAAGGTATTGATGTTGGGTGTAGACGAAGGGAGTAATTGCTATAAAGGTTTCCATTGTTAGGATTGAGACCCGTGTTCAGCGTTGGAGACACGGTCTGTAATAAGGCGCATTACGACCCATGATATGAAAATTTAAAATGCTGCTGTGAATAGTGTTCAGGCTCAAGGTTAGGAATATTTGTTGTTGGTAATATTGTACTTATTTGTCATTATACTTTTAAATGTTAATGTTATGCTTATTTGTTGTGTTCATTTCCCAAAAATGGCACATGTAGGTACATCTTCTTCCTGCGGTTTCAACTGAAAAAAGAGGCCAACTCAGGCATATCATACGAGAGAAATTCAAATGCCGGGAATACGCGTTATATTCAACACTCAACGTGTAAAAAGATGTGTTCTGGATACCAAGGTGAGTTTTCTTGGTTCTCTTGTGGTTTTTGTTATGTTTCTTGGTTGTTTTGAAGTTACTAAAGCTTTTTAAGTTCCTTAGACATGTTATAAAAATGTTAGGAATTCGTTCACAGAAATGTCATTTGTCTTCGAGTTGCCAGTAGCGGTTCTTTGGCCTGTGTTTATGATGTGATTTGTGTGTGTTTTGCATCTTATAAGTGTGTGTGCAGTGTGTCTTTCTGAAGCAGCTTGTGTGTGTGTGTGGTGGTGGTGGGGGGGGGCTGCGTTTTGGTGTGTGATTTGTGTGTTTTTGTGTATATTATGTGCTGATGTGTGCGTGTGTGCTGTATCTCATTCATAAAAGTAGTTGACCTTGTGTTTATTATCTAGATGTGCATTTTTTGGATTTTAAAGAGAAAAGCTTTCTGTTGTTATGTTCGATAATTTCCGCTGTCAGTTGTGTTTTATCACACATATAATGGAACTCTCATCCTTGTTCGAATAGGAGGAGCTTAGTTTTTTCTCTTCTGCACAATAGACGGACAACACGAAGATATCCTATTCCGACAATTTCGGCACCGGTTTGAAAAAATTGAACATAGATTCGTGTCGTACTCATCGAAACGACCAAATCAACATATAGATTGACAAATTTTATCATACGTGTTGTCTTTTCGCTTCTCTCTTATCAGATGCCTTCTACGTTCTGCGCTTCTCACTATTTTCTTTACCTCCCCTCGCCTCCTATGCTCCATCCTTCTGTTACTTTTTCTTGCTTCCGGGTGTTAATTGGCAGGTTCTTCAATTTGTTTTGTGTTTTCGGTGATCTTTTTTATTCTTCTTTTTTGTGGGTGTAATTTAGATGTTCTTGGGTGATAGGCGGTGTTTGTTTTTGTGCTAATTTCCTGCATTTAATTACATTTTCTGTCGACTAACTGTAATTTTTTTTGCTGGCCTGTTTTTTGCCTATTTGGGAAATCAGGATTGCAGATTTTTTTTGCATTCGCGACTTAGGTTTTGTTGACAACCTCTTAAACTGAAAGTTGCATTCCAAACCACATGCTCGACAATCGCGGATGATGTAATCAAACCTGCAACATAGTTTTGGATAACAACAAATTTCAAAACAAGATTTGGATATCATTTCAAAATAACAAATCCAAATCCGAAAACCAAATCGAGAAACTTTGTGATTTGTGTGATTTTTCAATATTATTGTTTTTGTCCTGTCCCGCCACACGCCTCGTTCCGTCTCAATCCGAGCCACAGCCGATGGTAGAGGGTAGCCGCCGCAGTCCGAGACGCTCGATCCCACCCCTGAGGGACGACCCAAGTCTCTCGCTCGATCAGTTCCAAACCGCGGGGCAGATTGAGGAGGCCATGGCATCCTGAAGGAGCGACGGAGTGCTCTCGACGCGCCTCCCGCTATCACCCCCTCGGCCATCCGCCGAATGACCAAACGGAAGTACAAGGCATTTTTGACCAAGCGATCGCCAGGAGGCTCCCATTCGCAAGAGGAGGCGCTCGCCAGCTGGGGCACCTCTGTTTTCGATCGCCTGGGCAGCGACCCATCTTGGTGACCGGGGCAGTCCGGCCCCAGCCACGAGACGACGAAGCTCGAGGCCGTCACCAGGAGTTCGGTGTATCCGACTCCCAGAAGGCCGACCAGCCATCTGGCTCCCCCTCGCCAAGTAGCCGAGGTCGGAAATAGCGGAGTCAGGAGATCGGTACACGATCGCCTCGGCTCCCGCTCCAAAAGCCGACCCACGAGCGACCATGCTACAACGATGGCCGCGATGCAACGCCAGCTCGACGACATGAAGGCGCTCCTGGAATCTGGGGTTGGCGCCAAGAACAAGATCGCCGGGCCGAGCGAGCTGCTCGCGGTTGTTGCGATATTTCTTGAACGCAAGTGCACGTTATCGTATACAAGTAATAAAGTGATGAGTGAGTATCGTTCCCACGAGGACTGAATCACTAACTACCGATTTTTATGTATTCTAGTTTTATTCGAACAATCGAACTTTGGGTTTGCTATTAATTACTAAAAGAATTAATAATAGACTAGACAGTAAAAACGATAGCTTTGTAGAAAGAGAATCAAATGATGAATAAGTCTAGGATTCTGAATCCACCTCGGTTTATCCGAAGTTACTCTGGATTATCTGAAGTTAACGATTTTCCCAATTTAGTGAAGGCGAAGATTGCTAATATACTCTACCGCCTCTCCCGAGGTCAATAGATTTTTCTAACGGCGAATAACGCACTCTATCCCTAGGTTAATTGATTCGTCAATAGGCAAAAAGCATAAAATCTCCAAAAGGCCACGTAGTTCCTATGAGTATATTCCTATCTCACAGAATAAAACGGTCCTCACCAATAGTTCCTCACCAACTCTCCTCTCCCGATTCGAATTGAATGATTGAAACAATACAACTATTGGCCAGATAATTGAAAGCATTAAACACGATTGGGAAAACTCAACAAAAAGGGAATTAATTAGATAATCTCAAGCAAATCCGTTAAAACGTAGGTTTCATCAAAATCCTAGATTAGGGTTTTAGCCAGACATGCTAATTAATGAAAATACAGAATTAATAAATAGAAGCATGAAAATCAAACGCAGATGAAGAGCTTGGATTCCTCCGTTCTTCTGGCTTCCGCCCTCTGCCCTTGATCTCTTCTGCTTCTCTCGTCTGTGATGATCTTCTGTGTTCCTCCTTTTCCCAAGCCTCCAAGGATTTCAAGATTCCAAGATTTCCAAGCTGATTAATTAGGGTCTTAAACCCTTATTATAGCTCTCAACAGTCTCCAAATCGTGTCCGTGTCAGTAGGTCGAAAACTGGCTTCAAAACGGCCCAAATCCGCGCGGAGCACACCGAAACTGCCTAGAGTGCCGCGGCTCACTAAATCTGTGCCGCGGCACATGGTGTGTAATTTAAAACCTGGGCGCTAGGTGTTACGTCTGGGCCGCGGCTCACCTGGACTGTGCCGCGGCACAGTACGATCTACTGCAGTGCCTTGGTCCTCTGCGTGTGCCGCGGCCATGCTGCCTTATGCCGCGGCTCACGGCCAAAATTTTCCGTTTTCGCCCGTTTCGCCTCGTTTTAGCTTCCGGACTCCAATCTCCTGACAAACATACAAAATTAAGGCATTAAAAGCTCATTTATGCAAATTTACTCTCCAAAATAATACAAACTAATGATAAATAAGCGTATAAAAATACGCCTAACAAATACCCCCAAACTTAAGCCTTTGCTTGTCCTCAAGCAAAGAGAATTAAATTCAACAAAAGAATGTCGTGAATAATCGTGCAACTCATAGTGCTCAACCTAATCAATACTATCCTGAAATTCTCTCTGAAAAATACGAGTATCGTAATAGCGAGCTACACTCAGAACACTGATTCTACAAAGTAACCAAGTTCAGTCCTAATCACTCGTTCATGAAGAAAATCCATCTCAAAGATTAACAAACGGGAATCTAATCGACCGTCAATATGAAAGGTTAAAAAAAAACAATCTAGTTCGCCCCGTTTCCCAGTCTAATGGCAAAATTTTCATGAGTTTCATCAAAAATAACCCTCGGACAGTATTCCCTTATATATATGCTCAAGAAATTGATTCGAGTTGACCACTAGGTTCGGATCTCGGGATGTTTCATCGGGATAATCCTAGGGTGGAACTTCCATTCTCATGTATTGGGAAACCGTTTGACGTAAAAGACACTCATGGGGCACATGGATGCTTCTAGTTACTAAGTTCCCTTCCACAGCGGAGAAACAACTTGAATAGCTAATTCCCGCATGTCCGAATCAAGGTCGTTGTTTTACGTGAGAGTAAACAACGGGTCACGCGAGTACTCCCGGTTACTAGGCTCCCTATCATCGGCACATGTGAAATTTCTAAATCACTAGTCTAATCAGGGTCGTCGTTTTACGTTAGAGTAAACAACGGGTCACGTGAATACCCCCGGTTACTAGATTTCCCATCATAGAACAAAAGAATCTCGACTTTTGGGAAAAACTAACCGACTCTAAACTCAGTCTCAGTGCCAACACGACTTATCTAACTGGACGACTAGCTAATCGAAAAAACCAAACGTATTGACGGTGATTTTAAAACACGTATGTATCCTCTCTTATCCGCTTAGGTCTCTACAAAAACGAAAAAAATTTCGGACCTAAATGAAGATTTAGCAGAAACAGAAATCACTGACTACAACCCGACTAAAACTCGACCGTTTCTTCAGAGAGAAAAACAGTGTCGTAACATCAGTATTACACAAATAGAAGCACGAAAAATTCACGAATAGAGTAAAATCAAGACAAGCAAGGCTATCGACAAAAAAATAACTAAAAAATAACAAAAAGTGCAACGAAATAAGTACAACAATAAATGTAGCGATAGAAAGTAAACCCCCCACCCCCCAAACTTAGGACGTACATTGACCTCAATGGATAAAATATAATATGCAATAGAATAAGAAGGTCAAGTACTCCCCTCCAGTCCTCTCACGAGCTGGTGCCAGCATCATCCGGTGAGGAGGGTGGTGTGGCTGGCCGAGCAGGTGCAATAAATGGCCCGTCTGGATGCATGATATGGGCCGTCCATGCGGCAAGGTGCTCCTGATGGTAGGCGTCCCTCGCTGCCAGATGCCTCGCCTCATGCCGGTTGGCCCGGCGGGCCTGCTCTCGCATCTCACCCCTGACGGCAGCAATAATGCTCTCTCTCTCCGTCCACTGCTCCTCTCGCATGGCAGCCAGCATACTCTCCCTCTCTCTCTTCATCTCCTCTCTCTCTCTCTCCTCATCTCCTCTCTCATCTCCTCTCTCTCTCTCTCTCCTCATATCCTCCCTCAGCCCGTCGAACATCGCCTGCAATCTCTCTCTGTCGGGCGGCGGGCCGGCATCTGCCTGCCCTTGTGTCAGCAAAAGAGGCTCGGGGGACCCCTCGTGGGCCTCATCCAGTAGAAATCCTCTCCCCGAGCGTGCGCCGGCGCTCCTCCCCACTGGTCAAAATGTGAGATGATGCGGTGGTCGATCGGGGCCTCGGGAGCCAGCATCAGCTCGTCGTCCGACCACATCGGCCCATTGCCCGGCACGAGAATGCGAGATAAGAGAGGGTGCTTCAACCCGTCTTGGCCCCTCCACAATGCCTTTGGAATATAGATCGGACCAAGAGAGGGGCCACATCGAATCGCAGCCCGGATGTGATAGCATATAGTGTCCGGGCGCGGGAGAGAATAACAGTGCGGATCTGAGATGTGGGGTCTATACGAGCGCAAATAAAATATAGCCAGGCACGCCCGAGCCGACTGAGGCGCGAGCTATTGAAGTGGAAAGTGGAAGAACCCGGTGCGCGCCCCTCCCAGTCGGAGTCGGGCTGCGTAATAGTCTCGAGCAGAGCCTCCTTCGTGAGGCTAGCCATAACTCGGTCATAAGTCGTATCATCTACCACCGGAAGCCCAAACAACCTCCGAATAGCAGCTGTGGAATAATCAACTGTAATACCTCGGACATCGACCTGAGTCAAGTGTCATTCTTTGCAACATCATCTGCTTTCGAATGTGCTTCAATAACACGCTGGCATAGAACTCCTGCACTATCGATATCACCGCTGGCTCAGGGGGTGCAGCAGATCGGGCCCACCCCATCTCGTCTATCATAGCAAGCAGTTCCCCGTCTTGGGGGCTGGAGTGAATCCCCTCTCTGGGATAATAGGTCGCGGCCGAATCTTCTCATTGAAGATTTTGTGGATCTCTGGATCAGAAAACTGGTGCGCCTCCGACTCGGCGCGACTACGAGAGGTTTCTCCTCGAGTGGGGGATGACTGAGTCCTGGCCCTCTTGCTCAGCTTTTTAGTCCTAGCCATAGTGAGTCCTGAAAAATTTAAACACCGAAGGTTACTTACTCAAACAATAACGAGAATAATCATCACTCGGCTAAGGATATCCGGTCGTAAATCAGAAATTTTTACGAGATAGCACAACCGTGAGAGAAAAATGAAATTGAACCATAACGTTTACTAGACGTACGGGTTGGGGTTCTTTGTAATTCGAGCGAATACGTTGCACCGCAGTTAAAAATATTGCCTTAAAAAAGAAAATTTTTAATGTAGACATTTCATCGAACACTTAAAGGGCAAGAGTTCACTTGAAGAACAAATATGGCAATAGCTCCATTAAATCCCCAAGAACAAAAACACGACTCATTCGTCGTGACAAACGACATATTCAACTCATTCATAATCCAAAATAATCAGGAAAAATCGATCAAAACATCATGTCCTCCACTTAACCATCATATAACTTTTGAAGGAAATAAACATATTCAATCCATCAAATGCATAACACAACTTCACATTTAAATTCATAGAACAATTTGAGATTAGAGATTTGGACATACCTTGCTTGGATTGTGAAAAGTGCAAGAAAATTGCGAGAAGAAGAATGGAGGAGGATGTCGGCCGATCGCGCGCGCAAGGGAGAGGAAAGGGAAGGTAAAATTACCTGGGTAGTCGGCCGAATGCGGGTTATAAGGTACTTGGGCTTTAAAAATTCCGCATGGTGTGCCGCGGCACAGCTCAAGTGATCCGCGACACCGAGTACAGTCCCTTTTTACCTACTCGTATGTTTTGTCGTGGGCCGCGGCTCAGGTTTCGTGTGCCGCGGCTGAGGGCTCATGTGTGCCGCGGCTCAGTAATGTGGTGCCGCGGCACAGAGTACAGAAAGTTTAGCTCTCTCTTTTGATTTGTGTGTGCCGCGGCTCAGTAATGAATTTCTCCCCTGGGACTTTTCCTGCACAGAATTTTAAGAAGAACACGTCAAGAACGAGAGGTAAAAGCAAATCAAAGCACAAAATGATGAAAAATAAAAATTCAAGAATGCAAGAAAAATACAGAAACTCAAAAATCTACAACTACGAACTCGGGTTGCCTCCCGAGAAGCACTAAGTTTATATTAAAAAAATCAGTTCGCTTTTCGCAAACTCCATTTGATCTCCGCCCCGTTCATCGAACAGTTAATATGGTTTTTAAAATTTTGACTATCGGTCAGTAACGATTCGATTTTCGGTTCGGACACCCAATGTTGGTTGCGGAAAGGTTTTGACGAGAACAACTTCCCGAAACACCCGTTTTTCTCATGACTAGACGTCCGTTTGACTTCCGGCTTATTTCCCTCTTTCACGAATGACTTTATGACAGCAGCAGACTTGTCCGAGTGTGGCTGGTCGGATGGCGATGATGGCATGTTGACATGCTTGAGAAATGCTACTCGTTCTACATCTTTCTTAAAAGTTGGACCATCTGACACGGAATCTGAATTTTTCGACCGACGATGTTTTCGGTGTTTTTCTTTTGCAACGGCCTCCACACTTTCACTTTGTGAGCTCTTATCAACACCTCCCGGCCATGAAAAGGATTTGAATACTTGGAACGTAACATGATCGTCTTGAACCCGCAGAGTTAATTCTCCTTTTTCCACGTCTATAAGAGTTATGCGGGTCACTAAAAATGGTCGTCCCAAGATAATCGGGTTATCTCCATCTTCCTCCATGTCGAGAACAATAAAATCCGATGGAAAGATAAATTTATCCACTTTTACTAACACATCCTCAATCACTCCCCTCGGATACTTAATAGATCGACCCGCTAATTGCAAGGAGACCGTCGTCGGCTTTGCTTCTCCAATTCCCAGCTTCTTGAAAATAGACAGAGGAATGAGGTTAATACTAGCACCGAGATCGCACAATGCCTTATTAAAAGAGAGATTCCCCATGGTGCACGGTATGTTGAAACTTCCTGGATCTTTCAATTTTGGTGGAAGCTTCTTCTGAAGAATCGCGCTGCATTCCTCCGTCAAGGCGACTGTCTCAAACTCCTCGAGTTTTCTTTTCTTTGACAAGATCTCTTTCATGAATTTAACGTAGCTTGGCATTTGTTCCAACGCGTCAGCAAATGGATAGTTAATATGAAGCTTCTTGAACACGTCGAGGAACTTAGAGAATTGCTTGTCCGCCTTTTTCTGCTGTAATCTCTGTGGAAACGGGACGGGTGGCACATATGCCTTCGGGTTATCCGGAAACGTTATCGAGGGTCTCCAATCTTGGGATTCTTCCGTCGCTAAATTTTTCTTCTCCTCAATTTCACTCCTCTTTTCACTTCTCTCGGGCTGGTCACATACCTCCTTCCCGCTTCTCAAACTGATTGCATTTAGACTTTCTCTAGGATTTGTCTCGGTTGTACTGGGCAATGCTCCCTCCGGGCGGGCTGTCAACACATTAGCAATCTGGCCCAGCTGGACTTCCAAGTTGCAAATGGAGGCGGAATGATTTTGCAATGTTGCTTCAGTACGAGTCATGAATTGACTTGTATTCGCTGCCAATTTCGCGATTGCTTCCTCAAGAGAAACTTTTGGAGCGGGAGGAGGCTGTTGTTGGTTTTGAACGAATGGAGGCTGGTTCGAGTTCTGTCCGTTTCTCCATGAGAAGTTGGGATGATTACGCCATCCCGGATTGTATGTGTTGGAGTACGAATTATTTTGCCGGTTTCTGTTTCCTACGAACTGAGCTTGTTCAATTTGGGGCTGCTCGAACGGGTTTCCGACTTGGCAGTCCGCGCTAGGGTGAGATCCGTTACACCAATTGCAAGACTCAATGGTAACGGGGGAAGGAGCATGCGAAAATGCTTGGAGCTGCTGCGTTAATGCTGCGACTTGGGCTGACAATGTAGATATCGGGTCATTACTCGAAATTTCCATCACTCACTTCGGCGTTATTCGTTCGGATGGCCATTTATAAGCAATAGCGGCCATAGCTTCCAACAACGAGTGTGCCTCAGCCATCGTCTTTCCCATCAAAGCTCCACCGACGGCTGCATCCACGAGAGTGCTTGTGGAAGTACTCAAACCATTGTAGAACGTCTGAATCTGAAGCCAGTCTGGAAGGCCGTGATGTGGGCATCTCCGTAACAAATCTTTGTATCGCTCCCATGCCTCGTGAAGCGATTCCATGTCATACTAACCAAAAGTAGTGATCTCGTTTCTCAGTCTCGCCGTCTTAGAAGGTGGGCTCTGCCCATGTCGTGATTGAGCCCGGCGGTAAGGAATTCAACCAAAATTTCGCTTTATCCCTCAAAGAGAAAGGAAAAAGCCGTAATCGGATAGCATCGTCGGTGACACCATTGTTCTTGAACGTGTCACAAATCTCAAAAAAAGAAGCAATATGTGCGTTGGGATCATCATTCGGCAATCCACAGAATTAGCTCGCTTGCACCATCTGAATAATAGCAGGCTTAATTTCGAAATTGTTCGCCTGGATAGTGGGGCGCTGAATCCCCGAAAATTTTGCGTTAATTTGTGGCATAGCATAGTCTCGAAGTGCCATTTCCGGTTGAGCTTGCTGCACAATATTATTTTCTCCTTGAATTTCGATATTTTCGGCCATGTTGACTTTTGTCTGTAACTCTCGTTTCTCCTTCTTGTTTCTTCGAAGAGTGCGCTCGAGTTCGGTATCCAAAGGTAGTAGGCCTTCGTTACCGAATTTTCTCATGCACTACGCGAAAGATCCTGAAAGGAAAAACAAATAAATAAATAAAATTAAATACACGAAAATAAGTAAATAAAAACGTTCAAACTAAGACTAGAAATACTGAAATCGATATTAGCAAAAATTTCAGTCCCCGGCAACGGCGTCAAAAACTTGTTGCGATATTTCTTGAACGCAAGTGCACGTTATCGTATACAAGTAATAAAGTGATGAGTGAGTATTGTTCCCACGAGGACTGAATCACTAACTACCGATTTTTATGTATTCTAGTTTTATTCGAACAATCGAACTTTGGGTTTGCTATTAATTACTAAAAGAATTAATAAAAGACTAGACAGTAAAAACGATAGCTTTGAAGAAAGAGAATCAAATGATGAATAAGTCTAGGATTCTGAATCCACCTCGGTTTATCCGAAGTTACTCTCGATTATCTGAAGTTAATGATTTTCCCAATTTATTGAAGGCGAAGATTGCTAATATACTCTACCACCTCTCCCGAGGTCAATAGATTTTTCTAAAGGCGAATAATGCACTCTATCCTTAGGTGAATTGATTCGTCAATAGGCAAAAAACATAAAATCTCCAAAAGGCCACGTAGTTCCTATGAGTATATTCCTATCTCACAGAATAAAACAGTCCTCACCAATAGTTCCTCACCAACTCTCCTCTCCCGATTCGAATTGAATGATTAAACCAATACAACTATTGTACAGATAATTGAAAGCATTAAACACGATTGGGAAAACTCAACAAAAAGGGAATTAATTAGATAATCTCAAGCAAATCCGTCAAAACGTAGGTTTTATCAAAATCCTAGATTAGGGTTTTAGCCTGACATGCTAATTAATGAAAATACAGAATTAATAAATAGAAGCATGAAAATCAAACGCAGATGAAGAGCTCGGATTCCTCCGTTCTTCTGGCTTCCGCCCTCTGCCCTTGATCTCTTCTGCTTCTCTCGTCTATGATGATCTTCTGTGTTCCTCCTTTTCCCAAGCCTCCAAGGATTTCAAGATTCCAAGATTTCCAAGCTGATTAATTAGGGTCTTAAACCCTTATTTATAGCTCTCAATAGTCTCCAAATCACGTCCGTGTGAGTAGGTCGAAAACTGGCTTCAAAGCGGCCCAAATCCGCGCGGAGCACACCAAAACCACCTAGTGTGCCGCGGCTCACTAAATCTGTGTCGCGGCACATGGCGTGTATTTTAAAACACAGCCTTTGGGTGTTACGTGCAGTCCGCGGCTCACTGGATTCCGCGGCACAGTCTGATTTACTCGTGCCTGGTCCTCTGCGTGTGCCGCGGCCCTGCTGCCTTGTGCCGCGGCTCACGGCCAAAATTTGCCGTTTTCGCCCGTTTCACCTCGTTTTAGCTTCCGGACTCCAATCTCCTGACAAACATACAAAATTAAGGCATTAAAAGCTCATTTAAGCAAATTTACTCTCTAAAATAATACAAAATAATGATAAATAAGCGTATAAAAATACGCCTAACAGCGGTCCACATCGAGCTCGCCCCCGTGCAGCGTAAGATCTCTCCTCCACAAACACCCTTGTACGAGGGGAGATCAGACCCCGAACCACACCTGAGCAAGTTCAACATCTACATGACCGGGTTTGGGGCATCTGACGCGACCAGGTGCCGAATGTTCCCTCTGACGCTGTACGACCTGGCCCACAGGTGGTACGCCTCATTGCCGCCTCGGTCCATCGGCTCCTTTAATCAACTGGCGAGCAACTTCACAGCGCATTTCGCCACTAGGGTCTCTCGGCCAGAAGGTCCCCATCGCATGATGCAAATCAGGCAAGGGGAAGAAGAATCCGACTCGGACTACATCGACCAGGTAGACGAGATCATCCTCAACGGCGAGTCCATAAGTGATGAGATCGCCCTATACGCGGTCCTAGGGGGGTTCCATGGTCTGTCGCCTATGTTCAGGCATCTTACAAAGGACCAACCCACGACCTACGCGATCTTCCGCGCTAAGGCCGCAGACTTTCTGGTCAGGCAAAGGTTTCTTCTTAGCCTATGAGCAGCGCGATCGGCGCCCGAACGATGATCTCCAGTCTTCCAGCCCGATCGTCGGTATCAAGCAACATCATCAAAACTGGAGGACTCGTTCGCCATCTACAGTTCATCATCTAACATGGTGGACTACGGCACGAGATCACCTCCACCGCACAACGTACACCTTCGAAGGTCGGCATCTACATGACGATCTGAGGTGGAAGAGTGCAGCCATGGTCCTGGTAGTCGATGGAACCGGCTGCTTCAGCCATGCAAGGTCCCTTTGGGCCAAGATCGCCCGCCCTTCGTTTAAATACGAGGCCGGCGTAGTCTGAGGGCCCTCCAAAACTAATCAGTGGACACGTTCGCCCGCCCTCAAAGGTTCGTCATTTAACATGATGAACCCGGATAATGCGACACGTCACTACCCCCGTCTCAACATACACCGTCGAGGGTCGCCATCTTCATGGCGGGCCGAGGTGGAAGCAGAGCTATCAAGCCGCGGAAGTTGAGTTGATTAATCTGACGACGCCCCGCGCAAGGACTCCTCTAGACCAAGACCGCACGCCCTTCGTTTAAATATGAGGCGAGGCGCAGCCTAATAGAGGACCCTCACAATAAAAGTAGTCACGAGACAGACAATGTCGTTCGCGCACAAGACACGGTCATGGAGTCGGTCCATCCAACTCCGTGACTGTGCACAGTTCCTAAGCGAAGAAACAATCAAGTTTCTATGAGGGATCGGCCAATGTTGTTTTTTGCAGGTACAAGACTGAAAGATAGCTAGCCAATCGACCGGATCGCCCATCCTCATCCTACACGATCGCCAGCAAGAACCACCTCGCCCCATGTATTCAACATCGGAGCAAGCTGGGGGGCAATTGTTGTGTCGAGAATTATACGTCTCGACAGGCTATCACCTTCGAGACCGGGCGACCTAGCCTTAGCCCAGCAGCCAAGGCAGAACTGCTGACCAGAGACCAGGCGACCTAGCCATAGCCGAGCAGCCAAGACAGATCGGCCGGCCGAAGGTCCCAGGACAAGTCCTGGTGCCAAGCGATCGACATCTAAGACGATTGTCTCTCGGTACTTGGCGATCGACTCCTGGTGGCCGACTAGAAGGCGATCATCTCTTGGCACTTGCCGATGCCGACCTCTGGTGACCGACCAGTGACGACCGCCTCATGCCGCTCGAAGCCGATGATCATCCAGTCGGCAAAGGCCGAAGCCCAGGACAGAACCCCCGTGCAGTACCGAGACAAGATCCGCATTTCATGGATCATTGACCACAGCCTGTCAGCATTTTTCCACCAGCCGACAGGCCCGCCGAAAGGTGTCAGTAGGACCGCCCGTGACAGCAAATCCAGACGCGTGCTGGCTCCTCATTGGACGCCTGGTGTTGCCAGCGGCTGACCTTAGACTTTAGGCAAACAGCCCATGTGACTTAAAGACGATCGCCCCATTATTATATTGGACGAAAGGCGATCGCTCGCCAGGAAACAAGGCATCTCAGCCCCTATAAATAGAAGTCTCCCTGCACTCGGCCATCTCTCGGGTTCTTGACGATTTCAGCACACAACTTGGCTTTCCTACTCTTGGCAACAGTTATCTCTTGGATCCTTCTTCTCTCTCAGCATCTCCTACACGGAAGATGATTGACAGAGAGCAAGAAGACCAAAGCTTCGCTCAAGAGCTAGATAGATAGGATCTTTTACACTCATTGTATTAGATTTTCACATTAATACTTGTATCCACGAATACTTATTAATAACATCTCGCGAGAGCATTCAAGCCCGGACCTAACAAACCCGACAAATCTAGTGTTATTCACACCCCCTCGGAAGTGCTCCCGCATCCTTGTTTGTTGTCCGTCCATTCCAGCAATATCTATCTTCGGATAATATTTCGGGCAACAACATAACTGTCTCAGTCCTCAATTTAATTTATCCATACTGTATAGATACCAAACTATACAGTATATCTCAGATAAAATAACGCGAAAAATTTATACGGAAAATCCGGGTATTACAGTTTACTAGGTGAAGAGTGTTTATATGAAGAAATGAGTGAGGTGAGGTGCAGTCAAATGGTGTAACAGGGTTACAAGTGCCTTTATGGAGATGTATACGTATGACACCTTTCACTCCTATTTCTCTTCCCCTCTCGGCCGTGTATATATATATATATATATATATATATATATATATATATATATATATATATATATATATATATATATACCATATATCATAAGAGTGTATAAATCGTCGTACGCCTCCTCTCCGTTTCACCTAGTTCTTGCCTAACTTCTGTCCTATTTGTCTTCATCTTCTTCCACGTATTTGCCGCCTCCTTCTCTATTCTTTTCTTTATCTTTTGTCTTTCACTTCGCCCTTTCTATTTTCCCTTTCTCGCGAACGAAACTAGGGTTTCTGTTCTTGTAAATTTCTACGCGCTCGCGAATTTTTCCTCGTCTAGATTATCGTCAGGTAAGGGTTATTCTCTATTTCTGTTTCTCTCTCTTTCACTTGTTCTTCTTTTTATTTTTTCCTGTTTTGTTTTTTCGATATTTCCCCATCCTTTTTGAGGGCGACCTTTTGGTTTTCCTCTTTATGCGATCGAAACTAGGGTTTCCGTCATTTTCTTGAACGGCGTTGAGGATTGTATCTGGGGTTATATTTTTTTTTTTCCTCTTTATACTGATTATGTATACTGACTATTAGTGATTTTGTTTCTCATATTTGTGTTCTTCTTGGCTGCTGATTGTGCTTGGTGTGTGATGGTTCAAATTAAATACTCGCAAGTGTACGAATCGATTTTATAGGAAGCGAAAAGTAACTCCGAGGTCGATCTATCGAGGAATTGAAAACGGTTTAAAGTTCGATATTGTTCGGCAAATAGTTGAATGAACAAAAGCAAAATAAATTAAAATACATCATAGGTTCGATTGGATGATAATACTAACGCATAAAATGAAAATAAACTAAGTGATTACAACACCAATTTGATCATCGGATAAATGAGAGATAACAATAATGAGATTGATATGGGAATTTAGAGTCACCGACACATACGTAATCAATAATTAGGTCCGATACTCAAATAAATGAGGTTTGGAATTATCGATTGCTCACGATTAAAAGAAATCCGTTTGATGGTTCTCAACGAAAATAAGGGATACTCTTTTGATGGGGATGAATCCTTAACTAATCGATCAATTAACCGACTACTTTTGATGAGGTAAATCGTTAAAAGATCGCGCGAAAAAGCTCGAGAACATTCACAATCGTTTCTTTCGGGTCGTTTGATGGCGAACACCGACAAAAACCCTCGATTAGAATAATAATAACAACAATGAAAAAGGTTTGATGATCTAATTCAAAAGTTCTTATACGAATAACGAACAAGAGGAACAATCCCAAACTTTTACCCGGAAAATCAAAAGAAACTAACAATCGATAACATGTGTGTGGCTATATATAAAAACCCATATGAAGTGTTTAGCCACACATGATTAATTCAACAACAATAATGGAAATTGAAGAACAAAACATGGTAAAAACTTCCCTTGTAAATGCCGAAATCGAATTCCCGATGAAGGTTTGATGATCTTCTTTCAAGAACTCACAACAAAATGATACAAGGAATTATTATATCTCACAAAAGTATTTTTTTCACTCCAAGAACATACAAGGAAGATGATGAAATAATCCTCTTTTTCTACTCTTTTTGGTGTCTTCCTCCCTAATCTTGTGTTTTTCCACACAAAAATGTCTTCACCAAGATAAGGATATCTCACCTAGTGTCTCTACGCTTTGTTTTATAGCCAAAAGATGAAGAATAAGGCTTAAAGTTGTGCAAAAATGTCAAGGAAAGTGACATGAACCGAAAAGTGACACGGCCCGTGTCCTGAGACACGGCCGTGTCGCACTACGCTGGGTAAAGAAGAAGGTTCTGTACTGAGGCTCGGCCATGTCCCATGACACGGCCGTGTTGTACTGCGCCATAAAGTGCAAATTGGCCGATCGTGACTCGGCCGTGTCCCAAAAGGCACGGTCGAGTTGTTCTCATATGGAAAATGCAATTCTCGCTGGATTGAGACCCGGCCGTGTCCCATGGCACAGCCGAGTTGCCTGTTGCAGCCGAGTCGAGTTGCCTGGTGCAGCCTAGTTGAGTTCTTCTGTTCCGGTTTTTGGTCTTCTTCGGCTTGATCCTTCGTTCTTGTATCAATACACCTCGGATTTTAGCATATGATATACCGTTTCGAAGCTAATTTCACGAGGAATTTATATCAAACGAGAATACATCTCAATTCGGAGTGGAGATTTTGGGATTTAGGAGATTTGACTGATACTGCTTAAATCTTTTGTCATTTTAGGCCCCATTTTAGCTTTTGATCGTCATAAACTCCAATATCAGCTATGAAAGCGCATATTTCACCACAATCTTCGCTTGGATACATATAAATTAAAAACACAATATACCACGCATAAAAGAGAAGAAAAATACTAAGAAGCAAACAAAAACATGACTAGATAGAACAGAATGAGTCGATCAAGAATCGACTCATCAGACCCCCCCAAACTTGAACTTTGATCGTCCCGAGAAATGCATTTTAAAATTATCACTCACAAAGGGGAACTCAACTGTCAAAATACCACAAAGGACCTCTTTGAAAATTTCATCAATACTCACAAGTAAAATAAGTCGAGTTCTACAAAGTTTTCAAACCTCCGGGGTGCTTCCTTAACATCATAGTCAATACTTGGCAATATAAACCTCACCGGTCAAGTGTATTAACTCACTCTCAAAGTGATAGGGGTAAGTAAACGCTCGGAACTCATTCAATGAAATAAGGAACCCCATAGGCTTGCCAATCGTCTTCATCTCTACCACTGTTTTGTGCATGCACTATTTTCGTGAATCAAAAAGGGCTTTACTCGGCTTGTAATGTAGGCTTGGGTCGAGGTGGGATAAATATGGCTAAAGTGACTTTTCTTGAGCAATTTTAGAACTATATCACCATAATCGCTTTAGAAGCTCAAGTTTTTTTTTTTGAAGTTTCCTTCTTTCATCCCCTTAATTATGAATCACTAACAAGCACTATCGAACGCAGCGTCAAACCCTTCCTTATTGCTCTTTTTTTTTTGGCTTGGGTTGTTTTCGGATCCGTTTTACGCGAATGTAAACGATGGGTCACATGAATACACCCGGTTACTAGGATCAAAACATACACAACTGCTTCCAAGCATACTCATATCTAAGGGATCCGTTTTACGCGAATATAAACATGGGTCACATGAATACACCCGGTTACTAAGTTCCCAAAAATAGCGGAGTAATTATTTTCACCAATTCAACACTCCCAACAATATGTATACCACCCAATGTCACCACAATCTTAGTATCCTCGTCAAAAATATTTTCTAATCGCTCAAGTATGGATCGAAGGATTATAGTAATGGAAAGCTCGATATGTGGTTAAAAAAATTGAAATAGATAATGACCTCAATTGGGTTTATTTAAGGAATGATCAAATGTTGGGTTGGCCAAAATCGAAGGGTTAAGATCAAAGCGCCAAAAATCATTTTCACTCAATTGCACACGCACGCTAGTAGTTTTGAACAAGAAACCAAGTCAAGTTCTAGAGTCTTAAATCAAAAATGAAACACTCGACAATGAAACTTGCATTTTAGAAAATGCACGAAGGCTCAATAGCTCACAAGTAGGTTTGTTCATACCTCCAAGATATTAAAAGAACTTATTCAATTTCACACCCGTTTCGATTATTAACAATTTTTCCTCAACAAATTATCCTCGATTTGTATATCAAAACAACGAAATAAATCCTCTTCTGGCCCGCCTTGATGTCTCGGGCCGATCTCTCGTGATTTCTTCCCCTTCTTCTTCGCTCTCTTCTTCTTCCTCGTCATCCGGGCCTCTTTCATAAGCCTCCTCCTCTTCTATCCTCTCGGCTCTATCCTCATCCATAATGCGCCGCGGTCGAACATTTCGGTCGAGAGGGCTGTGACCCGAGGGACCCAATCCGGCTGCTATCCTTGCTCGTCGGTGTGCTTCCGTGGCCATTTGCAGATTTCCCATATCCCGAATATTATTTATGGTTGTCAAAGGCGGATTCGGGAGAAGAAAGTGGTCATTGTCGGTCTGCATGAAGATTGTGCGCCGTTCATAGTCCACCATGTTCATCACCTTCATCACGGAGATCGAGAGAAGCTTATTTCCAGGAAGGGGGTCCTCTAGGCTAAGGAAATACCGAAGTGTAGTGCGATAGGGGTAATCAAACCCCCTATCCATATCTCCCCCTTAGGCTTTGTCGCGACATCCTCAAAATGTTCCGCTACCGTAGCCCCGGTTGCCGGAATCGAGTTGTCGAACATGTGAGTCAGGATATATAACTCCCTCAGTGAAATGGGCCCGGTTTCTTTTCGACCATATATTGTATTCGCAATCACCTTGTGTAAGTATCTGAGTACGAGATTGCGAATGTTCGATCCTTTAGCCGATCTTGCAATATAATATCGCGCCTCACTACCTGGGTATTCTACCATGGACCTCCACTAGGTCTCACAAGCGAACCAATTTATCGGGTAATGGCCGTCATGTCTTGCATGATAAATTTCCTCCAACTGGACGATAGTCAGTGTCTCTTCGTTGTTGTTGATCCGGAATGTCATTTCGGTCGGTTCTCGAGTCACGGGATCTCTTCTTACAGTTAGAGTGCTGAGAAACTCCATCGTCAGACACCTATAAGTCAGCCATTGTTGAGTCATCATCCACTCCCAATGCACTCTTTCAAGGAATTTCATCACATCTTACCTTATCCCCATTGCGTTCATGCATTCGTCATCGGGCCATCTCGTAGGGAGCATTTTTTTCTGCCCCAGCATTTCCCACCTTTCATATTGCGTTTCAGGTAGATTGATTCCATAATATTCCGGGGTTTCCATAGCCCTTTGAATAGCCATTCTTGCCGGCTGCACTTGTTCCCCGCCATTCCTACCCCTTCCGCGTTGTGAATTTCCTCGTCCTCTTCCTCGTGCCATTTTCTGCAAAAATTTAATCTATCATTATCCAAGGACTTGAGAACGTATTCCTCCCCCAAACTTATAGCAAGCAATAAAATTCCCCCAATATAAACATTATCGATCAAAACAACTCCCAAGACAAATCTATCGTTTAAATTCATCATCTTCATCATGGAAAACATCTTTTAATTACAAGAATTTTCAATCGAGAAATTTAATCATCAATGCATGAAGAATTATCGAAAATCCCCAAATTTCATCACCTTCAATTTATTCAAGAACACTAAATAATTAAGGACTATCGATTCATAGCATGTCGATAACCAAAAATAATCATAAAAAACATGAGAAACATACCTTGATTTCGGAGATATTGAAGAGAGAAAAAAATTAAACCCCGGTCCCAATTCGTCCGATTAGCTCCTTTGAAGAGAGAAATTTGTTGAAAAATGATGATTACGTAGTAGATTCTTGTATCTCCCCTCGATTTTGCACAAATTTCTTTAAAAACGAAGAGAAAAATCGGAAATATAGATGCTAGGGTTCGCAGGTTTCGCTGGGAGGAAGAAAAATAAAATTTGGAGAAGATAAAAATGGGGAATCGGCCGTGCTTCCTTTTATACCTGACCGACTGACACGGACATGTTGAATATGACAAGGTCGTGTCGTGCTGTTCGTAATAACCCAAAACTTACTGTCGGCCGACTCGGCCGTGTCCTATGACACGGTCGAGTCATACTATCATGGAAAATCAAAATTCACTATACTGAGGCCCGACCGTGTCCTGTGACACGGCCGTGTCATGCTGTTCTAGAAAACCAAGTTCTGACTGTCCTTGGACTCGGCCGTGTCCTGACACTCGGTCGTGTCCCTCTATTCAAAATAAGCCCAAAACCTCCTGTTTTGAGACGCGGACGTGCCAAAGTTAACTCGGTCGTGTCCTACCTGCCCAGATTTTTAGTTTCTGTAAATGCACTCTTTTCCTGGAATTTTAACACCCACAGTTGAACCGATCAGTTTCGAATCGAATAAAAACAAATAAGGAAAATAAATGCGAAAAACAGAAGAAAAAAAATCTAACTAAAATGTTAGGTTTCCTCCCAAGTAGCTCTTTTTTATAGTCATTAGCTCGACTTCTTCCCGTTTTGCTCAAGCTTCAACATCGTGCACCTCTATGCACTCAAACGCATTGATTTCTTCGATTCGTCCGAAATACGGCTTCACTCTATGCCCGTTTACCTTAAAGTGCTCGTTCTTCCGCGGATCAAGAAGTTCTACCGCTCCGTGCGGCCATACTTTAACGACTTTGAACGGTCCGCCCCATCGCGATACCAATTTTCCGGGCATGAGATTAAGACGGGAGTTATGTAAAAGAACATCCATCCCGGGTTCGAGAGATTTACGAACGATACGCTTATCATGATACCATTTCGTCCGTTCTTTGTAGAGTTTAGCATTTTCGTACGCCTCATATCGCATCTCATCGAGCTCATTTAAATGTAAAAGTCATTCCTCGCCCGCCCTTTCTTGATCTAAATTGAGCGCTTTGATTGCCTAATACGATTTGTGTTCCAACTCAACGGGTAGGTGACATGCTTTCCCAAATACTAGGCGATACGGGCTCATTCCAATTGGAGTTTTGTAGGCCGTGCGGTATGCCCATAAAGCATCATTCAACTTCAATGCCCAGTCTTTTCTTGTCGGTTTCACCGTCTTTTCGAGCACTGCCTTTATTTGCCGATTGCTTACTTCTACTTGCCCGGAAGTTTGTGGATGGTATGCCGTTGCGACCTTATGCATCACATTGTACTTCTTAAGCAATCCGGCAAGTTGTTTATTGCAAAAATTCGTGCCTCTGTCGCTGATTACAGCTCTTGGTGTCCCGAATCTGCAGAAAATCACATCCCTAAAAAAATTGCAAACCACATTAGCATCGTTAGTTCGGGTTGGAATTGCTTCCACCCACTTAGAGACGTAGTCTACAGCAACTAGAATATACTCAAAACCATGGGAAATTGGAAAGGACCCATAAAATCCACTCCCCAAACATCGAAAAGTTCCACAACAAGATTGTTTGTCAACGGCATCTCATTCCTTTTGCTTATATTCCCCGTTCGTTGACAACGATCGCAACTCTTGCAATGGAAATAGGCATCCTTAAATAATGTTGGCCAGTAAAATCCTGATTGAAGGACCTTGTGAGCCGTTTTCTTTGCGCTAAAATGTCCCCCACAGTGCAACTCATGGCAAAATAACAATATGCTCTCGTGCTCTTCCTCCGGGACACAACGTCGGAATATCTGATCAGGCCCCAACCTGAATAAGTAGGCTCATCCCAAAAGTAATGCCTGCACATGGAAACAAACCTCTTCTTCCCTTGATAAGTTAAGTCGGGCTGCAAAACACCACTAACAATGTAATTGACAATATCAACATACCAAGGTGTCCTTGTTACATCGAATAATTGCTCATCGGGGAAAGTTTCAACAATTGGCAAATGATTATCAAGCTTAAAATTATCTCCCTCGATTAGCCTAGATAGATGGTCGGCCACTACGTTTTCCGACCCCTTTTTATCTTTAAATTCCAAAATCAAATTCTTGCAGCAGAAGAACCCACCAAATTAATCTTGGTTTTGCATCGGATTTTTTTAATAAATATTTCAATGCGGCGTGATCCGTATGCACAATCACTTTTGAGCCAACCAAGTAGGATCGAAATTTTTCTAAAGAAAACACAACGGCTAAAAATTCTTTTTCGGTGGTGGTGTAATTAGCCTGAGCTTCATCGAGCATTTTGCTCGCATAGTAAATCACGTGGAAAAATTTTTTCACTCTTTGCCCCAAAACGGCACCTATAGCAAAGTCAGACGCATCGCACATAATTTCAAACGGGAGAGACCAATTGGGAGCGACAACAATAGGTGTGGAAGTTAACTTTTCTTTCAAAGCATTGAAACCGACTAAACATTCCTCGGTAAAATCAAATTTAGCATCTTTGCACAAAAGGTTACTCAAAGGGCGGACAATTTTCGAAAAATCTTTAATAAAACGCCTATAAAACCCGGCATGCCCTAAAAAGCTTCGAACCTCTTTGACACATGAAGGCGGAGGTAATTTAACAATTAAATCGACTTTAGCCTTATCAACCTCCATTCCTTTATTGGAAACCACATGACCTAGAACAAGACCTTGTTTTACCATAAAATGACTCTTTTCCCAACTAAGTGTAAGATTACACTCAATACATCGTTCTAGCACGATAGTCAAATTATTTAAACAATCATCGAAAGTGGTTCCAAACACAGAAAAGTCGTCTATGAATACCTCGATGGATTTTTCTAACAAGTCGGAGAATATGGATAGCATGCACCTTTGAAAAGTAGCGGGAGCATTGCAAAGACCAAACAGCATCCTCCTAAAGGCAAAGGTGCCAAAAGGGCAAGTGAAAGTGGTCTTCTCTTGATCCTCCGGAGCAATGGGAATTTGATAGAAACCTGAAAGACCATCTTGAAAACAGTAATAATCATGCCCGGCTAAACGTTCCAACATTTGATCAATGAAAGAAAGGGGAAAATGATCATTTTTTGTTACGGCATTTAATTTCTGATAATCAATGCACATCCTCCAACCGGTTACTGTTCTAGTGGGCACTAATTCATTTTTATCATTACGAACCACCGTTATTCCAGATTTCTTAGGCACTACATGCACAGGACTCACCCACTTACTGTCGGATATCGGGTAGATGACTCCGACATCTAGAAATTTCAAAACTTCTTTTTTCACAACTTTCTGCATGTTCGGATTCAAACGCCTTTGAGGTTGCCTAACGGGTTTAACATTTTCTTCAAGAATTATCTTATGCATGCACCTAACAGGACTTATTCACTTGATATCAGAAATACTCCACCCAATCACTTCCTTTAACTTAGTTAGAACTTCTAATAATTTGTTTTTTTCTAAGGGAGTTAATTCGGAAGAGACAATTACAGGGTAAGTGTCACTTTTGCCTAAGAAAACATATTTAAGATGTGCCAGAAGTTTTTTCAATTCAAGTTGGGGTGGGGAGATTTCAACGGGCTCCTCAAATTTTAATTCCAATGGTATCTTAAAACCGTCAACTTCATCAATTGTTTCGGAATTATCTAACAATGCAACATATTCTTCAATTTCTAATTATTAAGCCCCATATCATGCTCAGCGGTTAGAGCATCATGCAACCTGTCACCTACATCATCATGAAAATATGTATCATCAACCAAAGAATCAATGCAATCAACAAAATTCACATCATGGGAAGCATAAATATGAGAAGGGATAAAAGATGAACCGAACACGTTGATTTCTACGGTTTCGCCCAAAACGGTCATGGTGACCTTTCCTTCATCAACATCGACGATTGTTTTTGTTGTACGCATGAATGGCCGTCCTAGAAGTATTGTCCCTTCATTTTCGCTTGTCCCGAAATCGCTCATCTCCAAGATAACAAAATCGGCCGGAATCACCAACTTGTCCACTTGCACTAATAGGTCTTCAATGACTCCCTTGGGGTATTTCACCGACCTATCCGCCATTTGAAGAGTCATTCTTGTCGGTTTGATTCCCCCGAGTCCGAGCCTCAAATAGGTCGAGTATGGCATGAGATTCACACTTGCCCCCAAATCTAACATCCCACGAGCAACTCTCTTGTCTCCCATAGTAATGTCGATCATAAAACTTCCGGGATCGCCTTTCTTTTGACCCCTTGCTTCTACCTCATAGAGCACTACTTTATCGTTCCCATTGTATCTTCTTTTGTTCAAGGTCAACTCTTTGAAAAATTTTGTATAAGCGGGAATGTTTTTCACAACATCCAAAAGAGGTAAGTTGACATGAACCTTCGAAAGCATGTCGTAAATTTCAGAAAATTGCTCATCTTGCTTTGCTTTTCTAAGCCGGCTCGGAAAAGGAATTGGTGGCTTATATGGTTGAGTGGATTTGTGAAGCTTGGAAGTTGAAGTTGCTTCGTCTATTTTCTCCTCTTGATTTCCCGACTCGTCTTCTTTCTCATCGACTTTTTCTTTTACTTCGGAATTAACTTCTCTATTAATCACTTTACCACTCCGGAGAGTGGTAATGGCTTGAACTTGCTCGGGTTGACTCGGTAGTTTACCCCTTTCTTGTCTTCGTGCCTCGGTAGCAAGTTGCCCAGTTTGAATCTCCATTTTCTTCATCGAAGCTTCTAAAGATTCGAACCTTTTATTGTTCTCCTCTCGGTTTTCCTTGCTCTCCTTAATGAATGACGCAATACTCTCCTCAAGAGAGTTCCTTTGTTGTGGAGGTGGTTCACTTCGCGTTGGTTGTTGGGCTCGGTTTCCTCCGTTGTATTGAGCTTGGGCACTTGTGTCGTATGACATCGGGTTGTTGTTTCTCCATGAGAAATTCGGATGGTTTCTTAGCCCAGGATGATAAGTATTTGGGAGAGGTGCATTTCTTGCGTTTCCGCCATAATTATTTCTCCTCTCTTCCCATTCGGGTCTTCCCGTGCTTTGTCCCATAGCCCAATTAACTTGTTCGGTTTGTTCTCCCGGAAAAGTATGAGGGCATGAATTGGCATCATGTCCGGGTGCTCCGCAAATCTCGCAAACTCGTGAGCTAGAAGATTTATTTTGAGTCTTGAGTTGTCTTAGTTCATTTGTCAACTCATCGATTTTAGACTGCATCTCGTCCTTCTCGCTTACTTGGTGCACGGCTCCCCTACGAACACGTACACTTTTTTGTTGAGAATTTGCTCCCAATGTTTCATACACATCATACGCTTGTCTCTCCGTCAAACCCCAAAACGAACCACCGGCTGCATTATCTACAGCTCCTTGGCAATATTGAGTCAATCCGTCATAGAAGAATTGATTAAGTAGTTGAAGCGGATAGTGATGGTGTGGGCATTGAATAAGTAGCATTTTGAATCGATCCCATGCTTCGTGAAATGCCTCTCTGTCTTGTTGTCCGAAAGTTGAGATTTGAGTTCTCAATTGTGTAGTCTTTGAATGGGAGAAGTACTTGGTAATGAATTTATCGTAAACTTCATCCCATGTTCTTAGTGAGCCGGGCGCCAAAGTCATCAACCATTGTTTCGCCCCATCCTTGAGTGTATAAGGGAAACACTTCATCCGTAGTTGATCCTCGCTCAACCCATTTAATGGGAAGTTCTCAATTGCTACATAGAAGTCTCGTATGAATGATAACGGATCCTCTCGTGCTAATCCGTGAAATGAGGGCAATTGCTCGATGTGAAATCCGCTTATGTGGTAGTTCCTTGCGGCCGGTGCTAATTGGATGCATGAAATGGCGGTGTTCACCACGGGCTTTGCATAGTCCCGCATTAGATGTTCGACCGGAGGTTGTTGCGGCATGTTATAGTTTGCTTCCATCCCATATTGAGGTCCGGGATAATAATTCGCTCCATATTGCACTCTAACGGGTGGTTGTCTCCGATAGAAGTATCTCCCTTGTTGAGCTTCGGGCATCCCTTGATTGCGCCCAACATTATCATATCTTGGAAACCTTGGTTGACGAATTTCCTCCTCATCTATATTTTGTGCAACATTCTCAACCCTCGGTTGACGAGTGTTTTCTTCTTGTATCAAAAGTCGCTCTTCAAGATCTGGATTCACCTCGTCGTTTTCCATTGATGTTGTGGCCATTATTTTTGGTGCTCTAATCCTTTAAACTTCGTCTATCGGCGGAAGAATCGGGTTACCCAACGATCTCCTACCAAGCATAAACAACGGAAGTAAGAGCGAACTTTATCGAAATAGAATTGATCAAGAATAACAATTCAACTATTATTAAAACAAGATTAAAAATTAAACGCCAATTACCCGGCAACGGCGCCAAAAACTTGATGGTTCAAATTAAATACTCGCAAGTGTACGAATCGCTTTTGTAGGAAGCGGAAAGTAACTCCGAGGTCGATCTCTCGAGGAATTGGAAACGGTTTAAAGTTCGATATTGTTCGGCAAATAGTTGAATGAACAAAAGTAAAATAAATTAAAATACATCATAGGTTCGATTGGATTATAATACTAACACATAAAATTAAAATAAACTAAGTGATTACAACACCAATTTGATAGTCGGATAAATGAGAGATAACAATAATGAGATTGATATGGGAATTTAGAGTCACCGACACACACGTAATCAGTTATTAGGTCCGATACTCAAATAAATGAGGTTTGGAATTATCGATTGCTCATGATTAAAAGAAATCCGTTTGATGGCGGTAATCCTAAAAATCACGATTGTTCTCAACGAAAATAAGGGATACTCTTTTGATGGGGATGAATCCCTAACTAATCAATCAATTAACCGACTACTTTTGATGAGGTAAATCGTTAAAAGATCGCGCGAAAAAGCTCGAGAACATTCACAATCGTTTCTTTCGGGTCGTTTGATGGTGAACACCGACAAAAACCCTCGATTAGAATAATAATAACAACAATGAAAAAGGTTTGATGATCTAATTCAAAAGTTCTTACACAAAGAACGAACAAGAGGAACAATCCCAAACTTTTACCCAAAAAATCAAAAGAAACTAACAATCGATAACATGTGTAAGGCTATATCTAAAAACCCATATGAAGTGTTTAGCCACACATGATTAATTCAACAACAATAATGGAAATTGAATAACAAAACATGGTAAAAACTTCCCTTGTAAATGCCAAAATCGAATTCCCGATGAAGGTTTGATGATCTTCTTTCAAGAACTCACAACAAAATGATACAAGGAATTATTATATCTCATAAAAGTATTTTTTTCACTCCAAGAACATATAAGGGAGATGATGAAATAATCCTCTTTTTCTACTCTTTTTGGTGTCTTCCTCCCTAATCTTGTGTTTTTCCATACAAAAATGTCTTCACCAAGATAAGGATATCTCACCTAGGGTCTCTACACTTTGTTTTATAGCCAAAAGATGAAGAATAGGGCTTAAAGTTGTGCAAAAATGTCAAGGAAAGTGACATGAACCGAAAAGTGACACGGCCGTGTCGCACTACGCTGGATAAAGGAGAAGGTTCTGTACTGAGGCTCGGCCATGTCCCATGACACGGCCGTGTTGTACTGCGCCATAAAGTGCAAATTGGCCGATCGTGACTCGGCCGTGTCCGAAAAGGCACGGTCGAGTTGTTCTCATATGGAAAATGCAATTCTCGCTGGATTGAGACCCGGCCGTGTCCCATGGCACGGCCGAGTTGCCTGTTGCAGCCGAGTCGAGTTGCCTGGTGCAGCCTAGTTGAGTTCTTCTATTCTGGTTTTTGGTCTTCTTTGGCTTGATCCTTCGTTCTTGTATCAATACACCTCGGATTTTAGCATATGATATACCGTTTCGAAGCTAATTTCACGAGGAATTTATATCAAAGGAGAATACATCTCAATTAGGAGTGGAGATTCTGGGATTTAGGAGATTTGACAGATACTGCTTAAATCTTTCGTCGTTTTAGGCCCCGCTTTAGCTTTTGATCGTCATAAACTCCAATATCAGCTATGAAAGCGCATATTTCACCACAATCTTCGCTTGGATACCTATAAATTAAAAACACAATATACCACACATAAAAGAGAACAAAAATAAGAAGCAAACAAAAACACGACTAGATAGAACAGAATGAGTCGATCAAGAATCGACTCATCAGTGTGTTTTGGTTATCAGGTTGGGCTTGTTATTTTATCAGGTCTGCTTGGTGGGTTTCATGTGTTTACACTTGTCTGCTTTAGGATTTCTCCGGATATCTTATTCTGCTGTCCCATTGATTACTGGTGTGCTTGTTATGCGATTATTTATTTTGATTTTGCTACTGTTCTGCGCTGCCGTGGTCAAATCTTCTCTAACTCTGTTCAGAACTTACTAATGATTTTTATAGCTGTTTATACTGACGACTATTGATTTGGTTTCTCAGATTTTTGTTCTTTTCTGCTGTTGGTGGTGGTGGTTGTATTTTTTCCAGCAGGTTTGAGTTGTTCTTTTTTCTGGTCTGATTTGTAGGTTCGTTCATATATATTTGTTCAACTCCAGTTATTTTTGGTGCTGCTTTATTGTGTTTGTCTTATAAGGCATGGTCCTATGCTTTTTTTTGGGTGGGGGGTATATTCTGGATGTTTTCCTGCATGGTCTCTTGTTTCTTTCTCTCCCAAATGATTTTCTCTGCTTTCTGCAATATTTAAATGGTGAGTTTCTGCAATTAATCGTGTCGTCAGAACAAGGTTCCTTTACGGATCCGTGTTTGAGTTGTCTGATTTGATTTATTATGTTTTCCCAAAGATCATATAAAACTTGACTTAACGCGGCTTTCATTATTTGCCATAAAAATCCATAAAAATCGAAATTTTTTAGGAATATTAAACGAGTCAGAAATGTAATTTTTCTACATTATCGGGGACCAAATTGGAATTTCTAGAAAACTTTCTATCTGAAAGTGAAAGTCCCATCTTTTTTGATTCTTGGTATAAACCTCATACGACTTTATTCATTTTTAGCTTTGCTTATATATAAATAAGATTCACGAGTCTTTTACTTTTGTAGAAAATACTATAGGACGTGAGGAGGTTGCTTCAAAATGGTAATCCATGGGAAACCAGGTCAGTTCTTGCTCTTTAGCCATATATAATAAGAGTATATGTTCGTCGTCCGTCTCTTACCTCTTTCACCTACTTCCCGTGTTCTGTCTTCTCCTCTTCTACCACCGAGCTCTCTGCTCTGGACACTCGGGTGACGTCTCTCTCCTTCCTCTGAATCTTTATTCTTCCATCTATTCTCGCCTATTAGAAAGAACGACCCCCTACCAGCCTAAGGAGATGCGAGGACAGTGTGAAATCAAGACAGTCACTACCACATTAAATGTGCGAAGGGTTTCTTTGATTTTTTTTCCTGATTCTTAAAGGTTGTTTGATTTTGTGCAGGCTTTTCCCCCATAGTTTTTGGTTTTTTTCTACAGCAACAATTCATTTCATCCAAAATGTGAACTTTACCACCATCGCTCGCAAAACTCCAGTTCACAGGTTCGATTTTGATTTTTGTCACCATCATAGCTTTTTTATGGGTTCGATTTAAAATCGAAAGTTATAGGCTTTTTGCATTGTTAGGCAGCCTATCGATTCTTGGTTTGGTCTTTTGATTCTTTATTGGAAGTTTTGTTATTTTGAACAGCTTTTTTGATTCTTGGTATAAACCTCATGCGACTCTTCATATTTAACTTTGCTTATATATAAATAAGATTCATGAGTCTTTTAATTTTTTTGAAACAACTCTAGGACGTGAGGAGGTTGCTTCAAAATGGTGATCCGTGGGAAACCAGGTCAGTTCTTTCTCGTGAACATGTGACCGAGAGAGTCTTTGAATTTTGGATTCGTTATTGATGCTAATTGTGTTTGGTTATGTCAGAATATGAAACTAAATGGGCTCTTATGGTGTTTTTGGTGCTTATGTTTTTAGGTTAGATGTTTTTGTTGCTTGATCGTTTGGCTTCTTTCTTTAATTTTTTTGTCAATTGTTTGATCATAGGCTAAAGTTATGCTATTTTACATGCCTCTACTCTGCTATATTTCATTTCAGTTTTACCCTCATTTAAAACCTCATAATTTTTAGGTATTTTCCAACAGCAACAATTGATTTCATCCAAAATGTGAACTTTACCACCGTCGCTCGCAAAACTCCAATTCACATGTTCGATTTTGATTTTTTGTCACCAACATAGCTTTTTTATGGGTTCGATTTTAAATCGAAAGTTATAGGCTTCTTGCATCGTTAGACAGCCTATCGATTCTTGGTTCTTGGTTTGGTCTTTTGATTTTTTATTGGAAGTTTTGTTATTTTGAACATCTTTTTTTATTCTTGGTATAAACCTCATACGACTCTATTCATATTTAGCTTTGCTTATATATAAATAAGATTCATGCGTCTTTTGCTTTTGTGAAAACAACTCTAGGACGTGAGGAGGTTGCTTCAAAATGGTAATCCGTGGGAAACCAGGTCAGTTCTTTCTCTTTACCATATATAATAAGAGTGTATGTTCATCGTCCGTCTCTTGCCACATTGCATGATCTGATGTGAGCGTTAAATGCAACTATATTTTGCAGAAACAACTCTAGGGCTCCTATTTGCATGCCTAGGACTCCTATATTGCATGAAACAACGTGGCATTAAATGCACCCACGATTTTCAACTCTAGGACTCTAGGACAACGTGAACATACAATTGATGTGGTCTGCCACTTTTATAGAAACAACTCTAGAACTCTATTCTTGCTCTTTTTCTTACTAGAGCCAAATCTGATGTGAACGTTAAATGCATGGTTGTTTCAGGATTTGGGTTCGCCACATTGCCAGTCGTGGTTTTGGCGTGGCGCAAACCGTATGGCATAATATGCAACTCATTTATGCTATTAGTAGAAATAGCGGATATGAGTGTCATATCAAGTGGTCTAACCAACGTCTCATTTTTAGCTTTTCTATGTGTAACACCCCTAGAATCTAACTGGGAATATTACACGCCGCAGACCCTCTCTGTGAGGATCCGCCAGGCTAAACATCGAAACAACATAATACATTACATGCCGACACGGCAAAATCACGAACCATTAGACCGATTTGGTCTTTTGTCACTGTCCTAAAAATCAAGAATACATAACCCTATCCAGACTCATACCCACGCAAGGGTAAAATACTTCAAAACATAGACAATACGGCAGCGAAAAAGACAATACAATGGACTTCGACTAACTGAACCCAAAATTGGCCTTCATGTGATTAGTATCATTCGTCTTTCATCATTCCTCGTACCGATCCTCTGTCTTGCTCCCGAAAACCTGCATGTACCTGGACACAATACAGATATCCCCCCCCCCCCCCCCGATTACTCGGGGGTTAGCAAAACTCCACTGTTTCGCTGGTGCAAGTATAAAGTGCAAATACGAGCCATACACAACACATTCCGAGAATACAACGAAAGACTTCCCGAGATATATCATTTAAATAAAATAGTTCAAGTCTTGAAAGTAGAAACGAAACAAGTAAGCACTTTGAAAACAATTCCGAATCTCGGGAGTTTTGAAAACATTAGAAATTGAAAAGTTCTTAATTCCTCGAAAGCCACTTAGGGTCACAACCCCAAAGTTCATTTTCTAAAATACAAATCCATTAACAAAACACGGGGTCCACGGCCCAACCATTTCGATCACAAAACACAGGGCCCATGACCCGATCATCCACTGCAATTCACTTACAAGGACACATTACACATAACACATTATTCTTATGCCATTCTAGCCAAACACCAAGACTCGATATATAATGTATCTCGACCCCGAGAATAAAAAATTGTGATACTCCGGACATATCACAATAGTTATCAAAACATCAACATCAACATCACCAAAAACCACACCTGGTAACCCATGGTCGTACCCATTAGTATCGGCCTCCAGAGGCCCCGTCGGACCCTCCCCGGGTGGGAAACCACTTCCGCGGCCGTACCCATTAGTATCGCCCCCCAGAGGTCCCGTCGAACCGTCCCTAGGTGGAAGAACACCAACACACGCACCCAAGTCCACTTCCGTGGCCGTACCCATTAATATCGGCTCCCAGAGGCCACACATGCCATCCCCGGGTGGAAGAACAACTCACATATTACAAAACCACAACTCTCAAAGGTCAGACACACAAAATATATATAGTCAAGGTACCTTGCTAGAATGGCCATATTATCCAACATGTACTCACGACCCAGAACTATAACAATTCACAAGGAAGCAGAAGATCTCAATAACACCGAACGACACAACCAATATCACAAAAACTCACATATTTATCCATAACCACGTGACTCCACGCACATAATGTGACAAAAGAATTACACTTTACATTTACCGATGACATAATCATACATAATGATATCACACGAAAGTAAGGTGATCCTATACTCGACACTAGCACACATATTCAACTAAGTATATTGATTCCCGACACACGCGGGTCACCTTTACGAAAGCCAAGATGGTAAATATACCGATTCTTTTGAAAAATGGTTATATATATTTATTTAGCACAAATCGACGATTAGCAACTATTATATCCACAAAACACGTAATGTATGGGCAAGATACTTGCCTCGAAATCAATTTTTGAATACTCCGATGAAAGCGGCTCGGCTGAAACAGCCCCAAAACAGTCCCGAAACAGCCCGGCCGAAACAGCTCCAAAACAATCCCGAAACAGCTCGGCCGAAACAGCCCCAAACCAGCCCCAAACCAGCCCCAAAAACCGACCACCTTCGCGAGAAACCAATAACAACACAATCACCACGAGAATAACACCGCTACGAATCAACAACACTAAACGAAATCTCAATCGACACTAAGAAACTACAAGGGTTCAAGGGTTCGTTCTAAGAAAGCCAAAATCATGTTCCGGGTGAAACGAAATCGATAAACGAGTTACTAATCCATAGATTACAATCAATACAACAAGAATTACATGACCAATTCATCATAATCGGCCCAGAATTGAAATCAAAATGAAAACCCCAAAATAGTTGAAGAAGGATTTTTTTGAAGAATTACCTCAATCCGACGAAGAACAATGGATAAGATGTTGTTAAACATGATCAAGACTTCAAGAATATGATGATAATCTACTCAGGGATTGAAATCCCCATCAAATCGCCCAAAAACCAAGAGAGAGAAGTGAAAATGGGCTGAAAAACGCGACTGTCCTATTTATACAACTGGACAAAACGGCTCAGCAAAAACGGTGCAAACAGCATCGTATTCCAGGGCCGTATTCTGATAGTGTAGACTTTGTCATTATGACCATAACTTCTCCGTCCGGACTCCGATTGACTCGCCGTTTGAACCATTGGAAAGCTAATTTGATGCTCTATCACATTGTAATGTTTCAGAATTTTTAGACTTTATAAGTGTCGGTGGTGATCTTTCAAAGTCGACAAATGCACAAAAATGATACTCCTCGACAAAACAATAATTATTCAACATGCAACGAAACACTAATGGACAACACCAACGATCCAAATCGAAAACGAACACATAAAAAAGCGAGACATATTATTGGCTCGACTTACGCAATGATGAGTCGTACCCGACGAACACCACAACATGGTACATCGTGCCGTACCCAACATAGGGGAAAATCTCAAGAAATCGCCAACAGAACAAAATGAACGGCGCAATTGACAAAAATTCAAAAATAACCGGAACCGAGAATCTCGGGTATTACATTCTACCCTCCTTAAAAGAAGTTTCGTCTCGAAACTTAAAACATGAAACAATCCAGGCAGAGCAACTCTAGATGACACATGATTCCGATAACTTGAAGATCGGGAAAGACGATACGAAGGCAACCACCCCAAAACTTTGGGAAATTACAAAATGGCCCAAACGCCTGAAACATCACGATAAGACAATGTATAACCAAACCAAACTTCACAAAATGTCTAACAAGGTTAAACGGACTTACAGGGAAATACGAACAAAAATTTCGAACAAGATTCGCAAGAATCAATCTCAAATGCGAAAAAGTCGCCAAAAAGCACGGAACTCAGCAAAACGACACCTAAACGAACTCGGATGTTAACAAATGTAGAATGAAACATTCACAGAAGGACCAAACGGTCACAGGAGATCCGTTAAAACGGACTCCTGCCAAAAAAGAAATTTACCAAAAATCGAAAATTGCGGATATAACATCGTATCACAATAGTTATCAAAACATCAACATCAACATCACCAAAAACCACATCTGGTAACCCGTGGCCGTACCCATTAGTATCGGCCCCCAGAGGTCCCGTCGGACCGTCCCCGGGTGGGAAACCACTTCTGCGGCCGTACCCATTAGTATCGGCCCCCAGAGGTCCCGTCGAACCATCCCCAGGTGGAAGAACACCAACACACGCACCCAAGTCCACTTCCGTGGACGTACCCATTAGTATCGGCCCCCAGAGGCCACACATGCCATCCCCTCGTGGAAGAACAACTCACAGATTACAAAACCACAGCTCTCAAAGGTCAGACACACAAAATATATATAGTCGAGGTACCTTGCTAGAATGGCCATATTATCCAACATGTACTCCCGACCCAGAACTATAATAATTCACAAGGAAGCACAAGATCTCAACAGCACCGAACGATACAACCAATATCACACAAACTCACATATTCATCCATAACCACGTGACTCCACGCACATAATGTGACAAAAGAATTACACTTTACATTTACCGATGACATAATCATACATAATGATATCACACGAAAGTAAGGTGATCCTATACTCGACACTAGCACACATATTCAACTAAGTATATTGATTCCCGACACACGTGGGTCACCTTTACGAAAACCAAGATGGTAAATATACCGATTCTTTTGAAAAACGGTTATAGATATTTATTTAGCACTAATCGATGATTAGCAACCATTATATCCACAAAACACGTAATGTAATTGCAAGATACTTACCTCGAAATCAATTTGTGAATACTCCGACGAAAGCGGCTCGGCCGAAACAGCCCCAAAATAGTCCCGAAACAGCCCGGCCGAAACAGCCCCAAAACACTCCCGAAATAGCTCGGCCGAAACAGCCCCAAAACAGCCCCGAAACAGCCCCAAAAACCGACCACCTTCGCGAGAAATCAATAACAACATAATCACCACGAGAATAACACCGCTACGAATCTACAACACTAAACGTAATCTCAATCGACACTAAGAAACTACAAGGGTTCAAGGGTTCGCTCCAAGAAAGCCAAAATCATGTTCCGGGTTAAACGAAATCGATAAACGAGTTACTAATCCGTAGATTTCAACCAATACAACAAGAATTACATGACCAATTCATTATAATCGGCCCAGAATTGAAATCAAAAGGAAAACCCAAAAATAGTTGAAAAAAGATTTTTTTTGAAGAATTACCTCAATACGACGAAGAACAATGGATTAGATGTTGTTAAACATGATCAAGACTTCAAGAATATGATGATAATCTACCCAGGGATTGAAATCCCCATCAAATTGCCCAAAAACCGAGAGAGAGAAGTGAAAATGGGCTCAAAAACGCGACTATCCTATTTATACAACTGGACAAAATGGCTAAGAACACGGCCCAAATTAGAGCCGTATTCCAGCGCCGTGTTATAAATGACTCAGCAAAAACGGTGCAAACAGTGTCGTATTCCAGGGCCATATTCTGACAGTGTAGACTTTGTCATTATGACCATAACTTCTCCGTCTGGACTCCGATTGACTCGTCGTTTGAACCATTGGAAAGCTAATTTGATGCTCTATCATATTGTAAAGCTTCGGAATTTTTAGACTTTATAAGCGCCAGTGGTGATCTTTCAAAGTCGACAAATGCACAAAAATGATACTCCTCGACAAAACAATAATTATTCAACATGCAATGAAACACTAACGGACAACAGCAACGATCCAAATCGAAAACGAACACATAACAAAGCGAGACATACTATTAGCTTGACTTACGCAACGATGAGTCATACCCGACGAACACCAAAACACGGTACATCGTGCCGTAGCTAACATAGGGGAAAATCTCAAGAAATCGCCAACAGAACAAAATGAACGGCGCAATCGACAAAAAATAAAAAATAACCGAAACCGAGAATCTCGGGTATTACACTATGCTGTTTGGACAGCATGGAAAAAGGGCATTTGGACACTGTTTTTATAGCTTCGTAACTTAGTTTCCCCTTAATCTTTGATGCATATGGGGCGGCCGAATATACTATGGAGTATATTTGGATTGGTTTGGTTTTTTAAATTAGGGAATGATATAAGGATTGGAGACATTGTGTGGTTTAATTAGCTGGTCATTATCCATCATTCTTAATTCATCCAGGTAAATGGACTAATGTGAACAAAATTAACCTGCATTGGTTGCAAATTTGAGGCTTTAATGTTGTTGTTCTATGTTTCGTGGCTGCTTATATTTGTTGATTATGCCTGTCCTTTTATACAAAGGCCATGCGGATGCCGTCGGTTCAGGCTAGACACAGTCGGTTGATGATCTATGGTGTATGATATTGTCATAAGTGCGAGTGTAGTTTATTTGAGAGTAGCCTCGTTGCTTCCTCTTTCATGGTTATAACTAATTTTATAGTTTTCTGGATTTGTTCGTTGACAGGATGTTATGATAGAACTTAGCTGTGTGTGAGCAGGTTATTAAATTTGCAGCCATGGCAGTTTAATTTTCCTTCTCCCATTGCTTGCAAATTTGAGCATTTAATGTTGATGTTCTATGCTTCATGACTGCTTATATTTCTTGGTTATGACTATCCTCTTATACAAAGGTATTGATGTTGGGGTGTAGACGAAGGGAGTAATTGCTATAAAGGTTTCCATTGTTAGGATTGAGACCCGTGTTCAGTGTTGGAGACACGGTCTGTAATAAGGCGCATTACGACCCATGATATGAAAATTTAAAATGCTGCTGTGAATAGTGTTCAGGCTCAAGGTTAGGAATATTTGTTGTTGGTAATATTGTACTTATTTGTCATTATACTTTTAAATGTTAATGTTATGCTTATTTGTTGTGTTCATTTCCCAAAAACGGCACATGTAGGTACATCTTCTTCCTGCGGTTTCAACTAAAAAAAGAGGCCAACTCAGGCATATCATACGAGAGAAATTCAAATACCGGGAATACGCGTTATATTCAACACTCAACGTGTAAAAAGATGTGTTCTGGATACCGAGGTGAGTTTTCTTGGTTCTCTTGTGGTTTTTGTCATGTTTCTTGGTTGTTTTGAAGTTACTAAAGCTTTTTAAGTTCCTTAGACATGTTATAAAGATGTTAGGAATTCGTCACGGAAATGTCATTTGTCTTCGAGTTGCCAGTAGCGGTTCTTTGGCGTGTGTTTATGATGTGATTTGTGTGTGTTTTGCATCTTATAAGTGTGTGTGCAGTGTGTCTTTCTGAAGCAGCTTGTGTGTGTGTGTGGTGGTGGGGGGGGGGGGGCTGCGTTTTGGTGTGTGATTTGTGTGTTTTTGTGTATATTATGTGCTGGTGTGTGCGTGTGTGCTGTATCTCATTCATAAAAGTAGTTGACCTTGTGTTTATTATCTATATGTGCATTTTTTGGATTTTAAAGAGAAAAGCTTTCTGTTGTTATGTTCGATAATTTCCGCTGTCAGTTGTGTTTTATCACACATATAATGGAACTCTCATCCTTGTTCGAATTGGAGGAGCTTAGTTTTTTCTCTTCTGCACAATAGACGGACAACACGAAGACATCATGTTCCGACAATTTCGGCACCGGTTTGAAAAAATTGAACATAGATTCGTGTTGTACTCATCGAACCGACCAAATCAACATATAGATTGACAAATTTTATCATACGTGTTGTCTTTTCGCTTCTCTCTTATCATATGCCTTCTACGCTTTGCGCTTCTCACTATTTTCTTTACCTCCCCTCGCCTCCTATGCTCCATCCTTCTGTTACTTTTTCTTGCTTCCGTGTGTTAATTGGCAGGTTCTTCAATTTGTTTTGTGTTTTCGGTGATCTTTTTTATTCTTCTTTTTTGTGGGTGTAATTTAGATGTTCTTGGGTGATAGGCGGTGTTTGTTTTTGTGCTAATTTCCTGCGTTTAATTACATTTTCTGTCGACTAACTGTAATTTTTTTTGCTGGCCTGTTTTTTGCCTATTCGGGAAATCAGGATTGCAGATTTTTTTTGCCTTCGCTACTCAGGTTTTGTTGACAACCTTTTAAACTGAAAGTTGCATTCCAAACCACATGCTCGACAATCGCGGATGATGTAATCAAACCTGCAACATAGTTTTGGATAACAACAAATTTCAAAACAAGATTTGGATATCATTTCAAAATAACAAATCCAAATCCTAAAACCAAATCGAGAAACTTTGTGATTTGTGTGATTTTTCAATATTATTGTTTTTGTTCTGTTTGGTTTTGTAAGTTTCCACTGGATACCTATGACCACATTGTTCAGTGGTGCATGGATTACACCTACATATTCGTCTCCAGCCTGTTTCGATGGCCCTGCCTCACCTTCTTCAGGTACATGCTTTTCATATCTGTCATCACATTCAATCCTCTCTGTTTATTTTGCTTAGTTTCTTAGTCCTCCGTCGTATGTGAAGTTTCTGTTCTTTCTCTCTCTCTTTGAACTGTTCTTCGGAAATCTAATTTCAAGTACTTCTATTTCTGAAGATTGTGTTGTCCTCCGTTGTCCGTGAATTCCAGGTATTGAAAGCCTTGATACTATATTTATTTATTTTTTCCGGTTACTGTTATTTCTCTCTTTGAATTATTCTTCAAAAATCTAATTTTGAAATACTTCTACTTCTGAAGCTTGTGAGCGATGTGTTTTGCTGCATGGAATAGTTGTGTTGTTATTTGTCGTAGGTGATTTCTAGGTGATTTCTGGCCTTGTGATGTTTCGAATTTATTTTGATTTTTGAGAGTCCAATAGTGTCTGCTATGTGTTCGTCTAAATGCCGCTGAATTATGAGTAACGATCGACTACGCAAATTTCATCTGCTCTTTTATTGTGTAAGGCAGTTGTTCCAGTTTCTTACTATTGAAGGATATGTTGAGTGCTTGTGCTCTCGATTGGAGCAGTGATTGGGAGGAGCATTTGCCATTGATCGAGTTCACGTACAATAATAGTTGGCACGCGTCGATCAAGATGGCACCATATGAGGAGCTTTATAGGCGGCGATGTCGATCGCTGATTTGTTGGAAGGAGGCATCCGATTTGGTCGGGATCGAACCGGTTATCGCTTTGGAAACGAGGAGGAAGGTGGAATTGATTCGGGAGAGGATGTTGATAGCTCAGAGTCGATAGAAACCCTATGATGATGTTCGTCATCGACCTTTGGAATTCGAGGTGGGAGACTACGTTTTGCTAAAGTTGTCGCCGACGAGGGGAGTTTTCTGCTTCGGGAAGAAGGGAAAGTTGAGTCCGAGATTTATTGGACCCTTTGAGATTCTAGAGAAGGTCAGCGAGTTGGAGTATCGTTTGGCGTTGCCTCTGGCATTGAGTCACATCCATAGCGTTTTCCATGCTTCCCAGCTGAGGAGATATGTTCCAGATCCTAAACATGTCATCGACTATGGTGAGATGGATATCGCTGAGGATATTACCTTCGAGGAGCGTCCCTTGAAGATCTTGGAGCATTGTGAGAAGCGACTGAGGCATAAGACCATTCCATTGGTCAAGGTGCAGTGGTCAAGATATGGTGTCGAGGAGGCAACTTGGGAAACCGAGGATAACATGCGTGCTAGGTACCCCGACTTGTTCATTTCTTATGTTTCAGGACGAAACATGTTTTTAGAGGGGGAGAATGTAATATCTGTATTTTTCCTTTTTCCGGTATTTTTCATTTTGGTATATTTTTCGTTTTTAGTGACTCGCTTGTTACCGTATTGATCTTTCGAGAACATTTAATACAGGACTTTTTGTCATTGGGCTTGTTTTACTTAATTCCGCATTTAAGGTCATTTTTGTCGCTACTTGGTTTGATTCTCGTGATCGTTGTTCGGAACCGTTTTGGGGTTGCCGTAAATCCAGCTTATGGATGTTGTGAGCTTTCGTTTGGTGGTTCAATCCTGTATCATGTATTTCGGATAGTTATGTTGTGCATGGAAAGTTTAGCGCATGCTAAGTCTGTAAATTAGCGCACGCTATGGTGGAAATTAGCACACGCTAGATATGTTGGCAGTGCACGCTAATCCGGTACTCCAGTAAGGGCATAATGTTTTTGAGGTTCTGGACTCCGGATAGGATTGACTAGGTAGCGCACGCTACACTGGACTATAGCACGCGCTACTTAGCTTGTTAGCGTACGTTATATACTTGGTAATGCACGCTATTTCAGCAGGACAGTTGAGGCAGAATGCTTCTGGACTCTGGAGAGGAACAGGCAGCGCACGCTATAGGCCGATAGCGCGCGCTAACAAGGACTAATAGCGCACGTTAATTATCTAGTAGCGAACACTAATGGTCAGAACCGAAGGTTCTGGACCAGAGTTGGATGGTTAGCGCGCGCTAACCATATGCCCTTAGCGCACGCTAAGGCGTGTTTATATATAAGAGCTGGAGCAAGTCAACTTCATCCTTTTTCATTTCTCTCCTCCCCCTCCGGCGATCTAGGTGATTCTAGGCATGACGAAGCTAAGATTTCAGCCATATATCTTTAGATATCTATTTCTTTGAACTCCTGACACGGATTTATCAAGTTTCTAACATACTTCACCGTCCGATTCAAGGCAACATCCCTTAGAACCTTACTCTTGGGAAATTTGGGGGTTTTCGATTTGATGTCTGATTCGTTCAGGCTAAAGTTTGCAAACTTTATGAATACACACGAAGCCTATAGGCTATGCCTTATAGATTTCCTCTTAGAGGTATCCATTTAGAAAAGCCGTCTTCACATACATCTGCCATATCTCATAATCTTAGTGAGCGGCTATGGAAACTGGTGAGAAGGTTCCCTGATAACCGATTCCTTCTCTTTGGGTATAACCCTTAGCCACAAGCCTAGCTTTGCAGGCTTCTACATTGCCATCCCCACCAATCTTCCTTTTGAAGATTCATTTATTCCCAATGGGCACTATGCCCTCAGGTCGATCTACCAAAGTCCAGACCTAATTGGCATGCATCAAGTCCATCTCTGCTTCCATGGCCTTATGCCACTTTGCGGAGTCCACATCTACCATCGATTGTTCATACGACATAGAATCATCCTCTTAGCTACCATCTATTTGGTGGAGACCTAATTCCTCTAGATGCATGTAGCCATACCTCTCAGGTTGTTGAGATATCTTACTCGACCTATGCGGTGGTAGTGGTTATGTTTCAGAAGGTTTAGTCTTTCTTCTTACACAGGTGTCTCTTCTGGAGTTTCAATATCTTCTTCAAAAGAAATATTTCGACCTGCTCCACCCTTCTGAATGAACTCGTCTTCCAAGAACTGTGCTTGTAAACCAACAACGATCCTATGATCTTCAGGCATGTACAACATATAACCCATTGAATCATATGGGTATCCTATGAAACATATTTTAACAGACCTGGCTTCTAATTTCTCCACCTTAGTCTTCTTGACATAGGTGGGGCATCCTCAAATCTTATTATGATTAAAACTTGGTTTTCTACCTCTCCATATCTCATATGGTGTTGTAGGAACGAACTTGGAAGGACATCTGTTCAAGATATGTGCGGCAGTAAGTAGTGCATATACCCAGAGATAAATTGGTAAATCAGTATAGTTAAGCATGGATCAAACCATGTCCAAAAACGTTCAGTTCCTTCTATCTGAAACACCATTTAATTAAGGAGTTGTTGGAGGTGTAAATTGTGGCACTATTCCATGTTCTTTTAAGAACTCACCAAACTCGGTACTCATGTTCTCCTCCTCGATTTAACCGAAGTGGCTTATTAAGATGACTAGTTTGATTTTTAACTAGAGCCTTAAATTCCTTGAATATCTCGAAGGCTTCGGATTTGTGTTTCATCAAGTACACAAAACCATACCTAGTATGATCAATAGTGAACGTGATGAAGTACTGATATCCATCTCGTGCTCCTTCTAAAGCACCAAATACGTCGGCATGAATCAATCCAAGTTTTTCAGTAACTCTTTCATAAGTCCCTGTGAAGGGAGACTTTGTCATTTTTCCCTTAAGGCAGGATTCACAGGAAGGATAGTGAGCAGATCGCAATGGACCGATAAGTCTATCTTTCTCCATCTTATGAATCTAGGTCTGGACTACGTCGCCAAGTCTAAGATTCTACTTTAATGCTTGGTTATTTTCATCCCTACCACACTTTCTAGTCTTAGTATTCACAATTGTTTTGTTTTGTAGATTTAGATGATAAAGTCCATTCGACAATGTAGTAGAACCCACTAATTTATTTCTAAAACAAATCTTGCAACAGCCATCTCCAATAAAAAAGTGAAAACCTTTTCGATCCATAGCTAGAATAGATATAATGTTTTTATGCCCATTGGGCAACACCAATACATCATCTAAAGTTAAAACAAAACCAGATTCCAAATCCAAAAGAAGTGATCCTATATCAGTATCCTCAATATTATGTCCGCTTATGACTATTATCATCACTTCCCAAGCTCCAAGCCATCTACTTCATTCCAGAAACTGATTCACAATGCAAATATGAGAACTAGAACTAGAATCCATAATCTATGAAGTAGAATAAATAGTAGCAGAATAATTTGTTTCCAAAACTAAAAGTTCTGTACCTGAAGCACCATAAATCTAAGGACAGTCCTTTCTCAAGTAGCCTAGTATACCATAACGAAGGCACGTGTCTATTAGTTTGGCCTTATTTGCCTTCAGAACCATTGGGGCCTTGGTCTTTCCCTTTTCGACCACAACTCTGGGCCCTAACTGCTTCCTATTTTCCATCTTCCTGTAATTGGACCTCCGAGGCCCAGAAGAGATAACAAGTGCAGCCTCTTTCACCCTTGGTGTCTTCATATAGGACTAAGCGGTTGACAGTTTGTTCATCAAGCCCGCCAAACTACAAGCAATCTCATTGCAGTTGAAATTCATGACGAACTGTAAGAAAGAGTGAGTATATATTGAAGGATGAGATCTATTTGGAGAGAATCATGCATCCTTAAATCGAGATCTTTCAATCTCTTGACCATAGAGATCATCTTAAGGATATGGTCCCCAACTTTCTCTCCTTCTTTCATCCTAGCTCCAAACAGCTGCTTTGATATCTCATATCTAACTATCCGGCTATGTTCCCCATAGAGTTTATTCAGATGAGCTAGTATCTGCCTAGCAGAAGTCATTGTCCCGTGTGCTCTCTGCAGCGCATTAGTTATAGAGTCCATCACAAAACCACGGAGTCTGACATCATCTTTGACCCACTTATCATGGGTTTCAACCTCTTCCTGATTGTCCTCGATCCGAGTAGGATCCGGTGGGATATCTACTTCCAAGACATGTCCCAGGGATTACATACGACTATCTTTAGATTTCGGAGCCAATCGACAAAGTTTGGTCCGATTAGGTTGTTCTTTTCAAGAAGTATTGCAAGTGGATTCATTATCGTTTTTGAGATTTTAATTCTGTAGAAAGTAAATCAGACTGGATTAATGTTATGTGAATTATGATCCGAGTACTTAGAACAAATGACTTTTTTATTCATGACTTGGCTTCCACTAATTTTATCAGAAAAACACACTCTCTTATGAAAAACTTGAAGTCATCAAGTGATCGACTTCTTAGTGGTGATCAAGTTATTTATGAAATTAATAAAGGGCAACCTATATGGTTTATGGTCTATTAGTTTTACAAAGTGGTGTCTAAAACCAACCCATCTAATGGATCTTTCTTTTACCCCTAGTTCACTTTCCCTCAACCCATACGATTTATATGGCTCGTTGAACTATCTAAGTTTAAACTATCAGCTCCTATCAGTCTGACAATTGCATCTTACCCGGCAACCCATATGGCTTCTAGGGGTTCGATTTGTCACAACCGAAGGCATCAAATGTACTCTAGGAATTTATCGACCTTCCCCAAAGTACTACCCCGACATACTCGGAAGAATAGCATTTTGGTTTAGGTTTTAATATCCCAAGAGTTTGACGGAGGGTAGCATACCTTGCACCGTTCCAACTTAGTGTTTGTTAAGTGGGAGTATTTCGCAATTAATATTACACTTTTCACATTGATTTATTTATAATTGCGGTTTGATATTCATACAATATAAATAAATTAAATATCAACCTAGTTGCTACCAACATGTAGTTCATGGATTTTTTCTAAATATTGGGCCAAGCAAATGACCCAACCAAATACAAGGAAATAAGTCTAATCTTCAATCGCCTTCTTCATGATGGATTGCCTTTGTCCACCGTCTTGGAAATACTATCAATTACATTGGAATAGTTTCCATCATCTACAAATATTCTAGTAAGATAAATAAATAGGCTCAAAATCGGCCAAACCCCATCGAATAATAATGATTCAAAAACTAAGCCCATGAATTACATCCCCATCACATAAATATGTTAAACATAGAATAAGTAATGGTTTGAATTAGTCCAATTAATTCAACATTAATCGACATTTTAATTGTCCTAAGTAAACCCTTAAAATATTTTATTTAAATTTTTCAATCATCAAAAAAAATCCAAATTTATTTAATTAAATTAGACATAATTTAATACTGGGAAAATTAAATTTTGAAAATATACTGAAAAACGAGGCCCGGTGCCTGATAACCTCGAAGTTTCCAATCATCAATAGGGGCCCTGCCGGCACCTACAGAGTCACTGTTGTCACCTGCAGGACCGCGCTCGGCAATGCCCGACACTACCCGGAACTCAGATGATATCAGCTAGGCATGGTGCTCAGCACCCGCCGAGACACTTCCGGCACCCACTCGGCCGCGCTCGACAGTGCCTAGCACTACCCGGACTCAGCTGATTTCAGCTGGGTTCGGGTACCCTGTTGATCAGTTGGGTTCGGAACCTGGCCGATTCAGCTGGGTTCACACCCTGACTGATTCAGTTGGGTTCGGACCCTGGTTGATTCAGCTGGATTCGGGACCTGGCTAGTTTAGGTAAGTTCGGGCAGCCGCATGCCGTTTCGTCCAATGAAGGTACTCGGCTCGTTTTCGGGCAGATTTCTAATATCTTATGATTTCTGACTTTCATATTATTAATATAAATTATTTTTCAAGAAAATCCTCATTTATATCATAATATAAAATCACGAAAAAACATTACTACGACGAACAATTAATGTCTATGATGACTATATGATTCCAAATCATAAATATATCATCAAACATGCATTCAAAATGCGACAATATCGTCTATACGATCGTACTGACCTCACTCTGATACTACTGTTAGAGTTCATGCCATAAATCGAATATGCATAGGAAATAAAATCGCACAAACTGCTCATCCGAATTCCTAAAGAGGACCGATCAAGGATCGTATAAATGAATAAATAAAAGAAAAAATATCATATCTTCGTAAACCCGACTTCTTAAATATGATGATGACGAGCACGAATCCAATCCATGAGGCTTTTGGAAATTCCAACGCCGAAATTGCCGAATGTCTCTACGATTCACACGTCGGAAAAATGCCTAGAAGAAACTTTCTTTCGTTCTCTAACAACAAGACTATAAGAAGAAATGGAGTATGCCTTGGTCTCTCAAAAATAAGAACCAAACCAAAGTTTCAAACGTTCTTTTCTTTTCTTTTATTTACTGTTGAACAAGCCGGAGAAGTTTTCTTCTGCTCTTCACTTTACTCTTGCGTAAGACCTTTATCTAATGTAGCACCCCGAGATATTCAGAATAATTACAGCGCCGTAAACCCTGTAGATAAGGATTTACAAGGCTAATTTTAAATGAAGTGTAAAAATAATCCAATCGAACAACTGAAGTTGAAATACAAATTTGATTCAACCGATCAAATGAGTTAACTTATACAACCATATCGAAATGACCTTAATAAAACAGATGTACTCGAGTACTAAACGAACCAATAAGACAAATCACAATAACACTAACATCAACCACATCACTGAGCCATTTCATCGTCCTGTCGGTACTGTGGTTGCCTCCCCGCTCCTCGACTACCTGAACATCAAAACCATGTCCACCCCCGAAGGGGTTAGAAAAACAATGCTAGCACAAGTATCATAATACAATAAATCATCAATGCATCATAAAACATGCAAAACGGACTTCCGCCACCGGAATCCAATGATGCGAATCCTCACGATTCCATCAACACAATACAGGGTAATCCAGCGATCCAGCGCCCTTGGTATAGGTCCCTATGATGATCCCGTCGGACCAACGCATGGTGGAAAACCCGTCCAACGATCCAGCGCCTTCAGCATAGATCCCCATGGTGATCCCGTCGGACCAACGCATGGTGGACATTCGATCCAGCGCCCTCAGCATAGATCCTCATGATCCCCTCGGATCATTTATACCATAAATCAATCAACTATGCATACACATATGCATTTCAATATGTTCATCAATATGAACAAATAAAAACGAATATCACGAGAATTTTCAGAAATACATCTCATATTCAACAATATGAACAAAACCACAAGCATGATCAAAGTTTCAATATAAATCGAACTCGACATATGATACTTGCCTCGAAAATGGCAAGAACGAAACACTTCGATGATCTCAACACACTCGAAGGCCGCCTCCTTCGATCAACGTAACAAGGTCGAACCATAACAAAAGGAATGATATACAAATCATCTCAAGTCGAACGATGGCCTAACAATTCGTTCTACGGCCCAAAAGTTCTAAAATAAACAATCTGCCTGGACTGCTTGGCGTGCGCTACGTACTATACGTAACGTGCGCTAAGCCTGCCTGTTAGCGTACGCTATTGTATAAGCCTAGCGTACGCTAGCCACGGTCTGACAGTTGACTCGGCTGACATCGTAACGTACGTTACGTACGTATCGTGCGTTAATTTAACCCCGATAGCGCACGTTAATGTACAAGTGTTAGCGTGCGCTAATCTTGCATGGCAGAATACTGCTAACAGAAAACTGGATTGAAAGGTGATGAACTCATAAATTCTATGGTGATACAACAAGTCATCCTCAAGCATGTGATGCTAATAAGGTTTGTGGAAGTTCCATGAACATGAGGTGGTTGCGATATTTCCTACACGCAAGTGCACGTCATCGTTTACAAGTAATAAAGTGATAAGTAGAGTATCGTTCCCACGAGGATTGAATCTCTAACTACCGATTTTTTCGTATTCCAATTTTATCTGAACAATCGAATTTGGGTTTTGCGATTAATAACTAAAAGATTTACTAAAAGACTAAGCAGTAGAAAACAATATCTTAGATAAAAGAAATCAAATGGTGAATAAGTCTAGGGTTCTGAATCCACCTTAGTTTATCCGAATTTACTCTCGATTATCCGTAATAAATAATTTTCCCAATTTATTGAAGACGGAGATTGCTAATATATTCTACCGCCTCTCCCGAGGTCAATAGATTTATCTAAAGGCGAATAACGCACTCTATCCCTAGGTGAATTAATTCGTCGATAGGCAAACAGCATGAAATCTCCTAAAGGCCACGTAGTTCCTATGAGTATATTCCTATCTCACAGAATAAAACGGTCCTCACCAATACTTCCTCACCAAATCTCCTCTCCCGATTCGAAGTGAATGATTAAATCAATATAACTATTGGCCAGATAATTGCAAGCATTAAACATAATTGGGAAAACTCAATAAAAAGGTAATAAATTGGATAATCTCAATCAATTCGTCAAAACAAAGGTTTCATCAAAACCCTAGATTAGGGCTTTAGCCTGACATACTAAAAACTGAAAATACAGAATAAATAAACGAAAGCATAAAATTCAAACGCAGATGAAGCTCGGATTCCTCCGTTCTTCAGCTTCCGCCTTCTGCCCTTGAATTCTTCTGCTTCCCTCTTCTTCTGTCGTCTCCAAGCTTAAGCTCTCCATGGTTTTAGATCCAAAGATTCCAAGATTCCCAAATTCCAAGATTCCCAAATTCCAAGATTCCCAAATTCCAAGATGATTTAATTAGGGTCTTAAACCCTATTTATAGCTCAGCACCTCAGCAAATCGCGTCCGTATTAGTCGGTCGAAAACTGGCTTTGAAACAGCTCAAAATCCGCGCGGGCGTACACAAACCGCCAAGTGTGCCGCGGCTCACTAAACCTGTGCCGCGGCACATCGCCTTCAGCTGAATGCAGGCGTTAATTAATTCTTACGTGCCGCGGCTCACTGGGCTGTGCCGCGGCACAGATCTGAGTGTTATTCGCCCTTGGTGGTGTCTTCTGTGCCGCGGCTCGGCTTCCTTGTCCGCGGCTCGAGTCCAGTGAGCCGTTTCGCCGTTTTGCCTCGTTTTAGCTTCGGACTTCAATTTCTGTCAATCATACAAGATTAAGGCATTAAAAGCTCATTTAGACAATTTCACTCATCAAAACACTACAAAATAATGATAAATAAGCGTATAAAAATACGCCTAACAAATACCCCAAACTTAAGCCTTTGCTTTTCCTCAAGCAAAAGAATTAAATTGATAAAAGAATGTCGTGAATCATCGTGCAACTCATAGTGTTCAACCTAATCAATACTATCTGCAATTCTCTCTAAATAATACGAGTGTCATAAAAGCGGTACTTTTCGAATAATGATTCCGCAAAGTAATCAAATTCAGTCCTAATCACTCGTTCATGAAGAAAATTCAGCTCAAAGATTAACAAAACGTGAGTCAAATCGACCCGTCAATATGAAAGGCTAACACAACCAAGCCAGTTCGTCCCGTTCCACAGTCGAAAGGCACAATTTTCACGAGTTTCATAACAAATAAACCTCGGACAGTATCCCCTTATATATATGCTCAAGAATTTGATTCGAGTTGACCACTAGGTTATGATCTCGGGATGTTTCATCGGGATAATCCTAGGGTGGAAACTCCATTCTCATGTATTGGAAAACCGTTTGACGTAAAAGACACTCATGGTGCACATGGATGCTTCTAGTTACTAAGTTCCCGTCTACAGCAGAGAAACAACTCGAATATATAATTTCCGCATGTCCGAATCAAGGTTTCCGTTTTACGCGAGTAAGCAATGGTCACGCGAATACCCCCGGTTACTAGGCTCCCTATCATTGGCACATGTGAAATATCTAACTCACTAGTCTAATCAGGGTCGTCGTTTTACGCGAGAGTAAACAACGGGTCACGCGAATACCCCCGGTTAATAGACTTCCCTTCATAGAACACATTATCTCGACTTTTTGGGAAAAACTGACCAACTCTAAACTCCATCTAAGTGCCAAAACGACTAAAGAAACAGTACGACTCACTATCCGGAAGATGTAACCAAACGTATTGATGGGGATTTAAAAACAAGTATGTATCGTCTCTTATCGCGAGACCTCTACAATCACGAAAAATTTCGGACCTAATTGAATACTAAAGCGAGCGAAATAATCGACTACAACTCGACTAGAACTCGCCCGCTTCTTCAGAGAGAAAGACAGTGTCGTAACATCAGTATCACACAAATAGAAGCACGAAAAATTCACGAATAAAGAAAAACTACGACAAGCAAGGCTATCTAAAAAAAAAAATTTTTACGCAAAGTAATGAAAAGTGCAACGAAATAAAGTACAGCAATGAATGTAGAAACTGAATGTAAATCCCCCCCCAAACTTAGGATGTACATTGACCTCAATGAACAAAAAATGATATGCAATAAAAGTAAAAGGTCAAGTACTCCCCTCCAGTCTGCTCAGGAACTGGTGCCGGCATCGTCCGGTGAGGAGGGTGGTGTGGCTGGCCGGGCGGGCACAATAAATGGCCCGTCGGGATGCATGATGTGAGCCGTCCATGCGGCGAGGTGCTCCTGATGATAAGCATCCCTCGCAGCAAAACGCCTCGCCACTCGTCGGCTGGCCCGGCGGGCCTGCTCTCGCAACTCGTCACGGACGGTAGCAATAACACTCTCCCGCTCCGCCCGCTGCTCCTCCCGCATGGCAGCCATCAAGCTCTCTCTCTCTCTCCTCATCTCATCTATCTCTCTCCTCGTCTCTTCTCTCTGCTCCTCTCTCTGCCTCCTCAAATCCTCCCGCAGCCCATCAATTAACTCCTCCAGCCTCGCCACAGCCAGTGCGGCAGCATCTCCATGCGTCAGCGAAGCGGCTCGGGGATCCTCGTGAGCCTCCTCTAGCAAAAATCCTCTCCCAGCGTGTGCGGCGCTCCGCCCACCGATCGAAGTGTGATATGATGCGGTGGTCGATCGGGGCACATGGGGCAAGCATCGGCTCGTTGTCGACCAAGTCGGCCCATTGCCGGCATAAAGCGCGAGATGAGGGAGGGGTGCTTCAACCCCGTCTTGGCCCCCCCTGGATACTCTGGAAGATGGATCGGACCAGGATGGGGGCCACATCGAAACGCAGCCCGGAAGTGATAGCAAAAAGTATCCAGGCGCGGGAGAGAAAGACTGTACGGATCTGGGAGGTGGGGTCAATGCGTGCGCAAATAAAATAAAGCCAGGCATGCCCGAGCCGGCTGAGGTGCGAGCTCCTGAAGTGAAAAGTGGAAGAACTCTGTGCTCGCTGCTCCCAGTCGGTAGGGTGTCTGATGGTCTCAAGCAGGGCCTCCTTAGTGAGGCTGGTCATCACTCGGTCATAGGCTGACTCGTCAACCACCGGAAACCCAAAAAGCCTCCGAATAGCGGCCGTGGAGAAATCAACTGTTAGCCCTTGGACGTCAACCTGAGTCCGAGACTCTAAAGACGGCAACGAATGCCCTGCCCGAATGTGCTTCAGCAGAGCGCTGGCGTAAAACTCCTGGACGATCGAGATAACCGCTGGCTCGGGAGGTGCGGTAAATCTGGCCCACCCCATCTCGTCAATCATGGTGAGCATTTCCCCGTCCTGAGGAGTTGGAGTAAAACCCCTCTCTGGAATAAGTGGTCGTGGCCGGATCTTTTCATTGAATATCTTGTGAATTTCGGGGTCCGAAAATTGGTGCCCCTCCGCCTCGGCCCGACCACGAGAGGTCTCCCCTCGAGTAGGGGATGACTCGGTCCTAGCACGCTTGCTCAGCTTCTTTGTGCGCGCCATAATCAGTCCTGAGAAGTACAACACGAGGGTTTATTTACGCAAAAATAATAACAATGATCTATGCGCGGCTAAGGATGTCCAGCCAAAAATTCCGAATTTAAGAAAATAGCGCATATGTGAGAGAAAGATGAAATTGGACTTAAACATTTAACCTGGATGTAAGGGTTGGGTTTGCTGTAAATTCAAAACGTATGCGTTGCATGAAAATTCAAAACGATTGCTTTTTCAAAGAAAATTTTTCATTTAGGCAATTTATGAGACACCTTGAGGGCACAAGTTTACTTGAAGAATAAACAAAGTTATAGCTCGATTCAACCCTCAAAAATCAAAACATACTTCAATCATCATCAACTCAACACATTCAACTCATTGATATTCCGATTTAACCATGAAAATTTGATAAAACTACCATGTTATTCTCTAACAATCCTAAAACTTTTGAAGGAAAAATAGCATGTTCCATCCATTCAAAGCATAAACAAACAACTTCCAAAATAACCCATAAGCAAGTCAAGATTAAAGATTGAAACGTACCTTTTGAAGATTGCAAGAAGAAATCGCAGGAAGAAAAGAAAATGGAAGAACTTGTTCGGCCGGTCGCGCTGGGGAGGGAAGAAGAAAGGAAGGAAGGCGTACCTGGTAATGCCGGCCGAATGCGTGTTATATGCTACCTGGCCTTTCGGATTCCGCATAGTGTGCCGCGGCACAGATAAAGTGAGCCGAGGCACAGGGTACAGTCCCTTTTGCCTGTGTTCTCGTTTTGTCGTGTGCCGCGGCTCAAGTTTCGTGTGCCGCGGCTCAGTGCTCAAGTGTGCCGCGGCTCATTTTAGCCGTGCCGCGGCACAGGGTACAGTTGGTTTGGCCTCCCCTTGCGATTGATGTGTGCCGCAGCTCACAATACCATGCGCGGCTCATACTTGATTTCTTCCACAGGACTTTCTGCATGAGAATTTTGAGAAGAAGACGTTAAAAGCGAGAAGCAAATTGAAGCACAAAAATGAAGAAAAAATAAGAATCACGAATGCAAGAAAAATAAAGAAATGCAAAAATCTACAACTACGAACTCGGGTTGCCTCCCGAGAAGCGCTAAGTTTATAGTCTTCAGCCGGACCTATTGGACAACGTTAGCTCGCTTTTCGCAAACTCCATTTTGTTTCCGCCCCGTTCATCGAACCGTTCATATTTTTGTTAAAATTATGACCATTGGTCATTAGCGGTTCGACTTCCGGTTCGGTCATCAAATGTTGTTTTCGAAAAGGTTTCGACGTGAATAACTTCCCGAAACACCCGGTTTTTCCATGACTAATTGTCCGCTTGGCTTCCGGCTCACTCTCCTCCTTCACAAACGCACTCAAGACTGCAACAAATTTTTCCTCATGTTCGAGGAACGCCACTCATTCTACATCCTTCTTAAGACTTGGACCATTTAACACAAAATCTGAATTTTCCCACCGACGATGTTTTCGGTGCTTTCCTCTTTCAACAACATCCACACTTTCAATTTGTGACCCTTTATCAGCACTTCCGGGACATGGGAACGATTTGAATACTTGAAAAGTAACTTGCTCGTCTTGGACCCTCAGAGTTAACTCCCCCTTTTCCACGTCTATAAGGGTTCGGCCCGTCGCAAGAAATGGTCGTCCCAAGATGATTGGAATATTTTCATCTTCCTCCATGTCGAGTACGATGAAATCGGCCGGAAAGATGAACTTATCAACTTTAACTAAAACATCCTCGATCACTCCCCTCGGATAATTTATCGATCGATCCGCCAATTGTAAGGAGGCTGTTGTTGGCTTGGCTTCCCAATATTCAGCTTTTTGAAAATCGATAGAGGCATGAGGTTGATACTCGCACCAAGATCGCATAGTGCCTTATTAAATGAAAGATTCCCCATGGTGCACGGTATGTTGAAACTTCCGGATCTTTCAATTTAGGTGGGAGCTTCTTTTGAAGAATTGCACCGCACTCCTCTGTCAAGGTGACCGTTTCAAACTCCTCAAGCTTTCTCTTCTTCGATAATATCTCTTTCATGAACTTGACATAACTCGGCATCTGTTCCAATGCGTCGTGACGGAATATTTATGTGAAGCTTTTGAACACATCAAGGAACTTAGAAAATTGTTTATGCCCTTCTTTGTTGTAGTCTCTGCGGAAGCGGGCAGAGGACACATGTCTTCGAGTTATCCGGCGTTAAATCCTTCGACTCCTCTGGCTTTAAATCCTTTGACTCCTCAATTTCCTTCTTCTTTTCACCCCGCTCGGGCTGATCCAGCACCTCTCTCCCGCTTCTCAAGCTAATTGCGTTTAGACTCTCTCTAGGATTTGTCTCTGTTGTACTCGACAATGCTCCCTCCGGACGAGCTGTCAACACATTAGCAATTTGGCCCAGCTGGACCTCCAAATTCCGAATGGAAGCAGAATGATTTTGTAATGTAGCTTCCGTACGGGTCATAAATTGACTCGTATTTGCCTCTAATTTTGCAAGTGCTTCCTCGAGAGATACTTTGGGAGCGGGAGGGGGCTGCTGTTGATTCTGGGCGAACGGGGGCTGGTGTGAGTTTTGTCCGTTTCTCCATGAAAAGTTGGGATGATTGCGCCACCCCGGATTATAAGTGTTGGAGTACGGGTTATTCGGCCGATTCCCATTTCCTACGAATTGAGCCTGCTCCATCTGATTTTGCTCGAACGGATTTCCAACTTGACATTCCGCGCTCGGGTGTGATCTATTACACCAATTGCATGTCTCTATGGTAACGGGGGCTGGTGCGTGCGAAAATGTCTGGAGCTGTTGTGTCAAAGCGGCGACTTGAGCTGACAAGGTGGAAATCGGATCATTGCTTGAAACTTCCATGACTCTCTTCTGTGTCAATCTTTCCGATGGCCATTGGTATGCATTTTCGGCCATATCTTCCAAAAGCACGTGTGCCTCGGCCATAGATTTTCCCATGAAAGTCCCACCAGAGGCCGCATCCACGAGAGTGCGTGTAGAAGCACTCAAACCATTATAGAATGTATGAAGCTGAAGCCAATCGGGAATGCCGTGATGAGGGCATCTTCGTAGCAATTCTTTATATCGCTCCCACGCCTCGTGGAGCGATTCCATATCGTACTGACAAAAGGTGGTTATTTCGTTTCTCAACCTCGCCATCTTAGCAGGTGGGAAAAATTTGGCAAGGAAGGCTTGCGCGAACCTCTCCCATGTTGTAATCGACCCCGGCGGTAAGGAATTTAACCAAAACTTTGCTTTATCCCTCAAAGAGAAAGGGAAAAGCCTCAATCTGGCATCGTCGGTGACACCATTAGTTTTGAATGTATCGCATATCTCAAGGAAAGAAGCAATATGGGCATTCGGGTCGTCCTTCGGTAGTCCACAGAATGGGCTCGCCTGCACCATCTGAATAATGGCGGGCTTGATCTCAAAATTATTAGCTTGGATAGTGGGACGCCGAATTCCCGAAAAATTAGCGTTGACCTGCGGCATGGCATAATCTCGAAGAGCGAGTTCCGGTTGAACTTGCCGCACTTGGTTATCTCCTCCTTGGACTTCGATATTCTCGGCCATGTTGACCGTAAATGCTGCAACTCTCTTTTCTCCTTTTTGTTCCTTCTTAGAGTGCGCTCGAGCTCGGTATCCAAAGGTAGTAGTCCTTCGTTCAGGTCTTCTCATGCACTACACAAAAGGTCTGAAAGGAAAAGCAGGATAAACGAAATTAAATACACAAAAATAAAAATAAAACGTTCAAATTAAGTGGAAATACTTAAATCGATATTAGAAAATTTCAATCCCGTGTAGCGCCAAAAACTTGTTGCGATATTTCCTACACGCAAGTGAACGTCAACGTTTACAAGTAATAAATTGATAAGTAGAGTATCGTTCCCACGAGATTGAATCTCTAACTACCGATTTTTTCGTATTCAATTTTATCGAACAATCGAATTTGGGTTTTGCGATTAATAACTAAAAGATTTACTAAAAGACTAAGCAGTAGAAAACAATATCTTAGATAAAAGAAATCAAATGGTGAATAAGTCTAGGGTTCTGAATCCACCTTAGTTTATCCGAATTTACTCTCGATTATCCGTAATAAATAATTTTCCCAATTTATTGAAGGCGGAGATTGCTAATATATTCTACCGCCTCTCCCGAGGTCAATAGATTTATCTAAAGGCGAATAACGCACTCTATCCCTAGGTGAATTAATTCGTCGATAGGCAAACAGCATGAAATCTCCTAAAGGCCACGTAGTTCCTATGAGTATATTCCTATCTCACAGAATAAAACGGTCCTCACCAATAGTTCCTCACCAAATCTCCTCTCTCGATTCGAAGTGAATGAGTAATCAATACAACTATTGGCCAGATAATTGCAAGCATTAAACATAATTGGGAAAACTCAATAAAAAGGTAATAAATTGGATAATCTCAATCAATTCGTCAAAACAAAGGTTTCATCAAAACCCTAGATTAGGGCTTTAGCCTGACATACTAAAAACTGAAAATACAGAATAAATAAACGCATAAAATTCAAACGCAGATGAAGCTCGGATTCCTCCGTTCTTCAGCTTCCGCCTTCTGCCCTTGAATTCTTCTGCTTCCCTCTTCTTCTGCCATCTCCAAGCTTAAGCTCTCCAAGGTTTTAGATCCAAAGATTCCAAGATTCCCAAATTCCAAGATTCCCAAATTCCAAGATTCCCAAATTCCAAGATGATTTAATTAGGGTCTTAAACCCTATTTATAGCTCAGCACATCAGCAAATCGCGTCCGTATTAGTCGGTCGAAAACTGGCTTTGAAACAGCTCAAAATCCGCGCGGGCGTACACAAACCGCCAAGTGTGCCGCTGCTCACTAAACCTGTGCCGCGGCACATCGCCTTGTTGAATGCAGGCGTTAATTAATTCTTACGTGCCGCGGCTCACTGTGTCTTGCCGCGGCACGCAGTCTGAGTTACTCTGCCCTTCGGCTGGTGTCTTCCTGTGCCGCGGCTCAGCTTTCTTGTGCCGCGGATCAGAGTCCAGGTGAGCCGTTTTCGCCCGTTTTGTCTCGTTTTAGCTTCCGGACTTCAATTTCCTGTCAATCATACAAAATTAAGGCATTAAAAGCTCATTTAGACAATTTCACTCATCAAAACACTACAAAGTAATGATAAATAAGCATATAAAAATACGCCCAACATGAGGTACAAATATACGGATAATCATCTCAACATCATAATTCATCTTCGATCTTCAAGAAAATATTCCAAGTTCCGATTATTCCAAGTCCCAAAACATATGATTCCTTGCGTAAAACATACGAACTAGGTAATCTTCATATACTGGTCGATTGGTTTTGAAGATTCATAACATGCTTAGGAATCCACATACTAAAAGGTTCAATGGATCATACGATGAATAAGTGTCAAAACGTCGAAAATATCCTTCTAACACATGATGTACGACTAATAACGAATCTAACTGACTAGATGAACATGATCAACATCCTTTAGAACACTACTTGTATTGGTGAAGAATCACCTACCTCAAGGTAGTGAAGAACACGGAGGAAATTGAAGCAATCCAACACCGAAGGCTTGAACACCAATCTCCAATGATATACGATCTTCAATCACGAACTAGGATGTTGATATGAAGTGTTTAGGATGAAGGAAGTTACGTTCTAAGTGTAAGAATTCGGGTATGGGAGAAGAAAGAACTGAAATCACGAATAGGATGCTGTCCTATTTATAAGAAATGGCTATTAGCGCGCGCTAGTCCCTGCTCGTAGCGTGCGCTAACGGCTCACTGACTTAACTGTATTCAGCACTTAGCGTGCGCTACGCATATACCTGTAGCGTGCGCTAAGGCGTTGACTTGGCTTTTCCCGAAAGCCGTCCAGGTTCATCCCGACACGATCCGACAGGGGTCCCCTGGCCAGATCTCACCTACCGCACGTCTCAATCAAATTGACCACGCATAGCGTGCGCTAATAATCCTTTGTAGCGTGCGCTATTGAGTCTATGTTAGCGTACGCTACACATAGCCGATAACGTACGCTACATGCGCAGAATTACAAATCTTAAAATCACATACACGAAATTATACGCTCGACAACATCGGATTATGAAATACGGAGAATAGTACTCAGACAAAAGTACAATCATTACAATATCACAAGTTCCAGTTACATAGCAGAAATCTCGGGTATTACATCTAAGTGGGGTGGTGTTATAATATACACACCACCCATATATTTCAAAGTCTACTCCTATATAAAATTCCTTCACATGTTGTTATGACGAAACATAAAAGCAAAACATGTCAGACGAATAATGGGGAGATATGAATGGCCATAATAGACTTCTAGATGGTCCAACCATCTTGTTCGTGTTTCGAACCCCGAATATATAATCCGATAGATAAATCTTGGTCCATCACAGTACAATTATATTAATTAATTTCTCCAAGAAATAATCATATTTGATTAAATTAATTACCCATTAATTATTTAATTCATCTGACCGATTTAATTTATCCAATATATTAAATTCAATTAGACATCCAATATTAAATATTTATTAAGATAGAATATGATTTATTTAATCTATCATTGATCATGTATGCGCGACTCTGTAGGTTCGCCTCAGTCAGTAATGTGAGGATCCAATGAGTGTGAGGAACACATAGCCAGTCCCTGGCTCACAGTGCAACCCAATTGAAAACGAATGATGGGAATCATTCCAAAACCTGTTATGAATACTATATATGTATAAATCCTTCAATCATATGTCCCGAGAAGATTTAGGGTCGCAGTTAAGTCAAACACTATCTATACTTGACTTCATGCATGTGTTAGCATAAATCAAGATCACAGAACTCTCGTGTATCAAATACAACTAGCTCAATCGTTTTAACCAAAGATTTTTGATCTCACTTGCCACTAACCTCATAGGGCATTATCCTATTCACTTATAGGAGAAATAATCATTTCTTGGTATTCAGTAAAGACTGCTGCTTTATAATATCCTGAATTTCTACTATGGTTGTTTAATGTTATTCTATCCGAGTTATATTGTACAGTGTGGAATCTATACAGTATGGATAAAATAATTGAAGGACTAAGACAGTTGTATTGGTATAATTGTCGTACTTGGTCGATAATTGCATGTGAGGATATCGTGTATCAGGTTATCGTACTTTTGATATCAAGTGTATCGTATGAGAATATTATTGGAACGAGTATATGTATTCAGTATGTCATTTATACATATCCAGTATGTTGAGACGACGGACAGGATTAGTTGGAATTGGCTAAGTATAGCCTGATTAACGTACGCTAGTATGAGGACTTAGTGCCCGCTAACGTGTAGAGCTTACTTACACTAAGAAGGACCGTTAATGTACGTAAGATCATATTGGACAGGATCAGGCTGTGGCCGACAGGTTGTAACACCCCCAAGTTATTCATGCATATTAAAGTGCCGTGAGCCCCTCCATGGGACCCACAAGGCTAGTAAATTATGTGGAACTCTAAATTTCGACCGATGAGGTCTAAACATAATCCCAATCGAAGGCAATAAGAATGACACCAATGTAATAATCAATCCGACAGAATACAATAAATTGAGAACTAAAACTCAGGGCAACACAGGCCACAACGTCATGAACATCTAAAACGTTACTCGAGTATTCCAGGCATGTCTTTTTCCGGAAAACAAATAGTCAAATCAATTTGCCTAGGACCGGGGCGAAACTACTGGTCCCATTCGAGGCCTCTAAGGACCCTCCCGAACTGGCCATAATCAGAAAACAAATCACGCACAAGCATCGCCTAGGACCGGGGCGAAACCACTGATCCCATTCGAGGCCTCTAAGGACCCTCCTAAATTAGCTAGCGAACAAGATCTTGAATCCGGAGTGAAGTCACGAATTCCCCCGAGGTCCCGTCGGACCCTCCCGGAGTGAGCAAAACAAACATATAATATACATCACCATTTCATGTTAAGCATAAAGGTTTCAAAGAATACTTGCCTTGAGTAATTAACGACGAAGCAGACGGAATGGAGAAACAACCACAATCGCTAGAAACCGACGAACCCGAACCTAATGATTCGAAGAAAACAATCACAACCATTTCTAAACGAGTACGGTAATAGAAAGTACAACCATACCGAATGGAACAAAGTACAAAACACAGACAGAAACAAGACACATCATCACTCTTGCCCATAATCTTCGTGCTGACCCGGTACACGTCCTTCCCCTTTCATAGATCCTGAAATACATGAAAGGTATTTCCCCCAAAAGGGGTTCGTCGTCCAATATCTAGTACAAGTATATCGAATATGAAACATAATACTTTTCGACAATAAAGTAAATGTAATCATCATTTCATCAACTCAACACTAGTATTTCCGAAATAATTAAATCTCATATCATTTCATGTCAATACATACGTGATTAACCATGGAACCGCACCAGAAGCAACGGAACCCTCCGAGGCCCCACCGGACGCTCCCAGAGTGGTTAACCCAAATATATTCGTGGAACCACATCAAAGGCAACGAAACCCTCCGAGGACCCGTCGGTCTGTCCCAGAGTGAATATATACAATCACACAATTCATATACCTCACTTTGAAAGTCGAGAACTTACAATCAGAAACATTTACTTGCCTTTGAGACATTAGAACCTAAGTGAAAATGGTATTCAAGCTCGAGAGGTCCAAGAACGCACTTCCGGACTAAACGATTTGTAAGGAAATACGATAATCAATTATCAATACTCCATTCTCAAGGAAGACTCCCGAAACCCCCTTTTATGATTCATAAATCTTCAAAGTATTCGCATAGAGGTTGAAAATCATCCAAACCCTCTCCACTACAAGCAATACACAAAAATATTCATATAATCGTAAGGTAAATGTGGGTACGGGGTAGATACATCATAATCTCAAGTATTTCAAGCTTCAAAAAATGGATAAATCGGACGGATCTAAGAAAAATCCTCAAAAATTCCCCAAACTAAGGTTCTAAGGAATTTACCTTAATTCGAAGAGAAGGAAAGGATTAGATGTTGTAAAATCCTTGTTATCTAACTAAATATGGTGATGGAGGATGAAAAGTTGTTCCAAATCGCCTCAGGATCGCCTCTATTGCGTGCTCTCATCGGAAATATGGGAAACGAAAAGAAAATGAAGAAGAAGGCAGATGACCCAGTTTATATACTGGGTTGAATTAGCGTGCGCTAATTCTGAAGTATATAGCGCGCTAACGGGGTCACCCAGTAGTCAAGTAGCCTCTAACCTGTGGCGATATCATGCGCTAACAATAGCGTTGCGTACGATAACTGCTACCATGCAGAAATTCTGAACTCACTGCCCAACTCACTAGCGTGCGCTACATCCGGCACTAGCGCGCGCTATGCAGAACCTATAGCGTGCATTAGCTCACGCCTAACGTGCGCTAACTGCATGTCCAGAGAACAAAAATCACCCAACTGCCCCTGCCAAACTCAGCCCATTAGCGTGCGCTACAGGCGATGCTAGTGCGCGCTACTCAACACGAATAACGTGCGTTAGCTCATGCCTATAATGTGTTAACTGCTAGTCCAGAGAGCAGAGCCCAGCTACTGCCTTTGCCAAGCCTGGACTATTAGCGTGCGCTACAGGTGAAGCTAGTGCGGGCTAACCGAAATAGCGTGCGTTAGCTTACGCCTAGCGTACGCTATCTGCCTTACTCAAAACATCGCTGCAAGGTCCAATCAATATGAACATGTCCTGAAGGGTACGAAGCTCTAAAATCAACAACAACATCTCAATAAGTGCTTACAAGAGCGACAAAAGTGAAAGAACGTCAAGGCCTAAAAATTCACGGAAAGTACGGTTATCACATTCCCCCCTATAAAAAGAAGTTTCGTCCCGAAACTTAAGATATAAAAAGTTTGGGGCATCCCGATCGCACTTCTCTTCCATCTCCCAAGTTGTTTCCTCGACTCCATGTCTTGACCATTGCACCTTAACCAACGGAATGGTTTTGTTCCGAAGATGCTTCTCATGACGTTCAAGGATCTTTACTGGTATCTCTGGAAAGGTAACGTCCTCGGCTACATCAATCTCACTACATTCGATAATATGACTTGGATCCGGCCCATACTTTCTCAACTGAGAAACATAAAAACGCTATGGACATGACGCAAAGCTGGAGGCAACGCCAAGCGATAAGCTAAATCTCCAACCCTGTCCAAAATTTCAAATGGTCTAATATACCTCGGACTAAGTTTCCCCTTTTTCCCGAAGCGGAAAACTCCTTTGGTCGACAACACCTTAAGTAGAACATGGTCTCCCACTACGAATTCCAAAGGTCGACGACGAGTATCAGCATAAGATTTCTGACGGCTCTGGGCAGTCAACAACCAGTCTCGGATAATAGAAATCTTCTCTTTGGTTTCTATAGACATATCTGGTTCCATTACAACTAACTCTGAAGCCTCATCCCAACATAATGGCGATCTACACCGCCTACCTTAAAGCACCTCAAATAGTGCCATTTTGATCGACGCATGCCAACTATTATTGTAGGAAAACTCGATTAACGGCAAATAAAGTTCTCAATCATTACTCCAGTCTAGGACACAAGCCCGCAGCATATCCTCCAACGTCTGGATTGTCCGCTCAGTTTGACCGTCCGACTGAGGATGAAAAGATGTACTCAAACTCAACTCGGTGCCCAAGGCCTGATGGACCACTTGCTAGAAATGTAACACGAAACGACCATCTCGATCAGAAACAATAGTTTTAGGGGCACCATGCAATCTTACAATCTTGGCTATAAAGGTTCGGGCCAATCTCTCCGCTCCCCAAGTATCCTTAATACCAAGGAAATGTGCAGACTTGGTTAGTCGATCAACGATTACCCAAATCATATTTATTCCAGCTCTAGACCTCGGCATCCCCGTGATAAAATCCATGGAGATGTCTTCCCACTTCCACTCGGGATGGGAAGCGGATTCAACAACCCTGCTGGTCATTGATGCTCGATCTTGACTTGTTGACATGTCAAACATCGCAATACGAACTCCGTGACATCTTTCTTCATATTATTCCACCAAAAATTTCGCTTCACGTCCTTGTACATCTTACCTGTTCCAGGGTGGATTGAGTAAGGCGTAGCATGGGCTTCTCGAAGAATTCTATGTCTCAACTCCAGATTATTCAGGACACAAAGCCTGCCCTTAAATTGTAAGATACTATCTTCATGGACCATAAAGCCGGGGGCTTTTCCCTTTATTACATCTTCTTTCAATTTTGAAATCATCAGGTCACTCCACTGTTTATCTTTGATGTCATCAACCAAGGACGAAGTAATTTCGAGCGTACACAACAATCCCTGTACTCTCTGAAGCCAAACTTCTATACCTTGCTCGATCAAATCCTGACGAACCTTCGTTTGGGATGTAAGAACCTCAAGCATATGAAATGATGCCGATTTGCGGCTCAAAGCGTCCGCAACGACATTGGCCTTCTCCAGATGGTAAAGAATTTTCAAATCATAATCCTTGATCAATTCCAACCAACGTCGCTGCCTCATATTCAACTCTTTCTGACTGAAGATGTACTTCAAACTCTTGTGCTCGGTATAGATCCGACATGAAGAGCCATAAAAATAATGCCACCAAATCTTAAGTGTGAAAACAATTGCGGCCAATTCCAAATCATGAGTAGGATAGTTCATCTCATACGGATTCAACTGCCTTGATGCAAAGGCTATCATTTTATCGTGCTGCATAAGCACACATCCAAGCCCTTGTCCTGAAGCGTCACTATAAACTGCAAATCCTTCACTGCCCTGTGGTAAAGCTAAAATCGGCACTGAGGTCAAACATCTCTTCAGCTCATCGAAGCTCTGCTGTCTCTTAGCAGTCCAAGCAAAATTTTCTATCTTATTAAGTAATTACGTAAGCGGCCGAGCGAGTTTCGAGAACCCCTCGACAAACCAACGGTAGTACCCAGCAAGACCCAAAAAGCTACGAACTTCCTTGACATGATTAGCCGGTGCCTAATCTAGCACTGTCTCAATCTTCTGCGGGTCTACACGAACCCCTTCAGCCGAAATCACATGGCTGAGAAACATAACTTCCTTCAACCAGAACTCATATTTTGAGAATTTTGCATAAAGGCGCTCGGCTTTCAAAACGTCTAGTATCAAACGCAAGTGTCGGACATGCTCCTCCTCCCCTCGAGAATAAATCAAGATATCATCAATAAGGACGACCACACATTTGTCAAGGTACTCAATGAATATCTTGTTCATCATGTGCATGAATACTGCCAGTGCGTTATTCAGTCCAAAAGGCATGACCACAAAGTCATAATGTCCGTACCCGCCCGGAAAGCAGTTTTTAGAACGTCAGACTCTTTCACTCGGAGCTAGTAGTATCCTGATCTCAAATCAATTTTTGAGAATACTACGGCCCCCTGCAACTGATCAAATAAATCATCTATACGAGGTAACATATACTTGTTCTTGATGGTCACTTTGTTTAGCTCACGGTAATCGATGCATAAACGTAGTGAACCATCATTCTTTCACACAAAAAGAACAGGTGATCCCCAGGGTGAAGCGATCGGTCTAATGTACCCTTTGTCTAACAGTTCTCCCAACTGATTCCACAGTTCTTGCATTGCTGAAGGTGCATACGATAAGGCGCCTTAGAAATCGGAGCCGCGTCGGGATCTAAATGAACCGAAAATTTTATCTTTCGATTCGGAGGTAATCCCAAAAGATAATCTGGAAAAACGTCTGGATACTCATTAACAACTAGAATCGAAGAGAAATCAACTCCATTCCCTTCCAAATTCAAAGCATAACACCAATAGCCAGTGCAACCTTTATTCAAGAGTTTTACAGTCTTCATAGCACTGATAAGCAACTTAGGTTGATCTGATTTTCATTCCATGAAAGAGTACTCGAAACCATCCTCAGTCATCATAGTAATAACCTTAGTGCGGTAATTCATAATCGCTTGGTGACTCTCAAGCCGGTCCTCATCGAGGATCAAATCTTGGCCCTCGATATCAACCACAATCAAATTCGATAACCAATCAATACCTGCTATGCTCACCGGATAATTTGTAATCTCCCGATTCCCCATGATTCTATCCCCGCTAGGCAGTTTCACAATGAATGGATCACAAGCAGTCATACAATTTATATTCAAACGGCGCACACAATCCAAGGAGATGAAGGAATGCGTGGAACCAGAATCAAAAAGTACTCGAACGGAATGAGATATAATATGAATCGTACCTGAGGCCACCGCCACATCGGGTTCATTTACTCAACGCATCTTATAAACTCGTGGGTGTGCCGAACCGATGCTAGAATCTCCCTCTTTAGCGGTCTGACTCCATCCCCGGCCTCTGTCGTAACCCTGCTGTGACTGGCTAACTGATTGTCGCTGGTTCATACTCTGATCTCTAAGTGCTGGGGTAGAAACCCTAGTATCCAAAGTCTGATCTTGTTCAGGGTAATAGACTGCCCTGTGTCCCACCTGACCACAAGTGTGACACTTCAGAGGGGGAAAGTTGCACTCCCGATTGATGTGGCCTGGATTACCACAATTAAAATAGGTCACCGGGCGAGTTGAGGTGCCCGAAGTAGAACGAAAACTCTTCTTTCCTTTAAAAGAACGCGACGACTTCCCGACAGAATGGTTAGCTGACTGAGGTCTCTGAAAGTTGCCGCCCTTAGAACCAGAAAAATTACCGGTGGTCTTTTGCTTTTTCGGCTCGCCTGTGGTCGCGTTGTGGGAACACAACATGTCATACGCCAAATCCTTGTCTTGGTGTTCTTTCATAGTGGTGCAAGCAAGCCTGGCCATATAATGCCGTAAATCCATATTCATTGGCATGTCGAAGTGGCGGATCTTGTCACACTCATCCCGCACCTGATTCTTCACATGAATCACCTGTTGGTTGTATTCCACTATCGCCTATGAGACTGGGATGTTTTGCGGCTTAGCTTCGAAAAATACTCGGATCCTGCTTTCTTCTACTGGCCAAGGACAATACACGACCTCTAGCAGATCCTTAAATTCATCCCATGTAGCATCATGATCTTGCGGCTTAATGGCTTTCCACCAAGTCGCGGCATCCTTAGTAAGGAAGTAATGAGCAATCGGTACCTTCCTCATTTCCGGACAGTCAATCGCTTCAAACACTTTCTCCAATTCAAATAGCCAACTTCCCCATCCCTCTGGGTCGGTTGAACCGCTGAACTGCATAGGATGCATACGGACCATATTCTGGAGTAAAACATCCGCTGTCGGATTAAGATTATTTAGTTCAATAGCTTGGGCCAGGACAGTCATATAATTTGCCAATTGTTGTAACCCCAACATTTGCATTATTCCCTTGATAGATCGACTGGTCAAGTTGACTTTCTGTATCAGGATGCACTGATTTAGATAAACTGGGGTAGCCGACCCCACAACGGAACTGAGGGAAGAGGTCGCGCCACGTCCTCATACGCGTCCATGACCACGGCCTCGTCCTCGACCCCTGTCTGCATACATTCGGAAGGATACACAAAATACATGAGTAAAATTCACATCTCCCGTCATCGAGGTGACCGATTCCCAAGAATACCAAATTAATAGCGAAGCAATATTAGGAAAAATACATTAAGAGGAAAAGGACTTACTAGTATCGGTCGCACCGAGATGATGTAAATATAGTGATACTATATTCGCACGGTAACTCAATTTGACCTAAAAGACCGACATCCTAGGTATCCATAAACCTAAGCTCTGACCCTTTAACATATAGTTAATCATCCAACTCTTAATCCAATTAATATATTCACATATCATCCTCTTTCTCAAATATCAACATCATGAACACCAAGAACCTTAACAACCCTTCCCTAATCTAACATTACAGAGATTAATCATCAACAATGACATCAACATCCGCATAGGAGGAGAAGGATTAACCAAATTATCTCAAGAAAATGAACTACATAATTCAAATCACACGAATCATATTAATATCACCATACTCCGGTAATCCATCTCATAACCACGCTTGTCAACTTGTTTCTATAATAATCATCAACTCAAGAACATCACCATTCAATCCAAAACGAAATCCAAAGATGAAGAATGATTACCTTTTTGAAGGAATGGATTGAATCTCAAGTTTGAATCCGTTTCCAATCGATTCCAAGCTTAATATTGTTATGGATGATTAACTCCACCATAATCCAGTGTTTGGAACTTCGAACATCTCCCTAAGAACTCTCTCTATTGGTTGCAAGGAGAGAATGGATGAAATGAGGAATAACAGCCAACTACTCATATATATACACTGTACATTATTAACGTACGCTAACCTCTTCATTTAACGCACGTTACCAGTTTAGCGTGCGCTAACATTCTTTGTTAGTGTGCGCTATCGAAGTCCATAGGCTACTGTCTTGCTTCGTAGATCAACTTACGTACGTAATATCCATGCATTAACGTACGTAACCATTATGTCTAGCGCACGCAAGTCCTTAACCTTAGCATATGCTATCCGCAGTTGACTAGCTACAGTCTGCACCTACCACCCGTGCCCCCACATGCCGATAGCATCTGACAAGGATAAGATTCCCTCTACTCGATCTGGAATTAGCATGCGCTAACCATAGTGTTTAGCATGCACTAGCCTTAAATGACAAACATCCGTTGACCTTCTCCGGACATGCGTCGAAAGTGGCCAGGTCCACTCGCTGAAAGCCAAGATTCCCTATTGACCGATCTTAATTTAGCATGCGCTACCGAAATGCATTAGCGTGCGCTAAGTGCATATAATACACAGCCTGGGCCTACCTGTCGTCCGCCTTCCGGACCTTATCCAAAGTACCTTACGTACATCAGGGGTCCTCCTTAGCATACATAAAACAAACCTCTTAGCGTGCGCTAAGTATGCACAGTAGCGTGCGCTAAGTATACATCTTAGCGTGCGCTAGACATACATTGTAGCGTGCGCTAACGCGGCTGTCCTTAACATTTTCAACTACTCTTGTCCAACGTATGGACATACAGAATACGAATATACGGCATACTGAATACTTATACTCAACACATTATATCCTTGAATACAATTGTCGACCAAATACGAAAATTATACCAATACTGACATCTCAGTCCTTCATTTATTTTATCCATATTGTACAGATTCCACGCTGTAAAACATAACTCGGATAAAATGACATTAAACAATAGTAGTAGAAATTCCGGATATTACATCTACAAGCTCCTCAGCCCCGACCAAGGTGATCCATGCACTCTCCAATCTCAATTGTAGTACAAGGGTTAATCATCAACGATCACTTACACAACCTAAAACAATAATAAATTAACAATACGTTCGATAACAATCAACAACCGATATAACCGACCAATCAAACTCAATAGTTGAACGATATCTCGATCATATACAAAACCAAACCATTACATTTCAAACAATATGAATACAAGCCGCAATTCGATAATAAATAAATTCTAACAAGTGTCTCAACATTCTTGATTCCGACTTCAATCTTAATTTTGGATTAACACGGCTCATCTTTGTAAATTCATTGGAATAAAATTACCGGTTATCATTGTAATACCCGGATGTAATTCATTCATTATCAGTCAGTAATTATCACTCAGTAATTTTCATTCATTAATAATCACTCATTATTCATGATTCATTCATTTGCGTTCATTTGGCAAGTTGTAACCGTGTATCAGTTACCGATCGTCATTTCATCTCCGTTTGAGTGTCGGAACGGGAGTATTATCATGATCATCGTGATTGGTAGTCTTGTTCTGGAAGTATCATTTTTGGCATGTCTTGGACTTGTTCACTTTCTCATACATATGGTATGTCGAATAATTCATCAATCGTAGTGAGAAATCGAAGTTGTCAGATTTTCATATTGTCCAGCAACGAGTTACGGCTGTAAGGAGTGTCGGATACGGTCGTAATAGACGTTCGTTGTTTTCAGGCCATTTTGGACGAGCGGGACTTACGGCCGTAAGGATTTCGGCATACGGCCGTAAGTTAGACAGTACGGCCGTAAGGCTTGGCCAGATACGGCCATACGTGTCGAGCAGGGTGCCCAGGCATTTTTGGCCGAAGGTGAGTTACGGCCGTAAGGGTTGCGGCATACGGCCGTAAGGCGAGGGAGATACGTCTGTAAGGCTTGGCCAGATACGGCCGTACGTTACCGGCTGGGTACTTGGTCATTTTCGACGAAGGGGGCTTACGCCCGTAAGATTGGCTGGATACGGCCGTATCATCCGAGTTACGCCCCTAAGGTGTGCGGGTACGGCCGTAAGGATGTCGGCAGGTGTGTTAGACGAAGGCGAGTTACGCCCGTAAGTCAGGTTCGGATACGGCCGTAAGGCTGTCGGCAGGTGTTTGGACGAAGCCGAGTTACGGCCGTACGAGTTGGCTGGTTACGGCCGTAAGGCCGTTGACCTGGGATGTTACGGTCGTAAGAAGGCCGAGTTATGACCGTAACTTCCGGAAGTTTATATATGTCTTGGACGGGACTTTTCCTCATTTTTCTCATTTCCTTCACTTTATTCCGAGAGAGAGAGTTTGTGGGAGATATTTTGTCATCATAAATCACTTGTGTGTTCGGATTTCATCATCTTGATTCGTTGGGAAGCTTGGATAGTCGATTTAACACGTTTTCATCGGATCGAAGTGTTTGGATCTTCTAAGGTAATATTCTTCAACATCTTGGATTTCGATTTTGTATTAAGATATGATGTTCTAGACATTAAAATCATGTTGTATGAAGTGATGTACACATGATTGTGGATATGTATGATTATTCATTGGATTATTGAAGGATTATTCAAGAACACTTTGAATATTGAGTTTGATTTGGGGGTTTTCGATTAATTGTTGTTGTAATCACGATTTTGGATATTCATCTTGGATTATTGATCGTATTGAAGATGTTTTGTTGGTTTGAAACACTTCTTGGGGATTTAATGTTGGTATAATTGAGGATTGATTGTAAACAATCGGAGATTGGTCACAACGTGTTTGATATAATGCCCCAATGAACTTAGTTTAGTCATATCGGCGTTTTGAGTTGGTTATCTTCGTGTTTGATTCCTATGTTGAACGGATTGTTCGATATTGTGTTATTCAAGGTTTTTCGAGCGACCGACATTTTATTTAGGACGTTTGTTCGTGGAAGGACATTCTTCATCGGTGTTGTGTAAGTTAATTCTTACTCGGTTAAAAAGATATTCATTCCTTTCGTTGTTGTTCATTCATAATCATAATTTATTCATAATGTATTAACCGTATTGAGATTTGTAATTGTCAATTAATCACTTCAGTCACGAGGAACGACGGTTACAATCATTTCATTGAGCTATCATTCATTTCACTATCATTTCATCTCGGTGAGTCATTATTGATTTCGATGCCACTTTGTTATCTCGTAGCATTCCGGGTCATACTGGCGTGCCGGTTGGTATGTGTAGGATTTTCATGTCGGGCACATTTAAGTCGTGTGTTGGTTGGTGGCCTCACATTGGACTGTGCACACGAGTCGATTGCTCCATGAGACTGATCAGGTACAAGACCACACGTGTATTCGATCGATACTCCTTGGTGGCTTGTGCACGGACACATATCCATCCCGGGCGTAGTGTGGCGCCAACTTTTGAGCCGTACCGTTAGTTGATTCATACAGCATGTTTGATTGTGTATGTTTTCAACAAGTTTGGGTTATAATCTAACCGATTCATTTTTGATCGAACTTGTGGTTTATACAGCATATATATATGATTGTGCTTATTCAACTCTTGAGGATTGTTGTTCTGTCTAACTGACCCCGTTCGGGGATTTTGTTTTCAAGTCATGGCAAGGCAAAAGCACGGGAATAGCATGTTGACGGCGAGGAGTCCCAGTGATACTAGTAGGGGCCCCCGATCTTTTCAGTCATTCATGTTGTTATCATTTATTTCCCGCTGTAGATTCTCATTTGGATACTCCATTTCATTCAGTGTTGTGTATTTTATCTTCATATAAAATATACTAGTATTCGGTATTGTCCTGGTGTGTTGTACTTAAACTCCTCATCGGAGTATTTGGTAATATAATGTGGTTTGGTACTACAATTATATTATTTAATTCATCATTTTCATTCGCCGGGTGGGTCCAAGTCGGGGATCCACGGCACTGTAATATCCGCCTAGTTTGGGGTGTTACAATCATCACGAATAATCATATGACAAAATTAACCATAATCCTTCCAAATTCCGTAAAATCAGGACATATATAACTCAAGAGTTCTTCAAGAACATGAATTAATCCATAATCATGTTTGTAGCCAACAAAACGACGTAATTCGATGGGTTCTATCATCTAAACCATCATCTAATTCATAATCCAAGGCATACATCATTTTGTTCCTTAATATACAATTCATACAACCTCAAGAATCACAACAACAACAACACCGTAACCATCATTATACGAAGAAGAACGTCAATTACAATATCAAAATCCGAATCAAAGAGATGAGTTATCCAACATACCTCTTGAAGAAGAACCACAATGATCAAGCACTTCTAAAAACATCAAGAACTCCAAGTTTCAAACTTATAATCAACTCATGAAGGTCTTAACCAATGTATGAGGGTCGGAAATAGGATCAGGAGTGAGGAGGAATGAAGTTTGGGAGGAAAAGATGTGTTTCCTCTCGTGAGGAAATAAAAGACCAACCTTAGTTATATAATCTGTCCGGCATGTTACGTACGTTAACAGCCACAATTAACATACGTAAGGCTTCCTAACGTACGTTACATGTCTTATATAGCGTACGTTATCGGCATCCAGAGCTCACTGCCTCAATTCGTATTGTGTATTACGTACGTAATGTCCATGATGTAGCGTACTTATTATGGCCGTTGACTTCCTACAGTAACATACTCGTTTAACGTACGTAATCATCTGCCCTTAGCGTATGTAAGGCTCGGGGTTGACTCGCCTGTCCACATCTGCGCCGAAAGTTGCCGACACTGGGCCCACTTGCCGAACACAGCTCGATCCTGTCCGATCCCCTTCTTAACTTACGTTATGTACCAAACCTAACGTACGCTAAACTCCATTCGTTACGTACGTAAGACACTCTTCTTAGCGTATGCTACGCTCGCACCATTACGTATGTAAGCTCCTATGGTTAACGTACGTAGTAGCTTTCATACTTGACCATTTCTACTCCTGTTTGCTGTTCTCAATATACCGAACATGTACACGCGACATATTGAATACATATACTCATTCCAATAACATTCTCATACGATACATCTGATGCACGATGTCCTCAAATACAACTGTCGTCCAAGTACGACAATTGTACAAATACTCATATAGTATATCTGACATCGAAAAACATATCAAGCATGTAATATCCTGGAATTAAATATAACCTCGATAGAGATATTGGTACAACTGTTACAGTTCCCAAAATTATTTATCCATACTGTATCGGTCCCACTCTGTACAGTACAACTCAGATAAAATAATGCGAATAATCGTACCGAAATTCTAGAATATTACAATGGATTTTCGATCAAGAGGTGTTAGGCAGCCAAAAGGGAGTTGCAATGGCCACGGGATTCCACTGGTTGGAAGCTTTTGTAACGAAGTTCACTATAACATAATTTCACTGGTTTGGAGAGAGGTGTATTAGTAGAGGCTACCTCTGAAACCACTATAAAAGTGTTATGTGATTTACTGCTTTATCATCATATTTAGCTGGTGCATACATATTTACTGTTCCATTATAGAGTCAGCTATTTTTCCGCAAAACAAGTTTTACAGCTGACATAAGCCATTGGCATTATTATCATTGTGTCTTCGCATTACTTATCTGTAGCCGAGGTTTGTTATTGCACAAAATCACGGTGAGGTTACTCAAATGATATATTCGGGAAAAGATTTTAAACAATTTATTCACCCCAATTTGTCATTGAGTATCTGTGACCTACATGCACCGTACAGTCTGTCCCTACAGCAAACTTCATCCAGCGGCCAAGAAGTCATATCCTATAGGTAATAGAAGTTCTAGCATATAGCAAGAAGACTGTTGTCTACAACAAAGAATCTGTAGGTGTTTTACTTAAGAAAAGTAAAACACAATCCAACAGGATATAGACTTAGAACTTTAAAACGTTGTGAGATAACCATTTGTTTATTCACAAAGTATTCACGATTTTAAAGTAGCATTTAATGCTGATAGGATAGCATTTAAGGCGGCCGAAAAGACTACAAATGGAAGAGCATTTAATTCGGATCAAGGAGAATTCTAAAGCATTAAATGCAAAACATCTTTAATTCAAACATTATGTAGCCACCAATTAGATATGTCTAAATATCACCAAACGGCCAACGACTATATTTATAATGGATCTATTTCTAAGGTTGTAAATAGCCTAAGCAAGAAGACATTGCTCATACATGAACTTACTGATCAAGATCAATCTATTTCTTCAAGCATACAACGAATATATGTTGAGTGGAGAAATATCAAAGTCTTCATAAACAACAGCGCAACTACAGCAAAGCATATATAACCTACAACTGCTGTTCCCATTCGTGATACTTCAAACCTTATTGTTGAGACCCTTAGCCCTGTGTGGACTATGCCAATCTATTCCGACCTGTGTGGGAAGAATAGAGTTCAAGGACGAAACTTCAATTTGTGTGAGAAAAAGCAAGCCGAATAAGCCTACAACCAATCTGTGAATGACTCAAGCTATAGTCGGCTGTATCAATCTATTTGAATGATATATCAACCGGTATAGTTAAAATCGTACAATTGTGTTTACCTTGATTTTAAAAAACTTCTTACTCTTGTATGGAGGATCTGTGGACGTAGAGGGGTTTACCTCGAAACACATTAAAACTGTGTGTTATCATTTCCTCCACTTACTATTCTCATACTGTCTGTGATTTACAGTATACTTACTTTGAAAACCCTATAAGCACAAAACTACAGGGGACTGTCTAGTTATTGTACTTACAGCAACTTAGTCTAAGACATCCTCTATGCAAATCAAACTTCAAAAATAGTACAGCTTATTCACGCCCCTCCAAGCTGTAAGATAGTATACTGCGACCAAAAATGGCAATATCAACATTACCCCCAGTTGCTCGCTTGTGATCGTGCAGCTGGCCCTCACGAAGAGTCGCCTCACTACGCTCACGGCTCTGACCACGACCTTGGCCTTGACCTCTCGGCATACTGAATATACAAACGCTCAGTACAATGAAACATAACATCCCATAACAATATACCAAAAATATCCAGTACAACAAAATATGGCAACAAATAGTTACACAGTGAAAATATCTACTCAGGGCAACTCAACAAACACATAAGTTACGACTACAACAAATGGAGCTTACTGCCGTAATTATATATTAAACGGCCGTAACTAAACAACATATATGGTCTTAACCAAATGTTTATTACGGCCGTAACATACTGCTGAACGGCAGAAATAATTCAACAGCTCTGAATGATAGCCAAGACATAAAAATACTTTAAGTCGCAATGCGCTTATGTATGTATGAAACGTAAGGATCTGAGCGCTATCGTCTCTCATCAAAGCTAAATTATACAAGGTATGAAACAACTCCAACCCATTCAACATAACATTTCGGAAACCAACCAAAATCGTCCAACAACAATGGCAATGTATGAATATGTGAAAATAACCTGCCATCACGCCAACGCATTAGTTCCAAACTCTAGTGGTAATGTGTAATACCATGGGTATTTCATGCTTTAATTGCCGTGTATTTCATAAATTAGAATACAATGTCTACCATTCAATTTCACTACGCCATAAGTGCTCATATGCAACGCATATCTCTAGTGTTGCAAGGAAAAGTATTGCAATAGCCCTATGATCTTTGGTCTTTTGCAATACTACTCAATTAGTGTTGCATTAGACCAGAATGCACAGTTGCAAAAGACGTTAATGCAACAGCAACCTAAATTGTTGGATTATACGTGAACTTAAAGCGTTGCAATAGACTAAATCATCTTAACAGTTACGAAAAATATTTTAAATATTTTTAAAAAAATATCGTCAAATTTAAATTTTATAATAAAACAAAATAAATATTTGAATTTGTTTAATTATTTTATAACGGATTTTTATAAGAGCACATATAGTTTTTTACTTACAAAATTTTCGGATTAAAATTAATAAATTTAAAAATATTAAAAAAGAAAATAATTCCTTAAAATTATAATAAATAAAATATATTATATGAATACCTATATTTTTGGTTTGAAAATTATAATCTAAAATTAAAATAAAAAGTGAATTTATACATTCAACTCTTTAAAATATAATAAGAAATACTTTCTCCGTTCCAGTCTAAGTCGCTCATCTTTCCATTTTAGGTGTCCCACTCTAAGTTGCTCGTTCCATTTTTGGTAAGTTCATAGGCCCATTAAAATAATTAAAAATTCATACAACTTTAATATTTACAATAATTACCACTCAACCAATGCACTTAATATCTCTAAATCATATTAAATTAACCCATAAACCCATTAACCTGATTGGGCCAATATTAAACCACCTAATCTGATCCAATACAATACCCGATTCACGTCCCATTCTCAAACCCTATTTTTTGTTCTTGAGATAAGATTTATTATTCACTCTTTAGGAGTGGATCTTGGCCTCTCGTCTAGCTAAACCCGATGATTTTGGAGTTCGTTTTTCTGGAAGGACCATTGTCAGACCAAATCTACCTTCCGAGAAGCGAAGCTTATCTGGTGTCATCATCTCATATCCTCTTCCTTCCAACCCTGTTAGGGTCCGATTTCAAGGTTTCACTACTCTCTACGTCGTCGTCTTCAATGTTTCTAAGGATCTTGCAAGTGATCGATTTCCATGGATTCTCCTTCTCTTCGATTTTTGTTGAACGATTTTAGGGTTCTTATCCTTCTATTTCCCGTTCGATCTATTCCATGGGTTATCCCCGGCGCACAGAAGTCTCCGGCGATAGAGCTTGCCGTCTTCCCCTATTTGCTTCCTTTTGTGAGTTTATCGATTCTCTTTTTTTTTTATTTTTTCAAGAACAGTAACCTTTTTGTTCGATTTGAAAACATGTAACATTCTTCTTTGATTTGAAGAACAGTAAACATTTTATTCTTTCTGAAAAAAAAAGCTTTACTGGTGTCATATATATTGGCACTGTTGTTGATGTTTGGTGGGATGATGGATAATGGGAAGGAATTGTAGTGAAGATTTTTTTGTTAATAAAACCTTGAAGTTAGATTCTGAAAACTGCAAATCTGCGGGAGATGCTCATTTCAATTCATCAGTCTTGAATTTAGTTATGTCTAGATGAAAATGTTTTGGATTCATTATTTCTTGTTCACGTTCGCTTGACTTAAAAGGTTAAAAAAGTTGACATGAAAGACTCCCCTGTATAAAGTAGGTGGTCGAGAGTAGATGGGTTGAGTTGAGTGCAGTATATGAATGCATGTTGTTTTGATTTAGTTGATTTTCGCTTCACTTCAATTTGTAGACTCTAATAAATTTTTTCCAATATTATTACAATGGAAAAAACTCGTGCAGATATTGAGATCAAGCCTGTCCCAAGGGAGCAAACCACCATTCAAGACATGCAGGAGGTAACCCTCTATCTTCAGCATTTATCTTACTCTATTTGCAGTCAATTGCTATCTGGGCGAATCATCCGAACTTTTTTGTGAAGCAACTTTTGCTAGGTTGTTCAGGGTGATGGAGCACAAAAATCTAATCATCTCCTTGACTATTACTATTTAAGAGACAATTTGGAAGACATTGCTACATTTTCCTCTGAAAAAAAGGTTGATTTTTTATGAATATTTTTTAGTAACAAAGTTAGTTTGGTCATGTAGTAATCTTGTTACAAGAATGTTTTCGATATGACATATCTTTCATTTGTGATTTGGTGAAATCGAAGGATAGAAGTTCCAGAACCAAGGATGTGCATGATGGTTACATAACCAAGGATGGAAAATTGGTTCTTGACTTCTTGCAAGCCATACATGTTCTTTGAGGAAAGGCAGTGAGTTGGGCCTTTCGTTCTTTTCTTTGAAGAGAAGAGAGCAATAAAAGTTAGTAAATGACTTGCAATTTTTTTTTACATTTTTAGTAAAATACATTGTTGGGTCATCGTTCTTATTAGTTTCTCATAACATGTCATCTACTCTTTAGTAAAATACATTTTTTTACATTTTTAGTAAAATACATTGTTTTAGTAAAAATTAGTAAAATACTGAGTTGGTACATCGTTCTTATTAGTTTCTCATAACATGTCATCTACTCTTTAGGAGAAGTATGAAAAGGAACTCAAGGATGCAAGGGTCAGGGAACTCATGTATGCTGAGAGGGAAGCCATTCTGGATAAGGTTTTAAATAAATTCTTTCTTATGCCATTAGTTCCTTTGGATGTTACTCAATATATGATATACGTACATCATTGTGTTCTTTACTCACTATCTAATCTGTTAAATTTTTTTTATTACAATGGTTTGTTAATTTACTTGCTCTACTCGAGTAAGCAGTATATATGATATCTATCTGCAATTACATTCCTGATTCTTATGGATGAAAAGCATCAGTATAATTCTCATTGAGATTTTTATTCTTTGTTTTATTTCCATTATTTCTGTCCTACATTGAGCAATTATCCTGGTACTTTTAAAAGTGTGTTTCTTTAGAGTTTGTTCTTAACAATAATGGTTGAAAATGAAGAGAATTCACACCATTTATTTAAATAAGGCTAACTAAGTTAAGTGAATTGTTATTTCAAGAAACATAATGTCTGTGGAGAATATAAAAGGAAATAGGGGCATTCTACTTGGACAAATTAGACCAATCTTCCAAATTTTTCTGTGAATCAAATTATGTTACTTTAATTACCAAAGTTATTGAACTTCCTCTGTGGCTTTTACATCTCGGAGAAAGTTAAGGAAATTGTGTGGTAGTTTTTGTTGTTTTTCTATTATCTTTTATACTTCATCTAATATCCGGTGGATTACTATTATTGCAGGGCTAGTACCGGTCCACATTAGTATGTCCAATTAGTAGAAAAGTGTCTGTTACCTTTGACCCATTCATGTACCTGTATTTACCTCTGCCGTCGTCATCTATGCGGACAATGACTCTGACCGTGGTAAAAGCAGATGGCAGTACTAAGTCATCCCCATTTACTGTTAATGTGCCCAAGAATGGAAAGCTTGAAGATTTGACTCAGGCTTTAAGCACCGCATGTTCACTGGGGGCTGATGAAACACTTTTGGTAGTTGAGGTAACTGCAGCGATTACACTGGTGCATTAATGTTGCAAGTCGTTGGGGTTTCTTGTATCTTGTCTATTTTGCCATATGCGATGGTCACTAAATACAAGGAACATGGCAACAACTAGCTAGTGGGAAGGAGAGGTAAAAGGTCTGAAGAACATGATCCTGCTCCTGCTGCATAGAAATCGAGATATTTAATAATGTCTAGTATTTATAACTTTGGTCACTTGGTACTCTTGAATTAGACTTGGTAATTTGGTCTAGTTATGGTGTTGCGTGTCGAATTGTTAGTATAAGTTGGTATTTTGCGTCGACTGTTTGTTGGGATGTTGGTATTTGGTATTGAATGGCAGGGTGTGAATATTGGATGGTATTTTATTTGTATAGAATGATGTATGTACGAAATGGTTATTTCGAAAATTTTATTTAAAGTGTTGCATTTGTCTTTCAGTTATTGTTGCATATTCTCAAATTAGTGTTGTATATAACAATCATGTTATTGCTGGATATAATAATAGTGTTGCATTGTGTTTGATGGGACCCACCACTGACGTGGATGAAGTGGGACCCACTAATGACGTGGATGAAGTGGGACCCACTAATGACATGGCAAAAGGGCCCATTGCTGACGTGTCATTGGTTATGGGCCCCATTTTTATAAACTGTATTCTCCTCTAAGCCAACACTATTTTTTGTTGCATATATTTTCTTTTGTGTTGCACTATGTACATAATGCAACACTTTCCCTCTGTTGCATTAGAAAGGAAAAGTGTTGGATTAGAGGTCAAATCCCGCGCGAGCAGATGCAACACTCACAAAGTGTTGGATATATCAATTTTTGGCCTAAGGCAACAGAAAATGGGGCATAATGCAACAATAGGAAGCGTTGCATATGAGCACTTATGGTGTAGTGTTTCTATCATTTCGATGTTGTCTTTATATATTATATGGTTACATGAAAGTACTATTATGATATGATTGTGTGACGTGAATGGAATAGAGGTGATGTATCTTAACGCTGTTGGATAATTGTCGGTGCGAATATGATAGTGGCTAATGTCTTGTTCCCCGAATAATTGTTCGACAAGTGAAAAGGGTCACTCCGAGATGGTTATAATGTGATAATTGACTAAGGGACTGAATGACTAACATACGTTAGATAACCTGCATAACGTACGTTAGCTTGGTAATATTACGTACGTTAACCCGACTTAGTTACGTACGTAAAGGGGCAATTGGTCTTCTGATTAGGATCTTTCCTTTTGATGCAGACAGGGTACTTTCGGCGGGCTAGAAGACAAACGAGTCAACTGCCCATAACGTACGTTATACATCAAGCCTAACGTACGTTATGGCAGGGCAGCTTACGTATGATTAATACACGTACGTACGTAATGAGTAGGTACATTCCAGACAGTAGCCTCTGGGCGACCATTAACTGCATTATCCGGGGACCACTACGTACGTAATGTGCTTGATGCACGTTAAACCATTGGTGTTAACGTACGTAAAATCAATCGTATGTTATAAATCAACACTCCCTCCTTCATTTCCTCCGGCCTAAAAACTTGAGCAACTCATTGAAAAACCTTCCCCAGCCCCCTTAGGCGATTTCTAGCCTTCCAAACACTTGTTTGAGGACAAATGAGAGGATTACTCAAGCTCCAGAGGAGATTATCTAGGTTGATCAATCCGTTCTTCGTCCCTCCTCATTGTTCCTTGTTGATTCGTCATCATTCCTCATTGTTCGTCCTCTATTAAGGTAAGTCTATCAATCCTTGAGGTTACCTCTTCGATATTGTTGTTATGCCTATTGGATTACGGGAATTTGGGGTAGTTTGTTAACTCTCGTAGACAATTTAATCGGACGAACATGTATTAATAAAACGGTCATGTAAGCATATTTCGTTTCCGAACCATTAATTCTTATATCTTGTTGTATTAATCATATGTGGAATTCCTATTTCAATCGAACTTGGAAACATAAACCTAACAAATCAATTATAGGAGAAATTGTGTTAAGAATCCGTTCACCTTATGCTAACTCGTTGAAATCCACCTTGAATGTATAGTCATCGAATGTTAATTAACTAGGTATAATCAAGCATGATAGTATTACCATTGTTAGGAATCAACCATTGTTATCATTTTGTGAAACTGTAACCCACCGGTTTGAAATCTCGGAATAGAGAATTTAATTAGTAGCTATGGAACTCAGTGATGCTATAGTCGATTGATGTCAACCAGAATAATGTTGAGGATAATCTCGTTGAGTAAATTGTTAGAACAATCGATAATCGAGGAATTGAACAACGTAATAATGAGTATTGCTATTGAACTTATAATCATGGTATTAGTTTTGCGAAATCGAACTAAAGTTAAGAATTCGATTGGGAGAGGGAATGGGAACTAGTTTTATTTCCCGATGCCCATACGAAATGTTAATCGAGGAATATGTGTTTAGGTTGAGCTCGATCGGTCGAGGGAATCCAAGTGGTCGTAGGGCACTTACCATCGGATTTAAGGCAAATAAAATCTTGCTCGAGATGTGTTAATTTTATTTACAATATTCGAAATATGTGGATGTGCCGTTGTGTGATGAACTCCAAACGATTGTCTTTCTCTAGAAATTGTGTTACAAATGGCCAATGTGTTGGGGATGAAACCTGAATGATACCCGTGTGGAAATGTGTTGAGAGATAAGACCTAAATGGCACCAACGTTCCGGAGTATTTATATGTAGATACTTCTGTGACCCTTGGTTGAGACCTTGGGGTTTATGTGTTGAAAGAGAAAGACAACGTCAGTTATACTGTGAATTATCATATATATGTTTTGTGGTGCGGTGTTGATAAATCATGTACTTGCTGTGAAACACTGTTATGGATTATTATTCTCGGACCTCGGTTTGTCTGGCATGATTCGTCATGCCAGATAAATTTGTTGAATATGTGTAGGACATCCCCGAGGGTTCCGGTCAGACTTGAACAGCGTTGGAATAAAACTCGGTTACCGTATGTTTTGATTTGATTTCCGGAAATTCTGTTTATGTAATAATCGTGTCTTAAATTGTACTTCCTTCAAAAACATTCCGTTTCGCACTATGTAACCATAGACTCATCCGATTTATAATATCTAATTTAAAATATCAATTTTCTAAAATATCCTTGTGGGTCCCACACGGGATTCATGGCATTATAATGCCCGGGAAGTTTTGGGGTGTTACCAAAAGTGGTATCGGAGACGATTTTATTTTACTTCCAAAAATCTTATCCAAGCCCAACGCCCCAAGCGACCGTAACTCTTCAGAGGAATGCAAAGTAAGTAGTGTATGTGTTTCTGTTTATGTGCAACATTTATATTGCATGAGATAATTGTGTCTTGAACTAGCCCTTAGATTAATATTGTCTGTAATGGCACGCCGTGGAGCTAGGAGGATAGTACACGATGCTCAGGGTTCCTCCGTGAACCAGAACGAGGACAGGAACACTGCCGAGACCGTTCCAGCTGGGGACCAGCCACCACCGACTAATCAAAACGATCCGGAGGTAGAGCGCCAGAATAACAACCCTTGAGGCATGGACCCGGCTTTTGTTCAGGCCTTCGCCCAGGCTATTGCCATGGGGATCGCTCAAGTCAACCAAGCAGAACGGATACAGGTCATCAACATGGAGGAAAATGAAAGGAGAGACCGATGGCTGGGTGAGATGCTGAAAGCTAGGCCGCCACTATTTGACGGAGCAGGGGAGAAACACGTAGACGACTGGATTTCTGAAATGGATACTGCCTTCGAAGTGATTGGCTATCCAGAGAACCGAAAGGTGCCGCTCGAGCTTAATCAGCTCCACGGCACTGCTACCCGTTGGAGGAGAACTTACAAGCCGGAAAACCGAGTAGTCGGGTGGGCCAAATCTTCCCGGCTATTGGGGAATGAATACTATCCTAGATCAGCCCAAATCGGTCATGCACGAGACTTTTTCAGTGCCTGACCACAGAATTTGCCAGTACCGGAGATCATTCGGGCCTACCGTACTTAGTTAAGCTACGTCTCACAAATGGTTCCGTCGGAAGATCAATGAATCTGCCACCTTGTGCAGAGATTGCCGGAAGATGCTGGATTGCACTGTACGAATCTAAGGGCGTACGAGGATGTAGTCACAGCATATGCTGGTACTGTTTTTAACGCTGACGCCGGACATAATCTGAAGAAGCAGAAGACATCTAAGTAGTCAGGGAGTACCAACAAGGACGAACTCGGGGTCCGTGTCTTCTTTCAAGTCACCAGTTTCGTACCAACATAAGGGTGCATCTGATCGGCCTTACCGTAAGGACTACTTTAATTGTGGAGTATCCGGACATACCAAGGACCGGTGTCACAATTCGGCTACCAAATGTTTCTCTTGCAGAAAGAGTGGACACATGTCTCGTTACTGCTGGCGAGCCAATCCTGCTCAGAACTCATCTCCTCATCAGAGTCAACAAGGCTCTATACAATCCTCCACGACACCTGCTGTCTCTAACTACCGAGATCCACCCCATCAGACTCAACCACTACCACACGGTGCCGGTCAGGGCCGTGGGCGCAGCGGTGGTACCGCATCCTTTTCTGAGTCATTTCCATCCCGTGTATTCGAACTGAGGCCTACTGATGGTCAGTCCGCGCCAGCTATCTCAGGTACACTTCTCGTTAACTCGCAGCCTGTTCATGTACTATTTGATACCAGAGCTACACACTCGTTTATATCTGTGGAATGTGTTGAGCGTTTGAATCTTGCTTGTGTGCCTTGTGAATCCTTTACTGTTAAACTACCTGAGGGTAGTAGAGTAGGCGGTAATCTAGAAGTTCGATACTGCCAGATCCACATCAATGAACGTGGCTGGACTGCAAATCTTATGGTTTTCCCGCTCCAAAATGAAGATATCATTTTAGGTATGGACTGGATGCCTTTGCACAGGACAATATTGGATACCTACGACTTGACTATTTCCATCATGGCTTACGATGGTACCACTCACGTTATCAAGGGTCGAGAACACTTCAATACAGAAGGGTCTCTCAGCCTTCTTGCACTGGAGGTCTCCTGCAACTCTCGAGAAATGTACTATTGGTGCTATGTTCTCCAAGAGGATAGATCACAACTTTCATCGTGAACATTCCGTTGGTGAATAAATTTTCGGACGTCTTTCCCGATGAGCTACCAGGGATACCGCCGCACCAAGAACTTGATCTCTCCATTGAACTTGAGCCAGGAACGAGACCTATTTCCAAAGCCCCTTACAGGATGGCACCAGCCTAGATGAAATAATTGAAGATACAACTTGAAGATCTGTTGGCGAAGGGATTGATCCGCCCGAGCAATTCGCCGTGGGGTGCGCCAATACTCTTTGTTAAAAAGAAGGATAACTCTCTACGCCTGTGCGTTGACTATAAAGAATTAAACAAGGTCAATATCAAGAATCGTTATCCACTTACGAGGATCGCCAATCTCCTAGATCAATTACAGGGGAAATTGTGTTTTCAAAGGTCGATCTATGGTCCGGATATCACCAATAGAGGATTCGGGAGGAAGATATTCCAAAGACCGCATTTCGATCTAGGTATGGACATTATGAGTACATCATGGTATCATTCGGGTTGGCCACTGCCCAATCCGTTTTCATGGAGTTTATGAACAGAGTTTTAGTCGATTTCCTCGATAAGAACATGAGGTATTTCATGCTTTAATTACCGTGTATTTCAAAAATTAAAATACAATTTCTACCATTCAATTTCTATCATTTCGATGCTGTCTTCATATATTATGTGGTTTCATGAAAGTGCTATTATGATATGATTGTGTAACGTTGGAACAAAGGTGACGTATCTTGATGCTGTTGGATAATTGTCGGTGTGAATATGACGGTAGCCAACATCTTATTCCCCGAATAATTGTTCGATGAGTGAAAAGGGTCACTCCGAGATGGTTATAATGTGATAATTGACTAAGGGACTGAATGACTAACGTACGTTAGATAACCTGCATAACGTACGTTACCTTGGTAATATTACGTATGTTAAACGGACTTGGTTATGTACGTAAAGGATAAATTGGTCTTCCGACTAGGATCTTTCCTTTCGAGGCAGACAGGGTACTTTCGGCGGGCAAGAAGACAAACGAGTCAAGTGCCCGTAATGTACGTTATACGTCAAGATTAACGTACGTTATGGCAGGGCAGCGTACGTACAATTAATACATTTAAGTATGTAATGAGTAGGTACATTCCAGGCAGTAGCCTCTGGGCGATCATTACGAACGTTATCCAGGGATCGCTATGTACATAATGTGCTTTACCTACATTAAACCATTGGTGTTAACGTACGTAAAATCAATTGTGTGTTATAAATCAACACTCCCTCCTTCATTTCCTCCAGCCTAAAAACTTGAGCAACTCATTGAAAAACTTTCCCTAGCCCCCTTAGGCGATTTCTAGCCTTCCAAACACTTGCTTGAGCACAAAGGAGAGGATTACTCAAGCTCCGGAGGAGATTATATAGGTTGATCAATCCGTTCTTCGTCCCTCCTCATTGTTCCTTGTTGATTCATCATCATTCCTCATTGTTCGTCCTCTATTAAGGTAAGTCTATCAATTCTTTAGGTTACCTCTTCAATATTGTTGTTATGCCTATTGGATTACGGGTATTTGGGTAGTTTGTTAACTCTTGTAGACAATTTAATCAGATGAACTTGAAGTAATCAAACTATCATGAAAGCATATTTCGTTTCCGAACCATTAATTCTTATATCTTGTTTTATTAATCATATGTGGAATTCCCATTTCAATCGAACTTGGAAACATAAACCTAACAAATCAATTGTGGGGGAAATTGTGTTAAGAATCTGTTCACCTTATGCTAACTCGTTGAAATCCACCTTGAATGTTTAGTCTTCGAATGTTAATTAACTAGGTAGAATCAAGCTTGATAGTATTATCATCGTTAGGAATCGACCATTGTTAACGTTTTGTGAAACGGTAACTTGTAACACCCCCAAGTTATTCAGGGCATATTACAACGCCGTGAGCCCCTCCGTTGGATACACAAGGCTAGCAAATTATGCGGAACCATAAATTTCAATCGAGGAGGTCTAAACATAATTCCAATAGAAGGCAATAATAATGACACCAATGTAATAATCAATCCGACAGAATATAATACATTGGGAACTAAAACTCAGGGCAACATAGGCCACAACGTCATGAACATCTGAAACATTACTCGAGTATTCAAACCATTTCAAGTACGACCATACTGAATGGAACAAAGTACAAAACGCAGACAGAAACAAGATAAAACGTCACTCTTACCCATCATCTTCGTGCCGACCCGGTACACGCCTTTCCCCTTTCCTGGATCCTGAAATACATGAAAGGTACTTCCCCCAAAAGGGGTTAGACGTAGAATAGCTAGTACAAGTATATCTAATATGAAACACAATACTTCTCGACAATAACATAAATGTAATCATCATTTCATCAACACAAGACTTGTATTTCCAGAATAACTAAATCTCATAACATTTCATGTCAATACATACGTGATTAACCATGGAACCGCACCAGAAGCAACGGAACCCTTCGAGGCCCCGTCGAACCCTCCCAGAGTGGTTAACCCAAAAATATTCATGCAACTGCACCAAAGGCAACGGAATCCTCCGAGGACCCGTCGGTCCATCCCAGAGTGAATATATAAAATCACACAATTCATATACCTCACTTTCAAAGTCGAGAACGTACAATCATAAACATATACTTGCCTTTGAGACATTACAACCAAAGTGAAAATGGTATTCAAGCTTGAGAGGTCCAAGAATGCACTTCCGGCCTATACGATTCGTAAGGAAATACGATAATCAATCATCAATACTCAATTCTCAAGGAAGACTCCCGAAACCCCCTTTTACGATTCCTAAATCTTCAATGTATTCACATGGAGATTGAAAACCATCCAAACCCTCTCTACAACAAGTAATACACAAAAATATTCGTATAATCGTAAGGGAAACGTGGATATAGGGTAGATACATCATAATCTAAAAGATTTCAAGCTTTAAAAAATAGATAAACCGGACGGATCTAAAGAAAATACCCCAAAATTCCCCAAACTAGGGTTCCAAGGAATTTACTTTTATTCGGAGAGAAAGAATGGATTAGATGTTGTAAAATCCTTGTTATCCAACTAAATATGGTGATCAAGTATGAAAAGTTGTTCCAAATCGCCTCAGGATCGCCTCTATTGCGTGCTCTCATCCGAAATGTGGAAAATGAGAAGAAAATGATGAAGAAGGCGGATGACCCAGTTTATATACTGGGTTGAATTAGCATGCACTAATTCCGAAGTATAGCGTGCGCTAACGGGGTCACCCGGTAGTCCAATAGCCTATAACCTACGGCGATAGAGTGCACTAACAATAGCATTGCGTACGCTAACTGCTACCATGTAGAAATTCTGAACTCACTACCCAGCTCACTAGCGTGCGCTACATCCGGAACTAGCACGTGCTACGCAGAACCTATAGCATGCGTTAGCTCACGCCTATCGTGCACTAACTGCTAGTCCAGAGAACATAAATCAACCCACTGCCCTTGCCAAACTCGGCCCATTAGCGTGCGCTACAGGCGATGCGAGCACGCGCTACTCAACACGAATAGCGTGCGTTAGCTCATGCCTAGCATGCGTTAACTGCTAGTCCAGAGGGCAGAACCAGTCTACTACCTCTGCCAAGCCTGGACCAATAGCGTGCGCTACAGGCGAAGCTAGCACGCGCTACTCAACAGAAATAGCGTGCGTTAGCTTATGCCTAGCGTACGCTATCTGCCCCACTCAAAACATTGCTGCAAGGTCCAACCAATACGAACATGTCCCGAAGGGTACGAAACTCTAAAATCAACAACAACAACATCTCAATAAGTGCTTACAACAACGACAAAATTGAAAGAACTTCAAAGACTAAAAATTCACGGAAAGCACGGTTATCACAGAGGTAGGTCCCGACCTGAGTCATGGGAATATAGTGTACGATAATGCATAAGGTCAACGCACGCTAGTGCAGAACATTCCAGAGGGAATCTACGTATGGACCCAGCTACTTTCGGCGCATGTCCCGATAAGGTCAACAGATGTTTGTTATGGAAGATTAGCGCATGCTAATCGTAGGGCTTAACGCATGATAATATGAGATCAGTCAAAGGGAATCCCGGCTTTGTCATTTACTTTTGACTTGTGGACCCAGGCATCTTCGGAGTTTATCGAGTCAACGAAGAGTAACGCACGCTATGGTTAGAGAATTGCGTACGCTAATGAGTATATTACTGTAGCAAGTCAACATCGATATTATATATGCTATCACATGGGTTTTGCGTACGTAAACCATTGTGCGAAGCAAGACAGTACCCTCTGCACCACGATAGCACACGCTAAAGGAAATCGTTAGCGCCCGCTAATAATTGGCAACATATATATATATATATATATATATATATATATATATATATATATATATGCAGTTGGGAATTATTATTTATTGCGGTATTTTCTTCCCTTCTTCTGATAGAGAGAGTCTTGTAGGAGGTTTTGAGGTTCCAAACACTTGAGTATTTGTAGAGTTGATCGTCTTTAACAATATTGAGCTTGGAAGTAATTGGAAACGGAGTCAACCTTGAGCATCAACTCATTTCTTCAAAGAGGTAATTACTCTTTACTTTGGTATTTCATCTTAGATTGAATATTGGTGTTCCTAAGTTAATATTCATCGCATATACGAATTGATATATATGATTATGAGATGGATTACAAGATTATGTCGATGTTGTTATTGATAAATAGATATTGATATGACTATTGTGGTTTTGAATGACGTTGTTAATCTTCAAGAGAGATATTGGTTTCGGCTTTTGATGTTGTTGTTGCTTACTTCGTGTTACGATGAATATGGAAATGATTGTGATTCATGATGTTTATGGTGTTTATATTGAGGAAGATTATGATATACTGATATATATGTCTTGGATTATGAGTTGGATGATTGTTTAGATGTTAAATGATATTTGATTATGTTGTTTTATTGATTATGAACATGGTTATGGATTACTGGGTGTTCTTGAAGAACTTCTTGGTGAATATAACATAGCAAGTCGACTGTATGTTGAAGTATCGACGTTTTTGGATATGAACATGGAATGTCCACATATAGAATTAAGTTATGTTGATTTATGATATGATCTTAGTATAACAATACGAATATGATGATGAGATTGAATTTGGAAAGGTTATGATTGATCTTGGAGTATGATTTCATTTACATTCGTATTCGTAATCGCAAGGTGTTGATCAATACCTGTGATGCATGCAACTGCATGATGTTAATGCAAGCTCGCTGACTGGCTAACACACGCTAATTGGAATACTTAGCATACGTAAATATTGAAATACTACATACATAATCATGTTCTAGATAAGATACAAGTGATAAGTGGTAATTTTACCACTTATTTCTGGGATTTTATACTAGGTTTTTATCTCGTTTCGTGATTAATGTGCTCGTATTTGGCTTATTTATGATTAGTCGAGCCGTATTATGCGTTTGGGTTGGTTTTAGTGTGTTTGCAGGTTTTTAGAGCCAAAAGGACCCAAAACGAGACAAAGGACCGAGAGTCGAGTCACGGACGGAAGAAACGGATTTTTTGCAAGAGACAGACCACCCTATCGGCCCAGCCTATCGGCCGATAGGTGCGTCCGAAAGGTGTTCCTGCCCTACCGAGTGAAGTCGATCGACGAACAAACTATCGGCCAGCCTATCGGCCGATAGGCCAGTCCGATAGGCTGCTACGCGGGCTTTCGTGTTTTGTGATTTTGACTCTTTTGGATAGATTTTGTTTCTAGATTAGGGCTAATCGGAGTTTAACCCCCTTAGGCTATATAAACCTCCTTCTAGACCTAGTTTTTATGATCTATCATCATTCTATTTCATCCTTTATCATCTTAAGCATAATTTTACATCTTCTTAGCAAGATTAATTCCTTGGAGACAAGAACTTTTTGGAGGAAGCAATTATTATTGTTTTTCTACTTTTTCGGAGATTGAAGACTCGGAGTTCATCCGTAAGGGTTGTGATCTCTCTTTTCATATTAATAATATGCATTCTTCATCTATTTCTTGTTTAATTTCAATTATGTCTGGCTAAATTCATTGATTGATTCTAGGGTTAGTAATTTTAATTGATGTTCACATGATGTTCCTTTGATTACCTTTTTACCTTTCATCCTAGGCTTGTGATCAAGATGTGTTAAATCTCATGCTAGATTAAAGGGCCCTTAATCGATGCATGTTAGCTAATTGATTTTGCCCGGAAGGATTAATTAATTAGTGGAGATACTTGATGCACAGTATGATTTAATCTTAAGACCTAAGTGGAGTAAGATTAATCATAGATAAATAAGTTGGCGCTTTTTAAGTGATTCAAATTCTTTGAGCCCTGGCGGGGAAAAGGGTTTAAATTAACTATCTTTCTAGGTTGCCTTGATCGGAATTCTAGATCGGCTTAGTGATTATTTCTAGGATTGAATTAAAATTTGGGGAAAAGGAATCAAGTGAATGGATTGTGTGAACTCAATTAGATGATACTACCCTAGGATCAATTACCTTTCGACTTGTGATTTTATCTTGCTAATTTGCTTTATTTGCTTGATTTAGATAATTCATCTTTTATTTAATTTTTATTTTTTTTATTTTTAAAGTTAGATAATTAGAATCAAAACAAATTTTCGGATTCCTAAATAGCAGTCAAATTTTGAGTAGAGTTACTTCCTTTATTTTCGACACATCAATTCCCTTGGGTTCGACACCTTGGAATTACTTCGAGGTTTTACAAATTTTAAAATTGATCGGATTTGAAAACCATACTACGCGAATTCTAGCGATCAATTTTTGGCGCCGTTGCCGGGGAACTGATAGAAAACTTAAAGGGATAATTCGAAAAAGAAGAGATTGTTACTTTAGGTTGTTTACTATTATTATTAATTTTCGATCTCGTTTCCTCACATCTTGTTTTCTCTTCTTTGTAGGCGGTGCATGATCACAAGATCCCAAGGAAAGGACTTATTTCCTTTGGATCCGGAAATCGAGAAGTCTTTGAGGAGGAAGAAGCAAGAAGCGAGAACCGAGACTATTTCTATACCTTTCGTTGATACCATGGCCGACATTGTTGACCCACCACGAGAACTCGCTCGTCCCGAGAAGATCCCTTTGAATGCCCGCTTTCGACCTAAGCTGGACGATTATCAAGAAGGAGGTTGGGGAAAGATTGATGCCAACAACTTCGAGCTTAAGCCGTCCCTCATCGCTACGGTGAAGTCTCAAACATACGGAGGAGGAGTTAATGAAGATCCAAACGCTCACCTTGAGTCGTTTTTGGACATATGTGCCACCATCAAGCAAAACGGAGTGCCTCCGGATGTCATTAAGCTCCGCCTATTCCGGTTCTCCTTAGAAGACGATGCGCTAGATTGGTACAAGAGCCTAGATAGGAAGGAAATTGGTACTTGGAGAGAGATGACCCGGTTCTTCTTAGCACAGTTCTATCCTCCCTCGAAGGTGCAAAAACAAATCAACGATATCTTGCAATTCGAGCAATACGAGGATGAATACTTATATGAGGCATGGATCCGATTTAAGAAGCTACTTCGCAAATGCCCACAGCATGGAATTGACAAGGAGGAAATCTATATTCGGTTTTATCGGGGTTTGACGAGGAAGGCTAGAAGAGAGTTGGACTATTCATCGAAAGGGGGATTTCTTGCTAACGATTATGAAGAGGCCAAGAATCTCATCGAGCTAGCGGTCAACAATGATTACGAGGAGGTGACCAATAGGAAGATGACGAGAAGAAAGGTTCCATCCGGTGACGAGGACGCCTACGGTGATTTGAAGGCGAAATTTGAAAGACAACAAAAAGAACTTGAAATGCTAAAAAAGAATACTTTGGGAGTCAATTCAGTTTTTGAAGAGCTAAACGAGCCTATTGCAGTTAAGGAGGATGTAAATTACGTGCAAGGAGGAAACTTCTGGCAAGGGGGAAATAGGGGGAACTATTATCCGAACAATCGAAACCACCCTAATTTCTCCTATGCCAACCCGAACAATGCTCTCCAGCCACCACCGGGATTTAACGTGAAAAACGGGGTTATTCAAGAGCCGATTGCTAAGACACCGATGGAAGAGATGTTGGAACGATTAGAGGCGAGTCAAAAAGATTTTATTTATAAAGTAGACAAGAGGTTCGGGGCTCTCGAGCATAGTGTGACATCTATTGGAAACTCTGTGATAGCCTTGACAAAGCAGATGTCGATGGTGGAGACCCAAATGAGTCAAATGGCGAACGCCCAAGCCGGATTTCATAAGCCGGGGCATTTTCCGAGCAGCACCGAGACCAACCCGAAGACGCAACAATGCAACGCAATCGAGCTTCGGAGTGGGACAAGGTACAGTAATCATGGGGCTGAAATTGAGAAATCTGGAAACGAGGATGTACTAGAAACGGGAGCCGATAACGAGAAGGAAGATGAAACGCAGCAGGCCCATCGGCCAAGACTATCGGCCGATAGGCCCACCCGATACCCAGACAGAATGCCGGTAGTGGAGCCTATTGACCCCCCTATCGGTCGAAAGGCTCCTGGAAGTTCGAATGTGAAGGATTTTGAGGTAAAAGCTCCATTTCCACAGCGATTGGCCAAGTCGAGACATGATGAAAAGCTTCAACGATTTATCGACATGTTTCAAAAGGTGAATATCAACATTCCACTTCTAGACGCTTTGAGAGACATGCCGGGGTACGTGAAATTCTTGAAAGACGCTGTGGCAAGCAAGAGGAAGTTGGCGAAGTTTGAAACAATAAATTTGACAGAGGAGTGTAGCGCTATCATTCAAAACAAGCTCCCGCTCAAGCAGAAGGATCCGGGACGTTTCACTTTGACATGCATGATTGGCGACCAAACGTTCCGTAATGGGTTGTGTGATCTCGGAGCAAGCATCAATCTTATGCCTCTATCCATCTTTAAGAGGTTGAAGATTGGGGAGATGAAGCCGACTACCATTTCTCTACTCATGGCGGACCGGTCGATCTCTTATCCGAGGGGAGTTGTGGAGGATGTGTTAGTTAGAGTCCAACACTTAGTCTTCCCGGCCGATTTCGTAGTTCTTGATATGCCCGAGGACGAGAATCAACCATTGATCTTTGGGAGACCGTTTCTAGCGATGGGGAGAGCAGTTATAGACGTCCAAGAGGGTGATCTTACCTTCCGGGTTAATGATCAAAATCTAAAAATTTCCATCTATGACGCGCTGAAGAAGCCCGAGGATGTGCCCGAGGAATGTTATGAAATTGAGTCTATTATACCGCCCCCGACCGACTTGTTGGAGCATTGCATTTCTCAATCCATTTACTCACATTCCGATGTTGAAGAAATTTACGAGGATTTGCCAGAGTATGTTCGAATGTTGGAGGCGAACGAGTTTCGATCTAATGAGAGGGACGTATGCTATCTTGATATCAACAAACCCGTTCAAGGGGGAATTGTCGTTGAAGACCCGGAATGAATGAGGTATCGTCTAGCTAAAGACGTTAAACGTAGCACTTGTTGGGAGGTAACCCAACGTATGTACATTAGTTCGTTTTATTCGTTTATTGTCGATTTTTCGTTTGCGTGATTTTTGTAGTTTCTAGTTTCGTAGTAGCTTTGTTAGTTTTGTTAAGTTCTAATCCATGCACGCCGAGTTTTGGATACTTGCAGGTCTTTAATCGCCATATCCAAGCAAAAACGGGACCAAGTATGCGAAGTAGGAAAAGTTGAAAAAATTTTTTTGAGACAGACAAACCTATCGGGCGAGCCTATCGGCCGATAGGCCCGGCCGATAGGCTGAGGAAAATTAAAAAAATTACATGTGCAAGCAGTGGTCGATAGGCAGATCCTATCGACCGATACCCCACCCGATATGAGGTACGTAAGTTTCAGTAGTTCCAATCGGCCCAGCCTATCGGCCGATAGGCCTGCCCGATAGGACATACCCGGCCCAATATCCACTTTGACCCGGTTGATTAATACCCCTTTTAAACACCTTCACCACCCGATTTTCCCCCACACACACACACATATCGGCCGATAGAACGAAAGGGGCGATTTTTTCTACTTTTCTTCCTTCAAAACTCGATCAAGGTACTTAATTTCGACACTTAATCCTGTTGTTTTTCAATTCTATACATGTTTTGAAGCACTTTGACGGATTCTTTTTAGAGTTTTGTTGAATTTCGAATTGGGGGATTAATTGATGAAATTGAGCGAATTTTGAAAAAACCCCCAAATTGGAAGAACCCTAATTTTGAATTTGTTGAAATTGGGTAAATTTGTTGAATTGAATTGTTAATTGGGATTGATATGAGTTGAATTGTTGATGAATTAGATTGGATTGGAGAGAATTTACCCTAATATGATCATAGTGTGTTGTTTTGTTATTGTGGGTTGTGAGTTTGATCCTTTGAATATGAAATGGGGGAGTCTAAGTTTGGGGGAGGTTGTGTGATTTGTTGATCGTAGTATATGGCTGTCGGGACTATGATTTTGATGTTTATTGGACATTATAGGGCCCTTAGTTGATATTGTCGGATTATTGGATTATGTCGATGCTCGTTGAATGTTTGTATTATGAGTTGCTTATTGGATATTGATTGGATGGTTGTTTTGTAGGAACTTTGAAATGGGAAAGCAAAGCAAGAAGTCGAAGCCGAGTACGGCCGGAAAGTCTAAGGCAACCACAGAGAAGGAAGGGGAGCTCTCGGCCGACAAACCCGCCATTTCCGCCACAGTGATCAGGTACTCCGTTAACAAAGCCACTCCTTTCTCTTTTCAAACTTATTCCTCCTTTGGGATGCGAAATAAGTTTGGGGGGGGGGGGGGGGGGAGAAGTGGGGGTTTGTTAATTTCTTTACGTGTGAGTACCTTGTTTGCCTTGTATCTTTATTTGCTTGAGTTGGTGCCCGTTGTTTTTATTTGTGCTTATCATATTGGTGTTGCGTGGTTTTGGCTTTTGTTGCTTAGTTTTTTTAGATTTTTATGTTCATTTTCGTTTGATGTGTTTGCTAGTTTCTATTTTTTTTAGGTCGTAGTAGTTTTTTTTTAGATTTCGTGTTTGCTTTTATTTGCTTTTCGTTGTTTGTTTTAGATAGCCTTGCTTGTCTTAGTTTTTCTTTTTTCGTGGATTTTTCGTGCTTCTATTTGTGTGATACCGATGTTACGACACTGTTTTTCTCTCTGAAGAAACGGTCGAGTTTTAGTCGAGTTGTAGTCAGTTATTTCTGTTTTGCATAGTATTCATTTAGGTCCAAAATTTTTCGTGATTGTAGAGGTCTTGACAGATAAGAGACGATACATACCTGTTTTAAAATCACCGTCAATACGTTTAGTTACATCTTCCGGATAGTGAGTCGTACTGTTTCTTTAGTCGTGTTGGCACTTAGAGGGAGTTTAGAGTCGGTCAGTTTTTCCCAAAAGTTGAGATAATGTTGTTCTATGAAGGGAAGTCTAGTAACCGGGGGCATTCGCGTGACCCGTTGTTTACCCTCGCGTAAAACGACGACCTTGATTAGACTAGTGATTTAGATATTTCACATGTGCCAATGATAGGGAGCCTAGTAACCGGGGGTATTCGCATGACCCGCTGTTTACTCTCGCGCAAAACGGCGACCTTGATTCGAACATGCGGAAATTATATATTCGAGTTGTTTCTCCGCTGTAGACGGGAACTTAGTAACTAGGAGCATCCATGTGCCCCATGAGTGTCTTTTACGTCAAACGGTTTCCTAATACATGAGAATGGAAGTTCCACCCTAGGATTACCCCGATGAAACATCCCGAGATCCTAACCTAGTGGTCAACTCGAATCAAATTCTTGAACATATATATATGGGAATCTTGTCAGAGTTTATTTGTTATGAAACTCGTGAAAATTGTGCCACTAGGCGTATGTAGCAGGACGAACTAGCTTGTTTATTTTAGCCTTTCATATTGACGGTCGATTTGACTCACGTTTTGTTAATCTTTGGTGGATTTTCTTCATGAGCGAATGATTAGGGTGAACTTGACTACTTTGCGGAATCATTATTCTGAGTGCAGCTCGCTTTTACGACACTCGGATTATTTAGAGAGAATTACAGGATAGTATTGATTAAGTTGAACACTATGAGTTGCACGATGATTCACGACATTCTTTTTCTTTTCTTTTTGTTGTTCGGGACGAACAAGGCTTAAGTTTGGGGGGGTTTGATAAGTGGTAATTTTACCACTTATTTCTGGGATTTTATACTAGGTTTTTATCTCGTTTCGTGATTAATGTGCTCGTATTTGGCTTATTTATGATTAGTCGAGCCGTATTACGCGTTTGGGTTGGTTTTAGTGTGTTTGCAGGTTTTTAGAGCCAAAAGGACCCAAAACGAGAGAAAGGACCGAGAGTCGAGTCACGGACGGAAGAAACGGATTTTTTGCAAGAGACAGACCACCCTATCGGCCCAGCCTATCGGCCGATAGGTGCGTCCGAAAGGTGTTCCTGCCCTACCGAGTGAAGTCGATCGACGAACCAACTATCGGCCAGCCTATCGGCCGATAGGCCAGTCCGATAGGCTGCTACGCGGGCTTTCGTGTTTTGACGGATTTTGACTCTTTTGGATAGATTTTGTTTCCTAGATTAGGGCTAATCGGGAGTTTAACCCCCTTAGGCTATATAAACCTCCTTCTAGACCTAGTTTTTATGATCTATCATCATTCTTTTTCATCCTTTATCATCTTAAGCATAATTTTACATCTTCTTAGCAAGATTAATTCCTTGGAGACAAGAACTTTTTGGAGGAAGCAATTATTATTGTTTTTCTACTTTTTCGGAGATTGAAGACTCGGAGTTCATCCGTAAGGGTTGTAATCTCTCTTTTCATATTAATAATATGCATTCTTCATCTATTTCTTGTTTAATTTCAATTATGTCTGGCTAAATTCATTGATTGATTCTAGGGTTAGTAATTTTAATTGATGTTCACATGATGTTCCTTTGATTACCTTTTTACCTTTCATCCTAGGCTTGTGATCAAGATGTGTTAAATCTCATGCTAGATTAAAGGGCCCTTAATCGATGCATGTTAGCTAATTGATTTTGCCCGGAAGGATTAATTAATTAGTGGAGATACTTGATGCACAGTATGATTTAATCTTAAGACCTAAGTGGAGTAAGATTAATCATAGATAAATAAGTTGGCGTTTTTTAAGTGATTCAAATTCTTTGAGCCCTGGCGGGGAAAAGGGTTTAAATTAACTATCTTTCTAGGTTGCCTTGATCGGAATTCTAGATCGGCTTAGTGATTATTTCTAGGATTGAATTAAAATTTGGGGAAAAGGAATCAAGTGAATGGATTGTGTGAATTCAATTAGATGATACTACCCTAGGATCAATTACCTTTCGACTTGTGATTTTATCTTGCTAATTTGCTTTATTTGCTTGATTTAGATAATTCATCTTTTATTTAATTTTTATTTTTTTTTATTTTTAAAGTTAGATAATTAGAATCAAAACAAATTTTCGGATTCCTAAATAGCAGTCAAATTTTGAGTAGAGTTACTTCCTTTATTTTCGACACATCAATTCCCTTGGGTTCGACTCCTTGGAATTACTTCGAGGTTTTACAAATTTTAAAATTGATCGGATTTGAAAACCATACTACGCGAATTCTAGCGATCAACAAGTTAGTGACTATTAGCGCATGGTATGTAATGTGACTAACGTATGCTAAGTCAACAGACATCTTACGTAAATCGGATTGTGGTTATGAGTTCGTAAGTGTTTGAGTTGGATTGTTCGGACTAAGTTTAATCGAGATATTGTGGAACCGTTGGGTTCGTGGATTGGTTATATTGATTGTTGATTGTGATCGAACTTGTTGCAATAGGTTAAGATAATTTATCATTGGTTATAATCGTGGGTTGCGGTCAAGTTCGAGAGTGCTCGTGAATTACTTTAGTAGGAGTCAAGGAGCTCATATACGAAGACAAGGAATAGGTGACGGCTTTACTATCATCATATCGGTATCGAGGCAAGTTATTACCTGTTCAGTTTATAGTATTTAATGAATGATTTTGGTTTCATTTCGTTTATAATTCATATAGTAATCAGTATAAGTATGAATTATGTTGATTTGGATAGTATGTTGTCTTCCAGGTTTTGGAGTAAAATCATAAGGTATATGGTTTATGTTCATTATTGGTATGCTTGAGTATCACTGATATTATTTTGGTAAAGATGAGGATATGAGTTATCTACAATCTACAGTATTTTGGATCGCCGAATATTGAGGATAGTCATTGCTGATGGTTTCGAAGCACTCGGGCAAGTACTCTAATCATTTTTGTTATTTTTTTTCGATCATGTTGTGATAGATTCGTGTATTGTTGTTGTCCTGCATTTGTGTATTGCTGTTATCATGCATTTGTGCATTGTTGTCGTATGTCCACCTCATGTTGGTCCGACGGGATCATCTTAGGATCTATGCAGTGAACGATGGATCATCAGATTACCCATGTGTTGTTGTGCATATGTATATTGTTAGTTATCCACCTCGTCTTTATCAAAGGGGATCATCTTGGGATATATGTAATGAACGCTGGATCATCGGATTTCCATGAGTATACGTTGTTGATATTGTCGTGGGCATATTGATGTTGTCATGTGAGTATGCATTTGTAGGTCTTTTGTAGGACCATGTCCGTATGTTGTATTGATCTGATCTCAGATTAGAGTGACATGAATTGTCGTGGAATTGCGTATCTTGAGGTATGTTCTGTATTTCCTTGTTGGTACTTGTTCTTTGATAGACAATCGAGTATCATGTTGAGATTTGATGATGTTATCCAATGGATTCAATTGGTCAGAGTTGGTATATTTCTGTATTGGTGAGTTATGATGATGTTTTGAGAATCTTGGGTATTATTTGAGGTACTGATGAGTCGATTTTTGATCGTCTCATTCTGTTCTATCGAGTCGCACTTTCATTTGTTTTCGAGTGTTTTTGCCCTTTTTACGCGTGGTATGTTGTGTTTTTGTTTTGAAGGTATCCGGACGAAGATTGTGGTGAAATATGCGCTTTTATGGCCAATGTTGGAGTTTATGACGATCAAGAGCGCGAACGGGGCCTAAAACGACGAAAGATTTAAGCAATATCGGTCGAATCTCCTAAATACCAGAATCTCCACTCCGAATTGAGATGTATTCTCCTTTGATATAAATTCCTCGTGAAATTAGCTTCGAAACGGTATATCATATGCTAAAATCCGAGGTGAATTGATACAAGAACGAAGGATCATGCCGAAGAAGACCAAAACCCGGACTAGGCTGCACCAGGCAACCGGACTAGGCTGCACCAGGCAACCGGACTAGGCTGCACCGGACTAGGCTGCGACATGCGCTCGGCTGCATCAGGTAACTCGGCCGTGCCATGGGACACGGCCGGGTCTCATTCCAGCAAGAACGGTACTTTCCGGATGAGAAGGACTCGACCGTGCCTTTTGGGACACGGCCGAGTCGCTTTCGGCCATTTCGCCTATCCCGCACAGTACAACACGGCCGTGCCATGGGACACGGCCGAGCCTCTCGACAGACCACTTTCGATTATTCAGCGCAGGGCGGCACGGCCGTGTCCCAGGACACGGGCCGTGCCACTTTTTGGTTCATGTCACTTTCCTTGACATCTTTGCATATTTTAAGCCTTTTGTCTTGATTTTTTTGGCTATAAAACAAAGTGGAGTGACCCCTTGAGAGATGTACTTGTCTTGTGAAGAAGATATTTTTGTGGAAAAACACAAGATTAGGGAGGAAAACACAAACAGAGTGGGAAAGAAAGAGATTTTCATCATCTTCCTTGTGTGTTCTTGGAGTGAGAAAAATACTTGAGTGAGATATAATAATTCCTTGTATAAATTTGTTGTGAGTTCTTGTAAGAAGATCATCAAACCTTCATCGGGAATTCGATTTCGGCATTTACAAGGGAAGTTTTTACCATGTTTTGTTCTTCAATTTCCATTATTATTGTTGAATTAATCATGTGTGGCTAAACACTTTATATGGGTTTTTAGATATAGCCACACACATGTTTTTGATTGTTAGTTCCTTTTGATTTTCCGGATAAAGTTTGGGATTATTCCTCTTGTTCGTTCTTCGTTTAAGAACTTTTGAATTAGATCATCAAACCTTTTTCATTGTTGTTATTATTATTCGAATTGAGGGTTTTTATCGGTGTTCGCCATCAAACGACCGAAAGAAACGATTGTGAATGTTCTCGGGCTTTTCGCGATCTTTTAACGATTTACCTCATCAAAAGTAGTCGGTTAATTGATTGTTAGCTAGGGTTTCGTCCCCATCAAAAGAGTATCCCTTAATTTTCGTTGAGAACAATCGTGATTTTAGAATTTCCGCCATCAAACGGATTTCTTTTAATCGTGAGCAATCGATAATTCCTAACCTTATTTATTTGAGTATCGGAACTAATAATTGATTACATGTGTGTCGGTGACTCTAAATTCCCATATTAATCTCATTATTGTTAATCTCTCATTTATCCGACCATCAAATTGGTGTTGCTATCACTTAGTTCAATTTAAATTTTGTGCATTAGTAATTGCAATCATAATCAACGAATGATGTATTTTAATTTAATTTATTTTTGTTCATTCGACTATTTGCCGAACATCATCGAATTTTAAACCGTTTCCAATTCCTCGTGAGATCGACCTCGGAGTTACTTGCCGCTCACTACAAGAGCGATTCGTACACTTGCGAGTATTTAATTTGAAGCCACCAAGTTTTTGGCGCCGTTGCCGGGGAATTGGCGTTTAATTTTTAATCTTGTTTTAATGATAGTTGAATTGCTATTCTTGATCAATACTATTTCGATAAAATTCGCTCTTACTTTCTTTGTTTATGTTTGGTAGGAGATCGTTGGGTAACCCGATTCTTCCACCGATAGACGAAGTTCAAAGAATTAGAGCACCAAAAATAATGGCCACAACATCAATGGCAAACGACGAGGTGAATCCGGACTTTGAAGAGCGACTTTTGATCCAAGAAGAAAACACTCGTCAACCAAGGGTTGAGAATGTTGCACAAAATATAGATGAGGAAGAAATTCGTCAACCAAGGTTTCCGAGATATGATAATGTTGGGCGCAATCAAGGGATGCCGGAAGCTCAACAAGGGAGGTACTTTTATCCGAGACAACCACCCGTCGGAATGCAATATGGAGCGAATTATTATCCCGGACCTCAATATGGGATGGAGGCGAACTATAACATGCCGCAACAACCTCGGTCGAACATCTTATGAGGGACTATGCAAAGCCCGTAGTGAATACCGCCATTTCATGCATCCAATTAGCACCGCAAGGAACTACCACATAAGCGGATTTCACATCGAGCAATTGCCCTCATTTCACGGATTAGCACGAGAGGATCCGTTATCATTCATCCGAGATTTCTATGTGGCGATTGATAACTTCCCATTGAATGGGTTGAGCGAGGATCAACTACGAATGAAGTGTTTCCCTTATACACTCAAAGACGGGGCGAAACAATGGTTGATGACTTTGGCGCCCGGATCACTAAGAACATGGGATGAAGTTTACGATAAATTCATTACCAAGTACTTCTCCCATTCAAAAACGACGCAATTGAGAACTCAAATCTCAACTTTCGGACAACAAGACGGAGAGGCATTTCATGAAGCATGGGACCGATTCAAGATGCTCCTCATTCAATGCCCACACCATCACTATCTGCTTCAACTACTCAATCAATTCTTCTATGACGGATTGACTCAATATTGCCAAGGAGCGGTGGATAACGCCGCCGGTGGTTCGTTTTGGGGGTTAACGGAGAGACAAGCTTATGACGTATTTGAATTATTGGGGGCTAATTCTCAACAAAAAAATGTGCGTGTTCATAGAGGAATTGTGAACCAAGTAAGCGAGAAGGACGAGATGCAATCTAAAGTCGATGAGTTAATGAAGGAACTAAGACAACTCAAGATTCAAAATAAATCTTCGAGCTCACGAGTTTGCGAAATTTGTTGGGGACCCGGACATCATGCTAATTCTTGCCCTTATATTTTTCCGGGAGAACAAACCGAACAAGTTAATTGGGCTATGGGACAAAGCACGGGAAGGCCCGAGTGGGAGGAGAGGAGGAATAATTATGGGGGAAACGCAAGAAATGCACCTCTCCCAAATACTTATCATCCGATGGCATACGACGCAAATGTCCAAACTCAATACAACGGAGGAAACTGAGCCCAACAACCAACGCGAAGTGAACCACCTCCACAACAAAGGAACTCTCTTGAGGAGAGTATTGCGGCATTCATTAAGGAGGGCAAGAAAAACCGAGTGGAGAACAATAAAAGGTTTGAATCTTTAGAAGTTTCGATGAAGAAAATGGAGATTCAAATTGGGCAACTTGCTACCGAGGCATGCAAACAAGAAACGGGTAAACTACCAAGTCAACCCGAGCAAGTTCAAGCTATTACCACCATCCGAAGTGGTAAAGTGATAAATAAAGAGATAATTTCCGAAGCGAAAGAGAAGGGCGGTGAGAAAGAAGAATTGCCGAGTCAATCGGAGAAATCTATGGTGATTGAAGAGGATGAGTCGAACGATGAAGAAATCCGAGTAACTGCTACCCAATCTTGCGAGACTCAAATTCCTTGGGACAAATCTAAAGATCCAATCGAGAAGCCAATTGAAGAGAATAAGAGCAAACCAGTCAACTCAATGCATCAAAAGGAGGAGCTAGAAAGCTTTGATATGGAAGTCCTTTTCGTGGAGAAAGAAGTTCCCGTTGTGAACTTAGGAGCGAGTATTAATTTAACACAAAAATCAATATACTCGCCACTAGATTTGGGGGAGGTGATAGCCCCGATGGATTTTGTGATACCAAACATAGAAGAAACATCACCAACAAAAATCACGTCACTTACGATGATACGAAAATTGAAATGGTGACAAAAGCGCTCACAATGAAAATCCATGGAACCACTCTCCACATCCTTACAAAGGAAAACGAGCGAAAAATGACGAGCTATATGGTTGGACCTATCACATTTCCATTTAATCCCGGATAGAAGAACCCGAAGAAGTCGAGCTAAAGACTATAAAAAGCGCGCTTGGAGGCAACCCAAGGGAGTTTTAATTTTTATCGCTTTTATTATTATTATTATTGCATTAATTTTGTTTTTGTCTATAGCGTGTGTAGGTAATCTAATAAAGGAGGTATTTATGGGAGGAAGAAGCCTAGCTTATTGAAAGTTGAGACCCGAGCACAAAGGATGGTGCCCCGCGATCAAAAACCACACTTCTTAATCCGGTAGTTTTATTTTCTTTCTTTTTAATTTGTATTTTCGCATTTTTCCTGACTTAATCTTTACGCAGGGATAAGCAAAGGTTTAGGTTTGGGGGGGGGGGTGCAACTTCTTTGATTTTTATTTGTTTTTAGTTTGCGTGATGTTTGTTTCCTTTCTTTATTTTTTTTTTTTTTTTTTTTTTTCTTGCGTGATGTCGTAGTTGGATTGCAATAACCTTGTTAACTGTTGGGTATATGGATGATTAATCGTGTTTGTGTTTGGCTCGTAGAGTTTAATAAATCTAATTGTTTGCTTGACCTTGCGTGTGAATGTATAGTTTTTGGTTACTTGATTTGACGTGTAAGGAATGAGTATGGTAGTCCAAAAGCCGTGAGTCCTTGTGCCTAATTAAACCGTTCACTTTTAGCGGTGAAATTCTTTCATGAGTGATTTCTCTTCTTGTGGATTGTATTCTTTAGAACTTGCATGATTCTGTCGGATGACGTGTTGATATTTACATACACGAGGAATGATTAGGGCTGCCCTTTTTTTTTGTCTTGAACCTACTTATCTAAAAATATCTACCAATTCATATCAATATCCTTTGCTAGCCTCGTTGAGCCTTTAGCCGTTATTTTGTTCGAAAAACCCGCATCTTATTGCTCCATATCCAAAATCCATAACTTACCCAAGTATTGGTCCACGTAAGAGCATGAGAGGGTATATTGGAAAAACGAAGGTGTGCAAAGTTTGTGGTGTATAGAGGCAAAAATCTTCTCTCCCGTTCCCCTGAAAATAATAAGCCCCATCCTAATAATAATAGTGGGATAGAAAAAAATAGGGGAGGAGAGGAGTGAGCCTGAGAAAAACAAAAGGGAAGTCGTTGGGTTGTGAGAAATAGGCCAATATCATAAGAATTACACTTAACAAGGCCTAGAAAAAAAGAGGGAGATATATATACGGGAGAATTGAAGTAGAATGATCGATCTTGCTTTGAGTTTTTATTTCATATATATGAGGATCGTATATGCTCTACTTGGACTGAACTTGTAACTACTAGCCAAATTTTCCCAACCTGAGCCACAGCCCTGTTACAACCAAAAGTAAGACCCTATGACTCATGTTTTGTGAATATTGATGCGTTTGATGAAGAGAAGAAGTGCAAGCATATAGTAGAACTTTCCATTTGAATCGAGTTGAGCGTATTGACCTATCTAAACACTTGAGAGATGAGTGAATCGATATAATTCAGTGAGGGATTATTAAGACTTGTTTTCTTGCATGTTGGATCTAGTGCCATTGCTTTCCACTCATTTGTGAGTTTAGGCTTCCATGATGAATTACGAGACTTTACGATACTTTTACATTCTCGGTTGATTGTATGTATACCCGATGATTAACTTGATTATTCAATCCTTCTCGTTTATTTGTCGTGTGTTTTATTTCTTTTTGCTTGAGGGCAAGCAAAGTTTAGGTTTGGGGGGATTTGATGAGTCGATTTTTGATCGTCTCATTATGTTCTATCGAGTCGCACTTTCATTTGTTTTCGAGTGTTTTTGCCCTTTTTACGCGTGGTATGTTGTGTTTTTGTTTTGAAGGTATCCGGACGAAGATTGTGGTGAAATATGCGCTTTTATGGCCAATGTTGGAGTTTATGACGATCAAGAGCGCGAACGGGGCCTAAAACGACGAAAGATTTAAGCAATATCGGTCGAATCTCCTAAATACCAGAATCTCCACTCCGAATTGAGATGTATTCTCCTTTGATATAAATTCCTCGTGAAATTAGCTTCGAAACGGTATATCATATGCTAAAATCCGAGGTGAATTGATACAAGAACGAAGGATCATGCCGAAGAAGACCAAAACCGGACTAGCCGCACTGTGCAACGGACTAGCCGCACTGTGCAACCGGACTAGGCTGCACCGGACTAGGCTGCGACATGCGCTCGGCTGCATCAGGTAACTCGGCCGTGCCATGGGACACGGCCGGGTCTCATTCCAGCAAGAACGGTACTTTCCGGATGAGAAGGACTCGACCGTGCCTTTTGGGACACGGCCGAGTCGCTTCGCCATTTCGCCTATCCCGCACAAGTACAACACGGCCGTGCCATGGGACACGGCCGAGCCTCTCGGCAGACCACTTTCGATTATTCAGCGAGAACGGCACGGCCGTGTCCCAGGACACGGGCCGTGCAACATTTTGGTACATGTAACTTTCCTTGACATCTTTGCATATTTTAAGCCTTTTGTCTTGATTTTTTGGCTATAAAACAAAGTGGAGTGACCCCTTGAGAGATGTACTTGTCTTGTGAAGAAGATATTTTGTGGAAAAACACAAGATTAGGGGAGGAAAACACCAAAAGAGTGGGAAAGAAAGAGATTTTCATCATCTTCCTTGTGTGTTCTTGGAGTGAGAAAAATACTTGAGTGAGATATAATAATTCCTTGTATAAATTTGTTGTGAGTTCTTGTAAGAAGATCATCAAACCTTCATCGGGAATTCGATTTCGGCATTTACAAGGGAAGTTTTTACCATGTTTTGTTCTTCAATTTCCATTATTATTGTTGAATTAATCATGTGTGGCTAAACACTTTATATGGGTTTTTAGATATAGCCACACACATGTTTTTGATTGTTAGTTCCTTTTGATTTTCCGGATAAAGTTTGGGATTATTCCTCTTGTTCGTTCTTCGTTTAAGAACTTTTGAATTAGATCATCAAACCTTTTTCATTGTTGTTATTATTATTCGAATTGAGGGTTTTTATCGGTGTTCGCCATCAAACGACCGAAAGAAACGATTGTGAATGTTCTCGGGCTTTTCGCGCGATCTTTTAACGATTTACCTCATCAAAAGTAGTCGGTTAATTGATTGTTAGCTAGGGTTTCGTCCCCATCAAAAGAGTATCCCTTAATTTTCGTTGAGAACAATCGTGATTTTAGAATTTCCGCCATCAAACGGATTTCTTTTAATCGTGAGCAATCGATAATTCCTAACCTTATTTATTTGAGTATCGGAACTAATAATTGATTACATGTGTGTCGGTGACTCTAAATTCCCATATTAATCTCATTATTGTTAATCTCTCATTTATCCGACCATCAAATTAGTGTTGCTATCACTTAGTTCAATTTAAATTTTGTGCATTAGTAATTGCAATCATAATCAACGAATGATGTATTTTAATTTAATTTATTTTTGTTCATTCGACTATTTGCCGAACATCATCGAATTTTAAACCGTTTCCAATTCCTCGTGAGATCGACCTCGGAGTTACTTGCCGCTCACTACAAGAGCGATTCGTACACTTGCGAGTATTTAATTTGAATCCACCAGGTACAATATAGATGTTGTGTATGAGTTCATTGTCCAAATGAGAATACGAGTTGTGCATATGGTAACGGATATTGTGATGAGGATTATCACGAATTGGTGAGGTTATGACAGTAAGATTTCATTGGCAGTATTCTTACTTAGCATTTTCATTGGTATGTAATTATTGACGTAATGTGATCGTTATCATTGTTGGATATTATGGCTGACCCCGTCGTGGGCTTTATTTTTAGGTACTCGAAGATCGAGCTTGTAGCGGTCGTGAAGAGATGCGCTTCCCGGATGATACTAGCTATGGCATGTGTTTGTAAATCGAGTACTTCAACCGGTTGTTATTTTCTGCTGCGAAAGTTTTTTTAATTGTTTGTTATATCCGCTGCATGAGTATTTTTAAATGGCCTTTTGATATTTTGCATCTCAGGTTATTTTGGAAAATCGTTTTCGAAACTATTTTGTCAGTACATATAAGCAGGTGGCTTAACGTATACTTTTGAATCTGTTGAGTTTTGGCATTTTGGCATGGTACTTCTAAATGAGATTTCACGATGGTATTTCATAAATGAATGTTTTAAAGTCTTTGAATATTTTTAAAAGATATTACCGTCATCACCATTTGGGCATACTTGAAATATTTGTTAAAATGTCATTTAGCCTTGTGGGTTCTAATATTCCCTGATGACTCTGGAAGTGTTACATACTTGCCCATTAAGTTGCACTTCGAGGTTGATCCCTACCGACAGGTGATTGGATTGAACTTCTCTATTGACTAACTTAATCAAACAAGCACATCTTCTACTGAACTCTCAAGTCAAAGGTTCATGCATACCTATCATAACCTTACGATTCAGTCATTGTTTATCCTAGAGTGAGATCCATATGACCAAATCGAGGTGAGTCGTATCCGAGTATACTAATCCAATTAGTATACCTATACTGAAATTCTCCCACTACTCGTGAGTGAAGGCATGTACGTCCAATCATACGATATAAAGGTACTATTAAAACTTAATGCCCAATTAAGTTTTATCGAATTGCGGAGAAGTTCAGCAATTTGAGTTGTAAACACTTCCAGTGCAAGACTCATTAGCTCATAGGGAGTGGAAGCTTTTACTCAAAAGCACAAACATCATTTCTATTTATTTACCGAATCATGAATGTCAATGATATACAATAAATAAAGAAATAATCACTACCATTTATTAATGAATTCATAATCACATATAAATGTTCTAACTCTCTTATCCTCAAAGTGGCATTCGAGGGCATATGCAAATAGTTAGATCCTCACAAAGATCAGCCTTCGTTACTTATTCTGCTTGGTCCTTATCATTTTTGTTCACACTTCGAGGGTTTCATGTTCGACTTGGAATCTTGTCAGCCTCCACGTGGCACTTCTGCTCGGTCGACCAGTTACTCTGTTAGCCTGATCGACAACTCGATTGGGCCGTTCATGTCTAGTTATTGCTCGGTCTAACTCGATCGGCGCCATATAGGCACTGAGTTGGATGTGATCGAATGCGTGGATGGCAGGTCAGATCTTCTATCATCAATGACCCCCGAGCCTATATCCACACAGAAGGTGCCGGGACTGGGGTCGATATGTAGTAGAGCCAAGCCAAAATGGGGTTGGTGCTTTATATTGATGATACCGTCGATATGAGAAGGGTGGTTACACCGGTTATCGAGGGGATGTCTTGTCCTCAAAGGGTGAGCTAGTTTAAATTCGAATTGATGGGTAATTATGGATGACACGTGGTGCGATCTTAGGGGACCTGAGACCCTACAGGCCCTTAATATGTGCGACAGTTCATATCGAAAGGACACGTCCGCATGGGGGGCACTCAATGTCTCTCCGTCCCTTATTAATAAGGGGTTTCCTCCTCCTCCTCCTCCTCCTCCTTCTTCTTCTTCTTCTTCTTCTTCTTCTTCTACCCGATTTGATTTCCGCCATTTTTGATTTCAAGAGAGAGAATTTTCATCTGAAAATTTTCGAAGAGTAGATTGAGTCTTAAATAATTTCCTTTTCTTTTATTTCTTCAATCATTCACCATATCGAACCGAGATAAAGAGAGGTCAGAGGATTTGTCCGTGTTGCCCGATCGTGCATGAGTTGCCAAAATGTCCCTGGGGGTATTTAGGTGGGCAGGTGTTTCACCTGTTTTTGGTCGTAATGTGAATATGTTTAAGGGTGCATTTTGGATAGTTTTTCACTTGGATCGTATTGTTCAAAAGTAAAAATGCACTAATCTTCTCGATCATGTATTTTGTGAAAAGTGCATATTTTGTCCCAAAAACATAGGTCATTTCTTTGGAATCGAAGAGATGGACAAGACTTGGATCCGGAAGCAAGCTCGTCCAAAGAAGGCACTTGGACAAGGAGCTCGACATGTGTAGGTGCGTCAAGAGTTGAGAGCGAGGCAAGAACTCATATAGAAGATCGCCCAGATGGAGAGACCGCTTTGTGTGTGTGTGGCGAGAGTCGAGGGCAGAAGGCAGAAACTCAAGAAGACGCCCGCTTTCCTCCTTCGCTTATATTCCGCTTCTCCAGCCATGCACTCGCTTTCCGAAAGCGATCGCTCTCTCTCGCTCAACTCAGCGCAACGATCACCGTCGATAGCCCCTAATTCTGTTCCATGCTCGAAACGAGCGCTTACACATTGGCCTTGTACTTCTATTCTGATCGTCACTCCCTGCCCTCCACTTTTGAGATAATGGCTCGTACTAAGAAAGCCAAGAATAAGGGGGACACATCCATTGCTAGGAACGACCCAAAAAGAAGCGATGATGGGGATCCCATGGATACCGACATGGAAGCTCCGGCCGATGGCACCAATGATATCTCTAAAAGATATAATGCTATATTCCCAATCCATACTATCGCGAAAGGTAACATTTATCTTCGCCTTAATCATTTTCCTACCACAGTGCCACATTATATTGATTGGGATTTTATGGAATCATTAGGAGTTAAAGATCAGTTGGATAAATATCTTAAGGTGTTGGGTATGTATACATATGCACATAGGCAGTGGTATAGTCTTGATCCATTGTGTTTGGAGCTTATTGCTACTATGAAATATGGGGATGAAATTGGGAGCATCACTTTCCGTTTGCTGGGTGTGGAGTATCAGGCTACATATACCATTATGAAAAATATGTTTGGTTTTCGGAAGGACAAAGCAGCTTAACGTACCTGATGACTTTAATGTTGCTAAGGCTTGGGAGGAGTTGAGTGGATTTGATAACCATAAGTCAGGAGGAATGTCTAGTGGTTACCTTTGTGACCCAACTTTAAGTATTTTACACAAATTCCTTGTGTATAATGTCAAGGGACGTGAATAGGCTAAGCAGGTACACGCTCTCGAAGTTTTCTTACTCATTTGTGCTGTGAAGAAAAGGAAGATTGTTCCAGCTCCATTCATTTTTAATACTCTATAAACCACCAATCGGAAGAAGGCATGCCATCCTGCTTTACCTCATATTGCTACTGCACTCGCATATCAATTTGGAGCAATAGTAAAGGATGGGTTTCCTCCTGTTACCCACACTCTTATGCAAGCCAAGTTCCTGAATTTTTATGAGTTGAAACATGCCCACATCATACTTGATCGAAAGACTTTTGTTCCTTACAATCAGCATCTTATAGTCCAACAATCAATAATCAAAGAATTGAACAATGTAATAATGTGTGTTGCTAGTGAGCTTAGAATCATGATATTAGCTTTGCAAAACCGAACTAAGTTAAGAATTCGGTTAGGAAAGGGAATGGGAATTAGTTTTATTCACCATTATCCTTCCGAAATGTTAATCGAGGAATATGTGATTAGGTTGAACTCGATCGGTCGTGGAAGTTTAAATTGTCGTAAGGCACTTACCGTTGGAATTAAGGCAAGTGAAACCTTGCTCCAATTATATTAATTTTATTTATAATATTCAGAAAACATGAATGTGCAGTTGTGTGATGAATGCCGAACGATTGTCTTTCTCTAGAAACTGTGTTATGAATGGGCTGATGTGTTGGGGATAAAACCTGAATGGTACCCGTGTGGAAATGTGTTGAAGGATAAGACCTGAAATGGCACCCACGTTCCGGAGTATTTCCGTGTAGATACTTCTGTGACCCTTGGTTGCGCCCTTGGGGTTTATGTGCTAAAAGAGAAAGACAATGTCAGCTATAATGTGAATTATCATCTATATATTATGTGGTACGGTGTTATCGAATCGTGAATTTTGTAGTGAAATGCTGCTATTGATTATCATTATCTGACCCCGAATTGTCTACCACGATTCGTTGAGTCAGGTAAATTTGTTGAATATGTGCATGACATTCCCGAGGGTTCCGGTCAGGCTTGAACGGTGTTGGAATAAAGTTTTGCTACCACATGTTTTAATTAAATTTCTGAAAGCTCTATTTATGTAATAATCATATTTCGAATTATGTTTTCTTTCAAGACATCCTGTTTCATGTGATGTAACCATAGACTCACCCGTTTTATAATGCCTTATTTAAAATATCAATTTTCTAAAATAGCCCTGTGGGTCCCAAACGGGATTCACGGCACTGTAAGGCCCCGGTTAATTTTGGGGTGTTACATGGACTCTATGATAATCTCAGGTTCAAGGATTTATTGACATACTGTTATATTGAGATTCACCTATGACAATTCCATGTAGTGATCTCAATGCGGGTCCGTCCAGTGTTGTGTTCTCCAACCAATACCCATAAGTTTGATCCGTACCATACGCATAACCATCCAATGATTATCAATCAAACTTATACGAGTATATTAATTACTTGGTCCCCACTCTACGTGATTGAACCAGGGACATATTAATAATCTTATTATTCGTAAATAACTATTATTTGATTTTTATAAAATTAAAGCATGCACACATTATAATAATCAATGAGAAATAGATACTATCAAATAATTATATTTAAATGTGACAATTTCAAATCTAGGCACGTTGAATGTCCAGGGCACTATTCCCAACAATCTCCCACTTGCACTAGGACCATTCATTCATGTCTCTTAGGCTTATTGATATAGCATGGTCTTTATGCTTTCATTGTGAGAGAGACTTGGTAAGTGGATCCGCAACATTCTCTTCCGTTGCTACTTTGCATATACTGAGTATGTGTTTAGATCTCTAATCGGACCTTGACTCTTTAGCTCGCCTAATATGTAACGCCACAAAAACTCACCGAAACATTACAGTGCCGTGGACCCCGTGAGGGACCTACTAGGTAAATTTTCAAGATTTTAAAGTTCATCCATTAATGATTTTTGAAGGTAATTCCATGATGATAAAATTTCGAAACAAAATACTTTATAAATTAAGTTCGACCACACAGTTATTACATCAACTTGGAATATTCGGAAATTTAAAAAAATGAAATAACAGGGCTTCCTCCAAACACCGCTTAAGCCTGACCGGAACCTTCGAGAATGCCCTGCACATATTCAACAAATTTTCCTGACATGATGAATCGTGCCAGCCATCCTAGGTCAGACAATATGAACGAAAAATCATCGATAGTATAAGATAAACTTGTAATGTAATATCAATGTTCGGTTTGGCATTAGATCACATCATACCCAACATCATCCTTTCTATCAACACATAAACTCCCAAGGTCGCAACCAAGGGTCACGGGAGTATCTACACAGGATTACTTCTGATGTGGGTACCATTCAGGTTTTATCCCTCAGCACAGTTCTTTACAGATGTATCAACATATAAACTCCCAAGACCGCAGCCAAGGGTCACAGAAGTATCTACACAGGAATACTCCGAATATGGGTAAATATAAAGAACATAATTCCACAAACAGTGACACATATAAATTTTTGGGAATTTAACGTAACATAGTTTGAGCAAGTTTCACTTGCCTTAGTTCCGACGGGAGTTACTTCCTTGATAACACAACGGCTCGAACGACTACACCCGAGAGCTCAACCTATTACATATTCATCGATTAATACCTCATGGTGATAATGACGAATAGCGACAATTGCCCCATCCCGATAGGATTCTAAACCTAGTTAGTTTCATAATGTCGAAACTGAAATTTCGTGTTTAACGACAATGCGAATTACATAATTCCTCGATCCATTGATTTTAAATTTATCATCTCATTTAACTATAATGTTCTTGTAAAATAATTCTACGTTACGACTATGACTATAGCCACCCGTAATTTCGTTACTTACTAAATTTCCAAATTCCATAATCTCTAGGAAAGAACGAACAAGCACAATTCCCGTGAAATCCTAATGTATTTGATTACCTATCCAATTTGATAATTGACAACTAATTCTTTTAGGAATTACTAATGAGTTTACAATACGATAATCGGATTACAATCACAATCCATAACATGACAATTCCATGGTGTTGGTGATTTACAAGTTCGATTATGAGTTTTACAATCCAACTATGATTACTACTACAAGTCATACAAAATACTAGCTTGATAGGTTTCGATTAACGATTATGATTAGATCCACCGATTTGATTATTATCAAGAGTTCTAAACTACCCAAGGCATCCGAATCTAGTATAACTCAACTAACGACACTGAGATGAATTCAAAGGTTGATGAACTTACCTTATTTGATGAGATACGAGGAAGAACAACAAAGGACGATGAAGAACGGGAGCAAAACACCTTCAAAACCATCTCCCGAGCTTGATCAATCCACTCTACTATGATAATGATGGTGGCAGTGCTAATTGATAAGCGACCCTACCCACACGGTCTAAAATCCCAAACAGGCCGATAAACCTCGGGCTCAACTTGCCCTTCTGGACAAAACGTCGAATGCCCCGCATCCGTGAGACTTTGACCCAAACATTATCCCCAACTAGAAATTACAGCGGTCGTTTCTATAGCATATGACTTCTGGCGGTTCTGCGCTGCTAACATGTGTTTTCGGACAACAGAAATCTCCTTAATAGATTCCTGGATCAGATCTAACTCGGTGGCGAAGACATCGGAAGCATCATCCCAACATAGAAGAGACTTGCATCTCCTACCGTACAAGGGTGCCATGCCTATGCTCGCATACCAACTGTTATTGTATGAAGATTCCGCCAAGCAGAGATGTTTAGCCCAATCTTTGCCCCAATCGAGTACACATGCCCTCAACATATCCTCCAGGGTCTATATTGTGAGTTGTGTATGTCCGTCTATTTGAGGGTGATAGGCTGTGCTGAAATGTAGCTGAGTACCCACAGCCTTGTGGACAGCCTTCCAGAAGCGGGACATGTACCTAGTGTCTCTATCTTATATGATCTCCGAGGGAACGCCATGTAGTCTCACGATTTCCTGGATAAAGATGGTGGCCAACTGCTCTGTCCCGGTAGTCTCCTGGATCGGAATGAAATATGCTGACTTCGTCATTCGGTCTATAATGACCCATATCGTGTCCTTACCTCCCATCTATGTTGGAAACTTGGTGACAAAATCCATTGATATGCTCTCCCATTTCCATTCCGGAATGGGCAAGGGTTGCATGATTCTGTCCGGTCGGCGATGTTCGATCTTCAATTGTTGACACGTCATGCATCGAGCAATGAATCTGGCTACTTCATATTTCATGTTTTTTCACCAAAATCTCTTTCGCAGATCTTTATACATTTTGCTTGCCCTCGGATGCACAGAATAGGGGGTAGAGTGAGCTTCCTTCAGTATAGTTTTCCTTAGCTCGTCATTTGGCGGGATACAGATCCTGTTCTTATATCTTACCGAGCCCCATTCGATGCTGTAGTCTGAGATAACTCCCTCTTCGGCCCTTGTGCCGATTGCACGCAGTTAGGGGTGTTCTGTCTGTGCCAGTTAAGGATGAATGATTATTATTTGAGCACAATTGTCCCTGGCGGCGTTGTACCCATACTTCAATACCATTCCTCCTCAGGTCCTATTGCAGTTCTGATTGTACTGCATCATCTCTTGCGCAGTCTTCCGGATAAGTGCATCCGCTATGACGTTGGCCTTCCCAGAGTGATACAAAATCTCTATGTCATAATCCTTGATTAGCATCAGTCAGTGCCTCTGCCTAATGTTTAACTCTCTTTGGGTGAAGATATATTTTAAACTCTTCACTAGCACAAATATCCCCTTTACTGACACTAAAAATAGTGTCAGTAATTATTTTTACTGACACTTTATAATTGTGTCAGTAATGCTAAAGCTAGAAAATACTGACACTAATTTTTAGTGTCAGTAATACAAGTGTCAGTAAATACCGACACTAAAATAGTGTCAGTAATTATTTTTACTGACACTAAAATAGTGTCAGTAATTAGTTTTACTGACACTAAACATTAGTGTCGGTATGTTCTGGCTTTAGCATTACTGACACTAATATAAAGTGTCAGTAAAAATAATTACTAACACTATTTTCGTGTCAGTATATGTTCAGATTTGTGAAAAAAAAAACTATTTTTATCTAAATTCTATTTTTATCTTAACTACATTTTTTGGTTTAATTACGTGAAAAAAAATTACCATAAATTAAAATTATCAAACAGACAATTAACTTATAAAACATCCCAAATGCATTATTAAATTGAATAAGATCAACATCGATCGATGACGTTTTAGTCTCGAAAAAAAAGAGCAGAGAATACAAAACTCAAAATCTTACTAAACTCCTACTAGAACGAAATCAAAGCACTACAGAATCTTAGTAAAACAGCTGTGATGCAGACAACTCGAGAATCGAGAATTCACATTAGCACAATGATCCAATGAAAGATCTAAGAATTCAACTTAGCAAGCATACAAGTCTGTATTTTAGCACCACATATTTTTCCAGCAGAGCTAAAGTGGATCTCAATTAATTTCCCCTGCAACAAGTTTGAAACAGTATCAAGCCAAATATTTGTAAGTTGACTACTAAAGATTAATGTTGAATACTAATTCAAGTAGGAAGTAATGGACATAGAGAACTCACGAATCGGCTGGAGTTATCATTCTTGGAAGTAACTTGATTATCGAACTTAAAAATCAAAATATCTAAGTAAATGTCAACAACCTTCAATGGAAGATTTCTGACAATAAGCTTCCACTTTTGAGGTTTAGAGCCCTGGGACGACAAATATAACATTCAGAAAAAAATTCTTGGTGAAAAATCCAGAAGAAACTCATGATTGAAGCAATAAGTGGCAACCAACAACTATAAACGTCTAAGCTACAAAACATAGAGGCTATGGAACTCTCTTATATGGACAAAAGGTCAGAACAAGTTCAAAATCAAAGATAATACCAACCACCATGCAATCTAAAATTCAGGTGGCAAACAGGTCATCGTTTTTCCTGCAAAATAGACAACACTATGGAGATTGGTGGGAAAAATTTCTGTTCAAGTGCTGCATGTCTTCTTCATTCTCTCCCTTTTTTTCCTTTTCATTAATAATTTGTTAATAGACCAAAAGAAAACATCGTTTCGGCATGTCTAAGAATAAATACACTCGACCATGAAAATGCATATGGTTGATAAATTACCTGGGGAAGAATATCAAGAGAATACTTGGTATAATCATTGGGATCAATGAGACCCATCAAAAGAGTTGGTACAAGAGCAGATATTTCTGGATTTTTTATCACACTTCCAACCTAAGAAAACTATCTGTCAAAATATGACTAATACAAATGCAGTAAGTGAACATTAGATAATTATTATTTTACCTGCTGGAGGGCCGTTTGCCCAGCCGACTGAACTTTGGGGTGAGTATCCATGAGAACCTAGATATAGTTGAGAAAACAGCATAAGCATGCATAAAATAAAGAAACAACCATGTTAAAGCAAGAGATATATTTATGTCATTGCACAAACCTCGGTCAACTTTGGCACAATCTTGGGAAGACACTGAGAGAGTTGCTGTGGAGCACAGTAAGCCATAGCACCTAGTAGCCGTACACCGCCACCTTCGTTCTCCAAGCTCTATCTTCAAGGCCCTGACATAAGAAGCATAATAGTTAAACCTTGAGTCACATGCTGCACAATATGGGACTGATTACTTATACTCTCTTTTTCTTCCCTCAAGTGATTGCTACCGTGAAGCACCAACTAGAGAAAGAAAATAACACTTAAGAAATTATCGAAGGTTGTAAACCCAAATAAACCAGTGGGAGAAAGGATAAAGGATAAAAACGCTAACTCTTACAAAAACGGTTATTACGACAAACTTGTAATTCTTAGCATTGCCGAAACGATGTTTTCTTTTGGTCTATTAACAATTTAATAATGAAAAGGAAAAAAAGGGAGAGAATGAAGAAGACATGCAACACTTGAACATAAATTTTTTCCCACCAATCTCCATAGACCAAAAGCGCATCAATAGCATCCTTCCTAAGCTCATCGTTTTTCCTGCAAAATCAATACCTAGCTTACTTGATGCTGAAATGAAAACTAAAACAACTATCACAGACAATAATCAGCTACTAAATTTCAGCAAGAAAACAGGTAACCCTCTTGATATAAGAGTGAACTCAGTATACATTTCAACCTAAGAACTGTGCCTTGCGAATCGAAGTAATTAAGCCTCTCTTATCAGATTGCTGAGCATGTATTTCTAGTGTTTCATAAACAACTTTCTTGCAGAAAATCCCAATTGAATACATCCCTCAATTACCATTTCTTGATTCAACAAACAAAAAATGCCCCCCTACGTTCAAAAATTAAAAGATAAAAACCTGTACTGAACCATCATGCCACAACATTTAAAATAGAGCAACATCCGATTCACGCTCTACAATGAACTGCATAACACCAAACAAAAATCAATCTGTATCACACTACTTCCCCACAAAATACACAAAATATGACATCATAATTTCATAGATATATGATATCCAGCAAGTTGGGACCATGAAGGATGCTCCTGCATAAACAAAATACTCAAAAAGAAAAACAAACACTGAAGAAAGAAACAAGAGACCGGCATATGATTTGTCATAAACTTGTAACTGATACTACCAGTTATAACCTTTAAGGAGCTGCACACTACTTACAAAATGAAAAATGCAGCTTCAAAACAGCACGGACAAGTTCTTACAGTATTCAATAACAGTACATCAAACCAAGAAAATTATGACCCGCTGTCACTAAATAAGACAGATCAGAGTAGATATAGATAGATAACGAACCCAAATTCTTGTCAAGGGTTTTGGAGAATTGATGAATCGCCGGCGGAACCTTCAATCGCTCCTTCAAGATCCTCTTCATTCACTGGATCCTCACACCTTTCGGCCATTTCGTAAACCTACGAAGATCCTTCTTGGGTGGTAGTGCACCTCCTATACCAAACTGCTTTGGCCTTTTATCGAACAGAGGATTTACGACTTTCTCCGCCTTCTTCTTAGCAGCGGCCGGCAGCTTTACGCCCTTCTTTAGAGCCTGAAAAATGATGGCATTCAAAGAAAAAGAATTAGGAAAAAAAATAGGAAGCACATCACCATCGTGGGTAGAGATTAGAGTGGATTTTTACCATTTCCCTGTAGAGATTAGGGTAGATAATATTTCCATGAAGCTTCCTCAACTGAAATCGAAAAGAAGATAATATTTACTGGGGAAGGAAGAAAGGAGAAGGCTAAATAGAAAAAAAGAAAGAAAAAACAGAGAATAATATGGGATCGATTGTACGCATCGATTGATGCTCGATGAAGATGAACCCTAGAATCGCACGCGGAGATGCTCGATTGTGTTTACCTGAGGAAGATTTTGCGAAAGAGGGAGAAGGAACCCGCCGGAGATCGAACCATCGTTGGTGAAGCTGAAGAATGTGAGAATGGGGGGCGGCGTGCGTGCTGATGTAAATGAGGGAGATAGAGATTTCTATTGAGTAGGGTTAGGTGTGAAGTATTATAAATAAATTATATGTTTTAAATAAATTGAGTTTTTTGTTATTATTGATATTTAAGTGTCAGTAAATTTTTATACTTAAATTACTGATACTTAAGTGTCAGTATTTTATGACACAATTATGTTAAAAAAAAAATGAGTCAAATGTCTGAAGTTACTGACACTTTTGATAAAGTGTCAAAAACTAAGTGTCAATAAATGCTGTTTATGTAGTAGTGCTTGGTCCGTAAAAATCTTACAGGTAACCCCATAAAGGTAGTGTCTCCAGATCTTAAGAGCGTGGACCACTGCTGCCAGTTCCAAGTCGTATGTCGGAAAGTTAACCTCGTACGGTTTGAGTTGTCGAGAGGCGTATGCAATAACTCTATCGTTTTGCATGAAGACACATCCGAGTCCATGTTTAGATGCATCTGTGTAAGTCACGAATCCTGCCGTTCCCTGTGGTAATACTAACACCGGAGCAGTAGTGAGTCTCCTTTTTAATTCATCGAAGCTCTCCTGGCAATCCATTGTCCAAACAAACTTGGTACTCTTCCTTAGTAGATACGTCAATGGCCGAGCAATACAAGAAAAAGCCTCGACAAACCGTCGATAATATCCTATCACTCTCAGAAAACTCCTCACTTCCTTGACGTTTCTTGGTGGTTTCCAACTCATCACTGTCTCGATCTTCTGGGGGTCTAACTTGACGCCTTCTGCCGAAATTACATGTCCCAGAAAGGTCACCTCCGACATCCAGAACTCGCATTTAGAAAGTTTAGCATAAAGTTGGTGTTGCCTCAAAACACTTAACACCTACCTCAAGTGTTCCTCATGCTCCTGTCGGCTCCGGGAATAGATTTAAAATGTCGTCAATAAAACCACCACACACTTATCGAGAAAATATGTTAGAACCTTGATCATTAACTCCATAAAAGCGGATGGGGCATTAGTCAAGCCGAACTACACCACCATGTACTCATAGTGTCTATATCTTGATCGAAATGCGGTCTTGGGAATATCCTCATCTCGAATCCTCAATTGGTGATATCCAGATCGTAAATCGATTTTTGAGAACACAGTCGCCCCCTGTAATTGATCCAGTAAATCACCAATCCTCGGAAGTGGGTAACGGTTATTGATAGTGACTTTTTTAGCTCTCTGTAATCGATACACAGGCGTAGGGAGTTGTCCTTTTTCTTCACAAAAAGGACCGGTGCACCCCATGGTGAAGTACTCGGACAAATCAGTCCCTTCTTTAGCAATTATTTGAGTTGTAACTTTAATTCATTCATTTCAGCTGGTGCCATCCTGTATGGTGCCTTGGAGATAGGCATCATTCCCGGCTCAAGTTCTATCGAGAGATCGACCTCCCGTCGTGGCAGCAACCCTAGTAATTCATCGGGAACAACATCTGGAAATTCGCTCACCGCGGGAATGTTATCAACCGACAACTATGATGCGTCCTCTTGAAGAACATAACACTAATAATACATTTCTCGAGTGTCACAAGATACTCCTGTTGTAAGGAGGCTAAGGGACCCTTCAGCACAGAAGTGTTCTCGACACCTGATTATCTGAGTGGCACCGCACAAGTCATAATGGAAATGGTCAGGTGATAGGTATCTAATATCGTCCTTGCATCGTCATCCAGCCGATACCCAAAATGACATCTTTGTTCTGAAGTGGAAAAATCATAAAATTCGCTGTCCATCCCTGATCATCAATGTGGATCGGACAGTTTCGAACCTCCAAATTACCCCCAATTCTGCTACCCTCGGGTAGCTTAACAGTAAACGATTCACAAGGTACACAAGGAAGGTTCAATCGATTAACACATTCCACAGATATAAATGAGTACGTCTCTCCAGTATCAAACAGTACATGAACAGGCTGGGAATTTATAAGAAGTGTACCTAAGACAACAAGTGCGGTCTGGTCATCAGTAGCGCTCAATTCGAACACGTGGGATGGTAGTGTTCCCCAGGAGGGTGCAGTGCCTCCCCCGCGCCCACGTCCTCTTCCGGCACCGTATGGTGGAGTTTGGTAAGGTGTAGATTGATAGTCGGACACGGCGGTACCCTGGATGTCTGTACCGATCCTTACCGACTCTGAGGATCTGGATTTGGTATAGAATTGACCCCCGAACAGTAGCGAGACAATGTGACCACTTTTTTCGCATGAAAAACACTCCGTAGCCACCTTACGGCACTGACTCATGCTATGTCCAGTTATGCCACAATTGAAATAGCTCCGGCGAAGGGACCAGTCAGATGTGCCCTTCTGTTGGTACGAAACCGCTGATTTAGAGGAGAACCCAATTCCCGGTTTCATTATACTAGTGCTCCCAGACTGGTTTGATGTCTTCTACTTCTTTTGGTTATGCTAGGTATCAGAACTAACAACAGTACCGGCGTATGCCGTGACTACGTCCTCATATGCCCTTAGAGATGTGCAGTGAAATCCAACTGCATAACATTGAACATCTTCCGGTATCCATTGTGCAAGGTGACAAATTCATTGATTTTCGGATGGAACCATCTGTGAGAGAGAGCTTAGTTCAGTCCTATAGGCCCAAATGATTTCTGGCACTGGCAAATTCTGTGGTCCTGCACTGAAGAAACTCTGTGCACGAGCAGTTTGAGTTGACTTGGGGCAGTACTCGTCTCTCAATAGTTTGGAAAACTCGATCCACCCGACTGCTCTGTCCTCAGGATTATAGGTCCTCCACCATCGGGCTGCAGTATTACGGAGCTGGTTCATTCCTAGTGGTACCTTTCGATTCCCTGGGCAACTGATTACCTCGAAAGCAGTTTCCATTTCGGAGATCATCTCCCGAACCATCAAGTAATGGTGGTCTAGCCTTCAACATCTCTCCCAGCCATCACCCCTTCCCGGCATTCTCCTCCATGTTAATGATTGGTACCCACTCCACTCGGTTGTCCTGAGCGATTCCTACTGTAATGGCCTAGGCGAGAGTCTGAATGGAAGACGGATCCATTCCTCCGTTGTTCTGGTTCTTCACCGCCTGTTCGTTCTGATTATTGGACGGCGGCTGGTTTCCGACTGGAACAGTTTCAGCGGTGTTCCTATCTTCCTGTTGGTTCACAGCAGAGCCCTGAGTGTCGTTCACGATTCTCCTAGCTCCACGACGTGCCATTTTGATAATTGTTCGATGTATAGGGCCAGTTCAGTACAGTTATTCTTCGAGTTCTACTAAATTTAAACATCATACCTGATTTTCAAGAAACACACGTGTTTCTTAACTTGACATTCCTCGAGGAGTTACGGTTGCTTGGAGTGTTGGACTTTGAAAACCGGTAACAATTTTAAAATGTTTGGTAAAACTTTTCAACGTGGATGCAACCGTCTCTGATACCATTTTCTGTAACGCCCCAAAAACTCAACAGAACATTACAGTGCTGTAAACCCCGTGAGGGACCCACAAGGCAAATTTTCAAGATTTTAAAGTTCATCCATTAATTATTTTTGAAGGTAATTCCACGATGATAAAATTTCTAAACAAAATACTTTAGAAATAAGTTTGACCACACAGTTATTACATCAACTTGGAACATTTTGAATTCCTCCAAACACCGCTTAAGCCTGAATGGAACCTTCGGGAATATCCTGCACATATTCAACAAATTTGCCTGACATGACGAATCATGCCAGCCAACCTAGGTCAGACAATATGAATGGAGAATCATCGATTGTATAAGATAAACTTGCAATAATATCAATGATCGGTTTGTAATTAGATCACATCATACCCAACATTATACTCCCAAGGTCGCAACCAAGGGTCACAGAAGTATCTACACAAGATTACTCCAGACGTGGGTACCATTTAGGCTTTATCCCTCAACACAGTTCTTTACAGATGTATCAACATATAAACTCCCAAGACCGCAGCCAAGGGTCACAGAAGTATCTACACAGGAATACTCCGGACATGGGTAAATAGAAAGAACATAATTCCACAAACAGTGACACACATAAATTTTTAGGAATTTAATGTAACATAGTCTCCGCAAGTTTTACTTGCCCTAGTTCCGACGGGAGTTACTTCCTTGATAACACAATGGCTCGAACGACCACATCCGAGAGCTCAACCTATTACATATTCGTCGATTAATACCTCATGGTGATAATGACGAAGAGCAATAATTGCCCCATACCGATAGGATTCTAAACCTAGTTAGTTTCATAATGTCGAAACCAAAATTCGGTGTTTAACGACAGTGCGAATTACTTAATTTCTCGACCCATCGATTTTCAATTTATCATCTCATTTGACTATAATGTTCTTGTACAATAATTCTACGTTAGGACTACGACTATAGCCAACCGTAATTTCGTTACTTACTAAATTCTGAAACTCCATAAACTCTAATGTATTTGATTATCTATCCAATTCGATAATTGACAACTAATTCGTTAAGGAATTACCAATGAGTTTACAATACGATAATCGGATTACAATCACAATGCATAACATGACGATTCCATGGTGTTGGTAATTTACAAGTTCGATTATGAGTTTTACAATCCAACTTTGGTTACTACTACAAGTCATACAAAATACTAGCTTGATAGGTTTTGATGAATGATTATGATTAGCCCCACCGGTTTGATTATTATCAAGAGTTCTAAACTACCCAAGGCATCCGAATCTAGTATAACTCAACTAACAACACTGAGATGAATTCAAAGGTTGATGAACTTACCTTACTTGATGAGATACGAGGAAGAACAACAAAGGACGATGAAGAACGGGAGGACAACACCTTCAAAACATTCTCCAGAGCATCATCAATCCACTCTACTATGATAATACACGGCTAGGAAGGCTTAAAATTCGATTATGAAGGTTGGGGGATGATATTTGGGCGAGAAGAAGTGTTCAAGAGTCGGAGGAAATGAAAGAGGAAATGTCATTTTATAACACCAGGCTAGCATTACGTACGTAATCCCTAAGGGTTTACGTACGTAACCATCGTTACATACGTTACTGCTGAAGGGTTAACGTACATAAGTGATTCTCAGAAGCTACTGCCCGAAATGACACTGCTCATTACGTACGTAATGTGTCGCTGAGTTACGTACGTAATGCTGAGTTGACTAGCTGTCATTGTCGCGCCGAAAGTTGCCCTGACCACGGGGGATCGAGAATCTCGTCCGAAGACTGCATTATGTACAAAAAGTCTAAGATTTAATGTACGTAATGTTATGAGGATAGCGTACGTAATGATGTTCGAGTAACGTACGTAAGGTTCGTTTAATACACTAAGTAATAATATTACTTTTAATCTTTATAACACGAATCCCATTTAGACTTATCCAGCAATTTCTCGAGGAACAAGACGTTGGCCACCATCATATTCGCACCGATAATTGCTCAACGACATCAAGGTAAGTCACCGACATATCATCAACATCAAGGAATCACATCACAAAACAAATAACTACTTTCAAGACTTTATATATCACAACACGGTCTAAACATAATTCGTATAAAAGTACAAGCATCGCGACAGAGCACATTATTTAATCATTTAAACGAGGTACAAAGTTTTTAAACAGCATGGAATACTCGTGGTATTACAGAATAGCACCATTATTGTCACATTAAAGACTTATAGGACCTCAAAAGATCCACATATTCTACTCGGATGCATCCGATGCTGTCGGTACTTAGCTTGAGTTATAGAATCTATGATCATGCTTTACCTAGAACATTTCCTACTCATAGCACCACCATTTTAATAAAAAATCATGAAACTATCTACGATCTTAAATCGTATCTATCAGTTTTGAAACTTGAATCATCGTAACTATTTACAACTAACTCGTCTCCCACACCTCCATGAATTAGGAACACATCCTTAGTAGTTCTTAAGTACTTTAGGATGATTTTTACTGTTGTCCACTGAATTTCACCTGGATTTGATTGGTATCGATGTTGGGATAAACAATCCTATATCCTATTTTGATAATGGCCATCATACAGTAAAGGAGTCGAAATGCCGCTAAGTATGGAAGTTGTCTGGAATCTCCATACAGCCCTTCCATACAACATTGAAGATAGTCTATACAACGGAGTCTAAAACTACAGCAATAAAAACGTAACGTGTTGGATACGGTATACAGGCTGAAAGTGTTTGGAAAACAAACACTTATCCAATAGGACTGAAGACCGTTGCGACATAATCTACTTTATTCACAAAACTCAAAACACCATTTTGAAAGAAGTATTTAAATACTGATTAGATAAAGTATTTAAATCCAACCGACAAAGAATCTTCAGACAAGGAGAAAAATCCGGATCAATCATCTTGAAAGTCAAACAGCCAATCAGAATGAACTTTTGCTCACCAACCAGCCAAGGACATATTTATAACGGATCTATTCCAAAGTTATAAAAATAGTCCATGCAAGAGGACATTGCAAGATACAAGAAATACAACGTGATATACAAGTATCAACAGTCGAAAAGTAAAGAAAGATTGAATAGTGATATTCATATGTGAACAAACCTAGAAAACAGTATATCAAGCTTGCAAGAGCAAAACATATTTCTTCGAGCGTACTGCAGTACCTGAGAGAAGAAATATACTAGTCCTCAACGTGAATAGCACATCATCAGCCATGGTTCTAAAAAACGCTAGGCGCTAGGCATTCGGATTGCTAACGCCTAGTGCCCAGATGATTACTCGGGGATTAATAGGGGATTTATCAGACTAGGCGGATTTAATTTTTTATTATTATTTTAATTATTTTTATATATAAAAAATTATATGTATGTAAAAAAAATTAAAAATATATAATATTTAAATATTTAAAAAACATAGAATTGATCATATATTAAATTTTCAAATATGTATATATGTCCAAAGTAGTCCATACTATCTAAATTTAAGAATTTATAGTACTGCTAAAATAAAAAATAAAAAAATTAAAAAAAAAAAATGCTTACCCGCCTAGGCGCCCGCCCAGCCGCCTAGATTCCCGCCCAGCTTGCCTTTCTAGGCGGCCGCCCAACCCGCCTAGGCGCCCGATTAATCACTGAAACGCCCAGGACAAATGCCCAGGCCGTAATCGGAATGCCCGGGGTCGGCCTAGCGCCTAGGCGGCCGCCCAGGCTGATTTTTAGAACAGAGTCATCATCCTAAGCTCATCAAGCATTCAACCTGCTGTTCAAAACTGTCATTTTACCTTTACCGTTGAAGAAAACCATCAACCCTGTGTGGACTGAAGATCCTTGCTTATTTGCATCTGTGTGGGGGAGAATAGCATTGTAGATGAAGCTTCAAACTGTGTGTGAAGAAGCAAGTCAAGAAAGAGCTCAAGTCAATCTGTGTGAACGGCCCAAAACTTCGGTCCCTATATCAATTTGTGTGAACGATACAGAGATATGTTTAGTTATAGTCATGTAGTTGTGTATGTAGTGATTATAATAAACGTTTTACTCATGTGTGGAGGACCAGTGGACGTAGAGGGGTTTACCTTGAACCACTTGAAACTCTGTGTTATTTACCTTCTGCCTCTATTGTTTTCCTTACTATGATTTATATAAGTATACATTGCAAAGCCCAAACGGGAGAAAGCCTAGTTGCTGTATTTACATAAACTCACTTAAACGAACTTCAGCTACGCACTCACATTTGAAAACCGTACAGCTTGTTGTACTATTACTTTCCAAGTTGTATACTGTATACTTAGTGGCCAACAAGTGTATTGGAGCAGTTGATTCTAAAACGAATCAGTCGTATTTTTAACCGAATCAGATCCAAAAATCACTAATCTTTAAAAATAGTTTTATCTTTCCTACTTTATCCATGGATACCTCAAGGATAGACAAGGTTCCTATGTTTTAGATTAATGAGTTTGATGATTGGAGAATCAGGATGGAAGCTCATCTTGCTTCCATGCACGAGGAGATGATATTCGTCATCCAAGAAGGCCCCATAAAGATGATGAAGGTTAATCTTGCCGCAAGGATAGAAGGACAACCTTATGCTGAAACGCTCGAGATGGAGCGCTAGCAATGGACAACAGATGAGCGCAGGCGTGCGAACTTTGATAATGTTGCTAAGAATGTGCTGTTTGTCACTCTTGACAAAGGCACGTTCTCGAAGGTAAAGATCTGTAAGACAACCAAGGAAATCTGGGAGAAACTCAAGATGATTTTTGAGGAACTGAGGTCTCAAAATAAAATAAGATTTCAAAACTCAGTCAGCATTTGAAACATTTGAAATGAAATCTTCCGAAACTCTTGACGAGCTTGACCTCAGATTCACTGGCATTGTCGGTGAACTTGAAGCATTGGATAAAGTGTATACCCAAAAGGAGAAAAACATGAAAATATTTAGATCACTCCAAGCCCGATGGGGCATTAAGACTACAGCTATGCGTGTGTCGTGTAATCTTAATGAAATTTCTACTTTTCACCTCTTCTCTGACCTCAAAGCTTTCGATTATGATATTGATAGGAGAGAGAAGGCTGAAAAGTCACCTGCTAAGACTACAGCACTAGCCGCTGTACCTAAGAGAAGACATAGCACACCCAGCACATCCAAGTCTGCCCACAAGACTGCTGACAGTGATGGTGATATCATTTCATAAGATGAAATGGCCCTTCTCATGCACAAATTTAAAAAGTTCATCAAACAGTCTGGAAAGACTCCCTACAAGCCCAAGCCTTTTCACAAGGTAATTTCCGATTCTCCTTCTAGTGATTCTAACCTGTGTTACAACTATTGGAAACCCGGACATTATGCAAATAAATGTCCGCACCTAAAAGTCCAAAAGTTGCCGGAAGCCGAGCAACAAGAAAAGGATGAAAGGAGGCGTGCCTAGGAAACCAAGCTCAAGGCCCTGATTGGTGAATCAGAAGCCTCGCCCGCATCAACCATGTCCGACAAGTGTCTTCAGGTAGTCACTGAGAGTGACTCGTCTGATGATGAGCTCAAAGATAAAGCCTATATGTGCTTTATGGCCAAAAAAATAGAGAACGACGAAGACAGCGATGATGAGGTAAGCTCAACATCAACTACTCCTGTAAATGCATCTCATTCCTTTGAAAACATGATGAATGCATTTAAAAACATTTAAAACGCCCATGAGACGTTGAAACGAGAAAACATACAGCACGAAAGTTCTAACTTAGAGCTTAAAGAAGAAAACGACTTGCTAAAAAATAACTACAAAAATATGTCCATCGATTGTGAAAACAACGAAGTCACACTTGAAAAACTCATGGAGAGTAATCATCAACTTGCCCACGATCTAAATGAGAGCAACTTGCCCATGATCTAAGTCTCATAATAAGAGCAAGACAAATGATTTCGCTCTACTCGAAGCCAAAGTGAAAACTCTCGAGAAACGGAAAGGAGAATTAGAGACAATCTTGAAATCATTCGAGATATCCTCTAAACGAATGGAAGAAATTCTAAGCACCGGTCAATATGCTCATGATAACAGTGGCTTAGGATACAACTCATTCTCCAACAAAGAAAAAACTAGTACGGTGTTCGTAAGGGGTGTGGAACCCATTCCTGTACCTGAAGAGACCCCGAGTCCCGTAAAGGTAACAGTTGCCCCGTGTACAGCAAAGGCTGCAATTCTGCCACCATGTTCATATCACAGACAGCGAAAACCTCAGCCTTCCAAACCTATAAGGCGTAACCAACAGCATGCTCCCCGAGCATATCAGAAGTGCCAACAGCCATTCAGAAAGAAGGCGGTATCCAAATATCAAAGGCCTGCACATCAGTACTTCCAATAGTACAGTGTGCCTAGATATTGGATACAGGAGCCCCATTATCCCTCAAGAAAGCAGGTCCCCGCTCAATATCAGTAACAACTTTGGGAATCCAACTGGAGACCTAGGAGGCAAGCTGTCAGGCCTAAGAAAATGGCTCCACCTCCGAGACGGCATTCATACTGGAATAATAATAACCCTAGATTTTACATGCATAATAATCTAGGTTACACCGAATATGTACCTGCCCCTTGAAGATATTGCAAAAAGGGACCAAAAGTAACCTATAGCAAGCCAATTGCTATCAGGCAAATTTGGGTACCAAAAGGCTCTAACGTACAAGGACCCAACAATAAAAGGGGACCTAAATCTACTTAATTTCTTTGCTTACACGACATCAAAGAGAAGGACATCTGGTACTTCGACATTGGATGTTCTCGGCACATGACAGGAGATATCAGCAAGCTGTCAGATTATGTAGAAGGTCGCGGTCCAAAAGTGCGCTTCGGTGACAAGTCCAGAGAAGGGGAAACCTTCTTTTAGGAAAGTTAAAAGTCACCTATGTAGCTTATGTTGAATGCTTACAGTACAATCTACTTAGTATTAGCCAGTTCTGTGATAAATAGTTCTTGGTGAAATTCTATATAGAGCACTGTAGAGTCAAGAACATTCTGACCAAAGAAGTTGTGCTCGAAGAAAGCAGGTCAGGTAACATGTATATTGCTGAATGGAAGCCTACGAGCTCCACTATTCCTTGTTTTGTTTCCAAAGGCATTGTAGATCAAAGCTGGCTATGGCACAATAGGATGTCTCATATCAACATCAAGACAATCAACAAGCTCGCCAGACAGGGAATGGTTAGAGGTTTTACCGATGTGTCATTCCAAAAATACAGCGCCTGTGGACCCTGTTAGAAAGGCAAACAAGTCAAAACCACCCTGAAAAGCAAATCATACCTGTCCACTCACAAAGTTCTGGATATGCTACATATGGATCACTATGGTCCTGTAGACCCTGTAAGTTTGGGAGATAAGAAATATTGTCTAGTTATTGTTGATGATTATTCCAGGTATGCTAGGACAATCGTTCTGAGCAAGAAGAAAGAAACCACAACAAAGCTTCCCGAGCACCTGAGAAAGCTTTAGAATGAGAAAGGGTTGAGTATCGTGTCCATTTTTTCCGACAGGGGTACGGAATTTACTAACCGCTTTATAGAGCAATACTATTCCGACAATGGAATACAACAAGAATACTCAGCTGCCCAGACTCCTCGACAAAATGGTGTTGTCGAGTTAAAGAACAAAACACTTAAAGAAGAAGCAAGAACCATGATCTCTGCAAGCAAGATGCCGCAGTGGTTCTGGGGTGAAGCAACAAATACAACATGCTATACACAAAACTGCTGTATCGTCAACAAGCATCACAACAAAACAGCATACGGGGTATGGAACAAGAAAACTCCGTTGGTTTCATATTTTCACGTATTTGGATGCCGATGCTATGATCTGAATAATGGGAAAGATCAACTCAAAACCTTCAACGAGAAGTCGGATGAAAGGATATTTGTAGGATATTTCTCTGTCAGCTAGGCTTTCAGAATCTTTAACAAAAGAAATGTGACAATCGAGGAATCTGTACATGTAGTGTTCGATGAGCCTCACCATGATCCTACAGGAGTAGAAGATCTGACTCAGAATATCCAAACACTCTCCATTAATGACCCTCCAACTCCAGTAGAGTCTGTCGTAGACTTAGAGATCAACCATGCAGCTGTAAGATCAGAAGTAGTTGAAGTCGATGCTGTACAAGCTGAAGCTGAAACTACAGCGCCTCAAGATACAGTACGGGATGCCGAACTAGAACCTGAAGGAAGATGGTTGATAGATCACCCAAAAGAGTTAATCATAGGAGACATTGATGCTGGAGTAACTACCTGCAGGAGAATACAGAGTACACAAGGAACTGTACTGTGTGTGCAAGAAGAACCCAATTCTGAGAAATCTTCATTTCCTATATGGAACTCTCAAGCAGAACTTAGAAGACTTGCCATGTGCACTCTAGCTATATTCTTAGCTCAATCTGAACCTGTTTTTACCAATGAAGATCTGAATAACTCTCACTGGACATTTCTATGGAAGAGCTGAATGGTTTCGAAAGAAACAATGTATGGTATCTAGTACCCAGACCTGAGCATCAAGCTGTAATTGGAACCAAATTGGTATTTAGGAATAAGAAGGATGAGAATGGACTTGTTATTAGAAACAAATCCCGTCTAGTGATGCAGGGCTACAGACAGGAAGAAGGCATAGACTATGATGTAACATTTTCTCCTGTAGACAGACTAGAAGCCATCAGGATATTTTTAGAATTTGCCATCCATAAACAGTTTATTGTATACCAAATGGACGTTAAGAGAGCATTCCTGAATGTAGACCTTGCCAAAGAAGTTTATGTTAAATAACCACCAGGGTTTGTCAATACAGAAGGTGGAGACCTTGTATACAGACTACAGAAAGATATGTATGGACTTAAGCAAGCACCTAGAGCGTGGTATGAAACCCTATCCCTATACCTTACCAATAATGGATTTGAGAAAGGTGCTATGGACAATACTCTATTTAAGATACAGGAAGGTGATGACCTGTTAATGGTTCAAATATATGTAGATGATATTATCATTGGTTCCACTAACCTTGCTTTATGTAAAAGGTTCTCTCATATCATGCAAAGTAAATTTGAAATGAGTATGATGGGGGAACTTAGTTATTTCCTAGGATTGCAGGTAAAGCAGTTGTGTACAGGAATCTTCATCAACCAAGAGAAGTACATCAAGGAGCTACTCAACAAGTTTGGGATGAGTAACTCCAAATCATCGTCAACCCCCATGAGCACTTCCATGCAAATTAGTGCCGACGAAGCTGGAAAGCCGGTTGATCAATCACTCTACAGGAAGCTAATAGGCTCACTCATGTACCTAACATCTAGCAGGCCTAATATCTAGTTTGCTGTAGGAGTGTGTGCTTGGTATCAAGTAGCACCTAAAGAATCACACTTCATAACAGCCAAACAAGTCCTTAAGTACGTTAAAGGAAAAGTCTATGCAGGACTGTGGTATCCTAAGAAAGGTGGATTCGATTGGGTTGGCTATAGCGACTCCGATCTCGGTGGATGCAATCTAGATAGGAAGAGTACAAGTGGTAGTTGTCAGTTTCTTGGACCTAGACTTGTATCCTGGTTCAGTAAGAAACAATTGGCCAACTCGCTTTCTACAGCTGAATCGGAATATTATGTCGTTGGAAGTTGTTGTATGCAGATTCTCTGGATGTAATAACATTTATCAGATTATGGAATCATTGCCAAAGAAACACCGATCATGTGTGATAGCACAAGTGCAATTGCAATAACGCACAATCTTGTATTGCATTCGCGAACTATTCATATTGATATGAAGCATCATTTCATCCAAAATCATGTTGAGAATAAGGTTGTTTGGATCGAGAAAGTTCATACAGACATCCAGTTAGCCGACATCTTTACAAAACCTCTCAACACAACCAGATTCTATATGCTTCGACAAGAATTGGGAATGCTACAGCCTGACTCCCTGTAAGTTTTTATACTTTTGCTCATCAATTGAGGGAGAATGTTGTAAGATCTAAGAATATAGTATCCACCTTTAATCAACTATACACTCCGATAGTCAGACAGCATTGTAGGACAAAAAAGGCATGAAACCTTCCTACAGCTGATGTGTGCATTAATTAAGGGGGAATATAGTACGACCCATGAATAAAGTTTTAATTCAAACATTGCTGTAAGAATTGAATCCTGTATGTACCTTTTAAGGGGGAACATTGTATTATTTGCGGATACAGTACATACACTATGGGACGTCAATTAATATAATATTATTATTTTATTTGTACTAAAAACAGTTTTAGTCCACGTGCCCTGTCTTAAAATTCAAACATTTTATTATTTAATGCTTAACACGACATCTAGACTTCACTCTCTTAAACATTGTGATATTTATGATTTCAAAATTGCTGTTTTGTGCAATGAGGGAATACGAACTTTTAGAAGTGGGACTGGTTGTCATTTTCAAAAACAAATGGATAAGACGTACAAGTTACTCTCAGTTAATCCCGTTGGTTCTTTTCAAAGATGGTTCCCGTCCCTTAAATCTGACCGTTCACTGTATGTAACCCTAATCCTCCCTGCACACTATAAAAGGACTATACATTGCTCCCTTTGACTCTTTACACTTTCTACAAAATTAAACGAGTCCAGAGCACAGAGCCTACAGCTCTTTTTCTTTGTTTCTTCAAATCCTTTCTTTGCACAACAATGGCAACTTCACAGACTTCACCTCAATCTCTGAAGAGGAAGGAATACATCATCGATGTGAGAATCTTCGCCAGATCTGTCGTCATGGAGCGTATTCATCTTGAAACCAAAGACATCGATGGTATGGAAAGAGTTGTTTCCAGAATCAAACAACAACGCTTATACCGCCTTGGAAGCCAACACACGGAGCTCTACGACGAGCGCATTGTTTAAGAATTTTACCTTGATGCCTTCATCAAGTTCTTTTTCCAAAAAGAGGAGGAGATGTCTCTGACATCATGGCTACTATTCGCAGAATCAAAGTTTCAGTGAACTAGGAGCTTCTACAAAACTTGTTCAGGCTGTCGTCCGATGGCCTGAGAATGGAGGAACTCGAATCATTCGGGTCGGATGAACTGTTGACGGCCTAATGGGGGTTGTTCACAGGTGACGGTTCCGAAAAGAATGTCCACCCCTCATGTCACAAGAAAAACTTATGCCTACCGTACGTGTATCTTTATGATTTCTGCTGCTGGGTTGTTGAAAACTGGACTGGCGCATTTGAGATGTGCACTAACCTTCACTTTAGAATGATGGTTGTCATCATGTCCATAGAACGGGTTAACTGGTGCCAAGTTGTTCTGAAGAGGTTACAGGAAGAGGCTGCCAAGCCTGTGTCACAGAAGAAATCCTTTGACGTCATCCTTAACTACATACTAACCCAATGTGGTGTCCCATAATCTAGAGATGCCAAGAAATTCTACCTGGAAAAGTCATAGGTGGGAGCAAGCCCTCTGTATTCAACAGAGACGGTCTATTCTCAAACAGGCCTCATCCCAGAACTATGCCTATTTCTGACAATCCCAGGGATGTTACAATCAAGGTCGTGCGCGAGGAGAAAAAGAAGAGAAAAAGGAGTATCTCTGACAGCAAGTCACCTGAGGCTGTAGAGAAGGCAAAGAGGAAGCTGAAGAAAGCTTCCAAAACCAAGCCTACAGCGGCTACAGAGGCCACTGTAGAAGTCCCAATGGCTCAACCCGTTGTTGTTCAAACTCCAAAAGGCGCAACCCTACGGAAGAAATAGTTGCTGCAAAAACTGTAGATCTTGAGCCAGTGCGGATATGACGGATGATCAACTATTTGCCAAGTTGGAAAGCACTGGCGAATCGCCAGCCCATTCGGAGCTGAGAGCCACCTCTCCTGTAAGGGAACCCACACTCATAAAGGATCCATCTCCCATCAGGGTACCAACTCCTATTAGGAATCCCTCTCCAATACAAAGCTACCACACTGCTATGGATCCCATCCCTATAGTAGACCTAACTACGTAAGGAGTCCCTCCCGCAAGACTCATCAATGAAATTCTTATCCGATACAAATTGATCAAGCATTTGAGCGCTTTGTATCTTGGAAAATACTAGGTAGACCTTTACGACGTCTGTACAACTTGGTGGAGTGGAAAGAAGAAGAAAATTTCGTTATGGAGGTGATGGATACCTTAACATCAAAGTCCTAATTCAATGGGATAATAGATTTTGCCGTGAGCTGATTTCAAAATTCTATCCGGCAAAAGAACGGGCTCGATTGAAAGGGAAATCCAAATCCAATGACAACTCCTCCGACGGCCATCAATCTGATCCAGACTCGTATGTCGCCGACGACGCTCTTCAAGCCGGTCCGAGGATTAGCCACGAAGAAGCACGAGAAGGAGAAATGTCCCGTATGCAAAACCAACAGGTTCAAGGGACCTCGACACATTAGTCCCCCATCCCTCAAAAGGAAGACACTCAGACAAATAGGAGGAATAAGCCCCTCCCCGAAGCAAGAAGTTACTGATCATGGATACAAGCTTGTCTCTGACCAAGAAGAAGAATCTCGTGCCATCTGACGAGAGGAATCAGTCCCTCTGCCAGAGCAGGCAGAAGCTCAGACTCAACAGGAGGATTCAGTCCCTCATGTATGCCTGACTACAGAAAATAAAATAGCTCAGGAGTAATAAGTCCCTCATGTTCCCGAGACTGAAGAAGCAGCACCTACTTTCGAAGCACATGCCGCTGACAAGCCCGTACAAGATGCCCCTGCATGTCCCTCGAAGTCAGAATCCGATGGCATATTCTTGCCGGACAATAGACCATGATGCCCTCATCACCATGTGGTTCTATGTCAACTCAACGAGCCCGAGGATGAAAAGCTACGCACCTAGCTCCCCACCCAATGAGGCCCGGATAGAGAAACTCCATGCAATCGGCCGACAGACTGTATTCATGCAGGATGCAGTGAAGGCATGGTATGATGTCGGAAAATAGCTCGATTAGATGCGAGAGACAGCCCAGGATGAGCTCTTTGGCCTGAAGAATGCAATATCTAACATTGAGGATGCATTCCGTCTAATGCCTAATGCATTATGGAAAGCGCTCAGTCAACTACAGGTGTATTAGGAGAGACTCCTTAGGCAAGAACAGGAGAAGATCAGAATATCCGAAGCCAAGACTATCGCCGCCCTTCAAGAGACTGGATCCAGACTATCAGGACATGACCAGAAAATTGATGACATGTCTCTGGTGCTCAGTACTCTTGTTGACAAAATCGAATCTGGAGACAAAACAGGATAAAGCTATGAATATCCTAGAACGGATTGACACAAAGGTCACAGATCTTGATGATGACAAAAAGGGGAAGAATCTAGGGAGGCTAGTCGACAATGGAGGATAGAGAGAGGGAGAAATCGATGCTTCCCTAGAAGAAAGTGCCGCTGCTGCAATAGGACGTCTGGCCTCGCCTGCAAGAGGATACAAGGTATCTAGTTCTCGACCGTAGTTCCATGATCCCAATGTTCCCTGGAAGAACAATGTGCAAACACCACCCGAGATTCGCCTACCTGCTAACCGACAGCCTACAACTGGTGAAGTGAAGGACTGGAAGAAAAACGAACTGATGAGATACTTTGTTAAACACATCAGGGAATCCACCATGTTCGATAGGTTCAAGACTCTGGCGGAGGCTGCAGATGAATTTACGAGGCTATTAGCAGAAGCATTGCTTCCCTTGCAAATATCGATGAAATCAAGGCACCGAAAAGGTGATCGACTCATCCATCCCGATGACTGGATACTTGCTTTCGATCAATCACCTGAAGGAAGAGCGATCTACAGAGATCGAGGGAATGATTCACTTATCAATTGGTGGATAGGAACCGAGAATGATCCTGATAGGAGACCTTGGAGGCATTCTCAGTACAGGAGTTAGCCTGTCTGAACCTTCTCACTGTATTTGTTCTTTAGGCTAAATATTGCAGTATGCATTTTATTCTGAGAACTTGTACTTTTTCCTAAATTATCAATAAAATCCAATTTCTGTTGAAAGATTACAGCTCGTAATCTACGTTAACTGTATTTATCATTTGATTACGAATTTATCTTATTTGTCAAGTATAAAACTTGTTAAGCTTAAAGCTGTAAGAACTTGTTTGCGAATAGTTCATAGGTTATGTTGTATTCAACCTAGATCACACTGTAAGATTGTGCCTGCACGCCAAATCATAAGTTTAAAGTTATAATACACATCCCTGTATATGTTTATGATTTCTTAGAACTTTTTTTTTTTTTTTTTTTTTTTTAAAAAAACCGAAATTTATTTAGTGGACCAGAAATGTGGGGGGACGAGGCCCACTACACGCCCAAAAAAGATTGAGGGAGGACGAGCCCCTCTACACGCCCCTACTAACGACAATAACAGCCGAGGAGATTATTTAAACCTAACATATGGAAAATTATTTTTATCGAGCCTAATCAAGCCATTAATCTTCCCGGGCAGATCAGACGGGCTATAGAGCTGAAAATTTCTGAACTTATAACCTTCATTAGCCAGGTGGTCCGCAATGGTGTTCCCTTCCCGATAAATGTGAGAAAATGAGATATCCATGACACGCCTGAATGATGCAATTTTGTGACAGATGTTTAGCACTTGCCAATTACCCTTGTTAGGCGAGTTGACTAGAGAAAGGGCAATGGCCGAGTCCATCTCAATCCAAACCTTACGAATGTTTCTGTCGTGGCAAAGGTCCAGCGCTCTCCAAATAGCAAAAAGTTCGGCAAAATTATTAGAATGGTTGCCGATAAATTCGTGAAAAGCAAAGATAGGTTCGCCCAAAAAATTCCTAGCAATCCCCCCCACAGCCGACTCCCCGGGGTTGCCTTTTGATGCCCCGTCTGTGTTGATTTTGGTTGTCCCAGGAGTCGGCCTGACCCATCTAACTATGTAGATTTTTTTTCTTTTTTTGTTTTTACAATTACAAGCAAAATTATTAATAAAATTGCAGGGGCAGAAATGAAGACCCAAAATATCTGAAAGAGCCGGGGCGCCTAGCCAGGCCCGCGGCGGAATGCATTTGTGGCCTTTAATCATGAACAGAAAGTCCCAAATTCGATCGCACACACGCTGAGCCGTGAACGGAATCTTCTTGACCCGCATGTCGTTCCTAGAGCACCAAATAAACCACAGAATGAGTATAGGAATGATGCGTAAAATGTGGATAGCACCCGAGGCTTTATTAAACCAATGGGACATAACTAAAGAAATAGAACTGGTTTGTAAAAGAGGGATGCCCAATAAGGTACAAAAGTTGGCCCAAACCGAAGATGCGATCGGGCCATTAAGAAAAAGATGAGGCAGGTCCTCGGTGCTATCACAACAAAAACAAGAATTATCAGCAATAATGCCCCTCGTGGCCGAGGCCGTCGGAGTGGGAATCCATTTTTTCAAAAGTCTAACCATGAAAACGACATAGTAGGGGTAATAATTTGATTCCAACAATGTTTTAAAATAAGATGAGTATCATGACGTTGGCGGATAGCCTCCCACGCACTTTTAAAGGAAAAACCGCCGTGGGAGGTAAGTTTCAGACGGCCTTATTAGCGATAAGGCCCGACTCTACATGAGTGGGAAAGGTCATAACATAATCCCCAAGATCCGAGGGAATGACGGAGAGAAGTTTGGATCGATCCCACCCGTGTGAAGTCCAAAAAGGTTAATGGCGGTGTTTAGCCGGGGTTAGAAGCCCATTGGGACAACGGCTAAAGTCACACCAAATGTCGTGCCAAAACGAGATATCGCCATCACCAATATACCAAAAAATCCATTTATCAGCTAAGGAACGAATGTCACAAAGATTTTTCCATGTAGGAGAGTCATTAGGGTTGGATTTAACCACCATGGGGTGGAGACGTTTACAATACTTAGCCTTCATGAATTGGGTCCAAATATTAGATGAAGTACGAAACCTCCACCAAAGTTTAATTTGAGCCGCTTTAATGATGTCCCCCAGACTCCTACAACCAAGACCACCTTCTTCCTTAGGGTAACAGAGCCTAAGCCATGCTGCCCAATGAAGTCTCTTTCTATTGTCGTTGGAACCCCAAAGAAATTTGTTAAAAAGCCGTCAAGAAGATAATGACATTTTTGGGGGTTTAAGGACTTGGAGACAATAGAAAGGAATAGAGCTCAGGGTAGTTTTAATAAGTTCTAGTCTGCCACCCGAGGTAAGTAATAGGTGATTCCACGACTGGAATTTGGCGCTGGTTTTAGCAATAAGCTCACCATACATGTCAAAAGTTTGATTCCCTTTCCACAATGGGGCTCCCAAATAATTAGTTGGGAGACTCGTTTGAGAAAATCCAGTCGTTTGTTTCACCATACGAACCAACAAATTGTTCGGCTTGGCAAAAATAAAAGAACTTTTAGAGTTATTAATTTTTGTCCCGAGCTCGCGGTGTAGTGATCTAGGCAATTTTTGAGAATGAGCAGATTATTGTAGGAAGCATTGGTAAAGATTAACACATCATCAGCATAAGCAAGGTGTGAAATCCGAACCTTCTTCTTGATTTTGAAAAACATATCGGGGTGGGCAAGAAAAGTTTTATCCAATAGTCTAGATAAATAGTGGACGCAATCACAAAGAGAAGAGGCGACAGGGGGTCACCTTGTCCGATGCCCTGTCGGATTTAAAGAAGCCCACAGGACTCCCATTAATGAGAATCGAAAACCAACAATTTGAAATGCAACGATAAATCATGTCAGCCCAAGCATCCGAGAAGCCGAATGCTTTTAGAATTTTTAATAGAAAAGCCCAGTTAAGCCTATCGTAGGCTTTTTCCATATCTAATTTAATCAAAACGTTTGAATCAGCTGTAGATATGTCATGACAAACTTCTTGGGCCGTTAAAATATTATCAGTAATGAGGCGGCCTTTAATGAAGCTGATTTGGTCAATGAGAATTTTCGGAAGAAGGCGGCCTAACTGCATCGAGGATTTTCGCAATGATTTTATAAGTGGTATTACAAAGGCTTATCGGCCTAAAATCCTTCCAAGCAAGGGGGGGAGAGCATTTTGGGATAAGAGAAATAGTAGTACACGAAAAGGATTTGGGCATGGGGTTTCCGGAGAAAAAGTCCCACACTGCCTCACATACATCAGTAGCAATAATGTCCCAGCACTTATGAAAAAATAAGGCATTAAAACCATCCGGGCCGGCCACGCTGCCTGGATCAATACTAAAAACAGCTTGTTTAATTTCATCCACATCCGGCATGGCACACAAATTGTGGTTATCAACAGTATTAATGAGATTGGGGATAATGTCAGGTTTAATATCAACCGGAGTAAAATCAGAACATTTAAAAAAAGTAGAGAAGTAATTAACTCCAGAATTTTGGATATCGACGGGGTCCGTGATTTGGCTGCCATCCATAATTTGAAAGATTTTGCCTTTGCTCCTTTTCGATTTGATAAGGTCATGAAAAAATTTGGTGTTCCGTTCCCCTTCAAGGCACCATTTAAGATTGGTTTTTTGTTTCCAAAAGTCCTCTTCCATAGCCATCGTAAGATTGAGATTGGCTTTGGTATTTTTTAAAAAAATAAGATTGTTGTCGGAAGGGTTATTATCAAACTTGATCTCAGCATCCGACACTAGCTCCCTAGCTTCAGCAACTTTAGTGAAAATATCGCCAAAATGAGTTTTGTTCCAATCTTTTAAAGAAAGTTTAACTCTCGAAAGTTTGTTCAAAAGTTTGGGCATACCCTTGAATGGTAGGATCGCGAGAATCTCTAACAATCCCCAGAAAATCTTTATGCTTGATCCACATATTTTGAAAACGAAACGAGGGTTTAGGTTTGAACTTGTTGTTACCAAAACTACATAAAATCGCCGAATGGTCCGAGTGGAGGCGGGATAGGTGTTTTACACTCGAATCCGGGAAGGTATCAAACCAAGCCGGAGAGTGTAAAACTCTATCGAGCCTTTGCCAAATAAAATTGCTATACCACGTAAACGGCGAACCAATGAAGCCAAAGTCAATAAGATTACAGTCAAAAAGAGCATCATGGAAGTCTTCCATCTCCGAAGGAGTAGGAGACGCACCACCTTTTTTTTCATGGGAGTGTAAAATGATATTAAAATCGCCTCCCACAATCCACGGCCCCTGATTATTGCTAACAGTAAGAAGGTCATCCCAAAGAGCCCTCCTTTCGACCCTAGTATTTTTTCCATATACAATGGTTAAATAATAGGGGACAGGAGAAGCATTTGAACTGACTTCCATGTGGAGCAAGTGAGCAGTGTTTTTCAAGATTTGAAAAGAAAAATTGTGATCAAAGAACACCCAAATGTGGTTACTTTGATTAGCAACCACTTTATCGAAACAGAGATATTTACAAAAGTATGCCGAATCAAGTGAAATTTTAGGCTCAATTAGAGCCAAAATATTCACGTGGTGGTCTCTACTCAGGTTTTTAACATTCCGTTTAGCATCTTTCTTACCCATCCCCCTAACATTCCAAATGAGGGTGTTAATCATTAGAAACAGTAGGGGGTTTTTGGATTCTAGCGCTTCTCCTCCTGCGCTCCGTGTTGTTGACGTCCTTCGGGTCATGGTCTTTGGGTGGACCAACGAGGCCCTGGGCCTCCCTTTCCAACTGTCTCCCATATTCAATATCACGTAACCGCTGTTCATCCCTTTCACTCCGGGGGGGTTTATGGGCTAGAGTCGGCTCTACTTGCCCTGCAACACGATCAGAGTCAATATCAGGGCCAACGTCAGGGATGCCCAAGTCAGACTCAGCGTCGCCACAAGAATCAGACGAAGCAGAGTAAGTGTCCCGAGACAAGTCACTATTCTCTACTTCGTTAGGTTTCTTGTGAGCACACTCAGAAATACCCTTGGGCACTCCTTCCGTCTTGGGGAGGGGATTACCGACATGTTTAGGGGGGAATCCCACTGGGCAGATCTGAGTTAGGGAGAGTAAGTCTCTCCCGGGGATGTCAGCTTGTCGGCCAGGAGTAGTTAAAGAAACGTCTGAGAACATGTTCATCGATGGGTTCAACCGAATCTAGCACAATAATTTCATCATTCTGGGGGAGGGTGGGTGAGATTAATTTGGGCACCTCCGGCTGGGCCAGAACAAGGTCAGGGGAGAGTAAATCTCTCCCAAGCATGTCCAGCTTAGCAGACGGGGGTGGGGAAGAGGCGGGAGTTCCCGGGGCCCTATCCATAAGATCCAAAACAATGAGTTCAGTACCATCCTTTAAAGAAGTTGAAGGAACTTGAGGTTCCCCATCATCCATCAAAACATTAAACGAGTTATGAGATAAAATTTCATCAATTTTAGGTGCGGTAATTTTTTTCTGGGGGGAATTTTCTTTAGATCCACGCTGTTCAACTTGTTCCCAGACTGCTTTAGGTTTTTCCACATTTTTGGTATCTTTGAGAATATGGTTCTGTTTTGGAATTTTATCAGCAAGGAGTTTGTTTTTTTCAGCAAAATTAGGCCGGAGTTTATGGTTTTTAATATAACAATCCATTTCCTCATGTCCAATATGATGACAGAAATGACAATATTTAGGTAATCGTTCAAACTGAACATTTATATCAACAGATTTACCATTACACGATATGGCGAATTTTTGAAGAGGAGGTGTTTCAAGATTGATTTCGACACAGAAACGCGCATAGTTTAATCGAGATTTAGATAGTGTGGCTTAAATGCCATAACAAATTCCCCAAAAACACTAGCAATTGTTTTAAGACTCCGAATATCATACCATTGTATCGGGAGAGCAAAGGCTTTAAGCCAAACCGGGACCACCGGTGGTTCATTTTTAAAATCAAAATCGGGTGTCCATTTTAAAATTCTCATCGGAAGCCCGGCAATCGGAATTTCGCGTTGCATACGTAGTTTTGCAAACTGTTCCTCGTTAAAACAGGTTATTAAAACATGACGGAGGTTTAGATATTGTACTTTACAAGGTTTATAACCCAGATTATTGAGGTTGTTTCGGATTACCTCATTTGCCGGTTTTCCATAGGAAAACTTACCAACTACCGAGAGACGAAAAGCTTCAGAAGCTTTCTCACATTCCGGTTTAGAGAAAATAACAGTAGGCACATCACCAGTCCGGTCAACCGAGCCGAATACGTCGTGTTGGTCCGCGCCATTGTAGGTCGCCGCTGCATAGGATTTAACAACTGGAACAGGAGCGGAAGTATCCACTTTGGACGGAGGGGAACCCGTGACGGCTTTTCCCTTATCGGAGGATTCTGGAAGCAGAGGAGAACCCTTGAGAACATTAAGAGACGCATCAATGGTGTTCAACACCACGCCCGTCGCCACTTCGGGAACAGTGGAAGAAAAAAGCTCTGCAGAAAAAAGCTCTACAGGAAGAGGCTGCCAAGCCTGTGTCACAGAAGAAATCCTTTGACGTCATCCTTAACTACATACTAACCCAATGTGGTGTCCCATAATCTAGAGATGCCAAGAAATTCTACCTGGAAAAGTCATAGGTGGGAGCAAGCCCTCTGTATTCAACAGAGACGGTCTATTCTCAAACAGGCCTCATCCCAGAACTATGCCTATTTCTGACAATCCCAGGGATGTTACAATCAAGGTCGTGCGCGAGGAGAAAAAGAAGAGAAAAAGGAGTATCTCTGACAGCAAGTCACCTGAGGCTGTAGAGAAGGCAAAGAGGAAGCTGAAGAAAGCTTCCAAAACCAAGCCTACAGCGGCTACAGAGGCCACTGTAGAAGTCCCAATGGCTCAACCCGTTGTTGTTCAAACTCCAAAAGGCGCAACCCTACGGAAGAAATAGTTGCTGCAAAAACTGTAGATCTTGAGCCAGTGCGGATATGACGGATGATCAACTATTTGCCAAGTTGGAAAGCACTGGCGAATCGCCAGCCCATTCGGAGCTGAGAGCCACCTCTCCTGTAAGGGAACCCACACTCATAAAGGATCCATCTCCCATCAGGGTACCAACTCCTATTAGGAATCCCTCTCCAATACAGGCTACCACACCTGTTGCGGATCCCATCCCTATAGTAGACCTAACTACTGTAAGGAGTCCCTCCCCGGCAGTACTCATCAATGAAATTCTTATCCAGATACAAATTGATCAAGCATTTGAGCGCTTTGTATCTTGGAAAAATACTAGGTAGACCTTTACGACGTCCTGTACAACTTGGTGGAGTGGAAAGAAGAAGAAAATTTCGTTATGGAGGTGATGGATACCCAGAACATCAAAGTCCTAATTCAATGGGATAATAGATTTTGCCGTGAGCTGATTTCAAAATTCTATCTGGCAAAAGAACGGGCTCGATTGAAAGGGAAATCCAAATCCAATGACAGAACTCCCTCTGACGGCCATCAATCTGATCCAGACTCGTATGTCGCCGACGACGCTCTTCAAGCCGGTCTGAGGATTAGCCACGAAGAAGCACGAGAAGGAGAAATGTCCCGTATGCAAAACCAACAGGTTCAAGGGACCTCAGACAGACATTAGTCCCCCATCCCTCAAAAGGAAGACACTCAGGACAAATAGGAGGAATAAGCCCCTCCTGTAAAGCAAGAAGTTACTGATCATGGATACAAGCTTGTCTCTGACCAAGAAGAAGAATCTCGTGCCATCTGACGAGAGGAATCAGTCCCTCTGCCAGAGCAGGCAGAAGCTCAGACTCAACAGGAGGATTCAGTCCCTCATGTATGCCTGACTACAGAAAATAAAATAGCTCAGGAGTAATAAGTCCCTCATGTTCCCGAGACTGAAGAAGCAGCACCTACTTTCGAAGCACATGCCGCTGACAAGCCCGTACAAGATGCCCCTGCATGTCCCTCGAAGTCAGAATCCGATGGCATATTCTTGCCGGACAATAGACCATGATGCCCTCATCACCATGTGGTTCTATGTCAACTCAACGAGCCCGAGGATGAAAAGCTACGCACCTAGCTCCCCACCCAATGAGGCCCGGATAGAGAAACTCCATGCAATCGGCCGACAGACTGTATTCATGCAGGATGCAGTGAAGGCATGGTATGATGTCGGAAAATAGCTCGATTAGATGCGAGAGACAGCCCAGGATGAGCTCTTTGGCCTGAAGAATGCAATATCTAACATTGAGGATGCATTCCGTCTAATGCCTAATGCATTATGGAAAGCGCTCAGTCAACTACAGGTGTATTAGGAGAGACTCCTTAGGCAAGAACAGGAGAAGATCAGAATATCCGAAGCCAAGACTATCGCCGCCCTTCAAGAGACTGGATCCAGACTATCAGGACATGACCAGAAAACCACGCTATTTCTTAGAACTTGCCTACGAGCAGTTCACATTTTTAGACTAAGTGCTGAAGATCAAATCATTCGACAGAAGACCAAGAGTCAGCCTCTCTGGATCAAGAAGTTATTTAAAGAGGTTTTGGCATTATCAAAAAGGGGGAAATTGTTGGGATAAACAATCCTGTATCTTGTTTTGATAATGGCCATCATATAGCAAAGGAGCCGAAATGCCGCTAAGTATGGAAGCTGTTTGGAATCTCCATACAGCCCCTTCCATACAACATTGTAGATAGTCTATACTACAGAGTCTACAGCTACAGCAATAAAGACGTAACATGTTGGATACAGCATACATGCTGAAAGTGTTGGGAAAATAAACACTTATCCAACAGGACTGAAGACCGCTGCAACAGAATCTACTTTTTTCACAAAGTCAAAACACCATTTTGAAAGAAGTATCTAAATACTGATTGGATAAAGTATGTAAATCCAACCGATAAAGAATCTTTAGACAAGGAGCAAAATCCAGATCAAGCATCTTGAAAGTCAAACAGCCAATCAGAATGGACTTCTGCTCACCAACCAGCCAACGAGATATACAAGTATCAACAATCGAAAAGTGAAGAAAATTGAATACTGATATTTATACGTGAACAAACACAGAAAACAGTATATCAAGTGTGCAAGAGCAAAACATATTTCTTTGCGCGTACTGCAATACCTGAGAGAAGAAATATATTAGTCCTCAACGTGAACAACACATCATCAGCCTAATCTCATCAAGCATTCAAGCTGATGTTCAAAACCGGTGATTTTACCTTTACGAAGAAAACCATCATCCCTGTGTGGACTGAATATCCTTTCTTATTTGGACCTGTGTTGGAAGAATAGCATTATAGACGAAGCTTCGAACTGTGTGTGAAGAAGCAAGTCAAGAAATAGATCAAGCCAATTTGTGTGAACGGCCCAAAGCTTCGCTCCCTGTATTAATTTGGGTGAATGATATAGAGACAGGTTTAGTTATAGTCACATAGTGTGTACGTAGTGATTATAATAAACGTTTTACTCCTGTGTGGAGGACTAGTGGACGTAGAGGGGTTTACCTCAAACCACTTTAAACTATGTGTTATTTACCTTCTGCCTCTATTATTTTCCTTACGGTGATTTATATAAGTATACATTGCAAAACCCTGTACGCACTAAGCAAACAGGAGAAAGACTACTTGCTAATTTACAGCTACTCACTTAAACGAACTTCCGCTATGCACTGATATTTTAAAACCGTACATCTTGTTGTACTATTACTTTCCAAGCTGTATATTGTATACTTAGTGACCAACAATCGACTTGTCATGCTAAGAGCAAACGATACATCTGGTCGAGTACAAGTCATGGCATACATGATCGACCCAATACCCAGAGCATATGAAATCTTTCTCATGCGGGCTCGTTCATCAGGAGTCCAAAGACTCTAAGTCGTACTCAGATGAATGCCATGTGACATTGGCAGGAGTCCTCTCTTGTAGTCCTACATACTAATGTTCTTAAAGATATTGTTAATGTAGGTACTCCTACATTGAAATCTCTCTCATGCGGGCTCGTTCATCAGGAGTCCAAAGACTCTAAGCCGTACTCAGATGAATGCCATGTGACATTGGCAGGAGTCCCCTCTTGTAGTCCTACATACTAATGTTCTTTGATCTATCTCTATAGATTTTTATCCCAAGAATATAAGCAGCTTCTCCTAAGTTGTTCATGGAAAAACAACTTCCCAACCAAGTCTTGACTGTCTGCAAGATGGGTATGTCATGTTCAATGAGTAATATGTCATCTACATATAATACTAGTAAAACAACTATGCTCCTACTAGCGTTCTTGTACACACATAGTTCATCTTCATTTTGAATAAACCTAAACTCTTTGATAGTTTCATCAAAACGAAGATTCCAGATCCAAGAATCCTGCTTCAACCCACAAATGGATCTTTGAAGCAAACCTTTTTAGAATTTATGGATGAACAAAAAACCTTTAGGTTGTGCCATGTATGTACACATCCTCGAGTAAGTTTCCATTAAGAAAAATTTTTTTGACATCCATTTGCCATATCTCATAATTATAGTATGCGGCAATAGCAAATAAAAACATAACTGATTTAAGCATGACTACTGGTGAAAAGATCTCATCATTGTCAACACCATGTGTCTGTCTATAACCTTTTGCAACTAGTTTAGATTTATAGGCTTTCCGATTATCATCCATGTCTTTCTTATTTTTGAAGATCCATTTACACCCAATGGTTTTGACACTTTCAGGTGGATCTATCAAGTTCCAATCTTAATTGTCGTACATGGACTGCACTCCGACCTCATGGCCTCTAGCCATTCCTCAGACTCTGGTCCTGAAGCAGCTTCTGTATAGGTACTAGGCTCATCATCTAAGAGTGTTGTGTCATCGTCCTCTGTCACAAGATAACCATATCTCTCAGGTTCATGTTTTTAGGAGTATGCCATCGAATGCCACTCAGAGGATGTTGAGTGAGGGCATTGTACTTGTTATTATGTAAATCATCAATATAAGGCAATGGATGTTTCTTTCTTTACTAGTAGTTACTGGCATTCCTAACTCGTAAATATACATGTAGAAACTAGTCCGTGTATTTGAGAGAAAAACGTTCCACTCCTTATTGGATAAGGGGGTCGGCACTGGAAAGGTTTATAGCCCAAATACTTAATCGTTCGCAAGTCGATGAAACTTGACTGGGCGTTAAGTTTATGTGAAGACTTGTATGACATGTTTTTTGACAAAGAGAGTGCCTGTCGAACACTAATGGTTAGTGGGAGCACACGTTATAGGTATGTTAATTAGATTAGTATACTCGAACCGACTCACCCTCGATTCGTCACACGGATCTCACTCCGGGATAGTCAATGATGGAATCGAAAGGTTGTGATAGGTATTCGTGAATCTTCGACTTGAGGATTTAGTAGGGATGTGCTTGTGACGTCAAGATTTTCATTAGAGTAGTTCGACCCTATAAACCGGAAGGCGGGGGTCAACCTCGACGTGCATCTTGATGGGCAAGTAGCAGGTCCTACTGAATACCAAGATAGAATTCTTTCTCCTGTTAGTGAACCGGTTATATGTCCTATGAGGTTATTGGCAGATGAGATCTTAAGTCTTTGGCCAAAGCATTGGAGCTAGTTGTATTAGATACACGAGAGCTCGATGATCTCGATTTGCATTAACGCATGCATAGCGTCAAGTACAGATGGGGTTTGACTGACCGTGACCCTATAACTTTATCGGGATATTTGAAAGAAGGGTTTATACGTATACTGGTATTCACGACATAATGGTTCTTGAATGATCCCAATCATTCGTTCTCAGTCGGGGTACAGTGTAGGCCACCAGGCTGGCTAGGTGGTGCTACTACTCTTTGGTTCCTCCCATTGCTGACTGAGACGGACCTACCGAGTCGCGCATTAGGATTGACGATAGAATGAATCGAGCTTGTTCTCTCATTATAAATATTAGATATTGGATATCTAATTTATTGGACATTGGATGTCTAATTAATTTGAGACATTAGATGTCTAAATCGATTTATTGGATAAATTGATATACGGCCTAATGAATTAAATATATCACTGGGTGATTAATTTAATTCATGAATATTATTATTTCTTGGAGAAATTAATTATGTTATCATGTATTGATATGATTAATTGATTGGATTAATTGATCGATATAAATACATCGGAACGGAATCGGAGTTTATCTATTTGGACTCTCGGGAGTCCGAAACGAATCGAACTCGTCCGATTTCTTCTAGAGGCCGGCTCCCACCTTGATTTCTTACCTTGATCATAGTCTTGTTTTCTTGTTGGAAGATTTTGACATATGAGATTTCATATCTCTTATAATAAGGGAAAAGGAGATTTTGTGGGTGGAATTATCTTGTGAATGATTTTGTAGACCAAAATAAAAACACTCTTTCTCTTCTCCTTGTGCACCTCACGGCAGATTCATTTTCAAGAGAGAGGGAAGAGAAAACTTTGTGTTCATTTACATTTTATTAGAGAAAAATATTGAGAGAGATATTCTACACTTAGAGTGTAATAATAAAAGCTTCATCACTTGATTCTAGCCGTAACCTTAGAGGTTAATCAATTGTTGTTATTCCGGTCATTTTTCCGGCGCGTGGCAAGTGGAGACGCGGTGCTTTAGGCGTTAGATCGTTCAAGGACTTGGAGCGGATCGGATACGTAGAGATCAAGCAAAGCTTGGGGAATAGCTCAAGAGAAGGTTATCCATCTAATCAACGGACTACAAGGGTGAGTTTCTATATCTCTTGTGAATTCATTTTTGATATTCGTATATACATAGCTCGATCGATCCTCGTAGGGATTCGGATCGAATTAATTTTTGTTTTACCGCTTCCACTGGGCCTTCGTTTTTGGCACCGAATCCCAACACATGTCGCACCCTATCAAATATGGGAGGAACTTTTGTACTTTGAATTGTCTCCTCAACTAATTATTGTGTCTGTTCAGTTTCCATCAGTGAATCAATGTCTTATTGTGGTTCTCGAGTTTCCTCGGGTATTACTTTTCTCCCACTTTCTCTTTTAGAAATAAATTCCCTTTCTAAGAAGACAGCATTTCGAGCAACAAATACTTTGTTCTTTGCGGGTTTATAAAAGTAGTATCCTTTAGTTTCCTTAGGATATCCCACAAATAAACATCTTTCAGATCTGGACGCCAATTTGTCAAACACTTGCCGTCTTACGAACACTTCGTAACCCCAGATCTTCAGAAAATACAAGTTTGGTCTCTTACCAGTCCATTTCTCAAATGGTGTCTTTTCAACTGCTTTGGATGGAACATGATTAAGGGTGAATGCTGTTGTTTCTAAGGAGTGGCCCCAAAATAATAATGGAAGATCCGTTCGACTCATCATGGATCGAACCATATCTAATAAAGTTTGATTCCTCCTCTCGGAGACGCCGTTATGTTGAGGTGTTTCAGGAGGAGTATGTTGTGAAACAATTCCACAACTCCTAAGATGATCATCGAATTCTTGGCTCAAGTATTCGCCACATCGATCTGATTGAGGGAATTTAATTATCTTGCCAAGTTGATTCTGTATTTCACTCTGGAATATCTTGAACATTTCAAAAGATTCATGTTTATGCTTCATATGATAAACATATCCATACCTACTAAGATCATCAGCATAGTGATGAAGTATTGGTATGCACCTCTAGCATGGGTGCTAGCACGTCCGCATACATCAGTATGTACTAGGTCTAATAGATCACTAGCCCTTTCTCATGACTGGTGAAAGGATTCTTCGTCATCTTGACCAATAAACGAGATTCGCATGTCCCATATGACTCATAGTCAAAGGAGTCTAAAAGTCCATCATGATGGAGTTTAGAAATGCGTTTCTCATTTATATGGCCAAGTCGACAGTGTGATAAGTAAGTCGGATTATAATCATTGAGCTTAGGTTTCTTGGTTGTAATGTTATAGTCTTCCAAAGTATTGGACTCATCTAGATCAATATTGTAAAGGCCAGTATATAAATTTGCAGTACCATAAAAGCAAGTCATCCAAAAAAATACGAATAATCTGATTCTTAATAAGAAAACTGTAACCTTCACAATCTAATGTAGAAATTGAAATGATATTCCTATTCATAGCAGGAACATAATAGCAATTGTTCAAAACTAACAAAAGCCCATGGTGTAAAACTAGATCTCTAATGCTTCTCAACCCCTACACATTTGTACAAATGTGAGATCCACATCGAACATCCAATACCTAGGAGTTAGAAGTAGATAAGTTAACTTCTATAATAAATATACCTGTGGTAGTCTCACTACTCTTGATACACTTTAGCTCTTCTAAGTAAACCTTGCAATTTCTCTTCTAGTGTCATAGTTTATTGCATTGATTATAGTTTCCATCTTTGGGAGCTTTTGCCTTGAAAGTCGGCTTAGTTGGGTCTTTAACTTTGGCAACTTTTTCTTTGTCTTGAAGAACTTCCATTTGTTGACCATCAACACGTGGTTTGGTTTCTTCTTAATATTTTGCTCAGCCGTTTTAAGCATCCCATGCAGCTCATTAATGGACTTATCCATATCATTCATATTATATTTCATAATGAACCGACCTAAAGTACTATCTGGTAATGAGATTAGGATCATATCCATGGAGTGCTCCTTAGAAAGTGGAGAACCAAGCCTATCATGATGATCAATTTATCCTTTCATCTTGAGTACATGAGCGCTGATAGATCTCCTCAACCATCTCGCAAGCATACAAGGCTTGAAAGGTATCATACCTTTCTTACCTAACGTACTTTCAGAAAGTCTCCTTGAGGTGATCGTCAAGCTCATAAGCTTCCATTTCTTCCAGATTCTTCTGAAGTTCTGGATAAATGGTAGCTAACATATGACAACTGCCATCAATCACAATGTTTTTTCTATTTTTTTTTGTTGCTTTATTAGCATTGTCAGCAGGCTCATCGAGAATTTCTTCCTCAAGAACTTACAACTTTATTTCTAGCTTGAGAACTATTCTCAAGCTATGGATCCAATCCAGATAGTTGATGTCGTTTTCTTTAAGATTGTACTTCTCAAGAACGGATCACAGTCAAATGGTGAATTTGTTGTTTGATGCCATTCTCTTATTTACAAATTTTAAATATGCAAAGTATTTAGTCATATTTCTATTTATTGGAAAATACTCCCACTAAAACAGAATATCCTCAATTACAACATCTATAATTTTAGTGGGCTAAGACCGCATTTTGCCTAATTTTAAACTCAGCTTTGGCATGACGCCTGGAATTGAGCTACTTTAGGTGGATAAGTCTTTATCGATTACATCATATGTAACTCTTAGATTATACTTGTGGGATTTTGCATCTTATGCCCAAGCATGTTATAATCCCATATATGCCTTAAGGTTCAAAAATATTTTGAATTCTTAGTTCATTAAAACTCATAGGTATCACAATTACATATCATACCTTATTACAATAATCCGAGCATCCATCTTTGGCATGACCTTCTCAAGATGATCGAAGTCTTGATAGGTATTTTAATTGAATGGCATTAAAATTTTAACAAGGGGTTTTATCTTATGTTTCATGCCTATGTTCGCTAACATACATCTAAACATACATCACATCACATACATGCATAAATTTGAACATACATAGCATCATATGACATAATAAAGTATAGGACCGTGTATAGCATGACCATAACCCTAACGTGATTTTCATGAGCCAACAGGAAAATCACAATGGTCAATCTAAAGGGTATAATTGGTCTTCCTTGATCTTCCAACTTTTTGGAACGTTATATGCGATCAATTGGCTCCTTCAGTCCGTCCTTCATATCCTTATTGTCTTCATTACATTCATTACATTAATGAAAAACATTAGAAGAGGGCAAACAACACGCATGCCGTAATTAATAATAATAAATTAATTGACGACTCGCAGGCCATAAAGCCAATTATATATAAACGACACACAGGCCATAAAACCAACCCAAAATTAAACTGAAACATCCAATCATATTGGTCAATTTATGGTCATTCCATATACCAAACATATATTAAAATTAATTATCATATAATTAATAAACACACAATATGAATCTGCCTGATAATCAGATATACGATAATGACCCGTGCAAAAGTCAACAATCTAATATATTAGGCCAGATGTTGGCGCTTCCCCTTGTTGTACATGTCCGAGTTCGAATCCCGCCGGCTGCAACATATTTGTTTTTGTAGCAATTTTTTAGCATTAAGTCCATCTAAGAAAGCTGAACACTCAAATGCTAACACAATAGTCACAACAAGGCGATGCAAGAAAATAGCTCAGACGACCCATTGGGTGCGAGTGTTGTGAGATCGATTCCTGGTTGTCCCCCATAATCATTTTTACTGATTTTCACAACGACTCGCAGCCCTGTTCTGTGGTACACAACCCGACCCAGACCCGTGTCGGTCTGATCCGTTTCACTGTGCTGTTCAGAATAGTTCTAGACAATAGATTTTGTGACAAACAGTCCAAAAAATTGAGTTTCTAACAATCCGATTTAATCAAATTAAACCAGAAAAAATATTTATAAAATCTCTGTTTTATAAATATGATCAAGAACACAATTCATATATTCAAAATATATAATCATGAACTACATAAATGCAGGGAAGTAGTTATCGAAAAACCCAGATGAGGATCTTCATGCACTAATTTTAATTGATTTAATAAAGAGTTCATCGAATTGCATTAATCTGGACACGAACAATTTGCACAAACCGGATTTCTAGATCCTTACGAATAAGGTTAATAAACAGTACAATAGATGATTCCTTCCTAGAAGGATTGTACTGTTGATCAAGATCACCTAAGGAAAGAACACTGGATGGTCGAACCGGGACTTCTTGGACAAGAAAGGGGCAACCGATTTTAGAAGAGGGTATGGGTCATTTTTAACTTGTTTCTCTTGTGACAACTCCTTGCCCAAGACCCTTTATTTATACTAAGTAAACCCTAGAGCTAAAACTCTAGTATTTGCTCAGTTACCCCATAACTTATTAGATAATACAATATATATACTATCTTATATTATATATAATACTTATTATTTAATCCTCTAATAAATATAATATCCAATATTATATTTACCTTTCTCAGTTGATATAATTAAATAATATAATATATAATATCTTATATTATACAGTACTCATTATTTAATTTCTTAATAAAATATAATATCTAATATTATATATATTAATTATTCTTGCTTGTCTTTAATTGTCGTACATGTGATCCAAAAGGCTTATATTATGTTGGCAATTATTTAATATATTATTAAATGATAAATCACAAGCGGTCTGTAGCAAGATATTATGACTACCCAAATAATATAAGTTTATAGTCCATTAAACAATTTAACGTGTCAAATCCCTTTGTCGCACGATATCATATTTGAACTAAGTCATAGAAGCTGTCATATATATTATGTTTAAATGCTTTCTCGATCTTAAATAGACTGATTGAATCATATGACTCTTCATTGTGAGCATGGCCATGCATTTCCTATAGTCCTACTTATTGAGGGGACCAGCAGATCTCTCTGTGTCTAAATAGAGGTGCAAATCCCTATCTTTGTTATTCATTGCCCTCTACATGACTCCTACTAATCTCGATTGCTAATCTTTATGATCACCATGTATCAGATGATGTTGGATTAGGTCAAGGCATAGTAGTTATCATGTTGGACTCTAAGATAATCTCAGGTTCAAGGATTTATTGACATACTATTATATTAAGATTCACTTATGACAATTCCATTCAGTGATCTCAATGCGGCTCCATCCAGTATTGGGTTCTACAACCAATACCCATAAATTTGATCTGTACCATATGCATAACCATCTAATAATTACTAATTAAACTTATACTAGTATATTAATCACTTGAGTCTCCACTCTACATGATTGAACCAGGGACATATGATCTTATTATTCGTGAATAACTATATTCGATTATTATAATATTAAAACATGCACACATTATAATAATCAATGATAAATATATGTTATCAAATAACTATATGTAAATGTGATATTTTCAAATCTAGGCACATTGAATGTCCTATGGCACTATTCCCACCAAATTGACTCTATGAGTTTTTCATGTTCGACCATACTATTTTCGAAATATAAGGACATCATTCCCTAATTGACTTTCAGAAAGTCGTTTTCATCTTTCAGGTCTAAGTTAGAAAGTGAGAGTTGTAGGTTTTCTTGTTTTAAGTTCTCATGGGCTTTTGAATGGTTTCAAAATCATTTATAATTTTTCAAAAGGTATGAGATATACTTGCAGGATGATCAATATTAGAAGAGGTTGAGCTTATCTCATCATCATTGTCGTCATCTTCATCCTCATTGGCCATCAGACCTACATATGCCTTATCTTCAATTTCATCATCAGAGGAATAGCTGTCGGTTGCATCTAATAGACATTCCTTCGTCTTGCTTGGTCTAGGAATTGCTTCTGATTCCCTAATCAGTAACTTCAACTTACTTCTCCATACTCTTCGCTGCTAATACCTTTCTTGTTGTTCAACTTTCGGTAGCTTTCGATCCTTGGGATGTGGACATCCATTTGCATAGTGTTGGCCATGGGATACTAAAATAACAACTTAGAGGGGGAGCGAATAAGATGTACTCTTTCCAAAGTTAAGATTTATAGTGGAAGACTAGTGCAAGTTGGTGTGCCTACAACAACTAAAGGATCTCCTATTAGGTTAGTTCTTATAAGGTTTTTCAGAGTACGTGTATTTAAATCACAGGCAGTAAGCAGTAAATAAAGCAAGTGATGACACAGGACTTAATGTGGTTCGAGGCAACATCCTCTACATCCCCAGGTCCTCCACACATGAGGGGTGTTCATTAAAATCAAGGCGTACACAACTATATGATTTTAACTAAACACGTCATTGTATCTTCACACAGATTAATACACCTAAATGTAGCTTAAGTCGTGACTATAGGCTTCTTTGAACTAGCTTCTTCTCCCATAGATTGAATCTTCGTTCTAAACCCTCTTCGTCCCACATGTAATATCCGTACTTTCCATTTATAGTAATTCTTATTTTTAGTGTATTTCCATTCTGGGAGACTCGATTGTAACTGATTTGCTATTCTGAAACTATTTTGTTCTGCATCCATGACCATCCGGACGAGTTTCAGAGTTGTTTTTACAAGTTTTCACTTATTGTGTAACTTTTCCGTGTTTAGGCTCAATTCTCGTAAATCTCCTTCTAATCTGACGTTTCGATACTTCTGCTAGTTCCTTTAATATTTCTGGACATGATGCAACTTTCTGAAATTGTTAGCTGGCCACGAGTCGTTATTCTCGAGAGTTTGGGTCATTTTGTAATTTTTCACAGTTTTGGGTACCAATATTAGAATTGTTGTTCGTTCCAACGGATGGTTGGAATCATATGTTTGGATGGGGAGATTGAGCTTGCATGTTGTTGTTTCTTATTTTTGTTTCGTTATGCGTTGGTAGCTATCGAGTTTTATGCCTTTCGAGTCATGTGCAGTCTGACCGAGATTCACAACCATACTCTGTACCAGAACAGTTAACGCACACTAACATTATATATATAGCGCGGGCTAAGATGGTATCTATAGCGTATGCTAAACTCATATGTAGCGTGCGTGAATCAGGCCGGAGATTAAGCCTTGGCTTCTGAGGTGAGTTGTTTAATGTACGTTATTCATTTCATTGCGTATGCTAATTAGTCGATTAGCATACGTTATCGTATTGTTGCGCATGCTAATGCTTATAGGCAGAATACTCTGGAATTGGACAGAAGGCTCAGTGATTCTGGACTAAACCAGGTAGCGTATGCTAACGCAGCAGTAACTTATGCTAAATACAAACCTTAGCGCACGCTAAGCTGGCATCAACATACGCTAATGGGAGGAGAGAAGGCTCTGGACTGCTTGTTGTCCAGAATAGCGTATGCTACGCAATGTATATAGCATACACTACCTGTTGTCAGTATAAATAGGACATAAGCAGTTAAATTCGTTATTTTCCTATCTTCTTCTCTTTCTTGGCAAACTTGAGATGATTTGGACATGATGCAGTTAAATTCGTTATTTTCATCATCCTTCAATAATATCGAGGTTCCAACACATCTTTGCAACTTCTTTCTCCATCTTAATCAAGGTATTCTTCGTGGAACCCTAGTTTTTAGGATTTTGGGGGTTTTGTGATGAATTCATATTTCTGAATCTATTTAGCCCAGATTGTTGTTATATTTCGATAGTATGCTCGTAATCCTTAGTTTTCCTTTTTTTGTGAACTGAAATTCTGTTTTTCCATCGTTGATCGATTACGATCATTTGCGTACTCGTAGTGTTCGAAAAATCGTTCCGAAGGGGGTATAATCTAGGATGATTCTTTTAATCCCGTAGTGTTGTAGTTAATTGAATATCATTGTGTGCTAGGAACGAAACTTTGGAGTGAGTTTGTATCGTAGCGTCTCCGTTCACCATTTCTTCGCATCGTATTATTCAAGGAAAGTACATGTATTACATTTCGTTATGTGTGTTACGGTTTCGATATGATTATGAACTGTGATATCGTGTGTGTGTGTTGATGTTCTTCCACCCAAGGATGATTCGACAGGACCTCTAATGGCCGATACTAATGGGTACGTCTGCGGGAGTGGTTTCCCACCCAGGGACGGTCCGATGGGGCCTTTGGGGCTCGATACTAATGGGTACGGCCATGGGTTACCAAGTGTGGACGGTTGTGATGTTGAAATTTCTTGATATGCTGTTTGATGCAAATGTGATATTCCGGAATATTGAATTCAAATGCTTTCCAAATTAATTGATTGTGTTGGATAGTATTTGTATATAATGTAGTGTAATTGTGTACTTGCACTAGCTATTCGAATTTTAACCCCTTAAATGGGGGAAATGCGTTCCATGCATTTCAGGTACCGGGCGAACTGAGGAGCCAGCAAGGTAACCGCATGCAAATCATGGTCAAGCATGATGATGAGGCTCGATTATATGTTAATTATGTTGTTTTATGCCTACATGGTTTGATGGAGTTAGTCGATAAACTGGTTATTATTTTGAGGAAGTTGTTAAGTCCCCTACGTGGGCAATGAACTCATTTTACTTTCTGTTTTTCTAAAGTTGAAATAAAATATTTTGGCCAAGGCCACAGCCCTATTTATTATGATTAATGTGCCTTTATGGGATACATTGTGACTTAAGTGTCATGTGCTATCCTAGTAGACCTTGTTTAAGGTTCTACGGCGTGGAATGTCCCTTATGATATTTGGGGTGTTATATTTATTGTATCAGAGCCTTAGGTTGTGAATACCATTGTTGTAGGTTAATTTGGGTCTGTCAGTTGTGTCGTAAGAGTCAGTGGTTGAGCCTAATATCATCGTGCTACCATCTCTTCATGCGACCTGTGGCTGTAAGTCTTCTCAAACTATTACGTTCTGTATTATTTCTCTTGCGTGAATTGGAATTGTGAGTTGGGGTACCAACTTTATAAATTGTAAATTTTGCTGATGTTGTTCTTTTCAATTGTTATTCTTCAGTATGTTGAGAGGCCGTGGTAGACCATCTAGGGGATGCGGCCGAGGCCATGGTCGTGGTGCTAATAGTGAGGAAGTTCCGCTTTCTCAGTCATCTGCTGATTTGGCCCCTCATTCAGTGCCGAATACTCTGCCCCTGAGTCCAGATGGGCAACAGGATTTATCTGTCAGTCAGGGCCAAACATCAGGTAATAATACCGACACTGGAGCTACTGCTATACTTCAGTAGTTGGTGGCTCAGCAAGCTCAGATAGCTCAAGGTGGGCATCAGAATCCGCGGTTTCGGAGGACGAAGCTAGTAAATGGCTTCAGAAAGTGACTAAGATGCACCCCCTCATTTTGCTGGTTCTACTGACTCCCTAGGTTGGGAGAATTTATCTTTTTCATTTGGGTAGGACGTTCGATGTTGTAGCTTGTCCCCATGACAGAAACCAAACCAAACCAAACATACCCAGTATATCCCGCTCAGAGCAGGGTCTGGGGAGGGTAAGATGTACGCAGACCATGCCCCTACTTATTACGGTAGGGAGGCTGTTTCCGTGAAGACCCCCAGCTTAGTGCACAACAGAATCTTGTGTGATAAATACAAAGGAAAACATATGATTCGAAAAAGCTCGAGACCATACCTGAGCCCATGGATTGATCCACATGGGACTTACCTAAGCAGAATTTGGCTACTTCACTCCCGATGAACGCTGCTCTAACAAAACAGAGGTTGGCTCTGCGCACAACTCCCTGTCAAAAATACACCACACGCAAAGACAATAGGATAAAATATACAATAAAAGTAAAAATGCAATGCTCTAGGTCAAAGCTAACCGAGACAACCCAACCCTGAGGCTCTCAACTACAGCACCGCTGCCTTCAAAAGAATCCACAACTCGATCCGCGCCCAAGCGCACCTATCAACCATATGGTCTCGTAAAGGTTTAAGGCCTTCAAATATAATCTCGGTTGCTCCTCCCACATCCTCCTCCCGCCTCCTCCTCTCCCCGACAACCATTAAACTCTCGACCCTCCTCACCGGAGCAGATGCCTGCCTCCTGCGGACGTGGCCAAACCATCTCAATCTCCCTTCCCTAACTTTTACTGAAATGGGCGCCACTTCCAGCGCGTTCCTGAAAACCCCATTCGCAATTCTATCTAACATTGTGCGACCACACAACCAACGTAACATTCTCATTTCGGCAACTTCCAACTTTCTCTCAAGTGACTTTTTCATCGCCCAACATTCGGATCCATACAACATTGCAGGCCGGATTGCCGCTCTATACAATTTACCCTTCAACTTTAGAGGGATTTTCTTGTCGCACAGGACCCCTGTCGCTGCTCTCCACCTTAGCCACCCCGCCTTGATGCGATGCGTGACATCATCTTCACACTCACCTTCCTTCTGAATGATCGAACCCAATTACTTGAACTTATCCGTACGGGGTACGATCTGATCCGCAATCTTTACCTCAACATCTTCCTCGTTGGCCTCACCACTAAAGTTACACCAGAGATACTCGGTCTCAGACTGGCTCACACGCAAGCCATGGGATTCTAACTTATCCCTCCAAAGCTCCAACTTCGGGTTCACCTCCCTCCTCGACTCCGCGACTAACACAATGTCGTCAGCAAAAAGCATGCACCACGGGATGCCATCTTGAATCCCTCATGAAATGACATCAAGGATTAGAGCGAAGAGAAGAGGACTTAGCGCCGACCCCTGGTGTAGCCCTATCTCAACCGGAAAATACTGGGTGTCACCAACTAGGGTCCTAACGCACGTCCTAGCTTGGGAGTACATGTCTTGGATTGCCCTAACGAACGACAACGACACCCTCCTCTCTACTAGGCTCCTCCAAATAACATCGCGCGGGATGATATCATAAGCCTTCTCTAGATCTATGTACACCATATGGAGGTCCTTATGCCGCTCTCTAAACATCTCCATAAGGCGTCTAACGAGATGAATGGCCTCAGTCGTGGACCTCAACGGCATGAAGCCAAATTGGTTCTCTGAGATCTCCACTTCTCTTCCAACCCTGCATTCCACCACTCTTTCCCAAAGTTTCATAGTATGACTGGGGAGTTTAATACCCCTATAGTTACTACAACTCTGAGCATCGCCTTTGTTCTTGAAAAAAGGCAAGACAATACTATGCCTCCACTCTGTCGGCATCTTAGAGCCTTTGAGGAGGATGTTGAACAGCTCTGCTGGCCACTGAACACCGACTTCCCCCAGACAAAGCCACACCTCAATAGGGATTTGATCTGGGCCTAAAGCCTTAACTCTAGCCATTTTCATTAGGGCACCCTTTACTTCCTCCTTGCTTATGCTCTCACAGGAACTAAATGAACGAGCAGAAGATAGACTAACTCCTTGCACCACCGAGTCACTACCTCTAGCCTCATTGAAAAGTTCTAAAAAATACCTATTCCACCGCTCCTTAATAGCCACATTGTTCACTAACACTTGACCCAAATCATCCTTAATAAACTTAACGGGACCCAGGTCGTGCCGCCCTCTTTCCCTAGCTTTCGGTAGTTTAAAAATAGCATTCGCTCCTTCTTTGGTGTCTAGGCGCTTGTACATCTCCTCGTAAGCGTCACATTTAGCCTTAGCCACTGCCTTCTTAGCCTCTCTTTTCACCACCTTGTACGCTACAAACTTCAAGATTCTCTCCTCCCCATCACTAACTGACAAAAGCTCCTTAAATAGCACATCTATTGCTCAATAGCTCCTGGATAAGGAAGCTTCAGAGTGGTGGGAGGTCGTGATGCCCAGTGATCGTATAGCCACCTCGAATTAGTTTAAGACCACTATGGAAGCGGAATACTGTCGATCACCAGTCCGGGAGCATAGGATTGTGGAGTTCTTTACTGCTATGCCTCAGGATGTACCGATCTCTCAGGCCATCATCACATATAACCACCAGTTGGGATACGTGAAAGAGCACGTGAGAACTGAGGCTAATAAGATCCGCTACTTCAATATGCGCATGAAGCCGCATATTAGACAGAGCATGGAACCACTCATGTGTGCCACATTGAAGGATTAACAAGATCGTGCTCTAGCCATTGAGATGGCAGTTCTGAAGTCAGAGTCTGGTTCCGAGGCGAAGAAACAGAAGACTTCGGGTAACTTTGCAGCCGACAAGGGGAATTAGATTTCTAAGTCATTATTTGCTCCCACACCGAGAAATAGATCATTTCATCAGGATGGAGGTTCCCAGAGTGACCATCCATCTCACTCCTCAGTTCCTGGTGGTAAAGCTTGCTTTAACTGCAGTCGTACCGAGCACGTAGTGAAAGATTGTCCATTTCTGTTAGTTAATTTCTTCACATGCGGGCAGAGTGGGCATCGAGTAGTTAACTGTGAGAGGGCTACCACGGCATCCAGAGCTCCGACTTTTGATGCATATAGAAGGAGCATAGTGTTGATCAGAGGACTTCAGTCACTCAGGTCCCTCAGAGTTCAGGTTGTGGTAGAGGTCAGGGTCAGTTAGACCGCCGTGCAGTATCGAGTTCGGGCTTAGTACACCCTCGTATATATCAGATGAGGTGAACAGAGGATGCAGATGCTCTGATGGCATCAAGTACCACTCGATCCTTTCTCATCCAGTTTCAGTGCTTTTTTATTCGGGTGCTACTCATTCATTTATTGCATGGGATTGTGTGTGTTGTATTGGCATTGACTATTTATTTGAGTGTGAACCGTTTATAGTGGGTATGCCTAGTGGGGATCGTATTGTTGGGAACCGGGAAGCTAGATATTGCCCAATGAGGAACCGAGATTGCCCTCAAACCTCATTGTTGGAGACTTAAAGGGTGATGATTTGATCCTCGGAGATGATTGGCTGGATCGTCACGGTGCTATCATGGACTATCAGACACGTACTATCTCGATAGTGGCCGAGGATGGCACGGGGTATACTCTTGTGGGTTGTAAGCCGGGTAGATCAGGGAATGTGATCAGCTCCTTGAAGGCGATGAAACTTATTAAGCATATTTACGCAGGCTTTTGGTATTACGACTTGAAGGCGGAAGATGGTGGAGATGACATGTCTTCGATTCCAATTGTTAACGAATACCCTGACGTATTTCCGGATGACTTTTTGGGATTACCACCGCAGCGGGAAGTTGGGTTTCCTATTAATCTACAGCCGAATACGACTCCTATTTCTCGGGCACCATACCATATGGCACCATCAGAGATGTTGGGGATGAAGAAACAGTTGGGGGAATTGCTAGATAAAGGGTATATTCTACTGTGCATCACCTTCAGGTGCGCCTGTGCTTTTCGTCAAGAAGAATGATGGATCACTTCGTTTATGCATCGAATACTCGGAATTAAACAAGTTGACCACAAATATCATTGCCCCGGATTGATGACTTGTTTGGTCAGCTTTAGGGAGCGACAGTCTTCTCGAAGATTAATTTACCATCGGGTTACTATCGGCTGAGGATTCGGGATAGCAACATATCGAAAGATGCCTTTCGTACGAGGTATGGACATTACGAGTTTCTGGTTATGCCTTTCGGGCTAACCAATGCCCCAGTAGTGTTCATGCAGTTCATGAACAATGTTTTTATCGAGTATCTGGACAAATTTGTATTCGTCTTTATCAATGACATTCTTATTTATTCCCGGGGTCAGGAGGAGCACACTGTACATCTTTATATTGTTTTAGACATTTTGAGAGCCGAGCAGTTATATGTGAAGTTTTTCTAAATGTGAGTTTTGGCTCAAGGAAGTAACATTGCTCGGGCATGTGATATCAGCGAAGGGAGTTCGGGTTGATCCACAGAAGATAGATGCGATACTGGCATGGGAACCACCTAAGAATGTGAAAGAAGTGAGGAGTTTCCTAGGACTTATGGGCTATTACCGTAGGCTCGTTGAAGGATTTTCCAAGATTCCTCGACCACTCACGTAGTTACTTCAGAAAACTCAGAAGTTCAAGTGGAACACAGATAGGCAGGATAACTTTGATGAGTTGAAGAGACGGTTGACTACCGCACCAGTTTTAGCTTTGCCTCAGGGGAACGAGGATTTTGTGGTTTATAGTGATGCTTCGGGCCTCGGACTCGGATGTTTGTTGATGCAGATAGATAGGGTTGTTGCTTATGCGTCTCGTCATTTGAAACCTTATGAGGCAAATTACCCTACACATGATTTAGAGTTAGCGGCGCTTGAAAACTAGAGGCACTATCTTTATGGGTCGTCGTGTAAGATTTACATGGACCACAACAGTCTGAAATATATCTTCAGCCAGAAGTAACTGAACATGAGACAACGTGGGTGGCTTGAATTAATTAAGGATTACGATATGGAGATTCTTTATCATCCGGTCAAGGCTAATGTAGTGGCGGATGCATTGAGTCGTATGCCTCAAAGCAGGATCCAACGAGATATAATTTGTCAGAATATCGAATTTTGGGTTCAGAAAGTTCAGGGTCAGTTATGTGCATTAGAAATCTCTTCATCTTTGATTGATGATATCAAGGCGAGATAATATGATGACCCATTTTTAGTGCAGCTGAGAGAAGACATCAAGAAAGGGAAAGCTCCTGGGTTTGTGGTTCAGGATGATGGGATCTTGAGATTTTAAGGCAGATTGTGTATACCGTGTGATACCGAGTTGAGACAGGAAATCTTGAGAGAAGTTCATACTACGCCTTATTCCATACATCCTGGTACAAGAAAAATGTACAAGGATGTAAGGAGTAACTTCTAGTGGAGCAACTTGAAGACAGACGTTTGCGAGTTTGTGTCGAATTATTTGACCTGTCAGCAGGTTAATATCGAGCATCAGCGACCCGGGGGTTTATTGCAACCACTTACCATTCCAGAGTGGAAGTGTGGGGATATTTCTATGGATTTCATTATCAGTATGCCTAGGACTCGGACTGGAATGAACATTATTTGGTTCATTGTCGATCAAACCAAATCTGCTCATTTTCTGGGTATTAAGGATACGTGGGGACTGGAGAGATTAGCCTGGGTGTTCATTGCAGAGATCGTGAGGTTGCATGGGACTCATAAGAGTATTATTGCTGATCTAGATGGCCGGTTCGCATCACATTTTTGGCAGGTTGTTCATCGGGCATTGGGGACTGAATTGAGACAGTACATCCTACCATCCACAGATAGATGGACAGTCAAAATGGACGATTCAAACACTTGAGGATATGTTGACAACATGTTCCTTAGACTATAAAGATGATTGGGAGTCGCACTTGCTATTGATCGAGTTCACGTACAACAATAGTTGGCATGTTTCGATCAGAATGGCACCATTTGAGGCTTTATACGGAAGAAGATGCAAATTGCCGTTGTGTTGGTATGATGCATCTGAATTTATTGGCACTGAACCAGATATGGTAGTTGAGACGAGAGAGAAGATTGCCTTGATTCGTGATAGGTTGTTAATGGCTCAAAGTCAACAAAAGTCCTATGCCGACATGCATCGCCGGCTGTTAGAGTTTGAGGTTGGAGACCATGTATTACTGAAGCTGTCGCCGACTCAAGGAGTTTACCGCTTTGGTTGGAAGGGTAAACTTATCCGAGGTAATTGGACCTTTCGAGATTTTAGAGCGAGTTGGAGATCTTGCATATCAGTTGGGTTTGCTGCCGTCCTTGAGTCATGTGCATATCATATTCCATGTCTCCCAGCTTAGGAAGTATGTACCGGATCCAATCCGTGTTATCGATTTTGGATAGATTGAACTGGGTCCCGACATCACATTTGAGGAGAGACCAATTCAGATTTTAGAGCATTGGGTAAAACAACTTAGGCACAAAACCATTCCTTTGGTTAAAGTACAGTGGTCGAGACACAGATCAGAGGAAGCGACATGGAAAATAGAGGACAATATGAAGGCGAGATATCCGAGTTATTCACTTTGTAAGTTTCAGGACAAAACTTCTTTTTAGAGGGAGAGCATGTAATATCCGAATATTCCATTTTTGTAATTTCTATTTTTAGTGTATTTTCATTTCGGACGACTCGCTTGTAATTGATTTGGTATTCTGAAACTATTTTGTTTTGCATACATGACCATCCCAACAAGTTTCGGAGTTATTTTTACAAGATTTCACTTATTGTGTAACTTCTCTGCGTTTAGGATCGATTCTCGTAAATCTCGTTCTAATCTGACGTTTCGATACTTCTGCGAGTTCCTTTAATATTTCTGGACATGTTGCAACTTTATGAAATTGTTAGATAGCCCCGTGTCATTATTCTCGAGAGTTTGGGTCGTTTTGCAATTTTTCACATTTTTGGGTACCAATATTGGAATTGTTGTTCTTTCCAACGGATGGTTGGAATCATATGTTCGGATAGGGAGATTGAGCTTGCATGTTGTTGTTTCTTATTTTTGTTTCGTTATTCATTAGTAGCTATTGAGTTTTATGCCTTCCTAGTCGTGTGCCATCTGACTGAGATTCACAACTGTACTCTGTACCAGAATAGTTAATGCACGCTAACATTATATATTTATTTATATATATATATATAGCGCACGCTAAGATGGTCTCTATAGCCTACGCTAACTCATATGTACCGCGCGTTAGTCAGTCCAGACAGTAAGTCCTGGCTTCTGAGGTGAGTTGTTTAACGTACGTATTCATTCCAAATTAGTCGATTATCGTACGTTATCATACTGTTACCACGCTAATGCTTATGGGCAGAATACTCTGGAATTGGACAGAAGGATCAGTGATTTTGGACTGAACCAGGTAGCGTAAGCTAACGCAGCAGTAATGTATGCTAAATACAAACCTTAGCTCACGCTAAGCTGGCATCAACGTACATAACGGGAGGACAGAAGCCTCAGGACTACTCGTTGTACAGAATAGCATACGCGCTAGCTGTTGTCATTATAAATAGGGCAACAACAGTTAAATTGTTCATTTTTCTATCTTTTTCTCTTCCTTGGAGAATTTGCGACAAATTGGGTAGCGTAGTATGAATTACGACCGATTATCATCATCCTTCAATAAACAAGGTATTCTTCATGGAACCCTTGTTTTTCGGATCACTACGCCATAGATGGCCTACGGCAACTCCTACAAAATGTTGCAAGAAGAAAAAAAAAACGTTGCTGCAGACAAGAAAATCAAAACAGAAACACTTTTTTGGTTTTGCAACACCGCTGCCGTAGGTTCCTATAGCAACACTTCTGTCACCTACTGCAACACCGCTCCTTTTGTTACCATAAGACTGCAAGGCATCGTTAAATATAGTCTGCAGCAACATTAATCAAGTGTTGCAGCAGGTCAATTTTCTGTAAAAGTAGGGGCCCACGGATGGGGCCCACATGCTGGGCCTACCTATGGGCTTTGGGCCCATATGTAAGCCCCATCCGATGTGGGCCCCACATGTGGGTCTAATGTGGGTCCCGACTGTGGGCCCCATACCTGCCTGTTGCAACACTTTTTCCGTAAGTAACTGCAACACTATGTACCGCCTACTGCAACACTTTCCCAAAAAAAATTGACATGAAATATTTATTTATATTAATTACCAATCCATTACAATTCAGAATCCATCCATTCAAAATACAACCCACACTATCCATCCATCCAAAATATCTAACCAAATAATGCCCCTCCACACCATATAGTTATAAGTCTAACCACCAAAACAAAGACCCTACACACCATCCATATACCATAATATCTAACCAAACACATAGAGTTATAAGTCTTAAAGTACGTAATGGAAATAGTTAAACAGCTTAAATACAACGACCAAAAGCCATGAAATACAGTACTTAAAAAACAAAAAATCTAAGATGTAGCATTTCCTCCGGTAATAGGAGTGTCGTTGTCGTTATCACTTGATATTGTAGCATCTTCTCCAGCTTTTTTTCCATTTCGTCAACAACTTTTTGCCTGATTTTGGCCGTCAAGTCACTGATCTGCGAGTTTGTCGTGCCAGAAGTGGAGCATTTGTTAGACTTTTTGGAACTCTGTGACCAAATCTGATCTGCCTCCTCAGGTACCAGCTCTGGAGCTGTTGTTTTCTGCAGGAGGAAAGCATATTTGAGCACAACTGTAATAAGCAAGATAACTTATATAAATAATTTTTAACACCCCACCGGACATAATGAGTAGATATAGAGAGAAGAGAAGAAACAGAGATAACTTAAATAAATCTTGTTAAATAATAGTCTGGAATAATCAAAGTCATAAGGACTCCCGGAAGAATTCCCATCTGCTTACCCAAACCCAAAACCAAATCCTAACCCAACAATACAACCACAACCCCACACACATAATCTAAGTCCACGATGCAACCCCCAGCACATAACTCGTCCCTCGAATAGGTATTTAAGAATTCACTCGCTGGGAAAAGGACCTCTTCCGAAATATAAAAAGAGAAAATTAAAGGTCACATACATATTCCACCAAAAGAATGATTCTTCCTCTTTCCACAAAGCAAAGGCAAAAGTGGCATATGGTGAATAGCTTCTAGCAGCCTGAAGAATGAATGGGGTAGCACGTTCTCCAGATTTCGAAATGAATATCACTTTAACCTAGCACACACACACAATAATGTAATAGGATTTATTGCCCCAATAATTTATGAACCACCTCAAAAATTGAAGTAATCCATCATGTTAGAAGTTGTGTTTGTCCCACATCGCCAAATTGATGGGCTGTTAGTGTATAAATGTGAACTGAGCACCCCTGACTAGCTCTTGACGATGAGTTCTACCCAACCCAATTTATCATAGTTGTAACACCCCCAATCCACTCAGGGATATTACACGCCGTAGACCCTCTCCTCGAGGATCTACCAGGCTGATAACTAAAATCAAACATCTAAACATCGCCTTTAAGGCTAAAATGACTCAGTAGACCGACTTGGTCTTTCAATAATAACATACAACTCATTCCCAAACACATACCCACGCAGGGGTCAAAATAAAATAAACTCCTGCATAACGGGAAAAGATACCGCAATGAAAAGAAAATACAATCGACCAATACGACATCAACGGAACCTCGTGTGATTAGTATCGTTCATCTTTCATCATCCTTCGTGCCGACCCCGTGCTATGCTCCAAAACCCGAATGCAAAATAGACATCCACCCCGAATACTGGGGTTAGCAAACTCCACCGCTTTTGCTAGTGCAAGTACAAGTGCAAAAATACGAGCCATACAATACAAGTTCCAAGAACAATAATAATTAGGAATCCTCAAAGATCCAAACGTAAAGAATAGTACTTCCCGAGGCAAGAGTTTGGGTAAACATTTCCAAAACCGAAAGATCGCAAATAAGGGAAACAATTTACAAAACATTTAAAATGCCATCGAGAGTTTTAATAGAAAACAATATATGATTAAAAAATCCTACTCTATCCAAAAGATCAATAGGTCACACCAAAGGTTTTGTTTTAGCAAATAGGAAGTCAGCAACAATTTACAGTGGTCGAGCCCAACATCACGTGTCCTCAACGGACGTAATATCAACGAAACATAATCATGCACGCGCATCGCCTAGACCGGACGATACCACCGACGTCCCACTCGAGGCCTCGAAGGACCCTCCCGAGCTGGCTAGCGAAACAAATCACACACATCTCACGGTTGGATCAATCGCTTGTTGCATCCTGGCCACATGATCACATGCCATGTGCCACCGTAGATTATCTCAGGCTCTCACGGTTGGATCAATCACTTGTTGCATCCTGGCCAAATGATCACATGCCATGTGCCACCGTAGACCTTCAACCATATCCACACATTCACACAAATAACATATCATATCAAGGATATTCAAACAATTCGCCCAGAGGCATCAAACACTTAGCAAAACACCACGTCAATCCATAACGCACCGAAATGAAATAATATGCGTCCAGACACAATACCAAGTGCAACATGAACACCAAGCATATACATAGAATTCACATAGTTATCCACGAACCACACCAATCACAAAACACGCACGGTTTTGAAAGAGGGCCTTTAACGAGGCTAACCAAATCTTTTGAAAACTCATTTCAAACAAGCAAACAAATCAAGACGATCACCAATCATCATATCCACGAAACAAGAAAAGTATGGACAAGGTACTTGCCTCGAATAAGAGCAATGCGGAGAATCGACCAAAGTAGGTTGACACGAATCGATTACGAACTCGCGGACTCCACCGAACGACAATCCACAACAAGGAACTATGAACGAAAACAATAACAACGAAAATGAATTCCAAAGTACGACCCAAAGCCGCTAAATTCAAAGAACAAATGACGAAGGTTCAAGGTTTTCCCCAAAATGGCCAAGAACACGAATTGACCCGACAAAAATATGAAAACGGAATTTCAACTGTGGGATATGATCAAAGCGAATAGATAACGACAATAGAACTAACAATCTCGGATTGAAATCACGAAATCGAAACAAACCCCGAAAATATCTCAACTAGGGTTCTAACCTTACCTTGATTCAAGAAGAATGAAGGCTAGATGTTGATGAACACGAAGAAGACCCACCGAGTGATTACTCACAAAGATCGACGAAGGCTCGCCCAAAATCTACCCCAAATCGCCCAAGACGCAAAGCAGGAGGAGGAGAGGAAGAAATGACACGAAATCGGTCAACCTCGATATATAAACTGCTGAAGCTAACGTACGTAAGCCATAAGCTTTAATGTACGCTAGTGATGTTACGTACGTAATGGACAAGTTATTACGCACGTAAGAGTTAATCCAAACTCAACCGTCCGAAGACTGAACAACGTAACGCACGTAATGCGCCGTGTTACGACGCGTTAGAAGGCACGGATAGCGACGCCATCGATGAGGAATAGCGTGGCGCTAACGGGTACTCAAAGATCTACCGGATCAATCTGAACTAGGTAACGACGTAACCATTGTTGTGTTACGACGTAAGGCGGCATCGATAGCGACGCTATCTATGAAGAATAGCGTGCGCTAATCATCCGGGCAAAGATGCAATGTACCGCCAGAGATCGAATCCAAGAAGGATCGCGAACGCGATTTAACACGAATCACTACCGTCGAACAAGACAAGTAGTACAATAATAAAAACACGAGCTCAAGTTTAAAACAAGTACATGATCCTGACACTCATGAGTAGGGTAAAGCGAATACGAACACAAGTACCCAAATCTTTGGGAAATTATAAAACGGCCCAAATGCCCTAAATCACGATACGTGATCGAATACACAAACCGACGTTCACAACACGCCTAACAAAGTTAAACGGACTTACGAAACTTGAAACAGTTAGCCAACGAGATTCGCAAGAATCGAACTCAAGTGCGGAAAAGTCGCTAAAAAGCACGGAACTCAACAAAACGACACCGAAACGAACTCGGATGTCAAAAAGTGTAGAATTAATCATTCTCAGAATGCGAAACGGTCACGAGCGAGTCGTCAAAACGGACTTCGGCCGAAAAAAGAAATTTACCGAAAATCGAAAATTGCGGATATTACATTCTACCCTTCTTAAAAGAAGTTTCGTCCCGAAACTTAAAACAAGTAGGGGGAAGAAATATTCCGCCAGGAAAACTCAACGAGATACGCAAGAAACGCGTAACTAACGCCCAACGGCGAAATGTTACACACAACTCAACGGAATATACGGTGTGAAAACACGCTCCACGACGACCAACACAACGTCGCTGGTAGAGACATAATAAAACCAACAAATGACAAGCGTCATCAAATGGATAATACAATCAAGTCAATTATCCAAACAATCACAAAACACAAAGTACTTGTTACAAGAAAACACGCATACAATGAGAAAACAGAGAATAAACACAAAACCATCCACAAGGGTAATTATAAATAATTCGACTACGCCGAAATCCTCAAAACCACCCTAGGCATCTCCGTGTCCTTTCGAGCAGAGACGCAACCTCGATCCCCAAATCTCTCGGCACCGTCTCGCAATGCACGGATTGGTGACCCACCCGGCCACACTCAAACAAATTGACTAACGGTGAACGACAATTCTTCGCAGATGGCCCGCTCGACTACGCTTATAACATATCTTGAAGTGCTCACATTACTCACCGCAGGGTACTACTCCTCCGATCACGCGATCTAGGAACCATTTTGGGATGACGAGACGAAGTCCCAACCTCAAGGGGCCCACTCCGATTTCTGAAAAGTTCCCAACGGTTTTCTGCTTTCTTCGAGTCGACATACTCTGGCCGATAACTGATAGCTCATAAAGCAACGCCCTATTCTCGATAATCTCTCAAGGAAGTACAAGCGAGACTCCGCCATGTATCGGCGAATCTCCGGCTTCATCCGCCTACTAAAATGACAAATCTTGTCCTCCTCTGTCCTTACTTGATTCTCGCACATAGCCGAGCCGTTTGCTAAAATCAATAATAGCTTGAGACAATGGTACATCCCGCGGTTTCGCCGAAAAGAATTCATTAATCCTCCGATTTCTGATCGGTTCGGACAAAACTCATCTCTCATGAATTTCGAACTCGCCCACGTGACAACGCGATCTCGAGGCTTAATAGCCTCCCACCGCCTAGCGGCATCTTTGTCGAAAAGATACCGAGCTACCGACCTTACGTTCTTCCGGACAATCAACTATCTCGAAAATCTTTTCCAACTGGAAAAGCCAACCATCCGGCCTTAAAGCATCTGCAGCACTAAACGAGGGGGATTCATACGAACCACTTCTCGAAGCCACCGATTTGCACTCAGTGCCGGGTCACATCTCGTAACACGCCGAATCGCCCGAGTCAATCGAGTCATCCGAGTGGCTACTCGCTGCAAAATAGTAGCAACACCAATACCAATACCATCACCGGCGGCATGCTCTCGACCACGCGTCCGATCGCCACGACCACGACCTCGGCCCTCGGCATACTAAATAAGTAACCACTCAAAGACAACAAGGAATCATAATACATATCATATACAACAATTTCCATCGTAAAGCAACATGCATACTAAAATCATAGCAACGACGGTATCGCTCAAAGAATCTCAACGGCCCGAACGATAACCAAAGACATAATCACAAAACATCATGGAATAATCACACATATACACGAACATACCAACCCAAGCTTCAATACCACACTCGCGTGTCAACACGCAAATCACCACGAGGCGATAAACAGAAACACTACCACACCTCTCACAGAGGGCTAACAAAACATATGCGTGGCGAACGACTCAACGCTCACACCACCAATTCAATCACAATTCGGGTTAACACCGTAACGAAAGTTCAAAACCATACACGTATTTCCGGTCCGCAAACAGAATGATAGGTTTTAAAAATGAAAACCACCTTTTGAAAACAGTTGGAAACAACAGTTGATCTTGAGTATCATTTTACAAAAAGTAGTACAAACACCATTATCGAGACTTTGAAAATCATCTTGCGTTTGAACAAAAATGAGGACACCTTTCTTTTAGTGAAAAACTTTCAAAAATATTCGACCCTTGGGTCTAAGCAATCGCATTTGAAAATATCTCAAAATATTTTTGGTCCTCAACCGAAAATTTTTGAAATGTATTGCGGCATTAGAAAACACCTTGAAAACACCGCAAGAAAATAATTCGCTTTAAAAGTACGTCTCGAATTTTAATTTTCTAAGATACTCAAGGTTTTCAAAATAATTCAATGGGCTAGAATGCCCAAAAATTTCTGTAATTACACGGAACAATATGACGCCGTGTGTCCCGCGCCGAACCCACCAGCTAAAAACCATTTACAAAAACGCCAAAAAGGCCGATGACGGTAATATTTCAAAACTCACAAAATCCATTTACAAAATACTAGATTCCGTCATAAGAATTTCGCCAAAATGATCAAGGCCATAATGCCAAAACTCGGTTAAGGGAATCGATTTTGAAATAAAACTCGGTAAAATACCGAAAGCCATTACGTAAGAACTCACGCAATGGATAAAAGAAATAAAGTCAAACATGCACAAGACAGCAACACTACTCCTCATATGAACGAAAAATGGGAGTCAAACAATCACATATCACGAAATCAAAATCCATAAGAGGATTCCGTCAATTAACTCATAATAAAAAAAATAGCTCGTGTCACACGAGGCACAACACAAAGAAGGGAGACTTACATCCACAGGTCGCACGAAGATGATGATCGCCCCACGATACTAATCACAACAAACCAACTCAGACGACGCGTCGCGACACGACTCAGTCAGATAAAATCCGACGAGACAAAAACTCAATAGACACCACTGACCCAACAGCCTAGGTTTCCACAACCTGTCTCTGATACCATTTATGTAACACCCCCAATCCACTCAGGGATATTACACGCCGTAGACCCTCTCCTCGAGGATCTACCAGGCTGATAACTAAAATCAAACATCTAAACATCGCCTTTAATGTAACACCCCAAACTAGGCGGATATTACAGTGCCGTAGATCCCCAACTGGGACCCACCAGGCAAAAGAAAATGAATGAATTACACAAGATAAATGTAGTACCGAACTACATTACAGCAATAATTACTCCGATGAGGAGTTTAGTTACAACACACCAGACAATACTGACACCGGTGTATTTTATATGAAGATAAAATACACAACACCGAATGAAACGGAGTATTCAAATGAAAGTCTCAGCGGAAAATAAAGGACAATAACATGAATAATCGAAAGATCGGGGCCCCTACTAGTATCACTAGGACTCCTCGACATCAACATGCTATTCCCGTGCGTTTGCCTTGCCATGACACGAAAAACAAAATCCCCAAACGGGCCGCCATAAAGAACAACAATCCTCAAGAGTTGAAAATACACAATCATGATTATATCTGAAGTTATGAAATATCCTGCCGAAACATACGCAATCAAACATGCTATATGAATCAACTAACAAGACGGCTCAAAGGAAATGGCACCACACTACGCCCGGATGGAAATGTGTCCGTGCACAAGCCACCAACGAGTATCGATCGAATACACGTGTGGTCTTGTACCTAATCGATCTCACGAGACAATATGAATCGTGTGCACACCCAATGTGAGGCCACCAACCAACACACGACTATAATGTGCCCGACATGAAAATCCAACACATACCAACCGCACGCCAAGATGACTCCGAATGCCACGATATAACAAAAGTGATATCGAAAATGAATAATGACTCACCGAGATGGAATGGTAATGAAATAAATGACAAATTAATGAAAAGATTGGAACCGCTGCTCCTTATGATCGAAATGATTAATTGATAACAACAAGTTTTTATACGGTTAATATAATGATGAATGAATTATGATTATGAATGAACAACAACAAAAGGCATGAATATCCTTTTAACCGAGTAAGAATTAACTTACTCAACGCCGGTGACAATTATCCTTCCACGAACAATGTCCTAATTGAGATATCGGTCGCTCGAACAACCTTGAACAATTCAATTACCAACAATCCGTTCAATATACGAATCAAACACGAATATAACGAACTCAAAACGCCAATACGACTAAACCAAGTCCATTGAGGCATTAAATCAAACACGTTGCGACCGAACTCCGATTGTTTACAATCAAACCTCAATATACCAATATCAAATCCCTCAAAAAAGGTTTCAAACCCACAAAACATCTTCAATACGATTAATAATCCAAAACGAATATCCAAAAACGTGATTATAACGACAATTAATCGAAAACCCCCAATTTCAACTCGATATTCAAAGTGTTCTTGAATAATCCTTCAATAATCCAATGAATCTTTATACAAACTTATAATCATATACATATCCCTTCATATAACATGATTATAACGTCCAAAACATCTTATCTCAACACAAAATCGAAATCCAAGGTGTTGAAGAATATTACCTTTGAAGATCCAAACACTTCGATCCGATGAAAACGTGTTAAATCGACTATCCAAGCTTCCCAACGAAATAAGATGATGAAATCCGAATACACAAGTGATTGAGGATGGAAAAATACCTCTCTCAAGTCTCTCTTCGAACAAGAAGAAGAAGAGGATGAAAATGAGTAAAAATGTCCCGCCGAGTACTTAAATCGCCGGGAGTTACGGCCGTAACTCGGCCCTCTTACGGCCGTAACTTTCCAAGTCAACGGCCTTACGGCCGTAATCGCCAACTCAGACGGCCGAACTCAGCTTCGTCCAAAGCTCGCCGACAGACTTACGGCCGTAACCGCTCCTGAGTTACGGGCGTAACCCGCCTTCGTCAAAAACACCCGTCGACAGCCTTACGGCCGTACCGCACACCTTACGGCCGTAACTCGGATGATACGGCCGTATCCGGCCAACCTTACGGGCGTAACCCGCCCACGTCAAAAAAATAGCCAGACATCCTTCCTGCAGCGTACGGCCGTATCCGGCCAAGCCTTACGGCCGTACCTGCCTCGACTTACGGCCGTATGCCGCAACCCTTACGGCCGTAAGTCACCCTTGGTCGACAACACCCGAAATTAACGAACACCACTTACGGCCGTATCTCACCTTCCTTACGGCCGTAACTCACCTTCGGCCAAAATGCCTGGGCAGCCTGCTGGACCACTTACGGCCATAACCGGCCAGCCTTACGGCCGTACCCGCTGGACTTACGGCCGTATCCCAGAACCTTACGGCCGTAACTCAATGTTGGCCAAGGTGAATAAATCCGATGATTCCGATTCCTCGATACGACTGATGAATGATCCGACAAAACATACGAATGTGGAAATGAACAAGTCTAACACATGCCAAAGAATGATACTCCAGCACAAGACTACCAATCACGATGATAATGATAATACTCCCGTTCCGACACTCAAACGGAGATGAAATGACGATCGGTAACTGATACACGGTTACAACATGCCAACATTGAACGCAATTGAGTGATTCATGAATGATGAGTGATTATTAATGAGTGAGAATTACTGAGTGACAAATACAGACTGATAATTACCGAATGAAAAAGATCGAGTTACAACCGGTATTACATATTCCCCTTAAAAGAGTTTCGTCCCGAAACTAAGGGTCAAACAATTCGGGATAACTCTCCCGCATATTCTCCTCGGTTTCCCAAGTAGCCTCTTCGACTCCGTGTCTAGACCACTGAATCTGACCAAAGGAATCATCTTGTTCCTCAACTGTTTGATTTGCCGCTCCAACACTCGTACAGGACGCTCCTCGTACGGATGATCATCCGCGATCTCGATTTCACAAATCCGAAGTATGTGAGAGACGTGAAACACATTATGAATTCGCCCAACAACAGAGGTAAAGCCAATCGATAAGCTAACTCTCTTACTAGATTCAAAATCTCACACGGTAGAATCTATCTCGATCTCAACTTCCCCACTTTTCCAAACGGAAAATACCTCGACTGGGAATACCTTGACCAAAACGGGATCACCCGTATCGAACTCTAGTGGTCGATGACGACACCGCATATGATTTCGCCGACTCGAGCAACAACAGACGCCTCCCGATCAAAGCTACCTTATCCCGGCGGCTATAAGTATATCGGCTCTGCCGATTGACTCGATGGGTCGTCCCAACACAAGGGAGATCGACAACCGTAATGAATTGGGCTTCCCGATCCTCTACTAATCGAGGACGCATGCCCTCAACATGTCCTCCACTGTCCGAAAAGTCCTCTCCGATTGTCCGTCTGACCGAGGATGAAAACGGTAATGATATTAAGCCGAGTTCTCAAAGCACGATGAACTGGTTCCCTAAACGAGACACGAATCGCCCGACACGATCGTAAACAAAACTCTTAGGAGTTCCGTGCAATCTCACTAACTCTCACGAGCATTGGGTAAGTCTCTCGGGACCCCACGTATCCTTGATCTCAAGGGAATGAGCTGATTTAGATAGCGATCCACGATCACCCAGATCGTATTCATGCCACGACGACTCGTCGGCAAACTTGTGAAGAAATCCATAGAAATGTCTTCCCACTTCCATCCTGGAATAGGAAGCGATATTAGCATACTCACCGGTCGCTGATTTTCAATCTTGACTTGCTAATAGGCTAAACATCTCGAAACAAATTCCGCGACTCCTCGCTACATATTATTCCACCAGAAATGTTATTTCAAATCCTGGTACACCCTGCTAGACCCCGGATGAACCGGATAAGGGGTAGCATGAGCTTCTCTCAAGATCGAGCTCTTCAACTCATCATTCGCCGGTACGCACAACCGATTCTCAAAACTCAAGAGTCCATCCTCGTGGACCACAATTTGTGGGCTTTCCTCGTACCACATCCTCGCGGATGAGCAACAAAATGAATCAACCCCGATTCTCCCCGATTTCCTCCTCAAGTGATGATGAAATCTCTAACATACAACGCCGTCCCCGAACTTGTCAAGTCGGACCTCGATCTCGGTCTAAGGAATTCCTGCCAAGCTCCTTCGAACTCTTAAATGAGCAAGCATCCGCTCCCGAACGGACTTACGACTCAAGGCGTCGGCGACAACGTCGCCTTGCCCGGTGGTAAAGGATCTCGAGATCAAAATCTTTGATTAGTTCCAACCACCGCCTGTCGCATATTTAACTCCTTGTGAGTAAATATATACTTCATCTCCGGCGATTGGTGAATGATCGACAGTGACGCCATAAAGGTAATGACGCCAAAATTCCAACGCGAAAACCACGGTTGTTAGCTCCGGTCGTGGGTTGGATAATTAATCATCTAATCCGGGGGAACTTCGGATTTACTTAACATCTTTCGGAGGTTGCCAATCTCGGATAGCCTCCGTCTTCTGAGGGTCGACACGAACTCGCTGATGAAATTACATGCCCGAGAAAAGTCACTTGGACATCCGTAACTCACATTAAGAAAACTTCCATAAAATTGCTCGCCTCAACACATCGAGAACCTCGAAGAAGATGAACCTCGTGTTCCTCTCGGCTAAGAGAATAAATCAAAATGTCGCCGATGAAGACAACAACAACCGATCTAAAAAGTCGATGAAAACCCGATTCATTAACTCCATGAATATCGCAGTGCAATAGTTAGCCCGAACGGCATAACTACGAACTCATAATGACCATAGCGTGTATGAAACGCTGTCTCGCGATATCCGATTCTCGAATCCGCAATCGGTGATATCCAGATCTTAAGTCGATCCTGGAAAAAAATACCGAGGCTCCTGAAGTTGATCTAAAAGATCATCAATACGGGGTAAGGGATACTACTCTTGATCATTACCCCGATCAACTGCGTAATTAATACACACACGAGACGAGCCATCCTTCTCCTTGACAGATCACACTGGTGCTCCTCACGGGAACGCAATCGGTCGGAGATAACCTTTCTCGAACTACTCCTCAAGTTGAATCTTCAACTCTTGCATTCTGGTCGGGGCCATCCGATACGGTGCCTTCGATAAAGGGAACGTACCGGTTCCAACTCACTCCTGAATTCCACTACTCTATGTGAAGGCAACCAGATAACTCGTCTGTAAATACATCGTCAATCGATGACAATGATACCACGAATGATTGAACATTTCGATTGTCCTAGAATGGTCAATCGATAAAAAGAGATACCAATAATGATTGAACAACTCGATTGCCTTAGAAAGGCCAATCGATGAAAATGATACAATGAATGATTGAATAACTCGATTGCCCTAGAAAGACCAATCGATGAAAATGATACAATGAATGATTGAATAACTCGATTGCCCTAGAAAGACTAATCGATGAAAATGATACAATGAATGATTGAATAACTCGATTGCCCTGGAAAGGCCAATCGATGAAAATGATACAATGAATGATTGAATAACTCGATTGCCCTAGAAAGGCCAATCGATGAAAATGATACAATGAATGATTGAATAGTTCGATCGTGGAATCTCTCTGCCTCTGCCATAATAAAAATTCTACTGGAACAACGGGGATCACCTCCCTGAAGCACACAATCGACAACCAACGATGGAAAGATAGTGACCAAACGCTAACAATCACTGAGGATAGAATCAAGACGGTTGAACCAACAAATACTGAAAATTACATCGTCCTAAGATAAGTTCACCACGATTAGATCCATCAACCAATCGCGGTCATTAAGCTTAATTTGGTAAAATTCCGAAAATTCTTCCATCGTCAGGTAGACCGATGGTATGAAGTCCACAAGCAATAGGACTATTCCGAAATGAGTCTATTCAAGCATGATTCGAAAATGAATGAATGCGGTGTACCAGCATCAAAAGGTACACACAAGTTGAAATAAAATTACGAGTATACCTGAAATCATTCGGACCACCGATCGTCGATCCTCCTCATCATATGAATCTGGGACTTGCCGGCCCCCGAACCGGACGCTCCCGTCTGATAAGTACGAGCTCCAACTCTATTTGCTTTTATTGTCTTAAATGACGTTGACAAAGCGATCGATTCAAACGCCGATTGCTTCGGGGCACGAGATGCCGCGAGCCGACTTGGAGTCCTTTCGGCAAAAACGGGCCTTATGTCCAAAATTCCCACAATTATAGCACGTGATAGACGGTTTGGACACTCGGTGCTGAAATGACCCGGCGTTCCACAATTGAAACAGTGATGGCTTAGGCCGCTCGGGAATGAGGTCCCGCACGATTATGCGCCGTAGAAGGTCGCTCAGAAACGATAGGGCTCACACGAGGCTTCTTGAAGGTTGACTGACCGCCTTCGGATTGATTACGCTTCGTTGATTTCTTGTTGACAAATGAAGGTTGTTGTTCAGCACTTTCCTTAGCGGTGGCTCATACGGAAGAGTTCTCTCGATTAATCCGGTCGAGTGGCACAATGATGATTGAGCAACCGCACATGGGTCATCATGGCTCGCATAAAAGTGAGTGGATCAACCCGAACATCTTCTCGATCGAGCCGAGTCCCGGGCACGATTTCCCGACAGCGAGTGATTATTCCTCGGGTTTCGGCCCGCACCGCGGCCTCTTCCGTGCATCCTCGACTCTCTCTCTCCATACCGAAGTAGGAAGGTCGCATAATGATTATATTACCCGCATGATTATCACGTTATGATTACGTCATGAGATGATGAAAATGAGTATACATGCTCTAACTTAGTGATTATATGAATGATTGATCAAGTGACATGAATATCTGATGAAATTCTTGAAATGATTATTTTGAATAACTTAACAAGATTTATAATATGATCATCTAGATCGCAAAATGAGTAATGAAATGAATTAAGTGATTAATGAATTAACATGGTCGTCACGATCATTAATCGAGTAATGAAATGAATTAAGTGATTAATGAGTTAACATGATCGTCTTAATCATAATAAATGATGATGTTGAGGATTGTGAAATGATGAATGATGAATGAATGACTATTGCGAGAAATTATACCATGGCGTTAGAAATCTTACGATTCTTTGATTCGATTGGCTCGGCATTTGCACAGTCACACGTGACGCGAAAGTCCAATGATACTAGTCGATGACGATGATTTCAAATGAGACATGACTCGGAAGGTAGTATTCAAAACCACGCTCCGATACCAACTCGTAACACCCCAAACTAGGCGGATATTACGGTCGTAGATCCCCAACTGGGACCCACTGCAAAGAAAATGAATGAATTACACAAGATAAATGTAGTACCGAACTACATTACGGCAATAATTACTCCGATGAGGAGTTTAGTTACAACACACCAGACAATACTGAACCGGTGTATTTTATATGAAGATAAAATACACAACACCGAATGAAACGGAGTATTCAAATGAAAGTCTCAGCGGAAAATAAAGGACAATAACATGAATAATGAAAGATCGGGGCCCCTACTAGTATCACTAGGACTCCTCGACATCAACATGCTATTCCCGTGCGTTTGCCTTGCCATGACCTGAAAAACAAAATCCCCAAACGGGGTCGATTACAAAGAACAACAATCCTCAAGAGTTGAAAATACACAATCATGATTATATCGGAAGTTATGAAATATCCTGTCGAAACATACGCAATCAAACATGCTATATGAATCAACTAACAGTACGGCTCAAAGGAAATGGCACCACACTACGCCCGGGATGGAAATGTGTCCGTGCACAAGCCACCAACGAGTATCGATCGAATACACGCGTGGTCTTGTACCTAATCGATCTCACGAGACAATATGAATCGTGTGCACACCCAATGTGAGGCCACCAACCAACACACGACTATAATGTGCCCGACATGAAAATCCAACACATACCAACCGGCACGCCAGTATGACCCGGAATGCCACGATATAACAAAAGTGACATCGAAAATGAATAATGACTCACCGAGATGGAATGGTAATGAAATAAATGACAGCTCAATGAAAAGATTGGAACCGTCGTTCCTTATGACTGAAATGATTAATTGATAACAACAAGTTTTTATACGGTTAATATAATGATGAATGAATTATGATTATGAATGAACAACAACAAAAGGCATGAATATCCTTTTAACCGAGTAAGAATTAACTTACTCAACGCCGGTGACAATTATCCTTCCACGAACAATGTCCTAATTGAGATATCGGTCGCTCGAACAACCTTGAACAATTCAATTACCAAGAATCCATTCAATATACGAATCAAACACGAATATAACGAACTCAAAACGCCAATACGACTAAACCAAGTCCATTGAGGCATTAAATCAAACACGTTGCGACCGAACTCCGATTGTTTACAATCAAACCTCAATATACCAATATCAAATCCCTCAAAAAAGGTTTCAAACCCACAAAACATCTTCAATACGATTAATAATCCAAAACGAATATCCAAAAACGTGATTATAACGACAATTAATCGAAAACCCCCAATTTCAACTCGATATTCAAAGTGTTCTTGAATAATCCTTCAATAATCCAATGAATCTTTATACAAACTTATAATCATATACATATCCCTTCATATAACATGATTATAACGTCCAAAACATCTTATCTCAACACAAAATCGAAATCCAAGGTGTTGAAGAATATTACCTTTGAAGATCCAAACACTTCGATCCGATGAAAACGTGTTAAATCGACTATCCAAGCTTCCCAACGAAATAAGATGATGAAATCCGAATACACAAGTGATTGAGGATGGAAAAATACCTCTCTCAAGTCTCTCTTTCGGAACAAGAAGAAGAAGAGGATGAAAATGAGTAAAAATGTCCCGGCCGAGTACTTAAATACTGCCGGGAGTTACGGCCGTAACTCGGCCCTCTTACGGCCGTAACTTTCCAAGTCAACGGCCTTACGGCCGTAATCGCCAACTAAATGCGGCCGTAACTCGGCCGTCCGAAAGCTCCGGCAGACTTACGGCCGTAACCGCTCTGAGTTACGGCGTAACCCTTCGTCAAAAACACCCGTCAATGACCTTACGGCCGTAACCGCACACCTTACGGCCGTAACTCGGATGATACGGCCGTATCCGGCCAACCTTACGGGCGTAACCCGCCCACGTCAAAAAAATAGCCGACATCCTTCTGCAGCGACGGCCGTATCCGGCCAAGCCTTACGGCCGTACCTGCCTCGACTTACGGCCGTATGCCGCAACCCTTACGGCCGTAAGTCACCCTTGGTCGACAACACCCGAAATTAACGAACACCACTTACGGCCGTATCTCACCTTCCTTACGGCCGTAACTCACCTTCGGCCAAAATGCAGGCGGCTCTTTGACCACTTACGGCCGTAATCGCCGACCTTACGGCCGTACCCGCTGGACTTACGGCCGTATCCCAGAACCTTACGGCCGTAACTCAATGTTGGCCAAGGTGAATAAATCCGATGATTCCGATTCCTCGATACGACTGATGAATGATCCAACAAAACATACGAATGTGGAAATGAACAAGTCTAACACATGCCAAAGAATGATACTCCAGCACAAGACTACCAATCACGATGATAATGATAATACTCCCGTTCCGACACTCAAACGGAGATGAAATGACGATCGGTAACTGATACACGGTTACAACATGCCAACATTGAACGCAATTGAGTGATTCATGAATGATGAGTGATTATTAATGAGTGAGAATTACTGAGTGACAAATACAGACTGATAATTACCGAATGAAAATGACTGAGTTACAGCCGGGTATTACATTTAAGGCTAAAATGACTCAGTAGACCGACTTGGTCTTTCAATAATAACATACAACTCATTCCCAAACACATACCCACGCAGGGGTCAAAATAAAATAAACTCCCGTACAACGGGGAAAAGATACCGCAGCGGAAAAGAAAATACAACTGGACCAATACGACATCAACGTTGCCTCGTGTGATTAGTATCGTTCATCTTTCATCATCCTTCGTGCCGACCCTGTGCTATGCTCCAAAACCTGAATGCAAAAATAGACATCCACCCCCCGAATACTCGGGGGTTAGCAAAACTCCACTGTTTTGCTAGTGCAAGTACAAGTGCAAAAATACGAGCCATACAATACAAGTTCCAAGAACAATAATAATTAGGAATCCTCAAAGATCCAAACGTAAAGAAAAGTACTTCCCGAGGCAAGAGTTTGGGTAAACATTTCCAAAACCGAAAGATCGCAAATAAGGGAAACAATTTACAAAACAGTTTAAAATGCCATCGAGAGTTTTAATAGAAAACAATTTAGGATTATAAAATCCTTCTCTTTCCAAAAGATCAATAGGGTCACAGCCCAAATGTTTTGTTTTCGCAAATAGGAAATCACCAACAATTTACAGGGTCAGAGCCCAACATCACGTGTCCTCAACGGACGTAATATCAACGAAACATAATCATGCACGCGCATCGCCTAGGACCGGGACGATACCACCGACGTCCCACTCGAGGCCTCGAAGGACCCTCCCGAGCTGGCTAGCGAAACAAATCACACACATCTCACGGTTGGATCAATCGCTTGTTGCATCCTGGCCACATGATCACATGCCATGTGCCACCGTAGATTATCTCAGGCTCTCACGGTTGGATCAATCACTTGTTGCATCCTGGCCACATGATCACATGCCATGTGCCACCGTAGACCTTCAACCATATCCACACATTCACACAAATAACATATCATATCAAGGATATTCAAACAATTCGCCCAGAGGCATCAAACACTTAGCAAAACACCATGTCAATCCATAACGCACCGAAATGAAATAATATACGTCCAGACACAATACCAAGTGCAACATGAACACCAAGCATATACATAGAATTCACATAGTTATCCACGAACCACACCAATCACAAAACACGCACGGTTTTGAAAGAGGGCCTTTAACGAGGCTAACCAAGTCTTTTGAAAACTCATTTCAAACAAGCAAACAAATCAAGACGATCACCAATCATCATATCCACGAAACAAGAAAAGTATGGACAAGGTACTTGCCTCGAATAAGAGCAATGCGGAGAATCGACCAAAGTAGGTTGACACGAACCAATTACGAACTCGCGGACTCCACCGAACGACAATCCACAACAAGGAACTATGAACGAAAACAATAACAACGAATTCCAAAGTACGACCCAAAGCCGCTAAATTCAAAGAACAAATGACGAAGGTTCAAGGTTTTCCCCCAAAATGGCCAAGAACACGAATTGACCCGACAAAAATATGAAAACGGAATTTCAATCCGTGGGATATGATAAGCGAATAGATAACGACAATAGAACTAACAATCTCGGATTGAAATCACGAAATCGAAACAAACCCCGAAAATATCTCAACTAGGGTTCTAACCTTACCTTGATTCGAAGAAGAATGAAGGCTAGATGTTGATGAACACGAAGAAGACCCACCGGAGTGATTACTTCCGTCAAAGATCGACGAAGGCTCGTCCAAAATCTACCCCAAATCGCCCAAGACGCGGCGGAGGAGGAGAGGAAGAAATGACACGAAATCGGTCAACCTCGGATATATAAACTGCGCGAAGCTAACGACGTAAGCCATAAGCTTTAACGTACGCTAGTGATGTTACGTACGTAATGGACAAGTTATTACGCACGTAAGAGTTAATCCAAACTCAACCGTCCGAAGACTGAACAACGTAACGCACGTAACAAGTGCCGTGTTACGTACGTTAGGAAGGCACGGATAGCGTACGCTACTGATGAGGAATAGCGTGCGCTAACGGGGTACTCCAGTACCTACTGGACTGAATCCTGAACTAGGTAACGTACGTAACCATTGTTGTGTTACGTACGTAAGGCGGGCATCGATAGCGACGCTATCTATGAAGAATAGCGTGCGCTAATCATCAGCGATGCAGGCAGTGCGGAGATCGAATCCAAGAAGGATCGCGGAACGCGACGAACACGAATCACTACCGTCGAACAAGACAAGTAGTACAATAATAAAAACACGAGCTCAAGTTTAAAACAAGTACATGATCCTGACACTCATGAGTAGGGTAAAGCGAATACGAACACAAGTACCCAAATCTTTGGGAAATTACAAAACGGCCCAAATGCCCGGAAATCACGATACGTGATCGAATACACAAACCGACGTTCACAACACGTCTAACAAAGTTAAACGGACTTACGGGAAACTTGAAACAGCAGTTTCGGACGAGATTCGCAAGAATCGAACTCAAGTGCGGAAAAGTCGCTAAAAAGCACGGAACTCAACAAAACGACACCGAAACGAACTCGGATGTCAAAAAGTGTAGAATTAATCATTCTTAGAATGCGAAACGGTCACGAGCGAGTCGTCAAAACGGACTTCGGCCGAAAAAAGAAATTTACCGAAAATCGAAAATTGCGGATATTACAATAGTATGTGAGCTTCCGGGTTGTTTGGAGATGATGGCAGGTTCAGATGCAGCCCATTTGGATTGGCACGCTCGGTGTGAGGGCGGGTGTTAAAAGTTGTGTTTGTCCCACATGATGCTAGACTGATAATATGTACAAATGTGGGTGGCTCCTTTGAGTTAGCTTTTAAGGATGAGTTCTATCCAAGCACATTTATCAAAATAAAATCTCTAAAAGCAAACAATAACCAATCACATACTTTTCCTGAAGGTAATCACGAGTTTTAAGAAATTTAAAAAAAAAAATGAGGAATAAAGAACTATAGAAGTATTTATATTGATGAGACTAGGGAGTACCAGATGAGGTTTGCTCTTAACCAGAAAATTATGCACCTGAAAAGAAGAGAAGATGCATATTGAAGGTGATAATCAAAACAGTCATCTTTTAAAATTATCAATACTTCTAGACTCATGTTATTAGTTTACGAATCTCACATATTGAGAATATAAATGGGTACATGCAATATAAAAGATAACTGTACTTTTTTGTAAATATAACTACAATTCTTTAAATAGCTCATACATATAAAACTGGAATGTAGAGTTTTTAAATTCTCGTCCTTAGCTAATTTTGAATCCATAATGTTATAATTTAATCAAAAAATGATCAAGAAAGCAAATTTACTCCAGAAGGGACCAAAAAAATAACTTTCACCACTTGTTTAGTCGAGATCTTTAGGAGCAACAATTGTTTCTGGGGTCATCCGTGGGTTAATTATCATATTAAACATGTATCTCTAAACATTCCTTACCATAATCCAACTCATAATCTTCTGATATTACTTTGGATATAGTATGTAACTACCATTCGCAAATCTTTTATACCCACTTTAGATAAATAGATATCACATTTCACTTCCTTATTTTATTTTATTTTCTATATGTGGTTGTGTTGTTGATGCATCTATACATTATTTTCACCATTACATGCTGCAAATTTTGCAGCACCAAACTAACCTTAAGTATATTATATGGTTCCTACGAATTTGAAAAGGAAAAACAAAGGCAAAAACTAAAATCACATGCATATCAGGCAACTTTTTCGTATTTTTTAAAGGAACAAACCCGAACCCTATTAGCTAAGGTAATAACTAGACTATGAAACATCTATTTTCAGTCCTGATTAACGTGATAACATACTCAAGCCAGAGAAAACCAACTAAAAACTAAAACATTATATAATCTTTATCATTAATTGTACATGTGTTATGTAAGAAAATTTGTAAAGGATAAACAAATATCATATATTCGACATTTTATCCCATTTAAAATGATATCAGGTTGTGCCAAGCAATTATCGATATTATCGGTGGAAAAAACTCATCTCAACTCAAGTAATCAACACCACACAGCCAAACACAACTTTACATTTCTGAGTTAGAGCACAAAATTAAAATTTGGGTATCTTCAGCTAAATAGCATAACTATAGATCAACTTACAAAATCGAGCAATCGAACAAAGTTGAGGCTTCCGATGCACCATAACTTGAATCTGACACCAAATATCATCGACACCAGGGACTGGTCCCTCTCTCAAGCAGCCATCATATGTTTTGCAGCCATATTTTTCAAACATCTATCTGAACATCACAAATTGTCGACTAAACTTAACACACACAAACACAACGTGCACACAAAAAGAAAACAATGGGATTACTTTTCTTTTCTTGGAAGTACTGTTTGTAGCAATTGCAACCTAAATCCCAAAAAAAATCCAAAACAGAGAATCAGAACCTGATCAAACTAAATTCTAGGATAGAACACAAGCAAGAACAACCGCTTTGACGGCTATCAATTCGCCCGAATCAAGATTCATCCCCATGTAAACCCTCCCAAACGCGCCGCAACCGATCAACTTAGTAAAAAATAAAACATAACACCACAATGTTATGTTCAGGTTGAGGATGGTTTTATATGATACACGAACTATAAAAGTTGACAATGACAAATGAGATGAAATCAACAAGGTGATGACACCCTTCCTTCTGTATTAATTGCTTTTTCGAGAAATCTAAACATATCTCAGAATTGAGATTTATCCAAGCTGTCGAAGTAGGGATGATCCACATCAGCTTTTGCTGAAATTCTATCAGCCGGATCATATTTTAGCATCTTCTGCATAACCGAAAGACAACAGAAATTAATATAATTCCAAGGTGTCAGAATTTAGCAATGGAGAATATATTCAAGGACTCCAATCAGATTGTCAGTGTTAGTCGTTCAACTAGAGTGAAAGAAATCATCTATCAGCAGTGCAATAAGAAGTTGTACCGATCATAGATATCCCCTAAATATAGAACTTGGAGTCGGCAATAGTACCTCATTCTTTGATTCTTCTTTTCTTTCCGAGTCTGTTCTGTACGTAACCCCATCGGCGGCAACGCCTCCCCCTCCATCAATGGCACCACCTTGACAGTGTTTCTCCGCATCGGCATCATAATTGGAGGAAGCGCGTGAACCGATAGCTTCGAGAAGAGGCCGACCCGCGATCTCTGGATGCTCGAATCGATTTTCCCAACGATTCCTCCCAATCCGGCGGATTCTTCTCGAGAGGCAATTTCCACCCAGAACCCACACCTTGGCCCCGAGCCAGAAGCCCTTCAAGGTCTCCAAAAGCACCGTCGTCGTCGCCGTGAAGGACGGGAAGGAGCTGCAGATCGGCAACCGTAGTGATTAAAAGAGTAGGGTAAGAATAAAAAAAAACACTCCCTCGTGTGTGTGTGTATATATATATATAGGTAGTTGGGTTTCATTCGACCCAACAAGGTTCGACTATAAATTAACCGAGTAAAAACGGATCAATTTGAGATTCATTATTCAGTCCCCTGGTTCGATTATCCAATTAATAGCTGCATCACATAACACCAATACTAACTCGCCAATATATTAGTCTAATGTCTCCGCTTGATATTTTAATCATCTAGCTAAACGAAATAAAAATGAAACAAATCAGTAAAAAAATTATACCATCAAAATTTTAATTTAAAAATTCCTGGATATTACACATAATTATTGGCACCTTTTATTCTATCCAGATAATTATTTTAAATTACTATTTTTAATTTTTAATTTTATAAATATTATAGTTTTTTTAATTGATTCATATTAAATCTAATTAAAAAGTATTACTTCTGAATAAATTTCATACTCCACTTCAATCAAAATTAATTAGTTCTCAAGTAAAAGATTATCTAATTTTAATTTTACATAAAAAATATGAAGTTTTTTAAATAGTACATCTACGGCAACACTGTGTCATAAAACTGTGTCATAAAATGTTATAGCATGTAACACTTTGCTACTAAGGCAACACTTTGTAAACATATACAGCAACATCAAAAAAGCAATGCTGCAGCAGGTAAAAATTTTAGAGCTACTACAACATTTTTGAGCGCAATACAAACAAAATCCGTTGCCGTAGGCCATCTATGGCGTAGTGGATTTTGGGGGGTTTTAGGATGAATTCATATTTCTGAATCTATTTAGCCTAGATTATTGTTAGATTTCGATAGTATGCTCATAATCCTTAGTTTTCCATGTTGTTTTGTGGACTGAAATTCCATTATTCCATCGTTGATCGATTACGATCCTTTCCACACTCGTCATGTTTGACAAATCATTCCAAAGGGGTAGAATCTAGGTGATCCTTTTGATTCCGTAGTGCTGTAGTTAATTGAATATCATTGTGTGGTAGGAACGAAACTTTGGAGTGAGTTTAGATCGTAACCTCTCCGTTCACCGTTTCTTCACGTCGTATTATTCAAGGCAAGTACATATATTACATTTCGTTATGTGTGTCAAGATTTCGATACGATTATGAAATGTGATATAGTGTGTGCGTGTGTGTTGATGTTCTTCCACCGAGGGATGGCTCGACGGGACCTGTGGGGGCTGATACTAATGGGTACAACCGCGGAAGTGGTTGCCACCCAGGGACGACCCGACGGGACCTCTGGGCGTCGATACTAATGGGTACGGCCATGGGTTACCAAGTGTGGACGGTTGTGATGATGAAATGTGTTGATATGATGTTTGACACAACTGTGATATTCCAGAATATTGATTTGAGATGCCTTCCAAATTAATTGATCGTATCTATATATAATGTAGTGTAATTGTGTACTTGCACTATCTATTCGAATGTTAACCCCTTAAAGAGGGGAAATTTGTTTCATGCATTTCAGGTATCGGGCTAGCTGAGGAGCCAGCATGGGAACCGCATGGAAAGGATGGTCGAGCATGATGATGAGGCTCGAGTCTATGTTAATTATGTTGTTTTTATGCCTACGTGGTTTGATGGATTTAGTCGAGTAAACTGGTTATTATTTTGAGGAAGTTGTTAAGTCCCCTGCGTGGGCAATGAACTCATTTTACTCTCTATTTTTCTAAGGTTGAACTAAAATGTTTAGGCCGAGGTCCCGGACCTATTTATTATTACTAATGTGTCTTTATGGGATAAATTGTGAATTTTGTGTCATGTGCTAGCCTGGTAGACCTTGTTGAAGGTTTTACAGTGTATAATGTCCCTTATGAGATTTGGGGTGTTACACCACATGGGTCAGAAAAGTTCCTTCTTAGTCCACATAGGGCTAATTTACTCAACATCAAAGTAGGGTATTGCAATTGGCCGAAAATCAGTTGTAGGCACTTCAGATCTTTGTTGTAGTGTGTTGTTCACCGTTGAGGACTAATTATTGATTCAATAAGATTTACATTGTAGTCTTGAAGAGAGTATTTTCTCTTATATGATATCTCAAGTAGTTCAATTATTTAGTTCATCAGTTTAAGCAATTTTTTAGTTTTTGTGAGCAAGTCCTCAGTATTTGGCTATTTATAACCTTGAAAATAGATTAGTTATAAATGTAGTTGTTGGCCGGTTGGTGAGATGTGGACACTTTAGATTGGTGGCTGATGAATGTTTGAATTAAAGTGTTAGTATTAAATGCTCCATACATTCTTTTTAGTTTCATTAAATGCTCTGTAGTCCACGGTCTCCGGTAGCAATAATACTGTCTCCATCAACATTAAATGCACTTCAAAAACCTTGAACACTTTGTGGATAAAGAATTACTTATCTCACAATAGTTTTACAGTCTGAGTGTTATCCTATTGGTTTTGCATTTTACATTTTCCAAGTAAGATGCATATAGCAGTTAGCTGTATCCAACAAGGTCCATTTTCTGTAAGGTGGATCTTCATTACTCTATAGGATGAACGTCTTTTGAGCGCTGTATGAAGATGGCTATATGATGCTGGCTGTATGATGCATTTATAAAAACACTTGGAGAATTTATCCCAATAATTTCTCTCTTTTTATAATGCCAAACCACCTCTAAAAAGTCCAACTTCAAGTCTTTTTATAATGCCAAACCACCTCTAAAAATTCCAACTTCAAGTCTTCTTTCAAAACTTAAACTATAATTAGGCCGTAGGCACAATCTTACAGCGTGTAGTTTTAGTGAATACAACTTAATCTATGTCTATTAGTAGACTAGTTCTTACGGCTTGGTCTTAGCAAATTCTTACTTTGAAAATGATTTCAATGTACTGACAAGCATGTATAGAGTAATATAGATTACGAACTGTAATCTTTTGAGAGAATATTTCATTTATTGATGAACAATAAGATTACCGTGCTTGAAATTATTGGAATTTAAATTACATAAGGAAAGTGATAAAAATATAGCAACTTAGATTCAACGCCTATAACGTTGATATTGGTCTGATCTTCTGTAGGGATTATTTTCGGGCCCTTTCCACCTGTTGACTAGAAGATCCTTGGCTCTATCTCTGTAGTGACCTTTTCTTTCTGGAGTCATATTGTAGACAAGTATCCAGTCTTATGGGTGAGTTGGTCGATCACCATTCATGCCTCTAGGGGTGTGCAATTAGTCTGAATCTGAAAATCCGATCCTAGAATCTAAAAATCCAATATGAACCGGTCCGAGACACAACCGGCTTTTGCGTGCTACTCCTTCCGCCCTGCAAATGAGTTATTTATCCTTCTTTTTGTCTTTCCTTTGTAGCTCCTTCTCCGGACTTGTGGCTTGATCTGGCTAGCTTGCTCATCGTACGAGGGCTGCTGTGCTTCTCTCCTGGTAGGTTCTGATCGAATTTCGAATTATGAATTTTTAGATTGTCGGATTTCGGATCGGATTAAATCTTCGGAATTTTGGATTAATCTGATCAACCAAATATATAAAAAAATAAATTTATATTGTGGGGTTATTGCTATAAGGCATGAGTTCTAACTACAGGTTGGGACACCGGGTCCGATTTCAGGACATTTTAGACATCATGTTTCTGGTTTTCGGCTTATGCTCGGCGATTTGAGGAAATTCAATTTGGGTCGAATTTCAAATATGGTGGTGTGGATAAAAAAACACTCGGATGGGGTCTTTGGCAAGATCGGTGTCCTCGGGCTGGAGATGGATTGAAGGTGGTTGATTCTGTAAAAAGTCAGTCAGCCTCTGATCTAAACTAGGACTATAAGTTCGGGATGGTTTCAGGCGGCGACTGAAAGGAGGAAGTTTTAGGTGGAGCGATTTGATACTAATCAAGGTGGAATTCAGGTGTAAATTGAGATTGATACTGGTGTTAATTCGAGGTTCTTAAACTTATCAAATTTCTAGTTCTGATTTGGACATAGACCAAGTATAGAAATGAAGTTATAGACCGTGGTTTCAATGATTACCTGCTGAAGTTGTAAACTTGTATCGTAGAAAGTCCTGAAAAAGGCATCTTCTTCTTTCTTCCTTGTAAATTTGCAGATCTCTTTTTTCCCTCTTCTAAGTTGGTGCAAGACGATCCTTGGTTGTAGTGTATTTTCGTAGAGATTATAAAATAAATAAAATTCTTGATGTGTTTTGGTAAATGGGGTTATTTTTTTAAGAATAATTTTCTAAAAAAAAGTCGGATATTTCAGATTGAATCCGAAAAATCCAATCCGAATTTGGATTGATCCGAATCCGATCTAATATTTCGGATCGAATTTCGTATTGAGCAAAACTTGGTCCGATATTTCGTATTAATCCGAAATTCGGATCGGATCAGATTGATCTGATGCACACCCTACATATCTTCCCTTAATAGCAATTTGTTGGGGCAACTTTCCTTCAACAAGAATTTGAGAGAATCCTCTTGCTGCAGCCTCCAGTATCTTGCAATGGTTGAAGATGGGCGACTCTATAGTTAATATACATAAGTACCTATGAGCTCATTTTTCATCCAAGCTTTAATCTCTTCCACTGTTGGTTGTATGTCTTTTGGCGAATAAGTTTCAGTGAGTTTTTAGATTGCATTCTTCCAAGGAAAGTAGGGTCCTGAAATTCTGGTTTTGATCCAGTTACCTTGTGGCCTAGGACTGGTCCTGTCAGTTGGCCAATCACGTGAGCGACTGTATCATCCAGTGCTTCTTTTATCTCTTTTTCCTTCTCCACCCTACATCGCCTCGCAGCCTCCTCACACACTTCCTCTTTTTCGGCATTTCCAAGATCGGTGACTTTGCCATGGATATCTCAGATGATATACATTGATTCATTTTTATTTCTTGAAGGTTCTTCACCATACTGATAAGGTTGGTGACCGTTGCACTCAAATCATTAATTTTATGATCTTGGTCGGTAAATCTGTCCCTGGTGTGCTCGAGGGCAGCAACTGTTGTATATTGGGCTACTCAAGTCTTTTTCTTGTTTCTTCTTGAGAACAAATGTCTGATGCTCTTGGAATTGGAAGGAGGGTAGTATGAATGGCATTTGGAAGTAACACGAATGCTTCATTTACATCATCTACTGCACGTCTGATTTCTATGAATTTGTCAATAGTCGTGGCTCGCATCCAGTCAGGTTCGTTGCCTACTTTGTAGAGGGATTTGAAAGCATCCTCTAAGAAACTATATGATTGGAAAGAGCTGCCATCTGTGATTTACGATCTTCCATTCGTGGGGAATCGGGATGGGCTAGAGGGGTAGGAGAGGATTCACCTTCCTGAACATGGCGACAGTGCTCTGAGGTTTGGTTGGCGTTTCTCAGGTAGGAAGTCGTCATCCGGGGAGGATAGTGATGAACTTGTAGAGATAGGACCGCATCGCACCGTAAAAACCGTACCGAAAAAACCAATAAACTGCTTAAACGACATATATAGTTTTTATTTTTTATAAAACCGAAACTTCGGTAACAGTACAGTATTTGACTTAAAATACCAAAAAAAAACGTACCGTACCGTTGTTTATATTAAATACTTTTATGATAATATATCATATATATAGTAGTTACACACTTAAATGAATATAGAAGTATAACAAATTTATTGAAGTTCAAGATACTTGTTTGTCTTTTTTCTTTTTACTTTTTTTATTTTTATCCTCCAAAATAGTTGGATGAACACTAGAACATTAAATTAGTTACTCTATTAAGGTTAGTGTGATTTTTTTGGTTTAGTTATTAATTTGGATCAGCTATTTATATAAATTTTTTGTTTGTTAATTGTCAATATTAATCATTACTAGAGTATGTACAAAATTAATTTATTTATTGTTGATTTTAATTTTTAGGGTTTGTAGAAAGAATGGAAAGATTTTTAAAAAGAAAAATATCGACACCCGGATCTTCAAGTGCAGATAATATTTCCCAACCTAGTTCTACTCTTTTGATGTCTACGGAAATTGATTTAGATGATCTTCCTTGGGATCCATCCGAAAGAAAAAGAATTTTAGAGTATCACCCTAATCAAAGAGATGAAATAAGGCGGAAATATTTGATTAAAGGACCTTGTCAACCACGTGGCAAATGTAATATCCGGTATTTTTCTTTCCCTTGTCTTTTCATTTTTGGTATATTTCTCGGTCATAGTGACCCTCATGTATCTTTCAGTATGTCCTTCCTGTCAACTGTTGAATTGTATTCTCGTTATTGTTCGTTGTTTCAACTTTCCTCATATGAGTTCGACTTTGTTAGATCACCATTAATTTTTGGTGACTCCAAAAATTATAAATCTTTGCAATATTATAGAACATCGAGTTAGCTTTCCAATGGTTCAAACGGTGAGTCAATCGGAGTCCGGACGAGAGAGTTATGGTCGTTTGATTTTGGCGAGCACTTCCGGGAGCCTTTCGGCCGATAGGGGGTCGATAGACTCCACCGCCGGCATTCGTATGGGTATCGGTTGGGCCTCTCGGCCGATAGGCTGGCCGATAGGTAAATTTCTTCACATTCGAACTTCCAGAGCCTTTCGGCCGATAGGGGGTCGATAGACTCTGCCGGCATTCCGTATGGGTATCGGTTGGGCTATCGGCGATAAGTGGCCGATAGGTTCTGCTGTGTTACACTATAAATGTGTTGTTTTGAGCGTGAAGAGCTCATTTCCTTCCCCATTTTTCCACTGCGTCGCGAGAGAGAGGATATAGAGGGGGGGAGTTCTTCATCCGGGGGTCGATTTTCATCATTTCTTTTCGGTTGTGAGGCTCGGATAATCAATCTAATGCGTGTTCTACGGATCTTAATACTTGAATCACTCAAGGTAATATCTCTTGAAACCCTACCTTTTTGGATAATTGGGGATTTTGGGGTTTTGTCCGATTCTTTCCGTTTCGTTGATGGATTCATGATGAATATGATTATTCTTGTTGGTATTCTTAGTTTCCCTACGGATTCATGGTATATTTCGTGATTTTTACGGAATCGAGAGGGTTCGGTTGTGGTCCGCCCTCGTTGTTGTTTGTATACGAATATACATGAATCGTAGGCGGGTTTCCGGGAGTATTCCATTTCCATAATCGTTTAGAAGTGGTTGTGATTGTGCTATTCAAATCGTTAGGTTCATTTCCGCCGGTTCCTTGCGGTCGTGTTCAACTCTTCCATTCCGTTCGTGTCATCGTCTATTTAATCGAGGCAAGTATCCTTATGAACTTACAATCTTGACATAGTAGTATTGTATGAGAAATGGTGTGTGTGTGTGTATGCTCACTACGGGTTAGATCCGACGGGGTCTCGGTAGGGGTCCACAAGAGACGTGGATCGACGAGCTTGCTTTTAACCACTACGGGTTAGATCCGACGGGGTCTCGGTAGGGGTCCACAGAGACGTGGATCGACGGTTAATTGTGGTGAAATTTTACAAATGTGTTTTGATATTGGCATTTCCGGAAATGAGTGCTTTCGAATGGTTTTCTTTATTGCATGCATTTACTATATGTGTAAGATGTAAATTGTTCATTTGGTTACTTGTACTAGCGTAATTGCTAACCCCTCTGGGGACCCGTTTTGGGGAAATTCGTTTTATGAATTTCAGGTCAGGTTCATCGAGACGAGCGGTACTGGACCAAGACACGGATGATGGCCGTGCGTGATGATGGTGCACGAGTGATGTTTTAGAGTCTTTTACCTTTTTGTCTTTTGTGGTTTTGAACTAATAGTTGTACTCGAGTACTTAAGGGGTTCTTGTTCGTTTGAATTGTATTGTTGCTTATTATGTTGTGTTGGATGATGATGTTATATTGACCGGTTGAACCGGGTGGATTGTTCTGTTTTGCGTCTTTATGACGTGGTGTTATTTTATCGTTTCTGTGAGTCGTTGGGTATGATGCTGTTCAGCCTGGTGGGTCCCATATAGGGATTCACGGCGGTGTAATATACCTCGGATATCCTGGGGGTGTTACAGAAAATGGTATCAGAGCCCTAGGTTTATGGATACCTAGGCTTGTTGATTTATTGGGTCTTGTGGTGTTTTGGTTTGCACATCATCGTCACGCTGCCATGATTCCGGTACTACCAGTGTCCGTAAGTTTTCTTTCCTTTGTTCATTAATTTCTTGTATCGTACCCTTGATTCTCGACTTGTAATTGTCCTTTTCTTGTACTGATCCTCGTATGGCTTTTGCTACTTATTTAACTCCAGTATGGATGCTGGAAGAGGTCGTGGTCGCGGTCGTGGTCGTGGACGCGGCCGGGGACGTGGGGCAGCCGGTGGAGCGGCCACGTCACAGTCTTGAGGCAGCGGCGACCGTCATAGCCATGCTTCTTCTCGAGGCGTGCCGATCTTGGTATCGCGGCCGTAATGCAACAAATGGTGAACCAAATGGCGGCGATAGCTCAGGCGGTTCAGAACCCGGATCAGGCCCACGCTAATCGGGGCGGAGCGGATCGTTGGCTCCAAGATGTCATCAAGATGCATCCTCCTCAGTTTTCGGGAGCTTCGGACCCGATGGGCTGGGAAGGGTGGATTAAGGAGATATCTAAGGTCTTCGTTGCCACTAATCGTCCCGAGGAACGTAGAGTCCCTATTGCTCAATATTTTCTCACCGGGGACGCTACGGGTGGTGGGAGGCCGTTGGGCCCAAAGACCATCTTGCTTCGTGGTGAGTTTCAAGAGTTGATGGAGATCGAATATTGCCGTGGCGATCGGACAGGCTCGGGTACATGCTTTTATGATGCTCAACCACGGGATATCCCCGTAGCTCAAGCCATTGCTGATTTTAACAAAGAGTTGGGTTATGTGAAGACCCAAGTTGTCGAGAGAGTGACAAGATTTTCCATTTCTCAGACGGATGAAGTTGCCGATCCGGGACTATATGTCGGGGCTCGTATGCACTACATTGAAGGATTATCGAGTAGGGCCCTTGCTTATGATATGTCGGTGGCAATGAGTGAGGCGGCCCGCGAGAGTAAGCGTAAGTCCGCGGGAACTTTTCGGGCCACAAGAGTGGGGGTCGCAGAGATCCCAATCTGCTAACTTCCCATGGCGGTGGTCCGGCTCGTTCATTTGGGGGTCCTCGTGGAACTAACAGAGCACCTTGCCGTGATGTGAAGTGTTTCAATTGTGGTCGTACAGGCCACGTCAGTCGTACTTGTTTGAGCCCTTTGCTGACGTGTAATCAGTGTGGCCAGCCGGGCCACAAAGCTGCTTTCTGTGCTGAGAGGGAGAGAATCCTTGGTGCCCGGGCTTCCATTCCAGCGCCTAGGGAACCAAGTGTGAATCAGGGGTCGTTTGCTCCTCAATCTCCGCCGAGTGCTGGTCGGGGGAGAGGTCGGGGTCAGCCCTCACGTGGGGAGCTTCCAGTGTTGGCTCCGCCCACCCGCGTGTCTATGAGATGCGGAAAGCCGATGACCCAGCGGCTACCGTGGCGACAGGTACCGTCTATATTCTTTCTCATCCTGTCAGTGTGCTTTTCGATTCCGGTGCTACGCATTCGTTCATATCTTTGGATTGTGTACGCCGTTTGAGTCTCGACTGTTTGATGCCTTGTGAACCCTTCATCGTTAAGCTTCCTAGCGGTGATAGGATCGTTGGTGATCAGGAGGTTCGAGACTATTGCTACTTATTTGTGAGAGGACTAGGCCCTCTAATCTTATTGTTGTAGATATTAAGGGTGAGGATTTGATTCTCGGGGATGATTGGCTCGAGCGGCATGGTACAATCATGAACTACCGCACGAGAATCATCACCATGTTAGCCGATGATGGCAGAGCACTCTTTCGCGGGCGAAAGAGGGGAACAGTTTGTTATTAACGCCTTGAAGGCGATGAGACTCTGCGAAAAGGGTGTGCGGTTATTGGTGCTACGCCTTGAAGGCGGAGAATGGTGGAGTCGAGCTTTCGTCGATTCCGATCGTTAATGAGTTTTCGATGTTTTCTGACGAGTTCTGGGATTGCCACCGGAACGCGAGGTCGAGTTCGCTATAGAGTTAGAGCCGGGTGCGGCTCCTATTTCGAAGGCGCCCTATCGCATGGCACCTTCAGAGATGTCCGAGTTGAAGAAGCAGTTGAGTGAGCTTCTTGAGTCGGGGTATGTTCGACCGAGTGCCTCGCCTTGGGGTGCACCGGTCCTGTTTGTGCGGAAGAAGGATGGTTCACTACGTTTGTGTATCGACTATCGTGAACTGAACAAGGTGACCATCAAGAACAAGTATCCTTTACCGAGGATTGACGACTTGTTCGACCAGTTGCAGGGAGCGGCGGTATTCTCAAAGATTGATTTGAGATCGGGGTACTATCAGCTCCGGGTGAGGGAGTCCGACGTGCCGAAAACGGCTTTTCGGACGAGATACGGACATTATGAGTTTGTAGTTATGCCTTTCGGGTTAACTAACGCGCCGGCGGTGTTCATGCAGTTGATGAACAAAGTCTTTATCGAGTATTTGGATAAGTGTGTCGTCGTCTTCATTGACGATATTCTTATTTATTCGAGGGACGAGGAAGAGCATGCCCATCATTTGCGGATAGTGTTAGACATTTTGAGGGCCGAGCAACTCTATGCGAAGTTCTCGAAATGTGAGTTCTGGCTGAAGGAAGTGATGTTTTTGGGTCACGTGATTTCAGCCGAGGGGGTTCGTGTAGATCCGCAGAAGATCGAGGCGGTATTGGGTTGGGCACCGCCCAAAAACGTGAGAGAGCTCCGAAGTTTCTTGGGTTTGGCTGGCTACTACCGTAGGTTTGTCGAGGGTTTCTCAAAACTGGCCCGACCACTTACACAGTTGCTCCAAAAATCCGAGAAGTTCGTCTGGAATGACGAGAGGCAGTCGAGTTTTGAGGAGCTGAAGAAGCGTTTGACTTCAGCCCCGGTTTTGGCGTTGCCATGTGGTAACGAGGGTTTCGCCGTTTTTAGCGATGCTTCGGGTCAGGGTCTTGGGTGCGTATTGATGCAGCACGGCAAGACCATTGCCTATGCGTCGAGACAGTTGAGGCCGTATGAGCTTAACTACCCTACTCACGATTTGGAGTTAGCGGCGGTTGTCTTTGCACTCAAGATTTGGCGTCACTATCTTTTCGGCTCTGCATGTCGATTTTACCGATCACAAAAGTCTGAAATACATATTTACTCGGCGAGTTGAACATGAGACAGAGGAGGTGGTTAGAGTTGATTAAGGATTATGACCTCGAAATCCTTTATCATCCGGGTAAGGCGAATGTCGTGGCCGACGCCTTGAGTCGGAAACCGATTGCGTTGCGACGCTTGAGGTCCTTACGCCTCGTCGAGCTTGGCGGGCTTTGATCGGGTTAGATGTTGAGGTTTCTTTGCTGGATCTGTCGGGCAACTTTGTGCCTTAGAAATTTCGTCGTCTTTGATCGATGAAATTAAATCAAGCAATTAGAGGATCCGATGATTACTCAAATCCGAGAGAACGTTCTTAAAGGAAAGTCTCACGGGTTTGTGATTCACGAGGATGGCGTTTTGAGATTCCAGAGTCGGCTTTGTGTGCGAACGATCCAGTGGTTGCGACAGGGTATTTTGCGTGAGGCCCATTCCACACCCTATTCCGTTCATCCCGGCTCGAGTAAGATGTACAAGGACACGAGGAGGAACTTCGGTGGAATGATATGAAGGAGGAAGTCGCACGTTTGTGGCGAGATGTTTGACTTGCCAGCAGTCAAAATCGAGCATCGGCCGGGCTGGTTATTGCAGTCACTTCCGTTAGGAATGGAAATGGGAAGATATATCGATGGATTTCATTACGAGTTTGCCGAGATCGAGATCAGGCATGAATATGGTTTGGGTGATTGTTGATTGTCGACCAAGTCGGCACATTTTCGAGCATCAAGGACACTTGGGGCCGGAGAAGTTGGCCCGTATATTTATCGCACAGATTGTGAGGCTTCACGGTACTCAAGTCTATCGTTTCGGATCGTGATGGCCGTTTTGTATCGCACTTTGGCGGGCGGTGCATAAGGCGTTGGGTACCGTTTGCATTTGAGTACCTCTTTCCATCCTCGGTCGGATGGACGGTCGAACGCACTATCCGACATTCGAGGACATGTTGCGTGCTTGTGCCCTCGATTGGAGCGGATCGGGAGGAGCATTTGCCATTGATCGAATTCACGTACAACAATAGTTGGCACGCGTCGGTCGGATGGCACCGTATGAGGCACTTTATGGGCGGCGATGTCGATCGCCGATTTGTTGGAATGAGGCGTCCGATTTGGTCGGGACCGAGCCGGATGTCGTTTTAGAGACGAGGCGGAAGATAGAGTTAATTCGAGAACGGATGTTGGCGCCCGGAGTCGGCGAAGTCATATGCCGACGTCCGTCGTCGACCTTTGGAATTCGAGGTGGGAGACCACGTTTTGCTAAAGGTGTCGCCGACGAAGGAGTTTTTCGTTTTGGGAAGAAAGGAAAGTTGAGCGAGATTTATTGGACCCTTTGAGATTCTCGGCGAGTCGGTGAATTAGCGTACCGTTTGGCGTTACCTCCGGCCTTGAGTCATGTTCATAGCATTTTCATGTTTCCCAGTTGAGGAAATATGTTCGGATCCTAGTCACGTCATCGATTATGGCGAGATTGATATTCTTGAAGATATTACTTTTGAGGAGCGTCCTTTGAAGATTTTGGAGCATCGTGAGAAGCACCGAGGCATAAGACCATCCCTTTGGTCAAAGTTCGGTGGTCGAGACACGGTGTCGAGGAGGCAACTTGGGAAACCAAGGATAGCATGCGTGCTAGGTACCGAGTTGTTTGTTTCTTAAGTTTCGGACGAAACTTATTTTTAGAGGGGTAGAATGTAATATCCGGTATTTTTCTTTCCCTTGTATTTTCATTTTTGGTATATTTCTCGGTCATAGTGACCCTCATGTATCTTCAGTATGTCCTTCCTATCAACCTGTTGAATTGTATTCTCGTTATTGTTCGTTGTTTCAACTTTCCTCATATGAGTTCGACTTTGTTAGATCACCATTAATTTTTGGTGACTCCAAAAATTATAAATCTTTGCAATATTATAGAACATCGAGTTAGCTTTCCAATGGTTCAAACGGTGAGTCAATCGGAGTCGGACGAGAGAGTTATGGTCGTTTGATTTTGGCCGAGCACTTCCGGGAGCCTTTCGGCCGATAGGGGGTCGATAGACTCCACCGCGGCATTCCGTATGGGTATCGGTTGGGCCTCTCGGCCGATAGGCTGGCCGATAGGTAAATTTCTTCACATTCGAACTTCCAGAGCCTTTCGGCCGATAGGGGGTCGATAGACTCTCCGCCGGCATTAGTATGGGTATCGGTTGGGCCTATCGGCCGATAGGTGGCCGATAGGTTCTTTGTGTTACACTATAAATGTGTTGTTTTGAGCGTGAATGACTCATTTCCTTCCCCATTTTTCCACTGCGTCGCGAGAGAGAGGATATAGAGGGGGAGAGTTCTTCATCCGGGGGTCAATTTTCATCATTTCTTTTCGGTTGTGAGGCTCGGATAATCAATCTAACGTGTGTTCTACGGATCTTAATACTTGAATCACTCAAGGTAATATCTCTTGAAACCCTACCTTTTTGGATAATTGGGGATTTTGGGGTTTTGTCCGATTCTTTCCGTTTCGTTGATGGATTCATGATGAATATGATTATTCTTGTTGGTATTCTTAGTTTCCCTACGGATTCATGGTATATTTCGTGATTTTTACGGAATCGAGAGGGTTCGGTTGTGGTCCGCCCTCGTTGTTGTTTGTATACGAATATACATGAATCGTAGGCGGGTTTCCGGGAGTATTCCATTTCCATAATCGTTTAGAAGTGGTTGTGATTGTGCTATTCAAATCGTTAGGTTCATTTCCGCGGTTCCTTGCGGTCGTGTTCAACTCTTCCGTTCCGTTCGTGTCATCGTCTATTTAATCGAGGCAAGTATCCTTATGAACTTACAATCTTGACATAGTAGTATTGTATGAGAAATGGTGTGTGTGTGTATGCTCACTACGGGTTAGATCCGACGGGGTCTCGGTAGGGGTCCACAAGAGACGTGGATCGACGAGCTTGCTTTTAACCACTACGGGTTAGATCCGACGGGGTCTCGGTAGGGGTCCGAGAGACGTGGATCGACGGTTAATTACGGTGAAATTTTACAAATGTGTTTTGATATTGGCATTTAGGAAATGAGTGCTTTGAATGGTTTTCTTTATTGCATGCATTTACTATATGTGTAAGATGTAAATTGTTCATTTGGTTACTTGTACTAGCGTAATTGCTAACCCCTCTGGGGACCCGTTTTGGGGAAATTCGTTTTATGAATTTCAGGTCAGGTTCATCGAGACGAGCGGGCGCTGGACCAGTACACGGATGATGGCCGTGCGTGATGATGGTGCACGAGTGATGTTTTAGAGTCTTTTACCTTTTTGTATTTTGTGGTTTTGAACTAATAGTTGTACTCGAGTACTTAAGGGGTTCTTGTTCGTTTGAATTGTATTGTTGCTTATTATGTTGTGTTGGATGATGATGTTATATTGACCGGTTGAGCGGGTGGATTGTTACATTTTGCGTCTTTATGACGTGGTGTTATTTTATCGTTTCTGTGAGTCGTTGGGTATGATGCTGTTCAGCCTGGTGGGTCCCATATAGGGATTCACGGTGCTGTAATATACCTCGGATATCCTGGGGGTGTTACAGCCATGACTTTCCAAGAAAAATGATAGGAAATAAGGGGAGACGTTTTTGTCCGTCTTGGTTTGATCAATTTGGTAATTGGTTAGAGTATAGTGTGAAAGCAGATAAAGCCTTTTGCTTGTGTTGTTACTTGTTTAGAGATCATTTTGGAAAACAAGGTGGGAGTGATGCTTTTGTGTCATAAGGTTTTAATAGTTGGAATAAAACGGAGAGGCTTGCTCTTCATGTGGGTGATGTTAATAGTTTCCACAATAGAGCATTTAAGAATTGTGAAGATTTAATGAGACAAGATCGATCCATTGCCGTTGCCTTTCATAAACATAGTGATACCGCGAAAAATGAGTATCGAGTTCGATTAAATGCTTCAATTGACGCTTGTAGATATTTTTTGAATCAAGAATTACCTTTTCGTGGTCACGATGAGTCGGAAAAGTCTCTTAATAGAGGAATTTTTTTGGAAATAATCAAACTTATTCAGAATGAAAATGAGATTGTTCGTAAAGTTACATTGGGAAATGCTCCAAGGAATAATCAAATGGTGGCTCCAAGTATTCAGAAAGGCATTATCAATTGTTTTGCACAAGAAATACTCAAACACATTTTTGACGAAATTGGTGATGATGTGTTTACTTTGTTAGTTGATGAGTCCAGTGACGTGTCTAAAAAGGAACAAATGGCCGTGTTTTTACGCTATGATACATGTGGGATTGTTAAGGAAAGATTTGTTGGTCTTGTTCATCTGAAACAGACAAATGCTTTATCTCTTAAATCTGCCATTGAATCATTATTTGCTGAACATAAAGTAAGTTTGAAAAAGGTTAGAGGTCAAGGTTATGATGGAGCAAGCAATATGCGTGGTGAATTCAATGGTTTGAAAGCTTTAATCATGAGAGAGAATAGTTCAGCATATTATGTTCATTGTTTTGCTCATCAACTTCAGTTAGTTGTTGTGGCGGTTGCAAAAAAACACCTTGGAGTTGGAAACTTCTTCGACATGATAGCGGTTGTGATGAATGTGCTTTGTGCTTCTTGCAAGCGAAAAGATATGATTCGAGAAAGTCAAAAAGAGAAATTGGAAGAATCCATTGGTAGTGGTGAACTTGAAACTGGAAGTGGGTTAAACCAAGAGCTTTCTCTTAGTAGAGCTGGAGATACGCGTTGGAGTTCTCATTACAAAACACTTTTGTGTTTGGTTGATTTGTTTCCAATTGTTGTTGAGGTGCTTGAATATGTTGAAGAGGAAGGCGATAATGCTTTTAGTCAACGTCAAGCAAATGGTCTTCAGATATATTTCAAATCATTTGATTTTGTGTTTTATTTGCACTTGATGTTGCACATTTTGGGGTGCACAAATTTATTGTCACAAGCTCTTCAAAGAAAAGATCAAGATATCCTGAATGCTATTTCATTGGTGAAATCAACCAAGCGACAGTTGCAAAAGTTTAGAGTTGATGGGTTTTCTTCACTTTTGAAGAAGATCTCTTCTTTTTGTGAAAAACATGATATTGAAATGTTGAATATGGAGGAAAATTATGTGACTCCGAAAAATCGAAGACAAAAGACCAATATCACCTATCAGCATTATTATGAGTTTGATTGCTTTAATACGGTTGTGGATATGCAAATTCAAGAGTTTGGTGACAGATTTAGTGAGGTAAGTTCTGATTTGCTTATTTGTATGGCGGCTTTGAATCTGGATAATTAATTTCATGACTTTGACCCATCAAAGTTACTGAAGATGGCCGAGTTCTATCCAGATGATTTTAGTTGTGTGGAAAGGATGACTCTCGAGCATGAACTTCACATCTATATTGATAATGTGCAAGAAGATGATACATTTGCTAACTTGAAAGGTATATCCGGTCTTGCTAGAGTGATGGTGGAAACAAGAAAACATCTTGCGTTCCCTTTGGTATATCGATTATTGAAGCTCGCATTGGTTTTGCCCGTTGCAACCGCTTGATTGAGAGATGCTTTTACGCAATGAAACTTGTGAAGTCAGACTTGCGCAATCGAATTTCTGAAGACTATTTGAACGGTTGTGTAATTTGTACCGTTGAAAAAGAAGGACTTGCCGATGTTACGAATGAAGATGTAATGAATCGCTTTCAAAAGATTAAATTTCGTAGAGAACAACTTTAAAATATAATTTGTTTCACCTTTATAATGATATTGTACTTCGTAATTAATCTTTTTATTACGGTAATAAAAATTGTACCCCCAGTCTTAGAAAATTATGGATCCGCCCCTGTATTACCAGTAAGTTACTTAAGGACTATCGTCTCAACAAAAATAAAAATTGAAAAAGGATTGAAAGCTTCTTTGATTTCCCAATCCACGCCTGTAGGCCCGTCTAAAGTCAATTTGATCAGGTATTTATAGCTATGCTCGTTGATGATTTTTCATATCTAAAATTTGCAATTCGGTCATATTTTTTCGGTCTGTCTATTGGTCTGACATCCGATATTATTTAATGAATGAGAATATATGCAGGTATCACTAGTTGAGCGCTCATCTTTTCTGTTTCCACAGTAACATCTGGCTATGTTTTCAAATAGGGAAAATTGCAAAAACTACCCCTTGATTCAGTTAATTCTACCTTGAATTATTTTAGATTAATGGTTTCTCTTCAAATCTCTGTAGCATCTTCAAAATTAAGTCAGTCGTTGAACTGGGAATTAGTGGGTACTACTCTTGAGATGGACACATAACGAAAATTTATAAGATCAACAGAAAAACGACAATTTGATACAAAACTATTCTAGTGAACCGCATAACATTTCTTGATACAAAGCATTTTCCAGGGGTGTTGGCTGAACAAAAGAACATTATCACACAAACATACACGACTTATACTAGAAACTAATATGTGGCAACTTTAAGATGGTTCCTAATCTCCAAGAAATATTGTGTCCATTGTTGGGGTATTAGGGTTTATTAAGGAGATCCTGATTCGCCGATCAGTTCTAAGACATTTAACTGGATTGTCTAATTGCAATTCCACCTCGATTTTGTATATTTTGAATTTATCTAAGGCTTCATCCTTAGAATGCAATAAATACACATAGCAAAATCGAGTACAGTCATCAATAAACGTGACAACATACTTTTTATTACCCAAGGAAAGAGTAGAGTAAAAATCACACAGGTTACTGTGTACAAGTTCCAAAATAGCCGAATTCCTAGTGACACTGGGAAAAGGCTGTTTTGTCACTTTTGTAAGCATGCATGTTTTATATTTTTCTGGATTCATGTCAAAGGCTGGAAGCAATCCATTTTTTGACATCTCATGCATCCTTCTAAAATTGACATGACCCAATCTAGCATGCCAAAGCATAGAGTCATCAATCTTAGAAGTAGAAGACACAAATGCAGAATTTTGAGCAGTTATAGATTTATCAATAACATTCAAACGAAACATTCTATTATTCAAATATCCAAAGCCAATAAACATTCCACCTCGAGATAGGATGAACCTATCCGATTCAAAAACTTGTCTGAAACCATCAGAATTCAAACTACTACCACTAACTAGATTCTTTCGAATCTTAGGAACAAACAAAACATCAAAAAGTCTAATAGTCTTTCCAGAAGTAAATTCAAGGCAAACGACACTGACACCACAAATAGGTATAAAAGAATCATCTCCCATTTTCAGCACCGATCCATCTTCAAGGGGTGGTAATGTATCAAACCACCGTTTATCCTTGCATACATGGTTCATTGCCTCGGAGTCGATCCACCAAGCAACATCATCATCCTCTACATAGAATTGTTGGAATATTTATTCCACATATTAATAAATAATGTTTTGATGATTAAGTTGCTAAACAAAGCAAAACAACTTAGAGGCAAAGCAAAATGACGAAGGAATCGAAGACGCAAAAAGCTGGACAAAATATAAAGCTAGCGCATGCTAGACATATAAGTTAGCGTATGCTAACGGGTCCCGACTGCAGATTAGGCGAGTTCTAAGTAACCTTAAGTGAAGTCACCTGATGAGGATAGCGCAATCTACACATGAGGATTAACGCACTCTATCGAGCTAATATTACCGTTGTGAAGAGAATTCAAACACAGAATGACGTATGCACTGAAGTAAGCTTAGCGCACGCAAGAGATGATATTTAGCGTATGCTAAATATCAGTTTGAATCAAGTCAATCAATCCATTGGGGAGAATCTTCTACAAGTCAAAAAGTATTAATGGATATATGACGCATGCAATAATGAATGATTAGCGCACGCTACAGATGAAGTGTTAGCGCACGCTAACAGCTAGAGACAGTAGCCACTGGATTGAAACTGGAAAGACGCTAACGTACGTAACAGTATATAACGTACGCTAAAGGCTAAATACATACGATAGCGCATGCTAAGAAAGTCAGTCTAGCACACGCTAATAAACAACTCGCAATAACGGCTAGTTTGTGGAAGAAGACTATAAATACCAAATGAGTTGGTATCATTACACCCAACAACATTGAGCAATTCATATACACTTGAGATATCATTATAAACATTATAGTTGTTGTTCTTGAGCTTAAACTAGAGTGATTGAGTGTTATACACAAAATCATACACGAGTGAGAAAAAGAAAAGATACGATTGGATTCAGTGTTATTATGATCAAGGATCCGGCATTGTTAGAATCACAATCGCTATCTTAGTGAGGTTTATCTAGTACCAATAGAAAGCTGGAGTGGTTGATTCCTTATCCAATAGAAAAGGAAAAACGGTTTTACTCGAACCGATAGAAGACGAGCTTCAGTCACACCTAAAAAAGTGTGTTCATAGCTCAAAAGTGTTGGTAAAAGAAAAAAAACAGGCTACGGCTACACTTTGACCAAATTTGAGGGTGTTACAAAAATGGCCGCTACCATAGGGGTCTACGCTAACACTTTTATAATTTCTCGTAACACTGCGGAAAGGTGTAGCTGTAGACCCCTATGCCAACACTTTTTGGTTCTGTTCCTACACCTTAAGAAGTGTTGTTGTAGACCTATGCCAACACCATTATCTATATGGTGACACCATTAAAAGTATAGCTGTAGACCTATGGCTACACCTGTAATATAAAATTGCGAAACAGTTCGATATTGTTGGCAACACCCTTTATCATTATGGCTACACTTGTTTCTTAAACAATTTAATATCTTTGGCTACACTATGTTATTCTTTTACCAACACGTAAAGAGTATATTTTTGGGGTCAATGTCAATGGCTACATTTTTACATGTCTTTTACCAACACTCTAAATGCTAAAAATCAACATATGGTATTTAAAAATAGAATTACCCATTAAAAAATAAATTCAAACATCCCAATACATAAAAAGTTATCAAACAACCGTCCAAATACATAAACCATCCGAAATAACTACATAAATCCCAAATGAATATAAGGATGTTAAGAATCCTATAGCAATGATTCGAATCACCAAAGGGCCGAGTATATCCACCCGTTACAAAAATGGTGATACTCATCACAATTTGCATCCATGATAATCTCAACAACACATTCAAAACCTGCAGTAGAAAAAAAATGCCGCTTAGGATCTGTTTATCAAACGGAATCTGAATTCCAATTTCGAAATCTTGAATTTTGAAAACTAAAATAATAAATACATATATTTTTAGCATGAGCAAATATTAGTTTATAAGCTTATGGACTAATTATAAAATTAACCTTGAGGTTTTGCCTAAATACACAACAATTGCGGGGTTTGTTCAACTGATTAATCCTGCACTTATTGACATGAATATAAACAACATAAGACAGGATATAAAAGTTAGTATTGGGAGACATATACCTTATGAAATTAGAAATCTAAAAGAAAAGAAGGGCCTCGATAAAACCTGGAGGATGGAGGATAAGGCCAGAAATACCCTCAGACAGGTGGAGCAGACTGAGAGCGACAAAGAATGAAGCTACTAGCGGGCTTCGAAGCAGCTGACAAGTGATGAACCAAGAGCCGCCGCCGAAATAATAACAATGGTAAACGCCTGAAATTGCAACGATGAAGAGAAGTAACATTAATACGTGAGATAAAACATTGAAGACGAAATCAATCCGGAAACCGAGGTGATTTACAACAAGAAGAAAAGAAGATCACAAAAAATATAAAATAATCGCACAAAAGGAGAAAAAAAATTACAAACTCATTGGGATTTAGAAGAAGAAAAACATTGATAAACGCTTCAAATTACAACGGTGGGGAAAAGGAACAACAGGACATAAAAGGAATCATTCGTAGAAAAGAAAACCCGATAAATGATGAGGCAGAATCGACCACCAACAAAAGGAAAAATAAAGAAGAAATTAGAAAGGGCAGTTCACCCTCTTAGAGCAGTATGAATATTGCAATAAGTACAACTCTAAATAAAGTCATTAACAAGAGACTATATACCAGTAATTTGTTCCTCAAACAAATGAGCAAACATGTGATTGAAGCAAGCAGACATATATCTCCTTTAATACCATAGTACTAGGCACAATGAGGGAGAAACACTAATCCAATACCAGTAATCACCAATCAACAACTTTCCCTAAAATATGAGAACCCTAAAAGAAATTAATTATATAACAGAGAACTATCAAAATTCCAACATATACAAATCTTATTATGTGCGCTGTGCACAGAGAACGCATAAAGTTGTATTTGCATTAATGAACCAGAACCCCAGAATTACCATGGTGTGATAATGAATACCTGAGAAACGAACTACCCTTCATTATCAAGACAAGAAGTCGAGGTTTCCAGAATGCAGCCTGCCTCACATACCAGTATACCGCTAGCCTATTAACAAATAGAAACAAAGTCAGCAAATCATGTGCCAGTTAATGACAATAAAAATGATAATCTAGGAAACTGAGAGTTTTTTTAGGTCATATTTGAAAGAGTAAGGGTACAGATTCTGAATTCCCAACACAAAATTGTTGAAAGATGAAAGTGGTACAAATGCAATATTCAAAATAACAAATTTATAGGAAGCGAAGAGAATTATAGATCATACAATGCTATTAGGCTCAAAACCAAGAAAGGTTTCAATATATATAATATCAGCTGATTCTGTTAACCATAACTTTGTAAGGTGAATTATTACCTTGTCAAAAGAAAGGATGTTATTCATGGAGTTAATGTTGATAATTACACAAACAATGGCACATACAATTACCTACAATCAAAATCCGAAGATAGCAACCATAAATACCCCAAAAATGTGCCACTGTGAGCATGTTACATTCACAAGCTAAGAAAGATATCTCAGCCTAACGTTCATTAATTCAATTAGCAGCACAATTAAATTTTGCTAAAGATGTTTGAACTCTTTGTCCTCGAGCCAAACTCGGTATGGTATCGTTGTTTCCAATCCAAGTTCGTCACAAATTTACAAACCAAGGACCTTGTTCCAGTCAATGGAATCACAGAATCCTGATCAGTGTTGTTGAGATAACATAAAGAAATTCCTAATGACATAAAGCATAAAGCTAAGAAGAAGGGTGGAATTAGGCAACTAAATTTCTATTTATTTTTCATATAAAATTATACCAGTACTGATCTGACAAGTGATTCTATGATTAATATCGTAGGTTTCTCTAAGTCAAGCATGTCGTAATCCAGTATGCTGCAGCAGAGGGGAAGCACTCTCCTCATATTTGAATTTTTGTTATCTATTTACAATTTTAACACTTCAACAGCTATAGACTTTAAGAAACTTGAGAAGAAGGAAACAAGAAAAAAAGAACTGTAACGTTTGAAAACAACGAGATTTACAGCAAGAATTAATGAAAATCACGTGTCGTTACCCTTTAAAATGGGAACTACCATGGTTATCAAGTCGTTGACAAGTCGGCCTGTTGGGTTTTCAAAAAAAATTGCTGGACGATTTAATGAGTGTAGACGGTAAATCCTTTTAACTGGAAATCTGACCAGAAAATCCAGCTTTTTACCCAGAAACACACCCGTAAAATTAGATCGGAAATTAAAAATGGTTAAAGTGAATGAACATGTACGCATTTTCCTATCTCGTTTACATGTTTTATTTGCTCGTCTACTTTAATTATATTTGGATGTTATTATGCAGTGATTGTGATCTATCATGGATATGTGTTGAATCTGAACTTTATATTCTATTAGTTTTTTATAAACACTATGAAGTTGTTGTGTATTTAGTTATATATTATGTATTAAATTTACCTGTGTTGAATCTGAACTTGGTGTCGTGATAACCTGCACACCACCCCTATCAGCTTTAACCTAAATAAAAGGTGTACAAATAATCGAATGGTCAGAACAAAATGAGTAGAGTAAAGAACATTTCACATTTCACCCCTTGAAGTTTGTATTCACAAAATTGATACGCCCCCCTCTTTCTTATGAGACCAGTTTGTAAAAACATAATCAAATGTCACGGGCATTTGTAAAGTTGAAAGAAATCTATGTTCTATTTCAATTAGCTAAATCAAGCGGGTAGTTTTGTTTCTTTTTTATTTTCCAGTTAACCCCATATGTATATAAATTATTTTAAGAAAACATTAAATAAAGGGATTAGAATTACCTGCTGCAGACATCCCATCTGTTTACTCCAACGATCTTAGCACGCATATCCCTTTCCACATCACGTCGGTTCAAGTAATTTATAGTCTCATCTTCAACGCATATAAATCTAGACAGTACGAAAGTACGAGTGCAATTGTAAGAGGGGCGCAGCAAGACAGGGCCGTCTTCAGTAGAGCCAAGAGAAAAAGCCCGGGAATGCCAAGCTAAAACGACGGTGCTGCCGTCGGTCAATGAAGGGATACCTCCAATTGACTCGGCAATGCCAAGACAAAAAACACGGTACTGCCATCGATCAAGAGACGGGAATGCCGTCAATCAACGAAGGGACCGCCTCTGTGAGACTCGAAACTGAATTCAAACCTGAAAGGCCAGGACCTGACTGCAACACACTAGCACTGCACAGTGTCAAAATAACTAAAGCCTGTAACCGTGAAAAGGTAAGCATAGAAAAGACTGGAGCTGGGTGTTTCGGCTGGAGAAAATAACCGGATCAAAACTATCATCAGACATACTATAGAAGTCAAGCATCCAATCACTTTGCCCTGGAACGAAACCCGAGCGTGGGGGATAACCAACACTCCTCACAACGGCGTGAGTCCAAAAATCCCTGGGAAGATTTTATTGCTAAGCTCAGAGCTGTCAAATCTATGAGTATAATCTGACCACGAATTCCAAAATGTGTGATAATCACATACCGAAACCAAACCAAACCTTAAGAATCCAAATTAAAATCGAGCGGTCAGCGTGTTACGGTAGCAGCATAAATCCAACAAAAGATAAAGCATCAATGGTCCAAACAGTACTACAAAGTGATTGTACCATGATTAAAATGGCGCCCGACCATCCAAATTTCATCAAAACAAAAAATTCAGCAAGAACGACCAAAATCACCAACTCAAATTGTGATAGCCGAATATCATCGCAGATTCAGAAATCACATAACAGGTAAAAAATTGGTGCAAATTATTCAGCAACAAGAATGGCCAAACCAACCTGTATTTCAAATGAACAGATGCTGCCAGTTTCAGAGATTGTCGCAGCCATGACTGAGGGTCGTTGATGTCAGCCCAAAAATAAAGCCCAATTCTGAGACGCAGTCCGAACAAAGTAAATAATGAGGCTTCTTCCGCGTCTGTAGAGAAATATGGAGGAAGAAGATTTCCCAGATTAAGAATCTGATACATCATATGATTCAGAAGAAGAAAGTGGTTTGGAGTTATTTGGTGATGATGAGAATCATCCAAAACCAGAGTCTGAAGGCAAGGGTTCAGATATTATGGCAGCAGAGGGAACCCTCGGTCGTGATTGACTCAGCAAGAGTGAGTGAGTCGAATCGGAACCCAACTCAGAGAGTAGAAAAAGCAAGCCGCAACGAGAAGATAGAGTCGGACAGGTCGAGTCACTGAGTTGAAAATGATGGCATGCCAGACGCGATGGTGTGAAAGGGATCTGGAATAGCGGAATCGTAGCCCCTTGGCGAGACGAACATCGCACTACCAAAACATCCCTCAGATCGCGAAGGGAAGGACTGCAAACTGCATCCGCGTATGGATGGAGACGGCCCCAAATTCATAACGCATGAAAATCAACTCTGGGAACCGGATCTGTGCAGGCAGAGGAAGAACAGCTATCGCGGCGTCGATTCAAGCCACTCAATAGACCGGAGGCTAAAATCTAGACTGCAAAATCACGAGAAATGGCGAAGACCCCGGAAATCGGAAGGAACGAAAGCTAGAAATCTAAAATTGCGATGAACTGGGAAACTACTAGACAAAGAAAAAGAAAGAACAACTATAACGTGCGACGGCCAATGAATAAATTGCCGGCTGAGAGGAAGAAATCCCCTAGTGTGTGCAAATTGCACCTAGTGACTGTGAATCTCCTCTGCCGGAAAAGAAAAAAGATAAAATTGAAAGTGAGTTGCCCTTATTCGTTCATCCCTTTTCTTTCTTCGATTTTGAGAGAAAGAGTTGAGAGTTGAGAGTGAATTGACCCGTATTTGGATAAAGGCGGCCCGCTTAGTTTTTATTGATTTTTAAAGCCCAACGACAACACATTTTTAAAGACCAATGGCTACACCGACTTCAATGTTACCATAGATACTAAATAACGTCTACAGTAATAGTGACTCATAGCAATGCTAACACCAAAAAAAAGTGTAGGCCTAGATCACTTTCAAGACATATATGGCTACACTTTTACTTGTAACACTGAAAAAAGTGTTGTTAAAGCCCATATATGGCGTAGTGAATTGTAACGGTAATCCCTCGACCGATAGAACAGAGGTGTGGAGGTTTTGATCTTTAGCCTATTGAAAAAGATACATCGAGAGAGGATGTAGGCACGTTTGGTCGAACCTCTATAAATCTGTGTGTCATTTAATTTCCGCATTTAATTTATACTTCCGCACAAACGGCACATATACCGATATTACACCAACAATTGGTATCGAAGCGGTACTCCTATAAGCAGCTTTACATACGAGGAGAAAAGATCCAATGGCGTTTCAACTTTATCCCGTCAAAGGCCTTGCTCTCGACCGACCACTATTTTTTGATGGCTTAAACTTAATGATGTGGAAGAAGAAGATGTGTATATTCATCCGACCATATGACATCGAGCTTTGGAAGGTGATTTGTCTTGGTCCGCAAATTCCGACGAATTCCAACGGTACGCTCAAAACTTTAGAAGAATATGACGATTCCGATTGGAAAAATGACCATTACAATTGTAAGGCAACTCAACTTCTTTATTGTGCCTTAAATCCGGAAGAACACAACCGGATATGATCGTGTGATAGTGCCGAAGAAATTTGAAAAATAGTTGAGGTAACACACGAAGGTACGTCTCAAGTCATGGAGACGAAGATAAACATGCTCCTTCATGAGTACGAATTATTACAAATGAAGGACGATGAATCCATCACGATAATGCTTGACCGTTTTCGGTCATCACAAATGGATTAACAAGTTTCGGAAAACCACTTTTGAGTAGTGAGAAAGTAAAGAAAATTCTCCGATCACTCCCTCGATAATGGGACGGTACGGTGACAGCAATAATGGAATCTAAAGATTTAAATAATCTTGATTTTAGTGCTCTTGTTGGTTCTCTCATCAACTACGAGATTGTTCTAAAATATCGAAATGCCAAACCGAAACCGAAGGAGAGGTCGATAGCCATGAAGGCTAAAATGTCAAGAAAGAAAGAAGAAATCCCGGTGGACGAAAGCGAGAAGAATCGGCATATTATGCCAAGAATATTAATAAGTTTCAACACTTATTAAACTGGAGGAAGAAGGACATGCAAGCGGGCGAATCTAAGAAATTCGACAACACTTGTCGATTATGTGGTAAACCAGGACACTTTGCTAAGAACTGTCGAGTAAAGCAAAAGGAAGTCTTAGTTGCAACATGGATCGACGAAGATCCTGATGAAGATTTCATGAATCAAAATAATCTCGCGCTCATGGCCCGGAGTTTATTCGACGATAGCGACGTCGAAAGCCAAGTAAGTAACTCTTACGACGAACGTTTTGAAGCATTCGAGTTATTATATACCGATTATCAAAATGCTTTAAAAGAAATCAAATCCCTTCAATTTAGACTTAAATCATTGGAAAATGAGATTTCCAAAACTCTTGAAAAGGGAAAATCTGTTGAGATCGATCATTTAAAATGCATTGAAAACGAGAATACTTTAAAGAACGATCTTGATAAAATTCAAACCGAACTCAAAAATTTAACGAAGAAATTTTCTCTCGGAAACGAGTCATTTGAAACTATGCTCTCGGTTCAAAAATATACGTTAAATAAAGATTGGTTAGGATTCAAACCGCGTTCTAAAAATGAATCCATAAATTTTAAAATATCCCGGTATAAAAAATGTTTGAAAATCGGGCACCACATTTCAAATTGCAAAAGCCCAAGACGGACGATAAAAGTTAAGAAAATTTGGGTTCCTAAATGAACAATTGTTTCAAATATCGTCTACATCTCAAAAGAAAAACCGACTTTCGGTTGGATCCCCAAAAACTATGTTTTAACAATTGGTATTATACTTAGGGGGAGTAATACTTTTAAAGGGGAGATATTATTTTCAGGGGGAGTTTTATACCCTATTATTACATATTTTTTATTCATGCATATTTTCTTTATATATTCAAATTGGTATCCTCTATATTTTTTTTGCACCTTTTGCTAAATACAAAAAGGGGGAGAAGGAGTTGAGTCGGATAAAAGCGTCATGAATGATATGACGAGAAAAATAAAAAGTAAAAAGGAGGAGAAATAATTGTTAGGCGTATTTTTATGCGCTTATTTATCATTATTTTATATACATTTTAAGTCTAAATCTGCATAAATGAGTTTTTGATGCGCTGTCTCTATATGTTTTGAAGGAAATTGGAGTCCGGAAGCCTGAACGACAAAAAACGGGCGAAAACGACAATTTCTGATCACGGGCCGCGGCACAATGAAGCTGAGCCGTGGCCCGTGAAGAAAATAGCGCCCAGGGCTGCTCGCTGAACATTAGGGGCCGCGGCACGCACTTACTGAGCTGCAGCCCGCGGGGCGGCAATGCTGTATTTGCCGTGTTTCTGAGCCGTTTCTGAAGCCCGTTTTCGACCTAATCAACGGACGCATTTTGGAGACGAATGATGGTTATAAATAGGGATTAAAGGTCTGAAAAGAAATCATCGAAGATCGAGGAAAAGGAGAAAACACCAAGGAGCAGAGAGCGGAAGCTAGAGAACGGAGGAATCCAAGTTCTTCGACTGCGTTTGATTTCTATTATGCTTTCTTTAATTCTTTGTGTATTCTTAGTTTCTAGCATGTCGGGATACAACCCTATTCGAGGATTTTGATGAAACCTAGGTTTTGACGAATTAACTCTTGAGTTTGCATTATTAAAATATATTTCCCTTTCTTATTGAGTTTTCCCAATTGTTTTAATTACTGTCAATTATGTAGCCTATGATTGATTTGTTTTGATTAGGCAACTCGAATCGGGACAGGAGAGTTGGTAGGAAAAATTGGTGAGAACCGTTTTATCTTGTGAGATAGGAATATACTCATAGGAATTACGTGGCCTTTCTGAAGATTTCGTACTTTTTGCCTATTGTCGAATTAATTCACCTAGGAATAGAGTGTGTTATTCGCCTTAGAAAATTCTATTGACCTCGGGAGAGGCGATAGAGTATTTTAGCAATCTTCGCCTTCAATAAATTGGGAAATTATTAAATTCATATAAATCGAGAGTAATTCAGATAAACCGAGGTGGATTCACAATCCTAGACTAATTCCCTATTTGATTTTCTTTCTTCGAACAAACGATTTTACTTTTTATTCTTTTATTAATTTTCTTTAATTATTGCTTGCATCTCCAATTTCGATAGTTCAAATAAAATTAGAATACGAATAAATCGGTAATTAGTGAGTCAGTCCTCGAGGGAACGATACTTTCTTACCACTTTATTACTTGCTTACGACAATGTGCACTTGCGTTAATCAAATTTCGTAACAAGTTTTTAGCGCCATTGTCGGGGGCTGATTGTTTTACTAATATCGATTTCAGTATTTCTAGTCTTAATTTGAACATTATTTTATTTTTGTGTAATTTTTTTTATTTGTTTTCCTTTCAGGAATTTCTGGTTAGTGCATGAGAAAATTCGGTAACGAAGGCCTATTACCTTTGGATACTGAACTCGAGCGCACTCTTCAGAAAAACAAGAAGGAAAAGCGTGAGCTACCGACAAAATACACCATCGCCGATAACACAGAAAATCACGAAGTAGACAACCCTATTCAGCAAGCTCAACCGGCATTGGCACTCCGAGATTATGCAATGCCACAAATCAATGCAAACTTTTCGGGGATTCGGCGTCCGACCATCCAAGTGAACAACTTCGAGATTAAGCCGGCTATTATTCAGATGGTACAAGCAAGCCAATTTTATGGACTGGTAAACGATGATCCCAACGCACACATCGCTTTATTTCTCGAGATTTGTGACACCTTCAAGAATAATGGTGTCACCGATGATGCTATTCGTCTGCGGATTTTCCCTTTCTCTCTAAGGGACAAAGCCAAGTTTTGGTTGAGTTCATTACCGCCGGGCTCTATCACGACTTGGGCGGAATTAGCACAAGCCTTCCTGGCTAAGTTCTTTCCACCATCAAAGACAGCGAGACTTAGGAACGAGATAACTACTTTCGGGCAATTTGATATGGAGTCGCTTCATGAAGCTTGGGAGCGATACAAAGATTTTCTAAGGAGATGCCCACACCATGGTCTACCGGATTGGTTGCAAATTCAGACATTCTATAATGGATTGAGTGTACTACACGCACTCTTGTTGATGCAGCCGCTGGGGGTGCTTTAATAGGCAAAACGATGGCCGAAGCCCACTCTTTGTTGGAAGCTATGGATGCAAATGCATATCAGTGGCCTTCAGAGCCTTTGAACCGGAAACGAGTGATGGAAATCTCCGATAATGATCCAATATCTACGCTATCGGCCCAAGTTGCCGCCTTGACTCAGCAACTTCAAGTTTTATCATGCGCTCCTTGCCCTGTTACCACTGAATCATGTAATTGGTGCAACGGATCTCACCCTAGTGCGGAATGTCAAGTTGGAAATCTTTTTGAGCAATCTCCGATGGAACAAGCTCAGTTTGTGGGGAACGGAAATAGGCAAAACAACCCATATTCCAACACATATAATCCGGGGTGGCGAAATCACCCTAACTTTTCGTGGAAAAATGGACAAACTTTAAACCAACCTCAGTTTGCTCAACACCAACAACAACCTCCTCCCGCTCCAAAGATCTCTCTAGAAGAGGCAATGGCGAAATTAGCATCAAATACGAGTCAGTTCATGACCCATAAGGAAGCAACCTTGCAAAACCATTCCTCCTCTATTGGCGACCTAGAAGCCCAATTGGGTCAAATAGCAAATGTGTTAACAGCCCTCCCTGAGGGCACCTTGCCAAGTACAACTGAGACGAACCCCAGAGAGAGTATTAATGCCATTGGTTTGAGAAGCGGGAAGGAATTGTGTGAGCAGCCCAGGCAGAACAAAAAAAGAGGTGATGATGAGGAGAAGAAAAATTCGGCGACCGAGGAATCACAAATTTCTAGATCCTCAAAATTGTTTCAAGATAATCCGACAGCCTATGTGCCACCCGTCCCGTTTCTGCAGCGATTGCAAAAGCAAAAATTGGACAAACAATTCTCCAAGTTTCTTGACGTCTTCAAGAAACTACATATCAACATTCCATTTACTGATGCATTGGAACAAATGCCGAGCTATGTAAAGTTCATGAAAGAAATCATATCGAACAAAAGGAAGCTCGAAGAAAATGAGACTGTGGCGTTAACAGAAGAGTGCTGCGCGATTCCTACAGAAAAAGCTCCCGCCAAAATTAAAGGATCTAGGAAGCTTCAATATACCGTGCACTATAGAAAACCTGTCTATTGATAGAGTGTTGTGTGATCTCGGCGCCAGTATAAATCTTATGCCCCTTTCCATTTTTAAGAAGCTAGGTATTGGGGAAGCCAAGCCGACGACAATCTCGCTGCAATTAGCTGACCGATTTTTAGGCGTATTTTTATACGCTTATTTATCATTATTTTATATTCATTTGAAGTGTAAATCTGCATAAATGAGCTTTTAATGCACTATTCTTTTATGTTTTGCAGGAAATTGGAGTCCGGAAGCTCGAACGACAAAAAACGGCGAAAACGGCAAAATTTTGGCCAGGGGCCGCGGCACAAGGAAAGCGTGCCGTGGCATATGCACGGCACAGCGAAGCCCCAAGCGGACTGTACCAGGGGCCGCGGCACAAGGATGCTAATCCGCGGCCCAGGAAGAAAAATAGCGCGCCCAGGTATGTGCTGAATGTTAGGGGCCACGGTACAGATTAAGTGAGTCGCGGCCCACGGGGCTGTTTTGATGTGTTGGCCGCGGTTTTGGGCCGTTTTTGGAGCCTGTTCTCGAGCTAATCCATGGACGCATTTTGGAGGCTGAGTAGAGTTATAAATAAACATTGAAGGTCATCATTGAGGGAATTATCAGAGATAGGATCGATCATCGAGGAATCAAGAAGAAGCAAAAACACCAAGGAGCAGAGAGCGAAAGCTAGAGAATGGAGGAATCCGAGCTCTTCGACTGCATTTGATCTTTATGCTTTCTTTGATTATTTCTGTATTTTTATTCTTTAGCATGTCAGGCTAAAACCCTGTTCTAGGATTTTGATGAAACCGAGGTTTTGATGAATTAACTTTTGAATATTAATTCAATTCCCTTTTCTATTGAGTTTTCCCAAATTTTCTGAATGCTTTCAATTGTGTGGCCTATAATTGAATTGTTTTAATTACGCAACTCGAATCGGGAGAGGAGAGTTGGTGAGGAAAATAATTGGTGAGAATCGTTTTATCTTATGAGATATGAATATACTCATAGGAACTACGTGGCCTTTCTGAAGATTCCGTGCTTTTTGCCTATTGTCGAATTAATCCACCTAGGAATAGAGTGTGTTATTCGCCTTAGAAAAATCTATTGACCTCGGGATAGGCGGTAGAGTATTTTAGGAACCTTCGCCTTCAATAAATTGGGAAATCATTAAATTCATATAATCGAGAGTAATTCGGATAAACCGAGGTGGATTCTCAATCCTAGATTTATTCCTTATTTTATTTTCTTCCTTTGAATAATTGATTCTGCTATTTCTTTGCTTTCATTAATTTCCCTTAATTATTACTTGCACCTTAAATTTCGACAGTTCAAATAAAATTAGAATACGAATAAATCGGTAGTTAGTAAGTCAGTCCTCGTGGGAACGATATCTTACTCTTCACTTTATTACTTGTCTACAATAACGTGCACTTGCATTTAACGAAATTCGCAACAAGTTTTTGGCGCCGTTTCCGGGGACTGATTATTTTTACTAATATCGATTTCAATATTTCTAGTCTTAGTTTGAACATTTTTTTTATTTTTGTGTAATTCTTATTATTTGTTTTTCCTTTCAGGAATTTCTGGTTAGTGCATGAGAAAATTTGGTAATGAAGGCCTACTACCTTTGGATACTGAACTCGAGCGCACTCTTCGGAGAAGCAAGAAGGAGAAACGTGAGCTACCGACAACAGCCACCATGGCCGATAACACGGGAAATCACGAAGCAGACAATCCCATTCAGCAAGCTCAACCGGCATTAGCACTCTGTGACTATGCTATGCCACAAATAAGTGCAAACTTTTCGGGAATTCGGCATCCTACCATCCAAGTGAATAACTTCGAAATTAAGCTGGCCATTATTCAGATGGTACAAGCAAGCCAATTTTGTGGATTGGCGAACGACGATCCCAACGCACATATCGCTTCATTTCTAGAGATTTGTGACACCTTCAAGAATAACGGTGTCACTGATGATGCTATTCGTCTGCGGCTTTTCCCTTTCTCTTTGAGGGACAAAGCCAAATTTTGGTTGAATTCATTACCGCCGGGCTCTATCACGACTTGGGCGGAATTAGCACAAGCCTTCCTAGCTAAGTTCTTTCCACCATCAAAGACAGCGAGACTTAGGAACGAGATTACTACTTTCGGGCAATTTGATATGGAGTCGCTTCATGAAGCTTGGGAGCGTTACAAGGATTTATTACGGAGATGCCCACACCATGGCCTACCGGACTAGCTACAAATTCAGACATTTTATAACGGATTGAGTGCTTCTACACGCACTCGTGTTGATGCAGCAGCTGGAGGAGCGTTGATGGGTAAAACGATGGCTAAAGCCCACTCTTTATTGGAAGCTATGGCTGCAAATGCTTATCAGTGGCCTTCCGAACGAGTGATCCTGAAGCGAGTAATGGAAATTTCCGACAACGATCCGATCTCTACATTATCAGCCCAAGTTGCCGCCTTGACTCAGCAACTCCAAGCCTTTTCACATGCTCCTTCTCCCGTTACCACTGAATCATGTAATTAGTGCAACGGATTTCATCCTAGCGCGGAATGCCAAGTTGGAAACCCTTTCGAACAACCTTCGATGGAACAAGCTCAGTTCGTGGGGAACGGGAATCGGCAAAACAATCCGTACTCCAACACTTATAATCCGGGGTGGCGAAATCACCCAAATTTTTCATGGAAGAACGGACAGAACTTAAACCAACCTCAGTTTGCTCAACACCAACAGCAACCTCCACCCGCTCCGAAGATCTCTCTAGAGGAAGCAATGGAGAAGCTGGCAACAAATACGAGTCAGTTCATGACCCGTACGGAAGCAACCTTGCAAAACCATTCCGCTTCTATTCGCAACTTGGAAGTCCAATTGGGCCAAATTGCTAATGTATTAACAGCTCGCCCTGAGGGTACCTTGCCAAGTACAACCGAGACGAACCCCCGAGAGAGTATAAATGCTATTCGTTTGAGAAGCGGGAAGGAAGTGTGCGAGCAGCCTGGGCAGAGCAAAAAGGGAGGTGATGATGAGGAAAAGACAAACTTGGCGACTGAGGAATCACAAAATTCTAGACCCTCGAAAATGGTTCCTGACAATCCGAAGGCATACGTACCACCCATCCCGTTTCCGCAGCGTTTGCAAAAGCAAAAACTTGATAAACAATTCTCCAAGTTTCTTGACGTCTTCAAGAAGCTACATATCAACATTCCATTTGCCGATGCCTTAGAACAAATGCCGAGCTATGTGAAGTTTATGAAGGAAATCTTATCTAAGAAAAAGAAGCTCGAGGAATATGAGACAGTGGCATTGACGGAAGAGTGCAGCGCCATCTTTCAGAAAAAGCTCCCGCCAAAGTTGAAGGATCCATGAAGTTTTAACATACCGTGCACTATAGGAAATCTGTCTTTTGATAGAGCATTGTGTGATCTAGGGGCCAGCATTAATCTTATGCCCCTTTCCATATTTAAGAAGCTAGGCATTGGGGAGGCCAAACCAACGACAATCTCGCTGCAATTAGCCGACCGATCTATCAAGTACCCGAGGGGGGTAATAGAACATGTTTTAGTCAAGGTAGATAAATTCATCTTTCCGGCTGATTTCATTGTGCTCGATATGGAGGAGGATCAAGACATCCCAATTATTTTGGGAAGACCATTCTTAGTTACCGGCCGAACTCTCATAGATGTGGAAAAAGGGAAACTAACTCTACGGGTTCAAGATGAGCAAGTCACTTTCCAAGTGTTTCAACCCTATCCTTGTACAAGTAGTGTCAAAAAGAGTTCACAAATTGAAAGTGTAAATATTTTTGCAAGAGACGCACACCGGGAGAGTTGTCGGTCAAAGTGTTCAGAATCCGTTACAAATGCTCCGACGTCTAAGAAAAATGTAGAACGAGTCGCATATCTTGGGCATTTGGACATGTCGTCGTCATCAACCGTTCACCCACCAATGAAAAAGTGTAATGCTGTCATTAGTTCGTTCATGAAAAAGGAGAATGAGCCGGAATTGAAACGGGTGCCAAGCCGTGTGCAATATGGGTGTTTTGGAAAATTATTTTTGTTTAAATCTTTTCGCAAAGAACAGTGGATGTCCAAACCGAAAATCGAATTGTTAAAGACCAATGGTCAAAAATTTAAAACACATATTAACGGTTCGATGGACGGTGCGGAGTCCAAATGGTCTTTGCGAAATGCGATTTGATCTTCAAAAAGTCTGGCTGAAGACTATAAACTTAGCGCTTCTCGGGAGGCAACCCGAGTATTAGTTATAGATTTTTGTTTTTCAGTATTTTCTTGCATTTTTGGATATTTATTTTTTCATCATTTTTGTTTCGATACGTTTATCCCTCACGTTCTTGGTGTTTTCTTTTAAAAAATCTGTGCAGAAATCATCCCAGGGGAAGAAATCAGCAATGGACCGCGGCACAAGGATAGTGAGCCGCGGCACACAGGTGTTGACACACAAAGGCCAAACAAACTGTAGTCTGAGCCGCAGCACAAGATTACTGAGCCGCGGCACACCCTGTCCCTGAGCCGCGGCACACCAAATGCACAAGATATGCCCAGGAACCTGTACTACGTGCCGCGGCATAAACCAAGTGAGCCGCGGCACACTAACACTACGAGCCACGACACAAGGATGCTGAGCCACGGCACACGTCAAAAGGAACAAGCACGCCTAGGAGGCTGTACTCTGGGCCGCGGCTCACTTAAGTTGTGCCGCGGCCCCTGTTCAGAAGTTCAACAGCCCAGGTAATCTTCTTATACTCGATCGTCCAGCTCCCCAGGTAACTTCTTTTCCTTTCTTCGCACAGCGATCGGCCGAAAACCTCTTCTCATCTTCTTCTTCCTCTTGCATACTACAATCCAAGTCAGGTAATCCTCAATCTCTTAATCCTTATTGATACATGTTTTGAAAAGTAAAGTATTGTTATTCAATTGATGTTGATTATGTTGTTAGTTCTTCTTAGTTCTATAAAGAATTGAGTTGGGAATATGAAATTATTGATTGATTTCGATGGTATGTCTTGATATTCGGTGGATTGTTAATGTTTTTATCATTGTGTCATGAGCATATCGATTGGTGTTGTTTTTGGGGATTAGATTTAACCAATACAATGCTTGTTCTTCATTTGAACTCATGCAGTCAAGGTGTTTGATGATATGCATAAATGAATTTTTTTTCTTTGTTAAGTCAACGTTTTGAAACTATGCGCAAATGGAATTGTTTATGGATTTACAGCGTACCCCAACCCATACGTCAAGTTTAAACACGAAAGCTCAATTTTAATTTTCCCTCACGACGGTGCATGCTTGTTCAACTCTTTATTCACGTTTTGCATATCTTTAGTCAAGTGGTGTTGTTTTCCTTATAGCTTAAGTAATTTCCGGTGTTTATCTTTTCAGGAACTCTCCATGGCTAGAAAGAGAAAGGTTAGCACAAGGGCTAGGACGCAATCGTCCCCCACACGAGGGGAAACTTCACAAAGCGAGCCGAGTTGGAGTCACACTAATTCTCCCACCCGGAAATTCATAAAATATTCAATGAAAAGATCCATCCTCGCCCTTTGATTCCGGAGTGGGGATTCACTCCCGCCTCCCAGGATGGTGAGCTTTTGACGATGATCGACGAGATGGGGTGGGCCCGTTTCGCTGCGCCTCCCGAGTCGGCGGTGATCTCCATCGTCCAAGAGCTTTATGCTAGCGCTCTGTTGAAGCACATTCGGGCGGGGCAGATGATACCGCAGTCAGATACTCAGACTCAGGTCGTTGTGCGAGGCATTACTGTAGATTTCTCAGTGGCTGCTATTCGGAGATTATTCGGGCTGCCAGTGGTGGACGATGCGGCGTATACGCGAGCTATGACTGGCCTCACGAGGGAGGCCCTACTCGAGGCACTCACACAGCCCGGCTCCATCTGGGAGACTTACGCCCCGGGTTCGTCAGCATTTTATTTTAAGAGCTCGTGCCTCAGTCCGCTCGGGCGAGCCTGGTTGTATTTTCTCTGCGCACGTATTGATCCTACCTCTCATATTCGCTCAGTTTTACTCTCTCATGCCCGTACATTATATGCTATCACTTCCGGGGTCAGATTCGATGTGGCCCCTCTTCTGGTACGATCTATCCTGTTGTGCATTCAAGGAGGGGCCAAGACGGGGCTGAAGCACCCCTCTCTCATCTGTGCTCTATGCCGCCAGTCGAGCATGACGTGGTCGGATGATGAGCAGATGCTAGCACCCCAAGGTCCGATTGATCATCGCATCATTTCTCACTTTGACCATTGGGGTGGAGCGCCGGCACATGCTCGGGGGCGAGGATTTCTTGTTGATGAAGAACACGAGCAGTCCCCCGAGCCTCTTCTTCTGACGCATCGGCAGGCGGAGTCCAGCCCGCCGCTCGATAGAGAGCACCTTCAGGCGATGTTCGATGGCCTGAGAGAGGAGATGAGGAGAGAGAGTCACTTAGCTGCTTGGAGATAGGAGATGCGGATAGAGAGAGAGAGCATCCTCGCAGCCGTCCGAGATGAGATGAGAGAGCAGGCCCGCTGGGCCAACCGACGTGAGACGAGGAGCTTGGCAGCGAGGGATGCTTACCACCAGGATTACCTTACTGCGTGGACGAGCCATATTATGCACCCGTACGGGCCATTCATTCCACCAGTTCGGCCAGCCACACCACCCTCCTCGCCGAACGAGGCCGACACCAGTTCATGAGCGGACAGTAGGGGAGTACTTGACCTTTTCTTTTATTGCATATTACATTTTGTGTACACTGAGGTCAATGTACGTCCTAAGTTTGGGGGGGTTTTACTTTCTGTTGTTGTACTTATTCGTTTGCATTTTTTGTTATTTTTCGTTATTTTTTTTTGACGTTAGCCTTGCTTGTCGCGATATTATTTGCATTCGTGGATTTTTTTTTCGTGCTTCTTTGTGCAAAACTGATGTTACGATACTGATTTCTCTTAGAAGAAACGGTTGAGTATTGGTTGAGTTATCTGTTTAGAGATATCTGTTTCCCTTGAGTATTCATTTAGGTCTATATTTTTCGTTTTTGTAGAAATCTTAGCAGATAAGAAAGGAGACATACGTGTTTTCAAATCGCCGTCTATACGTTTGGTTACACTTTTCGTGTAGACTAGTGGTTTAGAGATCTCGCATGTGCCGATGATGGGGAGCCTGGTAACCGAGGGTATTCGCGTGACCCGTTGTTTACTCTCGCGTAAAACAGCGACCTAGAATCGGACATGCGGGAATAGCTATTCGAGTTTTTCTCCGCTGTAGAGGGGAACTTAGTAACTAGGAGCATCCATGTGCCCCATGAGTGTCTTTTACGTCAAACGGTTCCCCAGTACATGAGAATGGAATTCCACCCTAGGATTATCCTGATGAAACATCCCGAGATCCGAACCTAGTGGTTAACTCGAATCATTTTATTGATCATATATAAGGGAATACTGTCCGAGGGTTATTTTTGATGATGAAACGCTTGAAATTTTTGTCACTAGACTGTGGGACTGGGCGAGTTGGCTTGTTTATTTTAACCCTTCATATTGGCGGTCGGTTAAATTCATGCTTGTTAATCTTTGAACTTGATTTTCTTCATGAACGATTGATTAGCACTGAAAATGGTTACTTTGTGGAATCAGTGTCCTGGATGTGACTCACTATTACGATACTTGTACTATTCTTTGAGATTTTCAGGATAGTATTGATTAGGTTAAGCACTATGAATTTGCACGATTATTCACGATTATTCACGATACTTTTTGTTTGAAATTAATTTTTGCTTGAGGACAAGCAAAGGCTCAAGTTTGGGGGTATTTGTTAGGCGTATTTTTATACGCTTATTTATCATTATTTTATATTCATTTGAAGTGTAAATCTACATAAATGAGCTTTTAATGCACTATTCTTTTATGTTTTGCAGGAAATTGGAGTCCGGAAGCTCGAACGACGAAAAAAGCGAAAAGCAAAATTTTGGCTGAGGCACGCGCACGCGCCTGCAACCTGTGAAGCCCAAGCGGGATGCAGGGGCCGCGGCACAAGGATGCTGAGCCGCGACCCAGGAAGAAAAATAGCGCGCCCAGATATGCGCTGGACGTTTGGGTCCGCGGCACAGATTAAGTGAGCCGCGGCCCACGGGGCGGTTTTGATGTGTTGGCCGCGGTTTTGGGCCGTTTTTGGAGCCTGTTCTCGACCTAATCCACGGACGCGTTTTGGAGGCTGAGTAGAGTTATAAATAAACATTGAAGGTCATAATTGAGGGAATTATTAGAGAGAGGATCGATCATCGAGGAATCAAGAAGAAGCAAAAACACCAAGGAACAGAGAGCGGAAGCTAGAGAACGGAGGAATCCGAGCTCTTCGACTGCGTTTGATCTTTATGCTTTATTTGATTATTTCTGTATTTGTATTATTTAGCATATCAGGCTAAAACCCTGTTCTAGGATTTTGATGAAACCTAGGTTTTGATGAATTAACTTTTGATTATTAATTCAATTCCCTTTTCTATTGAGTTTTCCCAATTGTTCTTAATGCTTTCAATTGTGTGGCCTATAATTGAATTGTTTTAATTACGCAACTCGAATCGGGAGAGGAGAGTTGGTGAGGAAAATAATTGGTGAGAATCGTTTTATCTTATGAGATAGGAATATACTCATAGGAACTACGTGGCCTTTATGAAGATTCCGTGCTTTTTGCCTATTGCCGAATTAATCCACCTAGGAATAGAGTGTGTTATTCGCCTTAGAAAAATCTATTGACCTCGGGAGAGGCAGTAGAGTATTTTAGCAACCTTCGCCTTCAATAAATTGGGAAATCATTAAATTCATATAATCGAGAGTAATTCGGATAAACCGAGGTGGATTCTCAATCCTAGATTTATTCCTTATTTGATTTTCTTCCTTTGAATAATTGATTCTGCTATTTCTTTGCTTTCATTAATTTTCCTTAATTATTACTTGCACCTAAAATTTTGACAGTTCAAATAAAATTAGAATACGAATAAATCGGTAGTTAGTAAGTCAGTCCTCGTGGGAACGATATCTTACTCTTCACTTTATTACTTGTCTACGATAACGTGCACTTGCGTTCAACGAAATTCGCAACACCGATCTATCAAGTACCCGAGGGGGGTAACAGAAGATGTTTTAGTCAAGGTCGATAAATTCATCTTTCCAGCCGATGACATCCCAATTATTTTGGGAAGACCATTCCTAGCTACCGGCCGAACTCTCATTGATGTGGAAAAAGGGGAACTCACTTTACGGGTTCAAGATGAGCAAGTCACTTTCCAAGTGTTTCAATCCTTTCCGTGTCCAAGTAGTGTCGAGACGTGTTCAGAAATTGAAAGCGTAAATATCTTTGCGAAAGATGCACACCGAGAGAGTTGTCGGTCGAAGTGTTCAGAATCCGTTTCAGCTGCTCCAACGTATAATAAAAATGAAGAACGAATCATGTATCTTAAGCATTTGAATATGTCGTCTTCAACATTCGTTCATCCACCATCGAAAAATTCTCATGCTGTCATAAGTTCGCCCGTAGAATTGAAAATTAAGTCAGAAGTCAAACGAGTGCCAAGTCAGTTGCAAAATGGGTGTTTTGGGAGGCTGCTATTGTTAAATCCGTTTCGCAAAGAACGTTAGATGTCCAATCCAAAAGTCGAACGGTTGAAATCTAATGGTCAAAAATTTAAATTACGTAATAGCGATTCGATGGACTGTGCGGAGTCCAAATGGTCCTTGCGAAATGCAAACTGATTTTCAAAAAGTCCGGCTGAAGACTATAAACTTAGCACTTCTCGCGAGGCAACCCGAGTATTAGTTGTAGATTTTTATTTTTCAGTGTTTTCATGCATTTTAAAGTCTTTATTTTTCGTCATTTTTGCTTTGATATGCTTACGCCTCACGTTCTTGGTATTTTCCTTTGAAAATTCTGTGCAGGAATATCCCCAGGGGAGAATTTAAGCCTGAGCCGCGGCACAAGGATAGTGAGCCGCGGCACACACAATTCGACACAAAAAAGCTAACCGGATTGTACTCTGTGCCGCGGCACAAACTTACTGAGCCGCGGCACACCCGAACCCTGTGACGCGGCCCAAATGTACTGAGCCGCGGCACGCCAAATGCCCCAGAAACGCCCAGGAAACTGTACTCCGTGCCGTGGCACAGACCAAATGAGCCGCGGCACACTTATACGATGAGCCGCGGCACCCATATGTTGAGCCGCGGCCCACGACAACATTACAAAAGGCCCAGCAGATCAGACTGGGCCGCGGCTCACTTAAGCCGTGCCTGCCCTGCGAGTTGGAAAGCCCAGGCCTCCTTCATATACTCGATCGGCCGACACCAGGTAAGTTTCCTTCCCTTCCTTCGCGCAGCACTCGGACAACCTCTATTCACTTTTTCTTCTTCTCGCCTTCTTCCATACAAAGCAAGGTAACTCTCATTCTTAAATCTAAATTGCTACATGGTTTGAAAAGTGAGGTGTTGTTCTTCATTCAATGTTGAATATGTTGTTAGTTTTTTTCAAAGTTCTATCAAAATTGAGTTGGAATATGGTGATTGTTGATTGTTAGGCGTATTTTTATACGCTTATTTATCATTATTTTGTATTATTTTGGAGAGTGAATTTTCTTAAATGAGCTTTTAATGCCTTAATCTTGTATGTTTGTCAGGAGATTGGAGTCCGGAAGCTAAAACGAGGCGAAACGAGCGAAAACGACAAATTTTGGCCGTGAGCCGCGGCACAAGGAAGCAGAGCCGCGGTACAAGGAAGCAGGGCCGCGGCACATGAAGACAACCAGCGGGCACAAAGTGGATCAGACTGTGCCGCGGCATACCTGTGAGCCGCGACGAGGAATTAAATGACGCCTGTGCATCCAACAAGGCAATGTGTCACAGACAGATTTAGTCTTGCGGCGCACTAGGCGGTTTTTGTATGCTCCGCGCGGATTTGGGCCGTTTCGAAGCCAGTTCTCGACCTACTCACACGGACGCGATTTGGAGACTATTTAAAGCTATAAATAAGGGTTTAAGACCCTAATCAAGGATCTTTTGATCTTTGGATCTTTGGGGAATTAGAGAATCGTGAGGAGACGGCAGAAGAGGAAGAGAAGCAGAAGAATTCAAGAGCAGAAGGCGGAAGCCGAAGAATGGAGGAATCCGAGCTTCATCTGCGTTTAATTTTCATGCTTCTATTTATTAATTCTGTATTTTCCTTTATTAGTATGTCAGGTTAAAACCCTAATCTAGGATTTTGATGAAACCTACGTTTTGATGGATTTGCTTGAGATTGTCTAATTAATTACCTTTTTATTGAGTTTTCCCAATCGTGTCTAATGCTTTCAATTATCTGGCCAATAGTTGTATTGATTTAATCATTCAATTCGAATCGGGAGAGGAGAATTGGTGAGGAACTATTGGTGAGGACCGTTTTATTCTGTGAGATAGGAATATACTCATAGGAACTACGTGGCCTTTTGGAGATTTTATGCTTTTTGCCTATTGACGAATTAATTCACCTAGGGATAGAGTGCGTTATTCGCCTTTAGAAAAATTTATTGACCTCGGGAGAGGCGGTAGAATATATTAGCAATCTCCGCCTTCAATAAATTGGGAAAATTATTAACTTCAGATAATCGAGAGTAAATTCGGATAAACCGAGGTGGATTCAGAATCCTAGACTTATTCCTCATTTGATTTTCTTTCCTCAAGCGATCGTTTTTTCTATTTAGTCTTTTATTAATTATTTTAGTAATTAATTGCAAAACCCAAGTTCGATTGTTCAAATAAAACTAGAATACATAAAAATCGGTAGTTAGTGATTCAGTCCTCGTGGGAACGATACTCACTCATCATTTTATTACTTGTATATGATAACGTACACTTGCGTTCAACAATTATCGCAACAAGTTTTTGGCGCCGTTGCCGGGGACTGAAATTTTCGCTAATATCGATTTCAGTATTTCTAGTCTTAGTTTGAACGTTTTTATTTTATTATTTTTTTGTGTTTAATTTTATTTATTTGTTTTTCCTTTCAGGATCTTTCGCGTAGTGCATGAGAAAACTCGGTAACGAAGGCCTACTACCTTTGGATACCGAGCTCGAGAGCACTCTTCGAAGGAACAAGAAGGAGAAACGAGAGTTACAGACGACGGTGAACATGGCCGAAAATATTAAAGTACAAGGAGGAAATAATATTGTGCAGCAAGCTCAAACGGAAATGGCACTTCGAGACTATGCCATGCCACAAATTAATGCTAATTTTTCGGGGATTCGGCGTCCCACTATCTAGGCGAACAATTTCGAGATCAAGCCTGCGATCATTCAGATGGTGCAGGCGAGCAAATTATATGGATTGCCGAATGACGACCCAAACGCTCATATTGCTTCTTTCCTTGAGATTTGTGACACGTTCAAGAACAATGGTGTCACCGACGATGCTATCCGATTACGGCTTTCCCTTTCTCTTTGAGGGATAAAGCGAAATTTTGGCTAAATTCCTTATCGCCGGGGTCGATCACAACATGGGCAGAGTTAGCGCAAGCCTTCCTTGCTAAATTCTTCCCACCTTCTAAGACGGCGAGGTTGAGAAATGAAATCACCACTTTTGGTCAGTATGATATGGAATCGCTCCACGAGGCGTGGGAGTGGTACAAAGATTTGTTACGGAGATGCCCACATCACGGCCTTCCAGACTGGCTTCAAATTCAGACGTTCTACAATGGTTTAAGTGCTTCTACACGCACTCTCGTGGATGTAGCCGCCGGTGGGGCCTTGATGGGAAAGACTATGGCCGAGGCACACTCGTTGTTGGAAGCTATGGCCGCTAATGCTTATCAATGGCCATCTGAAAGATTAACGCCGAAGCGAGTTATGGAAGTTTCTGGTAATGATCCGATTTCCACATTGTCAGCTCAAGTCGCCGCCTTGACCCAACAGCTTCAAGCATTTTTGCATTCACCTTCCCCCGTTACCATTGAGACATGCAATTGGGCCAAATTGCTAATGTGTTGACAGCCCGCCCGGAGGGAGCATTGCCCAGTACGACCGAGACAAATCCTAGAGAAAGTCTAAATGCGATCAGTCTGAGAAGCGGGAAGGAGGTGTTGGACCAGCCCGAGAGGTGTCAAAAGAGGAGTGAAATTGAGGAGAAGAATGATTTAGCGACAGAGGAGTCACAAGATTGGAGACCTTCGATAACGTTTCCGGATAATCCGAAGGCATATGTGCCATCCGTCCCGTTTCCACAGAGATTACAGCAGAAAAAGGCGGACAAGCAATTCTCTAAGTTCCTCGACGTGTTCAAAAAGCTTCATATTAACATTCCATTTGCCGACGCGTTGGAACAAATGCCGAGCTACGCTAAATTCATGAAAGAGATATTGTCAAAGAAAAGAAAACTCGAGGAGTTTGAAACAGTCGCCTTGACGGAGGAATGTAGCGTGATTCTTCAAAAGAAGCTTCCACCACAATTGAAAGATCCGGGAAGTTTCAACATACCGTGCACCATGGGGAATCTTTCTTTTAATAAGGCATTGTGCGATCTCGGTGCTAGTATTAACCTCATGCCTCTGTCGATTTTCAAAAAGCTGGACATTGGGGAAGCCAAGCCGACAACAGTCTCCTTACAATTGGCCGATAGGTCCATTAAGTATCCGAGAGGAGTGATTGAGTATGTGCTAGTAAAAGTGGATAAATTTATCTTTCCAGTGTATTTTATTGTTCTCGACATGGAGGAAGATGAAGATATCCCGATTATCTTGGGACGACCATTTTTGGCGACCGGCAAAACTCTTATTGACGTGGAAAAATGAGAATGAACTCTGCAGGTTCAAGAGGAGCATGTCACATTCCAAGTGTTCAAATCTTTTCCATGTCCGGGAGGTGTTGATAAAAGCTCTCAAAGTGAAAGTGTGGAGGCCGTTGCAAAAGAAAAACACCGAAAACATAGTCGGTCGAAAAATTCAGATTCTGTGTGAGATGGCCCAATTTTTAAGAAAGATGTAGAACGAGTAGCATCTCTCGAGCACTCGGACAAGTCTGCTGGGGTCATAAAGTCAATTTTGAAAGAGGGGAATAAGCCGGAAGCCAAACGGACGTCTAGTCATGAGAAAAACGGGTGTTTCGGGAAGTTGTTCACGTCAAAACCTTTCCGCAAACAAAATTGGGTGTCCGAACCGAAAATCAAATCGTTAATGACTGATGGTAAAAACTTTAAAAATCATATTGACGGTTCGATGAACGGGGCGGAAACCAAATGGAGTTTGCGAAAAGCGAACTAATTTTTTTTTAAAAAGAGGTCCGGCTGAAGACTATAAACTTAGCGCTTTTCGGGAGGCAACCCGAGTTCATAGTTGTAGATTTTTGCGTTTCTATATTTTTCATGCATTCTTGAATTTTATTTTTCATCATTTTGTGCTTTGATTTGCTTTTACCTCTTGCTCTTGACGTGTTCTTCTTGAAATTCTGTGCAGGAAAAGTCCGAGGGGAGAAACTGATGCCTGAGCCGCGGCACAAGTAAAATGAGCCGCGGCACACACAAATCGAAAGGATGAGCTCAACCCACTGTACCCTGTGCCGCGGCACGACATAAATGAGCCGCGGCACACTTGAGCCCTGAGCCGCGGCACACTGAAACTGAGCCGCGGCACATGACAAAACATGCAAATAGGTAAAAAGGGACTGTACTCGGTGCCGCGGCTCACTTGAGCTGTGCCGCGGCACGCCATGCGGAATTCGAACAGCCAGGTACCTTATAACCCGCATTCGGCCGGCCACCCCAGGTACGTTTTCTTTCTTTCCTTCCCTTTCCCCCTGCGCGCGATCGGCCGAGTCTTCTTCTAGTTTTCTTCTTGCGATTTTTTCTTGCACTTTTCACAAACTAATCAAGGTATGTTTCAATCTCTAATCTCTAGTTGTTCTATGAATTTAAATTTGAAGTTTTTTTATGCATTTGAGGATTAAATATGTTTATTTTCCTTCAAAGTTCTAGGATGGTTTAGTGGTTGACATGAACTTTTGATCGATTTTGATGGTTATTTTTGATTATAAATGAATTGAGTGGGTAGTTTTGATGGTAAATGATTTGTGTTTCTGTTCTTGGGGGTTGAATCGAGCTATAGCCATGTTTATTCTTCAAGTAAACTCTTGCCCATTAGGTGTTCGATGAAATGTCTAAATGAAAAAATTTTCTTTGTTAAAGCAATATTTTGAATCTTTGTGCAACGTATTCGTTCTGGAATTACAGCAACCCCAACCCGTACGTCTAGTTTAAACGTTATGGTTCAAATTCATTTTTCTCTAACGGTTGTGCTATCTCGTAAAAATTTCTGATTTACGGCTGGATATCTTTGGCCAAGTAATGATTAGTTTCGGTATTGTTTGCGTAAATAAACTCTGGTGTTTAATTTTTTTCAGGGATCACTATGGCTAGGACTAAAAAGTTGAACAAGAGAGCCAGGACTCAGTCATCCCCCACTCGAGGGGAAACCTCTCGTAGCCGCGCCGAGTCTGAGGGGCACCAGTTTTCTGACCCTGAAATTCACAAAATCTTCAATGAGAAGATTCGGCCGCGACCTCTTATTCCGGAGAGGGGATTTACTCCTGCCCCCAAGACGGGGAATTGCTTACGATGATAGATGAGATGGGGTGGGCCCGATTCACTGCACCCCCCGAGCCAGCAGTGATATCGATAGTACATGAGTTCCACGCCAGTGCGCTATTGAAGCATATTCGAGCAGGCCAGATGTTACAGCCGTCAGACACTCGGACTCAGGTCGATGTTCGAGGTGTTACAGTTGATTTTTCCACAGCTGCTATTCGGAGGTTGTTTGGGCTTCCGATGGTAGATGAGTCGGCCTATGTCCGAGTTATGACTAGCCTCACGAAGGAGGCTCTGCTTGAGACTATTGCGCAGCCCGACTCCGACTGGGAGCAGCGCACACCGGTTTCTTCCACATTCCATTTCAAGATCTCGCGCCTCAGTCGGATCGGGCGTGCCTGGCTATATTTCATTTGCGCCAGTATAGACCCCACATCTCAGATCCGCACTGTCTTTCTCTCCCGCGCCCGGACACTATATGCTATCACATCCGGGCTGCGATTCGATGTGGCCCCTATCTTGGTCCGTTCTATATTCCAGTGCATTCAGGGAGGGGCCAAGACGGGGTTGAAGCACCCCTCTCTCATCTGCGCTCTGTGCTGGCAGTCGGGGCTGACGTGGTCGGACGACGAGCCGATGCTTGCCCCCAGGCCCCGATCGACCACCGCATCATCTCACATTTTGACCAGTGGGGAAGAGCGCCGGCGCACGCTCGGGGGAGAGGATTTCTATTGGATGAGGCCCACGAGGGGTCCCCCGAGCCTCTTTTACTGACACAGGGGCAGGGAGATGCCGGACCGCAACCCGATAGAGAGAGATTGCAGGAGATGTTTGATGGGTTGAGGGAGGATCTGAGGAGAGAGAGAGAGGAGCTGAGAGAGGAGACGAGGAGAGAGAGAGAGGATATGAGAGAGGATATGAGGAGAGAGAGAGATGAGATGAGGAGAGAGAGGGAGAGTATGCTGGCTGCCATGCGAGAGGAGCAGCGGACGGAGCGAGAGAGCGTTATTGCTGCCGTCAGATCTGAGATGCGAGAGCAGGCCCGCCGGGCCAACCGAAGAGAGGCGAGGCGTCTGGCAGCGAGGGACGCCTATCATCAGGAGCACCTTGCCGCATGGACGGCCCATATCATGCATCTAGACAGGCCATTTATTGCACCCGCCCGGCCAGCCACACCACCTTCCTCACCGGATGATGCCGGCACCAGCTCGTGAGAGGACTGGAGGGGAGTACTTGACCTTCTTATTCTATTGCATATCATATTTTGTCCATTGAGGTCAATGTATGTCCTAATTTTGGGGGGGGGGGTTTACTTTCTGTTGCTACATTCATTGCTGTACTGATTTTGTTGCACTTTCATTACTTTGCGTTATTTTTTTTTCGATAGACTTGCTTGTCTTAATTTTTCTCTATTCATGAATTCTTTGTGCTTCTATTTGTGTAATACTGATGTTACGACATTGTTTTTCTCTTTGAAGAAACGGTCGAGTTCTAGTCGCGTTGTAGTCAGTGATTTCTGTTTCTGCTTAGTATCCATTTAGGTCCGAAATTTTTCTCGTGATTGTAGAGGTCTTGGCGGATAAGAGAGGATACATACGTGTTTTAAAATCACCGTCGATACGTTTGGTTACATTTTTCGGTTAGCTAGTCGTCCTGTAACATAATTCGTGTTGGCACTTAGATTGAGTTTAGAATCGGTCAGTTTTTCCCAAAAGTCGAGATAATATTTGTTCTATGATGGGAAGTCTAGTAACCGGGGGTATTCACGTGACCCGTTGTTTACTCTCGCGTAAAACGACGACCCTGATTAGACTAGTGATTTAGAAATTTCACATGTGCCGATGATAGGGAGCCTAGTAACCGGGGGTAGTCGCGTGACCCGTTGTTTACTCTCGCGTAAAACAGCGACCTTGATTCGGACATGCGGGAATTAGCTATTCGAGTTGTTTCTCCGCTTTAGAGGGGAACTTAGTAACTAGAAGCATCCATGTGCCCCATGAATGTCTTTTACGTCAAACGGTTTCCCAATACATGATGTTGTTACCCAAAATATTATCCGGAGATAGTATTGCTGGAATGATCGAGTAACAAACAAATGCGAGAACACTTCCGTGAGAAAATAGATAACACAAGATTTGCCGGGGTTGTTAATCCCGGGCTTGAATGCTCTCGCGAGATGTTATTAATAAATATACTGTCGAGTACAAATATTAATGTTATAATCTAATACAAGGAGTGTAAAGACTTCTAGTTATCTAGGCTTTAGAGCGCGTAGATTGCCGGAAGAACCATATAGATAAATCTGTGAGTTCTTGCTTGGGATATATGATGAATGTGTATCAATATCACTATGAATGTATTAGTGGTTGCCAAAAGAGCCTTTGGTTCTCTCTTTGGTGTGTATTTTGCACTTAATTCGTAGTAGAATTCGCCTCCCCTTGGCCACATCAGTGAGTCCTCTATTTATAGGGGATAAGGTAGTTGGGATCCCTCAGGCGATCGCGGGCGATCGCCGTTTTCTATATTAAAATAAGACGGCCGATCGTCCCGTCACGTGGGCCTGTTCCCTTGAGGTCCGAGGTTGCAGCTGGAGGCCAGCTGGGCGAACCAATGGGAAGCCAGCACGCGTTGCGAGTCGCTATCCGGGGAGGACCCACTTCGTACCTTTCCGTGGCCTTGTCGGTAGGTGTGGTAGATGACAGGCTGGGGTCAATGATCCTATCTGTCGGTATCCTTTGAAGATCCGCGGGTGGGCCATCGTCTAAGATTCGGTCTTCGACGACTTTGACGGATGCTGGATCAATATGTGGCATGAGGTGATCGCCTCTGGTCCGCTCATGAAAGACGATCGTCAGATAACAAAAGACGATCGTTGGGTACCAAAAGACGATCGCCGCATTGTGCCGAACTCTAGGCGTTTGTCCTGAGTATGTCTTCCATGGTTGGCTTCTCTGGAAGGTCGACGATCGCCTATCGTGGCGAATTAATCGCCGCACAACAATTGCCCCCAGCTCGCCTCGATGTTGAAAACACAGGGTGAGGTGGCACTGTTGGCGATCGCCAATGTTTAAACGACCAGCCAATCCGAATTCAAATATGGACGACCTTCTTTCGCATCGGGAGTAGCGGAAAAGAAGGCGGGCTTTCCAAAAGTCGCAGGGACACGCGTCGTGCCGCTGTTGGGGGAATCCGACGGTTTGTCAGACCTGTCGGCTGGCATGCCCTCGAAAAGACGCGTATGCAGGATTCGAGGGCCGCATTTAATGCGTCCCCACGTGACGGTTGCGATCCAGCCCCCGAGGTTTCTCCTATTTGCATTTAGGCCCTCGTCTCCATCTATAAAAAGGGTAGGGCTTCTTCTCCTTCACTTTTTTACGCGTCTTTCGTATCCATAGCCGAATTTCTGCAGAAATTTCTGGAGCTTTTTTCTGCCGATCTCCTTCTTTTTTCTAGGTAAGAAAAAATTAACCTTCTCCCTCTCTTTACTTTCTAATATGTCGGGAGGATCAAAAGCCTTCGAGACCGGAAGTTCTTCCGCTGCCGCCGCGTTGCCTGAACGGGAGGAGGTTCCCGTTAGAGTGGATATGGAGACGGCCGCTGAAGCTATTCGAGCGGGGATTGCACCCGCAGAACTCGAAGAACTTTTCAACGAGGCCGAGGTGGCGAGGACGGCGGCGACGGCGGAGCAGGGGGGCTCGCCGGTGGATGAGGATGATTTGGTGCGGGAGGCCTGGGAATGAGAGAGTAGATTCGGCCCCGCCTACGTGGCTTTTGCTCAGATGATGGAAGCGGTCGCTGGACCCTGTCCGGAATTCGATTTCGATGCCTACACCGCCGCTCACCCTTACGAACATGTGAATCGGACGGTCTTTCAGGCCGTCGTCCCGTCTCCGTGGACTCCCGGAAAGATCCGGAGTACGGCGACCAAGAAAGACCTGAGCCGTTGGAGGGCCAAATATCACATCCCCTATGACGTTTCCCTTCACGTGCCCTTGGAGAATGAGCGCGCTGACCAACCGCCCACGGATATGGTTGCCGTCAACGAGATGATTATGGAGGCGGGTCTGCGATTCCCGTTGCCATTCGCCGTCTCCTACTTGCTGATCGCCTGGAATTTGGCGCCTCTTCAACTGACGCCAAATGCTTGGCTGCAGATCATCTGCACGTTGACCCTGTTTTGCGGTCACCGGTTGTTCCGCCTCCTTACTGCGCTGGAGATGAATTATTTGTTTAAATTGGCCGCGCAGAAAGGGTCAATCGGCGGCCATCATATCCAGGGTCGACTCGGGAGAGTGGTCCTCGGCGTGCCGAATAAGACCAGGGGCAACCTGGCTAAATGGTGTTGGGTCGGAGGGGCGTGGCGATCGGCATCGAGCGACAGGCCGAATGAGGAGTTGGAGATCCACACCACTTTTCGGGAGAGGAATCCGAGTAAGGATTTAAACTCTCCCCTTGATTGAGCTTGTCTTGGACTGATCTAATTTTGTTTTCTTTTTGCAGGACCTCTCGTTCCAGCGATCGGCGACCTTCCATTCGATTTCTTGATCGTCTGGGAGCGGATCCGTGCCTTGCCGAACTCCTTTATTGACGTTCGATCGCTTGGTACCGAAGCTCATCGGTTGGGGGCTCGATTGTTCTGCTACCCCCGTCACTTGAAAGTTCAAGGTATGATTTTAAGTGGTGCTTCCTTTCTTTGACGATCGTCTCCAAGAGGTCGTTTTGTTTTGCCTAACTTGTTTGTATCTTTTCTTTGACAGAGGCTTATTTTCCCCGAATTGCCGAACCACCGCCAGAGATAGCCATGTCGAACCCGGGAGTTCTTGGTCGCCTTCAATTGGCCAAGCGGTGAGTCGCGTTCTGCGGCGACGTCTCGCCTGCTCCGGTGACGAGGCCCGCCGAGGCGCTGGCCGCGAGCCGGTGGTCGAGGGAGAGGCAGCTCAGCGCCGCAAGAGGCGGAGGTCGGAGGAGTCCGTCGATCTCGAGGCGGATGTATCAATTCTCGAGCCTCCGGTCGCTGCGGCTCCTATCTCTGCCATCCCGATGATGGAGCGATCAGGCCCCAAGCCCACGGTCTCGGCCCCGGTCATCGCGGCTCGGCGAAGAAGGTGGCGATCGCCGATGCGGAAACATCCGGGGCAAGCCTTATTTGGGCGCGATCCCGAGTGGTCAATAGGTAAGAAAGGGTCAAAATTTTCTGAGTTAGGCATTGAGCATGGTATGGGCTAACTCCTTGATTTCCTTGGTTTGCGACTGCAGGTTCGTCTTGCCGATCCGGACGTTGCTCCCATGGTCTTTGGACTTTCGTCGAGCAAGGCTCCATGTGATCTCTCGAAGTCACCGCTACGTTCGCGAGCTATCACCTCTTTGCCCAAGGCTTGGACAACCGATCTTGATGCGATCGCTCGTCGGCGATCCGGAGACGCCATGCGGCCGTTGCCACTGGCTCTTGACGGCGGCGATGGCCGTCAAGCCGCTAGGGATTTTGAGGCGACCCTCTCCGCTCATCTCCATCGCGAACTCGAGGCCGCCCGGAACAAAAATATCGAGGATGCCAACCGGATCCGGTCTATGGAGAAGGAGTATGAGGAGACGGCCAAAAGGGCTAAGCAGGACGTGGATCGATTGAAGCAGGAGCTGAGCCGCTCCAAGGAGGCTGCCGATTAGTCCCGTGATAAGGAGAAGGAAACTCGCCAGAAGCTCGTGGCTTCGCAGGAGGAGGCGGCCGGGCTAAAGGCGGCGGTGGATCGGCTCAGCGGTGAGCTGGAGGCGGCGAAGAAAGAGCTGGAGAAGGCCAGGGGCGAGAATGTTGCCAAGGCGGTCGAGCTGGCGGAGGTCGAGAAGACGGTGGCGGATTTGAAGGGGCAGCTGAAGGCGATCGAGGTCAATCCCTACCTTAACGTCGAGCACGTCGGCGAGTTCGCTTACTACTTGGCCTATGCTGACGCTGTTCGAGCCGCTAAAAAGGCAGGGGTCGATATCGGTCCCCTGATGGAGAGCTTCAAATCCTATGTCCTCGAGCATCCTCTGCATCCAGAATTCTCCCTACCAATCCTTGACTTTGTCGACTTCGGGATCGACTTGAGTTGGTATACCGGCAAACTCATTCATCCCGAGGCCGATGGGGGAGCCCAAGCCGATCCGCAACCCGAGGGCGAAGACCAGCAGGCGGGGCCTTGAGAGGCATTTTTGTTTTTCCTCCGTAACTTGTACTTTTTGTAATGCCTTCGGGCCTCGTAATGTATGAAGCTTGTGTTATGAATAAAATGCTCCTTTTTTCATACTGTCTCTTTACATACGATCGCCCATTGAATGTTTTGCGTGCAATTTTTACAAGTACGTGTATAATTGCTTTCGACGTTTTGTTCATCCGGCCGATCGTCTGAGTGTTGAAAGCATTGACATGTTTTGAATCGGAATTCTTACTTGTATTTTTTGTCGGACGACCCCGATCGCCCTGCATGTTTTTGAGCGAAGACGATCGAGTGTGGTTCCTCTTTGTTCGATCGTATTTGAGATTGGCTCGACCTATCCCTGCCCCCTTGTTTTTGTTCACTTATTGTAAGTAAGGAAACAAAAACTAGTTTGTCTGGCGAGCTATCTTCATTTTGCCGATTCTGAAGAGTCATGTGTGGTTGGGGTGTTCGATGGACCGATCTCCCCAATCGTGTCTTCGTGTGCGAGGGATATTGTGTATCCCGCGACTCACTTTTTGTGAGGGTCCTCCGTTAGGCTACGCCTGCCTTGTGTTAAAACGAAAGGCGGGCGATCTCGGTCCGGAGGAGTCCTTGCGCGGAGTGTTGTCGGCTTATTCGACACCACGTCCGCGGCTTGTCAGCTCTGCTTCCACCTCGGCCCGCCATGAAGATGGCGACCCTCGACGGTGTACGTGGAGACGGGGATAGTGGCACGTCGCATTGTTCGGGTTCACCATGTTAGATGTTGTACCTTGAGGACGTGCGATCGTGCCTACTGATTATTTTGGAGGGTCCTTCGGCTACGCCGGCCTCGTATTTAAACGAAGGGCGGGCGATCTCAGCCCAAAGGAACCTTGCATGGGCGAAGCTGTCGGTTCCATCGACCTACAGGACCATGGCTGCATTAATTTTACCTAGGATCGTCGTGATAAGCGATCGTCGGCGGTATGCGATATGCCTGGTGGGGCGATCGCCAGAATAGATGGGATAGGAAAAAATCTCATTATATTCCTTGTACATCATTGAAATTGAATACAAAATTATCACTGGTAGTATTTTTTCAGATGCACGGCGTTCCATGGGTATTGGTCCGGAGTACCGTCAGGATGATCCAGTTCGTAGGCTCCTTTAGTTAGCCATTTGGATACTCTGAAAGGTCCCTCCCAGTTCGGACCAAAAACGCCTGTGTGGGTTTGGATCTTCTTAAGGACGAGATCGCCCACTTGAAATCTTCTTTCTTTGACCTTTGAATTGAAGAACTTCTCGGCTCTCCTTTTGTGGATCATGTTCTTCATTTCTGAGGTCAGCTGTCTTTCTTCGAGCATGTCTAGGTCGATTCGTCGGGCTACATCGTTATCGGTCGTCATCTCCTGTTCGGTTCGATGGCTGAGGACGGCGATCTCTGAAGGAATTACCGCTTCTATTCCGAAGGCAAGGGCGAATGGGGTTTCGCCGGTTGAATTGCGGGTTGTCGTTCGGTAGGACCACAAAACGTCTGGGAGCTCGCTCGCCCATCGCCCTTGCCTAGATTCGAGTCGCGCTTTAATCGTGTGTTTGAGGATCTTATTCACCGCCTCTACCTTCCCATTCGTCTGAGGGTGATAGGGCGCTGAGAATAACCTTTTGATTCCCCACTTCTCACAGAATTGCATGACTTCTAAGCCGTCGAACTGTTTCCCGTTGTCGGAAATGATGGCCTGGGGCAGACCGAATCGGCATACGACGTTTTTCCATATAAACTTGATCACTTGCTCTTGGCCGATCTTGTTGAGCGGTTCGGCCTCAGCCCATTTGGTGAAATAATCGACACCTACGATGGCGAACTTACAGCCCCCTGGAGCCGTCGGCAAGGGACCTATAAGGTCGATGCCCCATTGCGCAAATGGCCAAGGGCTATACATGGAGGTGAGCTGTTCGGGTGATAGTTTAATGTTGGGGCCCATTATCTGACATCTATGACACGATCTGGCATAGGCGATCGCATCTTTCCGAAGTGATGGCCAAAAAAATCCTTGTCTGGTTGTCTTATGGATGAGGGCTCGTCTGCCGGCATGGTTTCCACAAATCCCGTCATGGATCTCAGCTAAAACGAGCCGACCTTCCTCCGGTGTAATACACTTGAGGAGGGGAAGGCTGAAGGCTCGCTTGTAAAGCCGGTCGTCCAATAGGGTATATCTGGTCGCGCGAAGCTGGAGTTGGCGAGCTTTAACACAGTCGTCAGGGACCGTTCCGTCCTTTAAGTATTTGATGAACGGAGTCATCCAGTTCTCCTCGGCGATGGCGACCATGGTAACCAGGCTTCTATCGATCGCCGGCCTAGCTAACTTTGTGATTTGGATATTGGAGAAATCAGCTGCCCCATCCGATGATGCTAGTTTGGAGAGAGCATCGGCCTGGGAGTTGTGCTCTCTCGAGACTTGTTCGATTAGCACTTCTTCAAATTTTATGCACATTTCGGCGACCAGCTCTTGGTATTTGACCATCTGTTCGCCGCGCGCCTCATATTCTCCCTTGACTTGGTTCACGACCAAAAGGGAGTCCATGAAGATATGGAGGCGACGAATATCTAGGGCGAGGGCTAGATCGAGTCCGCCTACCAAAGCTTCGTATTCGGCTTCATTGTTGGTCGCACGAAAATCGAAACGCACAGCATTTGTGAAACTCTGACCGTCGGGGCTGATGAGGACAATCCGCCTCGCTCTCGCATTGGTGCCGAGCCATCCACGTATAATTTCCAGCAGTCGGCCGACTGGTTGACCGTGAGGGAACGTTAATTCCACCACGAAGTCCGCGAGCTTGGCCTTTGAGCGCCGTGCGAGGAGAGTATGTGATTCCATATTTTGCGTTCTCCAGCGTCCACTTGTGGTGTCGCGCTTTGGTGTCCGGTCGGTGCAGGACTTGTCTTAGAGGTAGAGTTGTTAGGACTTCCACTTGGTGATCGAAGAAGTAAGCCCTCGGCTTACGTACACTCATGACAAGGGCGTAGGCGATCTTCTCCAATGGTGTATAACGTGTCTCGGCGTCGTGGAGCGCTGGCTAACATAGTAGATCGGCAAGTGGGCTTGCCTCTCGCTCGCACGTAACGGCACTCAGCCGCGACCTCCGAGGCTGCTAAGTAAAGGAATAATTTTTCACCGGGATCGGCTTTGCCAGATCTCGGGGTTAGATAGATATTCCTTTATTTTGGCGAATGCTATCGGCTTTCTTTCGTCAGCGAACTTCTTGTTCTTGATGGTCGCGAAGAAAGGCTTGCTTTATCGCCGAGCCGTGATATGAAACGGTTGAGGGCGGCTAGACAACTGTGAGGCGTTGCACTGCTTGATGTTTCGCGGTTCTGCATGTCAAGGATCGCTGTATCTTGGTGGGGTTCGCCTCGATCCCCTTTGGCTCACTATGTGCCCCAGAACTTCCGGAGCCCACCCCGAAGTTGCATTTCTTAGGGTTGACTTCATGTTAAACTTCTCAAGGATGGCGAACGTCTCGGCGAGATCGTTGAGGTGATCTTCCTTCTTGAGGCTTTTGACTACGATATCGTCAATGTAGACCAACATGTTCTTGCCGATCTGATCGGCGAACATTACATTGACTAATGTTGGTAGGTCGCCCCGCTTTTTCAAGCCGAACGGCATTCTGACCCAAAAGTATATGTCTTTTTCTGTGTGGAAAGATGTGTGTTTTATGTCTTCCTCCGCCATTGGGATTTGATGATATCCGGCGAAGGCATCCATAAACGACATCATTTCGCAACCTGCCGTGCTATCGACCAGGTGATCAATATGAGGCATCGGGAAGTGATCTTTTGCACATGCCGCGTTGAGGTCGGTGAAGTCAATGCACAATCTCCAGGAGCCAGTTGGCTTTTTGACGAGCACCGCGTTGGCGACCCATTGTGGTTCGTCTGTGTCTACTCCGATCAATTTGTTGTTGAGTAACTTCTGGACCTCTATGTCGAGCGCCGCGTATTTCTCGGGACCGAACTTCCTTCGCTTTTGGTGAACAGGCTTCATCGCCCGGTCGATCTTTAGATAATGGCAAGCATGTTCGGGACTTATTCCAACCATATCTTGATGCGACCAGGCAAAGACTCCGATGTTCCTACGTAGCAAGTTGATCAGATCCCCCTTTAATTCGTGGTCGATGCTCGCGCCGATCTGTACTTCCCGTTCTGGATGATCTGGATCCATTGTAATGCTTTCCAACTCTTCGACAGGGACGGTCGCCTCTCGTTTGGTGCGATCTCCGGACTCGGTCCTTGGATCGATGTCGAGACTTGCTCAAAACCGATCCTAGGCTCGATGTCGTCCGTCGATTGATGAGAGATGGCGTCCCCTGAGTCGGGTTGGTACGATGTGTTTGGCTCATCGATCTCTATGGGTTGATCGTCGATCGCTTCAATGTTACATATAGTATGAGAAGTATTGAAAGAAGTAACAACATAGGAGTAATTCAAACATCTTTTTGCCATTAGCTGATCTCCTTTTACAGTACCGACCGTCCCATCGGCAATGGGGAATTTGATACAGTAAAAGAAAGATGAGGCGACCGCCTCAAAGGTTTCCAAAAAGGGGCGACCTAGGAACCCATTATAGATGCTGGGCCTATCAATGATTACAAAGCTTAGGTTCCTAGTAATCCTAACCTTGGGATCATAAAAGCATACTAGCTCAACGGAGAGCTTGATCCTCCCGTAGGCTTGGACTGTGTTGTCGCCGAACCCTTGGAGCACGGTGTCGAAAGGCTTGATGAATTTGATCAAGTTTCCGAGTTGGTCTAGGGCGGATTTGAATATGATGTTGCAGAAACTCCCATTGTCGACCAACACGCGATCGACCGTCTTCCCAAGGATACAAGCGGAGATCACTAGTGCATCCTCTTTGGGACATTGCACTCCCTCCCTGTCCTTGTTGGAAAAGGTGATGAGCGCGTCTCTAGAGATGGTCGGCTCCGGAGGTACTACAACATGGACTTCGGCGAAAGCCCTCAGCTCGGCTTTTCGCTTTCTGTTTGACAGGGTGGAAACCGGGGAAAGGCCCCCAAGGCTCCCACCTCCTGCTTGAAGCATGTTGATCCGACCGCCAGGGTTGATCGGAGGGATCGACTCATCAGAGTACTCCGGCTCATGCTCGATTCTGGCGATCGGATTGGGAGGAATTCTTTCGCAGTCGGCGCTCGCGCCTCCGGCTCTTTCCGTCACAGGTTCTGGCTTGGTGATCAAATTGTCCAGTTTGCCTTCCTCAAACAGTCGCCAGAGCTGTCTGAGGAGGTCGCGGCATTGGCTAGTGTTGTGGCCGGGACTCTTATGATAGGCACAAAATTTGCTACGGTCTAGGTGACCGTGGTCCCTTATTGGCTTTGGCTTGGAAAGCCACTCGCGACCCTTGATCGCGTTGAAGATGTGGGCCGGAGATAAGTTGAGGTTGTGAAGAAGGTGGACCTCTACATCCTCGAAGGCTTTGAACTCGCCAGGCGGCTTGGCGACCGCCTTTTTGGGCTTGGCGACCGCCATCTTCTGGACATGGGAAGGTGCTTTTCCTTCTTCGGACTGTCCCTCGTCTAAGCGGAGTGAGAGCATCTTACGCTGGCCGAAAATCGGCGCTCGACGCGGAACGTCATATAGGTCGGTGGAAAATCCTTTGTGAGGTGCCTTAACATGGGCGAAGGCCCGTGGAAACCGTTCAGATTGCGTGGTGAGCGATCTCATCGCCGACGGCTCACGGTGAGGACTATCTCGTCCACCGGTCGATGTAATCCTCATCCGATTCGTCCTTCCCCGCCCGATTTTCATCATGCGGTGGGACCTTCCGGCGGCGACTTTGGCGGCGGCACGACGTGAAGTCGTTCGCCGACTTCTCAAAGCAATTGATTGAGCGAGATGGTAGTGAGATGTACCACTGTGGGGAGATCGCCCGAGTTAACGGGAACATACGACATTTCGTCGCATCGAAGCTCCGCATCCGGTCATGTAGATCCGGAATTTGCTTAAGTGGGTTCCGGATCCGATCTCCCCTCATATAGAGGCGTTTGTGGGGATTGATCGTTGATTGGGTAGGCGATCTCGATCTGGACCGCGAGTGGTTCATTTAGCCCGGCGATCGGTCTCCTGGCACTGCCCCAATTTCCAGGAGCGTCTTCATCTCGTCAAGTGGCGTTGCATGGCGGCGATCGCCGTTACTGTTGCTCGCCGATTGGCTCTCGGAATGCGAACCAAGGCGATCGTGTGCTGATCCACTAGCTCCGTGGTGAATGACGAGCTCCCTGCCAGTGGGTTCCTTTCTTGGGCGAGCAGGGGCTCGTTGGCCGGCCTGTCTCCTGGGAGTCGGATATGCCGAACTCCTGGTAAAGGATTCGGATACCGATGTCTCCCAGCTGGGGCCTGAGTGCCCGGGTCGCCATGAGGGATCGCTCCCCAGGCGGCTGAAGACGGAGTTGTCCCTCCTCACGAGAGCCTTCTCCTGCGGCTCGGGGCTTTCTGTCGATTTCTCGACATAGATCCCCTTGAGCTTTCGTTTGCTTGCCCGACGGATGGTTGACGGAGTGATGGTGGGCGAATCGTAGGCCTTCCGTCGCTCCCTAAGGATGGCTATAGCCTCCTCGATCTGTTCCGCGGTCTGGAACTGATCGAGTGAGAGGCTAGAACCGTCCCTCGGGGGCGGGAGTGAGAGCCTAGCGTCGCCACGGTAGCCTTCCGCCGTGGGCTGGGATTCGGTCCTCGCCGGAATAAGATTTCCGGCAGATCTCAGGGTGGCCCTCTTGGAGGTTGTTGCTGATGTCATTTTCTGAAGGTTTTTCTATTGAAGAACAGTGAGTGTTTCTTCAAGTATATGTCCGGAGAACAGTGAGTGTTCTTCGAGATGGTAGGAATAAAAATGAAGGTTTAGATAACCCTCCTTCTAGCGCCAATTGTTGTTACCCAAAATATTATCCGGAGATAGTATTGCTGGAATGATCGAGTAACAAACAAATGCGAGAACACTTCCGTGAGAAAATAGATAACACAAGATTTGCCAGGGTTGTTAATCCCGGGCTTGAATGCTCTCGCGAGATGTTATTAATAAATATACTGTCGAGTACAAATATTAATGTTAGAATCTAATACAAGGAGTGTAAAGACTTCTAGTTATCTAGGCTTTAGAGCGCGTAGATTGCCGGAAGAACCAGATAGATAAATATGTGAGTTCTTGCTTGGGATATATGATGAATGTGTATCAATATCACTATGAATGTGTTAGTGGTTGCCAAAAGAGCCTTTGATTCTCTCTTTGGTGTGTATTTTGCACTTAATTCATAGTAGAATTCGCCTCCCCTTGGCCACAGCAGTGAGTCCTCTATTTATAGGGGACAAGGTAGTTGGGATCCCTCAGGCGATCGCGGGCGATCGCCGTTTTCTATCTTAAAATAAGACGGCCGATCGTCCCGTAACGTGGGCCTGTTCCCTTGAGGTCCGAGGTTGCAGCTGGAGGCCAGCTGGGCGAACCAATGGGAAGCCAGCACGCGTTGCGAGTCGCTGTCCGGGGAGGACCCACTTCGTACCTTTCGGAGGCCTTGTCGGTAGGTGTGGTAGATGACAGGCTGGGGTCAATGATCCTATCTGTCGGTATCCTTTGAAGATCCGCGGGTGGGCCATCGTCTAAGATTCGGTCTTCGACGACTTTGACGGATGCTGGATCCATATGTGGCATGAGGTGATCGCCTCTGGTCCGCTCATGAAAGACGATCGTCAGATAACAAAAGATGATCGCTGGGTACCAAAAGACGATCGCCGCATTGTGCCGAACTCTAGGCGTTTGTCCTGAGTATGTCTTCCATGGTTGGCTTCTCTGGAAGGTCGACGATCGCCTATCGTGGCGAATTAATCGCCGCACAACACATGAGAATGAAAGTTCCACCCTAGGATTATCCCGATGAAACATCCCGAGATCCTAACCTAGTGGTCAACTCGAATTAATTTCTTTAGCATATATATATAAGGGAATACTGTCCAAGGATTATTTTTATGAAACTCGTGCAAAATTTTGCCATTAGACTATGGAACGGGGCGACTTTAGCTCGTTTATTTTAATCTTTCATATTGACGGTCGATTTGATTCACGTTTTGTTAATCTTTGAGCTGGATTTTCTTCATGAACGAGTAATTAGGACTGAACTTGGTAACTTTGTAGAATCAGTGTTCTGAGTGTAGCTTGCTATTACGATACTCGTATTCTTCAGAGAAAATTTCAGGATAGTATTGATTAGGTTGAACACTATGATTTGCACGATTATTCACGACATTCTTTTGTTGAAATTAATTCTTTTTGCTTGAGGACAAGCAACGGCTTAAGTTTGGGGGTATTTGTTAGGCGTATTTTTATATGCTTATTTATCATTATTTTGTATTATTTTGGAGAGTGAATTTGCTTAAATGAGCTTTTAATGCCTTAATCTTGTATGTTTGTCAGGAGATTGGAGTCCGAAAGCTAAAACGAGGCGAAACGAGCGAAAACGGCAAATTTTGGCCGTGATCCGCGGCACAAGGAAGCAGAGCCGCGGCACAAGGAAGCAGGGTTGCGGCACAGGAAGACAACCAGCGGGCACAGAGTAGACTGTACTCTGTGCCGCGGCACAGTCCAGGTGAACCGCGGCACAGAGGAATTAGTTGACGCCCAGGCATCCAGCTGAAGGCAATATGCCGCGACACAGATTTAGTGCGCCGCGGCACACTAGGCGGTTTTTGTATGCTCCGCGTGGATTTGGGCCGTTTCGAAGCCAGTTCTCGACCTACTCACACGGACGCAATTTGGAGACTGTTTAAAGCTATAAATAAGGGTTTAAGACCCTAATCAAGGATCTTTTGATCTTTGGATCTTTGGGGAATTAGAGAATCGTGAGGAGACGGCAGAAGAGGAAGAGAAGCAGAAGAATTCAAGAGCAGAAGGCGGAAGCCGAAGAACGGAGGAATCCGAGCTTCATCTGCGTTTGATTTTCATGGTTCTATTTATTAATTCTGTATTTTCCTTTATTAGTATGTCAGGCTAAAACCCTAATCTAGGATTTTTATGAAACCTACGTTTTGATGGATTTGCTTGAGATTGTCTAATTAATTACCTTTATATTGAGTTTTCCCAATCATGTCTAATGCTTTCAATTATCTGGCCAATAGTTGTATTGATTTAATCATTCGATTCGAATCGGGAGAGGAGAATTGGTGAGGAACTATTGGTGAGCACCGTTTTATTCTGTGAGATAGGAATATACTCATAGGAACTACGTGGCCTTTTGGAGATTTTATGCTTTTTGCCTATTGACGAATTAATTCACCTAGGGATAGAGTGCGTTATTCGCCTTTAGAAAAATCTATTGACCTCGGGAGAGGCGGTAGAATATATTAGCAATCTCCGCCTTCAATAAATTAGTAAAATTATTAACTTCAGATAATCGAGAGTAAATTCGGATAAACCGAGGTGGATTCAGAATCCTAGACTTATTCCTCATTTGATTTTCTTTCCTCAAGCGATCGTTTTTTCTATTTATTCTTTTATTAATTCTTTTAGTATTTAATTGCAAAACCCAAGTTCGATTGTTCAAATAAAACTAGAATACATAAAAATCGGTAGTTAGTGATTCAGTCCTCGTGGGAACGATACTCACTCATCATTTTATTACTTGTATACGATAATGTACACTTGCGTTCAACAATTATCGCAACATTGATTGATTGTGATGGTATTTGTTGATTATGTATGAATTGTTGATGTTATTTGTCGTTTTGTCATGACTATCGATTGATGTTGTTATTTTTGGGATTTGGAGTTAGCCATTATAATTCTTGTTCTTCATTTAAACCCATGCATGTTAGGTGTTTGATAAAATGCGTCAATGAAAATTTTTGAGCCAAGCGCTTTCAATGTATATGTAACGAATTCGATTATCGGATTACATTGTACCCAAACCCTTGCATCATGTTTAAACTTGAAAGCTCATCCTTAATTTCCTCTTACGATGGTGCGAGCTCATTCGATTCTATATTCACGTTCCGCGTATCTTAAGTCGAGAGTGGTGTAGTTTTCCTTAAAGGTTGTGTAATTTCCGGTGTTTATTTTTTCAGGAACCTCGCCATGGCTAGAAAAAGGAAGATTAGTACGAGGGCTAAGACACAATCATCCCCCACAAGAGGGGAGACATCACGAAGCCAAGCCGATTTAGAATCTCACCAATTCCCTGATCCGGAAATTCACAGAATATTCAACGAAAAAATTCGGCCTCGACCAATAATCCCGGAGCGGGGATTTACTCCCGCCCCCAGGACGGTAAGCTTCTGACTATGATTGACGAGATGGGATGGGCTCATTTCACTGCGCCACCCGAGCCGGCTGTGATCTCTATCGTCCAGGAGTTCTACGCCAATGCCCTATTGCGACATATTCGGGCAGGGCAGATGATAGGGCAATCAGATACTCATATGCAGGTCGTCGTCCGAGGCCATACTGTGGATTTTTCGGTGGCCGCAATTCGGAGACTATTCGAGCTGCCAGTGGTGGACGAGACAGCGTATACGCAGAGTATGAGTAGCCTCACGAGGGAGGCTCTGCTTGAGGCACTCACACAGCCCAGTTCTGTCTGGGAGACGCGAGCCCCGGGTTCTTCAGCCTTCTATTTTAAGAGTTCGCGCCTCAGTCGGCTCGGGCGAGCCTGGTTATACTTCCTCTGTGCACGAGTCGATCCTACCTCACAGATCCGCTCGGTCTTACTCTCTCGTGCCCGACTACTATATGCTATCACTACCGGGCTCAGATTCGATTTGGCCCCTCATCTGGTCCGATCTATCCTTCAGTGCATTCAAGGAGGGGCCAAGACAGGGCTGAAGCACCCCTCTCTCATTTGCGCTCTATGCCGCCAGTCGGGCATGACTTGGTCGGATGATGAGCCAACGCTAGCACCCCAGGGTCCGATAGATCATCGCATTATTTCTCACTTTGACCAATGAGGTGGAGCGCCGGCATACGCTCGGGGATGAGGATTTCTTCTTGACGAGCTACATGAGCAGTCCCCCGAGCCTCTTCTTCTGACGCATGAGCAAGCGGAGTCCAGCCCGCCGCCCGAGAGAGAGCACCTCCAGGCGATGTTCGACAGCCTGAGAGAGGAGATGTGAAGAGAGAGAGAGAGAGAGAGAGAGAGAGAGAGAGAGAGAGAGAGAGAGAGTCATCTAGCTGCTGTGGGAGAGGAGATGAGGAGAGTTTCAGAGAGTCATCTAGCTGCTTTGAGAGAGGAGATGCGGACAGAGAGAGAGAGCCTCCTCGCAGCTGTCTGGGAGGAGATGAGCGAGCAGGCCCACCGGGCCAATCGACGTGAGGAGAGGCGCTTGGCGGAGAGGGATGCGTACCATCAGGACTACCTTTCTGCGAGGACGAGCCATATACTGCACCTGGACGGGCCCTTCATCCCACCAGTTAGGCCATCTACACCACCCTTCTCACCGGACGAGGCCGGCACCAGTTCCTGAGCTGACATTAGGGGAGTACTTGACCTTTTCTCTTATTGCATATTATTATCTGTGTCCATTGAGGTCAATGTACGTCCTAAGTTTGGGGGGTTTACTTTCAGTTGCTTTTTACTTATTCGTTGACATTTTTCGTTATTTTTCGTTATTTTTTACGCTAGCCTTGCTTGTCTTGTTTTTATTTGCATCCGTGGATTTTTCGTGCTTCTTTGTGTAAAACTGATGATATGATACTGATTTCTTATTTGAAGAAACGGTTGAGTTTTGGTCGAGTTTACAGTCAGCGATATCTATTTCCGTTGAGTATTCATCTAGGTCTGAAATTTTCGTTATTGTAGAAATCTTAGCGTATAAGAAAGGAGACATACGTGTTTTCAAATCGCCGTCTATACGTTTGGTTACACTTTTCGCGTAGCTAGTCGTCCAGTAACATGAGTCGTGTTAGCACTTAAATTGAGTTTAGAGTCGGATAGTCTTTCCCAAAAAGTCGATAAATTGTACATGTTCTATGATGGGAAGTCTAGTAACCGGGGGTATTCACGTGACCCGTTGTTTACCCTCACGTAAAACGACAACCCTGAATAGACTAATGGTTTAGATATATCGCATGTGCCGATGATGGGAAGCCTAGTAACCGAGGGTATTCACGTGACCCGTTGTTTACTCTCGCGTAAAACAGCAACCTTGAATCGGACGTGCGGGAATAGCTATTCGAGTTTTTTTCTCCGCTGTAGAGGGAAACTTAGTAACTAGAAGCATCCATGTGCGCCATGAGTGTCTTTTACGTCAAACGGTTCCCCAATACATGAGAATGGAAATCCAGCCTAGGGTTATCCCGATGAAACATCCCGAGATCCGAATCGAGTGGTTAACTCCAATCATTTTATTGATCATACATAAGGGAATGCTGTCCGAGGATTGTTTTTGACGATGAAACTCTTAAAATTTTTTGCCACTAGACTGTGGGACTGGGCGAGCTGGCTTGTTTAATCTAACCTTTCATATTGGCGGTCGGTTAAATTCATGCTTGTTAATCTTTGAGCTTTATTTTCTTCATGAACAATTGATTAGCACTAAAAATGGTTACTCTGTGGAATCAGTGTCCGTGAATGTGACTCACTAATACGATACTCGTATTATTCTTTGAGATTTTTAGGGTAGTATTGATTTAGTTGAGCACTATGGATTTGCACGATCTTTCACGATACTTCTTGTTTGAAATTGATTTTTGCTTGAGGACAAGCAAAGGCTTAAGTTTGGGGGTATTTGTTAGGCGTATTTTTATGCTCTTATTTATCATTATTTTATATCCATTTTAAGTCTAAATATGCATAAATGATTTTTTGATGCACTGTCTTTATATGTTTTAAAGGAAATTGGAGTCCGGAAGCCTAAACAATGAAAAACGGGCGAAAACCATAATTTCTGGTCAGGAGCCGCGGCACAATGAAGCTGAGCCGCGGCACACACACAATCAGCATGTGCCGGCACACACTGTACCGGGGGCCACGGCATGAAGATGCTGAGCCACGGCCCGTGAAGAAAATAGCGCCCAGGGCTGCGCGCTGAACATTAGGGGCCACGGCACGCACTTACTGAGCCGTAGCCCGCGGGGCGTCAATGCTGTATTTGCTGCGTTTCTGAGCCATTTATGAAGCCTGTTTTCGACCTTATCAACGGACGCGTTTTGGAGATGAAGGATGGTTATAAATAGGGATTAAAGGTCTGAAAATAAATCATCGAAGGATCGAGGAAAAGGAGAAAACACCAATGAGCAGAGAGCGGAAGCTAGAGAACGGAGGAATCCAAGTTCTTCGACTGCGTTTGATTTCTATTATGCTTTCTTTAATTCTTTGTGTATTCTTAGTTTCTAGCATGTCGGGATAGAACCCTATTCTAGGATTTTGATGAAACCTAGGTTTTGACGAATTAACTCTTGAGTTTGCATTATTAAAATATATTTTCCTTTCTTATTGAGTTTCCCCAATTGTTTTAATTACTGTCAATTATGTAGCTTATGATTGATTTGTTTTGATTAGGCAACTCGAATCGGGACAGGAGAGTTGGTAGGAAAAATTGGTGAGAACCGTTTTATCTTGTGAGATAGGAATATACTCATAGGAATTACGTGGCCTTTCTGAAGATTTCGTACTTTTTGCCTATTGTCGAATTAATTCACCTAGGAATAGAGTGTGTTATTCGCCTTAGAAAATTCTATTGACCTCGGGAGAGGCGATAGAGTATTTTAGCAATCTTCGCCTTCAATAAATTGGGAAATTATTAAATTCATATAAATCGAGAGTAATTCAGATAAACCGAGGTAGATTCACAATCCTAGATTAATTCCCTATTTGATTTTCTTTCTTCGAACAAACGATTTTACTTTTTATTCTTTTATTAATTTTCTTTAATTATTGCTTGCATCTCCAATTTCGATAGTTCAAATAAAATTAGAATACGAATAAATCGGTAATTAGTGAGTCAGTCCTCGAGGGAACGATACTTTCTTACCACTTTATTACTTGCTTACGACAACGTGCACTTGCGTCAATTAAATTTCGTAACAATAATAAAAACCGAAGAAGTCGAATAGAAGAAGAAAGCATACAAAAAGGGGGAGAAACGAAGGACTTGAAAAATGACAAGAAAATGGGTGAAACTAACGAAAAGATAAAAGTCGAAAAATTTGAAACGTACATATATATAATTTTATTTTACAGGTTTTATCCAATTGAAAGAGTTGTTTTGTAATCATCAAAAATGGGGAGATTGTTGGAATATTTATTCCACATATTAATAAATAATGTTTTGATGATTAAGTTGCTGAACAAAGCAAAACAACTTAGAGGCGAAGCAAAACGACGAAGGAATCGAAGACACAAAAAGATGGACAAAATACAAAGCTAGCGCATGCTAGATATATAAGTTAGCGCACGCTAACGGGTCCCAACTGCAGATCAGGCGAGTTCGAAGTAACCTGAAGTGAAGTCACCTGATGAGGATAGCGCACGCTACACATAAGGATTAATGCACGCTATCGAGCCAATATTACCGTTGTAAAGAGAATTCAAACACAGAATGACATATACACTGAAGTAAGCTTAGCGCACGCAAGAGATGATATTTTGCACACGCTGAATATCAGTTTGAATCAAGTCAAGGAATCCGTTGGGGAGAATCTGATACAAGTCAAAAAGTATTAATGAATATATGACGCATGCAATGATGCATGATTAGCGCACGCTACAGAGGAAGTGTTAGCGCACGCTAACATCCAGAGACAGTAGCCGCTGGACTGAAACTGGAAAGACGCTATAGTACGTAACAGTACATAACGTACGCTAAAGGCTAAATACATGCGATAGCGCACGCTAAGGAAGTCAGCCTAGCGCACGCTAATAAACAACTGGCAGTAACGGCTAGTTTGTGGAAGAAGACTATAAATACCAAATGAGTTGGTATCATTACACACAACAACATTGAGCAATTCATATACACTTGAGATATCATTGTAAACATTATAGTTGTTGTTCTTGAGCTTAAACTAGAGTGATTGAGTGTTATACACAAAATCATACACGAGTGAGAAAGAGAAAAGATACTATTGGATTCGGTGTTATTAGGATCAATGATCCGGCATTGTTAGAATCACAATCGCTATCTTAGTGAGGTTTATCTAGTACCAATAGAAAGCTAGAGTGGTTGATTCCTTATCCAATAGAAAATGAAAAATGGTTTTAATCGGACCTATAGAAGACGAGCTTGTAATGGTAATCCCTCAACCGATAGAAGAGTGTTGTGAGGAAATCCCTCACACTATGCCGCAAGTGCACGGTGTCAACAAGTAATAAAGTGATTAGTAAGATATTGTTCCCTCGAGGACTGATTTCACTAAGAACCAAAATATAGTCGACTCGTAATTTTATTTGAAGAACAATTATATGGAATTTATATCTAAACTAATTGCAGAAAAATAAATAATAATAGTAATAATAATAATAAGGGTGTAGGATTATGATTTTCACCTCAAACAATCAGGAATGATTTTTATTTAATTCCAATTCACTTTTATTCAATTGATTGTAAGCCCGGAATTCCTAAATTATTCTAAAGCATTTCCCAAGGTCGATAGAAAATACTACGAATTATTAACTCGATATATCCCTATTCGAATTAGATAATTAATAGCTAAAACAGTTCAAGAATTCCCACAATAAATAGGCTTCACAATTCCCATGAGTATATCCCTATCTCACGAAAATCATGATTTTTCTCACAAGAACTATGCCTAAATTTCATCTCCCGAATCCATAAAGACATTCAAAACAATTCAACTGTTGGCCAGACAATTAAAAAGCATTAAGAACAATGAGAAAAATCCAACTAAATACGAATAACGAGTAAATTGAAATAAAAATAAATAAATCAAACCGTCATGTAATCGGCTACAATCACAATCCTACTCAAACAGATCTAGAATCTAAGATACGGAGAAACTAAGAAAAATTGTAAAGGACCCGTGGTCTTGTCGTTGCCCACAAATCTCCTCCTTGTGTTCTTCGATCCCGCCCTGCGATGTCTTCCTGATCGATCTCCCCGGATCCTCCTTTTTTTCTGACCTTCCATCTTTATTTATAGCCCTCCTCAGCCTCCAAAATGCGTCCGTGTGATTAGGTCGAGAACAGCTCCAAAAACGGCAAAGAAACGCGGAAGGCTCAGCAAAACCGCCCTGTGGGCCGCGGCTCACTTAATCTGTGCCGCGGCCCCAACTGCTCAGCGAGATGCCTGGGCGCTGCATTTTCCTCCTGGGCCGCGGCTCACTCTCCTTGTGCCGCGGCTCACAGTATAGTCCGCTCGGCACTCTGCTAGCTACCTTCGTGTGCCGCGGCTCACTTGTCTTGTGCCGCGGCCCCAGGCCAAAAATTGCCGTTTTTGCCCGTTTTTCGTCGTTCGAGCTTCCGGACTCCAATTTTCTGCAAAACATATAAGAATAGTGCATTAAAAGCTGATTTATGCTGATTTAGGCTCAAGATGGATATGAAATAATGATAAATAAGCGCATAAAAATATGCCTAGCAAATACCCCCAAACTTGAGCCTTTGCTTGTCCTCAAGCAAAATTCAATTTCAAACAAAAAGTATCGTGAATAATCGTGCAAGTCCATAGTGCTCAACTTAATCAATACTACCCTGAAAATCTCAAAGAATAGTACAAGTATCGTAATAGTGAGTCACTTCCAGGACACTGATTCCACTAAGTAACCAATTTCAGTCCTAATCAATCGTTCATGAAGAAAATCAAGCTCAAAGATTAACAAGCGTGAATTTAACCGACCGCCAATATGAAGGGTTAAAATAAACGAGCCAACTTGCCCAGTCCCACAATCTAGTGGCAAAAATTTCAAGAGTTTCATTATCAAAAATAACCCTCAGACAGTATTTCCTTATATATGATCGATAAGATGATTCGAGTTAACCAATAAGTTCGGATCTCGGGATGTTTCATCGGGATAATCTTAGGGTGGAATTCCATTCTCATGTCTTGGGGAACCATTTGGCGTAAAAGACACTCATGGGGCACATGGATGCTTCTAGTTACTAAGTCCCCCTCCACAGCGGAGAAACAACTCGAATAGCTATTCCCGCATGTCCGATTCAAGGTCGCTGTTTTACGCGAGAGTAAACAACGGGTCACGCGAATACCCCCGGTTACTAGGATCCCCATCATCGGCACATGTGAAATCTCCAAACCACTAGTCTAATCAGGGTCGTCGTTTTACGCGAGAGTAAACAACGGGTCACGTAAATACCCCCGGTTACTAAACTTCCCATCATAGAACAATTAATAGCTCGAATTTTTCTTGGGAAAAACTGTCCGATTCTAAACTCAATTTAAGTGGCCACAAGACTTATGTTACTGGACGACTAGCTAACCGAAAAGAATAACCAAACGTATAAATGGTGATTTGAAAACACGTATGTCTCCTTTCTTATCTGCTAAGATTTCTACAAAAACGATAAAATTTCGGACCTAATTGAATACTCAACAGAAACAGATATCGCTGACTGCAACTCGACTCAAAGTCAACCGTTTATTCAAAGAGAAATCAGTATCGTAACATCAGTTTTACACTCGGAAGCACGAAAAATTCACGAAAAAAATCACGTTTTGACAAAAACCATCAACAACATGCAAGGACAATAGAGCAATGATGAAATCGCAATTTATAACCAAGAAAAAAAATAAGAAAATAACGCATGCTTCAATCTATTCCACTACACATAAAATCATCAATAATAAAACTCATGTGAAAATAAAAGAGATAAAGAAAAGTGAAACTTATTCCAAATGTCTTCTCGAATGCCAGCACATGTCTGAGTAGAATCGTCTGTCAAACCATACTTCATATAACGCCCAACATCACCAGGGACCCCCAAACATAGTCTCTAATCATGAAAAAAATGTAGACATTAAATCAAGAAAGACTAGAACATGAAGGACAATACTCATTGGGGTAAAACAAAATATTAGAGAAATAAGGGCCAACAAGAATACACGAATCCAAACGAAATAACAAAACCAAGAAAAGAAAATCAAATAAAAACAACTAACTAGAAAGCAAGTAAAAATGATGGGTTGCCTCCCATCAAGCGCTCTATTTTACGTCTTGAGCACGACGTGGAAAAAAAAAATTTAACGTGGCTTCTTTCTAGGGAGATTGCCAAATACCCCCTTCTTGCAATATATAAGCCTTTTATTCCATAAGGGAGGCTTTGGTTCATGCCTGGTTGCCAAAAATAATGAGTAAGAATAATCATGCGGACAACCAAAAAATGATGGAAGAATATAATAATTATAAAGCACGAAAAAATAAGCAGAGTTCGAATGGGTAGAATATAAAGACTTATCATGACCAACCTCATTAGAACTCAAAGAATCAGCCTCAACAAAATCAAGAGTAATGGGGTCAATCTCTCCCATTATGGATTTAGGAAAAATTATGCGTGGCACCGTTAATAAAATTTTAGGCACATAAGTGTTCACCTTACTAGTCGGAGTTTGATGACAATTTAATGAAATTTATTTGGAAACATCATCAATGGTAACTTCTTCTACAAGCTCATCACACTTTATGTAATTATCAGGTGCTGGGGGATCGACCCTAAAACTCAGCATGTCTTTCCTCTCAACCTCCCCCTCAACTTCACTACTAACTATATAAGCTGGAAAATAACCATAGTGAATCTCAAGACCACGACTTGCACATTCTCACTCAAGAGGGGTACTATCAGGATTATTGAGAGCGTCTACACATTGTTCAAGCATGGTCTTTTGTTTCGGGGGAGGGGGCTGACTGACCCTATTAGGCAAATTATTAAGATCATCGAAATTTATGAAATGCAAAGGGTTACGATAATCAAAGGAAAACATAATAATAAAAAATAAAAATATAGAGACTAAAAAAACATCAAATTAAAATTAGAGTCGCTTGGTAATGATATTAGCGAAAAATCAGTCCCCGGCAATGGCGCCAAAAACTTGTTGTGAGGAAATCCCTCACACTATGCCGCAAGTGCACGGTGTCAACAAGTAATAAAGTGATAAGTAAGATATCGTTCCCTCGAGGACTGATTTCACTAAGTACCAAAATATAGTCGACTCGTAATTTTATTTGAAGAACAATTATATGGAATTTATATCTAAACTAATTGCAGAAAAATAAATAATAATAGTAATAATAATAATAATAAGGGTGTAGGATTATGATTTTCACCTCAAACAATCAGGAATGATTTTTATTTAATTCCAATTCACTTTTATTCAATTGATTGTAAGCCAGAAATTCCTAAATTATTCTAAAGCCTTTCCCAAGGTCGATAGAAAATACTACGAATTCTTAACTCGATATATCCCTATTCGAATTAGATAATTAATAGCTAAAACAGTTCAAGAATTCCCACAATAAATAGGCTTCACAATTTCCATGAGTATATCCCTATCTCACGAAAATCATGATTTTTCTCACAAGAACTATGCCTAAATTTCATCTCCCGAATCCATAAAGACATTCAAAACAATTCAACTGTTGGCCAGACAATTAAAAAGCATTAAGAACAATGAGAAAAATCCAACTCAATACGAATAACGAGTAAATTGAAATAAAAATAAATAAATCAAACCGTCATGTAATCGGCTACAATCACAATCCTACTCAAACAGATCTAGAATCTAAGATACGGAGAAACTAAGAAAAACCGTAAAGGACCCGTGGTCTTGTCGTCGCCCACAAATCTCCTCCTTGTGTTCTTCGATCCCGCCCTGCGATGTCTTCCTGATCGATCTCCCCAGATCCTCCTTTTTTTCTGACCATCCATCTTTATTTATAGCCCTCCTCAGCCTCCAAAACGCGTCCGTGTGATTAGGTCGAGAACAGCTCCAAAAACGGCAAAGAAACGCGGAAGGCTCAGCAAAACCGCCCTGTGGGCCGCGGCTCACTTAATCTGTGGCGCGGCCCCTACTGCTCAGCCAGATGCCTGAGCGCTGCATTTTCCTCCTGGGTCGCGGCTCACTCTCCTTGTGCCGCGGCTCACAGTACAGTCCGCTCGGCACTCTACTAGCTACCTTCGTGTGCCGCGGCTCACTTGTCTTGTGCCGCGGCCCCAGGCCAAAAATTGCCGTTTTTGCCCGTTTTTCGTCGTTCGAGCTTCCGGACTCCAATTTCCTGCAAAACATATAAGAATAGTGCATTAAAAGCTCATTTATGCTGATTTAGGCTCAAGATGGATATGAAATAATGATAAATAAGCGCATAAAAATATGCCTAACAAAGAGAGGTGCAGAGGTTTTGATCTTTAACCTATTGAAAAAGATACATTGAGAAAGGACTTAAGCACGTTTGGCCAAACCTCTATAAATTTGCGTCTCATTTAATTTCCACATTTAATTTACGCTTCCACACAAAAGGCGCATATACCGATATTACACCACCAAGAATAATTCTGGAATGAGTGAAACATAATAAACACAATTCTGTTTAGAATTATCAAGGTTGGTCAAGTACTGACCTCCTTTGATTAGGTCCTTAGACCCATGTCCACTTGGCTCCACTGTTACCAGTACCATTGTTGCCTAGATTTACACGACAATCATGCTTGCAATGTCCCACCTTCTTGAACCTCCAACAAGACAGTGCCTTATTCTTTTTGTTGGAGTTATTTGGGACATACTCTTGCTTACTTTTGCCATGTCCTTTGTTATTTGGGTTCCTTGGTTTGCTTTCAACCATATGAACAGTGGGTTTTCCAGGTTCAACTTTTCCTTTGGTTTTATCAGATTTGTCGTTATCCTTTGCACGAAGAGATTCTTCAATGCGAAGATGACTAGCAAGTTGAACCAAAGACAGTTCCACCTTTTGATGTTTTAGGTTATGTTTGAAATCTTTCCAAGATGGTGGAAGTTTGTCAATCACACTTGACACAGCAATGGATTCGTCCATATTCATGTTGTGCAGTTTGAATTGACCCAAAATACGAAGGAGTTCATTGTATTGTTCTATGACAAACCTTGAATCAATCATCTTATAAGAATTAAAATCACTAACCAGAAACTTCTTACTCGAATCATCCTCAGCAATGTATTTTGATTCAAGGGTGTCCCACAATTCCTTCGCACGTCTAGCATCACCATGGATATCGAATAAAGAATCAGACATATCGTTCAATATGTGACCTCTGCAGATGTAGTCATCATTGTCCCACTTGCTCCTCTGCCTGGTATCCTCCAATGTCTCGTTCTGAACCACCTCTGGTCTAGGAGTGCTCAGCACATATGCCGCCTTCATAGTAGTCAGCATGAAGTGCATCTCCTTCTGCCAGCGCCTGAAATCGTTGCCTTTGAACTTGTCCAGTTTGTTGAACTTTGTAGTCATCTCGCGGATTGATTCAGCCATCTCCAGAAGACAGAAATATCAGTTCGATTGTTGGGGTATTAGGATTTATTAAGGAGATCCAGATTCCCGATGGATCGTGTAATCACTTTCCGAACTGATATTTCTACCCTATGCCCGGGTTACAAGAAATTCAGCCTAGGATAATCCAAATGGACACTTACGAATCTAGGCACAGAACCGTATGCCAAATTTCTAGAGAGATTCTGAGTTTTTCAGAAGAAGGAGAGAGCTCAGAAAAGGTGTATATCGACTCAAGGCCAAGAGCCTTATTTATACATGTCGATTTTAGGGTTGCAAAGGGACGGATTAGGGTTTCTTGAGGCGGCGCCATCATAAGGATTAAGTTAGTGATCCAAAATTAGGGTTAGACCGATGGTTTCCAAAATTGATGAAAATTAGTCAATTTTACCATAATCCGAAATCAGCGGGACCACCGCCATGGCCTCTGCCCCATGGACCCCGCTAGGGGCGCTGCCCCTAGCCCCCGTCACCGGGGGCGCTGCCCCCAAACCCCCGACATTTGGTCATACCGGCTTATAATTCGATCTTATACATGTGTGCACTCCGCACATACCCGAACATATATTAGAATACAAATTATAAAACCCCTTAGCCCACATATTAGTTCCAATTACACAAAATGCCTGGTGACACTAAAATTACCAACATCCATTCAGTTTGAGTTTTTTTTTTACAACATTATCCTCATTAAGTGTTGAAACATCATCATCAACTGCATATATAATTATTTAATAATCAAACTCGTCAATTTAAATGAGTAAAACATTTTGGTTACAAATTCAATTTAAAAATATATCACCTCCATCTAACCACCGGTAATACGCGCTCAGACTATGGTCGATATCTAGTGCATGAAAAAACACCCACACTCTTAACCTCCGACTTGTTTATTACCCTAAAATACATATGAAACTCAAATTTGTAAATATATAACTAATATATATCTACATGTGACTAAATGTATTACTTATTTTCAAAAGTATCCAACTAATAACCTGCTTGCATTTATTTATATGCATACCACCCATCCGTTAGGGTACGTTCTCGAATGTCACTCCGAGGATGAAAAAGTTAGGGCACGTATATGTAATTATGAACTCATGTTGAATTAATAATAGTCAGTTGTTATTTCTTATTTTATTGTATATCATTGGCATTCTTGATCTAGTAAATAAATTGAAATAATGTCCATATAATTGAGTTGAAATACCCAATCCTTATGAGATAAGGAATCTGATAGTAGAAGGGTTTAAAACTCAATTGCTCAACTTGTCTGCAAGTCGATAAAATTTAGGGACATTAAGTTTAGTAAAGACTTGTATAATATATTCTTGGGCATGTGCATGTCTTCACTCAAGAGTAGTAGGGGCGTTCACTATAAATATGCTATTAGTACTCGAATACCACTCACCTCGATTCAGCCACATGGATTTCACTCTAGGATAGCCAATAACTAAATCATAAGTCCAGTACAAGATGTACTTGTGATCCCTGGAATGTACAGTACATAAACCCGCTGAGATCCCTTTGCCTACACACTGGCAGCAGAAGAACTAGAGGCTTGGATGAAAAATGAATTGATATGGTACTTCTGCGTCATCAAGGATTCTCCACTCTTCAATCACTACAAGACACTGGATGATGCAACAAGTGAGTTATCGCGGTTATTGGCTGAAGGAAAGCCGCCTTATGCAGATTATGCTAAAAGGAAGATACATGAAGTGTGATCGACCTACTCACCCAGAAGAATGGATTCTCAGTTATGATCAGACTTCGGAAGGAAATATTCATTATAGGGAATGAGGTAAAGACCTCATAGTCAACTGGTGGAAAGGGACTGAGAATGATCCCTAAAGAAGATCGACGCGACAGCAACATTATCGTTGATAAATTTTTCATGCTGTATTTTTTTTTCCTTTTTGTTCGCTTATTTTAAATTTCAAGTACAACAGTGTAATATTTTTGTTTATCAATAAAGAAATTTTGTTTCTCTCAAAAGATTACAGCTCAAAATCTCTTCTTACAGTATGAATGCTTGATATTGAAATTATTTTCTTAGTATAAAATCTGATAAGGCTAAAGTTGTAAGAACTTGTCTATGAATAAGTTTTATTCACTAAAGGCACTTGATGTAAGATTGCGCCTTCGAGCTAATCATAATTTAATTTGTGAAACACTCGGCCTTGTAGGATTTGAAATTCTTTCCCGGAGACCACTTGTTCATATCTGTCTTAGAACATTCTTGCCAGTTGTTCAATTTTCTTGTAGTCTAAGTCATACGAAGATCAGATCATCCGACAAAAGACTTAAAGCTAGTTTGCTAAAAGGAGTTTTGGCATTATCAAAAAGGGTGAAACTCTTGGTACAAGGACACCCTACAGCGATCTTCGTACATCTCTCAAAGGACGCTCCTCCTACATAATAATGAAGACTGAGCTTACAGCAAAAAGATGATGTTTGCTACAACAATATCGTTATAGGTATTTTACTTAGGAAAAGTAATGCTGATGAAAATTGCATTAGATGCGGTCATAGACTATGGACTGAAGAGCATTTAATGAAGGCAAAAAGAATGTTTGAAGCATAAAATGCTGAGACGATTAATTTAAAACATTCATCAAGCCGCCAATATGAAGTGTCCACATCTCACCAACCGGCCAACAACTACATTTATAATGGATATATTTCCTAGGTTATAAATAGCCCAATCCAGAGGACTTGCTCACTTACTGATGAACTAAAAAATAAAGAATTGAAATATCTAAAGCATTTATCATCTTCACGAGCAATTAATTTCTTTAAGAATATAGTGCGTATCCTTATTCAAGAAATATTCGGTACTCAACTAAGAACAACACACTATAGCAATGAACTCAAAGCCTACAGTTGCTGTTCGAGAATACTTATTGTACCACACTTTGATCATTGAGTACATTTTCCCTGTGTGGACTAACAAGAAACCTTTATGACTTGTGAGGGACGAACATAGTTCATAATGAAACTTCAATCTATATGAGAAGAAGCTAGTTCAGGGAAGCCTAAAACCAATCTGTTTGAACGACCTAAAGCTACAGTCAGGTATACCAGTTTGTGTCAACGATAAAGTGACGGATTTAGTTAAAATCATATAGTTAAGTACGCCGTGATTTTAATGAATATTTACACTTATATGGAGAACCTGTGGACGTAGAGGATGTTGCCTCGAACCACATTAAACCTTGTGTTCTTACTTCATGTACTTACCATTTTTCCACTGCTTGTGATTGTTTATACTTACTCTAAAAGCCCTGTAAGCCTCAATCTAATAAGAGATCATTTAATTGTTGTACTTACAACACCTGCATTAGGCTTCCACTACACATATTAAAACTTCAAAAAAGAGTACAACTTATTCAAACCCCCTTTTCTAAGTTGTCATTTAAGTATACCTTGACCAACGAGTAGTATGAGAGCAATTGGTTCTACAAAGAATTAGTCAATTTTTAACCTCAACAGATCCATAATCACAAGTTACAAAACTAAATACTATTATCTCTCATTTTCATCATATATTCTCTTCATGGATTCATCTATGATCAGTAAAGTTTTTATGTTCCCGATTAATGAATTTGATGATTGGATAATCAGAATGGAAGCACATCTGGCTATCATACACAAATATATGCTCTTCGTAATATAGGAATGACCTATCAATATCATGAAGGTTAATACAGATGCCAGAATAAAAGGTGAGGTCCATGTAGAGATGCTCTAGAAGTCTCGGGATCACTGGACCTCTAATGAGTGCAAACGAGCAAACTTGGATGATGTTGCTAATTATGCGCTTTGTCACTCTCCCCACACGCACATTTTTAAGGGTAAAGAGCTGTAAGACAACCAAGGAAATCTAGGAAGAACTCTGTAATAACCGTATATTTCACATGTGTCGTTTTGGAATTATCTTGTTGTACTGTGGCTATTTGAATTTAAGGGACACGATGATTGATATTGGTATATTCATGGTTGATAATCATTGAATTTTGTGATTTTCGGATTGTGTTTGTTTTGGCCGATCTTCGTGAATTTTATGCTGGAAGTAGCAGTAGCGCGCGCTAGACTGCATTTCTAGTGTACACTATCAGTGTGTGAGAAGCTCACGCTACCCTTGTCAGTAGCGCACGCTAGGCCTTATGGGCAGTGAGTTTTCTGGACTCTGGATTGGGGCGTTAGCACACGGACTAACATATGCTATTTCATTGTATTAGCGCACGCTAATAGTGGGTTAGCGCACGCTATGTCGGCAGGGCAGTGAGGGAATATTGTTCTAGACTACGGGCAATAGCAGGTAGCGCACGCTATGTTTCTAGTTTAGCGCGCGCTAGTCTCGTTCGATAACGTGTGCTAATATTTCTGAGTAGCGCGCGGTACTGCAGTCAGACAGTGGACTTTGTACTGTATGCCAAGCCCGTTAGCGCAAGCTAATTTTTAGCCATAGCATGCGCTAGTTTCCCCCCAGTATATATATGCTTGGCAGGCTCAGAATCATCATTTTCTTCCCTTCCTTCTCCTCCTCCGGCGGCTGAGCATTCTTTACCATTAGGAAGTGCATATTTTGGTCAGATTTCATAATCCAACAACATTTTTGAGTTCCTAACACCAAGTTATCAACATCTCATCAACCTTCACCGTCCAAATCAAGGTAAAATCCGCTTGAACCCTAGTTCTTCATATTTTGGGGTTTTTGTTGAGATCTTCGATTTTAATCTATTTTAGCTAAGATTTGAGCTAGATTATGATATGGTATTTGATTCGGTATTTTGTTGAACTAGGATCGAATCGTCGAAGGGGTTTGGACCGTACATCTTTCTGTTCATTATTCTTGTATCGTTTCCAACCAAGGCAAGTACTGTGATTGCATTTATTGTACTTCATGAGAATATGTGAAAATTATGGTTTTAATAAAATATACGGTTTGTGCCATGTATTTATTGAGATTGTGTGAGCCGAGTAAAACCAACGAGGGTCCCCTGGGATCCTGTTAGACTTTGAGTTCTACGGATCACTCAGTGAGGTTGTACACCGGGGAGGGCCTGACGAGGACTCTCTGGGTGTGTATCCCATGTGGGTACATGGCCAGTACAACTTGGGAGGTTATCTTGTGATGATGATTATTGTATTGTATTCCGGAATACTTGTGATGGCATCGTGATTTCTCTTGATTATTCATTTGTTGTACATATTCTGTAATCGTTGTACTTGCACCGGCTTTTTGCTGACCCCTTCGGGGGTGGATATACTTGTTGTGCATTCAGGTTCAGGACCAATATGAGAGCCAGCACAGGGTGGACACGAGCTTGGTGGGCAGCATTGATATCGTGTACTATTTTGAGTGGGTGGTTATTTTTGTCAAAGTCTTGGTTATGTTTTGATTTTGTACTCACGCGGGTACTGTCATGTATTGTCATTGAGTTGTTTTTATTGTGGATGGAGCTGTTGTATCAGTTGAGGACTGTTGTATCAGTTGTGATCCTACGGGACAATGTGTTATTTGGTTATATAATTTATGTCACAGTGACCTTTTAATGAAGTGAATGTTGTGGTTTGTTAATATTAATGAGTTTTATATTTATATATATATATATATATATTAGCCTGGTAAGTTCTCCAAAAGAGAATCTACGGCGCTGTAATGTCACCGTATATCACGAGGGTGTTACAGAATATGGCCTTAGGTTTATGGATACCTAGGCTGTCGATGTTTTTGGGTTTGCTAAATTGAGTTTGTCGTTGTCTACGATATCATTGGCATGCTACCCCCTGTGTTGTCTGTGCTGGAAGACTCTTCAGATGTTGATTGCTTCTTTCCTCCGGAAGTAATTATCTTTGATATTGTGCAATCTATTGTTGTAATCGTTTCTTTATTGAACCATTCTTATACCTTAGTATGCCGAGAGGTAGAGCTATCCGCCAATGCAGCCGCGACCAAGGCCGTGGGAGAGTAATAGTGTCTAAGTCCGAGAGGTCCGTTTCAGAATCGGCATCTCGTTCTGCGACTAGATCAGACCCGATCCCTTCGGGAGGTTCAGACGGAGGTTCGGAGGCCGAAGTGCCTAACGTTCTTCAACAAGTCATAATGCAGGTGCACCAACTGGCCCAAGTGGTGCAGAACATTAATACTGGCAGGACGGTTGAGGATCGGTGGCTTCAGGAAGTTATGAAGATGAACCCTCCCATATTCGATGGTTCCGGTGATGATAACAACTGGGATCATTGATTAGTCGAGCTGGAAATGATCTTTGACGGTATTGGCTGCCCTGAAGCCAAAAGAGTCCCAATTGTTCAATATCTGAAGGTTGATGACGCGTCGGATTGGTGGAGAGCTGTTAAGCCCAGAGACCGTGACGTCACTTGGGAAGAATTTAAAGAACTGATGGAAGCTCAGTATTGTCCAGCGCCGGTACAGTTAGCAAGAGTCTATGAATTTTTCAGAGCTCAACCCGAGGATGTTCCTATTTCTGAGGCAATCAAGACATACAACAAGCAATTACTGTATGTTCAAGATCAGGTTAAGGATGAGATAGACAAGATACTTCATTTCGACGCAAGGATGAAACCGGAGGTCCGAAAGTATATGGCGGGCCTTGGGTGTACTACTTTGAGGGAATATCAGGACAGAGTGCTTGCTTATGAGATGGTGTCAGTTCCGGCTCCTACGGTTTCGAGTTCGATGAAACCGAAATTTTCTGGTAGTTTTCGAGGCAGCGGATCGCATAAACCTCAACCCTCTGTGAAATCTTCCGTTGGTTCTCCGCAACCCAGTGGAGGAGCACCGAAAGTTTGTTTTAATTGTGGAATTCCTAGTCATATCAATTCCCATTATTCATCGCGCCCTATTACTTTTTTCACATGTGGAAAGCAGGGACATCAGGCGTCCTATTGTGAGAGAGCGAGTAGAATCATTGCCATGCTGTCCCCTATGTCAGCCGGCACTGTCTCAAGTCAGACCACTACGAGTGTCGGACACGTTAGAGGCAAGACTGAGCATAAGGATGCATCTAGCATTGGATCAGCTCCACCCCGATTGTATGAGATGAGGCGGACTGGCGACGTAGGGGCTGAAACTACGTCAGGTATTGTTTATATTTGTACGCACCCGGTAGATGTATTATTTGATTCTGGAGCTACTCATTCCTTTATATCATTGTCTTGTGTAAATTGTCTGGGCCTTATTGGTCTCTCTGCATGTGAACCTTTTATCGTTGGACTGCCGAGTGGGGAAAGGATAGTTGGGGATCGAGAGATTGTCAATTATCCTGTAACCATCGGTGGTAGAGATTGGCCATATGACTTGATTGTTATAGATATGAAGGGAGAAGATTTATTTCTGGGTGATAATTGGTTAAATCACCATGGAGCAGTAATGGATTATCGTCGAAAAATAATTTCGATCATTGATCAGGATGGTGTGGAATATGTCTAAGAAGGACAGAAACCCGGGACTACTGGGAAGATTATTCAAGCCACAAAGGCTGTGAAATTTTTGAACCAAGGTTGTACCGGTTATTAGTGTTACACAATGAAGACAGAAGCTGACGGAGTTCATTTATCTTCTATTCCAATTGTGAACGAATTTTTGGATGTATTTCTGGATGATTTTCCGGGATTGCCACCACATCGTGAAGTGGAGTTCGTCATCGAACTAGAGCCCAATGCGGCGCCAATATCCAAAGCACCATACAGAATGGCCCCATCCAAAATGTTAGAATTGAAGAAACAATTGGGTGAATTGATGGACAAAGGTTATATTCGGCCTAGTGTGTCGCCATGGGGTGCACCAGTATTGTTCGTACGGAAGAAAGATGGGTCCTTATGGCTATGTATTGACTATCGTGAGTTGAATAAACTCTCTATCAAGAACAAGTATCCGTTGCCAAGAATCGATGATCTATTTGATCAATTGCAAGGGGCTATGGTTTTCTCCAAGATTGACTTGAGGTCGGGATATTACCAACTGCGAATTCGAGATCTGGATATCCCTAGATCGGCATTTCGAACGAGGTGTGGGCATTATGAATTCGTAGTCATGCCTTCAGTTTAACAAATTCTCCGACAGCATTTATACAGCTTATGAACAAAACCTTTATCGAATATCTCGATAAACTTGTGGTGGTGTTTATTGACGATATCTTAATCTATTCCAAAAGTGAGACGGAACATGCCGAACACTTTAGGATTGCGTTGAGTATTTTGAGGGCTGATAAGCTTTATGCTAAATTTTCTAAGTGCGAGTTCTGGATTAGAGAAGTTGCTTTTCTTGGGCACATTATATCAGCCGATGGTATTTGGGTAGATCATCAGAAGGTTGAAGCAGTCTTATCTTGGGAACCCCCGAGGAATGTTAAGGAAGTTCGGAGTTTCCTGGGATTAGCTGGTGATTATCGTCGATTTGTCGATGAATTCTCGAAAATTGCTTGACCACTCACTCGGATTTTGCATAAGACACAGAAGTTTGAGTGGAGTGATGAGTGTCAGAGGAGTTTTGACAAGTTGAAAAAGAGATTGACTATGTCACCGATTCTAGCCTTACCGCAAGGGACGGAAGGTTTCGTTATTTATAGTGATGCTTCTAAACAAGGATTGGGATGTGTGTTGATGCAAATGCGAGAGTAGTGGCTTATGCGTCTCGACAATTAAAGCCATATGAGATGAATTATCCTTCCATGATTTGGATTTAGCCGCTGTGGTTTTTGCGTTAAAAATATGGAGGCATTATTTATATGGTTATTCTTGTCGAGTTTATACAGACCATAAGAGCTTAAAATATATATTTACGCAGAAGGAGCTTAATATGCGCCAGCGGTGATGGTTGGAATTGCTTAAATATTATGATCTTGGCATTCTTTACCATCCAGGTAAAGCGAATGTTGTTGCCGATGCATTAAGCCGCAAGTCAGTCGTGTTGCAGAAATTAGAATTACTTACCATTAAACCGAAGCTCAAACAAGAGTTGATTGATTTGGAAATTGAAGTTTGGCCTCATAGAACTTAGGGACAGTTACGTTTCCTTGATATTACGTCCTCCGTGATGGAAGATATTAAGTCCAAACAATTAGATGATCTCCTATTCATGCAGCTTCGGGAAGACGTTGTTAAAGGAGAAGCTCCTGGATTTTTAATCGATGAAGACGGAGTTCTTAGATTTCAAGATAGAACTTGTGTACATAATCGGGATGATATAAAGCAAGTGATTTTGAGTGAAGGACATTCTAATCCATACTCGATTCATCCGGGTATGAGTAAAATGTATAAGGACTTGAAGAAAAAATTTTGGTGGCCAAACATGAAGAAAGATGTAGCGGAGTTTGTGTCGAAATGCTTGACTTGTCAGCAGGTTAAAGTGGAGCATCAGAGACCTGCCGGTAAGTTGCAACCGTTACTGATTCCGGAATGGAAGTGGGAAGACATTGCGATGGATTTTATTATGGCAATGCCAAGGACACGAACCGGAGTGAATATGATTTGGCTAATCGTTGATTGGATATCCAAACCACACACTTTCTGGGCATTAGAGATACTTGGGGACCGAAGAGGTTGGCTCGGTTATTCATTGCTGAGATTGTGAGACTCAATGGTACCCCAAAGAGTATAGTGTCTGATCGCGATGGGCATTTTGTGTCACATTTATGGAAAGCGGTACATCGAGCACTTGGTACCAAACTGAATTTTAGCACCGCTTATCATCCCCGGACGGACGGACAGTCGGAGAGAACGATCCAAATGCTGGAAGACATGTTGAGGGCTTGTGTGTTGGATTGGAAAGAAGATTTGGAGACTCATTTACCATTGATCGAATTTGCATACAATAACAGTTGGCATAGTTCGATTGGGATGGCTCCATTTGAGGCATTATATGGAAGACGATGTAGATCGCCAATTTGTTGGGATGAGCCGTATGAGTTACTTAGAGTAGAACCGGACTTGGTGGTTCAAACACGGGAGAAAGTCGCAATTATTCGACAAAGGTTGTTGACCGCTCAGAGTCGACAAAAGTCGTATGCCGACGTTCGTCGTTGACAGTTAGAGTTTCAGGCAGGAGACCACGTGTTGTTGAAAGTATCGCCGACTCATGGAGTTCTTCAGTTTGGTAAGAAGGGTAAGATTAGTCCTCGTAATATTGGACCCTTCGAGATCCTAGACAAGGTAGGTGATGTAGCTTATCGACTATCATTGCCTCCGACGGTTAGTCATGTTCATAATGTATTCCATGTTTCTCAACTACGTATGTTCCCAATCCCAGTCATGTTATTGACTATCAAGAGATTGAAGTTAATGATGATGTCACATATGAAGAACAACCGGTATCCATATTGGAGCGCCGAGTGAAACAGTTGCGATGGAAAGTGATTCCGATGGTTAAGGTCCAATCGTCTAAACATGGAGTTGAGGGAGCCACCTAGGAGACTGAAGAAAATATGCGTGCCCGTTACCCTGAGCTTTTCGAATCTTAAGTTTCGGGACGAAACTTCTTTTTATGCGGTAAGGGTGTAATAACCGTGTATTTCACGTGTGTCGTTTTGGAATTATCTTGTTGTACTGTGGATATTTGAATTTGAGGGACATGATGATTGATATTGGTATATTCATGGTTGATAATCATTGAATTTTGTAATTTTCGGATTGTGTTCGTTTTGGCCGATCTTCGTGAATTTTATGCTGGAAGTAGCAGTAGCGCGCGCTAGACTACATTTCTACCGCACGCTATCACTGTGTGAGTAGCGCACGCTACCCTTGTGACTAGTGCACGCTAGTCCTGCTCGGCAGTGAGTTTTCTGGACTCTATATTGGGGTGTTAGCGCACGCTAGCGGACTAACGTATGCTATTTCATTGTATTAGCACACGCTATTAGTGGGTTAGCGCACGCTAAGTTGGCAGGGCAGTGATGGCAGATTGTTCTGGACTGCGGGTGATAACAGGTAGTGCACGCTATGTTTCGGGTTTAGCACGTGTTAGTCTCGTTCGATAACGCGCGCTAATATTTCTGAGTAGCGCGCGCTACCGAAGTCAGACAGTGGGATCTGTACTGCCAGTCAAGCCCGTTAGCACACGCTAATTTTTAGCCGCAGCATGCGCTAGTTTCCCCCCAGTATATATATGCTTGGCAGGCTCAGAATCGTCATTTTCTTCCCTTACTTCTCCTCCTCCGGCGGCTGAGCGTTCTTGACCATTAGGAAGTGCAAATTTTGGTTGGATTTCATCATCCAACAACATTTTTGAGTTCATAACACCAAGTTATCAACATCTCATCAACCTTCACCGTCCGAATCAAGGTAAAATCCGCTTGAACCCTAGTTTTTCATATTTTGCGGTTTTTATTGAGATCTTTGATTTTAATCTATTTTAGCTCAGATTTGTGCTAGATTATGAAGTTGTAATCATAATCCTTCATTTTTTTTCCATGTTCATGGATTAAATCCCAAGTTATCCTCCGTAGTTTGAATTCGAGCTATGTTGTCTTCATAGTGTTTGAATAAAGGTCCCTAAGGGCAAAACTTAGGGTGAATCCTTCCATTTTCATAGTATGGTATGTGATTCGGTATTTTGTTGAACTAGGATCGAATCATCGAAGGGGTTTGGACCGTACATCTCTCCGTTCATTATTCTCGTATCGTTTCCAACCAAGGCGGGTACTTTGATTGCGTTTATTGTACTTCATGTGAATATGTGAAAATTGTGGTTTTGCGAAAATATATGGTTTGTGCCATGTATTTATTGGGATTGTGTGAGCCGAGTAAAACCAGCGAGGGTCCCCTGGGATCCTGTTAGACATCGAGTTCTACTGATCACTCGATTGGGTTGTACAATGGGGAGGGCCTGACGAGGACTCTCTGGGTGTGTATCCCGTATGGGTACAGGGCCAGTACAACTCGGGAGGTTATCTTGTAATGATGATTATTGTATTGTATTCTGGTATACTTGTGATGGCATCATGATTTCTGTTGATTATTCATTTGTTGTACATATTCTGTAATCATTGTACTTGCAACGGCTTTTTACTGACCCTTTCGGGGGTGGATATACTTGTTATGTATTCAGGTTCAGGACCAATAGGAGAGCCAGCACAGGGTGGACATGAGCTTGGTGGGCAACATTGATATCGTGTACTATTTTGAGTGGGTGGTCATTTTTGTCAAAGTCTTGGTTATGTTTTGATTTTGTACTCGCGCGGGTACTGTCATGTGTTGTCATTGATTTGTTTATTGTGGATGGTGCTGTTGTATCAGCTGTGGACTGTTATATCAGTTGTGATCCTACGGGATAATGTGTTATTTGGTTCTGTAATTTATGTCGTATTGGAGACAGTTTCTCCTTTTATATATATATATATATATATATATATATATATATATATATATATATATATATATTAGCCTGGTAGGTTCTTCAAAAGAGAATCTACGATGTTGTAATGTCACCATATATCACGGGGGGTGTTACAAATTTAAAATGATTTGCATGACTATTGAGCTCTCTAAGAAAAATAAATTTTCAAAACTTACTCAGCAATTTGAATCTTTTGAAATGAAATCAACATAAACTCTTGAGGATCTTGATCTCAGATTCACTGGCACTTTCGGTGAACTTGAAGCACTGGGAAAAGTGTACTCTCAAAAGGATAAGAACCTTAAAACAATTTAGATCACTCCCCGTTCGATGAGAGATTAAGACCACAACTATTCGTGTGTCTTCTAATCTTAATGATATATCTACTTTTGACCTATTCTCTAATCTCAAAAACTTTTAGTATGATATAAATAAAATAGAGAGAAGGTTAAAGAGTCCCTTGACAAGACTACATCATTCACTACTATATCAAGAGAAGACACAGTTCAGCACCCAGTACCTCCAAAGCTTTTGGAGATGACGATGATGATGTGCTGTCACAAGATGAGATGGCACTGCTCACGCATAAATTCTTAAAGTTCATCAAGAAATTCGGAAAGGCTCCTTATAGATCGAAAACAAACAAGGTAAGTTCTGAGTCACCATCTTATGGAGACTCTAACTTAGGTTATAGATGTAGGAAGCCAGGACATTATTGAAATAGATGTCCTCTTTTGGCGTCTTTCATAGTGAACCTCTTCAGTATCTTGTTAAGGTACTCTGACTCAAACCAATCATTCTCTTTGATCTATCTCTATAGATCTTGATCTCTAGAATGTAAGCAGCTTCCTAAGTCTCTCATGGGGAAATGACTTCCCAACCAAGTCTTGACTGTCTACAAGGTGGGTATGTCGTTTCAATTGAGTAATATGTCATCAACATATAATACTAAGAAGACAACTATGCTCCAACTAACCTTCTTGTACACGAACAATTCATCTTTATTTTGAACAAACCCAAACTCTTTGACCGTTTCATCAAAATGAAGATTCTACTCCGAGAAACCTACTTTAATCCATTTTGAAGCTTATAAATCTTTTTAAAATTTTCTAGATGAATAGAACCCTCAGGTTGTTTCATATACACATCCTCGAGTAAGTTTTCAGGCTTGTAAATCTTTTTAGAATTTTCTAGATGAATAAAACCCTCAGGTTGTTCCATGTATGCATCCTCCAGAAAATTTCCATTATGAAAATGCTGTTTTGAAATCCATTTGCCATAGCTCATAATCATAGTATGCAACAATATCATATAAAATTCTTATTGATTTAAGCATGACTACTGGTGAAAAAGTCTCATCTTAGTCAATACCATGAGTTTGTCTATAACCTCTTGCAAATAGTTTAGCTTTATAGGCTTGCAGATTGTCGTCCATTTCTTTCTCATTTTTGAAGACCCATTTGCACCCAATGCTTTTTACCTCATTCAGGTGGATCTATCAAGTTCCAAACTTGATTGTCATACATGGAATCCATTTTTATCTTTGTGGCCTCTAGCCGTTCCTCGCACTCTGGTCCCAATGCAGCTTCTTAATATGTACTTGCCTCATCATCTATGAGTTATGCATCATCATACTCTGCAATGAGATTCCCATATCTCTCAAGTTCATGTCCCACCCTATCAGATTTGCGAGGAACATGTGTACTCTGAACTAGCTCTTATTGAGTTTGGTACCGCCACTTGAAGGGGTATTAAACAGTTCGGTTAAGAGTATTGAACTCTTTTATGATTGCGGAAGCATAGATAAGTGCGGAAATAAAAATAACACAAAGATTTATAGAGGTTCGGCCAATATTCCGACATCCTCTCTCCTTCACTATATTTTTCTATAGGTTCAAGACAAGTTTTATGCCTTCTCTTGGATTGGTCCGAGGTAAACCGTTACAATCTTGTGTTTTTGTGGTCCAGATAAACCGTAACAATCTTGTATTTTTGTCGGTCCAAGATAAACCGTTTTTTCTTTTCTATCAGACAAGGAAACAACCTTTCTAGCTTTCTATCGATACTAGAAGAACCTCACTTAGATTTAGATTATGATTCTAACAATGCCGGATCCACGATCCTAATAACACCAAATCAAATCTACAATACTTTCTTTCCGCTCGTGTATGGTTGAGTGAATTAAACACTCAAACTCTTATCAATTAAGCTCGATTACAACAACAATAATGTTTATAACGTATATCAGATGTATAGCAATTTGCTTGAAGTTGTTGTATTGATCAATACCATATGAATTGTTATTTATAGGATTGAGAGCCTAACTAGCCGTTACTCCCTATTCTTTCATAGTGTACGTTGTACAGTTACCATAGCGTATGTAATGCTCTTTAGCATATGTTAACCTTTGCTGTTATGTATGTTATATGTTGTTTAAATCAGTCCAGTAGCTTTTGCTTCTTCCCTTGCGTATGTTAACTCTAGTTCGTAGCATACGCTATAGTATCCTCAGATAGCCGTTAGATATGGTGACATACTTGATGACATCAGTAGCACATCAATGGTCTAATTTTGAATTCTACTTCAAACACTTACCGCATGTTATGAAGCATATGTGGCGTACGTTATGTCATGTACTTAGCATATGTTGCTTCGCTTCGCTCGCATACGTTAAACATGATAATATGTCTGGTTCAGTTGGGTATGATGTTACGTACGGTAGCTCTAATGCTTAGCGTATGTTAGCGGTGCTTTAGCTTTACTTCTTTAATTTTCTGTCCAGCTTGTGCGTCTTCGACTGTTGTTGATTAATTGTTGTTTTTCATTGTTCATTAACTTAACATCAAAACCTTTAATATGAAGTGTGGAATAAAATGTTCTTACAATTTCCCCCCTTTTTGATGATGACAAAATAACAATCCTTGATGGGATTTATACCTGTGAAATTACAGCAAACAATATACAGATCAAATTTTTCGGCTTTGTCTGTTTTGTTAGTTTTATTCTCCCCATCATTCCGTCTCCTCATCTTCTCATTATTATATCTCCCATTACTTCTTCTCCCCCTTTTTATCATAAGCAAAAAGTACATATAAAAAAAATATTTTGACAAAATTAGGTAAATAGACGATATTTGGTATTATGGTTCCTTTTAGAATCCATATTTTGTTTATCATAATAGTTCGTCTTGAGATTTTACAATCTATAATATGATGCCCGGTTTTCAAACATTTACCACAATTGAGTATTTTCAAATTTAAGGATTTATTTGATTCATTTTTATCACTTGGTTTGAATCATAATCCCGGTTTATTTAACAAAAATTTTTGAATCGACAATAATTTTTGAAATTTGTCATCTCCACAAGAACATTTATTTGTTAAAATTGTAAGTTCATTTTGAACCTTTAATAAATCATATTTTAATTTATTCTCTCTTACTAAACAACGAGAATGATCATTTTCAATAATTTCCTTTTTTCTCGAATTTTGAAGATTTCATCTTCCAATAATTTATTTTTTCTTTTGATGATTTATTATATTTTAATGAATTTTGAAAATCCGTATGTAATTGTTCGAAGCATTAAAAAGTTCGTCTTGAGGCGAGGTATTTACCTGGCTTTCATCGTTGCTATCGTTATACGAACTCCTTTCCATGAGTGCTGGATTATTTTGAATATATTCTTCTTCTTCATCTTCGTCACTCCAGGTGGCTATTAACACTTCTTTTTTGGAAGTCGAGCCTCGATAGTTCTTCGCAAAGTTGTCAAGTTTTCCACAATTTCGACATTTATTGTTTAACCTTTTTTACTCGTTTCGGGCTTCCAGGTTGATATCTTTTCTACTCCAGTTTAATAAGTTTTGATACTTATTGATGTTTTTAGCATAAAATGCCGATTCTTCATCCCTATCATTAACCGGGGTGGCTTCATCATTATCCTTCACCCTTTTAGCTTTTAAAGCTATGGATTTATCCTTGGGTTTCGGCTTGGCATTTTGTGATTTAAGCACGATCTCGTAGTTTATTAGCGATCCGACAAGGGCGCTAAAATCAAGTGTGTTAGATATTTCGACTCCATGATAGCCTTGAATGTCCCGTCCCATTCACGAGGTAGTGATCGTAATATTTTCTTGACTTTTTCACTACTCGATAATGGTTTCCCTAAACAAGCTAGTCCATTTGTAATGACCGAAAATCGGTCGAGCATATTTATTATGGACTCGTCATCTTTGATTATGAATAATTCATAGTCATGGAGAAGCATATTGATCTTTGTCTCCTTGACTTGATGCGTTCCTTTGTGTAGCTTCACAATTGTGATGTATCGTTTTTCGATCCTCATCACTATACTCTTCGAAACTTTTGAGAGAGCCGTTGAATTTTAAAGGAATTTTCGGGCCAAGGCAAATTACCTTCCAAAGTTCGATCCGTGTCATGAAGTTTGATCCGTCAAAGAGTGGAGGTCGGTTTAAGGTGAGGCCTTCAACTTGAGCAAGTGTAAACGCCAACAAATCCTTTTTTTCCTTTAGATATTAAGCTGACTAATATAAGTCAACTGCTCCAATACCAATTGTTGAATTAGGTACCGCCACTTGAAGGGGTTTTAAATAGTGCGGTTAAGAATATTGAACTATTTTATGATTGCGGAAGCATAGGTAAGTGCGGAATTAAAAATAACACAAAGATTTATAGAGGTTTGGCCAATATGCCTATGTCCTCTCTCCTTCACTATATTTTTCTATAGGTTCAAGATAAACTTTCTGCCTTGTCTTCGATTGTTCCGAGGTAAACCGTTACAATCTTGTGTTTTTGTCTGTCCAAGATAAACCGTTACAATCTTGTGTTTTTTTCGGTCCAAGATAAACCGTTTTTTCTTTTCTATCAGATAAAGAAACAAGTATTCTAGCTTTCTATCGGTATTAGAAAAACCTCACTTGGATTTAGATTATGATTCTAACAATGCAGGATCCACGACCCTAATAACATCAAATCAAATCTAGAATACTTTCTTTTCTCTTGTGTATGGTTGAGAGAATTAAACACTCAAACTCTTATCAACTAAGCTCTATTACAACAACAATAATGTTTTTAACGTATATCAGATGTATAGCAATTTGATTGAAGTTGTTGTATTGATCAATACCAAATCAATTGGTATTTATAGGATTAAGAGCCTAACTAGCCGTTACTCCCTATTCTTTCATAGTGTATGTTGTACATTTACCGTAGCATATGTAATGCTCTTTAGCGTTTGTTAACCTTTCCTGTTATGTATGTTATATGTTGTTTAAATTAGTACAGTAGATTTTGCTTCTTCCCTTGCGTACGTTAACTCTAGTTCGTAGCATACGCTATAGTATCCTCAGATAGCCGTTAGATATGGTGACCTACTTGATGACATCAGTAGCACATCAATGGTCTAATTTTGAATTCTGCTTCAAACGCTTACCTCACGTTATGAAGCATATGTGGCGTACGTTATGTTGGGATAAACAATCCGTTTTGATAACTGCCAACATATAGCAAGTTTTCTCAATTAGTCGAAAGAGATGAAATGCCGCTAAGTATGAAAGTTGTCTGGAATCTCCATACAGTCCCCCTTCCATACAGAATTAAAGATCTCACAGTCTAGCCTACTTCTACAGTGAAATACTTAATACATCGGATACAAGAGCCAGGTTGTAAGTTGTTTTACTTGGGAAAAGTAAAACACATCCGACAAGCCTGATTAAAGAATGGCTTAAACCGTTGTGAAATACACTTTATTTATTCATAAAGTATTCACGGTTAAAGCATAATTTATTGTTGATAGGACAACATTTAATGCAGCTGTAGAGAGACAAGTCTGCACACGCTGAAGAGCATTTAATTCGAAGTAAAAAAGAATGTCTGAAGCATTAAATGTGATCTGCTTTAATTTAGATATTCAGCAAAGTTGTCAATCAGAGACGTCAACATCTCACCAACCAGCAACGGCTACATTTATAACGATGCATTTTACAAAGGTTATAAATACCCCCAAGCTGAAAATTCAACACATCTAAGCAATTCAATATCGTGAAAGCTCTGACATTCTAAGTGATTATTAAGCAGTATGTTTCGTGAGCATACAATGCATATTCAAAAGAAGAATTATACTAAGTCCTCAACGAAGAACAATATAGCATACATCAATCATATTTCAGAGATCAAGCTGTTGTTCAGAGAATTCTATCTTTACTGTTTAAGAAAACCATCATACCTGTGTGGACTGAAGATCCTTGCTTATTCGGACCTGTGTGGGAAGAATAGCATTGTAGATGAAGCTTCGAACTATGTGTGAAGAAGCAAGTCAAGAAAGAACTCAAGTCAATCTGTGTGAATGGCCCAAAGATTCGGTCCCTATATCAATCTGCGTGAACGATACAGAGACAGGTTTAGTTATAGTCACATAGTTGTGTACGTAGTGATTATAATAAATGTTTTACTCCCATGTGGAGGACCAGTCTACATAGAGGGGTTTACCTCGAACCACTTTAAACTCTGTGTTATTTACCTTCTGCCTTTATTATTTTCTTTACTGTGATTTATACATGTATACATTGTAAAACCCTGTACGCACTAAGCAAACAGGAGAAAGCCTAGTTGTTGTATTTACAGCAACTCACTTAAACGAACTTCCACTACGCACTCACATTCGAAGACCGCACATCTTGTTGTACTCTTACTTTGCAAGTTGTATACTGTATACTTAGTGGCCAACAAGTGGTATCAGAGCGGTTGATTAAAAAAAATCAGTCGTATTTTTAACTGAATCAGAGCCAAAAATCACTTATTTTCTAAAATCAGTTTTTATCTTTCCCACTTTCTCTATGGATACCTCAATGATAAACAATGTTCCTATGTTTTCTATTAATGGATATGATGATTGGAGAATTAAGATAGAAGCTCATATTGCTTCCATGCACGAGGAGATGATATTTGTCATCCAAGATGGCCCCATAAAGATAATGAAGCTTAATCCTACCGCAAGGATAGAACGACAACCTCATGCTGAAATGCTTGAGAAGGAGCGCGAGCAATGGTCAACACACGAGCGCAAGCTTTCGAACCTCGACAATGTTGCTAAGAGGGCGATGTTTGTCACTCTTGACAAAGTCACATTCTCAAACGTAAAGAGCTGTAAGAGAGCAAAAGAAATCTGGGGGAAACTCAAGTGTAATATCCGCAATTTTGATTTCGGGTAATTTTTTTTTGGCGTAAGCCCATCTTAGCGACTCGCTTCTGACCGTTTCATCATTCTGAGATTGATTAATTCTGAACTTTTTGTCATCCAAGTTCTTTTTGGTGTCGTTTTGTTGAGTTCTCTGTTCTTAAGCGACTTTTCCGCACTTAAGTTCGACTCTTGCGAATCTCGTTCGAAATTGTTGTTTCATGTTTTTCGTAAGTTCATTTAACATTGTTATACGTGTTGTGAGCTTCGGTTGGGTTATCTGTTGCCGTATCGTGATTTTTCGGACGTTTGGGCCGTTTTATAATTTCTCAAAGTTTTGGGTATTTGTTCCTACCTCTGATTTGTCGGAATTGCATGTTTTTTAGCGCTTTCATTCGTTTTTGAGAACCCTTCATTAGTGTTATGTCGCACCTTTCGAGTCGTTGCATTCTGAGGTCGTTCGGAACTGATCGGGCAGCAGAAGGAATTTGGTGCCAGAATACAGCATTTTACGGCTGTAATGGCCAGTAATTTACGTTCGTAATGGCCAGCATATTACGGCCGTATTGGACATGATGTTATGGCGGTAACAAGAACCTGTATTTCAGGCAGCGGGGAGTGTTTTTTAGAGCAGTTTTGTAATATCCGCAATTTCGATTTTTTGGTAATTTTCTTTTTTCGGCGGAAGTCCGTTTTGACGACTCGCTCATGACCGTTTCGTCATTTCGAGAATAATTAATTCTGTACTTTTTGTCATCCGAGTTCGTTTCGGTGTCGTTTTGTTGAGTTCCATGCTTTTTAGCGACTTTTCAAGATCTGGAGCTCGATTCTTGCGAATCTCGTCCAAATCAAGCTGTTGTTTGAGTTTCTCGCAAGTTCATTTAATGTTATTATTCATGTTGCGAGCTTTGGTTCGGTGTTTCGATCACGTATCGTGATTTTCGACGCTTTTGGGCCATTTTTGTAATTTCAAGTCCGGGGTAATTATTTCCGTTGTCGAATTCCGACACTTCGGATGGTCGGAATCGTGTGTTCTCTTAGTGCTTGATTCGTCTTTGCGAGTACTTCGTAACCGTATCTTTGATTTTTACTCAGTTCGGGTTTCGGGTCGTCCGGCCGTCGGAGTGGCCACGGCCGAGTCACGGCCGGAAAGGTGGCTGCTCGCCGAGTTACGGCCGTAAGGTGCCGGTTACGGCCGTAAGGTGTCCGAGTTACGGCCGTAAGCGTGATCGGGTACGGCCGTACGAGCGCTGGGCGGATTTTGACGAAGGCCGGTTACGGCCGTAAGGTGGGCGAGTTACGGTCGTAAGTGTCCGGCTGGTGCTGGGCAGATTTTTGACGAATGCCGGTTACGGCCGTAAGGCCTGCCGAGTACGGCCGTAAGGTGTCCGAGTTACGGCCGTAAGGCCTGCCGGTTACGGCCGTAACCCTGCCGGCTATATATAGCACGGCTCGGCGATTTCATTTCAACGCGATTTTTCTTCCTTTTTCGGCGTCTGGCGACGGGAGGCTCGGGAAATCGAGTTCTTGGCCGATTCTAATCATCTCCAAGGCATTTTGGAAGATCCTTGTTGATTATATCATCATCTAATCCGAGTATTTCGTCGAATCAAGGTATATTTCTTGATTTTCTTTCAAGTTGACTTTTTGGAGAATTGTTCTTGATTTCGTTTCTAATCCGATTTTGATGAATCGGTTGATGTTAGTAAACATTATTAATCATGTTCTATGGATTGTATATCCATATTTTCGATCTGCTCAACCCGATTGATGATTTTTAGGGTCTTGAGGAACTTTGAACATTTAGTGTTCGATTAAATGCCTCAAAGAGTTTCTTTCGGTCGTTATGTTGATTTCGATTGATATTGTGTTATTGAATGAATTGTATTTCATTCAAGATGGTTCGAGTACTTGTGTTTTCCGGAGGACGCCGTTCGTTGTTCGTGGAGGGATTCCATCGCCTTCGGTTGAGGCAAGTTTTATACTTGTACTAGTCAATGAGATTAATGTTATCATATATGTCTATGAATGTGTTGTATCATTCCGAGACTTAGTCTCTTCATGCATTCATTGATATTAAGAGATCGTTTGATACGATACCTTTCGGCAATTATGCCAAATATTTCATTGTTCGTTAATGGCCGGTTCAAGGCATTGTGATACTCATTATTAATGTCATTGTCGGTAGCCGGTTCGCGGTATCGATGTATCGATTGTTGTTATTATAGATGTCAATTAAAGACATCGTTGAGATCATTGTTATTCCTGTTTGGATTGTCATTAAAACTGTACAGGCCGATTAAAGGCATTGGTTTATTCATTTCTCGCCTTCGTCGTCGGTAACCGATTAAAGGTGCCGGGGCATCCTTCATATCATTGTTATCGAATTGCCGTTCTCAAGCAAATCGAAATGTTCAATCATTCACTAAATCATTGTTATCGATTTACCTTTCTAAGGCAATCGAGGTATTCACTCATTCATCGTGTCATTGTTATCGATTGGCCGTTCTCGGGCAAATCGAAGTGTTCAATCATTTATGGTATCATTGTTGTCGATTGACCGTTTTAGGCAATCGAGGTATTGAATCATCCGCTGCATTATTGTTGTCGGTTGGCCGTTCTAAGGCAATCGAGGTGTTAATTTGGGACCTTCAAGGACGGTGTCTATCCGTGTGTTACTATCATCGTGTTGGCCAACTCAAAGCAGCACACTATCATTCATTGTGATACGGCTTTCATGCCGTGGCTTCGGCCCTAATTGTGATACGGCTTTCATGCCATGGCTTCGGCCCTAATTGTGATACGGCTTTCATGCCGTGGCTTCGGCCCTAATTGTGATACGGCTTTCATGCCGTGGCTTCGGCCCTAATTGTGATACGGCTTTCATGCCGTGGCTTCGTCCCTAATTGTGATACGGCTTTCATGCCGTGGCTTCGGCCCTAATTGTGATACGGTTTTCATGCCGTGGCTTCGGCCCTAATCAATAACAGCTTCGGGCTGTTTCGACTTCATGTGATTGTGATATTTGACAGCTTCGGCTGAGTGTCTTTAAGGCCTTTGTGATTGTCTTGGTAATTTCATTGGAGCCTTCGGGCATTGTGATTCATAATTAATTCGCCTGGTTTGGTTCATGTCGTGTAATTCATTGTGGTACTCTGTGATTATGATTCGTCGTTGGGCACTTATGTTCTAACCTGTTGAACAAGTATTAATAGTATGCCGTGGGCATAGTATTTCACGAATGCTCGGTTCTTACATTGGTTTGTGAGCATCTCGTATTATTATTATCATTGTACCGTTTCATTCTGCCTTTGGATGCATATCATGTTATACATGTATTTGATATTCATTATCTGGATGGTGACCGAGTGGGGCGGAACATGTTTTCATGTTTTAGGTGCTTGCGAGAGAGTTGAGACACAGGGGCATGATGATGGCGACGAGGCATTCGAGCGATACTAGTCCGAGTTGTTCATTGTTGGTCGATCGGTTGGAGTGTACTCCGGTCTTGTCGATTGTTGTCGTGTTGTATTACCCGAACATATGTTCGTGGATGCTGTTGTATTTCATTTTGGCCATGTAGGCCATTTTTGTCGTTGAAATTCCCTATCGGAATATTGTGTTGGATATCATGGTAGGGACTATGATTTTCCCTTGTTGTTTAATTTAACGTATTTTAGTCATGTTACTTTGGTGGATCTCTGGCGCGGGGTCCACGGCATGTAATAACCCAATAGGATTTGGGGTGTTACGAGAAATGGTATCGGAGCGTTGGGTTGTGAAATACCCCGAGATGTGAGTTATGTGGTCCTACCGACGCGTAGTAGTGGGATTGTCGGAGTTATGACAATCTAGTCGATCAGTTTTGTGAGTCGTAATATTAGTGCGACCGCACGAGTCATTCATTCATCGAGTCGCCGTCGGTGAAGACTAGTATCGCGAGACCTCGAAGCTTCGTATGACTGTGTAAGGACTCGATTCTCTTTGTGTTCATACATCCATCATGTCATTAATCGTTCATGCTTTCTGAAACCTATATGTGATATTAGTGCTATGATTGATTCATGATTAATTGTTTTGGAGCACGTGTGACTTGTGTAAGCATTATGGATCATGTCATTTATCAGTTAATATTTTTCACTCATCATTTTGATCTCATCACTCTGTTAATTCATTCATCACTACCAATATCATCACTCGGATAATTCATCTATCACTCGCTTAATTCATTCCTCACTCATCAATATCATCACTCGGATAATTCATCTATCACTCGTTAATTCATTCCTCACTACCAATATCATCACTCGATAATTCATTCATCGATCGGTTAATTCCTTCATCACTCGATCAATATCATTCATCACTCGGTTAATTCATTCATCACTCGATTAATTCATTCATCACTCGATTAATTCATTCATCACTCACCAATATCATCACTCGATAATTCATCTATCACTCGCTTAATTCATTCCTCACTCACCAATATCATCACTCGGATAATTCATTCATCGATCGATTAATTCCTTCATCACTCAGTCAATATCATTCATCACTCGGTTAATTCATTCATCACTCGATTAATTCATTCATCACTCAGTTAATTCCTTCATCACTTAGTCAATCTCATTGTTCATATTAATTCATTAATCACTCAGTCAATCTCATTGTTCCGTCAATTCATTCATTACTCAGTCAATCTCATTATTCATTTAATTAATTCATCACTCAGATAATTCATTCATCACTCAGCCAATATCATTAGTCAGTTAATTCATCACTTAGTTAACTCATTCATCACTCAGTTAATTCATTCATCATTCAGTCAATATCATGGCTCAGTTGCTTCGTTCATCACTCAATTAACCTCATCGTTCAGCTAATTCATTCATCACTCAATTAATCTCATCGTTTAGCTAATTCACTCGTCACTCAGTCAATCTCATTGTTCAGTTAATTCATTAATCGTTCAGCCCATCTCACGGTTCAGTTGTTGATCTTGAGGATCGAATTTTCAACCTTGTTAACTTGTTCAAGGTAATCATTTCAGGAATTTCATCAGGCAATCATGTTACCTCATTTGATGTCTCATACGATCTTATCATACTCTGACGTAATTTCGACGATCATTTCATTAAATCATTAATGCATTCATTGTGCGAGGGCGTGTATGCTCATTATTGTCACTCTGTAATGTAATCATAATGCGATATTCATGCGGAATCTATAATCATCATGTGACTTTCCTACTTCAGTATGGATAGAGCTGTCAGAGGACGCAGGGGAAGAGGCCGCGGCCGGGAACCGGATCTCGTGTGCATGCCCACACGAACGCGAGGGATATCATTAATTCATCAAATAGCGAGGCTACTCATTCATCAGCAGATAATCATTCACTGTCAGGGAGTCGTACCCGAGAGGCATCTCACTCGGAAGGTGTTCGGGTTGATCCATTCATATTTATGCAGGGCATGATGGCCCAGATGACTCAGATGACGCGGATAGTGGGGACCATGCAGACCTCGATAGTTCGTGGTCCACCGCAACAGGGATGCCAGGTGCCATTTCATGGACAGACTGGAGGAGTGAATCAGATTGTGGGCGATATCTCTCGTCAGATGCCACCTACTTTTGAGGGTTCGTCGGAACCAGCTGATATTGTTCATTGGCTCGAGCATTTTGATAAACTCTTCGACATGGTTCAATGTCCGGAAGAGAGTAAAGTGGCAGTAGCGGCTTATTACTTGAGTAAGGGCGCTTATTCGTGGTGGCTTTCTGTGAAACCCTTCGATCGTGATTGTATTTGGAGCGAGTTCAAGACTCTCATGTTAGAGAGGTATTATCCGGCTCCACTTCGTGAAGCCAAGTTGTCAGAAGTTTTGAACCCCGAATCCGTCAAGGACGAGGGTGTTATTGTCATTGCTGAGAAGTTTCAGGGACTACTTCAGTTTGCTTCGTCAATTATCCGTACTGAGGCGGATAAAATTTATTATTTTTGCAAGAGGTTAAATCCGCAGTTGAGGATGCAGTTGTTAAATCACAATTGTAATTCACTTAGCGAGTTCATCGAGAAGGCTCTTGGAGCAGAGTTTTTGATCAAGGAGCTTACTCAGAAGCATCCTTGACTTCTTCGGGTGAGAGGACTAGGATGCCGGTTCGTTACGAGGGACATCGGTCTACGACGTCCAAAAGGTCGTTTTCCATCGTCTTCGTGCTGAGAAAGCATCTTCCTCTCAGACGACGAGTTCGACTGTTGTTTGCTTTAACTGTGATTCGGCAGGGCACGTGAATACTCGGTGTACGGTGCCAGCTATTGTCTGTTTTCTGTGTGGGAACCCGGGACACCTACGGAAATATTGCAGGGGTCCTAGTTCCGGTAGATCTCGAGAGAGCTCAAGGGCCTCGGGGGACTTTGTTACTCCAGCTCGTGCTTCATCCAAGGGGTCCTACCAGGCTTCGAGAGCCATAGGTAAGGACATTCATCACCGGTTTTGAACAAGTTAATTCTTGCTCGGTAATAGTATAATCATTCATTTCATTTGTCGTTCATTCATTCAAATAATTCATTCATCATATATCAATCACGTTGAGACTTATAATTATCAAACTAATCATTCACTTCACGGGAAACTATGTTTCCAATCATTTCATTTGAGCTATCACTCATTACGTTATCATTTCACCCCGGTGAGCCATTCTTGATCCTTGTTAGATTTCGATTCATTATCATTCATTGTGATCATTCTTGTTCGTGTGTATTTCGTTGATTTTTCATGGCGGGATATTGCTTCTCCCTACTTGTTTTAAGTTTCGGGACGAAACTTCTTTTAAGGGGGGTAGTATGTAATATCCGCAATTTCGATTTTTCGGTAATTTTCTTTTTTCGGCGGAAGTCCGTTTTGACGACTCGCTCATGACCGTTTCGTCATTTCGAGAATAATTAATTCTGTACTTTTTGTCATCCGAGTTCGTTTCGGTGTCGTTTTGTTGAGTTCCATGCTTTTTAGCGACTTTTCCGCACTGGAGCTCGATTCTTGCGAATCTCGTCCGAAACTGTTGTTTCGAGTTTCTCGCAAGTTCATTTAATGTTATTATTCATGTTGCCAGCTTTGGTTCGGTGTTTCGATCACGTATCGTGATTTTCGGACGTTTTGGGCCATTTTTGTAATTTCCCAAAGTCTGGGGTAATTATTTCCGTTGTCGAATTCCGACACTTCGGATGGTCGGAATCGTGTGTTCTCTTAGTGCTTGGATTCGTCTTTGCGAGTACTTCGTAACCGTATCTTCGATTTTTACTCAGGTTCGGGTTTCGGGGTCGTCCGGGCCGTCGGAGTGGCCACGGCCGAGTCACGGCCGGAGCAGGGTCTGGCATGGCCGAGTTACGGCCGTAAGGTGCCGGTTACGGCCGTAAGGTGTCCGAGTTACGGCCGTAAGCGTGATCGGGTACGGCCGTACGAGCGCTGGGCGGATTTTGACGAAGGCCGGTTACGGCCGTAAGGTGGGCGAGTTACGGCCGTAAGTGTCCGGCTGGTCGCGATTTTTGACGAATGCCGGTTACGGCCGTAAGGGCTGCCGAGTACGGCCGTAAGGTGTCCGAGTTACGGCCGTAAGGCCTGCCGGTTACGGCCGTAACCCTGCCGGCTATATATAGCCTGGCTCGGCCAGATTTCATTTCAACGCGATTTTTCTTCCTTTTTCGGCGTCTGGCGACGGGAGGCTCGGGAAATCGAGTTCTTGGCCGATTCTAATCATCTCCAAGGCATTTTGGAAGATCCTTGTTGATTATATCATCATCTAATCCGAGTATTTCGTCGAATCAAGGTATATTTCTTGATTTTCTTTCAAGTTGACTTTTTGGAGAATTGTTCTTGATTTCGTTTCTAATCCGATTTTGATGAATCGGTTGATGTTAGTAAACATTATTAATCATGTTCTATGGATTGTATATCCATATTTTCGATTCGTTCAACCCGATTGATGATTTTTAGGGTCTTGAGGAACTTTGAACATTTAGTGTTCGATTAAATGCCTCAAAGAGTTTCTTTCGGTCGTTATGTTGATTTCGATTGATATTGTGTTATTGAATGAATTGTATTTCATTCAAGATGGTTCGAGTACTTGTGTTTTCCGGAGGACGCCGTTCGTTGTTCGTGGAGGGATTCCATCGCCTTCGGTTGAGGCAAGTTTTATACTTGTACTAGTCAATGAGATTAATGTTATCATATATGTCTATGAATGTGTTGTATCATTCCGAGACTTAGTCTCTTCATGCATTCATTGATATTAAGAGATCGTTTGATACGATACCTTTCGGCAATTATGCCAAATATTTCATTGTTCGTTAATGGCCGGTTCAAGGCATTGTGATACTCATTATTAATGTCATTGTCGGTAGCCGGTTCGCGGTATCGATGTATCGATTGTTGTTATTATAGATGTCAATTAAAGACATCGTTGAGATCATTGTTATTCTGTTTGGATTGTCATTAAAACTGCAGGCCGATTAAAGGCATTGGTTTATTCATTTCTCGCCTTCGCCGCTTTGCAGAATCGATTAAAGGTGCCGGGGCATCCTTCATATCATTGTTATCGAATTGCCGTTCTCAAGCAAATCGAAATGTTTAATCATTCACTAAATCATTGTTATCGATTGACCTTTCTAAGGCAATCGAGGTATTCACTCATTCATCGTGTCATTGTTATCGATTGGCCGTTCTCGGGCAAATCGAAGTGTTCAATCATTTATGGTATCATTGTTGTCGATTGACCGTTTTAGGCAATCGAGGTATTGAATCATCCGCTGCATTATTGTTGTCGGTTGGCCGTTCTAAGGCAATCGAGGTGTTAATTTGGGACCTTCAAGGACGGTGTCTATCCGTGTGTTACTATCATCGTGTTGGCCGACTCAAGGCAGCACACTATCATTCATTGTGATACGGCTTTCATGCCGTGGCTTCGGCCCTAATTGTGATACGGCTTTCATGCCGTGGCTTCGGCCCTAATTGTGATACGGCTTTCATGCCGTGGCTTCGGCCCTAATTGTGATACGGCTTTCATGCCGTGGCTTCGGCCCTAATTGTGATACGGCTTTCATGCCGTGGCTTCGGCCCTAATTGTGATACGGTTTTCATGCCGTGGCTTCGGCCCTAATCAATAATAGCTTCGGGCTGTTTCGACTTCATGTGATTGTGATATTTGACAGCTTCGGCTCAGTGTCTTTAAGGCCTTTGTGATTGTCTTGGTAATTTCATTGGAGCCTTCGGGCATTGTGATTCATAATTAATTCAGTTCTGGTTTGGTTCATGTCGTGTAATTCATTGTGGTACTCTGTGATTATGATTCGTCGTTGGGCACTTATGTTCTAACCTGTTGAACAGGTATTAATAGTATGTCGTGGGCATAGTATTTCACGAATGCTCGGTTCTTACATTGGTTTGTGAGCATCTCGTATTATTATTATCATTGTACCGTTTCATTCTGCCTTTGGATGCATATCATGTTATACATGTATTTGATATTCATTATCTGGATGACTGACCCCGTGGGGCGGAACATGTTTTCGTGTTTTAGGTGCTTGCGAGGAGAGAGTTGAGACAGGGGCATGATGATGGCGACGAGGCATTCGAGCGATACTAGTCCGAGTTGTTCATTGTTGGTCGATCTGGAGTGTACTCCAGTCTTGTCAGTTGTTGTCGTGTTGTATTACCCGAACAGATGTTTGTGGATGCTGTTGTATTTCATTTTGGCCATGTAGGCCACTTTTGTCGTTGAAATTCCCTATCGGAATATTGTGTTGGATATCATGGTAGGGACTATGATTTTCCCTTGTTGTTTAATTTAACGTATTTTAGTCATGTTCGCCTGGTGGATCTCCTGGCGTGGGGTCCACGGCACTGTAATAACCCAATAGGATTTGGGGGTGTTACAAGTTTTGCTGTTTTCTTTCCTCACGCGACGGGCAGAGTCTTGAGGCGATTCCAGGGCGATTCTTCACGAGAATTCATCAATCTTTCATCCTACAACACTATCATCAAGGTCTTGGTGTTTACTAACAACATCAAATCCTTCTTTTCCCCTTTAAATCGAGCCAATCATTCTAGAACCCTATTTCAGGAATATTTAGGGGTTTGTCTTGATTTCGCGATTTTAATCCGAAATTGTTGTGTAAAACCCCCTAAATTCGATAACTTATCACATGTACAATGTATCAAATCATGATGTAATTTAATAATAGTTATTTTATGACATGATATAACCTACATCTATTTTATTTTATTTCACTCTTTGACTTTGTAATTTACTTAATAAACCAAATAATAAAAATTAAAATAGTGTGTTGATTCACCTATTGGGCTAATTGTCAACACCTAACTACATGTGGACTCACTAATGGACTCAACCCAACTCATTAAAAATCATAAGACCTGAAGTTACACTTCAAAGCCCAACTCAACTAATTAAATCCTTTACCATTTTAATTATACTCTTAATTTAACAAAATATATATATATATATATATATACATATGGTCGGCCATGAGAGAGTAGAAGAGTGGAGCTCTAGAGTCTTCACTCATCACATGCAAGACTTGCATGAAATATCTTGACACATGTAACAAGTCTTCTACACATTACTCTTCCAAACCCTCATAACACCACCATTAAATACTACATACTAACCTAACCCTCTACACTTAAACCAACAACCAAAAAAATCTGCAATTTGAGAGTCTAAGAGAGAGAGAGAGGGCCAAACCAAGAGGAAGAAGAAGGAGGAGGAAGAATATTTTCAACAAGAAATAGGTAATCTCATCCCTTATAACTATTTCCATAATTTCTTATGAAATCCTCCATAATCTAACCTTAATCTTAATACATGAAAACATAATTCTCACCTTGGGGGTACATGTGGATCATCCAAACCATATAGTAGTAGAGGAGAAGTCGTTTTCCAACTTTCAAGACGTAGAACCGACGATATCCGGCTAAATCGAGGTGGGTGAAAACTCTTTCAAACTTTAAAGTAGAAATCTATTCTTTTCTTGTGATGCATGTGTTAAATCTGAGGTATTTCAAGATTCTTTTGATATGATCTATGTTAAAATCTTCATATTATAATTTCATGTTATGATTTTATGTATAACTATGTGAAATTAGTTTTTCTTAAACATAATCATCAAATATTATGAAAAATATGAAAGTATGTACTAATATAAAATTCTTGTATAAATTCATATTTTTAAATATGAATCTTATGGTTATAACAACATGCAATGTGATTTATTGAATTTAAACGACAACCGATTTGGTAGTCCGGTGCCGATTTTGTGATAACTTGAAAGTTATATGTTTTCTTCTATGTGTTGTTGAAACCCTACCAAAATCTAAAATCTTGTGTTATATGATTATGCTATGATATATGGATAATTTATTTGCGGCCAAAACGAGACTTGAAACGAGTAAACGGAGCTTTTGGGCATAAATTGTAATTTCTTAAAGTTTGAGGACTAAACTGAAAATTTCGAAAATACAACATTCTGGACCTTGGACAGTACATATTATACCATGTATAGGCTGTCCATAAAGTTTCAAGTTATTCGGAGTTCGATATCTAAACTTAATAGTCCAAATCGCAAATTTTAAATAATTTCGGGGTCTAAACGCAAAAATTCCAAACTTTTGGACCAGGTCCAAAATTTTCTGCAATTTTCACAAATCTGTAATTCCAGGTTCATCATAAGTCATCTCGTAAAATTTCGTTAAATTCCGAGCTAAATTTATAGCCCTATATGCCTCGGAACGATTTCCTTAAGTTTTGGGGCAATATCGTAATTTCTGGAAATTTCAGTCCCGAAATTAGAAATTTCCGAATTTTACTTAAATTTGGAGTCGAGGAATTATTTTTGGCTTCTTCATAAAATTTCAGAACCATCCGATTTCGTTTCATACTCCAACACTTAGGTTTGAACCTAAGGGCAAAAACGTCCTTTCAAACTATTTACGAAACTCTCGTTTCGTTTCGTCGAACCTACCCATTTAATATATCTGATCTGAACCCATCAGACCGTTAATAAATTATTGACAATATTTTCGAGTTTATATACAAGTCCTATTCCGCATTACCGGGCCACAAATAAAATTAACCATATTCCATACTTAATTAAAAGACGCTATTAACCTCACTGACCGAACGTTTATGTGATACTTGTGAAACACATCAAATTGATAACTGTGTCTGTCCGGGAACTAAGTGCTATACAAACAAAGTGCCACGGACGGGTCCGCCTCTAACTCTATCGGAACAAAGTGCCACGTCGACGGACGGGGGCCACCTCTTGAGTCCATATGAAACAGAGTGCCGACCTACAATCTGGGGGCCACCTCTTGAGATGTAGGAGCCACCTCTAGAGTCCCAAATCGTGTTGGGATGGTTAGACTGAGTCTTGGATCGAGCAGCACGGTTGCGGTTCATGAACGAGGCTACCGTTGTTTCCTATTCCCATAACCAAGGAACAGAGTATTCCGAGGGACCTGGGTCGTAGACTTGGGGTATAATCGCGATTATGGTGTGATCCGGGTATTGACCCACAGCTAAGGACATACTGAGCCCAGATAAGAGATAAGGAAGCACACACTAAGTGTGAGAGCGAAGGCTCAGCATCTTGGGGCGACGGTCCAAATCTTGGGGCGACGGCCTATCTTGCTAGGAGTGATAAGGAGAGTTTAGAATCCAAAGTCCACATCGGCAGGATTCGAAACTGAATTGACTGATCGACTGATTGACTGACTGCTTGACTTGATATCCGTCCACAGGGACTGGATTATAATATTACAACTACACAATGATTATTGTTTATAAAATTTCGACATAATTGTAATTGTTCTCATTTTTTTTATATAATTGATAAAATCATGCATCACTTAAAATTTTTCAAAAGAAAGAGCCACACTCGCACACGATCACCCACTCACTGAGACCTTTTGTCTCACCCCACCATTTTCCCTTTTAAACTAGAGAATGAGCAAACAGCAGAGGACGAGGAAGGCTTCGTGGAAGAGGCCGATTAGAAGAATGCCTTCAAGATTTAGGACTTATGTTCTTAGAATTTATGTTGTTATCCCAAGTTGTAATAGTTAGTTATGCTTCGTATTTAGTTCGTTTGGTATTTTCCGCTGCAAACTTATGAACAGTGTAATTTCGATTATCAGCTTTGTCACAGCGAATCTTAGTACATCGGGCTAAGATGGTTGTTCGAAATGTTATCCAATCTTTATTTTGTTTCCGCTATTTATTATCGCATTTTGATTGATTGATCGACCGATGCGTCGCGCCCTCGTCCTTCTCGATGTTGAGGGCGTGACATGTTGATTCCTTTATTGTTATCTAGTCATGTTGATCATAGCCCACGGTTTAGAATTTCATTTTCATGTTTTCAGCGGGTCGATCCGCATTCTTGGCCGTTTTGGGGGAAACTCTTGAACTTTCGTCATTTGTTCATTTAATTCAGTGGCTTTGGGTCGTGCTATGGAATTTGTTTTCATTGTTGTTATTGTCGTTCGTAGTTTATTGTCGCGGATTAGTGTTCAACGGAGTCGTCGGATTCGTAGTCGGTTCGTGTCGCCTCACTTTGTTCGATTCTCCGCGTTTGTGACTACTTGAGGCAAGTACCTTGTTCATACATTTCTTGTTTTGTGGATATGATGATTGGTGATCGTCTTGATGTTTTTGTTTGGTTGTTTGAAATGAAATTTCAATAGATTCGGTTTAACCTCGTTAAAGGCTCTCTTTCAAAACCCATGTGTATTTTGCGAATGGTGTGTTTCGTAAATGATTAAGTGAATCCCATGGATATGTTTAGTGTTGATGTTGCGCTTAATGATGCGTGTGTACATATATGACCTCATTTCGGTGTGTTGTGGTTTGACGTTATGTCGTGCTAAGTGTTTGATGCCTCTGGGTGAATTGTTTGGATATCCTTGTTGTACTGTGTTATGTGTGTGAATGTGTGGACATGGGCGGGGTGTATGGTGACACATAACTTGTGATCATGTGGTCAGGATGAAACAAGTGATTAATCCAACTGTGAGAGCCTAAGAAAAACTACGGTGACACATGGCTTGTGATCATGTGGTCAAGATGCAACAAGTGATTGATCTAACCGTGAGCGTCTAGGAATACCTATGGTGACACATGACTTGTGATCATCTGGTAAGGAGACAATAAGTGATTGATCCAACCTTGAGATGATGTGGCATGTGATCACGGTGTTATGTATATGATTTTGGATGTGTTTTGCCAGGTCGAGTACCTTGGATGTGTTATCCATATTTCATATCTTGGGTGGTTATGTTTTGTTGATTTTATGTCCATCGAGGACACGTAGTGTGGTTTGTGGACCCCGTGAATTATTGTTGGTTTTTATTTGAGAAAGTAAATCTTTGGGTTGTAACCCCTTTTGGTTTACTTTGAAAGAGAAGGATTCGATAATCCTAAATTGCTTTCCGTTAAAACTCCCGAAGGTATTTTAAAACATCTTATAAAATTGTTTCCCTTGAATTGTGATCTTTTGAATTTGGAAAGTTTTACTCAAACTCTTGCCTCAGGAAGTATTTTTCGTTATGTTTGAATCTTTGAGGATTCCTGGTTATTACTATTCTTGGAATATGAATTGTATGACTCGTATTGGCACTTTGTACTTGCACTAGCAAAATAGTGGAATTTTGCTAACCCCCGAGTAATCCATGGGTGGATGTCTGTTTTGCATTCAAGTTTTCGGGAGCATAACACAGGGTTGGCACGAAGAATGATGAATGATGACCGGTACTAATCACATGAGGACCCGTACGATGTCGTATTGGTTTAGTTGTACTTTATTTCCGCTGCAGTATCTTCCCCATTGTACGGGAGTGTGTTGTATTTTGACCTCTACGTGGGTATGTATTGAGATTGAGTTGTACGTATAAATTGAAAGACGAAATCGGTTACGTTGAGATGTTTGATTTTAGTTACCGGCCTAGTAGATCCTTGACGAAAGGGTCTACGGCGTGTAATATCCCTGAGTGGATTGGGGGCATTACATAAATGGTATCGGAGCTTTAGGTTGTGGAAACCTAGGCTGTCGGGTCAAGTTGTGTCTATTGAGTCTTGTCTCGTTGGATTTTATCTGACTGAGTCATGTCGCGACCCGTCGTCTGAGTTTGTTGGTCCTGATTAGTATCGTGGGGCGATCATCATCTTCGTGCGACCTATGGATGTAAGTCTCCCTTCTTTGTATTGTGACTCGTGTGACATGATCCACTTGTATGATTACTCGTTAAGTGATGGAATCTTCATGTAGATATTTGGTTTCGTGATATATGTTTATTTGACTCTCATATTTTGTTTATATGAGGAGTGGTGTCGCTGCCGATGTTTTCTTTTTTTTGACTACTGATTTGGTCCGCTGCTAATAATTTTCAAAATGATTTGCTCGTTTTGCAAGTATCTTGGGAACCTTTGTGCTTAATATAGAATCAAAATGTATATGTGTGTGATTTTCTCACTCTGGGAGAGTCTGACGAGGCCTCGGGGGAGTTCGTGACTTCATTCCGGATTTACGAGCTTGTTCGCTAGCTAGTTAGGAAGGGTCCTTAGAGGCCTCGAATGGGACCAGTGGCTCCTAGGCGACGCCTGTGCGTGATTTGATTTATGATTATGGCCAGTTCGAGAGGGTCCTTAGAGGCCTCGAATGGGATCAGTGGTTTCGCCCCGATCCTAGGCGGTTTTCAACTGTGATATTTGACTGTTTGTTTTCTGGGAAAAGACATGTCTGGTTTTGGATTTTGAAATGAATTGACGTATAAGCGAATGTCGATACATGTGAGTTTTGTGCATTCTGGCCTAATGGATTTTTTTAAACCTTCAGTGTCTTATAGAATAAATTTCGAGACGTACTTTTAAAATGGATTATTTTCTCGTGATATTTTAAAGGTGCCTACTAGTGCCACTATATGTTTCAAAATTATTCCACTTTTTTAACACCCCGAGATAATCGGAATAATTACAGCTCCGTAAACCCTTTAAGTAAGGATTTACAAGGCTGATTAAAAGAAATGTGAATATAAACCAACAATACCACCGAAATTCAAATTACAAAACCGGTTCCAACTGATCCATTACTACCATATCGAAATGATATTAAAAATACACGCGTACTCGAGTACTGAAAATGAACCAAGAAGACAAATCACAAAAAACAACGAACATTTAACATCACTGAGCCATTTCATCGTCATGACGGTACTGTGGCTGCTTCCCCGCTCCTTAGCTACCTGAACATCAAAACAAATGTCCACCCCCGAAGGGGTTAGCAAAACAATGCTAGTACAAGTATCGGAACACACAAATATGCAACGACAATGCATAAAAACATACACAATACGGACTTCTGTTACCTGAATCCAAAAATACGAATCCACAAGATTCAATCAACACAACATGGGTATTCCAACGATCCAGTGCCCTCAGCATAGATCCCAAGATGATCCCGTCGGACCAACACGAGGTGGAAAAACCCGTCCAATGATCCAGTGCCCTCAGCCTAAATCCCAAGATGATCCCGTCGGACCAACACGAGGTGGACATCCGATCCAGCGCCCTCAGCATAGATCGCTTGATCCCTTCGGATCATCACATAACACAGCTATGCATATACATATGCAAGAAAATTGACATGTTCATCAATATGAACGTACGTTAAATCAATAGCAAATGTCATGACAATTTAATGAAATAATCTCATGTCAACACCACGAATAAACCATATGCATGATCAAATTCATCAATTATTCACAAACTTCCAAAATACGATACTTGCCTCAACAAATGGCGACAAGAATTTCTACTATCAATAGTCTTCAATCCGATTGGAGAATTCTCACTTGGTCGGCTCACCGGAATGCAAACCTTCATCAAACAATAACGTCGGTAAAACTAACGGTTCCAGATAATCGTTCAAATCATCAAATGAATCATCAAAAGGCATGATGCATCTATCATGGCGATGGACAATTCTGCCCTAACACAATTTGGTTGGACCGATACTACGCTATTCGTCCTTGCAATAGCTCAATGGAATACTTTCTAAGTTCCAACACAATTCCTTCGGTTGATTGTTACAACATAACATGGAATTTATCCTAGGAGGATTCTAATCATGTTCTATTATAACAAGATATCCTAACTTCGATGAATCATCATAAAGACTTGTTCACTAGTTTCAATATCCTCTCCTTCGACGAATAAATCCTTAAGTTCAATCCATTAATTCTTCACCGAAATGTTTGATCATAACATTCTCATGAACTAAGATAATCTTCGAAAACTCGATATGATTGGGTTTACCATCTCAAGATGCACTAATCAATAGTCTAATCACTAGAAGGTTTGCTCAACGATTACAACAACCAAGAAGAATCGAAAATAATTTAATTTAATCTTCTAAACCATGATGAAAGGCTCCTTAAGAAGATAACTGGTTCGGTCTACTCAAAACAGGTCCAAAACATTACTAAGATCATGCTAAATTTGTTGGTGAAGGATCACATACCTAAATAAATTGATGAACAATGAAGAACTTGAATAAACTCTACCACCGGAAGCTTGAACACCAATCTACAAGGCCTAAGCTCCCCAAGAATTGTCTCAGAAGATGATATGAAGGATAAGAGGTGATGAAAGATCTCCAGAACACGAAAAATCGGCCAAAGGAAAGGTGAGAAATGAAATAGGGTCGAGGTCTATAAATAGAATTCTGGGCATTACGTACGTTATGCAATTAACCTTACGTACGTAACAAACTTAACGTGCGTTATACCCTAGCTTTAGCGTACGTAGTCGTCTGACCAGAATTCATTGGCCTGATTTTGCCATTTCCTTACGTACGTAATCACAAGGGTTTTACGTACGTAATATCCATGTCCTTAGCGTACGTAAAAGATTCACCATAGCGTACGTAACACTTATGTCCAGGTTCACGCGGAAATCACACGAATCTTCCCCGGCCCCTTCCTCGGCCCCCACACGCCGACCCTTATCCGATCCCAAGTTGACTTAGCTTACGTACGTTAAGAATATCATATAACGTACGTAATACTGCAGTCTTAGCGTACGTTATGGACGCCTGATAGCGTACGTTAACACGTGCAGAACCATACATGCAGAATGCTGGAGATACCAAAACGTAAGGATACGAAATACGGGAAACCAACCTCCGAATAATAACATAACAAAGTTGATTCTTACAAGATAGATACACAATTATCCGGGCATTACATACTACCCCTCTAAAAAGAAGTTTCGGCCCGAAACTTAAATTGCAAACAATTCCGGGTACCTCGACTTCATACTATCTTCCGTCTCCCAAGTTGCTTCTTCGACTCCATGACGAGACCACTGAACTTTTACCAAGGAGATCGGTTTATTCCTCAATTGCTTAACTCGACTCTCAAGTATCTTGATTGGCTTCTCTTCGAAGGTGCCGTCATTAGCTATCTCGATATCATCGAACTCAATGATATGACTGGGATCTGGTACATACTTCCGCAATTGGCATACGTGAAACACATTGTGAACGTGACTCAGCGATGGCGGTAAGGCCAACCTATATGCTAAATCCCCAACTCTCTCGAGGATCTCAAATGGTCCGATATATCTCGGACTTAGCTTACCTTTCCTCCCAAAACGGAAAATTCCTTGTGTAGGAGACACCTTCAATAGTACGTGGTCCCTAATGTCGAACTCTAGCGGGCGACGACGCACTTCTGCATAAGACTTCTGTCGGCTCTGGGCAGTCAACAGTCTTTCCCGAATCAAAGCTATCTTTTCTTGAGTCTGAACTATCAATTCCGGTTATGTCCCGATCAAGTCCGAAGAATCATCCCAGCACAGGGGTGATCGGAATCTTCTCCCATACAAATCTTCAAATGGTGCCATCTTAATAGAAGTATGCCGACTATTGTTGTAGGTGAATTCAATCAACGGCAAGTGAACTTCCCAATCAGTTGATCAATCCAAAGCACAAGCTCTGAGCATGTCTTCTACTGTTTGTATAGTCCTTTTGGACTGACCATCTGTTTGAGGATGATAAGCCGTGCTAAATTTTAGCTCAGTCCCCAAAGCCCTATGAACTGCCTTCCAGAAGTGCGACACGAAGCGACCATCTCGGTCTGAAATAATAGACTTTGGCGTCCTATGCAATCTAACTATCTCTGTAATAAATACTCGTGCCAATTTCTCGGGTCCCCATGTGTACTTAATTCCTAGGAAATGAGCCGACTTGGTTAGTCGATCAACTATAACCCAAATCATATTCATTCCTGTCTTGGTCCTTGGCATATTGGTGATGAAATCCATCGACATATCCTCCCACTTCCACTCAGGGATCGAAAGCGGCTTCAGCATTCCGGCAGGTCGTTGATGTTCAATCTTAACCTGCTGACAAGTCAAACACTTCGAAACGTATTCTGCTACGTCCTTCTTCATATTTCCCCACCAGAAGTTTTGTTTTAGATCCTTATACATCTTACTGCTACCCAGATGAATAGAATAGGGTGCGCTGTGGGCTTCCTTCAGAATTGTCTGCCTCAATACATCATCATCGGGAACGCAAAGTCGACTCTGAAATATCAGAACTCCATCATCTTGTATCACGAATCCTGGGGCCTTTCCTTTCTTTACTTCGTCACATAACCGAAGGATCAGAGAATCGTTCAACTGTTTAGATTTGATTTCCTCGACCAGTGACGAAGTCAGTTCCATCGCATATAGTTGCCCTTGGATTCCTGGCGACCATACTTCAATCCTTTCGTGGATCAGTTTTCGTTGAATGCTGGTTTGGGACGTAAGTGCTTCCAACACTCAAAGAGAAATAGGTTTACGGCTCAATGCATCAGCTACTACGTTTGCTTTACCCGGATGATAGAGAATTTCCAAGTCGTAATCCTTGATCAATTCTAGCCACCTTCTCTGCCTCATGTTTAATCCTTTCTGACTAAAAATGTACTTGAGGCTTTTATGATCTGTAAAGATCTGACAACGAGTGCCGTATAAATAATGTCCCCAAATTTTCAAAGCAAAAACCACAGCTGCTAACTCCAGATCATGAGTCGGGTAATTAACTTCGTACGGTTTCAACTGTCGAGAGGCATAGGCAATCACCCTATCCTTTTGCATCAACACACATCCCAGACCCTGATTTGAAGCATCGCTGTATACCATGAATCCATCAGTTCCATCTGGTAACGCTAGTATAGGCGCTATCGTCAGTCTCCTCTTAAGATCATCAAAACTAGCCTAGCATTTCTCATTCCACGCGAACTTTTGAGTTTTCTGTAATAGCTGAGTGAGCGGAAGAGCAATTTTGGAAAATCCCTCTACGAAACGGCGATAATATCCAGCAAGTCCTAAGAAACTCCGGACTTCTTTCACATTATTTGGAGATTCCCACTCCAAGATTGCCAAAGTCACTTCTTTAAGCCAGAACTCACATTTAGAAAGTTTCGCATACAACTGTTCATTCCTCGAGGTGCTCTGAACAATACGCAAATGCTCAGCATGTTCTTCAGGGTCTTTCGAATAGATCAAGATGTCATCAATGAAAACGACCACGAACTTATCCAAGTATTCTAAGAATACCTGATTCATCAATTGCATAAATACCGCAGGAGCATTGGTAAGTCTGAATGGCATCACTACAAATTCATAATGCCCGTACCGGGATCTGAAAGCAGATTTCGGTATATCCGATTCCTTAATCCTCAGCTGATGATATCTTGATCGCAAGTCGATCTTAGAGAATACTGTTGCCCCTTGCAGTTGATCAAACAAGTCGTCGATCTGAGATATAGGATACTTGTTATTGATCGTCACCTTGTTTAGCTCCCTATAATCAATACCTAATCGGAGGGATCCATCTTTCTTCCGGACAAAGAGAACGGGTGCCCCCCAAGGAGAAACTCTAGGTTGAATGTAACCCTTCTGCAATAATTCCTCCAGTTGCATCTTTAGTTCATACATCTAGGTTGGCGCCATGCGGTATGGTGCTCTGGAAATAGGAGTGGGTCCAGGCTCTAATTCGATAGTGAACTCCACTTCTCTCTACGGAGGTAGCCCAGGTAGTTCGTCAGGGAATACATTTGAGAATTCATTCACAACTGGAATAGATGAGAGCTATACTCCTTCCTCTTTCCTCATGGCATAACACCAAAGTCCATGACATCCCTACTTTAGTAATTTCACTGCTTTCATCGCTTTGATCAATTTTCCCGAGCTTCCCAGTCTCCATCCTCTGAATAAGTGTTCAGATCCGTCATCAGCAATGATAGAAATGACTCTCTTTCGGTAATTTAGAATAGCTCCATAACGGTTGAGCCAATCGTCTCCGAGAATTAAATCTTCACCATGGATGTCAACTACAATAAGATTCGATGGCCAATCTCTCCCCCCTATAGACACTGGAAAATCTCTAGTTTCTAGGGTTCCCACAATTCTCTCTCCGCTCGGCAAACCCACAACATATGGTTCACAATCAAATAAACACGAGATTTTCAAACGATTAACACAGTTCAATGATATGAAAGAATGTGTAGCTCCTGAATCGAATAAGACACTAACTGGTTGCAAAAAGATCTGAATCGTACCTGATGCAACAACAGTGTTCTGATTGTCAGATTTCCTCATCTCGTACAGGGACGGAGGAACGGACCCAGCACTGGATGTCTCTCTCTTCCCAACATTCTGCTACTGAAATCCACTCTGCTGCGTCTGGTTCACACTCATCTCCTTCGGAACTGGCGCTGGAGTGCGCGTACCAAATGATCTAGTCGCAACACCACAAAAATCCGCACGGTGCCCTTTTTTCCCACAATCGAAACAAGTCACAGAAGATGCGGGGCAATCACGTCGAATATGCCCTGCTCGACCACAATTATAGCATTTATTTGATGCGTCCGAAACTACTGATGTTGTCCCGAACTTCTTTCTACCTCCAGAAGGATGTGGAGGTTTCCTAGATGAATAAAATGAAGACTGGCCCTTGCGAGGCCCACCACTCTTATTTTCCGAGAAGTTGCCGGACACTTTCTGCTTCTTTGCCTCCATCGATTTCTCCACCGCCGCCTCTTTCATGTCGTAGGCCAGCGCTTTGTCTTGATACTGTCGCAACATAGTACACTCGAATCTGGACATGTACTGCTGATTCTCCGGCTTCATCCGCATATCGAAATGAAAAATCTTTTCTGCCTCCGTTCTGACCAAGTGTCGCACACAAGTCAGCTGATGGTTAAAAGTCTTGATTATGTCTGTCACAGATGCTTCCGAACTCTGTGGTGAGAAGAACTCTCGGATTTTTGCCTCTCTAACTGGACGAGGACAATACTGTGCTTCCATCATTAGTTTGAATTCCGTCCAGTCAGCATTATGATTCTTGGGTCGAATAGCCTCCCACCAGTCAAAAGCCTCCCAGTCAGAAAATACTGGGCAATAGGAACTTTCCGGTCCTCGAGACAGTTAATCCCCGCAAATATCTTCTCTAACTCCTTCAGCCAATGATCGCAAGTGAGTGCCTCAGCAGAACCGTCAAATTTTGGCAGGTGCAATTTGACCACCTCAGTAAGCCATCTATCTCCCCGGTTATCCTCGTTATGCTGTTGTCCCATTGCCGTCTGCATGCGGTCAACTACTTGAGCGAACTGGTTTATCTGAGCCACAACCTGTTGAAGCACTCCCGGCATGTTAGGATTCGCGTCATTATTCGCAAATCCCTGTTGTCCTCCAGAATGGGAATCGGTTCAACTAGCCGATAATTCTGGGGTAGTTGCGGGATCCTACTGTCTCATGTTACCACGTCCGCGTTCACGACCGCGTCCGCGTCCACGTCCTCCTCTCAACATACTGTAAACACAATTTCTCAATATCCAGGACAAAATTTTCAAAAATAAAGCCCGTCAATACTCACAAAACAGAAATTAAGTAAAACGGTAGTATAAGAGATTAGGAGACTTACAACCACGGTCCACATGACGACTTTGGCTGAACAGTGATGTTACGAACGACCCGTAAATCAAATAACGTAAACAGACCCAACTAAAACCCGACTGCCAAGATATCCATGAATCTTAGCTCCGATACCATATTCTGTAACACCCCGAGATAATCGGAATAATTACAGTGCCGTAAACCCTTTAAGTAAGGATTTACAAGGCTGATTAAAAGAAATGTGAATATAAACCAACAATACCACCGAAATTCAAATTACAAAACCGGTTCCAACTGATCCATTACAACCATATCGAAATGATATTAAAAATACACGCGTACTCGAGTACTGAAAATGAACCAAGAAGACAAATCACAAAAAACAACGAACATTTAACATCACTGATCCACTTCATCGTCATGACGGTACTGTGGCTTCTTCCCCGCTCCTCGGCTACCGGAACATCAAAACAAATGTCCACCCCCGAAGGGGTTAGCAAAACAATGCTAGTACAAGTATCGGAACACACAAATATTGTTGCGATATTTCGTTAAACGCAAGTGCACGTTATAATAGACAAGTAATAAAGTGATGAGTGAGTATCGTTCCCACGAGGACTGAATCACTAAGTACCGATTTATATGTATTCTAATTTTTTTTGAACAGTCGAAATTTGGGTAGCAATTAATGACTAAAGAAAATCAATAATAAATAGAAAAACGATCGCTCGAAGAAAGAAAATCAAATGATGAATAAGTCTAGGATTGTGAATCCACCTTGGTTTATCCGAATTTACTCTCGATTATCTGAAGTTAATGATTTCCCCAATTTATTGAAGGCGGAGATTGCTAAAATACTCTACCGCCTCTCCCGAGGTCAATAGATTTTTCTAAAGGCGAATAACGCACTCTATCCCTAGGTGAATTAATTCGACAATAGGCAAAATGCACAAAATCCTCAAAAGGCCACGTAGTTCCTATGGGTATATTCCTATCTCACAAGTTAAAACGGTTCTCACCAATAGTTCCTCACCAACTCTCCTCTCCCGATTCGAGTTGCGTAATTAAAACAATCCAATTATTGGCCAGACAATTGAAAGCATTAAAAATAATTGGGAAAACTCAACAGAAAAGGGAATTATATAGATAATCAAAAGAAATTCGTCAAAACTATGGTTTCATCAAAATCCTAGAACAGGGTTTTAGCCTGACATGCTAAAGGATAAAAATACAGAATTAATGAATGAAAGCATTGAAATCAAACACAGATGAAGACTCGGATTCCTCCGTTCTTCTGGCTTCCGCCCTCTGCTCTTGGTGTCTTCTGCTTCTTATGATCGATTCATCTCTTCCGCGATAATCCTATGATTCCCAGATTCTCCTTCATTATGACCTTAAACCCTTATTTATAACTCCCCAGCAGCCTCCAAAACGCGTCCGTGTGATTAGGTCGAGAACCGGCTTCAAAACGGCCCAAACCCGCGCAAAACGCACCAAAACCGCCCCGTGTGCCGCGGCTCACTTAATCTGTGCCGCGGCTCACGGCGCTCAGCGGATTGCCTGGGCACTATTTTTTTCTTCTGGGCCGCGGCTCAGATTCTACGTGTCGTGGCTCACAGTACAGTCTAATTGCCTTCATGTGCCGCGGCTCACTTGGTTTGTGCCGCGGCCCCGGGCCAAAATTTGCCGTTTTCGCCCGTTTTCATCGTTTTAGCTTACGGACTCCAATTTCTTGCAAAACATAAAAGAATAGGGCATTAAAAGCTCATTTATGCAGATTTAATTATGAAAAGAATACAAAATAATGATAAATAAGCGTATAAAAATACGCCTAACAAATACCCCCAAACTTGAGCCTTTGCTTGTCCTCAAGCAAAAATAATCAATTTCAAACAACAGAATATCGTGAATGATCGTGCAACACATAGTGCTCAACCTAATCAATACTACCCTGAAAATCTCAAAGAATAGTACAAGTATCGTAATAGTGAGTCACATCCAGGACACTGATTCCATAAAGTAACCAACTTCAGTCCTAATCAATCGTTCATGAAGAAAATCAAGCTCAAAGATTAACAAGCGTGAGTTTAACCGACCGTCAATATGAAGGGTTAAAAATAAACAAGCTAACTTGCCCAGTCCCACAGTCTAGTGGCCAAAATTTCAAGAGTTTCATCATCAAATATAACCCTCGGACAGTATTCCCTTATATACGATCAATAAATTGATTCGAGTTGACCACTAGGTTCGGATCTCGGGGCGTTTCATCGGGATAATCCTAGGGTGGAATTCCATTCTCATGTGTTCGGGAACCGTTTGACGTAAAAGAAACTCATGGGGCACATGGATGCTTCTAGTTACTAAGTTCCCCTCCACAGCGGAGAAACAACTCGAATAGCTATTCCCACATGTCCGATTCAAGGTCGCTGTTTTACGCGAGAGTAAACAACGGATCACGCGAATACCCCTGGTTACTAGGCTCCCCATCATCGGCACATGCGAAATCTCTAAACCACTAGTCTAATAAGGGTCGTCGGTTTACGCGAGAGTAAACAACGGGTCACGTGAATACCCCCAGTTACTAGACTTCCCTTCATAGAACAAATAATATCATGACTATTTGGGAAAAATTGTCCGATTCTAAACTCAATTTAAGTACCCACACGACTCATGTTACTGGAGGACTAGCTAACCGAAAAATGTAACCAGACATATCAACGGCGATTTGAAAACACATATGTCTCCTCTCTTATCCGCTAAGATTTCTACAAAAACGAAAAAAAATTCGGACCTAGATGAATACTCAACAGAAACAAATATCACTGACTACAACTCAACTAAAACTCAACCGTTTATTCAGATATAAATCAGTATCGTAACATCAATTTTACACAAAAAGAAGCATGAAAAATTCACGACTGCACATAATATCACGACAAGCCAGGCTAAGAACAAAAAAAGATAACTAAAGTGCAAACGAATAAGTACAGCAATAATAATAGCAACAGAATGTAAACCCCCCCAAACTTAGGACGCACATTGACCTCAATGGACAAAAAGAATAATATGCAATGAAAGAAAAAGGTCAAGTACTCCCCTATAGTCTGCTCACGAACTGGTGCCAGCGTCGTCCGGCGAGCCTGCACCTTTCTCGACTACACCATGTGGAATGTGAATGAATGAGCTTGCAACAACAAAGAGGAAATTAAGGATGAACTGTCAAGTTTAAACATGATGTAAGGGTTGGGAGACAATATAATCCGATAAAACGATTCGTTGCATATAGTTTAAAAATGCTTGGCTTAACAATTTTTCATTGCTGCAATTTATCAAACACTTGGTATGCACAAGTTAAAATGAAGAACAAAAATTTTAATGGCTAACTCCAATTCCCAAAAAATAATAACACAGATATATAGCCATGATAAACGACGACTAACATCACCAATTCGTTCATAATCACAAATACCATCCCAATCAAACACCATATTCACGATATTCCAACTCCATTTTTGAGAAAACTTTGAAGAACAACTAGCAATATATAACTTCAATTCACTTTTCAAATCATGTATCAATTATGATTAAGAGATCGAGAATTACCTGACTTGGAATGTAGAATGCAAGAAGAAAGAGCAGAAAAGATATCGGCCGATCGCTGTGCAAAGGAAAGGGAAGAAGTTTACCTGAATCCCGGCCGATCGAGTATAAGAAGGGTACCTGGGCTTTCCTATTTGCGACGGGGGCCGCGGCACAACTTAAGTGAGCCGCGGCCCATAGTACAGTCGGCCTGGGACTTTTTGTGATGTCACCAGGTGCCGCGGCTCAGAATACGGGTGCCGCGGCTCGGAATGTTAGTATGCCGCGGCTCAGCACATATGTGCCGCGGCCCGTAGTACAGATCCCTGGGCATATCTGGTGCATCTGGTGTGCCGGGGCTCAGAAGCAACGTGTCGCGGCTCAGCGATCAAGTGTGCCGTGGCTCAGTAAGGTTGTGCCGCGGCACAGAGTACAGCAAGTTTAGCCTTCTTTTTCAACCTGTGTGTGCCGCGGCTCACAATCCTTGTGCCGCGGCCCAATGCTGATTTTTCCCATAGGATAATTTCTGCACAGAATTTTCAACAGAAAATAACAAGAGCGTGAGAGATAAGCATGTCCAAGCTAAAATGACGTAAAACAAAGATCCTAAAAATGCAAGAAAATACTGAAAAAAATAACAAAGCTACAACTAATGCTCGGGTTGCCTCCCGAGAAGCGCTAAGTTTATAGTCTTCAGCCGGACCTATTGAAAATCAGTTCGTTTTTCGCAAACACCATTTGAACTCGGCCCCATTCATCGAACCGTTAATATGTGTTTTAAAATTTTGACCATTGGTCTATAACGATCCGATTTTCGGTTTGGACACCAAATGTTCTTTGCGAAAAGATTTTAACAAAAACACTTTTCCGAAGCACCCATTTTTCACATGACTTGGCGCCCGTTTGACCTCCGTCTTAATTTAAACTCCAAGGGCGAATTTAGGACAGATTGAGAATTTTCCGATTGTGGATGAACGGATGTTAAAGACGGCATGTTCGAATGCCTAAGATATGCGACTTGCTCTTCATTCTTATTAGGTGTCGGGGCAGCTGAAACGGGTTCTGAATTTTTCGACCGATGATTCTTCTGGGGTGTGTTTTTCGCAACGGTATCCACACTTTCAATTTGCGAGCTCTTCTCAACACTACTTGGGCACGGAAAGGATTTAAACCCTTGTAAAGTGACATGCTCGTCTTGAACCCGTAGAGTTAGTTCCCTTTTTTCCACGTCTATGAGAGTTCGACTGATAGCTAGGAATTGTCTTCCCAAAATAATTGGGATGTCTTGATCCTCCTCCATGTCAAGCACAATGAAATCGGCTGGAAAGATGAATTTATCAACCTTTACTAAGATGTCCTCTATCACTCCCCTCGGATATGTGATGGATCTATCAGCTAATTGTAAGGAGACCATCGTAGGTTTCGCTTCCCCAATTCCTAGCTTCTTGAAAATAGACAGAGGCATGAGATTAACACTAGCCCCGAGATCGCACAATGCCCTTTCAAAAGAAAGGTTCCCTATGGTGCACGGTATATTGAAGCTTCCCGGATACTTCAATTTTGGCGGAAGCTTTTTCTGAAGAATAGCGCTGCACTCCTCCGTCAATGCGACTATCTCATACTCCTCGAGCTTTCTTTTGTTTGACAAAATTTCTTTCATGAATTTCACGTAACTCGGCATTTGCTCCAAGGCGTTGGCAAATGGGATGTTAATATGCAGTTTCTTGAAGACGTCTAGGAACTTAGAGAATTGCTTGTCCACCTTTTTCTGTTGTAATCGCTGCGGAAATGGGACGGGTGGTACATATGCCTTTGGATTGTCCGGAAACAGTATCGAGGGTCTCACATCTTGTGATTCCTCAGTCACTGAATTTTTCTTCTCCTCATCCTCACTTCTCTTTTTGTTCTGCCCGGGCAGCTCACACAATTCCTTCCCACTTCTCAAACCAATGGCATTGACACTCTCTCTGGGATTCATTTCAGTCGTACTTGGCAAGGTACCTTCCGGGCGGGCTGTTAATACATTAGCAATCTGGCCCAGTTGGACTTCCAAGTTGCGGATAGAAGCGGAATGGTTCTGCAAGGTCGCCTCCATGCAGGCCATAAATTGACTCGTGTTCGCTGCCAATTTCGCCATTGCTTCTTATAGAGAAATTTTTGGAGCAGGAGAAGGTTGCTGTTGGTGTTGAGCAAACTGAGGCTGGTTCGAGCTTTGTCCGTTCCTCCATGAGAAGTTAGGATGATTTCGCCATCCCGGATTATAAGTGTTGGAGTAAGGATTATTCTGCCGGTTCCCGTTCCCTACGAACTGATCTTGTTCCATCGACGGTTGCTCGAAAGGGTTTCCGACTTGGCATTCTGCGCTAGGATGAGATCCATTACACCAATTGCACGATTCAATGGTAGCGGGGGAAGGAACATGTGAAAAGGCTTGAAGTTGCTGCATCAAGGCGGCGACTTGAGATGATAATGTAGAGATCGGATCATTATTGGAGATTTCCATAACTCATTTCGGGTTTACTCGTTCAGAAGGCCACTGATACGCATTTGCGGCCATTGCTTCCAATAAAGAGTGTGCCTCGGCCATCGTTTTTCCCATCAATGCTCCTCCAGCGGCCGCATCGACGAGAGTGCGTGTAGAAGCACTCAATCCGTTGTAAAATGTTTGTATTTGGAGCCAATCCGGTAGGCCGTGGTGTGGGTATCTCCGTAATAAATCTTTGTATCGCTCCCAAGCTTCGTGAAGCGACTCCATATCAAATTGCCCAAAGGTAGTGATTTCGTTCCGTTACCTCGCCGTCTTTGAAGGTGGGAAGAACTTAGCCAGGAAGGCTTGCGCTAATTATGCCCATGTCGTGATCGAGCCCGGCGGTAAAGAGTTCAACCAAAATTTGGCTTTGTCCCTCAAAGAGAAAGGGAAAAGCCGTAGACGAATCGCATCATCGGTAATACCATTGTTTTTGATGGTGTCACAAATCTCGAGAAAAGAGGCAATGTGTGCATTGGGGTCATCGTTCGGCAATCCACAAAACTGGCTAGCTTGCACCATCTGAATAATAGCCGGCTTGATTTCGAAGTTGTTGGCATGGATTGTCGGACGCCGAATCCCCAAAAAGTTCGCATTTATTTGCGGCATAGCATAATCGCGGAGTGCTAATGCCGGTTGAATTTGCTGAACGGGATTGTCTGCTTCGTGATTTCCCGTGTTATCGGCCATAGTGACTTTTGCTGGTAACTCTCGTTTCTCCTTATTGCTTCTCCGAAGAGTGCGCTAGAGTTCGGTATCCAAAGGTAGTAGGCCTTCGTTACCGAATTTTCTCATGCACTAACCGGAAACTCCTGAATGGAAAAACAAATAAATAAAGTTACACGAAAATAAAAAAATGTTCAAACTAAGACTAGAAATACTGAAATCGATATTAGTAAAAAAATCAGTCCCCGGCAACGGCGCCAAAAACATGTTGCGATATTTCGTTAAACGCAAGTGCACGTTATCGTAGACAAGTAATAAAGTGATGAGTGAGTATCGTTCCCACGAGGACTGAATCACTAAGTACCGATTTATATGTATTATAATTTTATTTGAACAGTAGAAATTTGGGTTGCAATTAATGACTAAAGAAAATCAATAATAAACAGAAAAACGATCGCTCGAAGAAAGAAAATCAAATGATGAATAATTCTAGGATTGTGAATCCACCTTGGTTTATCTGAATTTACTCTCGATTATCTGAAGTTAATGATTTCGCCAATTTATTGAAGGCGAAGATTACTAAAATAATCTACCACCTCTCCCGAGGTCAATAGATTTTTCTAAAGGCGAATAACGCACTCTATCCCCAGGTAAATTAATTCGACAATAGGCAAAAAGCACAAAATCCTCAAAAGGCCACATAGTTCCTATGAGTATATTCCTATCTCACAAGATAAAACGGTTCTCACCAATAGTTCCTCACCAACTCTCCTCTCCCGATTCGAGTTGCGTAATTAAAACAATCCAATTATTGGCCAGACAATTGAAAGCATTAAAAACGATTGGGAAAACTCAACAGAAAAGGGAATTATATAGATAATCAAAAGCAAATTCGTCAAAACTTTGGTTTCACCAAAATCCTAGAACAGGGTTTTAGCCCTGACATGCTAAAGGATAAAAATACAGAATTAATGAATGAAAGCATTGAAATCAAACGCAGATGAAGACTCGGATTCCTCCGTTCTTCTGGCTTCCTCCCTTTGCTCTTGGTGTCTTCTCTTCTTATGATCAATTCCTCTCTTCCGCGATAATCCTCTGATTCCCAGATTCTCCTCCATTATGACCTTAAACCCTTATTTATAACTCCCCAGCAGCCTCCAAAATGCGTCCGTGTGATTAGGTCGAGAACCGGCTTCAAAACGGCCCAAACCCACGCAGAACGCACCAAAACCGCCCCGTGGGCCGCGTCTCACTTAATCTATGCCGCGGCTCATGGCGCTCAGCGGATTGCCTGGGCGCTATTTTTTTCTTCTGGGCCGCGACTCAGCTTCTACGTGCCGCGGCTCATAGTACAGTGCGATCGGTGCCTGCTGATTGCCTTCGTGTGCCGCGGCTCACTTGGTTTGTGTCGCGGCCCCGGGCCAAAATTTGCCGTTTTCGCCTGTTTTCATCGTTTTAGCTTCCGGACTCCAATTTCTTGCAAAACATAAAAGAATAGGGCATTAAAAGCTCATTTATGCTGATTTAATTATGAAAAGAATACAAAATAATGATAAATAAGCGTATAAAAATACGCCTAACAAATATGCAACGACAATGCATAAAAACATACACAATACGGACTTCCGTTACTGGAATCCAACAATATGAATTCACAAGATTCAATCAACACAACATGGGTATTCCAACGATCCAGCGCCCTCAGCATAGATCCTAAGATGATCCCGTCGGACCAACACTAGGTGGAAAACCCGTCTAATGATCCAGCGCCCTCAGCCTAGATCCCAAGATGATCCCGTCGGACCAACACGAGGTGGACATCCGATCCATCGCCCTCAGCATAGATCGCTTGATCCCTTCAGATCATCACATAACACAACTATGCATATACATATGCAAGAAAATCGACATGTTCATCAATATGAACGTACGTTAAATCGATAGCAAATGTCATGACAATTTAATGAAATAATCTCATGTCAACAACACGAATAAACCATATGCATGATCAAATTCATCAATTATTCACAAACTTCCAAAATACGATACTTGCCTCAACAAATGGCGACAAGAATTTCTACTATCAATAGTCTTCAATCCGGTTGGAGAATTCTCACTTGGTTGGCTCACCGGAATGCAAACCTTCATCTAAAAATAATGTCGGTAAAACTAACAGTTCCGGATAATCATTCAAATCATCAAATGAATCATCAAAAGGCATGATGCATCTATCATGGCGATGGACTATTCTGCCCTAATAGAATTTGGTTGGACCGATACTACGCTATTCGTCCTTGCAATAGCTCAATGGAATACTTTCTAAGTTCCAACATAATTCCTTCGGTTGATTGTTACAACATAACATGGAATTTATCCTAGGAGGATTCTATTCATGTTCTATTATAACAAGATATCCGAACTTCGATGAATCTTCATAAAGACTTGTTCAATAGTTTCAATATCCTCTCCTTCTACGAATAAATCCTTAAGTTCAATCCATTAATTCTTCACCGAAATGTTTGATCATAACATTCTCATGAACTAAGATAATCTTCGAAAACTAGATATGATTGGGTTTACCATCTCAAGATGCACTAATCAATAGTCTAATCACTAGAAGGTTTGCTCAACGATTACAACAACCAAGAGGAATCAAAAATAATTGAATTTAATCTTCTAAACCATGATGAAAGGCTCCTCAAGAAGATAACTGGTTCGGTCTACTCAAAACAGGTCCAAAACGTTACTAAGATCATGCTAAATTTGTTGGTGAAGGATCACATACCTCAATAAATTGGCAATGAAGAACATGAATAAACTCTACCACCGGAAGCTTGAACACCAATCTACAAGGCCTAAGCTCCCCAAGAATCGTCTCAGAAGATGATATGAAGGATAAGATGATGAAAGATCTCCAGAACACGAAAAATCAGCCAAAGGAAAGGTGAGAAATTAAATAGGGTCGAGGTCTATAAATAGAATTCTGGGCATTACGTGTGTTATGCAATTAACCTTACTTACGTAACAAACTTAACGTACGTTATACCCTAGCTTTAGCATACGTAGTCGTCTGACCAGAATTCACTGGCCTGATTTCGCCATTTCCTTACGTACGTAATCACAAGGGTTTTACGTACGTAATATCCATGTCCTTAGCGTACGTAAAACATGCACCATAGCATACGTAACACCTATGTCCAGGTTCACGCGGAAATCACACGAATCTTCCCCGGCCCCCACACGATGACCCTTATCCGATCCCAAGTTGACTTAGCTTACGTACGTTAAGAACATCATATAATGTACGTAATACTGCAGTCTTAGCGTACGTTATGGACGCCTGATAACGTACGTTAACACGTGCAGAACCATACATGCAGAATGCTGGAGATACCAAAACGTAAGGATACGAAATACGGGAAACCAACCTCTAAATAATATCATCACAAAGTTGATTCTTATAAGATAGATACACAATAATTATTCGGGCATTACAACTTTGAGGACCAAAATATTTTGAGATATTCTCAGTAATTTAAAAACACATTGCTTAGACCCGAAGTTCGAATATTTTTAAAAGTTTTTAACTAAAAGAAAGATATCCTCGTTTTTTACCTAATGCAAAATGATTTTTCAAAGTATCGATAACGATGTTCATATTACATTTTTTTTTGAAGTGGGATACTCAAGATCAACTTGTGTTTCCAAATTATTTTCAAAAAGGTGGTTTTTGTTAAAGGAATAATACCCGTTGTGTGCCTAAGTCTGTTAGGTTATGGGCTTTCCTAGTTAGGGTTTGGCTAAGGCCTGCTTGTATGTATTTCTCCCTATTTAAAGGGAGCTCATCAATGGAATAATACAACAATACTTTTGCCCTATTTTCTGTCTCAAGTTATTTTCCCTTCAACATGTTATCAGCACGTATTTCCCAACTGAGCAAAAGAAAAATCATCCGAAATTCTGGAAAAAAAACAAACGGTTGAAACCCTAATTTCCCCACCGATTTCTTCTTCACGGATCTGCCCAACTGCAGCCACCGCCGGTCCTGGAAGCCTAATTTAGGCCATCTTTTTCACCAATCCACCCACCGGCACTACCTTCAGCCACCGTCACGATCCAGATCGCAGCTCCATGCACCAACCCCGATCTGCAAACCAGAGACCGTCAGCCTTCCACAGAGCAGAACCCCAGCCGCCGGCTCGGCTTCTTCCCCGCAGTGTAGCCGCCGTCTAAACCTGCTCCCAATCGCGACTGAAATATCCATGCCAACCCCGTATCGGGTTTTCTTTTCCTTTAAACCTCCGATCTGATTCTCCTTTAATTACAGCCCGTATCCAGTACATCCATACGATACGATCTAAAATCGCACCCATCACAGCCATTCATAGCCCCATCCTGCTTGGATTTCACATCTCCAACTCTGATCCCCAATTATCGACAAACAGATCCCCCAGAACTCAGCTTGGCCGATCGACTTCTGCCGACTGTTGCAACTAAGATCTAAGAAGCACCCAACTCGTACCCGACCTGTAATCCAAGTCCAGTCATTGGACCAGTTATCCAGCCCGACCCACTGTCCCCGCCCCTCAACCATCATTGATTTTACTGTACCACGTGGACTTGGAATTATATGGGCTGCAAGGATCCGGAACCAGAAATAAGAAAGAAAAATCGAGAATTTATATCAAGCATTCAAAATGCGACTGGAATAAAGAATGCTGTTTCATCCAAGAAAATTGATGGTATGCCATAGAAGAATTATGTCTTTCCCGCAAGGAATCAAGACGATCCAAACGGCGATTGGAATGAAGATGACAATTTACGAAACAAATTGACGGTGTGTCATAGAAAAGAACCGTGTCTTTCCTATAAGGTACACAATTCTAATTACCCTACTATCTGCAATATGTGTTTTTACATGTTTTTAATCACCTTTGGTTGCATATTATATTCCAAAATTTATTTATGCTTAATTAAATCAATTAAAGGCATGATACATTAATAACTTTAATTAAATCAAAGCGAATTGCTTAAAGCAACTTGAATTAAATTAAATTCACGTTAAGTTAATAATTATTGCGGCATTGGATACCTCTTTGACTGCATATATACGTGTATAGATATATTTCTAGGACTATGTGATTATATCTATAAATATACATATATTTGCATACATATATAGATATGACATGCAAATTAGGCTTCATCATTGGTAGATTTTAGAGGATTTATATCTACTGCCTAAATTCAACTCGAACCATGATAAAGTAATTTCATTTATCACCTTCAATAGCATCGAAAGTAGTCTTGACCATATCTTGGTTCCGAAAAATAATAACGCTCCCATTATTGAAATTTTATCATGGAAAGTACTCATGGTAAACTGTGAAAATCATTTTTCTCTTTTCTTGTATTAAGATAGCTGATCCAACTCGTCCTGAATTTGATATCTTGGACTCAAAAGAGCTTGAGTACCACAGATGGGTCTCCGATGTCAGGACCACATTGTTGTCAAGGACTATAGTGCCACAATATTTGATAACGCAGACGATGCACCGTCTGACAAAATCAAAGCTAGTGCATTAATGTTCCTTAGGCGACATATCGACCCAAGCATGAGATGAAATATCTACAGTTGAAATTCCCTAAAGAACTGTGGGATGCCCGTAAGGGCTAATTTGGGAACATTCACGACACTTTGCTCCCAAAGTTGACTGTGCAGTGGAATGAAATCTGCTTGCACGACTATAAATGGATCAACAATTTCAACAAAGGTATGCTCCGTCTCAAGGCACGCCTAAATTTCCGTGGGAAGGACATCACAGAAGATGACATGATCCATAAAACCTTTTTCACCTTCCCTACTTCCGCTCTTATACTAACGAAACAGTATAGGCTGGAGTATGATAATAAACGCATCACTACATTTAGTAAGCTAATCAACCTACTGCAAGTAGCTGAGAGGCATAACGAAGTGTTAGTGAGCAGTAATGTCAGGCCCGTTGGGACAAAGAAAATTCCCGAGGCCAATTATGGCAAAGTGAAGGATGGAAACTACCCCAATGAATAGGGGACTGGACATGATAGGCTTCTTCGTCAAGGACGTGGGAGTTCTTCCAATGTAATGCGAAGACTTGGTGCTCCCGGATCTACTAGCCAAATGAACCAAATAACACCTACCCATCTTATCGCCTCTAAGGCTCGAGTTAGCAATGAACTGTGCTATCACTGTGGAGATTCTGGACATGGTACAAGAACTGCCATGCAAGCAAGCAAGTCGCATCTCACTACAAGAAATATAGAGAGTCCAAAGAAAGGAGAACTCACTTTATGTAAGAATATGATCTAGACAAGTCCCCCTATGTCAATTTCACAGTCCCCAATCGTCGAATTGAGTCATACGAGCCACAGTCTATAGACTGAATCTTAGTATTATGTTTACTTTCTCGTTTACATTTGGTATAGTTGCCTCAAGACGACTGTGTTGGTGTTTTCTTTTCAATAATGGCATGATGCAATGTTACTTCACGAACAAGATATTAATATTGCTTACGTTGGATTATTAGCTTTATTTCGAAGTACTGAATATTGCTTGAATGCTTATGGTTCGAAATTTCACTCTTTTCTAAGAAATGAATCGAGGATAGCTTGAATGTTCTTAGAATTAGGCTTCTATTCATCGAATTAGTCGCCTGGCAAATCTCGGTAACTACGATGATTGGGTCCTCCCAACTCATCAAAGGGCGAGGTAATGTCCAATTCTTGATGCCTAAATGGCAGTCTTCTATGTTACCGATGCTCTGTATGCATCTAGAGCCCTTCGAACCTTACTTAGCTTCAACAATATACGTAGCAATGGTTTCCAGATTGAAACCCACTGTGAGAATGGAATAGAGTTTCTTCTATTCTAATGAATGTGGACGTATACGCATTTTAGAATAACTCATGAGTCAATCTAGTGGACTGTATCTCACTACTATTAGGTTTTTAAAATCCTATGTTGTCACCAACAATGTACTTTGGGACATAGACTCATATAGGCTTTGGCACGATAGACTATCTCATCCTGGTCGAAGTATGATGATATGTATACTAAAGAACCTGTACGAACGTGATTACTTATCGAGCGAAAAGGTGGCATGAACTCGATATAAAGAACAATGTTGATGTTAATCGTGTTATCCAAAGAACCGGATGCATATCAAATGCCCACCACTTAGTGTTGCAAAGCCTGCTCTTTAGCCAAAGTAGGAGCGAGGCCTTCCTACGCTAAAGAAACATAAGCAAACATTCCATTCTTACGCTGAATATAAGGAGATATTTGTGGATCCATCCACCTAATATGCGGACCATTTATGTATTGATGGTTTTGATGGATGCTCCGACATATTGATCACATGTCGCTCTCCTGTCCACTCAAACTGCTGCAGAACTTCCAAGATAACTTATAAGGGCTCACCTCCCTTATAACATCTAAAAGACTTGATGATTAGAGAGTTCACATCAAAAAGTATTTGATGTTTATTGCATGATAGAGATCAATGAATAGCATCTCGTCCCATGTGCATATGCAAAGGTCTCACATAAACCACCGTCGAAAGAATATGTATGGTGATTATGTAATTGGTTATGCGCACCAATTTGCATATTTTTGCCTGGGATTATGCAATATTGCATGGAACTTTACTTAAATCGTTCATTCTTAGACCTTTTGCTAACCAATTAGTTTATGCGTACCAGTTGGTAACTGGATAGCCTGATTTTTATATTTTGGACCCAGACGGACTTGAGTGCCAATTGCGCATATTTGGTTACGCATTATATGTGCCTTCTGCGCCCCACAACGCATCGGTCTTTAGAAACGATTAAGTATTCACGTTAGATAAGAATCTCCAGACATTTATCCGCTATTTAGAACCTTCACAGTGATCTCTTTACCGCACGATTTGTGGATTGTCACTTTAATGAGACAACCTTCCCGTCGTTAGGGGGAGGAGAGAAAATGTAATTTCTCGGGGAACGACAGGAATTGTCATGGTGTCTCCACTTTGTCTCATTATGATCCCCAAACTTCACAATGTTAGCGTGAAGCATAAAGAACACTCGATCTTCAGGATGTAGCAGATTCGATGCCTGATGCATTTACTAATATCGTTCAAGTGACAAGATCTCACATTACAGCTGCAAATGTGTCTGTAAGGTTAGAAGTCCCCTCCAAGGGGCACATCACCAATGAACCGGGTGATGCAACCGCACTTGGTGGAGGTGTGGTTGAGACCGTGGCTCCCTGCGAAGGAATGGATGGAAGCCACATGGTTCGACTAAATACTCACCCAAGTAAAAGGTAGAGTATGGCACAAATTACATGTTAACCATCAATGAACTCGTTTCGTGAGATCATGCTTGATTTTATTATGTCCATGAATCATGACGAGGGGGATGCCCCGAAGATATGATTCAGAAAATCAAGAATCTCGATGAAATTATGAGGGTGTGGCCTGATCAACCACCCACTTTGATGACTTGTCATGAATCATAAAGTACGATGATGTCGAACCTCGCTCAGTTGGATGAAATCAACATAGAGCTGATTGGCCTATAAGAAAAACATTCCAGGTAGAACTAGATTCTCCGACAAAGAGACAGGTATTTGGTGTGGGTAGTACTAACCTAACCAAGTGTAAAGCCTGAAAGACATAATCTAACCTTTGTCGTAAATCATAGTGAGAATAGTAGAGTCCTAATGTACAAGGTTCACGAAGTAATGCTTCTCACAACGCCTTGGAATTGGTTACGAGGAAATGTACTCCCACGTATACGTTCCGCTATTTTATTAGCTTAGTAATTTCCGAGGGATTGGAAATGCAGCCAATAGATGTGGTTACTACGTATCTCTATGGGGACCTAGATACGGAGATATATACGGAAGTGCCCTATGGCATTTCACTACCCAAATCAAGTAACTCCAGACCACAGAGTGCGTTTGCAATTAGATTGAAACGCTCAACTTTACGGTTTTGAAGCAATCCTTAAGGATGTGGTATAACCGTCTAAGTGACTACTTGATTGGGAAGGGATAAAAGAACGATGAACTGTGTCCCTGCGTCTTCACAAATAAGTTCCGGATTTGCGATCATCGCAATGTATGTCGATGACATGAACATAATCGGTCTTGATGAAATAAGAGAAACCACCGGATACTGAAAATCTGAGTTTGAGATGAAAGATCTTGGGAAAACTCGGTTCTGTCGAGGCATTGACATAGACATCGAGTTTGTGGAATTCATTCCACCGGTCTTCCTATGTCCAAAAGTTTCTCAGGCACTTTAACATGGACAAGGTAAACCCGACTAGCACCCCATGATAGGTCGGACATTTGGATGCAAAGGAAAGATCCATTTCGTCTAAAGAAATGTGACGAAGAGCTTTGGGAACTGAAATTCCCTACTTGAGTGTAATCGCGTATTATTGTACTTAGCTCAATGTACACGACCTGATGTCACTCCTCAGTTAATTCGCTGACTAGATTTAGTTCAGCATCGACGCAATATCAATGGAATGGTATCAAGAATATCTTTTGATACTTAAAAGAAACCATTGACTTGGGACTATTCTTTCCCTACAAGCAGGCAAAGGAAGCTGCTTACGAGAAGGCAAATGCTAAAGTAAATGCTGGTGCCGAAGCAATTACCACAAAGTATGTGTTGGTATGAATTGCTTATGTTTTGGAAATCGACTAAGCAAACCCCTTTTGGCTGCCTCATCGAATCACGATATGATTATTGCTTTGCATGAATCAGTCCGTGAGTGTACATGATTAAGAACTATCATTCTACACTTGTGAGGAACTAGCGGTTAAGTACTGCCACTGATGAGCATACTTACATTTATGAACATGATGTAAATTGTAAATCCCCTTGATTGATGGAATGATCATAACGGGAAATATGTGAGATATAACGTAACATACTCACATAGGTTGCACTCTTTTCCTTAGACCAATGTTTATTTTTCCCACTGGGTTTTGTTACTTGGCAAGGTTTTTAACGAGGCAACGATATGTGAATGTAAGCATTAGGGGGAGCTGTAGAGTTTTCCAACTTCCGAGATTGATGTAAAGATCACTAGGAAATGGTGATTTATAAAGAAACTTAATCACATGTGTTGTACTCTTCTCTTTGACCAAGGTTCATTTTCTCCCATTGAGTTTTGTTACTTGGCGAAGTTTTTAATGAGGCAACAACTACTTGATTGATGTACAAATCAGGGGGAGATATAGACTTGAGGTGGAGTCTTACATCCACACCGTACGTTATACTCTTTTCCTTCCAAGGATCATTTTTCCCACAGGGTTTTTATCACTTGGAAAGGTTTTTAACGAGGTAACAAGATGTACGATTTTAGGGATCGATGGAATGGTCACCTTAATAGCGCTATGATCAAATGTAACGATCATATGAGAGGATAGATTCAAAGGACGAAGTCTAAACTCGATGTGTCTAGATGCTGTACTCTTTTCCCTACGATCAAGACATTTTTCCCACTGGGTTTTTGCTTGACGAGGTTTTAACGAGGCAACATGACATACACTTGTAGACTAGGCACAAGGGGGAGTGTTAAAGGAATAATACCCGTTGTGTGCCTAAGTCTGTTAGTTTATGGGCTTTCCTAGTTAGGGTTTGGCTAAGGCCTGCTTGTATGTATTTCTCCCTATTTAAAGGGAGCTCATCAATGGAATAATACAACAATACTTTTGCCCTATTTTCTGTCTCAAGTTATTTTCCCTTCAACAGTTTTCGTTTTTAAAAACTATCATTTCCTGTTACGGTCGGGGAATATGTGTGTGACGTTAGCATTGTCGTTAGGGTGTTGGCCCTATAAGTTGTGATTGAATTGTTGGTGTGAGCGTTGAGTCGTTCGCCACACATTCGTTGTGTTAGCCCTTTCTGAGAGGTGTGATGATTGAATTGGTGGTGTTAGCGTTGAGTCATTCGCCACACATTCATTGTGTTAGCCCTCTGAGTTGTGATTAAATTGGTGGTGTGAGCGTTGAGTCATTCACCATGCATTCATTGTATTAGCCCTCTGTGAGAGTTGTGATGATTGATATTAATTTTTTATCGCTTCGTGGTGATTTGCGTGTTATCGCACCTATGCGAGCTGTTTAAGCTTGGGTTTGTATGATTGTGCATATATGAATGTTTCATGATGTTTTGTAATTGTGTGCTGGTTATCGTTTGGGCCGTTAAAATCGCCGAACGGATGCCGTCGTTGCTGTGATTTTGTGTACGTGTGTTTCCTTAGAATGGTAATCGCTGTATGTGATTCGTTTATGACTGCAACTTCCGTTTGTTGCAGTGGTAGTTTTTGTAATCGTGCAATTACCCAGAGTGGATATTTTGTCGTGTTGCTATTTGTTGCCTTACGTTGATATGTTGTGCTGAGTTGGCATCTTCGGTATGTTTTTTTGTGATGTTATGCTCCATTGTACCTAGCAGTTGTATATTCGGTATGCCGAGGTGCTTCAACTGTAATGTGCCGGGACATGTACGTACAAATTGTCCTCCTCGCCAAAAACTTGTTACTAGTGTGGACTTGAGGAACACAGAATCCAATTTTGCGAGTTGGTTACCGAGTCTTCCGGGGCACGGACTTCAGCACAGATATCAGGATCGGCTCTGAGAGACCCTTGAAAGATGTTTCTGTCGGTTGCTTATTGTGTTGTTACCTTACTTTCGTTGTTGTGAGTCTCGGAGACGATACTTCTTTTAAAATAGGTTGAATGTAATACCCGTATTATTTTTTACTTCTGCATTTTTTTTCTTTTCTTTCTATATTCTATCGACTCGCTCGTGTTCATTGATACTTTCTGAACTTGTTCTATATTTTGTTTTTTATTGTTCGAACGAGTTGTGATATTGTTTCGGACCAATCCATTTATCGTTGTGATTTTTACGAGTTCGGTTCGTTTCTTGTGAACCTTGTTCGAAATTAACGTCTTTTATTTTCCTACAAGTTCTTGAATGTCTTGAGTTGAAATGTGAACTTCGGAGTCATTGTTCGACCGATGTTATTCGATCGTTGTTGTTCGATCATTGTTGTTCGATTGTTGTTGTTCTATCATTGTTGTTCGATTGTTGTTGTTCGACCATTGTTGTTCGATCATTATTTTTCGATCGTTGTTGTTCGATCATTGTTGTTCAATCATGGTTGTCCGATTGTTGTTGCCTGATATCTTACCGCGAAGAGTCGTCGTTCTCCGTTAGTCAGCTGTTTCGATTGCTGTCATTTGGTACACCGAGCCGTGCATTACGGGATGGTAGCTGAGAGGTTTGGGGATCGAGTTTGCGTCTCTACTCCAAAAGGACACGGAGATGCCTAGTGTGGTTTTTGAGAATTTCTGCATGGTCGGAGTTCTTCGTGGTTACCTTTGCGGATCGTTGTGTGTTTAATTTCTGTTTTTTCGACTGCGCGTGTTTTCTTGTAGCATGTGCCTTTTGTTTCGTGATTGTTCGGATAATTGACTTGATTGTGCTATCTGTTTGGTGATACTTGACACTTGTTGGTTTTATTATGTCTCTGCTTATGGCATTGTGATGGTTGTCGTCGAGCGTGATTTCACGCCGTATGTTCCTTTGTGTTGCTTATAGCATTTCACCTTTGGGTGTGAGTTATTCGGTTCCTGTGTATCTCGTTGAGATATTCCTGGTGGGATGTTGCTCCTCCCTACTTATTTTATGTTTCGGGACGAAACTTCTTTTAAGGAGGGTAGTATGTCATATCCGTAATTTCGATTTCCGGTAATTTTCTTTTTTTGGCGGAAGCCCATCTAAATGACTCGCTTATGACCGTTTCGTCATTTTTAGAATGATTAATTCGGTACTTTTTGTCATCCAAGTTCGTTTCGGTGTCGTTTTGTTGAGTTCCGTGTTCTTAAGCGACTTTTCCGCACTTAAGTTCGATTCTTACAAATCTCGTTCGAAACTGTTGTTTCGTGTTTTCTGTAAGTTCATTTAACTTTGTTATATGTGTTGTGAGCTTCGGTTGCGTTATCCGTTGCCGTATCGTAATTTTCGAACGTGTGGGCCGTTTTGTAATTTCCCAAAGTTTTGGGTTTTGTTTTAATACTCATTTTTACCTACCTATGAGTTGTCGGAATCACATGTTTGTTTAGCGCTTTCATTCTTTGTTGAGAACCCTTCATTAGTGTTATGTCGTACCTTTCGAGTCGTCGCATTTTGAGGTCATTCAGAACTGATCGGGCAGCAGAAGGAATCTGTTGCCAGAATGCAGCATGTTACGGCCGTAATGGCCATCATATTACGGCCGTATTGGACATGATGTTACGGCTGTAACAAGAGCCTGTCTTTCAGGCAGCGGGCAGTGTTTTTCAGAGCAGTTTTGCTCTTTTCTTTCCTCACGCGATGGGCAGAGTCTTGAGGCGATTACAGGGCGATTCCTCACGGGGATTCATCAATCTTTCATTCTACAACACTATCGTCAAGGTCTTGGTGTTGATTAACAACATCAAATCATCTTTGTTCCCTTTAAATCGAGGTAATCATCCTAGAATCCTATTTCGGGAATGTTTGGGGGTTTGTCTTGATTTCGTGATTTTAATCTGAAATTGTTGATTCTTTTGTTGTTATCTAGTCATGTTGATCATAACCCATGCTTTAGAATTTCGTTTTCATGTTTTCATCGGGTCGATTCGCGTTCTTGGACGTTTTGTGGGAAACCCTTAAACTTTCGTCGTTTGTTCCTTTAATTCAGCGGCTTTGGGTCGTGCTATGGAATTCATTTTCATTGTTGTTATTGTCGTTCGTAGTTTATTGTCGCGGATTGGTGTTCAACGGAGTCGTCGGATTCGTAGTCGGTTCGTGTCACCTGACTTTGGTTGATTCTCCGCATTTGTGATTAGCTGGTGATTATCTGGTGATTATCGTCGATTTGTCGATGAATTCTCGAAAATTGCTTGACAACTCACTCGGATTTTGTAGAAAACACAGAAGTTTGAGTGGAGTGATGAGTGTCAGAGGAGTTTTGACAAGTTGAAAAAGCGATTGACTATGTCACCGATTCTAGCCTTACCGCAAGGGACGGAAGGTTTCGTTATTTATAGTGATGCTTCTAAACAAGGATTGGGATGTGTGTTGATGCAAATGAGAGAGTAGTGGCTTATGCGTCTCGACAATTAAATCCATATGAGATTAATTATCCTTCCATGATTTGGAGTTAGCCGCTGTGGTTTTTGCGTTAAAAATATGGAGGCATTATTTATATGGTTCTTCTTGTCGAGTGTATACAGACCATAAGAGCTTAAAATATAGATTTACGCAGAAGGAGCTTAATATGCGCCAGCGGTGACGGTTGGAATTGCTTAAATATTATGATCTTGGAATTCTTTACCATCCAGGTAAAGCGAACGTCGTTGCCGATGCATTAAGCCGCAAGTCAGTCGTGTTGCAGAAATTAGAATTACTTACCATTAAACCAAAGCTCAAACAAGAGTTGATTGATTTGGAAATTGAAGTTTGGCCTCATAGAGCTTAGGGACAGTTACGTTTCCTTGAGATTATGTCCTCCGTGATGGAAGATATTAAGTCCAAACAATTAGATGATCTCCTATTCATGCAGCTTCAGGAAGATGTTGTTAAAGGAGAAGCTCCTGGATTTTTAATCGATGAAGATGGAGTTCTTAGATTTCAAGATAGAACTTGTGTACATAATCGGGATGATATAAAGCAAGTGATTTTGAGTGAAGGACATTCTAATCCATACTCGATTGGTCCGGGTACAAGTAAAATGTATAAGGACTTGAAGAAAAATTTTTGTGGCCAAACATGAAGAAAGATGTAGCGGAGTTTGTGTCGAAATGCTTAACTTGTCAGCAGGTTAAAGTGGAGCATCAGAGACCTGCCGGTAAGTTGCAACCGTTACCGATTCCGGAATGGAAGTGGGAAGACATTGCGATGGATTTTATTGCGGCAATGCCAAGGACACGAACCGGAGTGAATATGATTTGGCTAATTGTTGATCGGATATCCAAACCACACACTTTCTGGGAATTAGAGATAATTGGGGACCGAAGAGGTTGGCTCGGTTATTCATTGCTGAGATTGTGAGACTCCATGGTACCCCAAAGAGTATAGTGTCTGATCGCGATGGGCATTTTGTGTCACATTTCTGGAAAAGCGGTACATCGAGCACTCGGTACCAAACTGAATTTTAGCACCGCTTATCATCCCCAGACGGACGGACAGTCGGAGAGAACGATCCAAACGCTGGAAGACATGTTTAGGGCTTGTGTGTTGGATTGGAAAGAAGATTTGGAGACTCCTTTACCATTGATCGAATTTGCATACAATAACAGTTGGCATAGTTCGATTGGGATGGCTCCGTTTGAGGTATTATATGGAAAACGATGTAGATCGCCAATTTGTTGGGATGAGCCGTATGAGTTACTTGGAGTAGAACCGGACTTGGTGGTTCAAACACGGGAGAAATTCGCAGTTATTCGACAAAGGTTGTTGACCGCTCAGAGTCGACAAAAGTCGTATGCCGACGTTCGTCGTTGACAGTTAGAGTTTCAGGCGGGAGACCACGTGTTGTTGAAAGTATCGCCGACTCGTGGAGTTCTTCGGTTTGGTAAGAAGGGTAAGCTTAGTCCTCGTAATATTGGCCCCTTCGAGATCCTAGACAAGGTAGGTGATGTAGCTTATCGACTATCATTGCCTCCGACGGTTAGTCATGTTCATAATGTATTCCATGTTTCGCAACCACGTATGTTCCCAATCCCAGTCATGTTATTGACTATCAAGAGATTGCAGTTAATGATGATGTCACATATGAAGAACAACCGGTATCCATATTGGATCTCCGAGTGAAACAGTTACGATGGAAAGTGATTCCGATGGTTATGGTCCAATGGTCTAAACATGGAGTTGAGGAAGCCACCTGGGAGACTGAAGAAAATATGCGTGCCTGTTACCCTCAGCTTTTCGAATCTTAAGTTTCGGGCCGAAACTTCTTTTTAGGGGGTAAGGGTGTAATAACCGTGTATTTCATGTGTGTCGTTTTGGAATTATCTTGTTGTACTGTGCCTATTTGAATTTGAGGGACATGATGATTGATATTGGTATATTCATGGTTGATAATCATTGAATTTTGTAATTTTCGGATTGTGTTCGTTTTGCCCGATCTTCGTGAATTTAATGCTGGAAGTAGCAGTAGCGCGCGCGCTAGACTGCATTTCTAGCGCATGCTATCACTGTGTGAGTAGCGCACGCTACCCTTGTGAGAAGCGCACGCTAGTCCTGCTCGACAGTGAGTTTTCTGGACTCTGTATTGGGGTGTTAGCGCACGCAAGTGTCGGACTAACGTATGCTATTTCATTGTATTAGCACACGCTATTAGTGGGTTAGCGCACGCTAAGTCGGCAGGGCAGTGAGGGCAGATTGTTCTGGACTGCGGGTGATAGCAGGTAGTGCATGCTATGTTTCGGGTTTATCACGTGCTAGTCTCATTCAATAACGCGCACTAATATTTCTGAGTAGCGCGCGCTACCGAAGTCAGAGAGTGGGCTCTGTACTGCCTGTCAAGCCCGTTAGCGCACGCTAATTTTTAGCAGCAGCATGCGCTAGTTTACCCCCAGTATATATATGCTTGGCAGGCTCAGAATCGTCATTTTCTTCCCTTCCTTCTTCTCCTCCGGCGGCTGAGCATTCTTGACCATTAGGAAGTGCATATTTTGCTTGGATTTCATCATCCAACAACATTTTTGAGTTCATAACACCAAGTTATAAACATCTCATCAACCTTCACCGTCCGAATCAAGGTAAAATCCGCTTGAACCCTAGTTTTTCATATTTTGGGGTTTTTGTTGAGATCTTCGATTTTAATCTATTTTAGCTCAGATTTGTGCTAGATTATGATGTTGTAATCATAATCCTTCATTTTTTTCCATGTTCATGGATTAAATCCCAAGTTATCCTCCGTAGTTTGGATTCGAGCTATGTTGTCTTCATAGTGTTTGAATAAAGGTCCCTAAGGGCAAAACTTAGGGTGAATCCTTCCATTTTCATAGTATGGTATGTGATTCGGTATTTTGTTAAACTAGGATCGAATCATCGAAGGGGTTTGGACCGTACATCTCTCCGTTCATTATTCTCGTATCGTTTCCAACCAAGGCAGGTACTTTGATTGCGTTTATTGTACTTCATGTGAATATGTGAAAATTGTTGTTTTGCGAAAATATATGGTTTGTGCCATGTATTAATTGAGATTGTGTGAGCCGAGTAAAACCAGCGAGTGTCCCCTGGGATCCTGTTAGACATCGAGTTCTACTTATCACTCGATTGGGTTGTACAATAGGGAGGGCCTGACGAGGACTCTTTGGGTGTGTATCCCATATGGGTACAGGGTCAGTACAACTCGGGAGGTTATCTTGTAATGATGATTATTATATTGTATTCCGGAATACTTGTGATGGCATCGTGATTTCTGTTGATTATTCATTTATTGTACATATTCTGTTATCATTGTACTTGCAACGGCTTTTTGCTGACCCCTTCGAGGGTGGATATACTTGTTATGTATTCAGGTTCAGGACCAATAGGAGAGCCAGCACAGGGTGGACATGAGCTTGGTGGGCAGCATTGATATCGTGTACTATTTTGAGTGGGTGGTCATTTTTGTCAAAGTCTTGGTTATGTTTTGATTTTGTACTCGCGCGGGTACTGTCATGTGTTGTCATTGAGTTGTTTATTGTGGATGGTGCTGTTGTATCAGTTGTGGACTGTTATATAAGTTGTGATCTTACGGGATAATGTGTTATTTGGTTTTGTAATTTATGTCGTATTGGAGACAGTTTCTCCTTTTAATTAAGTGAATGTTGTAGTTTGTTCATTTTAATGAGTCTTATATATATATATATATATATATATATATATATATATATATATATATATATATTAGCCTGGTAGGTTCTTCAAAAGAGAATCTACGACGTTGAAATGTCACCATATATCACGGGGGGTGTTACAAATTTAAAATGATTTGCATGAGTATTGAGCTCTCTAAGAAAAATAAATTTTCAAAACTCACTCAGCAATTTGAATCTTTTGAAATGAAATCAACATAAACTCTTGAGGATCTTGATCTCAGATTCACTGGCACTGTCGGTGAACTTGAAGCCCTGGGAAAAGTGTACTCTCAAAAGGAGAAGAACCTTAAAACAATTTAGATCATTCCCTGTTCGATGGGAGATTAAGACCACAACTATTCGTGTGTCTTGTAATCTTAATGATATATCTACTTTTGACCTATTCTCTAACCTCAAAAACTTTTAGTATGATATAAATAAGATAGAGAGAAGGTTGAAGAGTCCCTTGCCAAGACTACATCATTCACTACTATATCAAGAGAAGACACAGTTCAGCACCCAGTACCTCCAAAGCTTTTAGAGATGACGATGATGATGTGCTGTCACAAGATGAGATGGCACTGCTCACGCATAAATTCTGAAAGTTCATCAAGAAATTCGGAAAGGATCCTAATAGATCGAAAACAAACAAGGTAAGTTCTGAGTCACCATCTTATGGAGACTCTAACTTATGTTATAGGTGTAGGAAGCCAGGACATTATTCAAATAGATGTCCTCTTTTGGCGTCTTTCATAGTGAACCTCTTCAGTATCTTGTTAAGGTACTCTGACTCAAACCAATCATTCTCTTTGATCTATCTCTATAGATCTTGATCTCTAGAATGTAAGCAGCTTCCTAAGTCTCTCATGGGGAAATGACTTCCCAACCAAGTCTTGACTGTCTACAAGGTGGGTATGTCGTTTCAATTGAGTAATATGTCATCAACATATAAGACTAAGAAGACAACTATGCTCCAACTAACCTTCTTGTACACGAACAATTCATCTTTATTTTGAACAAACCCAAACTCTTTGACCGTTTCATCAAAATGAAGATTCTACTCCGAGAAACCTACTTTAATCCATTTGGAAGCTTATAAATATTTTTAAAATTTTCTAGATGAATAAAACCCTCAGGTTGTTTCATGTACACATCCTCGAGTAAGTTCTCAGGATTGTAAATGTTTTTAGAATTTTCTAGATGAATAAAACCCTCAGGTTGTTCCATGTATGCATCCTCCAGAAAATTTCCATTATGAAAATGCTATTTTGAAATCCATTTGCCATAGCTCATAATCATAGTATGCAGCAATATCATATAAAATTCTTATTGATTTAAGCATGACTACTGGTGAAAAAGTCTCATCTTAGTCAATACCATGAGTTTGTCTATAACCTCTTGCAAATAGTTTAGCTTTATAGGCTTGCAGATTGTCGTCCATTTCTTTCTCATTTTTGAAGACCCATTTGCACCCAATGGTTTTTACCTCATTCAGGTGGATCTATCAAGTTCCAAACTTGATTGTCATACATGTAATCCATTTTTGTCTTTGTGGCCTCTAGCCGTTCCTCGGACTCTGGTCCCAATGCAGCTTCTTAATATATACTTGGCTCATCATCTATGAGTTATGCGTCATCATACTCTGCAATGAGATACCCATATCTCTCAAGTTCATGTCGCACCCTATCAGATTTGCGAGGAACATGTGTACTCTGAACTAGCTCTTATTGAGTTTGGTACCGCCACTTGAAGGGGTATTAAACAGTTCGGTTAAGAGTATTGAACTCTTTTATGATTGCGGAAGCATAGATAAGTGCGGAAATAAAAATAACACAAAGATTTATAGAGGTTCGGCCAATATTCCGACATCCTCTCTCCTTCACTATATTTTTCTATAGGTTCAAGACAAATTTTATGCCTTCTCTTGGATTGGTCCGAGGTAAACCGTTACAATCTTGTGTTTTTGTGGTCCAGATAAACCGCAACAATCTTGTATTTTTATTGGTCCAAGATAAACCGTTTTTTCTTTTCTATTAGACAAGGAAACAACCTTTCTAGCTTTCTATCGGTACTAGAAGAACCTCACTTAGATTTAGATTATGATTCTAACAATGCCGGATCCACGATCCTAATAACACCAAATCAAATCTACAATACTTTCTTTCCGCTCGTGTATGGTTGAGTGAATTAAACACTCAAACTCTTATCAATTAAGCTCGATTACAACAACAATAATGTTTATAACGTATATCAGATGTATAGCAATTTGCTTGAAGTTGTTGTATTGATCAATACCATATGAATTGTTATTTATAGGATTGAGAGCCTAACTAGCTGTTACTCCCTGTTCTTTCATAGTGTACGTTGTACAGTTACCATAGCGTATGTAATGCTCTTTAGCATATGTTAACCTTTCCTGTTATGTATGTTATATGTTGTTTAAATCAGTCCAGTAGCTTTTGCTTCTTCCCTTGCTTATGTTAACTCTAGTTCGTAGCATACGCTATAGTATCCTCAGATAGCCGTTAGATGTGGTGACCTACTTGATGACATCAGTATCACATCAATGGTCTAATTTTGAATTCTGCTTCAAACGCTTACCGCATGTTATGAAGCATATGTGGCGTACGTTATGTCATGTACTTAGCATATGTTGCTTCGCTTCGCTCGCATACGTTAAACATGATAATATGTCTGGTTCAGTTGGGTATGATGTTACGTACGTTAGCTCTAATGCTTAGCGTATGTTAGCGGTGCTTTAGCTTTACTTCTTTGATTTTCTATCCAGCTTGTGCGTCTTCGACTGTTGTTGATTAAATGTTGTTTTTCATTGTTCATTAACTTAACATCAAAACCTTTAATATGAAGTGTGGAATAAAATGTTCTTACAATTTCCCCCCTTTTTGATGATAACAAAATAACAATCCTTGATGGGATTTATACCTGTGAAATTACAGCAAACAATATACAGATCAAATTTTTCGGCTTTGTCTGTTTTGTTAGTTTTATTCTCCCCATCATTCCGTCTCCTCATCTTCTCATTATTATATCTCCCATTACTTCTTCTCCCCCTTTTTATCATAAGCAAAAAGTACATATAAAAAAAATATTTTGACAAAATTAGGTAAATAGACGATATTTGGTATTATGGTTCCTTTTAGAATCCATATTTTCTTTATCTTGATAGTTCGTCTTGGGATTTTACAATCTATAATATGATGCCCGGTTTTCAAACATTGACCACAATTGAGTATTTTCAAATTTAAGGATTTATTTGATTCATTTTTATCACTTGGTTTGAATCATAATCCTTGTTTATTTAACAAAAATTTTTGGATCGACAATAATTTTTGAAATTTGTCATCTCCACAAGAACATTTATTTGTTAAAATTTTAAGTTCATTTTGAACCTTTAATAAACCATCTTTTAATTTATTCTCTCTTACTAAACAATGAGAATGATCATTTTCAATAATTTCCTTTTTTTCTCGAATTTTGAAGATTTCATCTTCCAATAATTTATTTTTTCTTTTGATGATTTATTATCTTTTAATGAATTTTGAAAATCCGTATGTAATTGTTCGAAGCATTAAAAAGTTCGTCATGAGGCGAAGTATTTACCTGGATTTCGTCGTTGCTATCGTTATACGAACTCCTTTCCATTAGTGCTGGATTATTTTGAATATATTCTTCTTCTTCGTCTTCGTCACTCTAGGTGGCTACTAACACTTCCTTTTTGGAAGTCGAGCCTCGATAGTTCTTCGCAAAGTGGTCGAGTTTTCCACAATTTCGACATTTATTGTTTAACCTTTTTTACTCATTTCGGGATTCCAGGTTGATATCTTTTCTACTCCAGTTTAATAAGTTTTGATACTTATTGATGTTTTTAGCATAAAATGCCGATTCTTCATCCCTATCATTAACCGGGGTGGCTTCATCATTATCCGTCATCCTTTTAGCTTTTAAAGCTATGGATTTCTCCTTGGGTTTCGGCTTGGCATTTTGTGATTTAAGCACGATCTCGTAGTTTATTAGCGATCCGACAAGGGCGCTAAAATCAAGTATGTTAGATATTTCGACTCCATGATAGCCTTGAATGTCCCATCCCATTCACGAGGTAGTGATCGTAATATTTTCTTGACTTTTTCACTACTCGATAATGGTTTCCCTAAACAAGCTAGTCCATTTGTAATGACCGAAAATCGGTCGAGCATATTTATTATGGACTCGTCATCTTTTATTATGAATAATTTATAGTCATGGAGAAGCATATTGATCTTTGTCTCCTTGACTTGATGCGTTCCTTTGTGTAGCTTCACAATTGTGATGATCGTTTTTCGATCCTCATCACTATACTCTTCGTAACTTTTAAGAGAGCCGTTGAATTTTAAAGGAATTTTCGGGCCAAGGCAAATTACCTTCCAAAGTTCGATATCATAAGCTCGAATAAATATTGACATCTTCTTCTTCCATGTCATGAAGTTTGATCCGTCAAAGAGTGGAGGTCGGTTTAAGGTGAGGCCTTCAACTTGAGCAAGTGTAAACGCCAACAAATCTTTTTTTTCCTTTAGATATTAAGATGACTAATATAAGTCAACTGCTCCAATACCAATTGTTGAATTAGGTACCGCCACTTGAAGGGGTTTTAAATAGTGCGGTTAGAAGTATTGAACTATTTTACGATTGCGGAAGCATAGGTAAGTGCGGAATTAAAAATAACACAAAGATTCATAGAGGTTTGGCCAATATGCCTATGTCCTCTCTCCTTCACTATATTTTTCTATAGGTTCAAGATAAACTTTCCGCCTTGTCTTCGATTGTTCCGAGGTAAACCGTTACAATCTTGTGTTTTTGTCTGTCCAAGATAAACCGTTATAATCTTGTGTTTTTGTCGGTCCAAGATAAACCGTTTTTTCTTTTCTATCAGATAAAGAAACAAGTATTCTAGCTTTCTATCGATACTATAAAAAACTCACTTGGATTTAGATTATGATTCTAACAATGCCGGATCCACGATCCTAATAACATCAAATCAAATCTAGAATACTTTCTTTTCTCTTGTGTATGGTTGAGTGAATTAAACACTCAAACTCTTATCAACTAAGCTCTATTACAACAACAATAATGTTTATAACGTATATCAGATGTATAGCAATTTGCTTGAAGTTGTTGTATTGATCAATACCAAATCAATTGGTATTTATAGGATTAAGAGCCTAACTAGCCATTACTCCCTATTCTTTCATAGTGTACGTTGTACATTTACCGTAGCATATGTAATGCTCTTTAGCATTTGTTAACCTTTCCTGTTATGTATGTTATATGTTGTTTAAATTAGTACAGTAGATTTTGCTTCTCCTCTTGCGTACGTTAACTCTAGTTCGTAGCATACGCTATAGTATCCTCAGATAGCCGTTAGATATGGTGACCTACTTGATGACATCAGTAGCACATCAATGGTCTAATTTTGAATTCTGCTTCAAACGCTTACCTCACGTTATGAAGCATATGTGGCGTACGTTATGTTGGGATAAACAATCCTTTTTGATAACTGCCAACATATAGCAAGTTTTCTCAATTAGTCGAAAGAGTCGAAATGCCGCTAAGTATGGAAGTTGTCTGGAATCTTCATACAGTCCTCCTTCCATACAGAATTGAAGATATCATAGTCTAGCCTACTGCTACAGCGAAATACTTAATACATCGGATACAGGAGCCAGGTTGTAAGTTGTTTTACTTCGGAAAAGTAAAACACATCCGACAAGCCTGATTAAAGAATGCCTTAAACCGTTGTGAAATACACTTTATTTATTCACAAAGTATTCACGGTTAAAGCATCATTCATTGTTGATAGGACAACATTTAATGCATCTGTAGAGAGACAAGTCTGCACACGCTGAAGAGCATTTAATTCGAAGTAAAAAAGAATGTCTGAATCATTAAATGTGATCTGCTTTAAGTTAGATATTCAGCAAAGTTGTCAATCAGAGACGTCAATATCTCAGCAACCAGCAATGGCTACATTTATAACAGATGCATTTTACAAAGGTTATAAATACCCCCAAGCTGAAGATTCAACACATCTAAGCAATTCAATATCGTGAAAGCTCTGACATTCTAAGTGATTATTAAGCAGTATGTTTCGTGAGCATACAATGCATATTCAAAAGAAGAATTATACTAAGTCCTCAACGAAGAACAATATATCATACAGCAATCATATTTCAGAGATCAAGCTGTTGTTCAGAGAATACTACCTTTACTGTTTAAGAAAACCATCAGACCTGTGTGGACTGAAGATCCTTGCTTATTCGGACCTGTGTGGGAAGAATAGCATTGTAGATGAAGCTTCGAACTGTGTGTGAAGAAGCAAGTCAAGAAAGAACTCAAGTCAATCTGTGTGAATGGCCCAAAGATTCGGTCCCTATATCAATCTGCGTGAACGATACAGAGACAGGTTTAGTTATAGTCACGTAGTTGTGTACGTAGTGATTATAATAAATGTTTTACTCTTGTGTGGAGGACCAGTCGACATAGAGGGGTTTACCTCGAACCACTTTAAACTCTGTGTTATTTACCTTCTGCCTTTATTATTTTCTTTACTGTGATTTATACATGTATACATTGTAAAACCCTGTACGCACTAAGCAAACAGGAGAAAGCCTAGTTGTTGTATTTACAGCAACTCACTTAAACGAACTTCCACTACGCACTCACATTCGAAGACCGCACATCTTGTTGTACTCTTACTTTGCAAGTTGTATACTGTATACTTAGTGGCCAACAAGTGGTATCAGAGCGGTTGATTAAAAAAAATCAGTCGTATTTTTAACTGAATCAGAGCCAAAAATCACTTATTTTCTAAAATCAGTTTTTATCTTTCCCACTTTCTCTATGGATACCTCAATGATAAACAATGTTCCTATGTTTTCTATTAATGGATATGATGATTGGAGAATTAAGATAGAAGCTCATATTGCTTCCATGCATGAGGAGATGATATTTGTCATCTAAGATGGCCCCATAAAGATAATGAAGCTTAATCCTACCGCAAGGATAGAACGACAACCTCATGCTGAAATGCTTGAGAAGGAGCGCGAGCAATGGTCAACAGACGAGCGCAAGCGTTCGAACCTCGACAATGTTTCTAAGAGGGCGATGTTTGTCACTCTTGACAAAGTCACATTCTCGAACGTAAAGAGCTGTAAGAGAGCAAAAGAAATCTGGGGGAAACTCAAGTGTAATATCCGTAATTTCGATTTCGGGTAATTTTTCTGGCGTAAGCCCATCTTAGCGACTCGCTTCTGACCGTTTCATCATTCTGAGATTGATTAATTCTGAACTTTTTGTCATCCATGTTCGTTTTGGTGTCGTTTTGTTGAGTTCTCTGTTCTTAAGCGACTTTTCCGCACTTAAGTTCGACTTTTGCGAATCTCGTTTGAAACTATTGTTTCATGTTTTTCGTAAGTTCATTTAACATTGTTATACGTGTTGTGAGCTTCGGTTGGGTTATCTATTGCCGTATCGTGATTTTTCGGCCGTTTTATAATTTTTCAATGTTTTGGGTATTTGTTCCTACCTCTGATTTGTCGGAATTGCATGTTTTTTAGCGCTTTCATTCGTTTTTGAGAACCCTTCATTAGTGTTATGTCGCACCTTTCGAGTCGTTGCATTATGAGGTCGTTCGAATCGATCGGGCGTGAAGGAATCGTGCCGAATCTGACATTTTACTGTAATGGCCAGTAATTTACGTTCGTAATGGCCAGCATATTACGGCCGTATTGGACATGATGTTACGGCCGTAACAAGAGCCTGTATTTCAGGCAGCGGGCAATGTTTTTAGAGCAGTTTTGCTTTTTTCTTTCCTCACGCAACGGGCAGAGTCTTGAGGCGATTCCAGGGCGATTCTTCACGAGAATTCATCAATCTTTCATCCTACAACACTATCATCAAGGTCTTGGTGTTTACTAACAACATCAAATCCTTCTTTTTCCCTTTAAATCGAGCCAATCATCCTAGAACCCTATTTCAGGAATATTTAGGGGTTTGTCTTGATTTCGTGATTTTAATCCGAAATTGTTGTGTAAAACCCCCTAAATTCGATAACTTATCACATGTACAATGTATCAAATCATGATGTAATTTAATAATAGTTATTTTATGACATGATATAACCTACATCTATTTTATTTTATTTCACTCTTTGACTTTGTAATTTACTTAATAAACCAAATAATAAAAATTAAAATAGTGTGTTGATTCACCTATTGGGCTAATTGTCAACACCTAACTACATGTGGACTCACTAATGGACTCAACCCAACTCATTAAAAATTATAAGACTTGAAGTTATACTTCAAAGCCCAACTCAACTAATTAAATCCTTTACCATTTTAATATTACTCTTAATTTAACAAAAAAAAATATAAATATATATATATATATATACACACACACACACATTTGGGCGGCCATGAGAGAGTAGAAGAGTGGAGCTCTAGATTCTTCACTCATCACATGCAAGACTTGCATGAAATATCTTGACACATGTAACAAGTCTTCTACACATTACTCTTCCCAAACCCTCGTAACACCACCATTAAATACTACATACTAACCTAACCCTCTACACTTAAACCAACAACCAAAAAAATCTGCAATTTGAGAGTCTAAGAGAGAGAGAGGGCCGAACCAAGAGGAAGAAGAAGGAGGAGGAAGAAAATTTTCAACAAGAAATAGGTAATCTCATCCCTTATAAATATTTCCATAATTTCTTATGAAATCCTCCATAATCTAACCTTAATATTAATACATGAAAACATAATTCTCACCTTGGGGGTACATGTGGATCGGCCAAACCATATAGTAGTAGAGGAGAAGTCGTTTTCAAACTTTCAAGACTTAGAACCGACGATATCCGGCTAAATCGAGGTGGGTGAAAACTCTTTCAAACTTTAAAGTAGAAATCTATTCTTTTCTTGTGATGCATGTGTTAAATCTGAGGTATTTCAAGATTCTTTTGATATGATCTATGTTAAAATCTTCATATTATAATTTCATGTTATGATTTTATGTATAACTATGTGAAATTCGTTTTTCTTAAACATAATCATCAAATATTATGAAAAATATGAAAGTATGTACTAATATAAAATTCTTGTATAAATGCATATTTTTAAAGATGAATGTTATGGTTATAACAACATGCAATGTGATTTATTGAATTTAAACGACAACTGATTTGGTAGTCGGGTGCCAAATTTGTGATAACTTGAAAGTTAAATGTTTTCTTCTATGTGTTGTTGAAACACTACCAAAATCTAAAATCTTGTGTTATATGATTATATTATGATATATGGATAATTTATTTGCGGCCAAAATGGGACTTGAAACGAGTAAACGGAACTTTTGGGCATAAATTGTAATTTCTTAAAGTTTGAGGACTAAACTGAAAATTTCGAAAATACAACATTCTGGACCTTGGACAGTACATATTATACCATGTATAGGCTGTCCATAAAGTTTCAAGTGATTCGGAGTTCGATATCTAAACTTAATAGTCCAAATCGCAAATTTTAAATAATTTCGGGGTCAAAACGCAAAAATTCCAAACTTCTGGACCAGGTCCGAAATTTTCTGTAATTTTCACAAATCTGTAATTCCAGGTTCATCATAAGTCATCTCGTAAAATTTCGTTATATTCCGAGCTAAATTTATAGCCCTATATGCCTCGGAACGACTTCCTTAAGTTTTGGGGCAATATCGTAATTTCTGGAAATTTCAGTCCCGAAACTGGAAATTTCGGAATTTTCCTTAAATTTGGAGTCGAGGAATTATTTTTGGCTTCCTCATAAAATTTCATAACCATCCGATTTCGTTTCATACTCCAACACTTAGGTTTGAACCTAAGGGCAAAAACGTCCTTTCAAACTATTTACGAAACTCTCGTTTCGTTTCGTCGAACCTACCCATTTAATATATCTAATCTGAACCCATCAGACCGTTAGTAAATTATTGAGAATATTTTCGAGTTTATATACAAGTCCTATTCCGCATTACCGGGCCACAAATAAAATTAACCATATTCCATATTTAATCAAAAGACGCTATTAACCTCACTGACCGAACGTTTACGTGATACTTTTGAAACGCATCAAATTGATAACTGTGTCTGTCCGGGAACTAAGTGTAATACAAACAAAGTTCTACGGACGGGTCCGCCTCTAACTCTATCGGAACAAAGTGCCACGTCGACGGACGGGGGCCACCTCTTGAGTCCATATGAAACAGAGTGCCGACCTACAATCTGGGGGCCACCTCTTGAGCTGTAGGAGCCACCTCTAGAGTCCCAAATCATGTCGGGATGGTTAGACTGAGTCTTGGATCGAGCAGCGCGGCTGCGGTTCATGAACGAGGCTACCGTTGTTTCCTATTCCCATAACCGAGGAACGGAGTGTTCCGAGGGACCTGGGTCGTAGACTTAGGGTATAATCGCAATTATGGTGTGATCCGGGTATTGACCCACATCTAAGGACATACTGAGCCCAGCTAAGAGATAAGGAAGCACACGCTAAGTGTGAGAGCGAAGGCTCAGCATCTTGGGGCGACGGTCCAAATCTTGGGGCGACGGCCTATCTTGCTAGGAGTGATAAGGAGAGTTTAGAATCCAAAGTCCACATCGGCCGGATTCGAAACTGAATTGACCGATCGACTGATTGACTGACTGCTTGACTTGATATCCGTCCACGGGGACTGGATTATAATATTACAACTACACAATGATTATTGTTTATAAAATTTCGACATAATTGTAATTGTTCTCATTTTTTTATATAATTGATAAAATCATGCATCACTTAAAAATTTTCAAAAGAAAGAGCCACACTCGCACACGATCACCCACTCACTGAGACCTTTTGTCTCACCCCACCATTTTCCCTTTTAAACCAGAGAATGAGCAAACAGCAGAGGATGAGGAAGGCTTCGTGGAAGAGGCCGATTAGAAGAATGCCTTCAAGATTTAGGACTTTTGTTCTTAGAATTTCTGTTGTTATCCCAACATGTAATAGTTAGTTATGCTTCGTATTTAATTCGTTTGGTATTTTCCGCTGCAAACTTATGAACAGTGTAATTTCGATTATCAGCTTTGTCACAGCGAATCTTAGTACATCGGGCTAAGATGGTTGTTCGAAATGTTATCCAATCTTTATTTTGCTTCCGCTATTTATTATCGCATTTTGATTAATTGATCGACCGATGCATCGCACCCTCGTTCTTCCCGATGTTGGGGGCGTGACATGTTGATTCCTTTATTGTTATCTAGTCATGTTGATCATAACCCACGGTTTAGAATTTCATTTTCATGTTTTCATCGGGTCGATCCGCATTCTTGGCCGTTTTGGGGGAAACTCTTGAACTTTCGTCATTTTTTCATTTAATTCAGTGGATTTGGGTCGTGCTATGGAATTTGTTTTCATTGTTGTTATTGCCGTTCGTAGTTTATTGTCGTGGATTGGTGTTCAACGGAGTCGTCGGATTCGTAGTCGGTTCGTGTCGCCTCACTTTGTTCGATTCTCCGCGTTTGTGATGACTTGAGGCAAGTACCTTGTTCATACATTTCTTGTTTTGTGTATATGATGATTGGTGATCATCTTGATGTTTTTATTTGGTTGTTTGAAATGAAATTTCAATGGATTCGGTTTAGCCTCGTTAAAGGCTCTTTTTCAAAACCCATGTGTATTTTGCGACTGGTGTGTTTCCTAAATGATTAAGTGAATCCTATGGATATGTTTAGTGCTGATATTGTGCTTGATGATGCGTGTGTACATATATTACCTCATTTCGGTGCGTTGTGGTTTGACGTTATGTCGTGCTAAGTGTTTGATGCCTCTGGGTGAATTGTTTGGATATCCTTGTTGTACTGTGTTATGTGTGTGAATGTGTGGACATGGGCGGGGTGTATGGTGACACATAACTTGTGATCATGTGGTCAGGATGCAACAAGTGATTAATCCAACCGTGAGAGCCTAAGAAAAACTACGGTGACACATGGCTTGTGATCATGTGGTCAAGATGCAACAAGTGATTGATCTAACCGTGAGCGCCTAGGAATACCTATGGTGACACATGACTTGTGATCATCTGGTCAGGAGACAATAAGTGATTGATCCAACCGTGAGATGACGTGGCATGTGATCACGGTGTTATGTATATGATTTTGGATATGTTTTGCCAGGTCGAGTACCTTGGATGTGTTATCGAGATTTCATATCTTGGGTGGTTATGTTTTGTTGATTTTATGTCCATCGAGGACACGTAGTGTGGTTTGTGGACCCCCTGAATTATTGTTGGGTTTTATTTGAGAAAGTAAATCTTTGGGTTGTGACCCTTTTGGTTTACTTTGAAAGAGAAGGATTCGATAATCCTAAATTGCTTTCCGTTAAAACTCCCGAAGGTATTTTAAAACATCTTATAAAATTGTTTCCATTGAATTGTGATCTTTTGAATTTGAAAAGTTTTACTCAAACTCTTGCCTCAGGAAGTATTATTGTTATGTTTGAATCTTTAAGGATTCCTGGTTATTACTATTCTTGGAATATGAATTGTATGACTCGTATTGGCACTTTGTACTTGCACTAGCAAAATAGTGGAATTTTGCTAACCCCCGAGTAATCCAGGGGTGGATGTCTGTTTTGCATTCAAGCTTTCGGGAGCATAACACAGGGTTGGCATGAAGAATGATGAATGATGACCGGTACTAATCACATGAGGACCCGTACGATGTCGTAGGTTTAGTTGTACTTTATTTCCGCTGCAGTATCTTCCCCGTTGTATGGGAGTGTGTTGTATTTTGACCCCTGCGTGGTTATGTATTGAGATTGAGTTGTACGTATAAATTGAAAGACCAAATCGGTTACGTTGAGATGTTTGATTTTAGTTACCAGTCTAGTAGATCCTTGACGAAAGGGTCTACGGCGTGGAATATCCCTAAGTGGATTGGGGGCATTACATAAATGGTATCGGAGCTTTAGGTTGTGGAAACCTAGGCTTTCGGGTCAAGTTGTGTCTGTTGAGTCTTGTCTCGTTGGATTTTATCTGACTGAGTCATGTCGCGACCCGTCGTCTGAGTTTGTTGGTCCTGATTAGTATCGTGGGGCGATCATCATCTTCGTGCGACCTATGGATGTAAGTCTCCCTTCTTTGTGTTGTAACTCGTGTGACACGATCCACTTGTATGATTATTCGTTAAGTGATGGAATCTTCATGTAGATATTTGGTTTCGTGATATATGTTTATTTGACTCTCATATTTTGTTTATATGAGGAGTGGTGTCGCTGCCGATGTTTTCTTTTTTTTTTACTGCTGATTTAGTCCGCTGCTAATAATTTTCAAAATGATTTGCTCGTTTTGCAAGTATCTTGTGAACCTTTGTGCTTAATATAGAATCAAAATGTATATGTGTGTGATTTTCTCACTCTGGGAGAGTCTGACGAGGCCTCGGGGGAGTCCGTGACTTCATTCCGGATTCACGAGCTTGTTCGCTAGCTAGTTCGGAAGGGTCCTTAGAGGCCTCGAATGGAACCAGTGGCTCCTAGGTGACGCCTGTGCGGATTTGATTTATGATTATGGCCAGTTCGGGAGGGTCCTTAGAGGCCTCGAATGGGATCAATGGTTTTGCCCCGATCCTAGGCCGTTTTCAACTGTGATATTTGACTGTTTGTTTTCTGGGAAAAGACATGTCTGGTTTTGGATTTTGAAATGAATTGACGTATAAGCGAATGTCGATACATGTGAGTTTTGTGCATTCTGGCCTAATGGATTTTTTTTAAACCTTGAGTGTCTTATAGAATAAATTTCGAGACGTACTTTTAAAATGGATTATTCTCTCGCGATATTCTAAAGGTGCCTACTAGTGCCACTATATGTTTCAAAATTATTCCACTTTTGTAACACCTCGAGATAATCAGAATAATTACAGCACCGTAAACCCTTTAAGTAAGGATTTACAAGGCTGATTAAAAGAAATGTGAATCTAAACCAACAATACCACCGAAATTCAAATTACAAAACCGGTTCCAACTGATCCATACAACCATATCGAAATGTTATTAAAAATACACGCGTACTTGAGTATTGAAAATGAACCAAGAAGACAAATCACAAAAAACAACGAACATTTAACATCACTGAGCCACTTCATCATCATGACGGTACTGTGGCTGCTTCCCCGCTCCTCAGCTACCTGAACATCAAAACAAATGTCCACCCCCGAAGGGGTTAGCAAAACAATGCTAGTACAAGTATCGGAACACACAAATATGCAACGATAATGCATAAAAACATACACAATACGGACTTCCGTTACCGGAATCCAACAATACGAATCCACAAGATTCAATCAACACAACATGGGTATTCCAACGATCCAGCGCCCTCAGCATAGATCCCAAGTTGATCCCGTCGGACCAACACGAGGTGGAAAAACCCGTCCAATGATCCAGTGCCCTCAGCCTTGATCCCAAGATGATCCCATCGGACCAACACAAGGTGGACATCCGATCTAGCGCCCTCAGCATAGATCGCTTGATCCCTTCGGATCATCACATAACACAACTATGCATATACATATGCAAGAAAATCGACATGTTCATCAATGTGAACGTACATTAAATCGATAGCAAATGTCATGACAATTTAATGAAATAATCTCATGTCAACAACACGAATAAACCATATGCATGATCAAATTCATCAATTATTCACAAACTTCCAAAATACGATACTTGCCCCAATAAATGGCGACAAGAATTTCTACTATCAATAGTCTTCAATCCGATTGGAGAATTCTCTTGGTCGGCTCACCGGAATGCAAACCTTCATCGAACAATAACATCGGTAAAACTAACGGTTCCGGATAATCGTTCAAATCATCAAATGAATCATCAAAAGGCATGATGCATCTATCATGGCGATGGACTATTCTGCCCTAACACAATTTGGTTGGACCGATACTATGCTATTCGTCCTTGCAATAGCTCAATGGAATACTTTCTAAGTTCCAACACAATTCCTTCGGTTGATTGTTACAACATAACATGGAATTTATCCTTGGAGGATTCTAATCATGTTCTATTATAACAAGATATCCGAACTTCGACGAATCATCATAAAGACTTGTTCACTAGTTTCAATATCCTCTCCTTCTACGAATAAATCCTTAAGTTCAATCCATTAATTCTTCACTGAAATGTTTGATCATAACATTCTCATGAACTAAGATAATCTTCGAAAACTAGATATGATTGGGTTTACCATCTCAAGATGCACTAATCAATAGTCTAATCACTAGAAGGTTTGCTCAATGATTACAACAACCAAGAGGAACCGAAAATAATTGAATTTAATCTTCTAAACCATGATGAAAGGCTTTTCCAGAAGATAACTGGTTCGGTCTACTCAAAACAGGTCCAAAACGTTACTAAGATCATGCTAAATTTGTTGGTAAAGGATCACATACCTCAATAAATTGATGAACAATGAAGAACTTGAATAAACTCTACCACCGGAAGCTTGAACACCAATCTACAAGGCCTAAGCTCCCCAAGAATCATCTCAGAAGATGATATCAAGGATAAGAGGTGATGAAAGATCTCCAGAACACGAAAAATCGGCCAAAGGAAAGGTGAGAAATGAAATAGGGTCGAGGTCTATAAATAGAATTCTGGGCATTACGTACGTTATGCAATTAACCTTACGTACGTAACAAACTTAACGTACGTTATACCCTAGCTTTAGCGTACGTAGTCGTCTGACCAGAATTCACTAGCCTAATTTCGCCATTTCCTTACGTACGTAATCACAAGGGTTTTACGTATGTAATATCCATGTCCTTAGCGTACTTAAAACATGCACCATAGCGTACGTAACACCTAGTCCAGGTTCACACGGAAATCACACGAATCTTCCCCGGCCCCTTCCTCGGCCCCCACACGCCAACCCTTATCCGATCCCAAGTTGACTTAGCTTACGTACGTTAAGAACATCATATAACGTACGTAATACTGCAGTCTTAGCGTACGTTATGGATGCCTGATAGCGTACGTTAACACGTGCAGAACCATACATGCAGAATGCTGGAGATACCAAAACGTAAGGATACGAAATACGGGAAACCAACCTCCGAATAATAACATCACAAAGTTGATTCTTACAAGATAGATACACAATAATTATCCGGGCATTACATACTACCCCTCTAAAAAGAAGTTTTGGCCCGAAACTTATATCACAAACAATTCCGGGTACCTCGACTTCTATCTTCTGTCTCCCAAGTTGCTTCTTCGACTCCATGCTGAGACCACTGAACTTTTACCAAGGAGATCGGTTTATTCCTCAATTGCTTGACTCGACTCTCAAGTATCTTGATTGGCTTCTCTTCGAAGGTGCCGTCATTAGCTATCTCGATCTCATCGAACTTAATGATATGACTGGGATCTGGTACATACTTCCGCAATTGGGATACGTGAAACACATTGTGAACGTGACTCGGCTATGGCGGTAAGGCCAACCTGTATGCTAAATCCCCAACTCTCTCGAGGATCTCAAATGGTCCGATATATCTCGGACTTAGCTTATCTTTCCTCCCAAAATGGAAAATTCCTCGTGTAGGAGACACCTTCAATAGTACGTGGTCCCCAATGTCGAACTCTAGCGGGCGACGACGCACTTCTGCATAAGACTTCTGTCGACTCTGGGCAGTCAACAGTCTTTCCCGAATCAAAGCTATCTTTTCTTGAGTCTGAACTATCAATTCCGGTTCTGTCCCAATCAAGTCCGAAGAATCATCCCAGCACAGGGGTGATCGGCATCTTCTCCCGTACAAAGCTTCAAATGGTGCCATCTTAATAGAAGTATGCCGACTATTGTTGTAGGTGAATTCAATCAACGGCAAGTGAACTTCCCGATCAGTTGACCAATCCAAAGCACAAGCTCTAAGCATGTCTTCTACTGTTTGTATAGTCCTTTTGGACTGACCATCCGTTTGAGGATGATAATCCGTGCTAAAGTTTAGCTCAGTCCCCAAAGCCCTATGAACTGCCTTCCAGAAGTACGACACGAAGCGACCATCTCGGTCTGAAATAATAGTCTTTGGCGTCCCATGCAATCTGACTATCTCTGCAATAAATACTCGTGCCAATTTCTCGGGTTCCCATGTGTCCTTAATTCCTAGGAAATGAGCCGACTTGGTTAGTAGATCAACTATAACCCAAATCATGTTCATTCCCGTCTTGGTCCTTGGCATATTGGTGATGAAATCCATCGAGATAACCTCCCACTTCCACTCAGGGATCGAAAGCGGCTTCAGCATTCCGGCAGGTCGTTGATGTTCAATCTTAACCTGCTGACAAGTCAAACACTTCGAAACGTATTCTGCTACATCCTTCTTCATATTTCCCCACCAGAAGTTTTGTTTTAGATCCTTATACATCTTACTGCTGCCCGGATGAATAGAATAGGGTGCGTTGTGGGCTTCCTTCAGAATTGTCTGCCTCAATACATCATCATTGGGAACGCAAAGTCGACACTGAAATCTCAGAACTCCATCATCTTGTATCACAAATCCTGGGGCCTTTCCTTTCTTTACTTCGTCACATAACCGAAGGATCAGAGAATCGTTCAACTGCTTAGATTTGATTTCCTCGACTAGTGACGAAGTCAGTTCCATCGCATATAGTTGCCCTTGGTTTCCTGGCGACCATACTTCAATCCCTTCGCGGATCAGTTCTCGTTGAATGCTGGTTTGGGACGTAAGTGCTTCCAACACTCGAAGAGAAATAGGTTTACGGCTCAATGCATCAGCTACTACGTTTGCTTTACCCGGATGATAGATAATTTCCAAGTCGTAATCCTTGATCAATTCTAGCCACCTTCTCTGCATCATGTGTAATTCTTTCTGACTAAAAATGTACTTTAGGCTTTTATGATCTGTAAAGATCTGACAACGAGTGCCGTATAAATAATGTCGCCAAATTTTCAAAGCAAAAACCACAGCTGCTAACTCTAGATCATGAGTCGGGTAATTAACTTCGTACGGTTTCAACTGTCGAGAGGCATAGGCAATCACCCTATCCTTTTGCATAAACACACATCCCAGACCCTGATTTGAAGCATCGTTGTATACCATGAATCCATCAGTTCCATCTGGTAATGCTAGTATAGGCGCTATCGTCAGTCTCCTCTTAAGATCATCAAAACTAGCCTGGCATTTCTCATTCCACGCGAACTTTTGAGTTTTCTGTAATAGCTGAGTGAGCGGACGAGCAATTTTGAAAAATCCCTCTACGAAACGGCGATAATATCCACCAAGTCCTAAGAAACTCCGGACTTCTTTCACATTATTTGGAGATTCCCACTCCAAGATTGCCTCGACTTTCTTCGGATCTACTTGGACTCCGTCAGATGATATCACATGCCCAAGGAAAGTCACTTCCTTAAGCCAGAACTCACATTTAGAAAGTTTCGCATACAACTGTTCATTCCTCAAGGTGCTCAGAACAATACGCAAATGCTCAGCATGTTCCTCGGGGTCTTTCGAATAGATCAAGATGTCATCAATGAAAACGACCACGAACTTATCTAAGTATTCTAAGAATACACGATTCATCAATTGCATAAATACCGCAGGAGCATTGGTAAGTCCGAATGGCATCACTACAAATTCATAATTCCCGTACTGGGATCTGAAAGCAGATTTCGGTATATCCGATTCCTTAATCCTCAGCTGATGATATCCTGATCGCAAGTGGATCTTAGAGAATACTCTTGCCTCTTGGAGTTGATCAAACAAGCGTTGATCCGAGGTATAGGATACTTGTTCTTGATCGTCACCTTGTTTAGCTCCTTGTAATCAATACATAATCGGAGGGATCCATCTTTCTTCCAGACAAAGAGAACGGGTGCCCCCAAGGAGAAACGCTAGGTTGAATGTAACCCTTCTGCAATAATTCCTCCAGTTGCTTCTGTAGTTCATACATCTCGGTTGGCGCCATGCGGTATGGTGCTATGGAAATAGGAGCGGCTCCAGGCTCTAATTCGATAGTGAACTCCACTTCTCTCTACGGAGGTATCCCAGGTAGTTCGTCAGGGAATACATCTGAGAATTCATTCACAACTGGAATAGATGAGAGCTCTACTCCTTCCACTTTCCTCATGGCATAACACCAAAGTCCATGACATCCCTGCTTCAGTAATTTCACTGCTTTCATCGCTTTGATCAATTTTCCCGAGCTTCCCGGTCTCCATCCTCTGAATAAGTGTTCAGATCCGTCATCAGCAATGATAGAAATGACTCTCTTTCGGTAATTCAGAATAGCTCCATAACGGTTGAGCCAATCGTCTCCGAGAATTAAATCGTCACCATGGATGTCAACTACAATAAGATTCGATGGCCAATATCTCCCCCTATAGACACTGGAAAATCTCTAGTTTCTAGGGTTCCCACAATTCTCTCTCCGCTCGGCAAACCCACAACATATGGTTCACAATCAAATAAACACGAGATTTTCAAACGATTAACACAGTTCAATGATATGAAAGAATGTGTAGCTACTGAATCGAATAAGACACTAACTGGTTGCAAAAGGATTTGAATCGTACCTGATGCAACAGCAGTGTTCTGATCGTCAGATTTCCTCATCTCGTAGAGGCGCGGAGGAACGGACCCAGCACTGGATGTCTCTCTCTTCCCAACATTCTGCTGCTGAAATCCACTCTGCTGCGTCTGGTTCACACTCATCTCCTTCGGAACTGGCGCTGGAGTGCGAGTACCAAATGATCTAGTCGCAACACCACAAAAAGCCACACGGTGCCCTTCTTGCCCACAATCGAAACAAGTCATAGAAGATGCGGGGCAATCACATCCAATATGCCCTGCTCGACCACAATTATAGCATTTATTTGATGCGTCCGAAACTACTGATGTTGTCCGGAACTTCTTTCCACCTCTAGAAGGATGTGGAGGTTTCCTAGATGAATAAAATGAAGATTGGCCCTTGCGGGGCCCACCACTCTTACTTTCCGAGAAGTTGCCGGACACTTTCTGCTTCTTTGCCTCCATCGATTTCTCCACCGCCGCCTCTTTCATGTCGTAGGCCAGCGCTTTGTCTTGATACTGTCGCAACGTAGTACACTCGAATCCGGACATGTACTGCTGAATCTCCGGCTTCATCCGCATATCGAAATGAAAAATCTTTTCTGCCTCCGTTCTGACCAAGTGTCGCACACAAGTCAGCTGATGGTTAAAAGTCTTGATTATGTCTGTCACAGATGCTTCCGAACTCTGTGGTGAGAAAAACTCTCGGATTTTTGCCTCTCTAACTGGACGAGGACAATACTGTGCTTCCATCATTAGTTTGAATTCCGTACAGTCAGCATTATGATTCTCGGGTCGAATAGCCTCCCACCAGTCAAAAGCCTCCCCAGTCAGAAAATACTGGACAATAGGAATTTTCCGGTCCTCGGGACAGTTAATCCCCGCAAATATCTTCTCTAACTCCTTCAGCCAATGATCCCAAGTGAGTGCCTCAGCAGAACCGTCAAATTTTGGCGGGTGCAATTTGACCACCTCAGTAAGCCATCTATCTCCCCGGTTATCCTCGTTATGCTGTTGTCCCATTGCCGTCTGCATGCAGTCAACTACCTGAGCGAACTGGTTTATCTGAGCCACCACCTGTTGAAGCACTCCCGGCATGTTAGGATTCACGTCGTCATTCGCAGATCCCTGCTGTCCTCCAGAATAGGAATCGGTTCGACTAGCCGATAATTCTGGAGTAGTTGCGGAATCCTTCTGTCTCATGTTACCACGTCCGCGTTCACAACTGTGTCCGCGTCCACGTCCTCCTCTCAACATACTGTAAACACAATTTCTCAATATCCAGGACAAAATTTTCAAAAATAAAGCCCGTCAATACTCACAAAACAGAAATTAAGTAAAACGGTAGTATAAGAGATTAGAGACTTACAACCACGGTTCACATGACGACTTTGGCTGAACAGTGATGTTACGAACGACCCGTACATCAAATAACGTAAATAGACCCAACTAAAACCCGACTGCCAAGATATCCATGAATCTTAGCTCCGATACCATATTCTGTAACACCCCGAGATAATCGGAATAATTACAGCGCCGTAAACCCTTTAAGTAAGGATTTACAAGGCTGATTAAAAGAAATGTGAATATAAACCAACAATACCACCGAAATTCAAATTACAAAACCGGTTCCAACTGATCCATTACAACCATATCGAAATGATATTAAAAATACACGCGTACTCGAGTACTGAAAATGAACCAAGAAGACAAATCACAAAAAACAACGAACATTTAACATCACTGAGCCACTTCATCGTCATGACGGTACTGTGGCCGCTTCCCCGCTCCTCGGCTACCTGAACATCAAAACAAATGTCCACCCCCGAAGGGGTTAGCAAAACAATGCTAGTACAAGTATCGGAACACACAAATATTGTTGCGATATTTCGTTAAACGCAAGTGCACGTTATCATAGACAAGTAATAAAGTGATGAGTGAGTATCGTTCCCACGAGGACTGAATCACTAAGTACCGATTTATATGTATTCTAATTTTATTTGAACAGTCAAAATTTGGGTTGCAATTAATGACTAATGAAAATCAATAATAAACAGAAAAACGATCGCTCGAAGAAAGAAAATCAAATGATGAATAAGTCTAGGATTGTGAATCCACCTTGGTTTATCCGAATTTACTCTCGATTATCTGAAGTTAATGATTTCCCCAATTTATTGAAGGCGAAGATTGCTAAAATACTCTACCACCTCTCCCGAGGTCAATAGATTTTTCTAAAGGCGAATAACGCACTCTATCCCTAGGTGAATTAATTCGACAATAGGCAAAAAGCACAAAATCCTCAAAAGGCCACGTAGTTCCTATGAGTATATTCCTATCTCACAAGATAAAACGGTTCTCACCAATAGTTCCTCACCAACTCTCCTCTCTAGATTCGAGTTGCGTAATTAAAACAATCCAATTATTGGCCACACAATTGAAAGCATTAAAAACGATTGGGAAAACTCAACAGAAAAGGGAATTATATAGATAATCAAAAGCAAATTCGTCAAAACTTTGGTTTCATCAAAATGCTAGAACAGGGTTTTAGCCTGACATGCTAAAGGATAAAAATACAAGATTAATGAATGAAAGCATTGAAATCAAACGCAGATGAAGACTCGGATTCCTCCGTTCTTCTGGCTTCCGCCCTTTGCTCTTGGTGTCTTCTCCTTCTTATGATCGATTCCTCTCTTCCGCGATAATCCTCTGTTCCCAGATTCTCCTCCATTATGACCTTAAACCCTTATTTATAACTCCCCAGCAGCCTCCAAAACGCGTCCGTGTGATTAGGTCGAGAACCGGCTTCAAAACGGCCCAAACCCGCGCAGAACGCACCAAAACCGCCCCGTGGGCCGCGGCTCACTTAATCTGTGCCGCGGCTCATGGCGCTCAGCGGATTGCCTGGGCGCTATTTTTTTCTTCTGGGCCGCGACTCAGCTTCTACGTGTCGTGGCTCACAGTACAGTCTGATTGCCTTCGTGTGCCGCGGCTCACTTGGTTTGTGCCGCGGCCCCGGGTCAAAATTTGCCGTTTTCGCCGGTTTTCATCGTTTTAGCTTCCGGACTCCAATTTCTTGCAAAACATAAAAGAATAGGGCATTAAAAGCTCATGTATGCAGATTTAATTATGAAAAGAATACAAAATAATGATAAATAAGCGTATAAAAATACGCCTAACAAATACCCCCAAACTTGAGCCTTTGCTTGTCCTCAAGCAAAAATAATCAATTTCAAACAAAAGAATATCGTGAATGAATGTGCAACACATAGTGCTCAACCTAATCAATACTACCCTGAAAATCTCAAAGAATAGTACAAGTACCGTAATAGTGAGTCACATCCAGGACACTGATTCCACAAAGTAACCAACTTCAGTCCTAATCAATTGTTCATGAAGAAAATCAAGCTCAAAGATTAACAAGCGTGAGTTTAACCGACCGTCAATATGAAGGGTTAAAAATAAACAAGCTAACTACTTGATCCACAGTCTAGTGGCCAAAATTTCAAGAGTTTCATCATCAAATATAACCCTCGGACAGTATTCCCTTATATACGATCAATAAATTGATTCGAGTTGACCACTAGGTTCGGATCTCGGGATGTTTCATCGGGATAATCCTAGGGTGGAATTCCATTCTCATGTGTTGGGGAACCGTTTGACGTAAAAGACACTCATGTGGCACATGGATGCTTCTAGTTACTAAGTTCCCCTCCACAGCGGAGAAACAACTAGAATAGCTATTCCCGCATGTCCGATTCAAGGTCGCTGTTTTACGCGAGAGTAAATAACGGGTCACGCGAATACCCCCGGTTACTAGGCTCCCCATCATCGGCACATGCGAAATCTCTAAACCACTAGTCTAATCAGGGTCGTCGTTTTACGCGAGAGTAAACAACGGGTCACGTGAATACCCCCAGTTACTAGACTTCCCTTCATAGAACAAATAATATCACGACTATTTGGGAAAAATTGTCCGATTCTAAACTCAATTTTAGTGCCCACACAACTCATGTTACTGGAAGACTAGCTAACCGAAAAATGTAACCAGACGTATCAACGGTGATTTGAAAACACGTATGTCTCCTCTCTTATCCGCTAAGATTTCTACAAAAACGAAAAAAAATTCGGACCTAGATGAATATTCAACAGAAACAGATATCACTGAATACAACTCAACTAAAACTCAACCGTTTCTTCAGAGAGAAATCAGTATCGTAACATCAGTTTTACACAAAAAGAAGCACGAAAAATTCACGACTGCACATAATATCACGACAAGCCAGGCTAAGAACAAAAAAAGATAACTAAAGTGCAAACGAATAAGTACAGCAATAATAATAGCAACAGAAAGTAAACCCCCCCAAACTTAGGACGTACATTGACCTCAATGGACAAAAAGAATAATATGCAATGAAAGAAAAAGGTCAAGTACTCCCCTATAGTCTGCTCACGAACTGGTGCCGGCGTCGTCCGGCGAGCCTGCACCTTTCTCGACTACACCATGCGGAATGTGAATGAATGAGCTTGCAACAACAAAGAGGAAATTAAGGATGAGCTCTCAAGTTTAAACATGATGTAAGGGTTCGGAGACAATATAATCCGATAAAACGATTCGTTGCATATAGTTTGAAAATGCTTGGCTTAACAATTTTTATTTGCTACAATTTATCAAACACTTGGTATGCACAAGTTAAAATGAAGAACAAAAATTTTAATGGCTAACTCAAATTCCCAAAAAATAATAACACAGGTATATAGCCATGATAAACGACGACTAACATCACCAATTCGTTCATAATCACAAATACCATCCCAATCAAATACCATATTCACCATATTCCAACTTCATTTTTGAGAAAACTTTGAAGAACAACTAGCAATATATAACTTCAATTCAATTTTCAAATCATGTATCAATTATGATTAAGAGATCGAGAATTACCTGACTTGGAATGTAGAATGCAAGAAGAAAGAGCAGAAAAAGATATCGGTCGATCGCTGTGCAAAGGAAAGGGAAGAAGTTTACCTGAATCCCATCCGATCGAGTATAAGAAGGGTACCTGGGGTTTCCTATTTGAGACGGGCGCTGCGGCACAACTTAAGTGAGCCGCGGCCCATAGTACAATCGGCTTGGGACTTTTTGTGATGTCTCCAGGTGCCGCGACTCAGAATACGAGTGCCGCGGCTCGGAATGTTAGTGTGCCGCGGCTCAGCACATATGTGCCGCGGCTCGTAGTACAGATCCCTGGGCATATCTGGTGCATCTGTTGTGCCACGGCTCAGAAGCAACGTGCCGCGGCTCAGCGAGCAAGTGTGCCGTGGCTCAGTAAGGTTGTGCCGCGGCACAGAGTACAGCAAGTTTAGCCTTCTTTTTCAACCTGTGTGTGCCGCAGCTCACAATCCTTGTGCCGCGGCCCAATGCTGATTTTTCCCAAAGGATAATTTCTGCACAGAATTTTCAACAGAAAACAACAAGAGCGTGAGAGATAAGCATGTCCAAGATAAAATGACGAAAAACAAAGATCCTAAAAATGCAAGAAAATACTAAAAAAAATAACAAAGCTACAACTAATGCTCGGGTTGCCTCCCGAGAAGCGCTAAGTTTATAGTCTTCCGCCAGACCTATTGAAAATCAGTTCGCTCTTCGCAAACACCATTTGAACTCCGCCCAATTCATCGAACCGTTAATATGTGTTTTAAAATTTTGACCATTGGACACCATTTCAAAATCTTTAACGATCCGACTTTCGGTTTGGACACCAAATGTTCTTTGCGAAAAGATTTTAACGAAAACACTTTTCCGAAGCACCAATTTTTCACATGACTTGGCGCCCGTTTGACCTCCGTCTTAATTTTCAACTCCACGAGCGAATTTAGGACAGATTGAGAATTTTCCGATTGTGGATGAAAGGATGTTAAAGATAGCATGTTCAAATGCCTAAGATATGCGACTTTCTCTTCATTCTTATTCGGCGTCGGGGCAGCTGAAATGGGTTCTGAATTTTTCGACCGATGATTCTTCCGGGGTGTGTCTTTTGCAACGGTATCCACACTTTTAATTTGCGAGCTCTTCTCAACACTACTTGGGCACGGAAAGGATTTAAACACTTGTAAAGTGACATGCTCGTCTTGAACCCGTAGAGTTAGTTCCCCTTTTTCCACGTCTATGAGAGTTCGACCGGTATCTAGGAATGGTCTTCCCAAAATAATTGGGATGTCTTGATCCTCGTCCATGTCAAGCACAATGAAATCGGCTGGAAAGATGAATTTATCAACCTTTACTAATACGTCCTCTATCACTCCCCTCGGATATGTGATGGATCTATAAGCTAATTATAAGGAGGCCATCGTAGGTTTCGCTTCCCCAATTCCTAGCTTCTTGAAAATAGACAGAGGCATGAGATTAACACTAGCACCGAGATCGCACAATGCCCTTTCAAAAGAGAGGTTCCCTATGGTGCACGGTATATTGAAGCTTCCCGGATCCTTCAATTTTGGTGGAAGCTTTTTATGAAGAATAGCGCTGCACTCCTCCGTCAATGCGACTGTCTCATACTCCTCGAGCTTTCTTTTGTTTGACAAAATTTCTTTCATGAATTTCATGTAACTCGGCATTTTCTCCAAGGCGTCGGCAAATGGGATGTTAATATGCAGTTTCTTGAAGACGTCTAGGAACTTAGAGAATTGTTTGTCCACCTTTTTCTGTTGTAATCGCTGCGGAAACGGGACGGGTGGTACATATGCCTTTGGATTGTCCGGAAACAGTATCGAGGGTCTCAAATATTGTGATTCCTCAGTCGCTTAATTTTTCTTCTCCTCATCCTCACTTCTCTTTTTGTTCTGCCCGGGCAGCTCGCACAATTCCTTCCCACTTCTCAAACCAATGGCATTGACACTCTCTCTGGGATTCATTTCAGTCGTACTTGGCAAGGTACCTTCCGGGCGGGCTGTTAATACATTAGCAATCTGGCCCAGTTGGACTTCCAAGTTGTGGATAGAAGCGGAATGGTTCTGCAAGGTCGCCTCCGTGCGGGCCATGAATTGACTCGTGTTCGCTGCCAATTTCGCCATTGCTTCTTCTAGAGAAATTTTTGGAGCAGGAGAAGGTTGTTGTTGGTGTTGAGCAAACTGAGGCTGGTTCGAGCTTTGTCCGTTCCTCCATGAGAAGTTAGGATGATTTCGCCATCCCGGATTATAAGTGTTGGAGTAACGATTATTCTGCCGGTTCCCGTTCCCCACGAACTGAGCTTGTTCCATCGACGGTTGCTCGAAAGGGTTTCCGACTTGGCATTCTGCGCTGGGATGAGATCCATTACACCAATTGCACGATTCAATGGTAGCGGGCGAAGGATCATGTGAAAAGGCTTGAAGTTGCTGCGTCAAGGCGGCGACTTGAGCTGATAATGTAGAGATCGGATCATTATTGGAGATTTCCATAACTCGTTTCGGGTTTACTCGTTCAGAAGGCTACTGATACGCATTTGCGGCCATTGCTTCCAATAAAGAGTGTGCCTCGGCCATCATTTTTCCCATCAATGCTCCTCCAGCGGCCGCATTGATGAGAGTGCGTGTAGAAGCACTCAATCCGTTGTAAAATGTTTGTATTTGGAGCCAATCTGGTAGGCCGTGGTGTGGGCATCTCCGTAATAAATCTTTTTATCACTCCCAAGCTTCGTGAAGCGACTCCATATCAAATTGCCCAAAGGTAGTGATTTCGTTCCGTAACCTCGCCGTCTTTGAAGGTGGGTAGAACTTAGCCAGGAAGGCTTGCGCTAATTCTGCCCATGTCGTGATCGAGCCCGGTGGTAAAGAGTTCAACCAAAATTTGGCTTTGTCCCTCAAAGAGAAAGGGAAAAGCCGTAGACGAATCGCATCATCGGTAACACCATTGTTTTTGAAGGTGTCACAAATCTCGAGAAAAGAGGCAATGTGTGCATTGGGGTCATCGTTCGGCAATCCACAAAACTGGCTAGCTTGCACCATCTGAATAATAGTCGGCTTGATTTCGAAGTTGTTGGCTTGGATTGTCGGACGCCGAATCCCCGAAAAGTTCGCATTTATTGTGGCATAGCATAATCGCGGAGTGCTAATGCCGGTTGAATTTGCTGAACGGGATTGTCTGCTTCGTGATTTCCCGTGTTATCGGCCATAGTGACTTTTGCTGTTAACTCTCGTTTCTCCTTCTTGCTTCTCCGAAGAGTACGCTAGAGTTCGGTATCCAAAGGTAGTAGGCCTTCATTACCGAATTTTCTCATGCACTAACCGGAAACTCCTGAAAGGAAAAACAAATAAATAAAGTTACATGAAAATAAAAAAAATGTTCAAACTAAGACTAGAAATACTGAAATCGATATTAGTAAAAAAATCAATCCCCGGCAACGGCGCCAAAAACTTGTTATTTCGTTAAACGCAAGTGCACGTTATCGTAGACAAGTAATAAAGTGATGAGTGAGTATCGTTCCCACGAGGACTGAATCACTAAGTACCGATTTATATGTATTCTAATTTTATTTGAACAGTCGAAATTTGGGTTGCAATTAATGACTAAAGAAAATCAATAATAAACAGAAAAACGATCGCTCGAAGAAAGAAAATCAAATGATGAATAAGTTTAGGATTGTGAATCCACCTTGGTTTATCCGAATTTACTCTCGATTATATGAAGTTAATGATTTCCCCAATTTATTGAAGGCAAAGATTGCTAAAATAATCTACCGCCTCTCCCGAGGTCAATAGATTTTTCTAAAGGCAAATAACGCACTCTATCCCTAGGTGAATTAATTCGACAATAAGCAAAAAGCACAAAATCCTCAAAAGGCCACGTAGTTCATATGAGTATATTCCTATCTCACAAGATAAAATGATTCTCACCAATAGTTCCTCACCAACTCTCCTCTCCCGATTCGAGTTGCGTAATTAAAACAATCCAATTATTGGCCAGACAACTGAAAGCATTAAAAACGATTGGGAAAACTCAACAGAAAAGGGAATTATATAGATAATCAAAAGCAAATTCGTCAAAACTTTGGTTTCACCAAAATCCTAGAACAGGGTTTTAGCCTGACATGCTAAAGGATAAAAATACAGAATTAATGAATGAAAGCATTGAAATCAAACGCAGATGAAGACTCGGATTCCTCCGTTCTTCTGGCTTCCGCCCTCTGCTCTTGGTGTCTTCTGCTTCTTATGATCGATTCATCTCTTCCGCGATAATCCTCTGATTCCCAGATTCTCCTCCATTATGACCTTAAACCCTTATTTATAACTCCCCAGCAGCCTCCAAAACGCGTCCGTGTGATTAGGTTGAGAACCGGCTTCAAAACGGCCCAAACCCGCGCAGAACACACCAAAACTGCCCCGTGGGCCGCGGCTCACTTAATCTGTGCCGCGGATCACGGCGCTCAGCGGATTGCCTGGGCGCTATTTTTTTCTTCTGGGCCGCGCCTCAGCTTCTACGTGCCGTGGCTCATAGTACAGTGCGATCGGTGCCTGCTGATTGCCTTCGTGTGCCGCGGCTCCCTTGGTTTTTTGCCGCGGCCCCGGTCCAAAATTTGCCGTTTTCGCCCATTTTCATCGTTTTAGCTTCCGGACTCCAATTTCTTGCAAAACATAAAAGAATAGGGCATTAAAAGCTCATTTATGCAGATTTAGTTTTGAAAAGAATACAAAATAATGATAATTAAGCGTATAAAAATACGCCTAACAAATATACAACGACAATGCATTAAAACATACACAATACGGACTTCCGTTACCGGAATCCAACAATACGAATCCATAAGATTCAATCAACACAATATGGGTATTCCAATGATCCAGCGCCATCAGCATAGATCCCAAGATGATCCCGTCGGACCAACACGAGGTGGAAAAACCCGTCCAATGATCCAGCACCCTCAGCCTAGATCCCAAGATGATCCCGTCGGACCAACACCAGGTGGACATACGATCCATCGCCCTCAGCATAGATCGCTTGATCCCTTCAGATCATCACATAACACAACTATGCATATACATATGCAAGAAAATCGACATGTTCATCAATATGAACGTACGTTAAATCGATAGCAAATATCATGACGATTTAATGAAATAATCTCATGTTAACAACACGAATAGACCACATGCATGTTCAAATTCATCAATTATTCACAAACTTCCAAAATACGATACTTGCCTCAACAAATGGCGACAAGAATTTCTACTATCAATAGTCTTCAATCCGATTGGAAAATTTTCACTTGGTCGGCTCACCGGAATGCAAACCTTCATCGAACAATAACGTCGGTAAAATTAACGGTTCCGGATAATCGTTCAAATCATCAAATGAATCATCAAAAGGCATGATGCATCTATCATGGTGATGGACTATTCTGCCCTAACACAATTTGGTTGGACCGATACTACGCTATTCGTCCTTGCAATAGCTCAATGGAATACTTTCTAAGTTCCAACACAATTCCTTCGGTTGATTGTTACAACATAACATGGAATTTATCCTAGGAGTATTCTATTCATGTTCTATTATAACAAGATATCCGAACTTCGATGAATCATCATAAAGACTTGTTCACTAGTTTCAATATCCTCTCCTTCTACGAATAAATCCTTAAGTTCCATCCATTAATTCTTCACTGAAATGTTTGATCATAATATTCTCATGAACTAAGATAATCTTCGAAAACTAGATATGATTGGGTTTACCATCTCAATATGCACTAATCAATAGTCTAATCACTAGAAGGTTTGCTCAACGATTACAACAACCAAGAGGAATCGAAAATAATTGAATTTAATCTTCTAAACCATGATGAAAGGCTCCTCAAGAAGATAACTGGTTCGGTCTACTCAAAACAGGTCCAAAACGTTACTAAGATCATGCTAAATTTGTTGGTGAAGGATCACATACCTCAATAAATTGATGAACAATGAAGAACTTGAATAAACTTTACCACCGGAAGCTTGAACACCAATCTACAAGGCCTAAGCTCCCCAAGAATCATCTCAGAAGATGATATGAGGAGATAAGAGGTGATGAAAGATCTCCAGAACACAAAAAATCGGCCAAAGGAAAGGTGAGAAATGAAATAGGATCGAGGTCTATAAATAGAATTCTGGGCATTACGTACGTTATGCAATTAACCTTACGTACGTAACAAACTTAACGTACATTATACCCTAGCTTTAGCGTACGTAGTCATCTGACCAGAATTCACTGGCCTGATTTCGCCATTTCCTTACGTACGTAATCACAAGGGTTTTACGTACGTAATATCCATGTCCTTAGCATACGTAAAACATGCACCATAGCGTACGTAAAACCTATGTCCAGGTTCACGCGGAAATCACACGAATCTTCCCCGGCACCTTCCTCGGCCCCCACACGCCGACCCTTATCTGATCCCAAGTTGACTTAGCTTACGTACGTTAAGAACATCATATAATGTACGTAATACTGCAGTCTTAGCATACGTTATGGACGCCTGATAGCGTACGTTAACACGTGCAAAACCATACATGCAGAATGCTGGAGATACCAAAACGTAAGGATACGAAATACGGGAAACCAACCTGCAAATAATAACATCACAAAGTTGATTCTTACAAGATAGATGCACAATAATTATCCGGGCATTACAACTTTGAGGACCAAAATATTTTGAGATATTCTCAGTAATTTAAAAACACATTGCTTAGACCCGAAGGTCGAATATTTTTGAAAGTTTTTAACTAAAAGAAAGATATCCTTGTTTTTTACCTAATGCAAAATGATTTTTCAAAATATCGATAACGATGTTCGTATTACATTTTTTTTGAAGTGGGATACTCAAGATCAACTTGTGTTTCCAAATTATTTTCAAAAAGGTGGTTTTCATTTTTAAAAACTATCATTTCCTATTACGGTCGGGGAATATGTGTGTGACGTTAGAATTGTCGTTAGGGTGTTGGCCCTCTGAGTTGTGATTGAATTGGTGGTGTGAGCGTTGGGTCGTTCGCCACACATTCTTTGTGTTAGCCCTTTGTGAGAGGTGTGATGATTAAAATGGTGGTGTTAGCGTAGAGTCGTTCGCCACGCATTCATTCTGTTAGCCCTCTGAGTTGTGATTGAATTGGTGGTGTGAGCGTTGAGTCATTCGCCATGCATTCATTATGTTAGCCCTCTGTGAGAGTTGTGATGATTGATATTAAATTTTTGTCGCTTCGTGGTGATTTGCGTGTTATCGCACCTGTGCGAGCTGTTTAAGCTTGGGTTTGTATGATTGTGCATATATGAATGTTTCATGATGTTTTGTAATTGTGTGCTGGTTATCGTTTGGGCCGTTAAAATCACCGAACGGATTCCGTCGTTGCTGTGATTTTGTGTATGTGTGTTGCCTTAGAATGGTAATCGCTGTATGTGATTGGTTTATGACTGCAACTTCCGTTTGTTGCAGTGGTAGTTTTTGTAATCGTGCAATTACCCAGAGTGGATATTTTGTCGTGTTGCTATTTGTTGCCTTACGTTGATATGTTGTGCTGAGTTGGCATCTTCGGTATGTTGTTTTGAGATGTTATGCTCCATTGTACCTAGCAGTTGTATATTCGGTGTGCCGAGGTGCTTTAACTGTAATGTGCCGGGACATGTACGTACAAATTGTCCTCCTCGCCAAAAACGTGTCACTAGTGTGGACTTGAGGGACACAGAATCCAATTTTGCGAGTTGGTTACCGTGTCTTCCGGGGCACGGACTTCAGCACAGATATCAGGATCGGCTCTGAGAGACCCTTGAAAGATGTTTATGTCGGTTGGTTATTGTGTTGTTACCTTACTTTCGTTGTTGTGAGTCTCGTAGACGTTACTTCTTTTAAAATAGGTTGAATGTAATACCCATATTATTTTTTACTTCTGCATTTTTTTCTTTTCTTTCTAAATTCTATCGACTCGCTCGTGTTCGTTGATACTTTCTGAACTTGTTCTATATTTTGTTTTTTATTATTCGAACGAGTTGTGATATTGTTTCGGACCAATCCGTTTATCGTTGTGATTTTTACGAGTTCGGTTCGCTTCTTGTGAACCTTGTTCGAAATTAACGTCTTTTATTTTCCTACAAGTTCTTTAATGTCTTGAGTTGAAGTGTGAACTTCGGAGTCATTGTTCGACCGATGTTATTCGATCGTTGTTGTTCGATCATTGTTGTTCGATCATTGTTGTTCGATCGTTGTTGTTCGATCATTGTTGTTCGATTGTTGTTGTTCGACCGTTGTTGTTCGATCATTGTTTTTCGATCGTTGTTGTTCGATCATTGTTTTTCAATCATGGTTGTCCGATTGTTGTTGCCTGATCTCTTACCGTGAAGAGTGGTCGTTCGCCGTTAGTCAGCTGTTTCGATTGGTGTCATTTCGGACACCGAGCCGTGTATTGCGGGATGGTAGTTGAGAGGTTTGGGGATCGAGTTTGCGTCTCTAGTCCAAAATGACACGGAGATGCCTAGTGTGGTTTTTGAGAATTTCTGCGTGGTCGGAGTTCTTCGTGGTTACCTTTGCGGATCGTTTTGTGTTTAATTTCTGTTTTTTCGACTGCGCGTGTTTTCTTGTAGCAGGTGCCTTTTGTTTCGTGATTGTGCTATCTGTTTGGTGATACTTGACACTTGTTGGTTTTATTATGTCTCTGCTTATGGCATTGTGATGGTTGTCGTCGAGCGTGATTTCACGCCGTATGTTCCTTTGTGTTGCTTGTAGCATTTCACCTTTGGGTGTGAGTTATTCGGTTCCTGTGTATCTCGTTGAGATATTCCTGGTGGGATGTTGCTCCTCCCTACTTATTTTAAGTTTCGGGACGAAACTTTTTTTAAGGAGGGTAGTATGTCATATCCGTAATTTCGATTTCCGGTAATTTTCTTTTTTTGGCGGAAGCCCATCTAAATGACTCGCTTATGACCGTTTCGTCATTTTTAGAATGATTAATTCGGTACTTTTTGTCATCCAAGTTCGTTTCGGTGTCGTTTTATTGAGTTCCGTGTTCTTAAGCGACTTTTCCGCACTTAAGTTCGATTCTTATAAATCTCGTTCGAAACTGTTGTTTCGTGTTTTATGTAAGTTCATTTAACTTTGTTATACGTGTTGTGAGCTTCGGTTGGGTTATCCATTGCCGTATCGTAATTTTTCGAACGTGTGGGCCGTTTTGTAATTTCCCAAAGTTTTGGGTTTTGTTTTAATACTCATTTTTACCTACCTATGAGTTGTCGGAATCACATGTTTGTTTAGCGCTTTCATTCTTTGTTGAGAACCCTTCATTAGTGTTATGTCGAACCTTTCGAGTCGTCGCATTTTGAGGTCGTTCGGAACTAATCGGGCAACAGAAGGAATCTGTTGCCAGAATGCAGCATGTTACGGCCGTAATGGCCAGCATATTACGGCCGTATTGGACATGATGTTACGGCCGTAACAAGAGCCTGTATTTCAGGCAGCAAGCAGTGCTTTTCAGAGCAGTTTTGCTCTTTTCTTTCCTCACGCGATGGGCAGAGTCTTGAGGCGATTACAGGGCGATTCTTCACGGGGATTCATCAATCTTTCATTCTACAACACTATCATCAAGGTCTTGGTGTTGATTAACAACATCAAATCATCTTTGTTCCCTTTAAATCGAGGTAATCATCCTAGAATCCTATTTCGGGAATATTTGGGGGTTTGTCTTGATTTCGTGATTTTAATCTGAAATTGTTGATTCTTTTGTCGTTATCTAGTCATGTTGATCATAACCCATGCTTTAGAAATTCGTTTTCATGTTTTCATCGGGTCGATTCGCGTTCTTGGACGTTTTGTGGGAAACCCTTAAACATTCGTTGTTTGTTCCTTTAATTCAGCGGCTTTGGGTCGTGCTATGGAATTCATTTTCATTGTTGTTATTCTCGTTCGTAGTTTATTGTCGCGGATTGGTGTTCAACGGAGTCGTCGGATTCGTAGTCGGTTCGTGTCACCTCACTTTGGTTGATTCTCCACATTTGTGATTACTTGAGGCAAGTACCTTGTTCATACATTTATTTTGTTTGTGGATATGATGATTGGTGATCGTCTTGATATTTTTGTTTGGTCATTTGAAATGAACTTTCAAAAGATTCAATTTAGCCTCGTTAAAGGCTCTCTTTCAAAACCCATTTGTATTTTGCGAATTGTGGTTTCGTAAATGATTAAGTGAATACTATGGATATGTTTGGTGTTTATGTTGCCCTTGATGATGCGTGTGTGCATATATTACCTCATTTCGGTGCGTTGTGGTTTGACGTTGTGTCGTGATAAGTGTTTGATGCCTCTGGGTGAATTGTTTGGATATCATTGTTGTACTGTGTTATTTGTGTGAATGTGTGGACATGGGCGGGGTCTACGGTGACACATGGCTTGTGATCATGTGGTCAGGATGCAACAAGTGTTTGATCCAACTGTAAGAGCCTAAGAAAAACTACGGTGACATATGGCTTGTGATCATGTGGTCAGGATGCAACAAGTGATTGATCCAACCGTGAGCGCCTAAGAATACCTACGGTGACACATGGCTTGTGATCATGTGGTCAGGAGACAACAAGTAATTAATCCAACCGTGAGATAACGTGGCATGTGATCACAGTGTAATGTATATGATTTTGGATGTGTTTTGCTAGGTCGAGTACCTTGGATGTGTTATCGAGATTTCATATCTTGGGTGGTTATGTTTTGTTGATTTTATGTCCGTCGAGGACACGTGGTGTGGGTTGTGGACCCCGTGAATTAATGTTGGGTTTTATTTGAGAAAGTAAATCTTTGGGCTGTGACCCCTTTTGGTTTTCTTTTAAAGAGAAGGATTCGATAATCCTAAATTGTTTTCCGTTAAAACTCCCGAAGGTACTTCAAAACATCTTATAAAATGGTTTCTCTTGAATTGTGATCTTTCGAATTTAGAAAGTTTTACTCGAACTCTTGCCTCGGGAAGTATTTTTTGTTATGTTTGAATTTTTTAGGATTTCTGGTTATTATTATTCTTGGAATATAAATTGTATGACTCGTATTGGCACTTTTTACTTGCACTAGCAAAATAGTGGAATTTTGCTAACTCACGAGTAATCGGGGGTGGATGTCTGTTTTGCATTCAGGTTTTGGGGAGCATAACGCATGGTTGGCATGAGTAATGATGAATGATGATCGGTACTAATCACATGAGGACCCATACGATGCTGTATTGGTTTAGTTATACTTTATATCCGCTGCTGTATTTTTCCCGTTGTACAGGAGTGTGTTGTATTTTGACCCCTGCGTGGGCATGTATTGAGATTGAGTTGTATGTATAAATTGAGAGACCAAATCGGTCGACTGGGCCTTAAAGTGATGTTGAGATGTATTTACCAGCCTGGTAGATCCTTTAGGAAAGGGTCTAAGGCGTGTAATATCCCTAAGTGGATTGGGGGTGTTACATCAAGATGATCTGTGAGGGAACTGGGCTCTCAAAAGAAAATAAGATTTCAAAACTCACTCAGCAATTTGAATCATTTGAAATGAAATCATCCGAAACTGTTGAGGAGCTTGACCTCAGATTTATGTCATTATCGCTGGATTTGAAGCATTGGGTAAAGTGTATACCCAAAAGGAGAAAAACTTGAAAATCTTTAGATCACTCCCAGCCCCATGGGACATTAAGACTACAACTATGCGTGTGTCATGTAATCTTAATGATACTTCAAATTTTGACCTCTTCTCTAACCTCAAAGCCTTTGAGTATGATATTTACAGGAGAGGGAAGGCCGAAGAGTCACCTGCTAAGACTACATCACAAGTTGTTGTATTAACAGGAGACATAGTCTGCCCAGCACATCCAAGTCTGCCCACAAGACTGCTGACAATGATGATGATATCCCGTCACAAGATGAAATGGCCCTTCTCATGCACAAATTCAAAAAGTTCATCAAACAGTTTGGAAAGACTCCCTACAAGCCCAAGCCTTTTCACAAGGTAAGTCCCAAATCTCCCTCTGGTGATTCTAACCTGCGTTACAACTGTAGGAAACTAGGACATATGCAAATAAATATCCGCACCCAAAAGTCCAAAAGTTGCCGGAAGTCGAGCAACAAGAAAAGTATGAAAGGAGGCGTGCTTGGAAAAACAAGCTCAAGGCCCTGATTGGCGAATCAGAAGCCTCGCGTGCATCAACCAAGACCGAGAAGTTTCTTCAAGCAGTCACTGATAGTGACTCGTCCGATGATGAGATCGAAGATAAAGCCTATTGTTGTCCACTAAGTATATAGAATACAGCTTGGAAAAGTGTTAGTACAACAAACTATATGATTTTCAAATAAGAGTGCGTAGCGGAAGTTCTTTAAAGTGAGTTGCTGTAAATACAGCAACTAGGTTTTTCTCTTGTTAACTTGTTGCGTACAGGGTATGCAATGTATACTTAAAAATAATCATAGTAATGAGAAACAGCAAATGCAGAAGGTAAATAACACAGTATTTAAAGTGGTTCGAGGTAAACCCCTCTACATCTACTGGTCCTCCACACAGGAGTGAAAACGTTTATTATAATCACTACGTACACAACTACGTGATTATAATAAAACATATCCTTGTATCGTTCACACGGATTGATACAAAGATTGTTGCTTTCGACCGTTCACATAGATTGGTTGATGGCGACTCTTGACTTGCTTCTTCACACAGTTGGAAGCTTCATCTGCAATGCTGATTCTTCACACACAGTTCAGAAGGAACAAGGCTTCTTTAGTCCACACAGGGCTGATGATTTTTTTAAGGTAAAATCACATGTTGAACAACAACTTGAATACTTGATGAGCTTGGGCTGATGATGTGTTGTTCAGGTTGAGCACTTATATATTTGTTCTCTCAAGAGTGGCAGTATGCTCGAAGAAATATGTTTGCTATTTGCAAGCTTTTTCATTTGATTCAATCGTATGAAGTTCTTAGCTTGTAATTCGTATTATGTTTGTTCTCTCGTGTGTTTGCAATGTCCTCTTGCATGGACTATTTATAACCTTCGAATAGATCCGTTATAAATATGTCCGTTGGCTAGGATGGTGAGCTGAAATCCATTCTGATTGGTTGATTGACTTACAAGAACAAGATTCGGATTTTGCTCCTTGTCTGAAGATCCTTGTCGGTTGGTATTTAAATACTCTATCCAGTCAGTATCTAAATACTTCTTTCAAATGGCGTCTTGACTTTAGTGAGTAAAGAAGATTCCGTTCCAACGGTCTTCAGTCCTGTTGGATAAGTGTTGAAGATCCCAACACTTTATGGCCTGTTTGTTGTATCCAACATGTTAAATTTATAATGCCGTAACTGTAGGTTCCGATGCTGTAGGATCTTTTAGTGCTGCTGTACGGAAGGTGTTGTATGAATATTTCCGGACAGCTTCCATACTTGGTGTTATCGACTCATGAACTTCTTGCTGTATGTTGGGCATTTTATCCTTTCGCTGTATGTTCGGCATTTGACATCTTGCTGCATGTTGGCACTTATCCAAACAAGGTACATGATTGTTTATCCCAACAATTTACCCCTTTTTGATAATGCCAAAACTCTTTATTGATGATGCCAAAATATCTTTGATAGGAAAGGCTTTCTTCTTGATCTTCTGTCGAATGTTCTGGTCTTCAGCACTTAGAAAAACGTGAACTACACGCAGGAAAGTTCTAAAATGATAGCATCTAACAGGGAAGTGTATTACAACTTAGACTTTTGATTAGCGCGCAGGCACAATCTTACAGTGTAGTCTAGTGTTGAATACAACTTAACCTATGAACTATTCGCAGACAAGTTCTTACAGCTTTATACTTAACAAGTTTTTACTTGTTTGTTTGCAGCAATTAAATTGATTTCGTAATCAAACAGTAACACAGTAGTAAATTGCAAGTTGTAATCTTTCAAGATCAAATATGAGTTTTATTTTATAACATTGAGGATTACATGATTTTAATTGAAAATTGCAAAAAAAAATATAACTAGGCATACAAGCTATTTCCTGTATTATTCATGCCTCCAAGGCCTTCGGTGAGGATCATTATCCATTCCTCTCCACCAGTTCAATAAGGAGTCATTGCCTCGATTTTGATAAATCACTCTTCCTTCAGAGGATTTGTCGAAGGCAAGAATCCACTCTTCGAGGGGGGTGACCCGTTCGCCTTTTCTGTGCTTAGACTTCATTTGTAGTTGCAAGGGGAGCAGGCCTTGCTCGAGCATCCTTGCAAACTCTTCTGCGGATTCCATCAGGGTTTTGAATTTGTTGAACATTGCAGACTCCCTGATGAGACATACAAAGTATCTCAACAACTCGTTCTTCCTCCAGCTCTTCACTTCTTCGGGAGTTGGCTGATGGTTAGCAGGCAATTTGATTTCAGTCGTTCTTTGCACAGTATTTTTCCATGGAAACTTGGGATCGTGGAACTCAGTACAAGAACCAGTTACCCTGTATCCATGTTCCGGTGAGGCTAGGCGGCCTATTTCGGCAGTGATGCTTTCTTCCAATATAGCATCAAATTCTCTCTCATTCTCCAATCTTCAGTGCCTTGCAGCTTCTCTCGACTCTTCCCCTTTTTTGGCTTCATCAAGTGAGGAGACCTTAGCATCAATGCTCTCCAGGAGCTTCATCGCGTTGTCCTGTTTGGTCTCTAGGATTAAGATCTTGGAAACCAAGGAACTGAGTAGCACTGACACGTCGTCAATCTTAGCATCGTGGCCTATTAGTTTGGAGTCGGTCACTAGAAGGGCGGATACAGTCTTTGCTTCTGAGATATGGAGCTTTGCCTGCTCATCTCTGAGAATTTCTTCCTAGCATTTTTGTAGTTGATAGAGGGCTTGGTTTAATGCACTCGGCAGAATGCATAATGCCTCTTCCACCTTAGTAATTTCACGCTTCAAGCCAGTCATCTCGTCCATGGGAGTTCCATGAAGCCAATCAAGTTGTTTGACAACATTGCAAAGGGCGTCGACAACAGCCTATAGAAACACTGTTTGGCGACCAAGGGCATGCAGTTGCTCTATGTTCTCTTCTGTGCGTGGAGAGATGGGGTGCACAAGATTTTTTTCAGCTCCATTTAGCTATCGCATAGCCACATGATTGCGCGACTGGTGTGATCTATCCTCAGGTAGGAAACTGTCATCGGATTCCACTATTGGAGGTGATGCAGGGGTATCAGTTGTAGGCATGGCTGATGGTTGGTCGGCCTGTTCGGACTCAGTGACAGGGTGACTCATTCCTCCTATTTTGGATGTGCTTCTGTAGACAAAGGTACAGGAGGGACTGAATCCTCATGTTACCTCTCAGCATCTGCCTACTCAGGCAGAGGGACTTATTCCTCGTGCGGGATGGCGTGGGCATGATCTTCTTCAGCAGTGATAGGCTCATACGCCTGTGCTGAAACTGTCGATTCTTCAGCGACAGGAGGGACTGATTCATCCTTGTCTTGGTCAGTTTCTTGCTGTTGGGGAGGGGACTGCTGTTGGCTTGAGGTCCCCTGTCCTTGTTGGTTTTGCATTCGTGAGAATTCCTATTCTCTAGCTTTTTGACGGCTTATTCTCAAACCTGCCTGAAAGGCATCGTCGTCATCACCTGAGTCGTGATCTAATTTGGGCCTAATAGGAACAGTGTCTTCGGATTTGGATTTTCCTTTCAATCGAGGTTGAGATTTCTCTAGAAAATAGCTCGAGATCAGCTCCTGACAAAAGTTGTTGTCCTATTGAATAAGGACTTCGATGTTATGGCAATCGGTCACCTCCAGAAAAAATTGTTCTTCTTCCTTCCACTCGCTCCAGATGTACAGGGTTTCATACGGTGCGACCCTGTAGGTATTCCACTGAACAAAGCGTTCAAAATCCTGTTCAATCTATACTGACAGCAAAGTGTTAATGATTAGAGTATCGGGGGAGGGGCTGCATACAATACATGGGTCTACTGTAGGCACAGGTTCCTAGATAGGTATGGGAGCTTGTTTCGGAGATGGATCCAGAATAGAGGTTGGTACCCTAATAGGATATAGATCCCTACGGGTGTGGGTTCCAATGCAAGAGATGCAGCTTTTGGCTCCAAAGGGGCAGCCGACTCGCCAGATCCTTCTTTGTTGGAAAATAGCTGACTATCCGTCGTTGCCGCCAAAGGCTCGGGATCTACTGTATGAACAGTAGTAGCTATTTCTTCCGCAGGGGTTGCACCTTGTGGGTGTTGTACAGCGGGTTGCGTTGTAGCTTTGGCTTTGGAAGCCTTCTTCTGTTTCTTCTTCGACTTCTCGATAGCAAAAGGAGTTTTGCTGTGAGATGATCTCTTTCTCTTCTTTGATTTCTCCTCACTCCCGGACCTTTGAGTGGTGTCCCTGGGATCATTAGAAAGAGGCAGATTCTGGGCAAAGGGTCTCGACCCAATTAGTCCGCCACTATTGTATACGGAGGGCTTGCTTCCTCCGATGTATTTGAGTTGGCCAATCTTCTTGGCTTCTTTCGATTGCGGCACACCGCTTTTGGTGAGGATGTTGTTGATGATGAGGCCAAATGACTTCTTCTGGGTAGCAATCTTAGAAGCCTCTTCCTGTAGCCTCTTCAGGATGATTTGACACCAGTTGACTTTTTCACCAGACATGATGGCGACCATCATTCTGAATCGTAGGTTGGTGCACATTTTGAATGTGCCGATCCTGTTTTCAACAACACGATAGCAAAAATCATGTAAGTACACAAATGGCAAGCAAAAACTCTTTTTGTGGCAGGATGCATGAACATTTATGTTCGAAGCAGCGCCAGTAAATAATCCCCAATAAGCGGTGAGGATATCTTGGGACCCAAAGGTGTTAGGCCATCAGATGGCATCATGTACATATTCTGCAGTAGATCTCGATCAATGTAAATCTGAACTCCACGGACGGTGGCAGAAATGTCAGAAACGTCTCCTCCTATTTTCAGAGAGAAGAAACGAACAGAGGCGTCGAGATAAAATTCTTCGACGATTTGCTCATCATAGAGCTCAGCAGTACGGCTTCCAAGGTGATAGAGGCATTGCTGACGGATTCTTGAAATGATGATTTCCATGGCATCAACGTCATCGTTTTAGACACGAACACATTCTAGCACGACGGATCTAGCAAAGATTCGCCCAACGATGATGGTGTCTCTCTTCTTAAGGGATGGAGATGATGTCTGTGAAGATGCCATTATGATTACTGAAGAAAAGATGAGTGAAATGGCAAAGAAAGGGCAGTACAATGCAGTAAACAATATAGGCTGTTTGCTCAAGAACTCGTTTAATTGCAGAAAGCATAAAGAGTCGAAGGGAGCATGTAACAGTCGTTTTATAGTGGGCGGGGAAGATTAGGGTTTACAAACAGTGAACGGTGAGATTTAAGGGATGGGAACCATCAATTTAAATAAACGAACAGGATGAATCGGGCGTAACTAGTACATCTTATCCATCCAATTTTGAAATGATAACCGGTCCCACTACTAACATTTCGATTTCCCTCATTACCCGAAATGGCTGTTTGAGATAATTAATTAATTGAAAAATCACGGCGTTTGAGATAAACTGTCCATATGTCGTGTAAAGCTTTAAATGCAAAGACGTTTGAATGTTAAAACAGGGCACGTGGACTTAAAACTATTTTAAAGTGAATAAAAATATTAATATAACATTAATTGATGTCCTGTAGTATTTACTGTATCCGCGAAAATACAGCGTTCCCCCCTTAAAAGGTACATACGGGATTCAATTCTTACAGCAATTTTTGGATTAACACTGTATTCATGGATCATACTGTATTCCCCCTTAATTACTGCACATGTCAGCTGTAGGATAAATTCATGTCTTCTTATTCCTACAGTGTTGTCGTACTGTGTGAGTGTACAGTTAATTAACGGTGGATACTGTATTCTTGGGTCTTCGAGCATTCGCCCTTATTGATGAGTAAAAGCATAAAAACTTACATGGAGTCGGGCTGTAGCATTCCCAATTTGTCGAAGCATACAGAATCTGGCTGTGCTGAGAAGTTTGGTAAAGATGTTGTCTAACTGAATATCTATATGAATTTTCTCAAGCCAAATATCCTTGTTCTCAACATGATTCTAAATGATGTGATGCTTCATATAGATATGCTTAGTACGCGAGTGTAATACAGGATTGTGCGTTATTACAATTGCACTCCTGCTATCGCACATAATTGGAGTTTTCTTGGCAATGATTCCATAGTCTGACAGTTGTTGTTGCATCCAAAGGATCTGCATACAGCAACTACCAGCAGCGTAGTATTCCGATTCAGCTGTGGAAAGTGAGTTTGCCAATTGTTTCTTATTAAACCACGACATAAGTCTAGGTCCAAAAAAGTGACAAGTATCGCTTCTACTCTTCCTATGTAGCTTGCAACCTCCAAGATCCGAGTCGTTATAGTAACCACATCGAATCCACCTTCATTAGGATACCATAGTACAACATCGACTATTCTTTTGAAGTACTTTAGGGTTCGTTTGGCTGTTGTGAAGTGTGATTCTTTGGATTCTACTCGATACCAAGCACACACTCCTATAGTAAACTAGATATCGGGAATGCTAGCTATTAAGTACAGGAGTGAGCCAAGTAGCTTCCTGTAGAGTGATTGCTCAACCGGCTTTCCAGCTTCGTTAGCACTAATTTGCACGGAAGTGCTCATGGGGGTTGACGAGGATTTGGAATTATTCATTCCAAACTTGTTGAGAAGCTCCTTGTTGTACTTCTCTTGGTTGATAAAGATTTCTGTAGGCAACTGCTTTACCTGCAATCCCAGCAAATAACTAAGTTCCCCCATCATACTCATTTCAAATCTGCTTTGCATGAGATGGGAGAACATTTGACACAAAGCAAGGTTAGTTGAACCAAATATAATATCATCTAATATATTTGAACCATAAGGAGGTCATCACCTTCCTGTATCTTAAACAAGTTCTTGTACACAGCACCTTTCTCGAATCCATTATTGGTGAGGTACAGGAACTGAGTTTCATACCACGCCCTAGGTGCTTGATTAAGTCCATATAGTGCTTTCCGTAGCCTGTATACTAGGTCTCTGCCTTCTGTGTTGACAAACCCTGGTGTTTGTTCAACATAGACTTCTTCGGCGAGGTCTCCATTCAGGAATGCGCTCTTGACATCCATTTGATATACAATAAAGCTCTTATGGGCGGCAAAGCCTAGAAATATCCTAATGGCTTATAGTCTAGCTACAGGGGCAAATGTTTCATCGTAGTCTATGCATTCTTTCTGTTTCTAGCCTTGTGCGACTAGAGAGGATTTATTTCTGATAACAAGTCCGTTCTCATCCTTCTTGTTTCTAAATACCCATTTAGTTCCAATTACGGCTTTGTGCTCAGGTCTGGGTACTAGATACTATACGTTGTTTCGTTCGAAACCATTAAGCTCTTTTTCCAGAGATGTAATCCAGTGAGAATTGTCTAGAGCTTCTTTAGTAGAAACAGGTTCGGATTAGGCTAAGAATACAGCAACAGTGCACATATTAAATCTTCTAAGTTCAGCTTGAGATTTCCATACAGGAAATGGAGATTTCTAAGATTCGTGTTCTTCTTGTGCACATAGTACATTCCCTTATGTACTCTGTATTCTCCTACGAGTAGATACTCTAGCATCAATGTTTCCTATGATAAACTCCTGGTGGGTGATCTCTCAACCATCTTCTGTCGGGTTCTAGTTCGGCGTCCCGTACTGTATCTTGAGTTGCTGTAGTTTCAGCTTCAGCTTGTACAACATCAGCTTCAACTACCTCTATTCTTACTGCTGCGGGGTTGATTTCTAAGTCAACGGCAGGCTCTTTTGGAGTTGGAGGGTCATTAATGGAGAGTTGTTGGATATTCTGAGTAAGATCTTTTACTTTTGTAGGGTCATGATGAGGTTCGTCGAACACTACATGTACTAATTCCTCGACTGTCAGCATCCGTTTGTTAAAGATCCTGAAAGCTTTACTCACAGAGAAATATCCTACAAATATCCCTTCATCCGAGTTTTCATCGAATGTTCTAAGTTGATCCTTCCCGTTGTTCAAAACATAATATATGCATCCGAATATGTGAAAGTACGAAAAACTGATGGAGTTTTGTTGTTCCATACCTCATATGCTATTTTGTTGTGATGCTTGTTGATGATACAACGGTTTTGTGTATAGCACGCTGTATTTGTTGCTTCACCCTAGAAATGCTGCGGCAACTTGCTTGCGGCAATCATGCTCCTTGTTGCTTCCTTGAGCATCCTGTTCTTTCACTTGGAAACACCGTTTTGTTGAGGTGTGCGGGCAACTGAGTATTCGTGTTGTATCCCATTTTGAACAGTATTGCTTTATAAAGCGGTTAGTGAATTAAGTACCTATGTCATAACGAATGGACACGATACTCAACTCTTTCTCATTCTGAAGCTTTCTCAGGTGCTCGGGCAACTTTGATGTGGTTTCCTTTTTCTTTCTCAGGACGATTGTCCAAGCGTACCTCGAATAGTCATCAACAATAACGAGATGGTATTTCTTACCTCCCAAACATACCGGGTCGACAGGACTGTAGAGATCCATGTGTAGCATTTCTAGAACTCTATGAGTAGATAGGTAGGATTTGCTTTTCAGGGTGGTCTTGATTTGGTTGCCTTTCTGAAAGGGTCGACAGACGCTGTTTTTTGGAATGAAAAGTCGGAGCTTGTCTAGTGAGCTTGTTGATCGTCTTGAAATTGACGTGAGACATCCTCTTATGCCATAACCAGCTTAGATCTGCAGTGCCTTTGGAAACAAAACAAGGAATTGTGGAGCTCGTAGGCATCCAGTCAGCAATATACATGTTACCTGATCTGGTTCCTGTGAGCATAACTTCTTTGGTCAGAATGTTCTTTACTCTACAATGATCTATATAGAATTTCACTGAGAACTGTTTGTCACAGAACTGGCTAATACTAAGTAGATTATACTGTAAGCCTTCAACATGCGCAACATCGGTGACTTTGAATTTTTCTACAAGTATGGTTCCCTTCCCTCTTGTTCTTCCTTTGGATTTATCACTGAAGCACACTTTTGGACCGCAACCTTCTACATAATCTGATAGCTTGCTTCTATCTCCTGTCATGTGCCGAGAACATCCACTGTCGAAGTACCAGATGTCCTTCTCTTTGATGTCCTGTAAGCAAAGAAATTAAGTAGATTTAGGTCCCCTTTTATGTTGGGTCCATGGATGTTAGTGCCTTTAGGTTTCCAGGTTTGCCTAACAGCAATTGGCTTGTTGTAGGTTACTTTAGGTCCGTTCTTCCGATATCTACGTGGGACAGGCACGTATTCGCTGTAACCTTGATAATTATTATGCATGTAAATTCAGGGTTATTATTATTAATCCAGTATAAATGCCGTCTCGGAATTGGAGCCATTTTCTTCGGCCTTACAGCTTGCCTCCTGGGTCTCAAGTTGGATTCCCAAAGTTGTTTCTGATATTGTGTGGCGACCTGCTTTCTCGATGGAAAACGAGGCTTCTGTATCCAATATCTAGGCGTGCTGTACTGTTGGAAGTACTATTACGCGGGCCGTTGATATTTGTGTACAACCTTCTTTCTGAATGGTTGTTGGTGCATTTGATATGCTCGGGGAGCATGCTGTAGGTTATGCCTTATAGGTCTGGGTGGCTGGGTATTTCGCTGTCTGTGATATGAGTTTGGTGGCGGAATGGCCGCCTTTTCTATACGCGGTGCAAGAGGTACCTTGATAGGACTTGGGGTCTCCTCGGGTACAGAAATGGGTTCTACACCCCTAACAAACACAGTACTAGTTTTCCCTTTATTGGAGAATGTGGTGTATCCTAAGCCACTTTTATCATGAGCGTGTTACCCAGTACTTGGAATTTCTTGCATCCTTTTAGATGATTTCTCGAAAGATTTCAAGATGGTCACAAGTTCTCCTTCTCGTTTCTCGAGAGTTTTTACTTTGGCTTCGAGAAGAACGAAATCATTTGTCTTGCTATCACAATGAGACTTGGCCTCATTTAGTTTGTGAGCAAGTTGATGATTGCTCTCCATGAGTTTTTCAACTGTGATCTTGCTGTTTTCGCAATCAACTGACATATTTTTGTAACTATTTCTTAGCAAGTCATTTTCATCTTTCAGCTCTATGTTAGAAATTTCGAGCTGTATGTTTTCTCGTTTTAATGTCTCATGGGCCTTTTGAATGTTTTTAAATTCACTTATCATATTTTCGAAAGTATGAGATGCATTAATGGGAATGTTGGATGTTGAGCTTACCTCATCATCGCTATCCTCATCGTCTTCGATATCTTTAGCCATAAAGCACATGTATGATTTATCTTTGAGCTCATAATCAGACGAGTCACTGTCAGTAACTGCCTGAAGACATTCCTCGGTCTTGGTTTAAGAGGGTGAGGCTTCTGATTCGCTGATCAGGGCCTTGAGCTTGTTCTTCCAAGCATTCCTTCTTTCATCTTTTTCTTGTTGTTCGGCTTTCAGAAACTTTTGGACTTTATAATGCAGATATTTATTCGCATAATGTCCCAGTTTCCTACAATTATAACATAGGTTAGAATCACCAGATGGGGAAGATTCTTAATTAACCTTGTTAAAAGGCTTGGGCCTGTATGCAGTCTTTCCAGACTGTTTGATGAATTTCTTAAATTTGTGCATGAGTAGGGCCATTTCATCTTGTGACAGGATATCATCGTCACTTTTAGCATTTTTGTAGGCTGATTTGGAGGTGTTGGGCATGATGTGTCTCCTGTTAGATACAGCGGCTAATGATGTAGTCCTAGCAGGTGACTCTTCGGCCTTCTCTCTCCTGTCAATGTCATACTTGAAAGCTTTTATGTCAGAGAAGAGGTCAAAATTGGATATGTCATTGAGGTTACATGACACACACATAGTTGTGGTTTTTATGTCCCATCGTGCAGGGAGAGATCTAAAAATTTTTAAGTTCTTCTCCTTTTGGGTATAAAGTTTGCCCAATGCTTCAAGTTCACCGATAATGCCAGTGATTCTGAGGTCAAGTTCCTCAAGAGTTCCAGATGGTTTCATTTCAAACGATTCAAATTGCTGATTGAGTTTTGAAATTTTATTTTCTTTTGAGAGCTCATTTCCCTCACAAATCATCTTGAGTTTATCCCAGATTTCCTTGGCTGTCTTACAGCTCTTTACCTTTAAGAATGTGCCTTTGTCAAGAGTGACAAATAGCGCATTCGTAGCTACGTTGTCGAGGTTGGCGCGCTTGCACTCGTCGGTTGTCCATTGCTCACGCTTATTCTCGAGCATCTTTGCATGGGGTTGTCCTTCTATCCTTGCGGCAGGACTAACCTTCATAATCTTTATGGGGCCAGCTTGAATGACAAAAATAATTTCTTCGTATATGGCTGCAAGATGTGCTTACATCCCGATTCTCCAATCATCAAATTCGTTAATTAAGAACATAGGAACCTTATTGATCATTGTGGTATCCATATATGAGAATAGGAAATGGAAATACTGTTTTCAACAAAAATGTGGATTTTAGGATCTGATTCGGTTAAAAATACGATTGATTATTTTTAGAATCAACCGCTCTGATACCACTTGTTGGCCACTAAGTATACAGAATACAGCTTGAAAAAATGTTAGTACAACAAGCTGTATGATTTTCAAATAAGAGTGCGTAGCGGAAGTTCTTTAACGTGAGTTGCTGTAAATACAGCAACTAGGTTTTTCTCCTATTAGCTTGGTGCGTACAGGGTATGCAATGTATACTTAAAAATAATCACAGTAATGACAAACAGTAAATGCAGAAGGTAAATAACACTGTATTTAAAGTGGTTCGAGGTAAAATCCTCTACGTCCATTGGTCCTCCACAAAGGAGTGAAAATATTTATTATAATCACTACGTACACAACTACGTGACTATAATCAAACCTATCCTTGTATCATTCACACAGATTGATTCAAAGGTTGTTGCTTTCAACCGTTCACATAGATTGGTTGATGGCGTCTTTTGACTTGCTTCTTCACACACAGTTGGAAGCTTCATCTACAATGCCTATTCTTCACACAGTTCAGAAAGAGCAAGGCTTCTTCAGTCCACACAGGGCTGATGATTTTCTTAAGGTAAAATCACAGGTTGAACAACAACTTGAATACTTTGTGAGCTTGGGCTGGTGATGTGTTGTTCAGGTTGAGCACTTATATATTTCTTCTCTCAAGAGTGGCAGTATGCTCGAAGAAATATGTTTGCTCTTTGCAAGTTTTTTCATTTGATTCAATAGTATGAAGTTCTTAGCTTGTAATTCATATCTCTCGTGTGTTTGCAATGTCCTCTTGCATGTACTATTTATAACCTTGGAATACACCCGTTATAAATATGTCTGTTGGCTGGGTTAGTGAGCTAAAATCTATTCTGATTGGTTGATTGACTTTCAAGAACAAGATCTGGATTTTGCTCCTTGTCTGAAGATCCTTGTCGGTTGGTATTTAAATACACTATCCAGTCAGTATTTAAATACTTCTTTCAAATGGCGTGTTGACTTTAGTGAGTAAAGAAGATTCCGTTCCAACGGTCTTCAGTCTTGTTGGATAAGTGTTGAAGATCCTAACACTTTATGGCCTGTTTGCTGTATCCAACATGTTGCATTTATAATGTTGTAGTTGTAGGTTCCAATGTTGTAGGATCTCTTAGTGCTGCTGTATGGAAGGTGCTGTATGAATGTTTCCGGACAACTTTCATACTTGGTGTTATCGACTCATGAACTTCTTGCTGTATGTTGGGAAATTTATCCTTTGATGTATGTTCGGCATTTGTCATCTTGCTGCATGTTGGCACTTATCAAAACAAGGAACATGATTATTTATCCCAACACCTGTATGTGCTTTATGGCCAAAGAAATAGAGGACGACGAAGACAGTGATGATGAGGTAAGATTAACATCAACTACTCCTGTAAATGCATCTCATACCTTTGAAAACATGATGAATGAATTTAAAAACATTCAAAAGGCCCATGAGACATTGAAATGACAAAACATACAGCTCGTAATTTCTAACTTAGAGCTGAAAGAAGAAAATGACTTGTTGAAAATTAACTATGAAAATATATCCATCGATTGTGAAAATAGCAAAGTCACACTTGAAACACTTACGGAGAGCAATAATCAACTTAACCACGATCTAAATGAGACTAAGTCTCATAATGAGAGCAAGATAAATGATTTCTCTTTACTCGAATCCAAAGTGAAAACTCTTGAGAAACGAGAAGGAGCATTAGAGACAATCTTGAAATCATTCGAGAAATCCTCCAAACAAATGGAAGAAATTCTAAGCACCGGGAAACATGCTCATGATAAAAGTGTCTTAGGATACAATTCATTCTCCAACAAAGGGAAAACTAGTACGGTCTTCGTAAGGGGTGTGGAACCCATTCCTGTACCTGAAGAGACCCCGAGTCCCGTAAAGGTAACAGTTGCCCCGCGTAAAGAAAAGGCTACAATTCCGCCACCATGTTCATATCGAAGACAGTGGAAACCTCAGTCTTCCAAACCTGTAAGGTGTAACCAACAACATGCTCCCCGATCAAATCAGAAGTGCCAACATCCATTCAGAAAGAAGGATGTATCTAAATATCAAAGGCTTGCATAGCGTACTTCCAACAGTACAGGGCTCCTCGATATTAGATACAGGAGCCCCGTTATCCAGAAAGAAAGTAGGTCGCCATGCAATATCAGCAACAGCTTTGGAATCCTACTGGAGACCCAAGAGGCAAGTTGTAAGGCCTAAGAAAATAGCTCCACCTCCGGGATGGAATTTGTATTGTAATAATAATAATAACCCTCGATTTTACATGCATAATAATCTATGTTACAGTGACTACGTACTTACCCCACGTAGACATCACAAAAATGGATCAAAAGTAACCTACAGCAAACCAATTGCTGTCAGGCAAATTTGGGTACCAAAAGGCACTAACATTCAAGGACCCAACATTCAAAGGGGACCTAAATCTACTTAATTTGGTTGCCTATGGGACATTAAAGAGAAGGATATCTGGTACTTTGACAGCGAATATTCTCCGCACATGATAGGAGAAATCAGCAAGCTGTCAGATTATGTAGAAGGCCGCGGTCCAAAAGTGCGCTTCGGGGACAAGTCTTAAGGAAGAACAAGAGGGAAGGAAACCTTCTTGTAGGAAAGTTCAAAGTCACTGATGTAGCCTATGTTGAAGGCTTACAGTACAATCTACTTAGTATTAGCCATTTCTGTGACAAACAGTTCTCGGTGAAATTCTATATAGATCACTTTAGAGTCAAGAACATTTTGACCAAAGAAGTGCTCACAAGAAGCAGGTCAGGTAATATATATTGCTGACTGTAAGCCTACGAGCTCCACTATTCCTTGTTTTGTTGCCAAAGGCACTGCAGATCAAAAATGGATATGGCACAAGAGTATGTCTCACATCAACTTCAAGCCGATCAACAAACTCGCCATACAAGGAATGGTTATAGGTTTGCCTGATGTGTCATTCCAAAAAGACAGTGTGTGCGGACAATGTTAGAAAGGCAAATAAATCAAAACCACCCTCAGAAGCAAATCATACCTGTCCACTCACACAGTTCTGGATATACAACATATGGATCTCTACGGTCCTGTAGAACCTATAAGTTTGAGAGGTAAGAAATATTGTCTAGTTATTGTTGATGATTATTCCAGGTATGCTTGGACAATCTTTTTGAGCAAGAAGAAAGAAACCACAACAAAGCTACCCGAGCACCTGATAAAACTTCAGAATGATAAAGGGTTGAGAATCGTGTCCATTCATTCTGACAGGAGTACTGAATTCACTAACCACTTTATAGAAAAATATTGTTCGGACAATGGAATACAACACGAATACTCATCAACCCAGACTCCTCAACAAAATGGTGCTGCCGAGCGAAAGAACAGAACGCTCAAGGAAGCAACAAGAACTATGATCATGGCAAGCAAGATGCCACAGTTATGGGGCAAAGCAACAAATACAGCGTGCTATACACAAAACCGCTGTATTATCAACAAACATCACAAAAAAAGCATACGATGTATGGAACAACAAAACTCCGTTGGTTTCATATTTTCACATATTTGGATGCCGATGGTATGTTATGTATAATGGAAAAGATCAACTCAAGACTTTTGATGAGAAGTCGGATGAAGGGATATTTGCAAGATATTCCTCTGTCAGCAAGGCTTTCAGAGTCTTTAACAAAAGGAAGCTGACAATCGAGGAATCTATCAATATAGTGTTCGATGAACCTCACCATGATCCTATAGGAGTAGAAGATCTAACTCAGAATATCTAAACACTTTCCATTAATGACTCTCCAACTCCAATAGAGCCTGTCGTAGACTTACAGATCAACCCCGCAGCTGTAAGATCAGAAGTAATTGAAGCTGATGCTATACAAGCTGAAGCTGAAACGACAGCACCTCAAGATACAGTATGGGATGCCGAACTAGAACTCGACAGAAGATGGATAAGAGATCACCCATAGGAGTTAATTATAGGAAACATTGATACTGGAGTAACTACCCGCAGGAGAATACAGAGTACACAAGGAACTATACTGTATGTGCAAGAAGAACCTGAGTCTGAGAAATCTCCATTTCCTGTATGGAAATCTCAAGCAGAACTTAGGAGATTGGCCATGTACACTTTAGCTGTATTCTTAGCTCAATCCGAACCTATTTCTACAAAAAAAGCTCTGAATAACTCTCTCTAGATCACTTCTATGGAAGAAGAGCTTAATGGTTTCGAAAGAAAAAATCTATGGTATCCAGTACACAGACCTGAGCATCAAGCTGTAATTGGAACCAAATGGGTATTTAGGAACAAGAAGGATGAAAATGGACTAGTTATTAGGAATAAATCCCGTCTAGTCGTGCAAGGCTACAGACAGGAAGAAGGCATAGACTACGATGAAACATTTGCCCCTGTAGCCAGACTAGAAGCCATCAGGATATTTTTAGCATTTGCTGCCCATAAGAGCTTCATTGCATACAAAATGGACGTTAAGAGCGCATTCCTGAAAGGAGACCACGCCGAAGAAGTCTATGTTGAGCAACCACCAGGGTTTGTCAACACTTAAGGCGGAGACCTTGTATACAGACTATGGGAAGCCCTGTATGGACTTAAGCAAGCACCTAGAGTGTGGTATGAAATCATGTCTCTATACTTTACCAATAACAAATTTGAGAAAGGTGCTGTGGACAAGACTCTATTTAAGATATAGGAAGGTGACGACCTGTTAATGGTTGAAATATATATAGATGATATTATATTTGGTTCCACTAACTTTGCTTTATGTCAAAGGTTCGCTCATCTCATGCAAATTAAATTTGAAATGAGTATGATGGGGGAACTTAGTTATTTTCTAGGATTGCAGGTAAAGTAGTTGCCTACAGGAATCTTCATCAACCAAGAGAAGTACATCGAGGAGCTACTCAATAAGTTTGGGATGAGTAACTCCAAATCATCGTCAACACCTTGATCAATCACTATACAAGAAGCTAATATGCTCACTCCTGTACCTAACAGCTAGCAGACCCGATATCCAGTTTGCTGTACGAGTGTGTGCTCGGTATCAAGTAGCACCTAAAGAATCACACTTCACAACAGCCAAACGAATCCTTAAGTACGTCAAAGGAACAGTTGATACAGGACTATGGTATCCTAAGGAAGGTGGATTCGATTTGGTTGGCTACAGCGACTCGGATCTCGATGGCTGCAAGCTAGATAGGAAGAGTACAAACGGTACTTGTCACTTTATTGGACCTAGACTTGTGTCCTGGTTCATTAAGAAGCAATTGGCTAACTCACTTTCTACAGCTGAGTCGGAATACTATGCCGCTGGAAGTTGCTATATGCAGATTCTCTGGATGCAAGAACAGTTGTGAGATTATGGAATCATTGCCAAAAAACACCGATCGTGTGCGATAGCATGAGTGCAATTGCAATAACGCACAATCTTGTATTGCACTCGCGAACTAAGCATATTGATATGAATCATCACTTCATCCGGAATCATGTTGAGAATAAAGATGTTCGGATCAAGAAAGTTCATAAAAATATCCAGTTAGCCGACATCTTTACAAAACATCTCAGCACAACCAGATTCTGTATGCTTCGACAAGAATTAGGAATGCTACAGCCTGGCTCCCTGTAAGTATTTATGCTTTTACTCATCAATTGAGGGGGAATGCTGTAAGATCCAAGAATACAGTATCCACCATTAATTAATTGTACACTCAGATAGTCAGACAACACTGTAGGACAAAGACGGCATGAAACCTTCCTACAGCTGACGTGTGCATTAATTAAGGAGGAATACAGTACGACCCATGAATACAATATTAATCCAAACATTGCTGTAAGAATTGAATCCTGTATGTACCTTTTAAGGGGGAATGCTGTATTATTTGCGAATACGGTACATACACTATGGGACGTCAATTAATATAATACTATTATTTCTATTCATATTGAAAATAGTTTTAGTCTACGTGCCCTATTTCAAAATTCAAACATTTTATTATTTAATGCTTTACACAACATCTAGACGTCAATATCTTAAACACCACGATATTAATGATTTCTAAACCATCATTTCGTGCAATAAGGGAGTACGAACTGTCAGAAGTGGTACCGGTTGTCATTTTCAAAAACAGATGGATAAGGTGTACCAGTTACTCTAAGTTCATCATGTTCGTTCTTTTAAAAGACGGTTCCCATCCCTTAAGTCTGACCGTTCACTGTATGTAACCCTAATCCTCCATGCACACGATGAAAGGATTGTACATTGCTCCCTTTGACTCTTTACGCTTTGTGAAAAATTAAACGAGTCCAAACCAAACAGCCTACATACTCTGCAAATTTTCTGCACTCTTTTTCTTTGTTTCTTCAAATCCTCTCTTTACGAAACAATGGCAAATTCACGGACTTCATCTTGATCTCTGAAGAAGAAGGAATCCATCATCGATGGGCGAATCTTCGCCAGATCCATCATTATGGAGAGTGTCAATCTTGAAACTGAAGACACTGATGGTATGGAAAGAGTTTTTCCATAATCAAACAACAAGGCTAATACCGCCTTGGAAGTCAGCACATTGAGCTCTATGATGATCGCGTAGTTGAATAATTTTACCTGGACACCTCCATCAAGTTATTTTCCCATAAATAGGACGTGATGTCTCTGACATCACAGCTACTGTTCGCGGAATCGAAGTTTCGGTGAACAAGGAGCTTCTACAAAACTTGTTTAGACTGTCGTCTGATGGTTTGATAATGGAGGAACTCGAGTCATTCGGGTCAGATGAACTGTTGACAGCCTATTGAGGGCTATTCACAGGTGACGGGTCCGACAAGAATGTCCACCCGTCTTGCCACAAGAAAAGTTCTGCATATCATATGTATTCTTCATGATTTCTGTTGCCGGGTTGTTGAAAACTGGATTGGAGCATTTGAGATGTGAACTAACCTTTGCTTTAGGATGATGGTGGCCATCATGTCCGGCAAACGAGTTAACTGGTGCCAAGTTATTCTGAAGAGGTTACAGGAAGAGTCCACCAAGCCGGTCGCATAGAAGAAACACTTCGGCCTCATCCTTAACTACATCCTAACTCAATGTGGTGTGCCGCAGTCTAGAGGTGCCAAGAAGATCGGCCCTGGCAAATTCATAGGTGGGAGCAAGCCCACTGTATTCAACAGAGCCGGTCTATTCTCAAACTGGCCTCATACCCGGACTATGCCTATTTCTGATGATCCCAGGAATGTAATAATCAAGGTTGTGCGTGAGGAGAAGAAGAAGAGGAAAATAAGTATCTCTGACAGCAAGTCACCTGAGGCTGCAGAGAAGGCAAAGAAGAAGCTCAAAAAAGCTTCCAAAACCAAGCATACAACGGCTATAGCGGCCACTGTAGATGTCCCAACGAGTCAACCCGTCGTTCAAACCCCAAATGGTGTAACCCCTGCGGGTGAAATAGTTGCTGCAAAAACTGCAAATCCCGAGCTAGTGGAGTCTATGACGGATGATCAACTATTTGGTAAGTTGGAAGGCACTGGCGAATCGGTGCCTATTCAGAGCCAAGAGCCGCCTCTCCTTTAAGGGAACCCATACCCATATAGGATCTCTCTCCCATCAGGGTGTCATCCCTGTTAGGGATCCATCTCCCATCAGGGTACCAACCCCTGTTAGGACCCCCTCTCTAATACAGGCTACCACACCTGTTGCAGATCCCATCCCTATAGTAGACCCAACTACTGTAAGAAGTCCCCCCCCACCCACCCAACAGTACTCATCAATGAAACTCTTCTCCAATAACAAATTGATCATGCCTTTGAGCGCTTTGTATCTTGGAAAAACTACAGGGTCGCCCCTTACGACATCTTGTACGACTGGGTAGAGTGGAAAGAACAAGAAAATTTCATTTTTGAGGTGATGGATACCCAGAACACTGAAGTACTATTTCAATGGGATAATAACTTTCGTTGTGAACTGATTTCAAAATTCTATCTTGAAAAAGAACAGGCTCGATTAAAAGGAAAATCCAAATCCAATGACAAGACTCTCTCTGATGGCCATCAGTCCGATCCGGACTCAGATGCCGATGACGACGCTCTTTAGGTCGGTCTGAGGATCAGCCACAAAGAAGCAAGGGAAGGAGAAATTGCTAGAATGTAAGGCCAACAGGGTCAGGGGACCTCAAACATAGATAAGTCCCCCATCCCTCAACAGGAAGCCGCTCAGGACAAACAGGAGGAATTAGTCCCTCTTATACAGCAAGAAGTTCCTGATCACGGAGACAAGCCTCTCTCTGACCAAGAAGAAGAACTCGCGCCATCCGACAATAGGAATCAGTCCCTCTGCCGGAGCAGGCGGAAGGTGAGAGTCAATAGGAGAATTCAATCCTTCCTGTACGCCCGACTACAGAAAATCAAACAGCTCAGGAGGAATCAGTCCCTCCTGTTCCTGAGACTGCACAACCTTCTGAAGCACCTGCTTTCGAAGCACCTGCCGCTGACGAGCCTGCGCAAGATGCCCCTACATCTCCCATCTCCATAAGCTCGAAGTTAGATTCCGATGATGGATTCTTCCCGACAATAGAACACAACGCCCTTGTCACCATGTGGTTCTATGTCAACTCAAAGAGCCCGAGTATGAAAATCTAGCACACCCTAGCTCCCCACGCACTGAGGCCCAAATCGATAAACTCCATGCAATCGGCCGACAGACTGTATTCATGCAAGACGCAGTGAAGGCGTTGTACGATGTTGGAAAAGAGCTCGATTGGATGCAAGAGACAGCTCAGGATGAGCTCTGTGGCTTGAAGAATGCAATCTCTAACGTTGAGGATGCGTTCTGTCTAATGCCTAATGCATTATGGAAAGCACTCAGTCAACTACAGGTGTATGAGGAGAGACTCTTTAGGCAAGAACAGGAGAAGCTCAAAGTATCCGAAGCCAAGACTATCGCCGCCCTTCAGGAGATTGGACCCAGACTGTCAGGACATGACCAGAAAATTGATGACATGTCTCTGGTGCTCAGTACTCTTGTTGGCAAAATCACGAATATGGAGACCAAACAGGACAAAGCTAAGAAGATCCTAGAACGGATTGATACAAAGGTCACAGATCTTGATGATGCCAAAAAGGGGGAATAATACAGAGAGGCTGGTCGGCAATGGATAATATATATATATATATATATATATATATATATATATATATATATATATATAGAGAGAGAGAGAGAGAGAGAGAGAAATTGACGCTGCTCTTGAAGAAAGTGTCGCTGCTGCAATAGGCTGTCTGGCCTCGCCTGCAAGAGGATTCAAGGTATCTGGTTCTCGTTCGGAGTTTCATGATCCCAATGTTACCTGGAAGAACAACGTGCAAAGACCACCTTAGATTCGTTTGCCTTCTAACCGATAGTCTACAGCTGATGAAGTAAAGGACTGGAGGAAAAACGAACTGATGAGATACTTTGTTAAACTCATCAGGGAATCCACCATGTTGAATAGGTTCAAGACACTGGCGGAGGCTGTAGATGAATTTACAAGGCTGTTAGCAGAAGGATTGCTTCCCTTGAAAATTTCAATGATATCAAGGCACCGAAAAGTTGATCGGCTCACCCATCCAGATGACTGGATACTTGCTTTCAACCAATCCGCTAAAGGAAGAGCGATCTACAGGGATCGAGGCAAGGATTCATTTATCAATTGGTGGAAAGGAACCGATAATGATCCTGAGAGGAGACCTTGAAGGCATTCTCAGTACAGGAGTTAGCCTGTCTGAACCTTCTCACTGTATTTGTTTTTTATGCTAGAAATTGCAGTATGCATTTTATTTTATTTTGAGAACTTGTAATTTTTTTCAAATTATCAATAAAAATTCAATTTCTCTTGAAAGATTACAGCTCGTAATCTACGCTTACTATTTTTACTGTTTGATTACGAATTTATTTTATTTTTCAAGTATAAAACATGTTAAGCTTAAAGCTATAAGAACTTGTCTGCGAACAGTTCATAAGTTAAGTTGTATTCAACCTAGACAAACACTGTAAGATTGTGCCTGCGCGCTAATCATAAGTTTAAACTGGAATTCAACCTAGACAACACATCTGAAAAGCCTGATTAAAAAATGCTTTAAACTATTGTGAAATACACTTTGTTTATTCATAAAGTATTCATGGTTAAACCAACATTTATTGCTGATAGGACAACATTTAATGCAGCTGGAGAGAGACAAGTCTGAACATGCAGAAGAGCATTTAATGCGAAATCAAAAATAATGTCTGAAGCATTAAATGCGATCTGCATTAATTTAAATATTCAGCAAAACCGCCAATCAGAGACGTCAACATCCCACCAACCAACAACGGCTACATTTATAACGGATCCATTTCCCAAAAGTTATAAATACCTCCAAGCTGAGGACTCAACACATCTAATCAATTCAATATCGCGAAAGCTCTGACAATCTACTCTGACATTCTAAGCGATTATTAAGCAGTATATTTTGTGAGCATACATTGCACATTCAAGCGAAGAAATATACTAAATCCTCAATGAAGAATACCACAGCATACAACAATCATATTTCAAAGATCAAGCTGTTGTTCAGAGAATTCTACCTTCACCATTGAATAAAACCATCAGCCCCACGTGGATTGAAGATCTTTGCTTATTCGGACCTGTGTGGGAACAATAGCATTGTAGATGAAGCTTTGAACTGTGTGTGAAGAAGCAAGTGAAGAAAGAGCTCAAGACAATCTGTGTGAAATGTCCAAAGCTTCGGTCTCTGTATCAATCTGTGTGAACGATACAGAGACAAGTTTAGTTATAGTCACGTAGTTGTGCACGAAGTGATTATAATAAACGTTTTACTCTTGTGTGGAGGACCACTGGACGTAGAGGGGTTTACCTCGAACCACTTTAAACTCTGTGTTATTTGCCTTCTACCTTTATTGGGTTACTTTACTGTGATTTATATAAGTATACATTGCAAAACTCTGTACGCAGTAAGCAAACAAGAGAAATCCTAGTTGATGTATTTACAGCAACTCACTTAAATGAACTTCCACTACGCACTCACATTTGAAAACTGTACAGCTTGTTGTATTATTACTTTCCAAGCTGTATAGTGTATACTTAGAGGCCAACAACCTTTAATATGAACGTGTGGAATAAAATGTTCCAACAATATCCCCCCCTTTTGATGATGAGAAAACAACAATCCTTGATGGGGTTTACACGTTTGAAATTACAGCAAACAATATACAGATCAAATTTTTTGGCTTTGTCTATTTTGTTAGTTTTATTCTCCCCATCATTCCTTCTCCTTATCTTCTCATTATTATATCTCCCATTACTTCTTCTCCCCCTTTTCGCCATAAGCAAAAAGTACATATAAAAAAAACATTTTGACAAAATTAGGTAAATAGACGATATTTGGTATTATGGTTCCTTTTAGAATCCATATTTTTTTATCATGGTAGTTCGTCTTGGAATTTTACAATCAATAATATGATGCCCGATTTTCAAATATTTACCATAATTGAGTATTTTCAAATTTAAGGATTTATTTGATTCATTTTTATCACTTGTTTTGAATCATAATCCTTGTTTATTTAACAAAAATTTTTGAATCGATAGTAATTTTTGAAATTTGTCATCTCCACAAGAAAATTTATTCGTTAAAATTTTAAGTTCATTTTAAACTTTGAATAAATCATCTTTTAATTTATTCTCTCTTACTAAACAACGAGAATGATCATTTTCAATAATTTCCCATTTTCTCGAATATTGAAGATTTCATCTTCCAATAATTTATTTTTTATTTTGAGGATTTATTATCTTTTATTGAATTTTGAAAATCCGTATGTAATTGTTCGGAAGCATTAAAAAGTTCATCGTGAGACGAGGTACTTGCCTGGCTTTCTTCATCGTTGTCGTCATACGAACTCCTTTCCATGAGTGCGGGATTACTTTGAATATATTCTTCTTCATCTTCGTCACACCAGGTGGCTATTAACACTTCCTTTTTGGAAGTAGAGCCTCGATAGTTCTTCGCAAAGTGGCCGAGTTTTCCACAATTTCGATAGTTATTGTTGAACCTTTTTTGCTCTTTTCGAGCTTGTGGGTTGATATCTTTTCTTCTCCAGTTTAATAAGTTTTGATACTTATTGATGTTTTTGGCATAAAATGCCGATTCTTCATCCCTATCATCAATCGGGATAGCTTAATCATTATCCGTCATCCTTTTAGCTTTTAAATCTATGGATTTCTCCTTGGGTTTCGGCTTGGCATTTTGTGATTTAAGCACGATCTCTTAGTTTATTAATGAACCGACAAGGACGTTAAAATCAAGTGTGTTGAGATATTTCGGCTCCATGATAGCCTTGCCTGTCCCGTCCCATTCATGAGGTAGTGATGGTAATATTTCTTGACTTTTTCACTACTCGATAATGGTTTCCCGAAACAAGCTAGTCCATTTGTAATGACCAAAATTTGGTCGAGCATAATTATTATGGACTCATCATCTTTCATTATGAATAATTCATAGTCGTGGAGAAGCATATTGATCTTTGTCTCCTTGACTTGATTTGTTCCTTTGTGTGGCTTTACAATTGTGATGATCGTTATTCCAATCCTCATCACTATACTCTTCGAAACTTTTGAGAGAGCCGTTGGATTTTGAAGGAATTTTTGGACCAAGGAAAATTACCTTCCAAAGTTCGATATCATAAACTCGAATAAATATTGACATCTTCTTCTTCCATGTCATGAAGTCTGATCCATCAAAGAGTGGATGTCGTTTTAAGGTGAGGCCTTAAACATGAGCAAGTGTAAACGCCAGCAAATCTTTTTTTCCTTTAGATATTAAGCCGACTAATATAAGTGAACTGCTCCAATACCAATTGTTGAATTTGGAACCGCCACTTGAAGGGGTTTTAAATAGTGCGGTTAAGAGTATTGAACTCTTTTGCGATTGCGGAAGTGTAAATAAATGCGGAAATAAAATAACACATAGATTTATAGAGGTTCGGACAATATGCCTACGTCCTCTCTCCTTCACTATCTTTTTCTATAGGTTCAAGATAAACGTTTCTTCCTTGTCTTCGATCGGTCTGAGGTAAAACATTACAATATTATCTTCTATCGGTCCAAGATAAACCATTACAATCTTGTCTTTTTTCGGTCCAAGATAAACCATTTTTCCTTTACTATCGGATAAGGAAACAACCTTTCGAGATTTCTATCGGTACTAGGAAAACTTCACTTGGATTTAGATTATGATTCTAATAATGCCCGATCCACAATTCTACAATCCTTTCTTTTCTCTCATGTATGCTTGAGTGAATAAAACACTCGAACTCTTAGCAATTAAGCTCGACTACAACAATAATAATGTTTATAACGTATATCAGAAGTATAACAATTTGCTTGAAGTTGTTGTACTGATCAATTGCAAATACATTTGTATTTATAGGCTTTAGAGCCTAACTACACGTTACTCCATGTTCTTTCATAGTGTACACTATACACTTACCATAGTGTATGTTATGCTCTTTAGCGTACGTTAACCTTTCCCATGACATACGTTATATGTTGTTCAAATAAGTCCAATAGATTTTGCTTCTTCCCTTGCGTACGTTAACTCTAGTTTGTAACGTATGTTATAGTATCCTCAGATAGCCGCTAGATATGATGACCTACTAGATGACATCAGTGGCACATCAACAGTCTAATTTTGAATTCTGCTTCAAACGCTCATATTACGTTATGAAGCATATGTTGCGTACGTTATGTTATATACTTAGGGTTTGTTGCTTCACTTTGCTTGCATACGTTAAATATGATAACATGTCTAGTTCAGTTGGGTATGATGTTACGTACATTTGCTCTAATGCTTAACGTACGTAGCTATACTTTTGCTTTACTTCTTTGATTTTCTGTCCAGCGTCTTTGACTCTAGTTAATTACTTGTTGTTTTTCATTGTTCATCAACTTATCATCAAAATCCTTAATATGAATGTGTGGAATAAAATGTTCCAGCAATCTCTCCATTTTTGATGATGACAAAACAACAATCCTTGATGGGATTTATACCTGTAAAATTACAGCAAACAATATAGAGATCAAATTTTTCGGCTTTGTATGGTTTGTTAGTTTTCTTCTCCCCATCATTCCTTCTCCTCATCTTCTCATCATTATATCTCCCATTACTTCTTCTCCCCCCTTTTGTCATTAGCAAAAAGTACATATAAGAAAAACATTTTGACAAAATTAGGTAAACTCTCCCTGAAAAATAATCTCTCTCCGTGAAAATAATAACTCTCCCTCAGTTAAATACCAAATTGTTAGATAATTAATTTTGAATTTTGGGGTTCCAACCGACTCTTGGTCGTTTTTCATTGGCTAATAGACGATATTTGGTATTTGTAACACCCCCAAGATATTCAGGGTATATTACAGCGCCGTGGACCCCTACGTGGGACCCACCAGGCTAACTAATTTATACCGCTCGTCTAACCATCTCGGTTAGCGAGAAAACACACATCACCAAGATGCAATTTAAATAAAATGCCCGGTACAACCGGTGAACCAGACATCATCGAAAATCACACATAAAATTTAGTATACAATCCATCTTCCAAATTTAAAATGCGTACTCGTAAGTACTATCTATCAGTTTACAAGTTTGAAAACAAAGGTTTTAAAATGGACAACTGAAATAAAGCGACTGATTTGCACATGTCAACAACCCTGGCTAGCATCCTCGTACTACTCCAGTGCCCGCTTGACCGGCTGAACGCAACCTGAAATTCATAACACGAATTTCCCCATACGGGTCCCCAAAGTGGTTAGCAAGTAAGATAGTGCAAGTAATCAAGGCAAACCATTTGCTTACACATCTCATAGTACATGCATCAAATTGTTTCAAAATAAAATCAAGACATGTCTTTTCCGGAAAACAAACAGTCAATAATCACAGTTGGAAATCGCCTAGGACCGGGGCTAAACCACTGGTCCCATCCGAGGCCTATATGGACCCTGTTGGACTGGCTATACTTAAAAATCACGCACATGACTCGCCTAGGACCGGAGCTAAACCACTGGTCGTATCCGAGGCCTCTATGGACCCTCCTGGACTGGCAATCCAAACAAGCTCGTGAATCAGGAGCGAAATTACAGATTCCTCAGAGGCCCCATCGGACCCTCGCGTAGTGAGCAAATTACACACATATACATTACCATTTCATGTTAAGCATAAGGGTTTTACAAGAATACTTGCCTTGAGAATTTGACGACGAAATGAACGGAAAATCAACTACGCTTGCTAGGAACCGACAACCCCGAACCTAATAATTCAAAGAATACAATCACGACCAATTCAAAACGAGTACGAAAACGGAAAACACCCGAAAACCCACCTATGATTCATGTAAATTCGTACAAAAAAACAACAAGGACGGGTCGCAACCGAACCCTCTTGATTTCACAAATACCATGAAATTTACCGTGAACTCGTAGGGAAAACATGAATAACACTAATATTAATTAAATACATCATGGATTAATCAACAACATAGGATGAATCGGACATTAAATTGAAAACCCCCAAATTTCCCCAAAATAGGGTTCTAAGGGATGTTACCTTGAATCGGACGGTGAAGTATGTTAGAAACTTGATAGATCTGTGCCAGGAGTTGAAAGAAATTGTTATCTAAAGATATCTGGCCGAAAATCCCAGCTTCTTCATGACTGGAATCGCCTATATATACAAACAAGCCTTAGCATGCGTTAAGGGCTTATGGTTAGCGAGCGCTAACCAGCCAACCCTGGTCCAGAACCTTCGGTTCTGACCCGTTAGCATGTGCTACTTGATAATTAACATGCGCTATTAGTCCTCGTTAACGCGCGCTATCGATCTATAGTGTGTGCTACCTGTAATATCCGGTATTTTCATTTTCCGTTATCTTGGATTGTTTGTGTTTTGACGCCGGACATTTTCTTGTTGATGTGAGTCGGAGTGATTTCTATCATGATACTCAATCTTGTTACTATCGCATAGCCATTTTAGTCAGGTGCGACTTGTTGTTACGTGCGTTTCTTGGATTAATGTGTGCATGTGATGTGTCCTTATTTGCCCATTATTGTTTTGAATCATAGCCGGTGCATTAGTGCGACCGGAACATTGTCGAATGCCTAACCGGACCGTCGGCACAACCGAGTCCCGACTGCAAGACTTGGACGAGTTATGGCCATAATACAGTTCCTGTTACGGCCGTAAGCCATGGCCGGTTACGACCGACAGTGACTCGTTGGGGTGGCCGGATGCGGTCGGCAGTGACTCGTGTGGGGTGGTCGGGTACGGCTGACAGTGACTCGCAAGGACTGGCCGATTACGGCCGTCGGAATATGGTCGGATACGGCCATAAGGCCTGTTACATACGTAAGCCCTGTCCGGTAACGTACATAAAGCGGTCGGCACTTTTGGGCAGTAAGGTAGCCATGGCCGGTTACGGCCGTAAGCCATGGCCTGTTACGGCCGTAAGCGCTCGGCAGGACTCGGATATTTAAGGCCTGGGCACCGGGTTACTCGGCCATTTCCTTATTTTTCTTCATTCTTTCGCGATCCTTCAACGGAAATTAAGGGTTTTGATCGGAAATCAGTAGTACATCAGTTGGGAAGCTTGAATCATGATTATTATCATCATCTAATCCTTGTTCTTTGTCCGAATCGAGGTATTTTGGCTTGAACCCATGTTTTTGAAGATTTTGGGGATTTTCCTTTTGATTTCGATTCCAATCCATTTTTTATCAATTAATTGTTGTATAAACGTTGTTTTGAACATGTTCTACGGATTGGATACTCATATCCTTGATTCGTTCGTCTCGAGGGGTGATTTATTTGTTCTTGGAGGGTCTTGAACATTTAATGCTCGATAAAATGTTCGAATGAATTTTTCCTTCGATAGTTTGATGAGGTTTTCATTGTTTTCGGTTTTGATTCTCGTTGTAATCGCAACTTCATTGTTTTTTCCATAGGATTGTAGGTGTTTGGGGTTTTTCCGGGTTGTGCCATATTCGTAGGAATATTCGGGTGCCGATGATCGAGGCAAGTATCTTACTTATACGACTTGTGTCTTGTAAATAGAAATCACGTGTTAGATCTACGATGACTGGTTTGCCTCCTTAATTTTTAATTAGTGTGAATTGACAATGAGATGAACATTATAAACGTTGGCGGAATTATTGATATTCTTAATGGTTCAACGTGATGATATTCCGCTAAGTGATGATAAATGTATTGCGTCGATTATATTATACTTGAATGCTCATTGTGAAATGTTCGTACTCGATTATTGTGATGGATTGATTATACCCTTGGAGGTGTACCATATGGTGTGCTAATTGTGTAATGTCGATGACGTTGTTGATTGTCGAAATTGCCTTGAATACATTAGTCCCGTAAGACGTGGTAATCACTGTGATTGATTGACCGTGGATGTTGTTGATGAATTATGAATATGAATATTTGTGTGACCGCTAAGTTCACTCGTGATGGTTCGATGGGACCTATGAGGACTCGTGGCAGTGGACTACGGGGTCAGAATTTAGTGCGGTACTGAGGTCCAATCGTGCTGGTCTAACGACGCCTATGATAACACATCGCAGTGGACTATGAGTTTAAGGTACAGTGCGTCCAACCGGGTGATCTCGACGGGGCTTACGGTGACACGTGGCAGTAGACTACGGTGTTGGGACTGTGTGTGTGATTGTTGTGATTGATATAGTCCATATGGGTTGTTGAACCTACGGAGACACGTGACAGTGGATCACGGTGTCGGAATTGGCTATGTTTGGTTATGTGTGTGTGGAATAGTCCGTGTGGGTTGTTGAACCTACGGAGACACGTGACAGTGGATCACGATGTCGGAATTAGTTATGTTTGATTATTTGTGTGTGGAATAGTCCGTGCGAGTTGTTGAACCTACGGAGACACGTGACAGTGGATCACAGTGTCATGATTATGTCTTGACAATCAAAGTTTTGAAAGGAAAAGTTTTATGAAAATGAATGTGGGATCGAGTCTCGAGCGATCGGCTAAATGTTTTCCGTATTATGAATTGTGGAGTTATGAAACAAGATTTGGGTTAAGACCCTAAAGTTTTTCTACAGGTTTTGTGAATCAGGACTGGAGGTCTCAAAGGTTTTGAAAATCTAAAAAATTCTCGAGATGATAAGTTTATTTTCCTTCGTTAAAACCTCCTGGGAATATTTTGGTACTTGGTCATTATATTTGATTCATTATTAATGTTTGCTCGTTACATTTCGTATGATTTGATACTTGCACTTGTAAAATAGTGGAGTTTTACTAACCCCCGAGTAATCGGGGGGTGGATGTCTGTCTTGCGTCCAGGTACATGCAGGTTCAGGGGAGCAGTCACAGGATTGGCACAGGAGGATGATGAGCTGCGATACTGATCAAGAGTTGAGAGTTGGTAGAGTTAAGTTGTATTGTCAGAGTCGATTTCAGTCTTCCGATGTATTGTGTTCGACCCCTGTGTGGGTAATGTTGTTTTCGTCAGTTCTGTTTATTGAGTTGTGTGACCTCATCGGTCTGTGTATTCACGTGTAAGTGACCTTAACGGTCTGTATTATTTTATTTATTGACCTTGGCCGGGCAAACATTTGGTCGTTTTGTAAGGTTTAGCCTGGTAGATCCTCGTGAAAAGGGGTCTACGACGTGTAATATTTCCATATGGTTTTGGGGGTGTTACACTACCTGTTCGTCTCAAGAGTCGAGAAACATTCTTTTTCAGCTGTCCGGCCGAAATAGCGTGCGTTACCAAGTATATAGTGTACGCTAACAATCTATGTAGCACGCTCTATTGTCCGGTGTAGCGTGCGCTACCTATTCAATCCTGTCCAGAGTCCATAACCTCAAAAACATTTTGCCCTTACTGGAGTACCGGATTAGCGCACGCTGCCAACATATATAGCGAGCGCTAATATATAGATTTATCGCTAAACTTCCTATGCACAACACAACTATCCGAAATACACGATACAGGATCGAACCACCAAACAGAAGCTCACAACATCCATAATGACATAATATGGATTTACGGCAACCCCAAAACGGTGGTTCCGAACAACGATCACGCTAATCGAACCAAATAGCGACGAAAATGACCTTAAACGCGAAATTGAGTAAAATAAGTCCGAAATAAGTTCTAATGACAAAAAGTCCCGTATTAAATGTTCTCTAAATATCAATATGGTTACAAGCGAGCCACTAAAAACTAAAAATACACCAAAATGAAAAATACCAGAAAAAGAAAAAATATGGATATTACAGTATTATGGTTCCTTTTGGAATCCATATTTTCTTTATCATGATAGTTCATATTGGGATTTTACAGTCAATAATATGATGCACGATTTTCAAAGATTTACCATAATTGGGTATTTTTAAATTTAAAGATTTATTTGATCATTTTTATCACTTGGTTTGAATCATAATCCTTGTTTATTTAACGAAATTTTTTAAGTAATTTTCAACTTTGTCATCTCCACAAGAAAATTTATTCGTTAAAATTTTAAGTTTGTTTTGAACTTTTAATAAATCATCTTTTAATTTATTCTCTCTTACTAAACAACGAGAATGATCATTTTCAATAATTTCCCATTTTCTCGAATTTTGAAGATTTCATCTTCCAATAATTTATTTTTTATTTTGAGGATTTATTATCTTTTATTGAATCTTGAAAATCCGTATGTAATTATTCGAAAAAAAGCATTAAAAAATTCATCGTGAGATGAGGTACTTAGGTGGCTTTCGTCGTCATTGTCGTCATACAAACTCCTTTCCATGAGTGCATGGTTATTTGAATATATTCTTCTTCTTCGTATTCATCACTCTAGGTGGCTATTAACACTTCCTTTTTAGAAGTTGAGCCTTGACAATTCTTCATAAAGTGGCCAAGTTTTCCACAATTTCGATAGTTATTTTTGAACCTTTTTTACTCGTACGGGCTTGCGGGTTGATATCTTTTCCTCTCCAGTTTTAAAAGTTTTGATACTGATTGATTTTTTGGGCATAAAATGCCGAATCTTCATCCTTATCATCAACCGGGATAGCTTCACCATTATCAGTCATCCTTTTAGCTTTTAAAGCATTGGATTTCTCCTTAGGTTTCAGCTTGGCATTTTATGATTTTAGCACGATCTCGTAGTTTATTAGCGAACCGACAAGGATCCTAAAATCAAGTGTGTTGAGATATTTCGACTCCATGATAGCTGTGACTGTCCTATCCCATTCACGAGGTAGTGGTCGTAATATTTTCTTGACTTTTTCACTACTAGATAATGGTTTCCCGAAACAAGCTAGTCCATTTGTGATGACCGAAAATAGGTCGAGCATATTTGTTAGGGACTCGTCATCTTTCATCATGAATAATTCATAGTCGTGGAGAAGCATATGTAACACCCCAAACTAGGCGGATATTACAGTGCCGTAGATCCCCGACTGGGACCCACCAGGCAAATGAAAATGAATGAATTACACAAGATAAATGTAGTACCGAACCACATTATATTACCAAATACTCCGATGAGGAGTTTAAGTACAACACACCAGGACAATACCGAATACTAGTGTATTTTATGTGAAGATAAAATACACCACCCTGAATAAATAAACATTTCAAACGGAATTTTGCAGCGGAAAATACAAATGATCAAAATGATCAAACCGATCAAACAAACGAAAATGATTGGGGCCCCTACTAGTATCACTGGACTCGTCGCCGTCAACATGCTCTTCCCATGCCTTTGCCTTGCCGTGACTAAAACAAAATCCCAACGGGCCGGGCCATACGTAACAACAATCCTCAAGGGTTGAAATTACACAATCATGAATTAATCAAGTTATGAAATATTCTTAATTATGAATTACGTCAAGAGGAGTACCATAGTACGCCCGTAATGTTACGTGCAAGTGTACAACACCCGTCCGTGTACCTAATTAGTCTCACGAGACAATATGACTCGTGTGCACGGCCTAATGTATCGGTGAACCCAATACAATAACCATCGTGTGCCCGACTAAAAATTCCACAGACACACCCGGCCACGCAATATGAACCCGGAAGGTCACATGAACGAATGACCATAATGAACGCCAATGAATAATTAATTAGACAAGGATAAAATGACTCACCGTTATGAAAGTAATAGTGACGTGATTGATAATCCAATGAAATGATTTGGAACCGCTGCTCGTGAATTAAATTATTATTCGACAATTACAAATCTCAAAATGATTATAATTATGATGAATGAATTATGATTATGAACAATCAACAATGAAAGGAATGAGTATCCTTTTAACCGAGTAAGATTTAACTTACTCAACAACAATGAAGAATGTCCGTCCACGAACAACGTCCTAACCAAGATACCGGTCGCTCGAACAACCTTAATTCATTACAATTACCAACAATCCGATTAATAACGAATTAAACACGAATAAAACGAACTCAAGACGTCGATACGATTAAACCAAGTTCATCGGGGCATTATATCGAACACTTTGAGGCCAACTTTGATTGTATACAACTAAACCTCAATAATATCAACTTCAAATCCCCAAGAAGTGTTTCAAATCAACAAAACATCTCCAATACGATCAATAATCCGTTATGATTATCCGAAAACGTGATTATAACAACAATTAGTTGAAAATCCCCAATTCCAACTCGATTTCCAAAGTGTTCTTGAATAATCCCTCAATAATCCAATGAATCCTTATACAAACTCATAATCATATACATATCCCTTCATATATCATGATTATAACGTCCAAAACATCCTATTTCAACACAAAATCAAGTCCAAAGAGTTGAAGGAATTACCTCTTGATGATCCAAGTGCTTCAATCCAAGAATACGCGTTAGATTGATTATCCGGGCTTCACGATCGAAAGGAGATGAAGAAAATCAAACACCCAAATGATTTGTGAAGGAAAACCCTCCCTCAAGCCTTATCTCTCGGTTGAAGGTGAAGAAAATGCGTAAAATGGGCTGAAATGATGAAAAAATGAATTTATAGGGGTTGATCGCTGCCGGACACGGCCGTGCCGATCGGCACGGTCGTGTCGCACGGCCGGCCGTGATTGGCCGACAAGGACTCGACCGTGTCCGGATTGACACGGTCGCAGCTGAGGGCCTTCCGAAGCGACCGCCCGGCAAATGACTCGGCATGACTCGGCCGTGTCCCGGGACACGGTCGGGCGTGTCGGCGATCGTTCCAGCTTATCCGAGGAAGAGTACGGCACGGGCCGTGTCGGACGACAGTCCGAGCCTGGTCGGCGTAAACCTGCATTTTCCGGACGAGATGCGGCACGGGCCGTGTCGGACGACACGGCCGAGTTCGGTCGGCAGTGATCGGCCAAAAACTGAAAAGACCATAACTCTCTCGTCCGGACTCCGATTGACTCACCGCTTGAACCATTGGAAAGCTAACTCGATGCTCTATAATATTGCCAAGATTTAGAATTTTGGAGTTACCAAAAATTAATGGTGATCTAACAAAGTCGAACTCATATGAGGAAAGTTGAAACGATGAACAATAACGATACTCAACTCGAATTTTATACGATCGGTGAACACGGTGAATGAACATGATTGATGAATGATTATAATTGAGTGAAAATACACTGAGTGACAATTACAGATCGATAATTACCGAATGAAAATGAATGAATTACAACCGGGTATTACATACTCCCCTTAAAAAGAGTTTCGTCTCGAAACTAAGGGTCAAACAACTCGGGATAACTCTCCCGCATAATCTCCTCGGTTTCCCAAGTGGCCTCTTCGACTCCATGTCCGACCACCGAATCTTGACCAAAGGAATCGAATTATTTCTCAACCGTTTGATTCGCCGCTCTAAAACTCGTATAGACGCTCCTCATATGATTGATCGTCGGCGATCTCGATTTCGTCGAACCGCAGATGTGACTCGGTCGGCAACATACTTTCGCAATCGAGAGACATGTAACACATTATGAATTCGGCTCGGGCGGAGGTAAAGCCAATCGATAAGCTAACTCGCCTACTCGATCCAAAATTTCAAACGGTCCAATGAATCTCGGACTAACTTCCCCGTTTTCCGAAACGGAAAATACCTCGACTGGGATACCTTGACCAAGACGTGGTCACCCGTCTCGAACTCTAGTGGTCGACGACGATTATCCGCATATGATTTCCGTCGACTCGAGCCGTCAACATACGACTCTTGATCAAAGCTACCTTCTCCCGGGCGGCTATAAGCATATCGGGTTCGGTGCCGATTGATTCGACAAGTCATCCCAACACAAGGGAGATCGACAACGACGACCGTACAAGGCCTCGTAAGGTGCCATCTTAATGGAAGCATGCCAACTATTATTATACGTGAACTCGATCAATGGTAGTTGGGCTTCCCAATCGTCCTTCCAATCGAGGACGCATGCCCTCAACATGTCCTCTAATGTCTGTATAGTCCTCTCGATTGTCCGTCGGACCGAGGATGAAAGGCGGTACGAGATTGAGCCGAGTTCCCATAGCACGGTGAATCGATTTCCAAAATGAGATACAAATCGTCCGTCACGATCGGAAACGATACTCTTAGAGTACCGTGCGCCTCTTACTATCTCCTTGATGAATAATCGGGCCTCTCGGGACCCCACGTATCCTTGATCTCAAGGAAATGAGCCGATTTAGTTAAACGGTCCACAATCACCCGATCGTATTCATGCCACGACGACTCGTCGGCAAACTCGTGATGAAATCCATAGAAATGTCTTCCCACTTCCACTGAATAGGAGAGGTTTCAGCATACCCACGGCCGCCGATGTTCAATCTTGACTTGTTGGCAAGTTAAGCATCTCGAAACAAATTCCGCGACTTCTCGCTTCATATTACTCCACCGGTAATTTTGTTTCAAGTTCTTATACATCTTGCTAGACCGGATGAACGAATAAGGGGTAGCATGAGCTTCTCTCAAAATCGAGTTTTTCAACTCGTCATTCGCGCACGCACAACCGGTTCTTAAACCTCAAAAGTCCATCCTCGTGGACCACGAATCCAGGGCTCTCCCGAGCCACATCCTCACGAATGCGCAACAATGCCGGGTCCGAACCCCGATTCTCCCGATTGCATCCTCAAGAGATGATGAAATCTCTAACATACAAAGTCGTCCCCGAACTCGTTGAAGCTGCACTCGATCTCGGGTCTAAGGAATTCCTGTTGGAGCTCCTTCGAATTGTTAAACGAGCAAGCATCCGCTCCCGAATGGACTTACGACTCAAGGCGTCGGCGATAACGTTCGCCTTGCCCGGTGGTAAAGGATCTCAATATCATAATCCTTGATTAGTTCTAACCACCGCCTCGTCGCATATTTAATTCCTTCGAGTAAATATATACTTTAAACTTTTATGATCGGTGAATATCGACAAGTGACGCCATAAAGGTAATGACGCCAAATCTTCAAAGCGAACACCACTATTGCTAGCTCAAGGTCGTGTGTCGGATAATTAACCTCGTAAGGTCTCAACCGCCGTGAAGCATAGGCAATAACCTTCCCGTGCTCGCATGAGTACACATCCGAGACCCCGTCCGACGCATCACTATAAACCACAAATCCCTCCGTCCCTGCGGCAAGGAAAGTACAGCCGACATTAACCGGCTCTTGAGTTCTTCAAAACTCACGACACGCGTCGGACCACGTGTATTTCTTATCCTTCCGCAAAAGGTTCGTCAATGGTTGAGCAATTTTGGAAAATCCTTCCACAAACCTCCGATAATAACCGGCTAATCCGAGAAAGCTTCGGATTTCCTTAACATTCTTCGGAGGTAACCAATTCTGGATAGCCTCCGTCTTCTGAGGATCAACACGCACTCCATCTGATGAAATTACATGTCCGAGAAACGTCACTTCGGACATCCAGAACTCACATTTGGAAAACTTTCCATAAAGTTGTTCTCGTCTCAACACGTCGAGCACTTGATGAAGGTGAAACTCGTGTTCCTCTCGGTCACGAGAATAAATCAAAATGTCATCGATGAAGACAACAACAAACCGATCCAGAAAGTCGATGAAGACCCGATTCATTAATTCCATGAAGACCGCAGGTGCATTAGTCAATCCGAACGGCATAACCACAAACTCATAATGACCATAACGTGTTCGAAACGCCGTCCTAGCGATATCCGACTCTCGAATCCGCAACTGATGATATCCAGATCTTAAGTCGATCTTGGAAAATATCAAGCTCCCTGAAGTTGATCCAAAAGGTCATCGATACGGGGTAAGGGATACTTATTCTTGATTGTCACCTTATTCAACTCCCGATAATCGATACACAAGCGAAAAGAACCATCCTTCTTTTTGACGAACAGCACTGGTGCTCCCCACGGGGACGCACTCGGTCGGATATAACCTTTCTCAAACAATTCCTCAAGTTGACTCTTCAACTCTCGCATTTCGGTCGGGGCCATTCGGTACGGTGCCTTCGATATCGGGGACGTACTGTGCTCCAACTCAATCGTGAATTCCACATCTCTCTGTGGAGGCAAACTGTAACTCGTCTGGAAATACATCGGCATATTCCCTTACTACCGGAATATCCGACAACATTATCGATGATTCCTCGTTTTGGTCATATAGCACCAATAACCGATACATCCTCGATCGAGTAATCGCACCGCTTTCATCAAATTAATGACCTTACTGCAATGTAGGATTACCTCCCGAAATACACATTCAACCCCATCGCGAAATGATAGTAATCATACGCTTACGGACACTAATGATGGCATCATGACGATCCATCCAATCAATACCCAAGATGACGTCGTCTCTCGGCAAATCTACGACGATAAGGTTCGGCGCCATACACGACCATGAAACGAATAGACAATCTCGAATCTCACGATTTCGATGATTCGTCTACCATCGGGTAGACCAATGACATAAGGCTCACAACTAGTAGCACTACCCGCACGTAGTCTACTCAAACATGATTCGGAAATGAATGAATGCGATGCACCAAGATCAAAAAGGGTACACACAAAGTTGAGATAGAATATCGAGTGTACACGAGATCATTTGGGCCTCGGATCATCGGTCTTCTTCATCTCATAAATCCGGGTTTGCTAGTCCCAAAGACCGACGCTCCTGTCACGACTATAGGCTCCACCTTTAGTCGCTCCTGTCGTTTTAAACGACGCTGATTGAGTGGCCCGATTAACGGCCGACTGCTTCGGGGCCCGAGATGACGCCCGAGTAGGTTTGGAGTCCCTACGGCAAAAACGGGCCTTATGCCCAGCAATCCCACAATTATGACACGTGATCGTCTGTCTCGGACACTTGGTACCGAGGTGACCAAGTTCCCACGCTATAACAGTGATGGCTGAACCGCCGCTCGAGACCGTGATTCCGCGGGTTTAGACGACACGGAGGTCGTTCGTAAAAGCGGAGCCCGCACGGGGTTTCTTGAAAGTTGTCCGACCGCCTTGGTCGATTTCGATTCTTCGATTTCTTGCTAGCAGACGAAGGTTGCCGCTTAGCAATCTCTTTAGCAATAAGCTCATAGGTGAGAGCTTTCTCGATGAATTCGGCCAACGAGGTGCAATTATGATTAAGTAATCAAGTCTCATACGGGGTTTCACCTCTCTTGAAATACTTGATCTTGTCCGCTCGAGTGAATGATAGATGAGGCGAACGGAAGAAGTTCTGAAATTTTTCGGCAATGGCGAGAACATCATTATCCGCCGAAAGGTCGGGAGTGAGTAATTCCGACAACTTGGCCTCCCGAGTGGGGCCGGATAGTACCTCTCCATCATGAGAGTCTTGAATCGATCCCAAGCACAAGATCCTTCGGTGGGCTTCAACGATAACCACCAAGAATGTGCGCTCTTACCTGTAGTAAGCCGCAACAGAAACTTTGTGTCCTTCGGACACTCCACCATAGCAAACAAATTCTCGAAATGTTCGAGCCAATGAATAATATCTGCCGGCTCAGACGAGCCCTCGAAAGTCGGTGGCCTGCGGCGAGAGATGTCGCCGATGATATTGCTCACATTCCTCTCTTGCCTCGGAGGTGGCGGCGGAGGAGCCCGTTGATTTTGAGTAGTGGAGTTATGCATCGTCTCCATTAGTTGTGTCATCTCGAGTCATCCGGGCCATCATGCCCTGCATAAAGGCGAGTGGATCGATCCGAACACCTTCGACCGAGCGGTGTCCCTAGTACGACTCACGATAGAGAATGATCACGTCCTGTGTGAATGAGTAGCGGCGTCGCTACTAGATGAATTAGCATTATTTCTCGCATTTGCACGTGTATTCGCACGAGTTCCTGATTCCGCCCGCTCCACGGCCTCGTCCTCCTCGTCCTCTGCCAGTTCTTTCCATACTGAAGTAGGAAAGTCACATGATGATTATATTTCCCGCATGAATATCATGTTATGATTATATTATGAAATGATGAAAATGAGCATACACGCTCCAATACAAATAATACATGAATGATTAATCGACGTGACATGATTATCGATGAAGTTCTTGAAATGATTATCTTGAATGAGTTAACAAGATTAATGATTTGATCTTTCAAATCAACAATCGAATAATGAAATGAATTGAGTGATTAATGAGTCAACTCGACTGCTCGATCAAAGTGACAATGATGATTGAGGATTGTTAACTGATGAATTATGAATGAATGATTAATGCCAGAAATTATACCATGGCATTGGAAATCTTACAGTTCTTGGTCTGATTGGCTCGGCATTTGCACAGGTCACACGTGACGCGAAAGTCCAATGATACTAGTCCGATGACGATGATTTCAAACGAGACATGACTTGGAGGGTAGTATTCAAAACCACGCTCCGATACCAACTCGTAACACCCCAAACTAGGCGGATATTACAAGGCCGTAGATCCCCGACCGGGACCCACCGTGCAAATGAAAATGAATGAATTACACAAGATAAATGTAGTACCGAACCACATTATATTACCAAATACTCCGATGAGGAGTTTAAGTACAACACACCAGACAATAGAATACTAGTGTATTTTATGTGAAGATAAAATACACCACCCGAATAAATAAACATTTCAAACGGAATTTTGCAATGAAAATATAAATGATCAAATGATCAAATCGATCAAACAAACGAAAATGATTGGGGCCCCTACTAGTATCATCAGGACTCGCCCGTAAACATGCTCTTCCCATGCCTTTGCCTTGCCGTGACTAAAACAAAATCCCCAACGGGTCGCCATACGTAACAACAATCCTCAAGGGTTGAAATTACACAATCATGAATTAAATGAAGTTATGAAATATTCTTAATTATGAATTACGCTGTAGAGGAGTACCATAGTACGCCCGTAATGTTCTGTGCAAGTGTACAACACCCGTCCGTGTACCTAATTAGTCTCACGAGACAATATGACTCGTGTGCACGGTCTAATGTATCGGTGAACCCAATACAATAACCATCGTGTGCCCGACTAAAAATTCCACACAGACACACCCGGCCACGCAATATGAACCCAGAAGGTCACATGAACGAGAATGACCATAATGAACGACAATGAATAATTAATTAGACAAGGATAAAATGACTCACCGTTATGAAAGTAATAGTGACGTGATTGATAATCCAATGAAATGATTTGGAACCGTCGTTCCTCGTGAATGAAATTATTATTCGACAATTACAAATCTCAAAATGATTATAATTATGATGAATGAATTATGATTATGAACAATCAACAACGAAAGGAATGAGTATCCTTTTAACCGAGTAAGATTTAACTTACTCAACAATGAAGAATGTCCGTCCACGAACAACGCCCTAACCAAGATACCGGCCGCTCGAACAACCTTAATTCATTACAATTACCAACAATCCGATTAATAACGAATTAAACACGAATAAAACGAACTCAAGACGTCGATACGATTAAACCAAGTTCATCGGGGCATTATATCGAACACTTTGAGGCCAACTTTGATTGTATACAACTAAACCTCAATAATATCAACTTCAAATCCCCAAGAAGTGTTTCAAATCAACAAAACATCTCCAATACGATCAATAATCCGTTATGATTATCCGAAAACGTGATTATAACAACAATTAGTTGAAAATCCCCAATTCCAACTCGATTTCCAAAGTGTTCTTGAATAATCCCTCAATAATCCAATGAATCCTTATACAAACTCATAATCATATACATATCCCTTCATATATCATGATTATAACGTCCAAAACATCCTATTTCAACACAAAATCGAAGTCCAAAGAGTTGAAGGAATTACCTCTTGATGATCCAAGTGCTTCAATCCGAAGAATACGCGTTAGATTGATTATCCGGGCTTCACGATCGAAAGGAGATGAAGAAAATCAAACACCCAAATGATTTGTGAAGGAAAAACCCTCCTCAAGCCTTATCTCTCGGTTGAAGGTGAAGAAAATGCAGAAAATGGGCTGAAATGATGAAAAAATGAATTTATAGGGTTGTTGCTGCCGGACACGGCCGTGCCGATCGGCACGGTCGTGTCGCACTACCGGCCGGCGATTGGCCGACATGACTCGACCGTGTCCTGATTGACACGGCCGCAGCTGAGGGCCTTCCGAAAGCGACCCGCCCGACAGCGACTCGGCATGACTCGACCGTGTCCTGGGACACGGTCGGGCGTGTCGGCAGTCGTTCCAGGCTTATCCGGAAGAGTACGGCACGGGCCGTGTCGGACGACACGGCCGAGTTCGGTCGGCAGTGATCGGCCAAAAACTGAAACGACCATAACTTTCTCGTCCGGACTCCGATTGACTCACCGCTTGAACCATTGGAAAGCTAACTCGATGCTCTATAATATTGCAAAGATTTAGAATTTTTGGAGTTACCAAAAATTAATGGTGATCTAACAAAGTCGAACTCATATGAGGAAAGTTGAAACGATGAACAATAACGATACTCAACTCGAAGTTTATACGAACGGTGAACACGGTGAATGAACATGATTGATGAATGATTATAATTGAGTGAAAATACACTGAGTGACAATTACAGACTGATAATTACTGAATGAAAATGAATGAATTACAACCGGGTATTACAGCATATTGATCTTCATCTCTTTGACTTGATTCATTCCTTCATAAGTCACCTCTAGCATTTTTCAAATTTCTTTGGCACTATCACACGAGTAAATATGATTATGATCTTCCGGAATAAGAGCACAATAAAGCAATTGTGTGGCATTACAATTATGACACTACGCCATAAGTGCTCATATGCAACGCTTCCTATTGTTGCATTATGCTCTATTTTTTGTTGCCTTAAACCAGAAATTGATATATCCAACACTTTGTGGGTGTTGCATCTGATCGCGTGGCATTTGACCTCTAATCCAACACTTTTTCTTTCTAATGCAACAGAGGGAAAGTATTGCATTATGTACATAGTGCATCACAAAATAAAAATATATGGAAAAAAAATAGTGTTGGCTTAGGGGAGAATACAGTTTAGAAAAATAGGCCCCACAACCAATGATACATCAGCAGTGGACCCTTTTGGCACGTCAGCAGTGGGTCCCACTTCATCCACGTCAGAAGTGGGTCCCACCAGACAATAATGCAACACTATTCTTATATCCAACAGTAACATGATTGTTATATGCAACACTAATTTAAAAATATGCAACACTAATTTGAGAATATGCAACAATAACTGAAAGATAAATGCAACACTTTAAATAAAAATTTTGCAATAACCATTTCGTATGTACATCATTCCATACAAATAAAATACCATCCAATATTCCCTGCCATTCAGTACCAAATACCAACATTCCAACAAACAGTCGACGCAAAATACCAACTTATACTAACAATTCGACATGCAACACCATAACTAGAGTCTAACTTAAGACCAAATTACCAAGTCTAATTCAAGAGTACCAGGTGACCAAAGTTCTACATAATAGACATAATTAAATATCTCGAATTCTACGTAGAAGTACCACCTTGTGACATAGGTGTACCGTTGTCATCTTGTTCACTTGGCAAGGCTGGACAAAAGTCTCCGATGTCTACTCCAGTTTTAGATCGGGATTCGCATCTCCCAATCTTTTCAAGACCTATGTGATATTCTCCTACACTTTCTTGTTTACTTTGGCTTCTAATTCAATTTTCACGTCACGGTTTATTTTTGTGGTCAAGTCCTGCACACAGGGGTCTGAAGGAGCAGGAGCAGGAGCTTGTTCTCCGGACCTTTTACCTCCCATTCCCACTGGCCAGTTGTTGCTATGTTTCTTGTCTTTAGTGACCATCGCATCTGCCTCGACTTGGTGTCCAGAATTAAGCATCTGCTGAATATAGTCTACGGGAAATTAAATATATCATTATTTGAAATGAAATATGGAGTCAGGTTTATTTTTAATTACTAGATAATACTCGCTAAATATCGTAAATCTTATCCGTACCATATATAATCCGAATTTCTACATCGAGTATAAGGACATCGAATTTTAGAGGGATTTCCTAGACTTTCCAAACTTAATGCTACAAAATTTCTTACTTCTTCCCTGAAAGCAGCAGTTGGCCTAAAAACAAGATTATACATATTACAAAGCTGGCATAAGAAAACATGCAACTATGAAACTACTATTTTAAGCTTAGAGTGAAAACCTTGACAGATTCACACACGGTTTATCATCTCATTGTACCTTAACTGCTACCCCAAAGCATTGAACTAGAAGGTTCTGAGATTAAAAGGAGAGTACTAAAGGTAATGCTTGGGGTCATAAGTGATATGAACTAGAAAGTCCTGATCAATGCATGAATAGGAATCTCCCAGTATTTCTGCAATCCTATGACTGTATAAACATATTAATATTTGCCATAAATATATTTATTAGTACACTTAAAGAGTAGGGAACAATAAAATAAGCCTCAACAAGAGTAAGTGTAAAGACCAAAAATCCATATACGAGTAAGATGGAGCATATTTACATAAATTCAGACCTTTTCAACATATGCCAAAAGATGATATTGAAGCAGAACAGGTTGTGCCCTTTGCAAATGTATATAACCGGGAACGGTAAGTCCTTCATTCTTTTTAGCTAGGCGCACCAGTGCTACCTGTAGAGCACAACATAAAACCTACATCACAGAAAATTTATGCATCCGAGTAACACCCCATCCCGGATGTAAACTGTTTTTTTCAGTCCATTTAGTTAAGTTAGGTTTTTAGATGGGTAATTTGCATGAATTAATGAAGAGCGTTGATGTTGGGTACGACCACTTGAACCCAGCAAGTAAAATCTGTGGAGGCTAAAGAACATGTAAATAAAGGGAAGGATGAGAGGCATTCTCCCCATTCCTTCTAGGTCCTTGACCATGAAAAATTAATAAATCCACACAATAATCAAATGCTAATATTTAGTCTCAAAACGGCATCTTGTTTTCCCTCTCAATTAAAGAAGGGTACACGAATCAAAATAGCCATACAAATTGAACCCTGTCCTTGCTCATTCCAGAACAATAGATGAAATGTAATACTAATATTAATCAAATAAACAATCAAATTAAATTGAATTAGATCTGAAAAAGAAGAAAAAAGAAAAAGGGAAAATGTAAAGAGACCAATTTCGACCACAACAATCTCTTAAACTAGGATTTTTGCTCAACAGATGGATGGCCATTTTGCTATAGGACACATTTTATGTATTATATCATTTCACAACTGCTAGTGCTTCGTTGTTTCGTATTGCAGATGGTTATCAGCATGAAAATGTCGTCTCTAATACACAATTGCTAGATGATGAATCTGGCGGAGAATAAGCTAATATTTGAAATCATTGAGTGGAATACTCACTTAGAAAAGTTGATGGATGGCGGCGAGTCGATGCGACGGTGACTGGAATACTCACTTAGCTGGGTGGTGGACGGCCGCGAGTTGATGAGGCGTGCGACGGCGACTCTGCAAGGGATATGAAGGGCAACCGTGAACTGAGTGTGAATCAGCTTTGCCAAGCAAGGTCAAGGTGGCGATTGTGTGAATCAGGCAAGCAGCGACGAAGATGATGTAACACCCCAAATTAGACGTATATTACAGTGCCGTGGACCCCCAACTGGGACCCACCAGGCGAATGAAAATTAATGAATTAAATAATATAATTGTATACCGAACCACATTATATCATTAATTACTCCGATGAGGAGTTTCAAGTACAACACACCCAGGAAAATACAGAATACATGTATATTTTATATGAAGATAAAATATACAACATTGAACAAAATTAATGTCCAAACGGAAATCTGCAGCGGAAATAAAATGAAGAAACATTAATGACTGAAAAGGACTGGGGCCCCCTACTAGTATCACTGGGACTCCTCGCCGTCAACATTCTCTTCCCGTGCTTTTGCCTTGCCATGACCTGAAAACAACATCCCCCAACGGGGTCAGTTACACAGAACAACAATCCTCAATAGTTGAACAAGCACAATCATGATATATCTGTTAGTTATGAAATTAAGCTGAAGAGGGGCATCATAGTACGCCCGTAATGGGACGTGCAAGTGCACAAGAGGAGTGTCCGGACACACCCGAACTTGTACCTAATTAGTTTCACGGAGGCACGTTACCGAGTGCACAGTCCATTATGTCGGTGAACCCGTACACATGACTATCGTGTGCCCGACTAAAAATTCCACACATAACCACCCGACCACGCAATATGATCCCAGAAGGTCACATGAATAAAAATGACCATGATGAGTATTAATGAATAACAATCCGACAAAGGCAAGAATGACTCACCGAAATGAAATAATAATGAAATGAATGATAGATCATTCAAATGATTGGAACCGTCATTCCTCGTGAATTGAATGATTAGTTTGACAATTACAAGTCTCAACACAATTAATACGTTATGAATGAATTATGAATATGAATGAACAACAACGAAAGGAATGAGTATCCTTTTAACCGAGTAAGAATTAACTTACACAATACTAGTGGTGAAATGTCCTCTCACGATCAAACATCCTTAATAGAATATCGGTCGCTCGAACAACCTTAAATAACATGATTACCAACAAATGATCAATATACGTATCAAGCACGATTATAGCCAACTCAAAAGTCGATACAACAATAATCAAATTCATTGGGGCATTCTAACGAATACGTTGTAAACATTCTTCCCTTTGGTTACAACCAACCTCAATAATATCGATACCAAACTTCCAAGGGATGATCCAACCCAACAAAACTTCATTAATGATATCAGTAATCCAATAGGAAACCACAACTCAAGGTTACAACAACCTCAATCGGAAACCCCCAAAATAACCAAAGTCAAACACCAAGGGTTCTTAAATAATTCCCCAAATATTCATCAAATCCGAAATATACACCAATAAATCCATTAAAATACATGTATCCAAGGTAGATAATCCATATCTAACATATTCCAACATAATAGCAAGCTTACACGAAGAGATCGGGAGGAAAACATTCATATCCCAAAATTCTAGATTCAAGAATTATATACCTTAATTTGATGTATTGGGGACGATTAGATGATGATTAATCTGAACTATAAGCTTGAAGATGCTGATAGGTGGATGAAGATCGAAGAGGTCTCTCCAAAACGTCCGAAATCGCCCAAAACCAACCAAAAACGAAGTGAGATGTGAAAATGACGAAAACCAGACTGAACTGTCCTATATATATAGTAAACCCAGTTTAGCGCGCGCTAGCTCCTGTGCTTAGCGTGCGCTAACGGGTGCACTGGGTAGTCCAGTACCCACTCTCTGCATCGTTAGCGTGCGCTACATCCATTGGTAGCTTGCACTAACGCCTCTTATTAGCGTGCGTTGACCTTGTGTTAGCGCGCGCTACCTGATGGCTGATGTCCAGTAAACCGGAGTCCAGAACCTACTGTCCTCTTGCCTTCCTCGCGATAGCATGCGCTACACCAGTTACTTAGCGTGCGCTACTACACCATTAGCGTACGTTATGAACCACTCGTAGCGTATGCTATGAATTATTCCATTCCAGTTCAGTACCCACTGGACTCTGCCTGCTCGACCTTAGCGTGCGCTACACTGATGTTCAGCGTGCGCTATCAATACCACTAGCATACGCTATATCCACTCTTAGCGTGCGCTATGAATAACACCAAAATCAATCCAGTACCCACTGTACTGTCTGTCTCCAACACGTTAGCGTGCGGTGACGCTGAGAGGTAGCGTGCGCTACCAGTACTCAATTAGCGCGCGCTAAAGAGAGTACGTAGCGTGCGCTCCTCCTCACACACAGTCCACTAGAACGATGATAATGATGATAAACTCGACTCGATCCTCCGATAGGGTTGAAAGGCGAATGATAACTGATATATGATTCGAAATACGCCGAACGGTGAACACAATGAATGAATATGAATGATGAATGATTATTAATGAGTGAAAAAATACTGAGTGACAACATACTGAATCATAATGAATGAATTTATAGACGGGTATTACAGATGGATGACGATTGATGATGGCGTGAGGGAGAGGAAGTTAGGGGGATGAACTGTACAAGGTCAAATTTGTGGGTTGCGGCTGATGGAAAGAGGAGAAACAGAAAATAGGTTAAGTAATTAATATAAATAAATTTCAATTTTAAGATCGGCTCAAGTGCAAACCGTGCTTGGGCGGCCGCCGTTAAGCTCGCGGGCTAATCGGTTTGGGCCAAAAAGGTCCGGATTTAAACGGGCTGTGATATTTTGGCCCTAATCCTGTTTTTTAGCGGGTTAAACGGGCTGGCCCGGCGGGCCCGGGCCCGATTAACATCTCTAATGTCCAGTTTTAGACCGGGATTAGCATCTCTCAATCTTTTTAAGACCCATGTTTTCAATGTCCAGTTTTAGATCGATATTTCGCCACCTCAGAGTTTCGTTGTCCAAATGTTTCGATGATAAATGCATTTTTATTTTTCAATTTTTTATAATATTAATATAAATAAATTTTAATTTATATTTCTTATTATATTTTAAAGAGTTGAATGTATAAATTCAATTTTTATTTTAACTTTAGATTATAATTTTCAAAAGAAAAATATATGTCATAGTATATTTTATTTATTATAATTTTACGGAATTATTTTCTTTTTTAATATTTTTTAAATTAATTAATTTTAATCCGAATTTTTTTTAAGTAAAAACCTATATGTGCTCTTATAAAATATCCATTATAAAATGATTGAACAAATTCAAATAATTTATTTTGTTTTAGTGTAAAAAATTTAAATTTGACGGTAGTTTTTTAAAAATATTTAAAATATTTTTCGTAATTATTAAGATGATCTAGTCTATTGCAACGCTTTAAGTTCACGTATAATCCAACACTTTAGGTTGGTATTGCATTAAGTCTTTTGCAGCAATGCTTTAAGGTCTAATGCAAGACTAATTGAGTAGTATTGCAAAAGATAAAAGATCAGAGGGCTATATTGCAATACTTTTTCTTGCAACACTGGAGATATGCGTTGCATATGAGCACTTATGGCGTAGTGTGATGATCGTTTTTCCAATCCTCATCACTATACTCTTCGAAACTTTTGAAAGAGCCGTTGGATTTTGAAAGAATTTTTGGACCAAAGCAAATTACCTTCCAAAGTTCGATATCATAAGCTCGAATAAATATTGACATCTTCTTCTTCTATGTCATGAAGTTTGATCCGTCAAATAGTGGAGGTCGGTTTAAGGTGAGGCCTTCAACTTGAGCAAAACTAAACGCCATCGAACCTTTTTCCCTTTAGATATTAATCCGACTAATATAAGTGAACTGCTCCAATTTCAATTGTTGGATTTGGTACCGCCACTTGAAAGGGTTTTAACTAGTGCGGTTAAGAGTATTAAACTCTTTTGCGATTGCGGAAGCATAGATAAGCGCAGAAATAAAGTAACACAAAGATTTATAGTGGTTCGGACAATATGCCTACATCCTCTCTCCTTCACTCTATTTTTCTATATGTTCAAGATAAATATTTCCTCCTTGTTTTCGATTGGTTCGAGGTAAACCGTTACAATATTGTCTTCTATCGGTCCAAAATAAACCATTACAATCTTGTCTTTTTGTCGGTCCAAGATAAAACGTTGCTCCTTTCCTATCGGACAAGAAAACAACCTTTCTAGCTTTTATCGGTACTAGAAAAACCTCACTTAGATTTAGATTATGATTTTAACAATGCCGATCCACAATCCTAATAACACCGAGTCAAATCTACAATCCTTTTTTTCTCTCATGTATGCTTGAGTGAACTAAACACTCGAACACTTCTCAATTAAGGTCGATTATAACAACAATAATGTTTATAACTGTTAGGAATATGCCCTCGAATGCCACTCAGGGGATGAGAGAGTGGGGGCATTGTACTTGTAATTATGGAATAATTAATAAAAATGCAATATGATTCATTCACTGTTTATTGTATTTCAAATGCATTCTTAGTTTGGTAAACATTGAAGTGAATTCCATGTAATTAAATAAAACATTCCATTCTCCATATCGGATAAGAGAAAATACACTGGAAGTGTTTAAAGTTTATTTACTTAAATCGTTCGCAAGTCAATAAATTTAAATGGGCATCAAGTTTTAGTAAGACTTATATAACTAATGCTATGACGTGTGCATGTCTTGATAGCATAGTTTTAAGTATATTGGTAAGGCCAGTATACTCGAACATTGTAATACCCGTAATTTCGATTTTTCGGTAATTTTATTTTTTTTTGGCGGAAGTCTGTTTTGACGACTCGCTCATGACCGTATCGTCATTCTGAGAATGATTAATTCTGCACTTTTTGTCATCCGAGTTCGTTTCGGTATTGTTTTGTTGAGATCCGTGTTCTTAAGCGGCTTTTCCGCACTTGAGTTTGATTCTTGCGAACCTCGTCCGAAACTGTCGTTTCGAGTTTCTCGTAAGTACATTTAATGTTATTATTCATGTTGTGAGCTTTGGCTTGGTGTTTCGATCGTGTATCGTGCATTTCGGACGTTTTGGGCCATTTTCGTAATTTCCCAAAGTTTGGGGTAATTACTTTCCGTTGTCGAATTTGGAGCCTTCGGGTGGTCGGAATCGTGTATTCTCTTAAGGCTTGGATTCGTCTTTGCGAGTACGTCGTAACCATATCTTCGTTTCGTATTCAGGTTCGGGTTTCGGGTCGTCGGGCCGTCGAGTGGCCACTACGGCCGGGCCGGCTGGCCGAGTTACGGCCGTAAGGTGCTTACGGCCAGACGTGCTCGGCAGCATGGCCTCGAAATGCCGGTACGGCCGTAAGGGCCGAGAGTTACGGCCAGACGGGTGCTGTGCGCTTCTGACGAATGCGTTACGGCCAGAAGGGACTCTGCCGGCATGGCCGTAAGTGCGAGTTACGGCCGTAAGGCTCTGTTACGGCCGTAAGCGGTCGTGGCGCTGGGCGAGTTTGTGAATGCGGTTACGGCCGTAAGGCTCGCCGATTCTGGCCAGAATTGTCGGCCATATATAGGCGTGACTGCCCAGGACTTCATTTTTATCACATTTCTTCACTTAAAAGTGCGGGCGACGGGGAAAATCGGGAAATGGAGTTTTGGTCGATTCCACTCGATTTCTAAGCGTTTTGAGGATCCTTATCGATTATATCATCATCAAATCATTGTTCTTCGTCGGATCGAGGTAATTTCTTGAAATCTCCTAGGATTGGATTTTTCGAGATTTGTTCTTGATTTTCGATTCTAGTCCGATTTTGATGAATCGGTTGATGTTAGTAAACATTATTAATCGTGTTCTATGGATTGTATATCCATATTTTCGATTCATTCAACCCGATTGATGATTTTAGGCTCTTGAGGAACTTTGAACATTTAGTGTTCGATTAAATGCCTCAAAGAGTTTCTTTCGGTCGTTATGTTGATTTCGATTGATATTGTGTTATTGAACGAATTGTATTTCATTCAAGGTGGTTCGAGTACTTGTGTTTATCGGAGGACGCTGTTCGTTGTTCGTGGAAGGAATTCATCGCCTTCGGTTGAGGCAAGTTTTATACTTGTACTAGTCAATGAGCTAATGTCATCATGTATGTGTATAGATGTGTTGTATCATTCCGAGACTTAGTCTCTTCATGAATTCATTGATATCAAGAGATCGTTCGATACGATACCTTTCGGCAATTTTGCCAAATGTTTATTGTTGTTCGTTAACGGCCGATTCAAGGCATTGTATTACTCATCATTAATGTCATTGTCGATAGCCGGTTCGCGGTATCGATGTATCGATTGTTGTTCATATAGATGTCAATCTAAAACATCGTTGAAATCATTGTTATTCCTGTTGGGGTTGTCATTAAAACTGTATTGGCCGATTAAAGGCATTAGCGTATTCATTTCTCATCTTCGTCGTCGGTAACCGATTAAAGGTGCCGAGGTATCCTTCATATTACTCTTATCGATTTGCCGTTCTAAGGTAATCGAAACACTCAATCATTCATGGAATCATCCTCTGCATCATTGTTATCGTGTTGGCCGACTCAAGGTAGCACACTATCATTCTCACGAATTCGGTAATCTACGAATCGTTGTCATTTGTGATTTATTATATTTTTGGAGGCTAGTCTCGGCTAGTGCTTATTATGGGTAAGCTTGGGGCTTGAACCTTCGCGGTTGGCTTCCCAACACCTACAACTTAGTAGGTCACGGTCGTGTTTATGATCTTATGGGTAAGCTTGGGGCTTGAACCTTCGCGGTTGGCTTCCCAACACCTACAACTTAGTAGGTCACGGTCGTGTTTATGATCTTATGGGTAAGCTTGGGGCTTGAACCTTCGCGGTTGGCTTCCCAACACCTACAACTTAGTAGGTCACGGTCGTGTTTATGATCTTATGGGTAAGCTTGGGGCTTGAACCTTCGCGGTTGGCTTCCCAACACCTACAACTTAGTAGGTCACGGTCGCGTTTATGACCTTATGGGTAAGTTTGGGGCTTGAACCTTCGCGGTTGGCTTCCCAACACCTACAACTCAGTAGGTCACGGTCGTGGTTATGACCTTATTAGCCCACAATAACTATAGCTTGGTACATTCCGGTTTCAAGTGTTTATGATATTTGTTAACTTCCGCTGAATGACTTTCAGGCCTTTTGTAATGTCTTGGTATTTTCATTGGAGCCTTTGGGCATTATGGTTCATATTAAATTCAGTGCTGGTTTGGTTCATGTTGTTTAATTCATTGTGGTATTCTGTGATTATGATTCGCCGTTGGGCATTTATGTTCTAACCTGTCGAACAGGTATTTCTAGTATGCCGTGTGTTGTGTCAAGATTTAACACCTTCCGACCGGCGATCGACTAGGAGGACGGGCGACCGAGTCACTGCCGAGCGACCAAGGCAAGCCTGCCGATCGGCGACCAGGCGACCGAGCCTTAACCCAGTGGACATGCTAGATCAAGCAATCAAGGGCGGGGCGAATCCCGGTGCCGAGCGATCGACATCAATACGATCGCCTCCCAGTACTCGGCGACCGACCCTTGGCGATCGACAGTCTCTCGGCACCTGGCGACCTACCCTTGGCGACCGACCGATGACGACCTCCGAAGACCGCTCATGTCGATCACCACCGATGGACATCCAGTCGGCAAAGGCCGAGCACCAGGACTGGCACCATGTGCAAAGGCCGGGACAAGATCCGCGAATCCCGGGCCATTGACCACAAGCCTGACAGATTCCCTCCACCAGCCGACAGGCCGCCGAAAGCTTGTCAGTAGGGCCACATGTTGACTGACTCCGGACACGTGATGGCTCCTTATTGGACCGCCCCAAGCCGTGCCAGCCTCTTCCTTGGACTTTAGCCCGACAGCCAGCATCTTCCTTAGACTTTAGCCTGACAGCCCAGGAGATCGGCACATTATTATATTGGCCGGCAGGCGGTCGGCAGATTATTTTAATGGCCGGCAGGCGATCGGCCACTACAGGACAGGACCCGACTGCCCCTATATAAGCAAGGCACCCTGCACTTGGACACTCCTTCAGCAATATTGCGATTCAAGCACACTATACAGAAGCAAAACACTTGCACTTGGCTAACATCCAACTCTTGGCAACAGCTTTCTTTCGGTCTTACTTCTCCCGGCCTTTTCTCCTCGAGCGACACGGCGGACGAAGAACACCTAGCTTCGCTCAAGAGCCGGATCAACAGAGTCTTTTTACACTCATTGTATTTAGATTTCTCTCATTAATACTTGTATCCACGAATATTCGTATTAATAACATCTCGCGAGAGCATTCAAGCCCGGGCCTAACAAACCCGGCAAATCTTGTTTTATTTATCTTCTCTCGGAAGTGCTCCCGCATTTGTTTGTTGTCCGTCTTCCAGCAGTATTAATCTTCGGATAAATATTTTGGGCAACAACAATTGGCGCTAGAAGAAGGGGGGCATCCAACCCTCGATTTTTACACCTACCGTCCCGAAGAACACTCACTGTTCTCGGGGCAGATACTTGAAGTGACACTCACTGCACTTCAAAGAAATCCTTCAGAAATCATGTCTTCCGCATCCGCGTCGAAGAAAGCTTGGCCAGACCCGGCCTGGCCCGGTCCCCGAGCCGGCGGCCGATGGTGGAAGGTAGCCGCCGCGGCCGGAGGCGCGACCACGTCCGGGAAGGCGGCCCGAGCCTCTCGCTCGATCGGTTCGAACCAAGGAACAGATCGAAGGGGCCCTAGCCGTCCTTCGGGAGCGACGGAGTGCTCTCGACGCCTCCGGCCTACCGCCCCGGTCTCGCCGGAAGATCAAGCGGAAGCTCAAGGCACTACCGGCCGAGCAAGCGCCAGAGGCTCTCGCCGCAAGAAGAGGCGCTCGGCGGCCGGGGCACGTCTGTCTTCGATCGCCTAGGCGGCGACCCGACTGGCGGCCGGGGCGTCCGGCCCGGCTACGAGACGACGGAGTTGGTGTCTGTCACCGGGAGCTCGGCCTACCCGGCTCCCACAAGACGATCCAGCCCGCTGGCTCCCGCCGCCGATTCCCGAGGTCGGGCAGCGGTGGGGTCGGAGGTCGGTACACGATCGCCTCGGCCCCGCTCCCAAAGCCGATCCGCAAGCGGCCGAGCCGCGGCGATCGCCACAATGCAACGTCGGATCGACGACATGAAGGCGCTCCTGCAATCCGGGCGGCGCCGTGAGGACGATCGCCCGCCGAGTGAGCCGCTCGCGATCGACATCGAGCTCGCCCGGCAAGACACGATCGCCCTCCTAAGACACCCGTGTACCAGGGGCGATCGGACCCCAAGCTCACTGCACAAGTTCAACATCTACATGACCGGGTGTGGGGCATCGGACACGACTGTGTGCCGAATGTTCCTCTCGACCTCGGGCGACCTCGCCCACCGGTGGTACACTTCATTGCCACCTCGGTCCATTGGCTCCTTTAACGAGCTGGCGCACGTCTTCACGGAACACTTCGCCACCAGGGTCACCCGGCCAGAAGGTCGCCATCGCATGATGCAAATCAGGCAAGGAGAACAGGAGTCCGACTCGGACTACATCGACCGGGTTGACATGATCATCCTCAACGGCGAGCCCGTAAGCGATGAGACCGCCCTCTACGCGGTCCTAGGAGGTTTCCAGGGCTTCTCGCCTATGTTCAGGCATCTCACGAAGACCCTGCCGACGACCTACGCAGCCTTCCGGGCTAGAGCCGCAGATTTCCTGTCCAGGCAAAGGCTTCTTCTTAGCCTAGGAGTAGATCGGTCGGCGCCCGTACGACGACCTCCAGTCTTCCGGCCCGATCGCTACTATCCAGAAGAGCCGGAGGACTCGATCACCGCCTACAGTCCATTCTAACATGAGTGACTAGCCGCCGCCCGATCGCCAATTTCGACCTACGAATAAAGCGATCGGCCGCCGAGCGACGATCGCCAGTCTTCCGGCCAGATCGCAACATCATCAGCAACCCGGTGGAGACGATCGCCATCTGATCCCAAAGATATAACATGACGGACTAAGGCATAAGATCGCCTCCACCGCACATCATAAAGCCATGGCCTGGCGATCGATGGAACCGCCGCGGCCATGCACGGTCCCTTTCGGCCGAGATCGCCCGCCTTCGTTTAAATACGAGGCCGGCGTAGTCGGAGGGCCCTCCAACATTAATCAGTGGACTCATTCCACAACCCCGTCTCAACGTACACCGTCGAGGTCGGCCATCTCCGTGGCTGGCCGAGGTGGAAGCAGAGCTAACAAGCCGCGGGCGTGGAGTTGATTCATCCGACGCTACCCCGCGCAAGGACTCCTCTAGACCGAGACCGCACGCCTTTCGTTTAAAAACAAGGCGAGGCGCAGCCTAACAGAGGACCCTCATAATAAAGTGAGTCACGAGGCACTCATTGTCTTCGTGCACCAAGACACGGTCATGGGGTCGGTCCATCGATCTCCGCGACTGTGCACGATTCCTCAAACAAAGCGAAACCACCAAGTTTCCGTGGGGGATCGGCCAATGTTGTTTTTTGCAGGTACAAGACCGAAAGATAGCTAAGCCAATCGACCATGATAGCCCAAGTCCGAAATCCTAAGTCAGCTCAGATCGCCCGTCCTCATCCATACACGATCACCGGCTAGAACCACCTCGCCCCATGTCTTCAACATAGGAGCAAGCTGGGGGGCAATTGTTGTGTCAAGATTTAACACCTTCCGACCGGCGATCGACTAGGAGGACGGGCGACCGAGTCACTGCCGAGCGACCAAGGCAAGCCTGCCGATCGGCGACCACGCGACCGAGCCTTAACCCAGTGGACATGCTAGACTGGCCAACCGAAGGGCCCAGGACGAATCCCGGTGCCGAGCGATCGACATCAATACGATCGCCTCCCAGTACTCGGCGACCGACCCTTGGCGATCGAGCCTTCTCGCACTGGCGACCTACCCTTGGCGGCCGACCGATGGCGACCTCCGAAGACCGCTCATGTCGATCACCACCGATGGACATCCAGTCGGCAAAGGCCGAGCACCGGGATCGGCACCATGTGCAAAGGCCGACAAGATCCGCGAATCCGGCCATTGACCACAAGCCCGACAGATTCCCTCCACCACCCGACAGCCGAAAGCTTGTCGGTAGGGCCACATGTTGGCCCGACTCGGACACGTGATGGCTCCTTATTGGACCGCCCAAGCCGTGCCGCCTCTTCCTTGACTTTAGCCCGGCAAACAAAGATCTTCCTTGGACTTTAGCTTTGTACCAGGAGATCGGCACATTATTATATTGGCCGGCAGGCGGTCGGCAGATTATTTTAATGGCCGGCAGGCGATCGGCCACTACAGGACAGGACCCGACTGCCCCTATATAAGCAAGGCACCCTGCACTTGGACACTCCTTCAGCAATATTGCGATTCAAGCACACTATACAGAAGCAAAACACTTGCACTTGGCTAACATCCAACTCTTGGCAACAGCTTTCTTTCGGTCTTACTTCTCCCGGCCTTTTCTCCTCGAGCAGATTACCGGCGGGACGAAGAACACCTAGCTTCGCTCAAGAGCCGGATCAACAGAGTCTTTTTACACTCATTGTATTTAGATTTCTCTCATTAATACTTGTATCCACGAATATTCGTATTAATAACATCTCGCGAGAGCATTCAAGCCCGGGCCTAACAAACCCGGCAAATCTTGTTTTATTTATCTTCTCTCGGAAGTGCTCCCGCATTTGTTTGTTGTCCGTCTTCCAGCAGTATTAATCTTCGGATAAATATTTTGGGCAACAACACCGTGGGCATAGTATTTCACGAATGCTCGGTTCTTACCTTGGTTTGTGAGCATCTCGTATTATTATCATTATTGTACCGTTTCATTCTGCCTTTGGATGCATATCATGTTATACCTGTATTTGATGTTCATTATCTGGATGACTGACCCCGTGGGGGCGGAACATGTTTTTCATGTTTTAGGTGCTTGCGAGGAGAGAGTTGAGACATAGGGGCATGATGATGGCGACGATGTAATACCCGATTGTAATTCAGTCATTATCATTCAGTAATTTCATTCGGTGATTGTCACCCAGTGTATATTCACTCGATTATAATCATTCACCAATCATATTCATTCACCGTGTTCACCGTTCGAAAAAACTTCGAGTGGTGTATCGTTATTGTTCATTGTTTCAACTTTCCTCATATGAGTTCGACTTTGTTAGATCACCATTAATTTTTGGTAACTCCAAAAATTCTAAATCTTTGCAATATTATAGAGCATCGAGTTAGCTTTCCAATGGTTCAAACGGTGAGTCAATCGGAGTCCGGACGAGAGAGTTATGGTCGTTTTAGCTCAACCGCTCATTGGCGATCACGCCGAACGAACTCGGCCGTGTCGTCCGACACGCCCGTGCCGTACTCGTCCGAAAGTGCCGAAGTGTCTGCCTCAGGACCCGACCGTGTAAATGCACGGCCGAAGTCGCACCCTTCCGGATAAGCGAACCGATCGCCAAAGACGCCCGACCGTGTCGCACGCACGGTCGAGTCATGCCGAAGTCATTGTCGGACGGTCAGCGTCGGGAGGCCCTCCGCGCGCGCGACCGTGTCGGCGGGACACGGTCGAGTCATCGCTGCCAAGCGTCGGCCACTGCGGCGACACGGCCGTGCCGATCGCACGGCCGTGTCCGGCAGCGATCAACTCCTATAAATTCATTTTTTCAGCATTTCACCATTTTTCTTCCTTTTCTTCACCTTCAACCGAGAGATAAGGCTTGAGGAGGGTTTTTCCTTCACAAATCATTTGGGTGTTTGATTTTTTCATCTCCTTTCGATCGTGAAGCTTAGGATAATCAATCTAACGCGTGTTCTTCGGATTAAAGCACTTGGATCATAAAGAGGTAATTCCTACAACACTTTGGACTTGATTTTGTGTTGAAATAGGATGTTTTGACGTTATAATCATGATATATGAAGGGATATGTATATGATTATGAGTTTGTATAAGGATTCATTGGATTATTGAGGGTTTATTCAAGAACACTTTGAATATCGAGTTGGAATTGGGGATTTTCGACTAATTGTTGTTATAATCACATTTTTGGATATTCATAACGGATTATTGATCGTATTGGAGATGTTTTGTTGGTTTGAAACACTTCTTGGGGATTTTGATATTGGGATATCGAGGTTTGATTGTAAACAATCGGAGTTTGGATACAACGATTCGATATAATGCCCCAATGAACTTAGTTTAATCGTATCGGCGTTTTGAGTTCGTTATATTCGTGTTTAATTCGTATATTGATCGGATTGTCGGTAATTGTATTGAATTAAGGTTGTTCGTATGACCGACACTTCATTTAGGGCGTTGTTCGTGGATGGACATTCTTCATCGGTGTTGTGTAAGTTAATTCTTACTCGGTTAAAAGGATATTCATCCCTCTTGTTGTTGTTCATTCATAATCATAACTCATTCATAATTATATTAAGCGTATCAAAACTTGTTGTTATCAATTAATCATTTCAGTCATAAGGAAGCGGTTCCAACCTTTTCATTGATTGTCATTTATTTCATTACCATTCCACCTCGGTGAGTCATTATTCATTTTCGATGTCACTTTTGTTATCGTGGCATTCCGGGTCATCTTGGCGTGCAGTTGGTATGTGTAGGGTTTTCATGTCGGGCACATTATAGTCGTGTGTTGGTTGATGGCCTCACATTGGGTATGCACACGAGATTGATTGTTTCGTGAGATCGATTAGGTACAAGACCACACGTGTATTCGATCGATACTCGTTGGTGGCTTGTGCACGGACACATTTCCATCCCGGCGTAGTGTGGCGCCACCCTTTGAGCCGTCTTGTTAGTTGATTCATATAGCATGTTTGATTGCGTATGTTTGACAGGATATTTCATAATTTCGGATATAATCATGATTGTGTATTTTCAACTCTTGAGGATTGTTGTTACGTATAAGCGGCCCGTTTGGGGATTTTGTTTTTCGTGTCTTGGCAAGACAAAGGCACGGGAGAACATGCCGACGTCGAGGAGTCCTGATACTAGAAAGGGGCCCGATGCTCAGTCACTTATTGATCATTTATGTTTCCTTTATTTATTCCGCTGCAGACATTCCGTTTGAATACTCGTTTCATTCGGTGTTGTGTATTTTATCGTCACATAAGATACACATGTATTCTATTTTATCCAGGTGTGTTGTATGAAACTCCTAATCGGAGTAATTGATGTTGTAATGTGGTTCGGTACTACATTTACCTGTGTAAATCATCCTTTTCATTCGCACGGTGGGTCCCAGTCGGGGTCCACGGCACCTTGTAATATCCGCCTAGTTTGGGGTGTTACGAGTTGGTATCGGAGCGTGGTTTTGAATACTACCTTTCGAGTCATGTCTCATTTGAAATCATCGTCATCGACTAGTATCATTGGACTTTCGCGTCACGTGTGACTGTGCAAATGCCGAGCCAATCAGACCTAAGAAGCGTAAGATTTCTAACGCCATGGTATAATTTACGGCAATAGTCATTCATTCATCATTCATCAATTAACAATCCTCAAACATCATCATTCATTGTGATTAGAACGATCATGTTAACTCATTAATCACTTAATTCATTTCATTACTCAGTTAATAATCAGGACGATCATGTTAACTCATTAATTACTCAATTCATTTCATTATCCAGTTGTCAATCTGGATGATCATATTATCAATCTTGTTAAGTTATTCAAGATAATCATTTCAAGAATTTCATCAGATAATCATGTAACTTGAATTCATTCATATAATCACTAAGTTAGAGCATGTATACTCATTTTCATCATCTCATGACATAATCATAACGTGCTAATCATGCGGGAAATATAATCATTATGCGACCTTCCTACTCCAGTATGGAGAGAACTGTCAAGGGATGCATGGGGAGAGGCCGCGGTGCGAACCGAAACCCGAGAAATAATCACTCGCTGCCGGGAAATCGTGCCCAGGACTCGGTTCGATCAGAAGATGTACGGGTTGATCCACTCACTTTTATGCAGGCCATGATGACCCATGTGCAGTTGCTCAATCATCATTGCGCCACTCTGGCCGGATTAATCGAGCGAACTCTCCCGTACGAGCCAGTTGCTAAGGAAATTGCTGAGCAGCAACCTGCATATGTCAACAGGAAATCAACGAAGCGTAATCTATCCGAAGGCGGTCAGTCAACCTTCAAGAAGCCTCGTGTGAGTCTTATCGTTTCTGAGCGATCTCCTACGGCGCCTAATCCTACGGATCTCGTCCCGGCGGCCTCGGCCATCATCTGCTTTAAGCGTGGGGCGCGGCCATTTCAAGATTAGGTGTACGACGCCGTCTATCACATGTCATAATTGTGGGAATTAAGAGCATAAGGCCCGTTTTTGCCGAAAGGACTCCAAGTCGGCTCCGGCGGCATCTCAGCCCCAAGCAACCGAGCTTGAATCGGGGATCGCCTTGTCATCGTCGTTTAAGACAATGGAAGCAAATAGAGTTGGAGCTCGTATTTATCGACGGAGCGTACGGTTCGGGACCAGCAAGTCCCGATTCATATGATGAGGAGGATCGGCGATCCGGTGGTCCGAACGATTTCGTATACTCGTAATTTTATTTCAACTTGTGTGAACCTTTTGATCTTTGGTACACCGCATTCATTCATTTCGAATCATGCTTGAATAGACTTATTTCGGTATAGTCCTACTTAATGACCGCGATTGGTTGATGGATCTAATCGTGGTGAATTTATCTTAGGGCGATGTAATTTTCGGTATTAGTTGGTTTGATCGTCTCGATACTATCCTCGGTGTTTGTTAGCGTTTAGTCGCTATCTTTCCGTCGTTGGTTGTCGAATGTGTGCTTCAGGAAGTAATCCCGTTGTTCCAGTAGAATTTTTATTATTGCGGAAGCAGAGAAATTACGCAATCGAACTAATCAATCAATCAAGATATCATTTACATAGATTGGCCTTTCAAATCCAATCGAGTTATTGATCATTCCTTATATCATTTCCATCGATTGGCTTTTCTAAGACAATCGAGTCATTCAATCATTCATTGTATCATTTTCATCGATTGGCCTTTCTAAGGCAATCGAGTTATTCAATCATTCATTGTATTATTTTCGTCGATTGTCCTTTCAAAGGCAATCGAGTTATTCAAACATTCATTGTATCATCTTCATCGATTGGCCTTTCTAAGGCAATCGAGTTGTTCAATCATTATTGGTATCTCTTTTTATCAATTGACCATTCTAGGGCAATCGAAATGTTCAATCATTCGTGGTATCATTGTCATCGATTGACGATGTATTTCAAGGCGAGTTATCTAGTTGCCTTCACATAGAGTAAGGGAATTCAGGAGTTAGTTGGAGCAGGTACGTCCCCTTTATCGAAGGCACCGTATCGGATGGCCCCGACCAGAATGCAGGAGTTGAAGATTCAACTTGAGGAGTAGTTCGAGAAAGGTCATCTCCGACCGATTGCGTCCCCGTGAGGAGCACCAGTGTGATCTGTCAAGGAGAAGGATGGCTCGTCTCGTGTGTGTATTAATTACCAAGAGTTGAACAGGGCGATGATCAAGAGTAGTACCCTTTACCTCGTATTGATGATCTTTTAGATCAACTTCAGGGAGCTTCTGTATTTTCCAAGATCGACTTAAGATCTGGATATCACAAGTTGCGGATTCGAGAGTCGGATATCGCGAGGACAGCGTTTCATACACGCTATGGTCATTGTGAGCTCGTAGTTATGCCGTCGGGATAACTATTGCACTGTGGTATTCATGGAGTTAATGAATCGGGTTTTCATCGACTTTTAGATCGTTGTTGTTGTCTTCAACGACTACATCTTGTATTATTCTCTTAGCCGCGAGGAATACGAGGTTCTTCTTCTTCATGTTCTCGACGTGTTGAGACGAGAGCAACTTTATGGAAAGTTTTCCAAATGTGAGTTACGGAGGTCGAAATGACTTTCGGGCATGTAATTTCATCTGCCCGAGTTCTTGTCGACCCTCAGAAGACGGAGGCTATCCGAGATTTGCAACCTCCGTAAGATATTAAGTAAATCCGATGTTTCCTCGGATTAGCTGGTTAATTATCCAACCCACGGCCGGAGCTTGTAACCGTGGTTTTCGCGTTGGAATTTTGGCGTCGTTACCTTTATGGAATCACTTGTCAGATCTTCACCAATCACAAGAGTTGAACTATATATTTACTCACAAGGAGTTAAATATGCGACAGGGACGGTGGTTGGAACTAATCAAAGATTTTGATATCGAGATCCTTTACCACCCGGGCAAGGCGAACGTTGTCGCGACGCCTTGAGTCGTAAGTCCGTTCAGGAGCAGATGCATGCTCGTTTAACAGTTCAGAAGGAGCTTCAACAGGAATTCCTTAGACCCGAGATCGAGGTCTGGCTTCAGCGAGTTCAGGGACAGCTTTGTATGTTAGAGATTTCATCATCTCTGAGGATGCAATCAGGGAGAATCAGGGTTCAGACCCAGCATTGTTGCGCATTCGTGAAGATGTGGCTCGGGGAAAGCCTCGGATTCGTAGTCCACGAGGATGGACTTTTGAGGTTTAAGAACCGGTTGTGCGTCTGCGAATGACGAGTTGAAAAATTCTATTTTGAGAGAAGCTCATGCTACCCCTTATTCTGTTCATCCGGGGTCCAGCAAGATTTACAAAGACTTGAAACAAAATTACTGGTGGAGTAATATGAAGCGAGAAGTCGCAGAATTTGTTTCGAGATGCTTAACCTGTCAACAAGTCTAGATGGAACCTCAGCGATCGGCGAGTATGCTGATACCGCTCCCTATTCCGGAATGGAAGTGGGAAGACATTTCTATGGATTTCATCACGAGTTTGCCGACGAGTCGTCGTGGCATGAATGCGATCTGGGTGCTTGTGGACCGCTCAACTAAATCAGCTCATTTCCTTGAGATCAAGGATACGTGGGGTCCCGAGAGACTGGATCAGTTGTTCATCAAGGAGATAGTGAGACTGCACGGTACTCCTAAGAGTATCGTTTCCGATCGTGACGGACGAATTGTTTCCCATTTTTGGAAATCAGTTCATCGTGCTATGGGAACTCAGCTTAATCTCAGTACTGCCTTTCATCCTCAGTCCGACGGACAATCAGAGAGGACTATTCAGACATTAGAGGACATGTTGAGGGCATGCGTCCTCGATTAGTAGACGATGGGGAAGCCCGATTCTTGTTGTTTAAGTCCACGTACAGTATAGTTGGCATGCCTCCATTAAGATGGCACCTTACGAGGCCTTGTGCGGTCGTCTTTGTCGATCTCCTTTGTGTTAGGATGACTTGTTAGAATCAATCGGCACCGAGCCCGATATGCTTATAGCCGTCCGGGAGAAGGTAGCTTTGATCAAGAGTCGTATGTTGACAGCTCAGAGTCGACAGAAATCGTAGGCGGATAATCGTCGTCGACCCCTAGAGTTCGAGACGGGTGACCAGGTTTTGGTCAAGATATCCCAGTCGAGGTATTTTTCCGTTTCGGAACGGGGGAAGTTGAGCCCAAGATTCATTGGACCGTTTGAAATTTTGGATCGAGTAGGCGAGTTAGCTTATCGATTGGCGTTACCTCCGGCTTTGAGCAGGATTCATAATGTGTTTCACGTCTCTCAGTTGCGGAAGTATGTTGCCGACCCGAGTCACATACTTCAGTTCGACGAAATCGAGATCGCGGATGATCATTCGTACGAGGAGCGTCCTGTACGAGTGTTAGAGCGGCGAATCAAACAGTTGAGGAACAAGACGATCCCTTTGGTCAAGATTTAGTGGTCTAGACACGGAGTCGAAGAGGCCACTTGGGAAACCGAGGAGAATATGCGGGAGTGTTATCCCGAGTTGTTTGACCCTTAGTTTCGGGGACGAAACTCTTTTAAGGGGGGGTGTATGTAATACCCGGTTGTAATTCAGTCATTATCATTCAGTAATTTCATTCGGTGATTGTCACCCAGTGTATATTCACTCGATTATAATCATTCACCAATCATATTCATTCACCGTGTTCACCGTTCGAAAAAACTTCGAGTGGTGTATCGTTATTGTTCATTGTTTCAACTTTCCTCATATGAGTTCGACTTTGTTAGATCACCATTAATTTTTGGTAACTCCAAAAATTCTAAATCTTGCAATATTATAGAGCATCGAGTTAGCTTTCCAATGGTTCAAACGGTGAGTCAATCGAGTCGGACGAGAGAGTTATGGTCGCTTTAGCTCAACCGCTCATTGGCGCCGATCTTGCCGAACGAACTCGGCCGTGTCGTCCGACACGCCCGTGCCGTACTCGTCCGGAAAGTGCCGGGCGTTCCGCCAGACCCGACCGTCGTCGCACGGCCGAGTCGCACCTTCCGGATAAGCTGAACCGACCGCCAAAGACGCCCGGCCGTGTCGCTCGCACGGTCGAGTCATGCCGAAGTCATTGCCGGACGGAGTCACTGTCGGGAGGCCCTCCGCGCCGCGACCGTGTCGAGCGGGACACGGTCGAGTCACTGTCGGCCAATCGCCGGCCAGGTATGCGACACGGCCGTGCCGATCGGCACGGCCGTGTCCGGCAGCGATCAACTCCTATAAATTCATTTTTTCACATTTCAGCCCATTTTTCTTCCTTTTCTTCACCTTCAACCGAGAGATAAGGCTTGAGGGAGGGTTTTTCCTTCACAAATCATTTGGGTGTTTGATTTTTTCATCTCCTTTCGATCGTGAAGCCCGGATAATCAATCTAACGCGTGTTCTTGATTAAAGCACTTGGATCATCAAGAGGTAATTCCTTCAACACTTTGGACTTCGATTTTGTGTTGAAATTGGATGTTTTGTAAGTTATTATCATGATATATGTAGTGATATGTTTATGATTTTTAGTTTGTATTTGGACTCATTGGATTCTTTATGGTTTATTCAAGAACACTTTGAATATCGAGTTGGAATTGGGGATTTTCGACTAATTGTTGTTATAATCACATTTTGGATATTCATAACGGATTATTGATCGTATTGGAGATGTTTTGTTGGTTTGAAACACTTCTTGGGGATTTTGATATTGGGATATCGAGGTTTGATTGTAAACAATCGGAGTTTGGATACAACGTATTCGATATAATGCCCCAATGAACTTAGTTTAATCGTATCGACGTTTTGAGTTCGTTATATTCGTGTTTAATTCGTATATTGATCGGATTGTCGGTAATTGTATTGAATTAAGGTTGTTCGATGACCGACACTTCATTTAGGGCGTTGTTCGTGGACGGACATTCTTCATCGGTGTTGTGTAAGTTAATTCTTACTCGGTTAAAAGGATATTCATCCCTCTTGTTGTTGTTCATTCATAATCATAACTCATTCATAATTATATTAACCGTATCAAAACTTGTTGTTATCAATTAATCATTTCGGTCATAAGGAACGACGGTTCCAACCTTTTCATTGAGTGTCATTTATTTCATTACCATTCCACCTCGGTGAGTCATTATTCATATTCGATGTCACTTTTGTTATCGAGTCATTCCGGGTCATAGTGGCGTGCCGGTTGGTATGTGACGGGTTTTCATGTCGGGCCCCTTATAGTCGAGGGTTGGTTGATGGCCTCACATTGGGTATGCGTACACGAGATTGATTGTTTCGTGAGACTGATTAGGTACAAGACCACACGTGTATTCGATCGATACTCGTTGGTGGCTTGTGCACGGACACATTTCCATCCCGGGCGTAGTGTGGCGCCACCCTTTGAGCCGTACTGTTAGTTGATTCATATAGCATGTTTGATTGCGTATGTTTCGACAGGATATTTCATAATTTCAGATATAATCATGATTGTGTATTTTCAACTCTTGAGGATTGTTGTTCTGTATAGCGGCCCGTTTGGGGATTTTGTTTTTCAGGTCTTGGCAACGCAAATGCACCGGGAGAACATGCCGACGTCGAGGAGTCAGTGATACTAGAAAGGGGCCCGATGCATTCAGTCACTTATTCAGTCATTTATGTTTCCTTTATTTATTCCGCTGCAGACATTCCGTTTGAATACTCGTTTCATTCAGTGTTGTGTATTTTATCGTCACATAAGATACACATGTATTCTATTTTATCCTGGGTGTGTTGTATGAAACTCCTAATCGGAGTAATTGATGTTGTAATGTGGTTCGGTACTACATTTACCCTGTGTAAATCATCCTTTTTCATTCGCCTGGTGGGTCCCAGTCGGGGGTCCACGGCACTGTAATATCCGCCTAGTTTGGGGTGTTACAGACGAGGCATTCGAGCGATACTAGTCCGAGTTGTTCATGTTGGTCAGTCGGTTGGAGTGTTCTTCAGTTGTCAGTCATTGTCATTATGTATTACCCGAGCAGATGCTCGTGAATGTTGTATTTTTACCCTTGGCCATGTAGGCCCATCGTTGTCGTTGAAATTCCTTATCGGAATATTGTGTCGGATATCATGGTAGGGACTATGATTTTCCCTTGTTGTTTAATTTAATGTATTTTAGTCATGTTACTTTGGTGGATCTCTGGCGTGGGGTCCACGACTGTAATAACTTGATAGGATTTGGGGGTGTTACAGAAATGGTATCAGAGAGTTGGGTTGTGAAATACCCTGAGATGTGAGTTATGTGGTCCTACCGACGCGGTAGTAGTGGGATTGTCAGGTTATGACAATCTAGTCAGTCAGGTTTTGTGAGTCGTAATATTAGTGCGACTGCACGGGTCATTCATTCATCGAGTCGTCGTCAGTGAAGACTAGTATCGCGAGACCTCGAAGCTTCGTATGACCTGTGTAAGGACTCGATTCTCTTTATGTTCATACATTCATCATATCATTAATTATTCATGCTTTGTGGAAACATATATGTGATATTATTGTTATGATTGATTCATGACTAATTGTTTTGGAGCACGTGTGACCTGTATAAGTGCTAAGGATCAACTCATTCACCAGTTAATAATCCTCAATCATCATTTTGATCTTGTCGATCAAGTTAATTCATTCATCACTCGATTACTTCATTCATCACTCGATTAATATCATTCATCACTCGGTTAATTCATTCATCACTCGATTAATATCATTCATCACTCGATTAATTCATTCATCACTCAGTCAATATCATTCATCACTCAGTTAATTCGTTCATCACTCAGTCACTATCATTACTCAGATAATATCATTCATCACTCAGTTAATTCGTTCATCACTCAGTCACTATCATTACTCAGATAATATCATTCATCACTCAGTTAATTCGTTCATCACTCAGTCACTATCATTACTCAGATAATATCATTCATCGTTCAGTTAATTCATTCATCACTCAGTCAATCTCATTGTTCAGTTAATTCATTCGTCACTCAGTTAATCTCATTGTTCAGTTAATTCATTCATCACTCAGTCAATCTCATCGTTCAGTAATTCATTCATCACTCAGTCAATCTCATCGTTCAGTTAATTCATTCATCACTCAGTCAATCTCATCGTTCAGTTAATTCATTCATCACTCAGTCAATCTCATCGTTCAATTAATTCATTCATCACTCGGTCAATCTCATCGTTCAGTAATTCATTCATCACTCAGTCAATCTCATCGTTCAGTTAATTCATTCATCACTCAGTCAATCTCATCATTCAGTTAATTCATTCATCACCCAATCAATCTCATCGTTCTGTTAATTCTTTCATCACTCAGTCAATCTAAGTGTTCAGTTAATTCATTCTTAACTCAGTCAATCTCATTGTTCAGTTAATTCATTCATCACTCGATCTATCTAATTGTTCGATTAATTCATTAATCATCCAGTCCATCTCACGGTTCAATTGTTGATCTTGTGGATCGAATTTTCAACCTTGTTAACTTGTTCAAGGTAATCATTTCAGGAATTTCATCAGATAATCATGTTACCTCACTTGATCTTTCATGCGATCTTATCATATTCCGGCGTCATGTCGACGATCATTTCATTGCATTATTAATGCATTCATTGTGTTAGAGCGTGTATGCTCATTCTTATCATTCCGTCTCATAATCATAATGCGATCTTCATACGAGATCTGTAATTATCACGTGACTTTCCTGCCTCGGAATGGAAAGAGCTGTTAGAAGGACATCGGACTCCGACGTCCAAGAGATTGTTTTCTAGTCGTCTTCGTGCTGGGAGAGCATCTTCATCTCAGACGATGAGTTCGACTGTTGTTTGCTTTAACTGTGATCATCACCGGTTTTGAGCAAGTTAATTCTTGCTCGGTAAGAGGATAATCATTCATTTCATCGTCGTTCATTCATTCATATAATTCACTCATCATATATTAAACACGTTGAGATTTATAATTATCAAACTAATCATTCAATTCACGGGGAACTATGGTTCCAATCATTTCATTTGAGCTGTCACTCGTTTATCATTTCACAACGGTGAGTCATTCTTGATCCTTGTTGGATTTCGATTCATTATCATTCATTGTGATCATTCTTGTTCGTGTGTATCTCGTCAATTTTTTCCTGGAGGGATATTGCTTCTCCCTACTTGTTTTAAGTTTCGGGACGAAACTTCTTTTAAGGGGGGTAGTATGTAATACCCGTAATTTCGATTTTTCGGTAATTTTATTTTTTTTTGGCGGAAGTCTGTTTTGACGACTCGCTCATGACCGTATCGTCATTCTGAGAATGATTAATTCTGCACTTTTTGTCATCCGAGTTCGTTTCGGTATCGTTTTGTTGAGATCCGTGTTCTTAAGCGGCTTTTCCGCACTTGAGTTTGATTCTTGCGAACCTCGTCCGAAACTGTCGTTTCGAGTTTCTCGTAAGTTCATTTAATGTTATTATTCATGTTGTGAGCTTTGGCTTGGTGTTTCGATCGTGTATCGTGCATTTCGGACGTTTTGGGCCATTTTCGTAATTTCCCAAAGTTTGGGGTAATTACTTTCCGTTGTCGAATTTCGAGCCTTCGGGTGGTCGGAATCGTGTATTCTCTTAAGGCTTGGATTCGTCTTTGCGAGTACGTCGTAACCATATCTTCGTTTCGTATTCAGGTTCGGGTTTCGGGGTCGTCGGGCCGTCGGAGTGGCCACGGCCGGAGCCGGGCCGGGCCTGGCCGAGTTACGGCCGTAAGGTGCCGGTTACGGCCGTCGCGTGCGGTGCATGGCCTCGATTTAATGCCGTTACGGCCGTAAGGGCCGAGAGTTACGGCCAGACGGTGCGAGCGGCTTCGACGAATGCGGTTATTCGGCCGTAAGGACTGCCGATTCGGCCGTAAGTGCGAAGTTACGCCGTAAGGCCCTCGATTCTACGGCCGTAAGCGCCGGCCGGCGGGCGAGTTTGACGAATGCGGTTACGGCCGTAAGGCTCGCCGTTACTGGCCAGAATCGTCGGCCATATATAGCGATGACCGCCCAGACTTCATTTTTATCACATTTCTTCACTCGGGTGCGCGACGGGGAAAATCGGAAATGGAGTTTTTGGTCGATTCCACTCGATTTCTAAGCGTTTTGAGGATCCTTATCGATTATATCATCATCAAATCATTGTTCTTCGTCGGATCGAGGTAATTTCTTGAAATCTCCTAGATTGGATTTTTCGAGATTTGTTCTTGATTTTCGATTCTAGTCCGATTTTGATGAATCGGTTGATGTTAGTAAACATTATTAATCGTGTTCTATGGATTGTATATCCATATTTTCGATTCATTCAACCCGATTGATGATTTTAGGCTCTTGAGGAACTTTGAACATTTAGTGTTCGATTAAATGCCTCAAAGAGTTTCTTTGATCGTTATGTTGATTTCGATTGATATTGTGTTATTGAGCGAATTGTATTTCATTCAAGGTGGTTCGAGTACTTGTGTTTATCGGAGGACGCTGTTCGTTGTTCGTGGAAGGAATTCATCGCCTTCGGTTGAGGCAAGTTTTATACTTGTACTAGTCAATGAGCTAATGTCATCATGTATGTGTATAGATGTGTTGTATCATTCCGAGACTTAGTCTCTTCATGAATTCATTGATATCAAGAGATCGTTCGATACGATACCTTTCGGCAATTTTGCCAAATGTTTATTGTTGTTCGTTAACGGCCGATTCAAGGCATTGTATTACTCATCATTAATGTCATTGTCGATAGCCGGTTCGCGGTATCGATGTATCGATTGTTGTTCATATAGATGTCAATCTAAAACATCGTTGAAATCATTGTTATTCCTGTTGGGGTTGTCATTAAAGCTGTATTGGCCGATTAAAGGCATTAGCGTATTCATTTCTCATCTTCGTCGTCGGTAACCGATTAAAGGTGCCGAGGTATCCTTCATATTACTCTTATCGATTTGCCGTTCTAAGGTAATCGAAACACTCAATCATTCATGGAATCATCCGCTGCATCATTGTTATCGTGTTGGCCGACTCAAGGTAGCACACTATCATTCTCACGAATTCGGTAATCTACGAATCGTTGTCATTTGTGATTTATTATATTTTTGGAGGCTAGTCTCGGCTAGTGCTTATTATGGGTAAGCTTGGGGCTTGAACCTTCGCGGTTGGCTTCCCAACACCTACAACTTAGTAGGTCACGGTCGTGTTTATGATCTTATGGGTAAGCTTGGGGCTTGAACCTTCGCGGTTGGCTTCCCAACACCTACAACTTAGTGGGTCACGGTCGTGTTTATGATCTTATGGGTAAGCTTGGGGCTTGAACCTTCGCGGTTGGCTTCCCAACACCTACAACTTAGTAGGTCACGGTCGTGTTTATGATCTTATGGGTAAGCTTGGGGCTTGAACCTTCGCGGTTGGCTTCCCAACACCTACAACTTAGTAGGTCACGGTCGCGTTTATGACCTTATGGGTAAGTTTGGGGCTTGAACCTTCGCGGTTGGCTTCCCAACACCTACAACTCAGTAGGTCACGGTCGTGGTTATGACCTTATTAGCCCTCATTAACTATAGCTTCGGGCTGTTCCGGTTTCAAGTGTTTATGATATTTGTTAACTTCCGCTGAATGACTTTCAGGCCTTTTGTAATGTCTTGGTATTTTCATTGGAGCCTTTGGGCATTATGGTTCATATTAAATTCAGTGCTGGTTTGGTTCATGTTGTTTAATTCATTGTGGTATTCTGTGATTATGATTCGTCGTTGGGCATTTATGTTCTAACCTGTCGAACAGGTATTTCTAGTATGCCGTGGGCATAGTATTTCACGAATGCTCGGTTCTTACCTTGGTTTGTGAGCATCTCGTATTATTATCATTATTGTACCGTTTCATTCTGCCTTTGGATGCATATCATGTTATACCTGTATTTGATGTTCATTATCTGGATGACTGACCCCGTGGGGGCGGAACTTGTTTTTGATGTTTTAGGTGCTTGAGATAAGATAGTTGATACATAGGGGCATGATGATGGAGAAGATGCATTCGAGCTATACTAGTCCGAGTTGTTCATGTTGGTCAGTCGGTTGGAGTGTTCTTCAGTTGTCAGTCATTGTCATTATGTATTACCCGAGCAGATGCTCGTGAATGTTGTATTTTTACCCTTGGCCATGTAGGCCCATCGTTGTCGTTGAAATTCCTTATCGGAATATTGTGTCGGATATCATGGTAGGGACTATGATTTTCCCTTGTTGTTTAATTTAATGTATTTTAGTCATGTTCGCCTGGTGGATCTCCTGGCGTGGGGTCCACGGCACTGTAATAACCCAATAGGATTTGGGGGTGTTACAAACATGACTCATACTTTATTCAATAACACGGTATTCACTCTCGGAGAGCCGATGACGAATCGAAAGGTTGTGATAGTATACCTGGACCTTTGACTTGAAGATGTGCTTGTGACGTTTAGTTTGTCATTAGAGTACTTAGACTCATTTGCTTAATTGTTGAGTCAACCTCGAAGTGCGGAATATACGGGCAGGTAGAAGTCTTTACTGTACGCCAAGAAATGATTCTATCTCGTGTTAATGACCAGGTGAATGTCCTATACGGTTAATGGCAAATAAGATCATAAGTCTTTGGCCAAAACATTCTGATATAGTCGTATTAGATACACTAGTAATCAGTAGGTCTTGATTTGCATTAACACATGTATAGAGTATAGTCAGCAATAGGGTTTGACTTTACCGTGACCCGAAGACTTGACCGGGACATCTGATGAAGGGTCTTTATGTATAGTATTCATGACATAATGGTTTTGGAATGATCTCTTCATTCATTCTCAGTCGGGATTTACAGTGCGGCCCGCTAGGCTGGCCAAGTTCTGCCCGTAGTCATTGGTTCCTCCCGATGCCGGCTGAGACGGACCTACAGAGTCGCGCATCAGGAGCATTGTCAGATAAATGTGAATTTATTATCTCTCTAATTATAATAGATATTGGTTATCTAATTATGATTTATTGGATAAATCAAATAGCGGTCTTATAAATTGTAATTAACTTAATTCATAAATTATATTTCTTAGAGAAATATATTTGTGTCTCATATAATTAATTAATTGAATTAATTAGTTAGTATAAATACATTGGTGATTAAATGGAGTGTATTTAACGGAGTCATTTGACGAACGTCCGGTACACGAGCCGAGTGACTCGAATCGTTTCTAAGAAAATTCCTAATGCCCCCTCCCCCCCCCCCCACCCCCCCGTAACACCCCGAGGTATTCGGAGTAATTACAGCGTCGTAAACCCTTTAAGTAAGGATTTACAAGGCTAAATAAAAGAAATGTAAATATAATCCAACCGTACAACAGAAGTTCAAAATACAGAACTGATTCAACTGATCCAATGAGTTATCTTATACAACCATATCGAAAATGACATTATTAAAACACACGTACTCGAGTACTAAAGTGAACCAAGAAGACAAATCACAATAACAATAAACCTCAACCACATCACTGAGCCATTTCATCGTCTCCGTTTGATCGTGGTTGCTTCCCCGCTCCTCGGCTACCTGAACATCAAAACAATGTCCACCCCCGAAGGGGTTAGCAAAACAATGCTAGTACAAGTATCATAATACATAAATCATAAGTACATCATAAAACATGCAAAACGGACTTCCGTCATCGGAATCCAACGATGTGAATCCTCACGATTCCATCAACACAATACAGGGTAATCCAGCGATCCAGCGCCCTTGGTATAGATCCCCATGATGATCTCGTCGGACCAACGCATGGTGGAAAACCCGCCCAGTGATCCAACGCCCTCAGCATAGATCCCCATGATGATCCTGTCGGACCAACGCATGGTGGACATTCGATCCAGCGCCCTCAGCATAGATCCTCATGACCCCCCTCCGATCATTTATACCATAAACCAATCAATTATGCATACATATATGCATTTCTTCATCAATACAAACAATTAACCACGAATACCACGAGAAATTAAGAAATAAATCTCATATTCGACAACATGAATAAAACCTTATGCATGATCAAAGTTCCAATATAAATCAAACTCAACATATGATACTTGCCTCGAAAATGGCAAGAATGAAATACTCCAACAAATGACACGCGTCCGTATGTCACCGCCCCTCGATCGTCCCCTATGCAAGGCTCGGACCTAAGAAATAATAAAGAATTCCTCTCAAGTCGTACGAATGTCTAGAAAACTGGTTTACGGCCGCAAGCTCTAAAAATGAAGTCTGCCTGAACTACTTAGCACGCGCTACGTACTCTACGTAACGTGCGCTAAGCCTGCCTATTAACGTACGCAAATGACCAAGTCTAGCGTACGCTAGCCGTGGTAATCGATCCTCTCTCGATCACCCGATCGTCTCGCTGATGACATAACGTACGTTACGTACCAAACGTAGCGTACGTTACTCATTCCCGATAGCGCACGTTAATATGCCTATCTTAGCGTGCGCTAACTGTGCATGGCAGTTTACTACTGGGTAGAAAACTTGAGCTAAAGGTGATGAAACTCAAGAAATCTTCAGTGTTAATGTAACACCCCAAACTAGGCGGATATTACAGTGCCGTGAATCCCCGACTGGGACCCACCAGGCAAATGAAAATGATGAATTAAATAATATAATTGTAGTACCGAACCACATTATATTACCAAGTACTCCGATGAGGAGTTTAAGTACATTACACCAGGACAAAACAGAATACTAGTATATTTTATATGGAGATAAAATACACCACCCTGAACAAATAAGCATCTCAAACGGAATTTGCAGCGGAAAATACAAATGACGAAAATGACTGAAATGACTGAAATAAACGGAATGACTGGGGCCCCCTACTAGTATCACTGGGACTCGTCGCCGTCAACATGCTCTTCCCGTGCCTTTGCCTTGCCGTGACCTGAAAACAAAATCCCAACGGGCCGGGCCATACGTAACAACAATCCTCAAGGGTTGAAAATACACAAACATGATTTAACTAAAGTTATGAAATATCCTTAATTATGAATTACGCTGAAGAGGAGTATCATAGTACGCCCGTAGTGTTCTGTGCAAGTGTACAAGACGGATGACCGGACACACCCGTCCTTGTACCTAATTAGTCTCACGGAGGTAATCGTTACCGTGTGCACAATCCAATGTATCACTCCCAATACATGGCCATCACGTGCCCGACTAAAAATTCCACACATCCGCACCCGGCCACGCAATATGAACCCAGAAGGTCATATGAACAAGAATGACCATAATGAATATCAATGAATAATAATAATCCGACAAAGTCAAGAATGACTCACCGATACGAAAGTGATAATGAAGTGATTGATAGTTTTCAATGAAATGATTGGAACCGCCGTTCCTCGCTAATGAAATGATTATCCGACAATTACAAGTCTCAAAATGATTAATACAATGATGAATGAATTATGATTATGAATGATCAACAACAAAAGGAATGAATGTCCTTTTAACCGAGTAAGAATCAACTTACACAACAACGATGAAGAATGTCCGTCCACGAACAACGTCCTAATTGAGATATCGGTCGCTCGAACAACCTTAAATAATACAATTACCAACAATCCGTTCAATATACGAATCAAACACGAATATAACGAACTCAAAACGTCGATACGACTAAACCAAGTCCATAGAGGCATTAAATCAAACACGTAGTATCCAAACTCCGATTGTTTACAATCAAACCTCGATATACCAATATCAAATCCCCAAGAAGTGTTTCAAACCAACAAAACAACTCCAATACGATCATTAATCCGTTATGAATATCCATAAATGTGATTAAAACATCAATTAGTCGAAAATCCCCAATTCCAACTCGATATTCAAGGTGTTCTTGAATAATCCCTCAATAATCTAATGAATCCTTATACAAACTCATAATCATATACATATCCCTTCATATATCATGATTATAACGTCCAAAACATCCTATTTCAACACAAAATCGAAGTCCAAAGTGTTGAAGGAATTACCTCTTGATGATCCAAGTGCTTTAATCCGAAGAATACGCGTTAGATTGATTATCCGGCTTCACGATCGAAAGGAGATGAAGAAAATCAAACACCCAAATGATTTGTGAAGGAAAAACCCTCCCTCAAGCTTCCTCTCTCGGTTGCAAGTGAAAAAATGGGAAAGGAATGGAAGAAATCTTTGAAAAAAGCGAATTTAAGGGAGTTGATCGCTGCCGGACACGGCCGTGCCGATCGGCACGGTCGTGTCGCCACGGCCTGGCCGATGACAGTGACCGTGTCTCGCTTGGCGGTCGCGGCGGGCGCGGAGGGCCTCCAGCGATGACCGTCCGACAGGCGGCTCGGCATGACTCGACCGTGCCGTGCGACACGGGCGTCGTGGCCGATCGGTTCGCTTATCCGGAAAGGGTTCGACTCGGCCGTGCGACGACACGGTCGGGTCACGAGGCGAACTCGCACTTTCCGGACGAGTACGGCACGGGCGTCGGACGACACGGCCGAGTTCGTTCGGCGTGATCGCCAATGAGCGGTTGAGCTAAAACGACCATAACTCTCTCGTCCGACTCGATTGACTCACCGTTAGAACCATTGGAAAGCTAACTCGATGCTCTATAATATTGCAAGATTTAGAATTTTTGGAGTTACCAAAAATTAATGGTGATCTAACAAAGTCGAACTCATATGAGGAAAGTTGAAACAATGAACAATAACGATACACCACTCGAAGTGTCTCCGAACGGTGAACACGGTGAACGAATATGATTGATGAATGATTATAAATGAGTGAAAATCCACTGAATGACAATCACCGAATGAAATTCTCGAATGATAATGATCGAATGACAACCGGGTATTACATACACCCCCCCTTAAAAGAGTTTCGTCCCCGAAACTAAGGGTCAAACAGCTCGGGATAACACTCCCGCATATTCTCCTCGGTTTCCCAAGTGGCCTCTTCGACTCCGTGTCTAGACCACTGAATCTTGACCAAAGGGATCGTCTTATTCCTCAACTGTTTGATTCGCCGCTCTAAAACTCGCACAGGGCGCTCCTCATATGAATGATCGTCGGCGATCTCGATCTCATCGAACTGAAGTATGTGACTCGGGTCTGCAACATACTTCCGCAACTGAGAGACATGAAACACATTATGAATTCGGCTCAACGCCGGAGGTAAAGCCAAACGATAAGCTAACTCGCCCACTCGATCCAAAATCTCAAACGGTCCAATGAATCTCGGACTTAACTTCCCCCTCTTCCCGAAACGGAAGATACCACGACTCGGGGATACCTTGACCAACACGTGGTCACCTGTCTCGAACTCTAATGGTCGACGACGGTTATCTCGCATATGATTTCGCCGACTCGAGCGGTCAACAAATGATTCCTGATCAAAGTTACCTTTTCACGGGCGGCTATAAGCATATCGGGCTCGGTGCCGATTGATTCTGATAAGTCGTCCCAACACAACGGAGATCGACAACGACGACCATACAAGGCCTCGTAAGGTGCCATCTTGATCGAAGCATGCCAACTATTATTATACGTGAACTCGATCAATGGTAGTTGGGCTTCCCAATCGTCTTTCCAATCGAGGACGCATGCCCTCAACATGTCCTCTAATGTCTGAATAGTCCTCTCTGATTGTCCGTCGGACTGAGGATGAAAGGCAGTACTGAGATTAAGCTGAGTTCCCATAGCACGATGAACTGATTTCCAAAAATGTGACACAAACCGTCCGTCACGATCGGAAACGATACTCTTAGGAGTACCGTGCAATCTCACTATCTCTTTGATGAAAAGTTGGGCAAGTCTCTCGGGACCCCACGTATCCTTGATCTCAAGGAAATGAGCTGATTTAGTTAAGCGGTCCACGATCACCCAGATCGTATTCATGCCACGACGACTCGTCGGCAAACTCGTGATGAAATCCATAGAAATGTCTTCCCACTTCCATTCGGGAATAGGAAGAGGTTTCAGCATACCCGCCGGTCGCTGATGTTCAATCTTAACTTGTTGACAAGTTAAGCATCTCGAAACAAATTCTGCGACTTCTCGCTTCATATTACTCCACCAGTAATTTTGTTTCAAGTCCTTGTACATCTTGCTAGACCCCGGATGCACAGAATAAGGGGTAGCATGAGCTTCTTTCAAAATCGAGTTTTTCAACTCGTCATTCGCCGGTACACACAACCGATTCTTAAACCTCAAAAGTCCATCCTCGTGAACCACAAATCCGTGGCTTTCCTGAGCCACATCCTCACGGATGCGTAACAATGATGGGTCCGAACCCTGATTCTCTCGAATTGTCTCCTCTAGTGACGATGAAATCTCTAACATACACAATGCCCCTGAACTCGCTGAAGCCAAACCTCGATCTCGGGTCTAAGGAATTCTGCTGAAGCTCCTTCGAGCTGTTAAACGGGCAAGCATCTGCTCTGAACGGACTTACGACTCAAGGCGTCGGCGACGACGTTCGCCTTGCCCGGGTGATAGAGGATCTCGATATCATAATCTTTGATTAATTCCAACCACCGTCTCGACGCATATTTAACTCCTTCGAGTAAATATATACTTTAAACTCTTATGATCGGTGAATATCGGCGGTGACGCCATAAAGGTAATGACGCCAAATCTTCAAAGCGAACACCACTACGCTAGCTCCGTGTCATGGGTCGGATAATTAACCTCGTAAGGTCTCAATTGCCGTGAAGCATAGGCAATAACTTTCCTGCTTCGCATGAGCACACACCGAGACCACGTCCGATGCATCACTATAAACCACAAATCCTTCCGTTCCTGCGGCAAGGAAAGTACAGTCGACATTAACCGGCTCTTGAGTTCCTCAAAACTCACGACACGCGTCGGACCACGTGTATTTCTTATCCTTCCGCAATAAGTTCGTCAAGGGTTGAGCGATTTTAGAAAATCCTTCCACAAATCGCCGATAATAACCCGCTAATCCGAGGAAACTTCGATTTCCTTAACGCCGAGGTAGCCAATCTCGAATAGCCTCCGTCTTCGAGGATCGACACGAACTCCGTCGATGAAATTACGTGTCCGAGAAACGTCACTGACATCCGTAACTCACATTTGGAGAACTTCCCATAAAGTTGTTCTCGTCTCAACACGTCGAGCACTCGATGAAGGTGAGACTCGTGTTCCTCCCGGCCACGAGAATAAATCAAAATGTCATCGATGAAGACAACAACAAACCGATCCAAAAAGTCGATGAAAACCCGATTCATTAACTCCATGAATACCGCAGTGCATTAGTCAATCCGAGCGGCATAACCACAAACTCATAATGACCATAGCGTGTTCAAACGCTTGTCCTCGCGATGTCCGACTCTCGGATCCGCAATCGATGATATCCGGACCTTAAGTCGATCTTGGAAAATATGAAGCTCCTGCAGTTGATCTAAGAGATCATCAATACGGGGTAAGGGATACTTATTCTTGATTGTCACCTGTTCAACTCCCGATAATCAATACATAAGCGAAATGAACCATCCTTCTTCTTGACAAACAATACCGGTGCTCCCCACGGGACGCACTTTGGTCGGATGTAACCTTTCTCGAACAACTCCTCAAGTTGGTTCTTTAACTCTGCATTTCGGTCGGGGCCATCAGTGCACGGTGCCTTCGATATCGGGACGTACCGTGCTCCAACTCAATCGTGAATTCCACATCCCTCGTGGAGGCAAACCGTAACTCGTGCGGAAAACATCGGCATATTCCTCACCACCGGAATATCCGTCAACATTCTTGATGACTTCTGGTTTTGGCCATATAGCACCAATAACCGACACATCCCCGATTGAGTAATCTTACCGCTTTCATCAAATTAATGACCTTACGAGCAGTAGGGATTACCTCCGAAACACACATTCAACCCCATCGTTCAAATGATAGTGACCATACGCTTACGGACACTAATGATGGCATCATGACGATCCATCCAATCAATACCCAAGATGACGTCGTCTCTCGGAAAATCTACCATGATTAGGTCCGCCGCCATACACGACCATGAAATCGAATCGGACAATTACGAATCTCACGATTGCCGATAATTCGTCTACCATCGGGTAGGCCAATGACATAAGGCTCACAACTAGTAGCACTACCCAGACGCAGTCTACTCAAACATGACTCGGAAATGAATGAATGCGATGCACGGTATCAAAAGGGTACACACAAAGTTGAGATAGAATATCGAGTATACGAGATCATTCGGCCTCGGATCATCGGTCTTCTTCATCTCATAAATCCGGGCTTGCTAGTCCCGACCGACGCTCCTGTCGATGGCTAAAAGCTCCACCTTTAGTCGCTCCCGCTGTTTTAAACGACGCCGATTGAGTGGTCTCGATTACGAGCGGTGATCGCTTAGGTGCCTGAGATGACGTCTGAGTAGGTTTGGAGTCCCTACGGCAAAAACGGGCCTTATGTCCCACAATTCCACAGTTATGACACGTGACAGACTGTCTCGGACACTTGGTGCTGACATGACCAAGATCCCCACAGTTGTAACAGGTGATGGCCGAACTGGCCGCTCGTGACTGAGATTCCGCAGGTTTAGACGACACTGGAGTTCGCTCAAAAAAAGCAGAGCCCGCACGGGGTTTCTTGAAGGTTGTCTGACCACCTTCAGACTGATTACGATTCTTCGATTTCTTGCTAGCAGACGAAGGTTGCTGATTAGCAATTTCCTTAGCAGTAAGCTCGTAGGTGAGAGCTTTCTCAATGAATTCGGCCAACGTGGTGCAATTATGATTAAGTAACTGAAGTCTCATACGGGGTTTCAGCCTCTTGCTGAAATACTTGATCTTATCCGCCTCCGAATGAATGATGGATGAGGCGAAAGGAAGAAGTTCCTGAAATTTCTCGGCAATGGCGAGAACATCCTCGTCTGCTGAGGGGTCGGGGGTGAGCAATTCCGACAGCTTGGCCTCTCTGAGTGGGGCCGGATAATACCTCTCCATCATGAGAGTCTTGAATCGATCCCAAGTACAAGATCCTTCGGTGGGCTTCAACGATAACCACCAAGAATGTGCGCTCTTACCCAGGTAGTAAGCCGCAACAGAAACTTTGTGTCCTTCGGGACACTCTACCATAGCAAACAACTTCTCGAAATGCTCGAGCCAATGAATGATATCTGCCGGCTCAGACGAGCCCTCAAAAGTAGGTGGCCTCTGGTGAGAGATATCGCCGATGATATTACTCACATTCCTCTCTTGCCTCTGAGGTGGCGGCGGAGGAGCCTGCTGATTTTGATTGACGGAGTTATGCATTGTCTCCATCAACTGAGCCATCTGGGTCATTTGGGCCATCATGCCCTGCATAAAAGCGATTGGGTCAACCCGGACACCCTCTGACTGAGCCGTGTCCCGGGTACGACTCCACGATAGTGAATGATCTCGTCCTTGTGAATGAGTGGCGCTGTCGCCGCCGATGAATTAGCATTATTCCTCGCGTTTGCACGTGTATTCACATGAGCTCTCGATTCGCCCGCTCCACGGCCTCGTCCTCCACGTCCTCTTCTTGCCCTCTCCATCTGAAGTAGGAAAGTCACATGATGATTATATTCACCGCATGAAATATACGTTATGATTATGACATGAGATTATGAAAATGAGCATACGCGCTCTAACACGGTGATTACATGAATGATTAACTGAGGTGACATGATTATCTGATGAAATTATTGAAATGATTATCTTGAATGAGTTAACAAGATTAATGATTCGATCTTCCTGATCAACAACTGAACAATGAAATTAATTGACTGATTAATGAGTTAACCTGACCGTCCTGGTCAAAATGACAATGATGATTGAGGATTGTTAACTGATGAATTATGAATGAATGACTATTGCCAGAAATTATACCATGGCATTAGAAATCTTACAGTTCTTGGTCTGATTGGCTCGGCATTTTCACAGGTCACACGTGACGCGAAAGTCCAATGATACTAGTCCGATGACGATAATTTCAAATGAGACATGACTTGGAGGGTAGTATTCAAAACCACTCTCCGATACCAACTCTGTAACACCCCAAACTAGGCGGATATTACACTGCCGTGAATCCCCGACTGGGACCCACCAGGCAAATGAAAATGATGAATTAAATAATATAATTGTAGTACCGAACCACATTATATTACCAAGTACTCCGATGAGGAGTTTAAGTACATTACACCAGGACAAAACAGAATACTAGTATATTTTATATGGAGATAAAATACACCACCCTGAACAAATAAGCATCTCAAACGGAATTTGCAGCGGAAAATACAAATGACGGAAATGACTGAAATGACTGAAATAAACGGAATGAATGGGGCCCCCTACTAGTATCACTGGACTCGCCGCCAACATGCTCTTCCGTGCCTTTGCCTTGCCGTGACACGAAAACAAAATCCCAACGGCCGGGCCATACGTAACAACAATCCTCAAGGGTTGAAAATACACAAACATGATTTAATGAAGTTATGAAATATCCTTAATTATGAATTACGTGAAGAGGAGTATCATAGTACGCCCGTAGTGTTACGTGCAAGTGTACAAGACGGATGACCGGACACACCCGTCCTTGTACCTAATTAGTCTCACGGAGGTAATCGTTACTGTGCACACCCAATGTATCACTCCCAATACATGGCCATCACGTGCCCGACTAAAAATTCCACACATCCGCACCCGGCCACGCAATATGAACCTGAAGGTCATATGAACAAGAATGACCATAATGAATATCAATGAATAATAATAATCCGACAAAGTCAAGAATGACTCACCGATACGAAAGTGATAATGAAGTGATTGATAGTTTTCAATGAAATGATTGGAACCGCCGTTCCTCGCTAATGAAATGATTATCCGACAATTACAAGTCTCAAAATGATTAATACAATGATGAATGAATTATGATTATGAATGATCAACAACAAAAGGAATGAATGTCCTTTTACCGAGTAAGAATCAACTTACACAACAACGATGAAGAATGTCCGTCCACGAACAACGTCCTAATTGAGATATCGGTCGCTCGAACAACCTTAAATAATACAATTACCAACAATCCGTTCAATATACGAATCAAACACGAATATAACGAACTCAAAACGTCGATACGACTAAACCAAGTCCATAGAGGCATTAAATCAAACACGTAGTATCCAAACTCCGATTGTTTACAATCAAACCTCGATATACCAATATCAAATCCCCCAAGAAGTGTTTCAAACCAACAAAACAACTCCAATACGATCAATAATCCGTTATGAATATCCAAAAATGTGATTAAAACATCAATTAGTCGAAAATCCCCAATTCCAACTCGATATTCAAGGTGTTCTTGAATAATCCCTCAATAATCTAATGAATCCTTATACAAACTCATAATCATATACATATCCCTTCATATATCATGATTATAACGTCCAAAACATCCTATTTCAACACAAAATCGAAGTCCAAAGTGTTGAAGGAATTACCTCTTGATGATCCAAGTGCTTTAATCCGAAGAATACGCGTTAGATTGATTATCCGGGCTTCACGATCGAAAGGAGATGAAGAAAATCAAACACCCAAATGATTTGTGAAGGAATAAACCTCACTCAAGCTTCCTCTCTCGGTTGCAAGTGAAAAAATGGGAAAGGAATGGAAGAAATCTTGAAAAAACGAATTTAAGGGAGTTGATCGCTGCCGGACACGGCCGTGCCGATCGGCACGGTCGTGTCGCTACCGGGCCGACACCGCCGACAGTGACTCGACCGTGTCCCGCTTGACACGGTCGCGGCGCGAGGGCCTCCCGACGATGACCCGTCCGACGCCGACTCGGCATGACTCGGCCGTGCCAGGCGACACGGTCGGGCGTGGCCGGGCGGTTCTCGCTTATCCGGAAGGGTTCGACTCGCCGTGCTGCACGACACGGTCGGGTCTCGAGGCGAACACTTCGCACTTTCCGACGAGTACGGCACGGCCGTGTCGACGACACGGCCGAAGTTCGTTCGGCGGATCTGCCAATGAGCGGTTGAGCTAAAACGACCATAACTCTCTCGTCCGGACTCCGATTGACTCACCGTTAGAACCATTGGAAAGCTAACTCGATGCTCTATAATATTGCAAAGATTTAGAATTTTTGGAGTTACCAAAAATTAATGGTGATCTAACAAAGTCGAACTCATATGAGGAAAGTTGAAACAATGAACAATAACGATACACCACTCGAAGTTTCTCCGAACGGTGAACACGGTGAACGAATATGATTGATGAATGATTATAAATGAGTGAAAATCCACTGAATGACAATCACCGAATGAAATTACTGAATGATAATGACTGAATTACAACCGGGTATTACAGTTAATACATGCCATCTCCGTGCATATCATGCTCATACGGTTTGTGAAAGATCTTTACGTATTAAATGACTACGAGACACAAGGATATGTATCATCATTACAACACCATAATTCATCTTTGATCTTCAAGAAAATATCCTAAGTTCAATCCATTTCATGTCCCAAAACGTATGATTCCTTTATGTAAGGACATAAGAACTTGGTAATCTCCATATACTGGTCATAATCGGTTTTGAAGATACATGAATATGCTTAGGAGTTCAAACACTATAAAGGTTTAAAGGGTTATATGATGAATAAGTACCGAAACGTCGAAAATATCCTTCTAACACATGATGTTCGACTACTAACGAATTTAACTGACTAGATAATCTAAAATCATGATCAAAACGTCCTTCAGAATATTACTAATATTGGTGAAGAATCACCTACCTCAAAGTAGTGAAGAACACGATGGAACTAGAAGAAATCCAACACCGAGAGCTTGAACAAAAATCTCCAATGATCTACAATCTTCGACTCGAGCTAGGATGCTGATATGAAGGGTTTAGGATGAAGAGAGTATTTCTCGAAGTCCAAGGATTTGGATGTGGGAAGTGAAAAGACTGAAAATACGAAAAAGGATGCTGTCCTATTTATAGAAAGTGGCTATTAGCGCGCGCTAGTCCATATTCATAGCGTGCGCTAACGGCTTACTGACTTCACTGTACTCAGCATTAAGCGTGCGCTACCCTCATATCAGTAGCGTGCGCTACCGCGTTGACTTGGCTTTTTCCCGAAAGCCGTCCAGGTTCATCCGGACATAATCCGACCGAGATCCACAGCCGATCTCACCTACCGCCCTGTCTCAATCATGCTGACTACGTGTAGCGCCCGCTAAGGTTCATACATAGCGTGCGCTACGGATCCAAATTAGCGTACGGTACATATAGTCGATAGCGTGCGCTACATGCGCAGAATCACAATTTAGATCACATTCATGAAATCATGCATTCAACAACACCGTATCATGAAATACGGAGAATAATACTCAGATCAAAATGCAACAATTACAATATCACAAGGTTCAATTACATATCAGAAATCTCGGGAATTACATCCTTCCTCCCTAAAAAGAAGTTTCGTCCCGAAACTTAAGATGAAAACAACTATGGATATCTAGTCTTCATACTGTTCTCTGTTTCCTCCCGTAGTCATTGGTTCCTCCCCATGCCGGTTGAGACGGACCTACAGAGTCGCGCATCAGGAGCGTTGTCAGATAAATGTGAATTTATTATCTCTCTAATTATAATAGATATTGGTTATATAATTATGATTTATTGGATAAATCAAATAGCGGTCTTATAAATGGAAATTAAGTTACCGGGTAATTAACTTAATTCATAAATTATATTTCTTAGAGAAATATATTTGTATTTGATATAATTAATTAATTGAATTAATTAGTTAGTATAAATACATTGGTGATTAAATGGAGTGTATTTAACGGAGTCATTTGACGAACGTCCGGTACACGAGCCGAGTGACTCGAATCGTTTCTAAGAAAATTCTTAATGCCCCCCCCTGTAACACCCTAAGGTATTCGGAGTAATTACAGCGCCGTAAACCCTTTAAGTAAGGATGTACAAGGCTAAATAAAAGAAATGTAAATATAATCCAACCGTACAACAGAAGTTCAAAATACAGAACTGATTCAACTGATCCAATGAGTTAACTTATACAACCATATCGAAAATGACATTATTAAAACACACGTACTCGAGTACTAAAGTAAACCAAGAAGACAAATCACAATAACAATAAACCTCAACCACATCACTGAGCTATTTCATCGTCCTGTCAGTACTGTGGTTGCTTCCCCGCTCCTCGGCTACCTGAACATCAAAACAATGTCCACCCCCGAAGGGGTTAGCAAAACAATGCTAGTACAAGTATCATAATACATAAATCATCAGTACATCATAAAACATGCAAAACGGACTTCCGTCATCGGAATCCAACGATGTGAATCCTCACGATTCCATCAACATAATACAGGGTAATCCAGCGATCCAGCACCCTTGGTATAGATCCCCATGATGATCCCCTCGGACCAACGCATGGTGGAAAAGCCGCCCAGCGATCCAGCGCCCTCAGCATAGATCCCCATGATGATCCCGTCGGACCAACGCATGATGGACATTCGATCCAGCGCCCTCAGCATAGATCCTCATGACCCCCCTCGGATAATTTATACCATAAACCAATCAATTATGCATACATATATGCATTTCAATATGTTCATCAATACGAACAATTAACCACGAATACCACGAGAAATTAAAGAAATAAATCTCATATTCGACAACATGAATAAAACCATATGCATGATCAAAGTTCCAATATAAATCAAACTCAACATATGATACTTGCCTCGAAAATGGCAAGAATGAAATACTCCAACAAATGACACGCGTTCGTATGTCACCGCCCCTCGATCGTCCCCTATGCAAGCCTCGGACCTAAGAAATAATAAAGAATTCCTCTCAAGTCGTACGAATGTCTAAAAATCCAGTTTACGGCCGCAAGCTCTAAAAATGAAGTCTATCTGAACTACTTAGCGCGCGATACGTACTCTACGTAACGTGCGCTAAGCCTGCCTATTAACGTACGCAAATGACCAAGTCTAGCATACGTTAGCTGTGTACTGACAGTCCTCTCTGATCACCCGACTGTCCTGCCTGATGACATAACGTACGTTACGTACCAAACGTAGCGTACATTACTCATTCCCGATAGCGCACGTTAATATGCCTATCTTAGCGTGCGCTAACTGTGGATGGCAGTTTACTACTGGGTAGAAAACTTGAGCTAAAGGTGATGAAACTCAAGAAATCTTCAGTGTTAATACATGCCATCTCCCTGCATATCATGCTCATATGGTTTGTGAAAGATCTTTACGTAATAAATGACTACGAGACACAAGGATACGTATCATCATTACAACACCATAATTCATCTTTGATCTTCAAGAAAATATCCTAAGTTCAATCCATTTCATGTCCCAAAACGTATGATTCCTTTATGTAAGGACATAAGAACTTGGTAATCTCCATATACTGGTCATAATCGGTTTTGAAGATAGATGAATATGCTTAGGAGTTCAAACACTAAAAAGGTTTAAAGGATTATACGATGAATAAGTACCGAAACGTCGAAAATATCCTTCTAACACATGATGTTCGACTAATAACGAATTTAACTGACTAGATAATACAAAATCATGATCAAAACGTCCTTCAGAATATTACTAATATTGGTGAAGAATCACCTACCTCAAAGTAGTGAAGAACACGAAGGAACTAGAAGACACCGAGAGCTTGAACAACAATCTCCAATGATCTACAATCTTCGACTCGAGGTAGGATGCTAATATGAAGGGTTTAGGATGAAGAGAGTATTTCTCTAAGTCCAAGGATTCGGATGTGGGAAGTGAAAAGACTGAAAATACGAAAAAGGATGTTGTCCTATTTATAGAAAGTGGTTATTAGCACGCGCTAGTCCATATTCATAGCGTGCGCTAACGGCTTACTGACTTTACTGTACTCAGCATTTAGCGTGCGCTACCCTCATATCAGTAGCGTGCGCTACCGCGTTGACTTGGCTTTTTCCCGAAAGCCGTCCAGGTTCATCCCGACATAATCCGACCGAGATCCACAGCCGATCTCACCTACCGCCCTGTCTCAATCATGCTGACTACATGTAGTGCGCGCTAAGGTTCATACATAGCGTGCACTACGGATCCAAATTAGCGTATGCTACATATAGTCGATAGCGTGCGCTACATCCGCAGAATCACAATTTAGATCACATTCATGAAATCATGCGTTCAACAACACCGGATCATGAAATACGGAGAATAATACTGAGATAAAAATGCAACAATTACAATATCACAAGGTTCAATTACATATCAGAAATCTCGGGTATTACACCCCCCCCCCCCACATTCTCCTCTCTTGTCATGCATGTGGCATTATTTTGGTGTGGGCTCACACCATTATTTGGTCTCCACATAATGCCATTTGCATGTGTTGGTGATGGAATCTTGATTAATATATATGATATATTAATTCTCATCAAGATGACCCTTGCAACTTCTTGCACCATTCAGCCGAGAGCTCTATAGAGAGAGGGAGAAATTTTTTCCATTTTTGTTCTTCATCTTGGAGGTGAAAGAATAAAAAGAAAAATAAGAGAGAAAAAATTCATATAGTAATTCCTAGTCGTGTTCTACCAAGAACGGATTGCTATATATTTTTCCGGTCAAGTTCCGGCGCATGGTGAAGTAGAGGCATCGTATTTTCAGTGTTTGGGACGAAGCGATTTAGTGCTTGTGCTCGGGTTCATGAACAACATCAACTTACGAAGATATTATCAAAGGCTTCAAGTGTATGGGACTTTGAACCTTTCCTCTTCATTATTTTTATTTTCGTATATACGTTACTTGATCGATTCTGTTTGGGATTCGTTTTTATTATTCTGCTGCGCTTTTTTGTTTTGTATCCGGAGTCCCAGCAGTGGTATCAGAGCGAGGTCAATGATACCGTATATACGATTTTTTGTGCATCTTGAATGCCATTGGTTGATGTTAATGATTTAGAATCATTATTGGTATAATCATAGGTTTTAAATTGTTCGTTGTAACATCACATTTTGGAAACGAGCTGAAAAAATGAGCCGAACGAAGATCGGACTCGCGACCAGTGGTCGCTTGAGTCACCGGCAGTGCACAGCGAGTGGTGACAGTGCTTTGCCGGACGGCGAGCGTGTGACTCGCTCAGTAGTCACCCTCGGCCAACCCCCTTTTTCGAGATCCGTTTGCGAGCTGAGCCCGTTCCGACTTGTCCGCGACTTCGTTTAGTCTCTGTCTTATATTGTAATATTTTCCCTTATTTTAAATTGGATTTAATTTGATTAAAATGAATATTTGGAATATTATTTAAAATGGGAAAAATATTAAATAAAAAAATGCTATTTTTGGCCGGATTACTTCGAACGAATTGAAATGACGATTATTAGTATTAATTGGATTAATACCATTAAAATTGAATAGATTAATTTTTATATTGATTGGATTAATACATTAATTGATTATTTAATTTTAATGTCATATATATTAATTGGATTAATATAGTAGAAATTGAATAGATTAATTTTATAGATTAATTGGATTAATTTTTATTAAAATTAATTGTTTAATTTCATTGTCGTTACATGTTGCATGAAATCCTTATGTGATGTGATGTAGCTCGTGGACTTAGTTTTGATTTGTTCGATTCGATTGGGTTGTAAAGGCCGTTTTGAGCCTATTTATTTTTACTAGAAATTTGTATAGGATGCATTTTCTATGATGTAATTATTTTTAGCTATGACGAAGACTGAAGAAAACCGGCCGAGAAGACAAAGAATCGAAGATTTTATTTTTTTACTGGGTCATTCGCTTGGCCCAGTACTTAGGAATAGGTCCATGAGCTATATGTTGTTAGTAACTAGGTTGCTATTTACTGTTTTTCATTTTGAATGATTGACAAGCAAACACGTGTATAAATAAATTAATGTGCAAAGTGTAACATTAATCGCGAAATTCTCCCGACAAGAAACAGACTAAGTTTGAAAAAGGTTACGAGGTTTGCTACCCTCCATCAAACTCGTAGAAAATTGATACCCGAGCTGGTGTGCTATGCTTTCGAGTTATCGAGGTATTGCATTTGGTAGAGGTTGAAAAATTCTTGAGTGGATTAGATGCCTTCAGTTGGTGATAAATTTCGCCCCTAGAAACCTGATAGGTTGTCGGGTGAGATTCAATAGTCAAACTAATAGACGTTGATGGTCAACAACTCAGATAGTCTCGATTGCCAAGAAACCTAATAGGTTGAGGGCATGAAGACTAGGGGTAAAAGAAGATTAAATCAATCGTTGTACGGGTTGGTGTTAGACACCACTTTACATAAATTAATTGGCAGGAAACCTGACAGGCTGCGTCTGTTAAAATTTGTAAAGAACTTGATCACCACTAAGAAGTCGATCTTACCATGACTTCCGGATTATAACATGGGGGTGTATAATTTCGATAAAATTAATGGTAGCCGAGATAAGAAATATACAAGCGCTTAAATTCTATACTCGGTCATAATAAAACAAGTCAGTAATTCAATCTAGTCTAAATCAATGCAGAGAAACGAAACTATATCTCTCTAAAATGGCTAAGAACCCACTTGCAATATTACTTGAAAAGAATCTCCTAACTAGCCCCAACTTTGTTGACTGGTTACGTAATCTGATGATTGTACTCAGAATGGATTCTCTGGGATACGTCTTGGAGGCGGACATTCTACTGACTTCAATCCGGACTAGGGGTAATCAGGAAGAGATTGATGTCCATAAAAAATGGGTCAAGGATGACGTGCTGGTCCGTGGCTTTATGATGGGCTTAATGACTAATGAGGTGCAGAGAGCGGACGAGAAAATGACTTCTGCTAGGCAGATTCTCGCACACTTGACCGAACTTTATGGAGAGCACAGTAGGACTGCTAGATATGAGATATCGAAGCAGTTGTTCAGTGTTAGGATGAAATAAGGGGATAAAGTGGGAGACCATGTCCTCAAGATGATCCCTATGATTGAGAGGTTCGAGGTGCTCAACTTTCATATGGATTTATCCCTCCAAATTGATCTCATCCTTCAATCTCTCCCTGACTCCTTCATGCAGTATGTAATAAATTTCAACTGTAATGATATTTCATGCACATCAGCTGGGCTAATGAATAAACTGGTGATGGCACAGTCTAACATGAAGAGTAAACCAAGAGAAGATTCTCTTGTGATTTCTTCTGGGTCTCGGAGGTCCAAGAACAAGAAGAAAAAGACCTACGAGCAGTATAAACCCAAGAAAGGGGTACAGAAAGGAAAGGGCAAGGCCCTAAAGGTTCAAAAGGTAGGTGGTCCAAAACCTACGGACAAATGTCTTGAATGCGGTGAGCTGGGATACTGGCGTAGAACTTGTCCTAAGATTAATGGCGCATCAGGTACGGAACTTTTTGTTTTTTAAACCAATTGTTCCGCTACTGTATATTCTGCTTCATGGATTCTAGATTCAGGTACTACTTCTTATATTCGTACTATGAATTAGGATCTGGAACGAAGTAGGAAACTTGAAGCTGGGGAAGTAATGATCACTGTTGGAAGCGGACAAAGTGTCGAGGCAACCGATATTGGATCATTCCTACTGGGTTTAGAATCCTATTTTATTTTGACGTTAGATGAAGTACTTGTTTTGCCCAAGGGGCACAAAAATATTGTAGCCATTCCAGTCTTGGACCGGAAAGGATTTTGTTTCTTCATTGGCAATGGTAGTTGTAAAATTTATTTTCGAAATAAATTGGTTGGCACAACTACATTGTTGAATGGTTTATATCATCTGAACTTAATAAAACATCAGTGAACACTATAACTAGGAAACGTGGCAGGCAAGATACTAATCAAGCTCTTAAGTGGCACCTTAGACTTGGTCATGTTGGTTAGACCAAGGTTCATAAAATGGAGAAAGATGGACTTTTAAGTCCATTGGGTGTATAACCCTATCCAACTTGTGAATCTTGCCTTAGAGGCAAAATGAGTAAGTCCCCCTTCACAGGGACATTTGAAAGGGCTGCTAAAAAACTTGGGTTGGTACATACCGACGTTTGTGTTGCTTTAGCAGCATCCCGAGATGGATATCAATATTTCATAATGTTCACAAATGATCATACTAGATATGGGATTGTGTACTTAATGAAACATAAATCCGAAGCCTTTACTAAATTCAAAGAATTTAAGGCCCTAGTTGAAAAACAGATTGGATGTCATATCAAAGCACTTTGGTTGGACCAAGGTGGCGAATATATGAGCTCAGAGTTTGATGAGTTCCTTAAAGAACATGGAATAGTTTCATAATTCACGTTGCCAGGAACCCCATAGTTAAATGGTGTTTTAGAAAGGAGAAATTGGACTTTGTTGGACATGGTTCGCTCCATGTTGAATTACACTGATTTACCAATTTACCTATGGGGGTACGCCTTACTAATCACTGCCTATATCCTTAATATATGTCCTTCCAAATCCGTTCCTATCACTCCGCATGATATGTGGAAGGGTAAGAATCAAAGTCTTAATCACATAAGGATTTGGGGATGTCCAGCCTATGTGTAGAAGGCTAAGGTGGACAAACTGGAAGAAAGTCCCATCAAGAGACATTTCACTGGATACCCAAAGGACTCGATGGGTTATCTATTCCACATTCCAAAAGACCATATGGTCGTTGTGGCTTTACAAATGCACTTCCTTGAGGATAAGTTCATTGAGGAAGGTGGCTCGGGTAGAAATATCTCATTGGAAGTGCATAATGAAAGTCCTAAGGAGACATATGATCAGGGATCAGGAACCGAACCTATTGTAACACAACCTTCACTTCAAAGGTCTGATAAGGTGTCTAACTCACCTGAGAAGTATGGCTATACACATGTTGAGGAACTGGGTCTCCACGATGCACATGATAGCCGTGAGTATGACCCCTTCGATTTGATGAAGCAGTCAAGGACTTTGACTTCATGCGAAATGAGGAGGAACCATGTGTTTATATGTATTATACTTATAGGAAATAATGAAGCAATGCTCAGCACTGCGAAGGCTTGGCTTTATAAAACGTTCTCCATAAAAGACTTGGGAGAAGCTTCCTATATTCTAGGGATCCGTCTTTACAGAGATAGACCGCGAAGAATGAGAGGACTTTCCCAAGACCTCTATATAGATAAAATCCTGAGAATATTCAAGATGGATGAATCTAAAAGAGGTTTCTTTCCCATGCGACATGGAATTCATCTCACCACGAAAATGTGTCCTCAAAGTGAGGAAGACAAGTGAGAGATGAATAAGGTACCATATGCCTCAGCAGTGGGTAGCCTCATGTACGCTATGTTTTGTACGAGACCGGCCTTAGCCTACGCAGTGAGTATGGTAAGTTGATTTCAAGCAAACCCAGGAAGGGAACACTGAACTGCCGTCAAGAACATTCTTAAGTACTTGAGAAGAAATAGAGATATAGTTCTTACTTATGGTGGTGGAGAACTGAAGGTGATTGGATTCCCTGATTCTGATTTTTAAGAATATAATGACGACTCTAAGTCGACATCTGGGTATTTCTTTACTCTCAATGGAGGAGCAGTATCTTGGAGAATCTCCAAGCAAACTGCTACTGCAGATTCCACCTGCCAAGCAGAGTACCAAGCTGCCTCAGAGGCTAGCAAAGAAGCATTTTGGATGCAGAAGTTTGTACAAGAACTTCGAGTGGTGCCTAATAGGGAAATGCCTATATCACTATTCTGTGATAATGATGGAGATGTCGATCAAGCCAAGGAGTCGAGGGCTCACCACAACACCAACCATATAGAGAGAAAGTATCACATCATTCGAGAGATGGTCGAAAAAGGATATGTTTCTTTGCAAAGAGTAGACTCAGAAGACAATGTCTCTGACCCGCTGACTAATCCATGATCTCAGGCCATCTTGGAAAGATATCTGAAGAACATGGGTATTGGATACCATGATGTGTGGCATTGAGTGCAAGTGGGAGATTGTTAGGAATATGCCCTTGAATGACATTCAGGGGATGAGATAGTGGAGGCATTGTACTTGTAATTATGGAATAATTAATAAAAAGACAATACGATTCATTCACTGTTTATTGTATTTCAAATGCATTCTTGATTTGGTAAACATTGAAGTGAAGTCCATGTAATTAAATCGAACATTCCATTCTTGTTATCAGATAAGAGAAAATGCACTAGAAGTGTTTAAAGTTTATTTACGTAAATCGTTCGCAAGTCAATAAACTTAAATGGGCATTAAGTTTTAGTAAGACTTGTATAGCTAATGCTAGGACGTGTAAATGTCTTGATAGCATAGTTATAAGTATATTGGTGGGACAAGTATACTTGAACACGACTCATACTTGATTCAGTCACACGGTATTCACTCTCGGAGAGTCGATGACGAATCAAAAGGTTGTGATAGTATACGTGGACCTTTGACTTGAGGGTTCAGTAGAAGATGTGCCTGTGACGTTTGGTTTGTCATTAGAGTAGTTAGACTCATTTGCTTAATTACTGAGTCAACCTCGAAGTGCGGGCTATACGGGCAGATAGCAGTCTTTACTGTACGCCAAGAAAGGATTCTATCTCCTGTTAGTGAGCAGGCGAATGTCCTATACGGTTAATGGCAAATAAGATCATAAGTCTTTGGCCAAAGCATTCTGATATAGTCGTATTAGATACACTAGTAATCAGTCGGTCTTGATTTTCATTAACACATGTATAGAGTCTAGTCAACAGTAGGGTTTGACTTTACCGTGACCCGAAGACTTGATCGGGACATCTGATGAAGGGTCTATATGTGTATAGTATTCACGACATAATGGTTCTGGAGTGATCTCATCATTCGTTCTCATTCGGGATTTACAGTGCGGCCCACTAGGCTGGCTAAGTGCTGCCCACACTCATTGGTTCCTCCCACTGCCGGCTGAGATGGACCTACAAAGTAGCGCATTAGGAGCGTTGTCGGATAAATGTGAATTTATTATCTATTTAATTATATTAGATATTGGTTATCTAATTATGACTTATTAGATAAATCTAATAGCGATCTTATGAATTGAAAATAAGTTATCGGGTAATTAATTTAATTCATAAATTATATTTATTAGAGAAATATATTTGTATTTTATATAATTAATTAATTGGATTAATTAATTAGTATAAATACATTGGTGATTAAACGGAGTGTATTTAACGGAGTCGTTTGATGAACATCCGGTACACGAGTCGAGTGACTCGGATTGTTTCTAAGAAAATTCCTAATCCCCCCCCCCCCCACCTTCTCCTCTCTTGTCATGCATGTGGCATTATTTTGGTGTGGGATCACACCATTATTTGGTCTCCACATAATGCCATTTGCATGTGTTGGTGATGGAATCTTGATTAATATATATGATATATCATTTCTCATCAAGATGACCTTTGCAACTTCGTGCACCATTCAGATGAGAGCTCTATAGAGAGAGGGAGAAATTTTTTCCATTTTTGTTCTTCATCTTGGAGGTGAAAGAATATCAATAAAAATAAGAGATAAAAAATTCATATAGTAATTCCTAGTCGTGTTCTACCAAAAACAGATTGCTATACATTTTTTCGGTCAAGTTCTGACGCGTGGTGAAGTAGAGGCATCGTATTTTCAGTGTTTGGGACGAAGGGATTTTGTGCTCGTGCTCGAGTTCGTGAACATCATCAACTTACGAAGATATTATCAAAGGCTTCAAGGGTATGGGACTTTGAACCTTTCCTCTTCGTTATTTCTATTTTCGTATATACGTTACTTGATCGATTCTGTTTGAGATTTGTTTGTTAGGAATACTTATTAGATTTTGATGATGTCATCTTTATACATTCAAATGTATGTTTATTACTTGGCAAAATATAAGGAAGAACCAGATGAGTATCTTCCATAGGCAATATTATGATAAGTTAGATACTTGGCAAAATGTAAAAAAGAACCGAATGAGTATCTCCTATAGGCCGTATAAGTTAGGCTAAAGTACAAATCAGATAAGTATCTATCAGCCGAGTCTTAGTCAACTCAACTGTTCAGATAAGGTTGACTACAGACGAGCTATATCAGATAATACTTATCAGAGAAGTTCTGGTCAACAATTTTAATCAGCGAAGTTGGACCAGACAGCAGTCAAGAAGAAAAGTCAAGTCATTTGAAGTCTGACCATCAGACCAGTCAAGTTCAATCAGGTCAGAAGACTCCAGACAAGTCGGCACATCAGAGAAATCGACACCAGAGAAGGTTGACTTAACATCACACAATTTGACCACAGAGATGTAACACCCCCGATATATTCAGGAATATTACAGCGCCGTAAATCCTTTACATAAGGATTTACAAGGCTGATTTAAAGAAAAGACAATAACAGGTATTGCTTTATGAAATTGCTGAAATAAAATACAACCGTCTGGTTCAAAAACCGAAATACAAATATCCAATGAAAAGTTATTATTACATCATTAAAATCCAAACATTATAAACGGATGACGTACTCGAGTACTTATTGAAATAACCAACAAATAACAGACAGTAAACCCGGCCGGAACATCACTTTGCACCCTCGTCGTCATGCATCTCCAGTGGTTGTTTCCCGCTCTCTGGATCTGAACAAACAAAATGTTCACCCCCGAAGGGGTTAGCACAACGATGCTAGTACAAGTACAATAATCATACAACAGTGATATAATCAACAATTATATCATACAAGTTTCTCCAACGAGAATATCCACAACACATATCATATCATAACAGTTTCAACATACTGGTGGTATTCCAACGATCCAGCGCACACAGCTATAGATTCCCATGATGATCCCGTCGGACCAACACATGGTGGAACTACCTGTAACACCCCCGATATATTCGGGAATATTACAGCGCCGTAAATCCTTTACGTAAGGATTTACAAGGCTGAAGAATTGAACAAGTATAAAAAGGTACTAATAAATGGAAATAACGGAATTATAGTACATCAGTTCTGACCCAATACAGGAATAGTACAATTGTTCAACAGAACTTAATAATACATCACCAAATTCAAAATATCACAACCGACTTCGTACTCGAGTACTTATTGAAATAACGAATAAACAACAGATAAGTAAACCCGGTCGGGACATCACTCTGCACCCTCGTCGTCATACTGTTCCAGTGGTTGTTTCCCAGCTCTCCTGGATCCTGAACACAAACAAAATGTTCACCCCCGAAGGGGTTAGCACAACGATGCTAGTACAAGTACCACAGCATATTATTCATATCTCACGGTGAATAATAATGATAACGTAAACGACAAAATACCAACGAGTCTTCTCCTACGAGAAACTCAAACATAACATACACAACAGATAATCACAACATGATATCAATACATACACATGGTAATTCCATCGATCCAGCGTTCACTGCCTAGAACCCACGATGATCCCGTCAGACCAACCCGTGGTGGAAAAACCCGTCCGATGATCCAGCGCACGCTAGCATAGATCCCCCGATGATCCCGTCGGACCAACACGAGGTGGACACACAATAACGACATACATGCACGACAATATGTATAACAACAATACATAAAACAATTAAGGTACTTGCCTCGATTTGAAGACAATCACAATACTTCCACGAAAATGAACACTCGAAGGTCGTCCTCCTCAATCAATCACGTAACGAGACCAAACCTTAACAAAAGAAATGATATAGGATTTATCTCACGTCGTACAAATGTTTAACAATTCGATTAACGGTCAAAAGTTCATAAGCGCAATGCCCGAATAGCTTAGCGCACGCTAAGTACTCGTGTAGCGTGCGTTACGTGCATCGATAGCGCACGCAAACAACAAAGCCTAGCGCGCGCTAACGATGCATGGTCGGTACCTCGCGACGGCCCAATTGACTCGTCTGATGGTCTAGCGTACGTTACGTACCAAACGTAGCGCATGCTAACAACTGCTCGATAGCGCACGTTACATTGCATAGCATAGCGTGCGCTATCTATGCATGGCAGTTTACTGGTGAGCAGTAAACTGTTCTTGCCATGTTTGAAACAACGAAATCTTGCGTGATGATTCATGTTACTTCCATGAATACTATGTCTACACCCTCATGAATGATTATACGGATAAAGACAACTTCGGATTCAAGGATATGCATGCTAATATAAAACCATATTCTTTTCCGACTTCAAATCTTCATACGATAATACGAAAAACTAAATGGTTGATATCAACACCTCTATATCAGTCCATATTATCCTACTGAAGTTGATAAACGTCCTATATATACTAGATAAATCCTTCCATGGTCAAACCTTTAGATTTATCTAACAATAAGGATGTTAACGTCTAGTCCAAGATTACTATGAAATCATCTATTAGATTCGGTTAACCAATGATAGAAGCTTCTCTTCACATATCCAGTGTACTAAGATTCGAATCATGATGATTATAATCAAGGCATTCCAGGCTTATACAACTCACTATTCCAAACATGATATACTTGGATAATTCATCTATGAAAATCCATATCTTGTTAACATGATCATCCAAATCGTTAGAATCCAACTCTAAGTCTGGAGATAGATTGAACATACCTTAAAATGACGAAATCACTGACCCGTAAGGTAGAATCCAACTCCGGTTGGTTGTATGCCCTTCCAAGGTGCTATTCCACTTCCATGAACATTCCACGTGGTAACCAATGTATAAACATCAACAATATGTGTTCTAAGTGTATAAGATTATTTCTACAACTCTCTCGAACTCTCAAGATTGAGGAAAGTGCGAAAGAAATGCAAGCCAACACGGTTGATTTCCCATTAATAATTTTATGCATTATTGATAAGTTAGCGCACGCTACTAAGCATCCCTTAGCGTGCGCTAAAAAAGGTTGACTTCAGATTTTGTCCGGCTGCGTCAGCGGGAATCATATACGGACCCAAGTCCCGCTGGCGCACGAGCCAGCTGCCCCGCTCAATAATTGAGTGCTTAGCGCACGTTACTTATCCCTGCATAGCGTGCGCTTATAATGGCACGATAGCGCGCGTTAAGATACATTCTTAACGTGCGCTATCACGAGGTTGTTTGAGCAATTTTGCAAGTTGCTATACTTATGTATAATGATATTAATGCACTAAATATCATACTCCAATAATCAAAATCACCAATCCGAAATAATACATGGTTTGAATACAGATGAAATACCGTAATAAATCCGGATATTACATACTCTCCTACTAAAAGGAGTTTCGTTCGAAACTCAAGACGAAAATAACTCGGGATATCTAGACTTCATATCGGTTTGTTTCCCAAGTGGCTTCTTCCGTTCCATGGCGTGACCCTTGAACTTTGACCAAAATGATTGACTTGTTCCTCGGTTGCTTAACTCGACTCTCGAGTATCTTGGTAGTCTTTCTTCAAACGTCCCATCTGTTCGACTTGATCTCGCGAAATCGATGATATGGTGGGATCTGGTATATATCTCCATATCGGGATACGTGGAACACGTTATGAACATGACACAATGACGGCGGTAATGCTAATCTGTATGCCAACTCCCCAACTCTCTCGAGGATCTCAAATGGTCCGATATATCTCGGACTCAGCTTTCCTTTCCTACCGAAACGAAAGATTCCCCGGGTAGGAGAAACCTTCAAAAGTACGTGATCTCCAGTACTGAACTCCAATGGACGGCGGCGTACGTCCGCATAGGATTTCTGGCGACTCTGGGCAGTTAACAGCCTTTCACGAATCAAGGCTATCTTCTCTCGAGTCTGCTCGATCAACTCTAGTTCTGTTCCGATCAAGTCTGATGAATCGTCCCAGCATAGGGGCGATCTGCATCTCCTTCCGTATAATGCCTCAAACGGTGCCATCTTAATGGAAGCATGCCAACTATTGTTATAAGTAAATTCAATCAACGGTAGATGAACTTCCCAATCGTTTGACCAATCTAAGGCACAGGCCCTTAGCATGTCTTCCACTGTTTGTATAGTTCTCTCAGATTGTCCGTCGATTTGCGGGTGATAAGGCATCTTGAAGTTCAATTCGGTCCCCAAGGCCTTATGAGCGCCTTCCAAAAGTGAGACACAAAGCGGCCGTCTCGATCGAAACAATGGTCTTCGGCGTACCATGTAATCGAACTATCTACGAAATAAAGACTCGTGCCAACCTCTCTGGTCCCCACGTATCCTTAATGCCTAGAAAATGAGCCGATTTGGTTAAACGATCAACTATCACCCAAATCATGTTCATTCTGTCTGGTTTTCGGCATATTAGTGATAAAGTCCATTGATATGTCCTCCCACTTCCATTCGGGGATCGGGAGCGGCTTCAACATTCCAAACAGCCGTTGATGCTCGATCTTAACCTGTGACAAGTCAAGCATTTGAAACATAGTCCGCTACGTCTTTCTTCATGTTGCCCCACCGAAATTCCGCTTCAAGTCCTTATACATTTTATCTTGGTGCCGGGTGGATAGAATAGGGCGAACTATGAGCTTCCTTCATAATCGTGCATTTGAACATCAACATCGGGAACGCAGAGTCGGTCCTGAAATCTCAAAACTCCATCGTCATGAATTATGAATCCGGGGGCCTTTCCTTTGATCACTTCGTCATGCAACCGAATCATCAGAGGATCATCTGCCTGTCTAGATTTGATTTCTTCGGTTAATGACGAAGTTATCTCCATCACGCACAGTTGTCCCTGGACTCTCTGTAACCACACTTCAATCCCTTCACGAATCATCTCTCGCTGAAGGCTAAGTTGGGAGGTCAGTGTCTCCAGCATCTGAATAGAGACAGGCTTGCGGCTAAGTGCATCGGCCACTACATTCGCTTTGCCTGGATGATATAAAATCTCCAAGTCATAGTCCTTAATCAGTTCCAACCATCTTCTTTGCCGCATATTCAACTCTTTACATTGAATATGTACTTGAGACTCTTATGATCCGTAAAGATCGGCGGTGAGTCCGCATGGATAATGCCTCCAAATCTTCAAGGCAAAAACCACTGCTGCTAGTTCCAAATCATGTGTCGGGTAATTCACTTCATAAGGTTTCAGTTGTCGCGACGCATAAGCGATCACCTTATCATTCTGCATCAACACGCACCCAAGTCCTTGGTTCGAAGCATCACTGTAAACTATGAATCCTTCAGTTCCCCGCGGAAGTGATAGAATCGGTGCCGTTGTCAATTTCTTCTTTAACTCATCAAAACTAGTCTGACACGACTCGTTCCACTCAAACTTTTGAGTTTTATGCAGAAGTCGAGTAAGTGGGCGGGAGATTTTAGAAAACCCTTCCACGAATCGACGGTAATATCCAGCAAGTCCTAAGAAGCTTCGGACCTCTTTCACATTCTTTGGCGGCTTCCAATCCAATATTGCTTCGATCTTCTGAGGATCTACTCGGACTCCTTTAGCTGACACCACATGGCCGAGGAACATTACTTCCTTTAGCCAGAATTCACATTTAGAAAGTTTGGCGTACAATTGCTCGTTTCTCAAGAGTTCCAATACAATCCGCAAATCCGCGCATGTTCTTAGGACTCTTAGAATACACTAGAATGTCATCAATAAACACGACCACAAATTTATCCAAAAATTCAATGAACACACGGTTCATTAATTGCATAAATACAGCAGGTGCGTTAGTGAGACCAAACGGCATCACTACAAACTCATAATGCCCGTAGCGAGTTCTGAACGCTGATTTCGGAACATCAGACTCCTTAATCCTCAGTTGATGGTATCCTGATCTCAGATCGATCTTAGAAAATACTGTTGCTCCTTGCAATTGGTCAAACAAATCATCAATCCGTGGCAACGGATACTTGTTCTTAATCGTCATCTTGTTCAGCTCTCGATAGTCAATACACAGTCGGAGCGATCCATCCTTCTTTCGGACAAAAAGAACTGGCGCTCCCCAGGGTGAAACGCTTGGCTGAATATAGCCCTTGCCCAGTAACTTCTCCAGCTGCTTCTTCAGTTCGTACATCTCAGTAGGTGCCATACGATACGGCGCCTTAGAAATTGGTGTTGCTCCAGGTTCTAGCTCAATAGTAAATTCTACATCCCTTCGTGGAGGTAGCCCAGGTAATTCATCAGGAAATACATCTGGAAATTCGTTCACAACAGGAATAGATGAAAGTTCCACCATTTCGTCTTCTTTCTTCATTGCGTAGCACCGGTGCGATCTGACCTTGTTTTAACAATTTGTGACTTTCATCGCCTTGATCAACTTTCCTGAGCTTCCTGGTTTCCATCCCTCAAACAGAATCTCGGAACCATCGTCAGCGATCAGCGAGATATTCCTCCTTCGGTAGTTCACAATTGCTCCATATCGATTAAGCCAATCGTCTCCGAGTATTAGGTCATCTCCTTGTATTTCCATCACAATCAGATTTGAGAGCCACTCTCTGCCTCCAAATGATACAGGGAAATTTCTAGTTTCTAAGTTTCCGACAATCCTTTCTCCACTCGGTAACCCAACCACATAAGGTTCACAAGCATGAAAACCGGAAATATTCAAACGATTTACACAAGACAAGGATATGAAAGAATGTGTAGCTCGATTATCAAATAAAACACTAGCGGCCGGGAAAGGATCTCGGGCCGATGCACGATGCGACAACGGCATCACGATCGTCTGTCCTCCTCATCTCAAATGCACGTGGGGAGCAGATCCGGCACTCGATGTCCCCTTTCGGTCCCATTGTCCTCTGCCTCGCCGCGGCCGAAATTCCGAGGCATCGAACACTTTCTGCGTCTGTGGAATCGGCCTCCTCTCGACCGGCTGTGGTGTACGGGCTCTAAAAGACTTTGCGACCTCTTCACAAAACACCGCCCGATGTCCCTCTCGTCCACAATCAAAACAAATCACGGCGGGAAGGGGCAATTCCGTCGATAGTGCCCGTCAGGCGCAGATTAAAGCATTTCTGGTAACATCGGTAAAAGTTGATGTCGCCCGAAGTTCTTTCCGCTCCTAGCCGGGTGCGGAGGTTTCTGAAAGAGTGAAAGGACGACTGGGCCTTACGGGCCCCACTATTCTTGTGCTCTGTAAAAGTACCAGAGACTTTACATTTCTTGGTTTACGCAAATTTCTCCATGGTGCTTCCTTGATCTCATATGCCAACGCCTTATCCTGGTATTGGCGGAGTGTGGTACATTCAAATCCGGACATGTACCTCGAACTTCAGTTTCATTCTCATATCGAAATGGATCATCATTTACGCATACATTACGACCGGATGTCGAACAAATGCCATTTGTTGGTTAAACGTCTTGATCGCCTGGGATACTGGCACATCAGAAGGCTGAGCGGAGAAAAACTCCCGAACTTTGGCTTCCCTCACAGGACGAGGGCAATACGGAGCTTCCATCATCATTCTAAACTCTGTCCAATCGGCGTCATGGTCTACAGGCCGGATGGCTTCCCACCATTCGGACGCTTCCCCTATCAGAAAATATTGAGCGATAGAGGCTTTCCGGTCGTCTGGGCAGTTGATTCCGGCAAAGATTTTCTCCAGCTCCTTTAACCAATGATCCCAGGTGGGAGTCTCAGAAATACCGTCGAACTTGGGTGGTTGCATCTTTGCCACTTCTTGCAGCCACCGGTCACCTCGATTTCCCATATCTGGGATCCCTTGCTGTAGTCCCACCGCCACTTGCATTCGGTCCACGACCTGGGCGAACTGAGTCATCTGGTTCACCACTTGACGAAGGATCTCTGGTACAGCAGGATCTGGTTCATTATTAATAGATTCTTTGCGGCTCGCGAGCTATGGCTATCTGGTTAGAAGGCGACGCCTCCCTTTCGGCATTTCTTCGTCCGCGTCCACGACCGCGACCACGTCCACGTCCGCCTCTCAACATACTGTAAGCATAAATACTCAATATACAGAAAACAACATCGTTCTAATATCCGAGTATAAAGAGATACAATATGCAAAGAACGAGATAGAGTTTAGGAACTTACAACCACTTTCGCATGAAGACGTGGCGGTGCGGTGATGTCATTCACGGCCGGTTACCCCAAAAGACATAAATGACCCTATTTTAACCCAACGGCCAAGATATCCATAATCTTAGCTCCGATACCATATTCTCGTAACACCCCGATATATTCGGGAATATTCTGTGCCGTAAATCCTTTACGTAAGGATTTACAAGGTCAAGAATTGAACAAGTATAAAAGGTACTAATAAATGGAAATAACGGAATTACGGTACATCGATTCGACCCAATACAGAATAGTACAATTGTTCAACGAAATTAATAATACATCACCAAATTCAAAATATCACAACCGACTTCGTACTCAGTACTTATTGAAATAACGAATAAACAACGAGATAAGTAAACCCGGTCGGGACATCACTCTGCACCCTCGTCGTCATCTTGTTCCGGTGGTTGTTTCCCGACTCTCACGGATCACGAACACAAACAAAATGTTCACCCCGAAGGGGTTAGCACAACGATGCTAGTACAAGTACCACAAAGATATTATTCATATCTCACGGTGAATAATAATGATAACGTAAGCGACAAAATACCAACGAGTCTTCTCTACGAGAAACTCAAACATAACATACACAACAGAGATAATCACAACATGATATCAATACATACACATGGTAATTCCATCGATCCAGCGTTCCGCCTAGAACCCACGATGATCCCGTCGGACCAACCCGTGGTGGAAAAACCCGTCCGATGATCCGGTAGACGCTAGCATAGATCCCCCGATGATCCCGTCGGACCAACACGAGGTGGACACACAATAACGACATACATGCACGACAATATGTATAACAACAATACATAAAACAATTAAGGTACTTGCCTCGATTTGAAGACAATCACAATACTTCCACGAAAATGAACACTCGAAGGTCGTCCTCCTCAATCAATCACGTAACGAGACCAAACCTTAACAAAAGAAATGATATAGGATTTATCTCACGTCGTACAAATGTTTAACAATTCGATTAACGGTCAAAAGTTCATAAACTGCAATCTGCCCGAATAGCTTAGCGCACGCTAAGTACTCTGTGTAGCGTGCGTTAAATACGTCGATAGCGCACGCAAACAACAAAGCCTAGCGCACGCTAACGATGCATGGTCGATTACCTCGCGACCCGGCCCGATTGACTTCGTCGATGGTCTAGCGTCGTTACATACCAAACGTGAAACACGCTAACAAGCGCTTCGATAGCGCACGTTACATTGCATAGCATAGCGTGCGCTATCTATGCATGGCAGTTTACTGGTGAGCAGTAAACTGTTCTTGCCATGTTTGAAACAACGGAATCTTGCGTGATGATTCATGTTACTTCCATGAATACTATGTCTACACCCTCATGAATGATTATACGGATAAAGACAACTTCAGATTCAAGGATATGCATGCCAATATAAAACCATATTCTTTTCCGACTTCAAATCTTCATACGATAATATGAAAAACTAAATGGTTGATATCAACACCTCTATATCAGTCAATATTATCCTACTGAAGTTGATAAACGTCCTATATATACTAGATAAATCCTTCCATGGTCAAACCTTTAGATTTATCTAACAATAAGGATGTTAACGTCTAGTCCAAGATTACTATGAAATCATCTATTAGATTCGGTTAACCATTGATAGATGCTTCTCTTCACATATCCAGTGTACTAAGATTCGAATCATGATGATTATAATCAAGGCATTCCAGGCTTATACAACTCACTATTCCAAACATGATATACTTGGATAATTCATCTATGAAAATCCATATCTTGTTAACATGATCATCCAAATCGTTAGAATCCAACTCTAAGTCTGGAGATAGATTGAACATACCTTAAAATGACGAAATCACTGAACCGTAAGGTAGAATCCAACTCCGGTTGGTTGTATGCCCTTCCAAGGTGCTATTCCACTTCCATGAACATTCCACGTGGTAACCAATGTATAAACATAAACAATATGTGTTCTAAGTGTATAAGAGTATTTCTACAACTCTCTGAACTCTCAAGATTGAGGAAAGTGCGAAATAAATGCAAGCCAACACGGTTGATGTCCCATTTATAATTTTCTGCATTATTGATAAGTTAGCGCACGCTACTAAGCATCCCTTAGCGTGCGCTAATAATGTTTGACTTGATTTTGTCCGGGTGCGTCGGCGGAATCTTATCCAGGACCCATGTCCCGGCCGGCGCACAGGCAGTGCCCGCTCAATAATTGAGTCCTTAGCGCACGTTACTCATACCTGCATAGCGTGCGCTAATAATGGCCCGATAGCGCGCGTTAAGATACATTCTTAACGTGCGCTATCACGAGGTTGTTTGAGCAATTTTGCAAGTTGCTATACTTATGTATAATGATATTAATGCACTAAATATCATACTCCAATAATCAAAATCACCAATCCGAAATAATACATGGTTTGAATACAGATGAAATACACTGTAATAAATCCGGATATTACACTACCTGTCCAACGATCCAGCGCACACAGCTATAGATTCCCATGATGATTCCCGTCGGATCAACACATGGTGGACATACAATCACAACATATTTACACGATACAATCACATTGTCATAATATAAACATTTCTAATTAGAATACTTGCCTCGGTTCGAAGACAAGAACAATACTTCCACGAGAACGAAACGCTCGAAGGTTGCCCCTCTCGATCAATCACGTAGCAAAGTTCGAACCTTAAATAAGAGAAATAACATGGAATTCATCTTAGGTCGAACGAACATCTAACAATCCGAATTACGGTTGAGAGTCTATAAAACGAAAATTGTCTGACCTAAATAACGTACGTTACATGTCCTCTGTAACGTACGTTAAACTTATTCGTTAGCGTACGTAAACTATGAAGTATAGCGTACGCTAAACATATACCAACAGTTCCTCTCTGATCAGTCGTCTTGACTCGTCTGATAGTATAACGTGCGTTACGTACCAAATGTAGCGTACGTTAACAACGTCATATAACCTACGTTAGTAACCAAACTTAACGTACGTTAATCATGCATGTCAGTTTCTCACTGGGCAGATGACTGGCTCGATTAATGACGAAGTATTACAAAATCCTTAGTGAGTAATCTAATATACCTTCAAATATATATATCATACTCATGAATGATCTTCGGATTAATATCTTCAATTTCAAGGATACGGATATCATCGTAATACTATTTTCAATCTTGATCGAAATACTCATGTAAGATTCGGTTGGTCTAAGGTTGATGTAATTGATCTAATATCATCATTAAATCCAGGCTTATACTGATGGCGAACTACTTATTCCATCTATGCAAGCAAGATTACAACTATGATGATTCTTTCCAAAATCCATTGGTAAAAGTGGAAATCGACACTAAGTTTACAATCAACATGACGATAACATTTGATACGGTTTAATAATTCACTATTCTCATCTTTGTCATAACCAGGTTCAACTACGGTGTTCTAAACCATAATAGTTCGATCATTATAGTTTAAATATGATACTAGGTCGCATACGTCGTCAAAGTGATCTACTGTTCTTGGTAATGCGATCATATCGTCTTAATCAACATAACTTCAAAATTGGAAGTAGTATAACATACCTTAAGAGGAAGATAATACTGAGACTATAAGTAAAAATCCAACTCTGGTTGCTTCAACGCCGACTCGTGATGATTTCTACTCCAAAGTCCAATATAAGTTGTCTTCAATGATCAAGTAGTGTCATACAAGCTCAATGATTCAGTAACAATTGATATAAAGGTGTTAAAAGAGGCTGGAAATCTTCTGGGGACGAATATGGTGAAGTTTAGGAGCAAAAGGACGAGCTGAAATGAAATGGGGTGCTGCTCCTTTTATAATTTTCTGAGTGTTACGTACGCTAGGGGTTCATAACGTACGTTATCGTCCAAAATAGTTCACTGTCTGATTTCTGAACTTCATTACGTACGCTACACTAGACGTGTTACGTACGTAACCCATATAATTTGCGTACGCTACACAATGTCCATAACGTACGTTAAAGTCTGTTGACTTAAAAAGGTGTCCAGACTCATGCCGTGCGAATCTGGTGGGTATCTTGGTCGAGCCCACCACCATATACTCCATGTGCTAGCCGGCCCACCCAATAATTGACCGCATTACGTACGCTACGCCTCATCCGTAGCATACGTTAACATTAACAGGTTACGTACGTTAAGTTACATTCTTAACGTACGTTACCACGTATATGCATGGAGAAAAGTTTATATGTTGCCACACCCATGTATAAAGATACAAATACGATAATGATCATACTCCATTATCAATATCATCATTCCCAAAATAATACAGGGTTCAATGTACAGATGAAATACACAGTAATAAATCCGGTTATTACATACTCTCCTACTAAAAAGGAGTTTCGTCCCGAAACTCAAGACGAAAATAACTCGGGATATCTGGACTTCATGCCATCTTCCGTTTCCCATGTGGCTTCTTCCACTCCATGGCGTGACCATTGAACTTTGACTAAAACGATGGGTTTGTTTCTCAACTGCTTAACTCGACTCTCGAGTATCTTGACCGGTCTTTCTTCAAACGTCCCATCCTGCGCGACTTCGATCTCGCCGAAATCAATGATATGACTGGGATCTGGTACATACCTCCGTAATTGGGATACGTGGAACACGTTATGTACGTGGCACAATGACGGTGGCAATGCTAATCTATATGCCAACTCTCCAACTCTCTCAAGGATCTCAAATGGTCCGATATATCTCGGACTTAGCTTTCATTTCCTTCCGAAACGGAATATTCCCCGAGTAGGTGAAACCTTTAAAAGTACGTGGTCTCCAATACTGAACTCCAAAGGGCGACGGCGTACATCTGCGTAAGATTTCTGGCGACTCTGGGCGGTCAACAGCCTTTCACGAATCAAGGCTATCTTCTCTTGAGTCTGTACGATCAACTCTGGTTCTGTTCCGATCAAGTCCGATGAATCTTCCCAGCATAGGGGCGATCTGCATCTCCTCCCGTATAATGCCTCAAACGGTGCCATCTTAATGGAAGCATGCCAACTATTGTTGTAGGTAAATTCAATCAACGGTAGATGAATTTCCCAATCAGTTGACCAATCTAAGGCACAGGCCCTTAGCATGTCTTCCACCGTTTGTATAGTTCTTTCCGATTGTCCGTCAGTCTGCGGGTGATAAGCTGTACTGAAGTTCAATTCGGTCCCCAAGGCCTTATGAACTGCTTTCCAAAAGTGAGACACAAAACGGCCGTCTCGATCAGAAACAATGGTCTTCGGCGTACCATGCAATCGAACTATCTCCGAAATAAATACTCGTGCCAACCTCTCTGGTCCCCATGTATCCTTAATGCCTAGAAAATGAGCTGATTTGGTTAAACGATCAACTATCACCGAAATCATGTTCATTCCTGTCCTGGTTCTCGGCATATTAGTGATAAAGTCCATAGATATGTCCTCCCACTTCCATTCAGGAATCGGGAGTTGCTTCAACATTCCGGCAGGCCGTTGATGCTCAATCTTAACCTGCTGACAAGTCAAGCATTTCGAAACATAGTCCGCTACATCTTTCTTCATGTTGCCCCACCAGAAATTTTGCTTCAAGTCCTTATACATTTTACTGGTGCCTGGGTGGATAGAATAGGGTGAACTGTGAGCTTCCTTCATAATCGTCTGTTTCAGAATATCGATATCAGGAATGCAGAGTCGGTTCTGAAATTTCAAAATTCCATCATCATGAATTAGGAATCCGGGGGCCTTTCCCTTGATTACTTCATCACGTACCCGAATCATCATAGGATCATCCACCTGTCTGGATTTGATTTCTTCGGTTAATGATGAAGTCATCTCCATCACGCACAGTTGTCCTTGGACTCTTTGTAACCACACTTCGATTCCTTCACGAATCATCTCTCATTGAAGGCTAAGTTGGGAGGTCAGCATCTCGAGCATCTGAATAGAGACAGGCTTGCGGCTAAGTGCATCGGCCACTACATTCGCTTTGCCTGGATGATATAAAATCTCCAAGTCATAGTCCTTGATCAGCTCTAACCATCTTCTTTGCCGCATGTTCAACTCTTTCTGACTGAATATGTACTTGAGACTCTTATGATCCGTAAAGATCTGACAGTGAGTCCCGTACAGATAATGCCTCCAGATCTTCAAAGCAAAAACCACTGCTGCTAGATCCAAATCATGTGTTGGGTAATTTACTTCATAAGGTTTCAGCTGCCGCGACGCATAAGCGATCACCTTAACATTCTGCATCAATACACACCCAAGTCCTTGGTTCGAAGCATCACTGTAAACTATAAATCCTCCAGTTCCCTGTGGAAGTGATAGAATCGGTGCTGTCGTCAATCTCTTCTTCAATTCATCAAATCTAATCTGACACAACTCATTCCATTCAAACTTTTGAGTTTTCTGTAGGAGTCAAGTAAGTGGGCGGGAAATTTTGGAAAACCCTTCCACGAACCGACGATAATACCCAGCGAGTCCTAAGAAACTTCGGACTTCTTTCACATTCTTTGTAGGCTTCCAATCCATAATTGCTTCGATCTTCTGAGGATCTACTCGGACTCCTTCAGCTGACACCACATGGCCGAGGAACATTACTTCTTTTAGCCAGAATTCACACATGGAAAGTTTGGCGTACAATTGTTCGCTTCTCAAAAGTTCCAATACAATCCGCAAATGTTGCGCATGTTCTTCTGGGTTCTTAGAATATACCAAAATATCATCAATGAACACGACCACAAATTTATCCAAATATTCGATGAACACTCGGTTCATCAACTGCATGAATACAGTAGGGGCTTAGTGAGACCAAATGGCATCACTACAAACTCATAGTGTCCGTAGCGAGTTCTGAATACTGACTTTGGAACATCAGATTCCTTAATCCTCAGCTGATGGTATCCTGATCTTAGATCGATTTTTGAAAACACTGTTGCTCCTTGCAACTGGTCAAACAGATCATCAATCTGTGGCAACGGATACTTGTTCTTAATCGTCATCTTGTTCAGCTCTCGGTAGTCAATACACAGTCGAAGCGATCCATCCTTCTTTCGAACAAAAAGAACTGGTGCTCCCCAAGGTGAAACGCTTGGCTGAATATAGCCTTTGTCCAGTAATTCCTCCAGTTGCTTCTTCAGTTCGTACATCTCCGTAGGTGCCATGCGATACGGCGCCTTAGAAATTGGTGTAGCTCCGGGTTCCAGCTCAATCGTGAATTCTACTTCCCGTCGTGGAGGTAGTCCAGGTAACTCGTCAGGAAATACATCTGGAAATTCGTTCACAATAGGAATGGATGAAAGTTCCACAATTTCATCTTCTTTCTTCATTGCATAACACCAGTACCCGATACAGCCCTGTTTCAACAATTTGACAGCTTTCATTGCTTTGATCAACTTTCCTGAGCTTCCTGGTTTCCATCCTTCAAATAGTACTTCGGAGCCATCATCAGCGATCAGCGAAATATTCCTCCTTCGGTAATTTACAATTGCTCCATATCGATTAAGCCAATCGTCTCCGAGTATTAGGTCATCTCCTTGCATTTCTATCACAATTAGGTTTGAGAGCCATTTCCTACCCCCAAATAATACAGGAAAATCTCTAGTCTCTAAGTTCCCAACAATCCTCTCTCCACTCGGTAAACCAACAACATAAGGTTCACAAGTATGAAAACCAGAAATATTCAAACGATTTACACAAGACAAAGATATAAAAGAATGCGTAGCTCCTGTATCGAATAAAACGCTAACTGGTTGGGAAAGAATCTGGACAGTACCTGATGCGACAGCAGCATCCTGATCGTCTGTCCTCCTCATCTCATACAGGCGTGGGGGAACAGATCCGGCACTCGATGCCCCCTTTTGGTCCCATTGTCCTCTGCCTCGTCCACGGCCAAAATTTTGAGGCATCTGAACACTTTGCTGCGTCTGTTGGATACTAGCTTCCTTCTGAACTGGCTGTGATGAACGGGTTCCTTTGTATTTGGTGGCGTCCTTGCAGAACGTCGCACGGTGCCCTTCCTGTCCGCAGTCAAAACATGTAACTGGGGTGCGCAAACAATCGCGCCAAAGGTGGCCTGGGCGACCACAATTAAAACACTTCCTAGCTGTATCCGTCGTGGCTGACACTGATCCGTAATTCTTTCCGTTCTTAGATGGGTGCGGAGGTTTCTTGAAAGAAAAAGAAGTCTGGGCCTTGCGGGGCCCACTGCTCTTGTGCTCTGTAAAAGTACCAGAGACTTTCTGTTTCTTCGACTCCATAAACTTCTCCATTGCTGCTTCTTTAATTTCATACGCCAACGCCTTATCCTGGTATTGGCGGAGAGTGGTACATTCAAAACCGGACATGTACCTCTGGATTTCTGGTTTCATTCTCATTTCAAAATGAATCATCATATCCGCATCTGTTCTGACCAGATGTCGAACAAATGCTAATTGCTGGTTAAACGTCTTAATCGTCTGGGATACGGGTTCATCTGATGGCTGAGCAGAGAAAAATTCTCGAATTTTGGCTTCCCTCACAGGACGAGGGCAATACTGAGACTCCATCATCATTTTAAATTCCGCCCAATCGGCATCATGATCTACGGGTCGGATAGCTTCCCACCACTCAGATGCTTCTCCTGTCAGAAAGTACTGGGCAATAGGAGCTCTCCTGTCATTCGGGCAATTAATTCCAGCAAAAATTTTCTCCAGTTCCTTCAACCAATGGTCCCAAGTGGGAGTCTCGGAAAAGCCGTCAAATTTGGGTGGTTGCATCTTTGCCACCTCTTGTAACCATCGGTCACCTCGATTTCCCATTTCGGAATCCTTTGTTGTCCATCTCCTGCTGAATTCCTGCCGCCACTTGCATTCGGTCCACGACCTGTGCGAACTGAGTCATCTGGTTCACGACTTGACGAAGGATTTCTGGTACACCAGGTTCCGGTTCGTTATTGATGGATTGATGTGGCTCGCCTGAGCTATGACTAGCCTGATTAGAAGGCGACGCCTCCCTTTCAGCATTCCTTCGTCCGCGTCCACGACCGCGACCACGTCCACGTCCGCCTCTCAACATACTGTAAGCACAAGTACTTAATATACAGGAAACAACATTGTTCTAATGTTCAAGTATAAAGAGACACAACATGTAAAGAATGAGATAGAGTTTAGGAACTTACAACCACCGTTCGCATGAAGACGTAGGCAGTGCAGTGATGTCATTCACGGCCGGTTACCTCAAAAGACATAAATAACCCCTACTTTAACCCAACGTCCAAGATATCCATAATCTTAGCTCCGATACCATATTCTGTAACACCCCCGATATATTCAGGAATATTACAGCGCCGTAAATCCTTTACATAAGGATTTACAAGGCTGATTTAAAGAAAAGACAATAACAGATACTGCTTTATGAAATTGCTGAAATAAAATACAACCGTCTGGTTCAAAAACCGAAATACAAATATCCAATGAAAAGTTATTATTACATCATTAAAATCCAAACATTATAAACGGATGACGTACTCGAGTACTTATTGAAATAACCAACAAATAACAGACAGTAAACCCGGCCGGAACATCACTTTGCACCCTCGTCGTCATGCATCTCCAGTGGTTGTTTCCCCGCTCTCCTGGATCCTGAACAAACAAAATGTTCACCCCCGAAGGGGTTAGCACAACGATGCTAGTACAAGTACAATAATCATACAACAGTGATATAATCAACAATTATATCATACAAGTTTCTCCAACGAGAATATCCACAACACATATCATATCATAACAGTTTCAACATACTGGTGGTATTCCAACGATCCAGCGCACACAGTTATAGATTCCCATAATGATCCCGTCGGACCAACACATGGTGGAACTACCTGTCCAACGATCCAGCGCACACAGCTATAGATTCCCATGATGATTCCCGTCGGATCAACACATGGTGGACATATAATCACAACATATTTACACGATACAATCACATTGTCATAATATAAACATTTCTAATTAGAATACTTGCCTCGGTTCGAAGACAAGAACAATACTTCCACGAGAACGAAACGCTCGAAGGTTGCCCCTCTCGATCAATCACGTAGCAAAGTTCGAACCTCAAATAAGAGAAATAACATGGAATTCATCTTAGGTCGAACGAACATCTAACAATCCGAATTACGGTTGAGAGTCTATAAAATAAAAACTGTCTGACCTAAATAACGTACGTTACATGTCCTCTGTAACGTACGTTAAACTTATTCGTTAGCGTACGTAAACTATGAAGTATAGCGTACGCTAAACATATACCAACAGTTCCTCTCTGATCAGTCGTCTTCACTCGTCTGATAGTATAACGTGCGTTACGTACCAAACGTAGCGTACGTTAACAACGTCATATAACCTACGTTAGTAACCAAACTTAACGTACGTTAATCATGCATGTCAGTTTCTCACTGGGCAGATGACTGGCTCGATTAATGACGAAGTATTACGAAATCCTTAGTGAGTAATCTAATATACCTTCAAATATATATATCATACTCATGAATGATCTTCGGATTAATATCTTCAATTTCAAGGATACGGATATCATCGTAATACTATTTTCAATCTTGATCGAAATACTCATGTAAGATTCGGTTGGTCTAAGGTTGATGTAATTGATCTAATATCGTCATTAAATCCAGGCTTATACTGATGGCGAACTACTTATTCCATCTATGCAAGCAAGATTACAACTATGATGATTCTTTCCAAAATCCATTGGTAAAAGTGGAAATCGACACTAAGTTTACAATCAACATGACGATAACATTTGATACGGTTTAATAATTCACTATTCTCATCTTTGTCATAACCAGGTTCAACTACGGTGTTCTAAACCATAATAGTTCGATCATTATAGTTTAAATATGATACTAGGTCGCATACGTCGTCAAAGTGATCTACTGTTCTTGGTAATGCGATCATATCGTCTTAATCAACATAACTTCAAAATTGTAAGTAGTATAACATACCTTAAGAGGAAGATAAGACTGAGACTATAAGTAAAAATCCAACTCTGGTTGCTTCAACGCCGACTCGTGATGATTTCTACTCCAAAGTCCAATATAAGTTGTCTTCAATGATCAAGTAGTGTCATACAAGCTCAATGATTCAGTAACAATTGATATAAAGGTGTTAAAAGAGGCTGGAAATCTTCTGGGGACGAATATGGTGAAGTTTAGGAGCAAAAGGACGAGCTGAAATGAAATGGGGTGCTGCTCCTTTTATAATTTTCTGAGTGTTACGTACGCTAGGGCTACTTCATAACGTACGTTATCGTCCAAAATAGTTCACTGTCTGATTTCTGAAATTCAGTACGTACGCTACACTAAACGTGTTACGTACGTAACCCATATAATTTGCGTACGCTACACAATGTCCATAACGTACGTTAAAGTCCGTTGACTTAAAAAGGTGTCCAGATTCATGTCGTGCGAATCTGGTGGGTATCTTGGTCGAGCCCACCACCATGTACTCCATGTGCTAGCCGGCCCACCCAATAATTGACCGCATTACGTACGCTACGCCTCATCCGTAGCGTACGTTAACATTAACAGGTTACGTACGTTAAGTTACATTCTTAACGTACGTTACCACGTATATGCATGGAGAAAAATTTATATGTTGCCACACCCATGTATAAAGATACAAATACGATAATGATCATACTCTATTATCAATATCATCATTCCCAAAATAATACAGTGTTCAATGTACAGATGAAATACACAGTAATAAATCCGGTTATTACAAGAGAGGTCAATTAAGTGATCAGCCAAGTACTCTACTCCAAGTCAGCATGCGTTGAATAGTCAATATTTACGGAAAGTCACAGGCGATGTAATACCCATACTTTTTGTAAATCTTCTACTCTTGTGCTTTGTAATTCTGGCACTCGTGTAAGTGTTTAGTAAGCTTATATTAATCTTGGAACCCTTGTCAATTAGATTTATCCCTTCTCTTGTTCGAATTGTTGCTGTTTTCGGATCCTTGACGCGATTATACTACCTTCGTGTAAAGGGTAGCGCACGCTACGCACACCTTGTAGCGCACGCTAATTTAGGGAGGGTAGCGCATGCTATCCGTTATAATTAGCGCACGCTACTAATGTATTGGAGGCAGACAGTCCAGTAGCTACTGGACTGAAAAAAAGGAATTCCTAGCATACGCTAGGTGTGACTGGTAGCGTACGCTAGATTTTAGTGGTAGCGCACGCTACGTTACTCGAGTAATGTGCGCTAAAGAGAGCAGATCTGGGGACAATAGGTTTTTGGCCACTCCGAGATGATCCGACGGGGTCGAGGAGGGATTCGCGCATTGTCGAGTCCACGGTTAATCAAGAGATATCATCATTTCTAAATATGTTTGGATAATTGTATTTTCCGGAAAATAATTATCATGGCTTTGAATTGGTGCATATGCTTTTATGTATAAGACTTGACATTTCACTTGTAATACTTGCCCTAACCCCTCTCGTTTGGGGAAAATTACTTTTGTGTTTTTCAGGTCCTAAGGATCCATACGAGCGAGCACTGGGACGATACGATGAGGATGGCGAGGCGTGATACTGTGGCTAGTTGTGTTCCATTTCGTTTGATAGTTGTCCTCTTCAATCTATTTTATCCTTGGAATAATAAATGGTACTCGAGTACTTTAGGAAAGTCCTTTTCCATTGTTGTACAACTTCTTGTATTTCTTCATGGTATTATTTGTCCGTGGTTGAACTTCCTTGTTTGCATCGAATTTATTGATTCCCGAGTGGATTTTCTCAAATTTGACACGTTGTGAGTGAGATAAGCCTAGTGGGTCCCAGGTCGGGATTCACGGCGTTGTGATATTCTCCGAATATCTCGGGGGTGTTACAAAATTTGGTAGAATTAAGAAATAATCATTATCCGAGATTTACGTTCTTCTTACAGTCAGTACAGAAGACACTATCTCACCTCGATCCTGTTCAACGTATGCAAATACGCTAATGTATGCTAATAGTCAAGACCAACTATTCTCAAGCATACACTACAACCCTTTACATAATTTGTCTAATAATTATATAGGTTGTGAACTATTATATTATTTTATAAGGCACCAATAATGTTATCTTCCGTGTGACACCAACACACCACATTATCTACAATATAAAATAATTAGACATTTCATTTGCATAACCATAACGTGAATAAATATGCAAATCATGTGATTAAGTGTAATTAATATCCTCATAGGTAGTAACAGGGAAATTAGGTAATACAAGCATAAAGTATGCTTTGCAGTATACAATCCTAACAACCATCTCATAAGCAAGTGCTCTATCCTGATATTCTCTCAAAGTAGTACACCCAAGGCCCGCCATATACTTTCGGACCTCCAGTTTCATCCTTGCATCGAAATGAAGTATTTTGTCTATTTCATCCTTAACCCGATCTTAGACATACACTAACTGCTTGTTGTATGTCTTGATTGCTTCAGAAATAGGAACATCTTCGGGTTGAGCTCTGAATAACTCACTGACTCTTGCTAACTGTACCGGCACTGGACAATATTGAGCTTCCATCAATTCTTTAAATTCTTCCCAAGTGACATCACGGTCCATGGGCTTAACAGCTCACCACCAGTCCGAAGCGTCATCAACCGTCAAATATTGAGCAATCGGGACTCTCTTGGCTTCAGGACAACGAATACCGTCAAATATCTTCTCCAGCTCAACTAACCAATGATCCCAGTTGTTCGCATCACCGGAACCATCGAATCTGGGAGGGTTCATCTTCATAACTTCTTGAAGCCATCGATCCTCAACCGTCCTGCCAGTATTAATATTCTGCACCACTTGTGCGAATTGGTGCACTTGTGTTACAACTTGTTGAAGAACGTTAGGCACTTCGGCCAACGAGCCTCCATCTGAACCTCCCGAAGGGATCGGGTCTGACCTAGTTGCAGAATGAGATGCCGATTCTGAAACGCACCTCTCAGACTCGGACACTACTACTCTGCCACGGCCTCGACCACGACCGCATTGACGGATAGCTCTACCTCTCGGCATACTGAAGAATAAGAATGATTCAACAAGGAAACGATTACAATAATAGATTGCACAATATTAAGGTAATTATTTCCGAAGGAAAGAAACAACCAACATCCGAAGAGTCTTCCAGCACAGGCAACACGAGGTGGTAGCATGCCAATGATATCATAGACAACAACTAACTCAATTTAATAGACCCAAAACACCGACAACCTAGGTACCCATAAACCTAGGCTCTGATACCATATTCTGTAACACCCCCATGATTTACGGAGATATTACAGCGCCGTAGATCCTTTTTGGAGAACCTACCAGGCTTAAACCCAAATAAAACACATTAAATACGACAAACATAAACGTTCATACATTCAAAACCAACTTCAATTTCAACATGACATACATCACAATACCAAACAACATATCATCCCGAGGAATCATAACCAATATGACCGTTCACCACGGGAATACAACAACATCATTAACCATTAATAATGACATGACATACAACACTGGACAGTACCCGCGCGAGTACAAAACCAAAACACGACTTTGACCATGACCATACGACCACCAACTCAAAATGATGTACGATATCAATGCTGCCCACCAAGCTCGTGTCCGTCCTGTGCTAGTCCTCCCACTGGATCTGTACTGAATACACAAAAGTATATCCACCCTAAGGGGTCAAGAAGTCGGTGCAAGTACAATGATTCTAGAATATGTACAACAAGTGAATAATCAACAAAAACCACAGAAATCATAGTGCCATCACAGATATTCCGGAATACCACATCACAGTTATCATCACAAAACAACCTCCCGAGCTATACTGGCCATGTACCTCTCAAGCAAGATACACACCCCAGAGACACCTCGTCAGGCCCTCCCTGGTGTATAGCCAAACCGAGTGATCCGTAGGGATACGCAGCCTACCGGACCCCAGGGGACCCTCACTGGTTTTACTCGGCTCACACACACTCGATCAACAATTGGCAAAAATTCCATTTTTACATATTCACACGAAGTACACTAAACACAATCAAAGTACTTGCCTCAATTTGAACGACACGAGAAACGGCGAACGGATGAATGTACGGTCCGAATTTCCTTCAACGATTCGATCCTAACACATCAGAATACCGAATCAAAACACAACACCACGGAAATGGAAGAATTCACCCTAAGTCCTACCCTTAGAGACATTTAATCGAACACTACGGAGGCGACAAAGGTCGAACCCAAGAACGGATTAAAAACTCGGAATTTAATCCATAAACTTTGAGGGAAAACAAACGAACATGATTATAATATCATAATCTAACATAATCCAAATCCAAAACGAACTTGAATCAAGAATTCCCAACAAACCCCAAAATTCTTTCAAATAACTTGAAGAACTTCAACCACATACCTTAATTCAACCAAGAGGTGGATAATTCTTCAATAATGAACTTGATATCTTGATTCTATAGTGTTTGGAACATGTTTATGGCTTGATTTTGGAGTTTAAGATGGAGGATTCTAGGTGGAGGATGAAGGGAAGGTGCTAGAATGCCCAAAAAATCGACCAAAGGATATATATAGCTCCCGAAATGGGTTTTTCAGCATTTCTGCACTTTCGGTCGTGTCAAATGACACGGCCGAGTCAGGGGTCGTGTCACCCATCCAGAACGTTTTTGCTTAACCGTAATAGCTCGACACGCCCGCGTCAAATGACACGGCCATGTCACTGCACCAGGGTCCACTATTTCGACCATAACTCCTTCGTCCGTACGCCGATTGACTCACCATTTGAACCATTGGAAACTAACTCAATTCTCTACAATCCTGTAAAATTCTATAATTTTTGGATTTTTGTAGAATTTATGGTGATCGATCGATTTCAGCCCTTGTGTAAATCACAATTCGGAAATATCTACTCTTATTCTATTAACACCCTTTTGGTAATACATTCATATCTTACGGCCATAACTCTCGAGTCACCACTTCTACATTCCGTCCAAAACAAACATACTCCAGAAATCACAAAACTTGACAATTACCAACCATAAACATTCCAATTCCGATCGTCAAAACACACGGTTCCAAATAACCATAATTCAACATGGAAATTACGAATAAATTCTCAACTAAATACGTCCGAAACAGCACACACACGAATACTAAAATACACGGATATTACATATGATACCCTAGCCGACTTAGGATCATGCATCAATATAATTCCGTTATCCCTTTATAGGAACCTTAACTTAGGTAGACTTGAAACAACCGAATCAGTTTTAGGATTGGCGGATGGAAGTGTTGCTTATCCGGTTGGGATACTAAAAGACATGGTAGGCCTAGCGATCTTAGAAAATCCCTCAACGAATCTGCGGTAATAGCCGGCAAGACCCAGAAAACTCCTCACCTCCTTCACATTCTTAGGCGGCTCCCAAGCCATCACTGCCTCTATCTTCTGCGGATCTACCCGAACTCCCTCTGCTAAAATCACAATATAGCGGAAGACTGGAGATAACACAATAATACAATAACATCATACTGAACTCTAATTCTTGACTAGTATCGCGGCTCACCTTCTTCCGTGCCATCCCCTTGATTGCTCCAACGAACTAAGCCTACCTGAAATGCATGAGACGCATTTCCCCCATTTAAGGGGTTAGCATTTGAATGGCTAGTACAAGTATTCAGTGTATACAAAATATATCACGCCAATATAAGTTATATTAAAATAACAACAATTGTGAAAGAAGTTCTCGAAAGGTTTTCAATATTTAAGGTGCAACTCATGTCTTTGAAAATAATATAACAACTCGGGAGTTTTAGAAAACAACATAAAGTCTTTTGGGACTTCAAGTTCAAGATTATAAAACTTTTTTCGAAAATAATAGGGTCTCGTCCCAAATCTGGTTCATCTAACAAACATTTATATAATTAGGAAATCTTTATGGACCTAAAGTCCTTAGTTGAAAAACCATTTCCAGACAAATGGGTCTCGGCCCGAAGTCATTTTCTGCAAAATAACCTCTACACCATCGTTGGGATCTCAACCCAAACTTTGGTCAAAACACAGTACATGAAAACAATAACAAGTTCCGTTTTCCAACACCAAATCCTCGCAATCAAGGAGCTAAAAACTTACGACACATATACTAGTTCAATTCTAGCCAAGTACCAAAATCCTATATATAATGTATCTCAACATCGAGAACAAAAATGTTGTGATATTCCGGATATATCACAATTTACATCAAAACAGTATATCAACATGTTCCAACATCACAACTATCCACACTTGGTAACCTGCGGCCGTACCCATTAGTATCGACCCCTAGAGGCCCCGTCGGACTGTCCCCGGGTGGGAAACCACTTCCGCGGACGTACCCATTAGTATCGGCCCCCAGAGGTCCTGTCGAACCATCCCCGGGTGGAAGAACAACAACACACGCACCCAAGTCCACTCCTGTGGCCGTACCCATTAGTATCGGCCCCCAGAGGCCACACATGCCATCCTCGGGTGGAAGAACGACAACACATCCACACATTACAAAACTGCAAGTCTCGATTGCTAGTCACCATATATATAATTAAGGCACTTGCTAGAATTGGCCATTACCGATACGTAACTACGACCAAGGATTTGACACAACAACTATCCCTATTATAAGTCAACACACAACAATCATCACAAACAGCACTTACGATGCAACCGACACGACTTCCCAACAACCGAACAATCCTCGACGCTTCACTACACATTGATAAGTAAAATCAACTAAATCAAATCACTATTACCGACTCAACTCCTTTTCATGATTACGAACTATCACCACTTAAATATGACCGATGACTTTACACGATTTAACCCACACGACGCAATGATCCTCTATACATTTCAACACACATCTAAGTGTACTATCTAACCAACATCTCGCCTCCAATGACGTACTTCTACTTCAACCAACAACTGACACTAACTCGATCTAATAACGCAACACCTACGACGATTTACATAACGCACAATTGACAAAATGAACAACCATCACAGATTCGTTAAACAACCTCAATTGACACAATATAAATCGTATAGACAAGAATACTTGCCTCGATAATTGATGCCGAAAGCTCTGAAGAACACGGCTCACCCGATCGATCCATTGAAATCCCAACTTTTATTATAAATACATAATATGCAATTTAACATAAGGGTTCAATTTAATATCTTATTATTATAAGGAAATCAGTTGGATAATATAGTACCTCCATTGAGCCCTTAATTTATCGATCGAATCAAACAACCAACGATACTCAACCCGGATCCATATCTCAATTATTGCTCCGAACACAAACTCTGAACTCAAACTTGTTCCGTGGGTCTAATTACACCAATCCGCACATTGACCAAATTATCACCATCTCCATCTATGTCTACGTCTTCCCCGTTCACAAACCCAACGCGACTACACCTAGCCACCGGACACACATAAACACACATAATTAGATATAAACACACACTCATACCTATTTCTGTACACACACACACACACACACACACACACACACACACACACACACACATATATATATATATATATAGTTATAGTAGTAGTACACACATACAATTTGACATACACACACATATGCACTTATAGGATATATATAGAGAGAGAGAGAGAGAGAGTACACACATTTATACATTATATGTATATATACACACATGACAAGACTTACAACTTACAGCACACACTCAGACTTACATACACACACTCACACATCTGACACGCACAAACACACATCTATATAATATGCATGCATACAGACACACACACACACACACACACACACACACACACATATATATATATATATATATATATATATATATGTATGTATGTATGTATATATATAACACAACACACACTCCTACACAGTAAAGACACACAAAATCACACATAAGATACACAGTTCGGCCAGATAAACCAACATCCCGCCGTCGCCACCCTACACCACCAGAAATTGGGTCGTCGGCAACCACCATGGCCGAACCTTGTCCAGCTCCAACCCCGCCCCTCCAATTCTGATGTCCTCGGTACATCGTCGTAGTGAAGTCAATCCTCAACCGACAACCTTGGATTATCGAAACTCAGACCCGACATCACTGTTCCATCCGCCCACCGGTAACCCTATGCGCCGCCGCGCTGCCGCTACTGCCATCGGATCTTGTCGCCGGAAAACATGTATGACGGCTCCGAAAACAACAACCATATCGCCTACACGGCTGCCCCGCCAAAAAATAAAAACACCACCGAGAAGCCCGAACGGCCAAACCCCGAACCTCTATCCTGTCGGTGGTACCCAAGACTCCCTCCTCTTCCGGGAACCATCATCGAAACCTACTGCACCGAATTAGTAACTGACCCAGAAGCCAAAGTTGCCGGAAATCGAACCTGGACCACCATCTTGCACCTATGTCGCCGCTTCCTTGAGCCACCATCGGCGCCCGAACCGCCATCCTGTAATATCCGCATTTTTCTTTCCCTTGTAATTGTATTTCCGGTGTAATTCTCGATTTTAGTGACCCTCGAGTATCCTTCAGTGTAACTTTTCCGTTATCTTTTGATCTGATTCTCGTAATTGTTGTGCGGAACCGCCGTTTCGGGGTTGCCGTGGATTCATTCTATGCTATGATGCATTTTGAGGTGTTCCGTTTGACGTTTCGTTCATAATCCGGTATTTTGGGTCGTTTATATTCTGTATCTAGCGCACGCTAAATTTCCTGTATAGCGCACGCTAGAAATCCATTAGTAGCGCACGCTACGTTTAATTCGTAGCGCACGCTAACGATTTAGCCCTGGGAGTGGCAGTTCAGCTCCCAGCCCTCTGGACTATCGGATTAGCGCACGCTATCTCGTCTAGCGCACGCTAATGTCGGGAGACTAGCGCGCGCTAGTGTGACTGTCCAGTACTGGGCAGTTTACTACTGAACTCAATCAGATGCTAGTTAGCGCACGCTACGCTGGTATGGTAGCGCACGCTAACGGGTCAGGTGAGGTTGGGCAGTTGGCTACTGGACTCGGCTGATGTTCAGGTAGCGCACGCTATTGGTCGATAGCGCGCGCTACCGAGAGGTTATTAGCGCACGCTACGCATGTATGGTAGCGCACGCTAACGGCCAAAAACCTGGCTTCAGATCGACGCTAACAGAGGGTTTGTAACCTATCCGTTAGCGCACGCTAACCTTGAGGTCTTAGCGTGCGCTAACACTCCCTGGCTATATAAACCAGGGAGTTGACCGAGATAGTCACAAATTCTCATTTCTCTCCTTCTTCCGCGGCCGAGCGACTCCAGAGGCGATTTGAGGCGATTTTCTTCTTCCAATCACTTCAGAGATTCTTTTGCTTGAGTTCTTGGTGTAGATTAACATCATCCACTTGTGTTTCTCATCCTAAATCCAAGGTAATCTCTTAGAACCCTACTTTTGGATAATTTGGGGGTTTTGGGATTTTCTTCCGATCCGTTCCGTTTTGTTGATGGATTCATGATGAATATGATTGATCTTGTTGATATTCTTAGTTTCCCTACGGATTCATGGTATATTTCGTGATTTTTACGGAATCGAGAGGGTTTGGTTGTGGTCCGCCCTCGTTGTTGATTATGTACGAATATACATGAATCGTAGGCGGGTTTTCGGGTGTATTCCAATTCCGTATTCGTTTAGAAATGGTTGTGATTGTATTCTTCGAATCGTTAGGTTCGGTTTCATTGGTTCCTAGCGTTCGTCGGTGACTTTCCTTTCGTTCTTCGCGTCGTCATTAATTCAAGGCAAGTATTTTTGGAAACCTTTAAGCTTAACATGAAATGGTGATGTATATTACTTGTGTGTAACTCACCTTGTGTTGGACCGACGGGGTCAAGGAGGGAAATCTATGCTGCCGCCCTGGATTTCACGAGTTTTCGTACCGCTAGTCAACTCGGGAGGGTCCCTGCGAGGCCTCGAGTGAGAATGTATGCTGCCGCCCTGTTCTCACGGCATAGCGTGTGCGTGGTTTTGTTTTTCTGTAATTGTAGCCAACTCGGGAGGGTCCCTGTGAGGCCTCGAGTGAGAATGTATGCTGCCGCCCTGTTCTCAAGGCTAATTGTGGACTGTATGTTTTCCGGAAAAGACATGTCTTGTTTGGTTTTCGAAATGATATCGATGCATGTACTATGAAATGTGTAAGCGATTGGTTTGCCTTGATTACTTGTACTAGCGTAATTGCTAACCCCTTTGGGGACCCGTTTCGGGGAAATTCTTATTATGGATTTCAGGTTATGATTATCCGGACGAGCGGGCACCAGGACAGTACGAGGATGTTGGCCAGGGTCGTTGACATGTGCATTTGGGTCTATTTATTTCCTTTGTCCATTTCGATATGGTTGTTCCCACAGTTTTAAACTTATAGATTGTACTCGCGAGTACTTAGGCTTTTTGTTTCAAACTCCGTATTGTATTGCTTTAAATTGTCACGTTGTTGGTTGATGCTTATTTTGCCGGTTGCTCCGGACGTATCTTTATATGTCATATTATTTAATTGTGTATCCTCGCTAACCAAGATGGTTAGTCGAGTGGAGTTTTTCTATTGTAGCCTGGTAGGTCCCATGTAGGGGTCTACGGCGCTGTAACATATTCCGAATATCTCGGGGTGTTACAGAAAATGGTATCAGAGCACTAGGTTTATGGATACCTAGGCTTGTTGGTTAATTGGGTCTAGTCGTGTTTGTTTTGCACATTGTCACACCGCCAAAGATCCCAAGATTTCCAAAGTGCTCGTAAGTTTTCTTATTCGGCTCTTTTGTTTCTTGCATTGTATTTCCACTTTTGAATCGTAGTTGTTTTTCCTCCCTTACTCTTCATCGATATACTTCTGTTATCTCTCAACATCAGTATGGATGCCGGAGGAAACCGTGGTCGTGGTCGTGGTCGTGGACGCGGCCGGGGACGTGGGGCAGCCGGTGGGGCGGCCACGTCACACTCTTCAGGAGCCGGCAGTACCGGCGACCGTCACAGTCATGCTTCTTCTCAGGAGCGCGCCGATCTTGGTATTGCGGCTGTCATGCAGCAAATGGTTAACCAGATGGCGGCTATAGCCTGTGTGGTCAGTAACCCCGATCGTGCCCATGCTAATCGGGCGGAGCGGATCGGGCTTCAGGATGTCATCAAGATGCATCCTCCTCGGTTCGGGAGCTTCGGACCCGATCGGCCGGGAAGGGTGGATCAAGGAGATATCCAAAGTATTCACTGCTACCAATCGCCCGAGGACCGCAAGGTCCCTATTGCTCAATATTTTCTCACGGAGATGCTACAGATTGGTGGGAGGTCATGGTCCCAAAGATCATGTTGCTTCATGGGTCGAATTTCAAGAATTGATGGAGATCGAATATTGCCCGTGGCCGCCGATGTGCTCGGGTACATGCTTTTATGATGCTCAACCACGGGATATTCCCGTATCTCAGGCCATTGCCGACTTTAACAAGGAGTTGGGTTATGTGAAGACCCAAGTTGTCGCTGAGAGCGACAAAATTTTCCATTTTTCCAGGAGGATGAAGCTGCCTATTCGGGACTATATGTCTGGGCTCGTCTGTACTACCTTGAAGGATTATCAGAGTCGAGCTCTTGCTTATGATATGTCAGTGACGGCTAGCGATTTGGCTCGTGAGAGCAAGAAGCAGAAGTCGGTCGGAAATTTTTCTGGCCCCAAGAGTGGAGGCCAGCAGAAATCTCAAGCTACAAATATTTCAACGGGCGGTTCGGCTCGTTTCTATGGGAGCATTCGGGGTGCCTCCGGAACCTCCGCTCGTGAACCTACATGTTTTAACTGTGGTGTGCAGGGCCATAGGAGCCGGCAGTGTTCTCGTCCGAAGCTTACTTGTCACACTTGTGGACAGCTGGGCCACAGGGCCCCTTTTTGTGAGCAGGTCAAACAGCTTCGTGGCGCCCGTTCTTCCCAACCAGTACCGTTGGAGCCGAGTGTGAACCAGGGCTCATTTGCTCCGCCGCCTCCACCGAGTGCCGGTCGAGGTAGGGGTCGGGGTCAGCCTGCTAGGGGTGGAGCTTCCAGTGTCGGCTCTGCTCAGCCGCGTATCTATGAGATGAGGAGAGCCGATGATCCAGCAGCCACTATAGCGACAGGTACCGTTCATATTCATTTCCATCCTGTCAGTGTGCTTTTCGATTCGGGTGCTACGCATTCATTCATTTCTCTAGAGTGTGTACGCCGCTTGAGTCTCGACTGTTTGTCACCTTGCGAGCCTTTCATCGTTAAACTTCCTAGCGGTGATAGAATTGTCGGTGATCGAGAGGTCCGAGACTGCTCTGTGATTATCTGTGAGAGAGCTTGGCTCTCTAATCTTATTGTCGTTAATATTGAGGGTGAGGATTTGATTCTCGGGGATGATTGGCTCGAGCGGCATGGTGCAATCATGAACTACCGCACGAGGATCATCACCATGTTAGCCGAGGATGGCACCGAGCACTCCTTCGCGGGACGAAGGAGGGGAAATCAGAAATTCGTCATTAATGCCTTGAAGGCGATGAGTCTCCTGCGAAAGGGGTGTACTGGTTATTGGTGCTATGCCTTGAAGGCGGAGGATGGTGGAGTAGAGCTTTCGTCGATTCCAGTCGTTAATGAGTTTCTGATGTATTTCTGACGAGTTACCGGGGCTGCCACCGGATCGTGAGGTTGAGTTTGCTATAGAGTTAGAGCCGGGTGCGGCTCCGATTTCGAAGGCGCCGTATCGCATGGCACCTTCAGAGATGGCAGAGTTGAAGAAGCAGTTGAGTGAGCTTCTTAAGTCGGGGTATGTTCGACCGAGTGCCTCGCCTTGGGGCGCACCGGTCCTGTTTGTGCGGAAGAAGGATGGTTCACTACGTTTGTGTATCGACTACCGCGAACTAAACAAGGTGACCATCAAGAACAAGTATCCCTTGCCGAGAATTGATGACTTGTTCGACCAGTTGCAGGGAGCTGCGGTATTCTCGAAGATTGATTTGAAATCGGGGTACTATCAGCTCCGGGTGAGAGAGTCCGACGTGCCGAAAACAGCTTTTCGGACGAGATACGGACATTATGAATTCGTAGTTATGCCTTTCGGGTTAACTAATGCGCCGGCGGTGTTCATGCAATTGATGAACAAAGTCTTTATCGAGTATTTGGATAAGTGTGTCGTCGTCTTCATTGACGATATTCTTATCTATTCGAGGAATGAGGAAGAGCATGCCCATCATCTGCGGATAGTATTATACGTTTTAAGGACCGAGCAACTCTATGCAAAGTTCTCGAAATGTGAGTTCTGGCTGAAGGAAGTGATGTTTTTAGGTCACGTGATTTCAGCCGAGGGGGTTCGTGTGGATCCGCAGAAGATTGAGGCCGTATTGGATTGGGCACCGCCCAAGAATGTGAAGGAGCTCCGTAGTTTCTTGGGTTTAGCTGGCTACTACCGTAGGTTCGTCGAGGGTTTCTCAAAACTAGCTCGGCCACTTACTCAGTTGCTCCATAAATCCGAGAAGTTCGTCTGGAACGACGAGAGGCAATCGAGTTTTGAGGAATTGAAGAAGCGTTTGACTTCAGCTCCAGTTTTGGCGTTGCCATGTGGCAACGAGGGATTCGCCGTGTATAGCGACGCTTCGGGTCAGGGTCTTGGATGCGTATTGATGCAGCACGGCAAGACCATTGCCTATGCGTCGAGACAGTTGAGGCCGTATGAGCTTAACTACCCTACTCACGATTTGGAGTTAGCGGCGGTAGTCTTTGCACTCAAGATTTGGCGTCACTATCTTTTCGGATCTACATGTCAGATTTTTACCGATCATAAAAGTCTGAAATACATATTTACTCAGCGAGAGTTAAATATGAGGCAGAGGAGGTGGTTAGAGTTGATTAAGGATTATGACCTCGAAATCCTTTATCATCCGGGCAAGGCGAACGTCGTGGCCGACGCCTTGAGTCGGAAACCAGTTGCGTTGCGAACGCTTGAGATCCTTACGTCTCAGTCTGAGCTTCGGAGGGCCTTGATCGAGTTAGATGTTGAGGTCTCGTTGCCGGGAGCTGTCGGGAAACTTTGTGCTTTAGAGATTTCGTCATCCTTGATCGACGAAATTAAGCTGAAGCAATCAGAGGATCCGATGATTGCTCAGATCCGAGAGAACGTTCTTAAGGGAAAGTCTCCTGGGTTTGTGATTCACGAGGATGGTATTTTGAGATTTCGGAGTCGGCTTTGTGTGCCGAACGACTCAGAGTTGAGGCAGAGTATTTTATGGGAGGCCCATGCTACACCTTACTCCGTTCATCCTGGTTCGAGTAAGATGTACAAGGACTTGAGAAGGAACTTCTGGTGGAATGACATGAAGGATGAGGTCGCACAGTTTGTAGCGAGATGTTTGACTTGTTAGCAGGTCAAAATCGAGCATCAGAGACCGGCTGGGTTATTGCAGTCACTTCCCATTCCGGAATGGAAATGGGAGGATATATCGATGGATTTCATTACGAGTTTGCCGAGATCGAGATCGGGCATGAACATGGTATGGGTGATTGTTGATCGTCTGACCAAGTCGGCACATTTTCTGGGCATCAAGGACACTTGGGGCCCGGAGAAGTTAGCTCGTGTGTTTATCGCGCAGATTGTGAGACTTCACGGTACTCCGAAGTCTATTGTTTCGGATCATGATGGTCGTTTCGTATCGCACTTTTGGCAGGCGGTGCATAAGGCGTTAGGTACCCGTTTGCATTTGAGTACCTCTTTTCATCCCCAGTCAGATGGACAATCGGAACGCACTATCCAGACGTTCGAGGACTTGTTACGTGCCTGTGCTCTCGATTAGAGTAGTGACTGGGAGGAACATTTGCCGCTGATCGAATTCGCGTACAACAACAGTTGGCACGCGTCGATTCGGATGGCCCCGTATGAGGCACTTTACGGGCGGCGATGTCGATCACCGATTTGTTGGAATGAGGCGTCCGATTTGGTCGGGACCGAGCCGGATGTCGTTTTAGAGACGAGGCAGAAGATAGAGTTAATTCGGGAACGGATGTTGACTGCCCAGAGTCGACAGAAGTCGTATGCCGACATCCGTCGTCGACCTTTGGAATTCGAGGTGGGAGACCATGTTTTGCTAAAGGTGTCGCCGACGAAGGGAGTTTTTCGTTTCGGGAAGAAAGGGAAGTTGAGTCCGAGATTTATCGGCCCCTTCGAGATCCTCGAGCGAGTAGGTGGGTTGGCATACCGTTTGGCGCTACCTCCGGCCTTGAGTCATGTTCATAGCGTTTTCCATGTTTCCCAGTTGAGGAAATATGTCCCGGATCCTAGTCACATCATCGATTATGGAGAGATTGATGTCGCCGAAGATGTTACTTTCGAAGAGCGCCCTTTGAAGATTCTGGAGCATCGTGAGAAACGATTGAGGCATAAGACCATACCTTTGGTCAAGGTGCAGTGGTCGAGACACGGTGTCGAGGAGTCAACTTGGGAAACCGAGGATAGCATGCGTGCTAGGTACCCCGAGTTGTTTGTTCCTTAAGTTTCGGGATGAAACTTATTTTTAGAGGGGTAGAATGTAATATCCGCATTTTTCTTTCCCTTGTAATTGTATTTCCGGTGTAATTCTCGATTTTAGTGACCCTCGAGTATCCTTTAGTGTAACTTTTCCGTTATCTTTTGATCTGATTCTCGTAATTGTTGTGCGGAACCGCCGTTTCGGGGTTGCCGTGGATTCATTCTATGCTATGATGCATTTTGAGGTGTTCCGTTTGACGTTTCGTTCATAATCCGGTATTTTGGGTCGTTTATATTCTGTATCTAGCGCACGCTAAATTTCCTGTATAGCGCACGCTAGAAATCCATTAGTAGCGCACGCTACGTTTAATTCGTAGCGCACGCTAACGTTTTAGCCACGGGAGTGGCGGTTCAGCTCGACCCTGCGGACTATCGGATTAGCGCACGCTATCTCGTCTAGCAGCGCACGCTAATGTCGGGAGACTAGCGACGTTAAATTGTTCGATGGCGCGCTAGTGTGACTGTCCAGTACTGGGAAGTTTACTACTGAACTCAATCAGATGCTAGTTAGCGCACGCTACGCTGGTATGGTAGCGCACGCTAACGGGTCAGGTGAGGTTGGGCAGTTGGCTACTGGACTCGGCTGATATTCAGGTAGCGCACGCTATTGGTCGATAGCGCACGCTACCGAGAGGTTATTAGCGCACGCTACGCATGTATGGTAGCGCACGCTAACGGCCAAAAACCTGGCTTCTGGACTGGGACGCTAACAGGAGGGTTTGTAACCCTATCCCGTTAGCGCACGCTAACCTTGAGGTCTTAGCGTGCGCTAACACTCCCTGGCTATATAAACCAGGGAGTTGACCGAGATAGTCACAAATTCTCATTTCTCTCCTTCTTCCGCGGCCGAGCGACTCCAGAGGCGATTTGAGGCGATTTTCTTCTTCCAATCACTTCAGAGATTCTTTTGCTTGAGTTCTTGGTGTAGATTAACATCATCCACTTGTGTTTCTCATCCTAAATCCAAGGTAATCTCTTAGAACCCTACTTTTGGATAATTTGGGGGTTTTGGGATTTTCTTCCGATCCGTTCCGTTTTGTTGATGGATTCATGATGAATATGATTGATCTTGTTGATATTCTTAGTTTCCCTACGGATTCATGGTATATTTCGTGATTTTTACGGAATCGAGAGGGTTTGGTTGTGGTCCGCCCTCGTTGTTGATTATGTACGAATATACATGAATCGTAGGCGGGTTTTCGGGTGTATTCCAATTCCGTATTCGTTTAGAAATGGTTGTGATTGTATTCTTCGAATCGTTAGGTTCGGTTTCATTGGTTCCTAGCGTTCGTCGGTGACTTTCCTTTCGTTCTTCGCGTCGTCATTAATTCAAGGCAAGTATTTTTGGAAACCTTTAAGCTTAACATGAAATGGTGATGTATATTACTTGTGTGTAACTCACCTTGTGTTGGCCCGACGGGGTCAAGGAGGGAAATCTATGCTGCCGCCCTGGATTTCACGAGTTTTCGTACCGCTAGTCAACTCGGGAGGGTCCCTGCGAGGCCTCGAGTGAGAATGTATGCTGCCGCCCTGTTCTCACGGCATAGCGTGTGCGTGGTTTTGTTTTTCTGTAATTGTAGCCAACTCGGGAGGGTCCCTGTGAGGCCTCGAGTGAGAATGTATGTTGCCGCCCTGTTCTCAAGGCTAATTGTGGACTGTATGTTTTCCGGAAAAGACATGTCTTGTTTGGTTTTCGAAATGATATCGATGCATGTACTATGAAATGTGTAAGCGATTGGTTTGCCTTGATTACTTGTACTAGCGTAATTGCTAACCCCTTTGGGGACCCGTTTCGGGGAAATTCTTATTATGGATTTCAGGTTATGATTATCCGGACGAGCGGGCACCGTGATGCGAGGATGTTGGCCAGGGTCGTTGACATGTGCATTTGGGTCTATTTATTTCCTTTGTCCATTTCGATATGGTTGTTCCCACAGTTTTAAACTTATAGATTGTACTCGCGAGTACTTAGGCTTTTTGTTTCAAACTCCGTATTGTATTGCTTTAAATTGTCACGTTGTTGGTTGATGCTTATTTTGCCGGTTGCTCCGAACGTATCTTTATATGTCATATTATTTAATTGTGTATCCTCGCTAACCAAGATGGTTAGTCGAGCGGAGTTTTTCTATTGTAGCCTGGTAGGTCCCATGTAGGGGTCTACGGCGCTGTAACATATTCCGAATATCTCGGGGTGTTACACATCCGTCTCTGTGCAACCCGCCGGTAATACGAACCGTCCTCCCTAATAGTCGCAGCCCCAACGGTCTCAAAACATCACCGTCGCAGCTTCGATCGGAGGCCGTCCTCGACGTTGCCGGAGGCCACCACACTCAGTGCACTCATCATCATCGCCCATCACTGCCAAAGGTGAGAGATATGCGGTCAACGGGTGTTAGGTTAAGGAATGAGAGATCCGCTTCTCTCTGCATTTCTGGTGTCTTTCCCTTTTAACAAAAACGGGCCATTTATTTTGGCTAAGGAATGAAGGGAAATTGGGCCACTATAATAATTTGAGTTAATGGGTCAATAAGGCCAAGTGGGTAATGTGGTGGGAATATCCTATTCAAGAATGGCCCAATGCCTAATAATTAAGTTGTTGCGCCAAACGAATAAATTCTCACTACTTCGGGTAATATCAAATGACAACAAATCACCAATAATCCCGTCTAAATTCTCCCACAAGCCAGATAATTGGAAATTAAAAATCAAACACAACTCTCGATATGCCAACAAGACGACACGTGTGATGCAAAAATTAAATTAGTAATCATCATTGCACGAAAAGCATATAACGCACCATAATAATTAATTCCAAATAAAAATTCAATCAGTATAATAAATTTGATAGTCGGTAACCACCCGACCAACAACTATAAAATAAATAATATAAAAAAGTTTATACTGCTAAAATTCTAATTTAAAATTCTAGGATATTACATACTATCCCACTTAAAATAAGTTTCGTCCACGAAACTTGTCATGTCATCACCCATCTCACTATAACAACAACCGATGACCATTCCCACCTAAACCGCACACCATTCGAATCATGAATACTTACTCCCCAAAATAACAAATGATACTCACGAGAGATCATGAACGACAACATGTTGTTTATTAAACAATCAGAATAATTGTCCTTTTCGTACAACACTATTCTCATCACATATCTTCGCTTGGGGGAACCTATCCCACTTAAAAATATTCATATACGCCAAATATAAAATAATATCGAATATTTTTTTTATACTCAAAAAAAATAATGAAAAGAATTTATCAAGAAACTCCATCATTAATTTCAAAAATCTCAATATTCAACTCAATTTTAGGACCTTCGCCCTTTGTAAACAATCAAAATATCTTTCAATAATTTAAATACTCTACAAATATCAATTTTCTAAGTGCCGCCATAAAAATCTCATTTGAAAATGCAAAGCCTGAATTGCAAAAAAAAAAAAAAAAATCAACAATTTCAAAACATACGTTAAGTCACCGCTTACACGTACCAATAAAATAGTTACGACAATTTTCCAATTTAACTCAGATTGCAAAATACTAGTAAGTCATTTAAAAATACACATGCAGCGGATATAGCTCACGATGAGAGTACATTGAGGTAGCAAGAAACAATCAATTAACTCTCTTATTTGAAAATATAGGGTCGGCTTGTCCAAAATCTCAGAAATTTTTCAAAGATTCACATTAACACCGTTTAACCGTACTAGTAAAACGATTTAGAAGATCTGATTTTTCACAACATAGTCGAGTCTATGAGATTTTCAGAAATATTTTGAAATACGCGCGCATCCAACATAGTTATCAATATGAACACGTTTGTAGCAATTAGCAACAATTAGTCAAACATATCCGGTTCCCAAACACGTGCCCATCTAGCATTCAAATAATCATACTAACTAATACCACTCATTAATATAATCTTAAATTCAAACATACATCGAAACCATGCATTTGTGTTCCGACAATCACTGTCGTCAATACGCCTCCTGGAACACATTAATGTCCAGAAAATTCCATAACACATTGTACCAATCAAAATTCAATCTACCAGTATATCCCCATTGTTACACACGTAACATACCACAAATGTCAAACACGGTTTCTATCTTACCTCTTACTTGCAAACAAAATTATGCAATACAAAATATAAAATATAATATATAAAGGGAGAGACTTACATCCACAGGTCGCATGAAGAAGACGGTCGCCCATGATACTAATCTCAACGGACAACACGAACGACATGATATGACAATGCAGAAGTCGACTTGTTAACCGACAACTCGGACGACATGACAAAACACGACTTGACCACTCATGACTCGACTCGACCCGACAACCTAGGTTTCCACAACCTAAGCTCTGATACCATAAATGTAACACCCCCAGAAAAATCCACCGGGAATATTACACGTCGTAGACCCCTTAATAGAGGGATGTACCAGGATAAATACCACGAGACGACAAATGTCTGACCGACCGGGGTCAAACTACATACTGACACTGACCGATAAGGTCAAATATTAACAGACACCGACCGATAAGGTCACACGACAAGAAAACAATACGAATAACAACTCATTACTGAACTTACCCACACAGGGGTCAAGAGACAATATAGCGGAAGACTGGAGATAACACAATAATACAATAACATCATACTGAACTCTAATTCTTGAATAGTATCGCGGCTCGCCTTCTTCCGTGCATCCCCTTGATTCCTCCAACGAACTAAGCATACCTGAAATGCATGAGACGCATTTCCCCCATTTAAGGGGTTATCATTTGAATGGCTAGTACAAGTATTCAATGTATACAAAATATATCACGCCAATATCAGTTATATTAAAATAACAACAATTGTGAAAGAAGTTCCCGAGAGGTTTTCAATATTTAAGGTGCAACTCATGTGTTTGAAAATAATATAACAACTCGGGAGTTTTAGAAAACAACAGAAAGTCTTTTGGGACTTCAAGTTCAAGATTATAAAACCTTGTACGAAAATAATAGGGTCTCGGCCCAAATCTCGTTCATCTAACAAACATTTATATAATTAGGAGATCTTTATGGACCTCAAGTCCTTAGCTGAAAAACCATTTCCAGACAATTGGGTCTCGGCCCGAAGTCATTTTCCGAAAAATAACCTCTACACCATCGTTGGGATCTCAACCCAAAATCTGATCAAAACACAGTACACGAAAACAATAATAAGTTCCGTTTTCCAACACCAAAACCTCGTAATCAAGGAGCTAAAAACTTACGACACATATCCTAGTTCCATTCTAGCCAAGTACCAAAATCCTATATATAATGTATCCCAACATCGAGAACAAAAACGTTGTGATATTCCGGACATATCACAATTTACATCAAAACAGTATATCAACATGTTCCAACATCACAACTATCCACACTTGGTAACCCGCGGCCGTACCCATTAGTATCGACCCCCAGAGGCCCCGTCGGACCGTCCCCGGGTGGGAAACCACTTCCGCAGCCGTACCCCTTAGTATCGGCACCCAGAGGTCCCGTCGAACCATCCCCGGGTGGAAGAACAACAACACACGCCCCCAAGTCCACTTCCGTGGCCGTACCCATTAGTATCGGCCCCAGAGACCACACATGCCATCCCCGGGTGGAAGAACGACAACACATCCACACATTACAAAACTGCAAGTCTCGATTGCTAGTCCCCATATATATAATTAAGGCACTTGCTAGAATTGGCCATTACCGACACGTAACTACGACCAAGGATTTGACACAACAACTATCCCTATTATACGTCAACACACAACAATCATCACAAACAGCAGTTACGATACAACCGACACGACTTCACAACAACCGAACAATCATCGACGCTTCACTACACATTCATAAGTAAAATCAACTAAATCAAATCATTATTACCGACTCAACTCCTTTTCACGATTACAAACTATCACCACTTAAATATGACCGATAACATTACACAATTTAACCCACACGACGCAATGATCCTCTAGACATTTCAACACACGTATAAGTGTACTATCTAACCAACATCTCGCCTCCAATGACGTACTTCTACTTCAACCAACAACTGACACTAACTCGATCTAATAACGCAACACCTACGACGACTTACATAACGCACAATTGACAAAATGAACAACCATCACAGATTCGTTAAACAACCTCAATTGACATAATATAAATCGTATAGACAAGAATACTTGCCTCGATAATTGATGCCGAAAGCTCTGAAGAACACGGCTCACCCGATCGATCCATTGAAATCCCAACCTTTATTATAAATACATAATATGCAATTTAATATAAGGGTTCAATTTAATATCTTATTATTATAAGGAAATCAGTTGGATAATATAGTACCTCCATTGAGCCCTTAATTTATCGATCGAATCAAACAACTAACGATACTCAACCCGGATCCATATCTCAATTATTGCTCCGAACACAAACTCTGAACTCGAACTTGTTCCGTGGGTCTAATTACACCAATCCACACATTGACCAAATTATCAGCATCTCCATCTATGTCTACGTCTTCCCCGTTCACAAACCCAACGCGACTACACCTAGCCACCGGACACACATAAGCACACATAATTAGATATAAGTGCACACTCATACCTATTTCTGTACACACACACACACATATATATATATATATATATATATATAGTAATAGTATACACATACAACTTGACATACACACACATATGCACTTATAGGATATATATATATATATATATATATATATATATATATATACACAGTACACACATATATACATTATATGTATATATACACACATGACAAGACTTACAACTTACAGCACACACTCAGACTTACATACACATACTCACACATCTGACATGCACAAACACACATCTATATAATATGCACGCATACACACACACACACACACACACACATATATATATATATATATATATATATATATATATATATATATATATATATATAACACAACACACACTCCTACACAGTAAAGACACACAAAAACACACACAAGATACACAGTTCGGCCAGATAAACCAACATCCCGCCGTCGCCACCCTACACCATCAGAAACTGGGTCGCCGACAACCACCATGGCCGAACCTTGTCCAGCTCCAACCCCGCCCCTCCATTTCTGATGCCCTCGGTACATCGTCGTAGTGAAGTCAATCCTCAACCGACAACCTTGGATTATCGAAACTCAGACCCGACATCACTGTTCCATCCGCCCACCGGTAACCCTATGCGCCGCCGTGCTGCCGCTACTGCCATCGGATCTTGTCGAAGGAAAACATGTATGACGGTTCTGAAAACAACAACCATATCGCCTGCGCAGCTGCCCTGTCGAAAAATAAAACCACCACCGAGAAGCCTGAACGGCCAAACCCTGAACCTCTATCCTGTCGGTGGTACCCAAGACTCCCTCCTATTCCGGGAACCATCATCGAAACCTACTGCACCGAATTAGTAACTGACCCAGAAGCCAAAGTTGCCGGAAATCGAACCTGGACCACCATATCGCTCCTATGTCGCCGCTTCCTTCAGCCACCATCGGCGCCCGAACCGCCATCCGTCTCTGTGCAACCCGCCGGTAATACGAACCGTCTTCCCTAATAGTCGCAGCCCCAACGGTCTCAAAACATCACCATCGCAGCTTCGATCGGAGGCCATCCTCGATGATACCGGAGGCCACCACACTCAGTGCACTCATCATTGTCGCCCATCACTGCCAAAGGTGAGAGATATGCGGTCAACGGGTGTTAGGTTAAGGAAGGAGAGATCCGCTTCTCTCTGCATTTCTGGTGTCTTTTCCTTTTAACAAAAACGGGCCATTTATTTTGGCTAAGGAATGAAGGGAAATTGGGCCACTATAATAATTTGAGTTAATGGGTCAATAAGGCCAAGTGGGTAATGTGGTGGGAATATCCTATTCAAGAATGGCCCAATGCCGAATAATTAAGTTGTTGCGCCAAACGAATAAATTCTCACTACTTTGGGTAATATCAAATGACAACAAATCACCAATAATCCCGTCTAAATTCTCCCACAAGCCGATAATTGGAAATTAAAAACAAACACAACTCTCGATATGCCAACAAGACGACACGTGTGATGCAAAAATTAAATTAGTAATCATCATTGCACGAAAAGCATATAACGCACCATAAAAATTAATTCCAAATAAAAATTCAATCAGTATAATAAATTTGACAGTCGGTAACCACCCGACCAACAACTATAAAATAAATAATATAAAAAAGTTTATACTGCTAAAATTCTAATTTAAAATTCTAGGATATTACATACTATCCCACTTAAAATAAGTTTCGTCCACAAAACTAGTCATGTCATCACCTATCTCACTATAACGACAACCGATGACCATTCCCACCTAACCCGCACACCACTCGAATCATGAATACTTACTCCCCAAAATAACAAACGATACTCACGAGAGATCATGAACGACAACTTGTTGTTCATTAAACAATCAGAATAATTGTCGTTGTCGTACAACACTATTCTCATCACATATCTTCGCTTGGGGGAACCTATCCCACTTAAAAATATTCACATACGCCAAATAAAAAAAATATCGAATATTTTTTTTATACACAAAAAAAATAATGAAAAGAATTTATCAAGAAACTCCATCATTAATTTCAAAAATCTCAATATTCAACTCAATTTTAGGACCTTCGCCCTTTGTAAACAATCAAAATATCTTTCAATAATTTAAATACTCTACAAATATCAATTTTCTAAGTGTCGCCATAAAAATCTCAATTGAAAATGCAAAGCCTGAATTGCAAAAAAAAAAAAAAAACAATTTCAAAACATACGTTAAGTCATCGCTTACACGTACCAATAAAATAGTTACGATAATTTTCCAATTTAACTCAGATTGCAAAATACTAGTAAGTCATTTAAAAATACACGTGCAACAGATATAGCTAACGATGAGAGTACATTGAGGTAGCAAGAAATAATCAATCAACTCTCTTATTTGAAAATATACGGTCGGCTTGTCCAAAATCTCAGAAAATTTTCAAAGATTCACGTTAACACCATTTAACCGTACTAGTAAAACGATTTAGAAGATCTGATTTTTCACAACATAGTCGAGTCTGTGAGATTTTCAGAAATATTTTGAAATACGCGCGCATCCAACACAGTTATCAATATGAACACGTTTGTAGCAATTAGCAACAATTAGTCAAACATATCCGGTTCCCAAACACATGCCCATCTAGCATTCAAATCATCATACTAATCAATACCACTCACTAATATAATCTTAAATTCAAACATACATCGAAACCATCCATTTGTGTTTCCGACAATCTCTGTCGTCAATACGCCTCCTGGAATACATTAATGTCCAGAAAATTCCATAACACATTGTACCAATCAAAATTCAATCTACAAGTATATCCCAATTGTTACACACATAACATACCACAAATGTCAAATACGGTTTCTATCTTACCTCTTACTTGCAAACAAAATTATGCAATACAAATATAAAATATAATATATAAAGGGGGAGACTTACATCCACAGGTCGCACGAAGAAGACGGTCACCCACGGACAACACGAACGACATGATATGACAACGCAGAAGTTGACTTGTTAACCGAAAACTCGGACGACACGACAAAACACGACTCGACCACTCACGACTTGACTCGACTCGACCCAACAGCCTAGGTTTCCACAACCTAAGCTCCGATACCATAAATGTAACACCCCCAGAAAAATCCACCAGGAATATTACACACCGTAGACCCCTTAATAGAGGGATGTACCAGGCTAAATACCACGAGACGACAAATGTCTGACCGACCGGGGTCAAACTACATACTGGCACTGACCGATAAGGTCAAATATTAACAGACACCGACTGATAAGGTCACACGACAAGAAAACAATACGAATAACAACTTATTACTGAACTTACCCACACAGGGGTCAAGAGACAATATAGCGGAAGACTGGAGATAACTCAATAATACAATAACATCATACTGAACTCTAATTCTTGACTAGTATCGCGGATCGCCTTCTTCCGTGCCATCCCCTTGATTGCTACGACGAACTAAGCATACCTGAAATACATGAGACGCATTTCCCCCATTTAAGGGGTTAGCATTTGAATGGCTAGTACAAGTATTCAGTGTATACAAAATATATCATGCCAATATCAGTTATATTAAAATAACAACAATTATGAAAGAAGTTCCAGAGAGGTTTTCAATATTTAAGGTGCAACTCATGTCTTTGAAAATAATATAACAACTCGGGAGTTTCAGAAAATAACAGAAAGTCTTTTGGGACTTCAAGTTCAAGATGATAAAACCTTTTTCGAAAATAATAGGGTCTCGGCCCAAATCTCGTTCATCTAACAAACATTTATATAATTAGGAAATCTTTATGGACCTCAAGTCCTTAGTTGAAAAACCATTTCCAAACAAATGGGTCTCGGCCCGAAGTCATTTGCTGCAAAATAACCTCTACACCATCGTTGGGATCTCAACCCAAAATCTGGTCAAAACACAGTACACGAAAATAATAACAAGTTCCGTTTTCCAACACCAAAACCTCGCAATCAAGGAGCTAAAAACTTACGACACATATCCTAGTTCCATTCTAGCCAAGTACCAAAATCCTATATATAATGTATCTCAACATCGAGAACAAAAACGTTGTGATATTCCGGACATATCACAATTTACATCAAAACAGTATATCGACATGTTCCAACATCACAACTATCCACACTTGGTAACCCGCGGCCGTACCCATTAGTATCGACCCCCAGAGGCCCCGTCGGACCGTCCCCGGGTGGGTAACCACTTCCACAGCCGTACCCATTAGTATCGGCCCCCAAAGGCCGCACATGCCATCCCCGGGTGGAAGAACGACAACACATCCACACATTACAAAACTGCAAGTCTCGATTGCTAGTCACCATATATATAATTAAGGCACTTGCTAGAATTGGCCATTACCGACACGTAACTACGACCAAGAATTTGACACAACAACTATCCCTATTATACGTCAACACACAACAATCATCACAAACAGCACTTACGATACAACCAACACGACTTCACAACAACGGAACAATCCTCGACGCTTCACTACACATTGATAAGTAAAATCAACTAAATCAAATCATTATTACCGACTCAACTCCTTTTCACGATTACGAACTATCACCACTTAAATATGACCGATAACTTTACACAATTTAACCCACACGACGCAATGATCCTCTAGACATTTCAACACACGTCTAAGTGTACTATCTAACCAACATCTCGCCTCCAATGACGTACTTCTACTTCAACCAACAACTGACACTAACTCGATCTAATAACGCAACACCTACGACGATTTACATAACGCACAATTGACAAAATGAACAACCATCACAGATTCGTTAAACAACCTCAATTGACACAATTTAAATCGTATAGACAAGAATACTTTCCTCGATAATTGATGCCGAAAGCTCTGAAGAACACGGCTCACCCGATCGATCCATTGAAATCCCAACTTTTATTATAAATACATAATATGCAATTTAATATAAGGGTTCAATTTAATATCTTATTATTATAAGGAAATCAGTTGGATAATATAGTACCTCCATTGAGCCCTTAATTTATCGGTCGAATCAAAAAACCAACGATACTCAACCCGGATCCATATCTCAATTATTTCTCCGAACACAAACTCTGAACTCGAACTTGTTCCGTGGGTCTAATTACACCAATCCACACATTGACCAAATTATCACCATCTCCATCTATGTCTACGTCTTCCCCGTTCACAAACCCAACGCGACTACACCCAGCCAGTGGACACACAAAAGCACACATATATAAACACACACTCATACCTATTTCTGTAGACACACACACACACACACACACACACACACATATATATATATATATATATATATATATATATATTGTTATAGTAATAATACACACATACAACTTGACATACACACACATATGCACTTATAGGATATATATATATATAGTACACACATATATACATTATATATATATACATACATGACAAGACTTACAACTTACAGCACACACTCAGACTTACATACACACACTCACACATCTGACACGCACAAACACACATCTATATAATATGTTCTCATACACACACACACACACACACACATATATATATATATATAGTACACACATATATACATTATATGTATATATATATAGTACACACATATATACATTATATGTATATAGACACACATGAAAAGACTTACAACTTACAGCACACACTCAGACTTACATACACACACTCACACATCTGACACGCACAAACACACATCTATATAATATGCACGCATACACACACACACATATATATATATATATATAAATATAACACAACACACACTCCTACACAGTAAAGACACACAAAAACACACACAAGATACACAGTTTGGCCAGATAAACCAACATCTCGCCATCGCCACCCTACACCATCGGAAACTGGGTCGCCGGCAACCACCATGGCCGAACCTTGTCCAGCTCCAACCCCTCCCCTCCATTTCTGATGTGCCCGGTACATCATCGTAGTGAAGTCAATCCTCAACCGACAACCTTGGATTATCGAAACTCAGACCCGACATCACTATTCCATCTGCCCACCGGTAACCCTATGCGCCGCCGCGCTGCTGCTACTGCCAACGGATCTTGTCGCCGGAAAACATATATGACGTCTCCGAAAACAACAACCATATCGTATGCGCGGCTGGCCTGCCGAAAAATAAAACCACCACCGAGAAGCCTGAACGTCCAAACCCCGAACCTCTATCATGTCGGTGGTACCCAAGACTTCCTCCTCTTCCGGGAACCATCATCGAAACCTACTGCACCGAATTAGTAACTGACCCAGAAGCCAAAGTTGCTGGAAATCGAACCTGGACCACCATCTCGCACCTATGTCGCCGCTTTCTTGAGCCACCATCGGCGCCCGAACCGCCATCCATCTCTGTGCAACCAGCCGGTAATACAAACCGTCCTCCCTAATAGTCGCAGCTCCAACGGTCTCAAAACATCACCATCGCAGCTTCGATCGGAGGCCGTCCTCGACGATGCCGGAGGCCACCACACTCAGTGCACTCATCATCATCGCCCATCACCGCCAAAGGTGAGAGATATGCGGTCAACGGGTGTTAGGTTAATGAAGGAGAGATCCGCTTCTCTCTGCATTTCTGGTGTCTTTCCCTTTTAACAAAAACGGGCCATTTATTTTGGCTAAGGAATGAAGGGAAATTGGGCCACTATAATAATTTGAGTTAATGGGTCAATAAGGCCAAGTGGGTAATGTGGTGGAAATATCCTATTCAAGAATGGCCCAATGCCGAATAATTAAGTTGTTGCGCCAAACGAATAAATTCTCACTACTTTGGGTAATATCAAATGACAACAAATCACCAATAATCCCGTCTAAATTCTCCCACAAGCCGATAATTGGAAATTAAAAATCAAACACAACTCTCGATATGCCAACAAGACGACATGTGTGATGCAAAAATTAAATTAGTAATCATCATTGCACGAAAAGCATATAACGCACCATAAAAATTAATTCCAAATAAAAATTCAATCAGTATAATAAATTTGATAGTCGGTAACCACCCGACCAACAACTATAAAATAAATAATATAAAAAAGTTTATACTGCTAAAATTCTAATTTAAAATTCTAGGATATTACAGGTTCTATAGTTGACTAGGTTGAAGTTTAACTTCTTAATAATTCCTTTGATAAAATGTATGTGCAGATACATGAAGTAAAGGAATTGCCTACGTGATTGTGAAGTGTAGCCGCATTTCAAGAGGTTGAGGACTTGGCCTTGATACAGTCATGAGAGGATTAGGACACACGGCTTAAATAATAGTGTCAAGCTGTATTTTGTTAGAGAAATTCAATAAACTAGTATGTATTTTATCTTTAGGTATTCATATGGGTTGAGGGGTTCAATTCTTAGAACACCCTAATTCTCGAGTATTTGAAAGTGTATGATACTAAGATGAAAATTCAATCGTTTCTATATATTCATTTATGTACTGGTTTGGTTTGTTTGGATTAATGTTATGTTGGTTCATGGGTTACATTAAAATGGGGGAGGATTGTTGGTGATTTTAGTGTCACCAGGCATTTTGTGTAATTGAAACTAATATGTGAGTTAAGGGGTTTTATAATTTGTATTCTAATGTATGTTCGGGTATGTGCGGAGTGCACACATATATAAGATCGAATTATAAGCCGGTATGACCAAATATCGGGGGTCCGGGGCCAGCGCCCCTAGCGGGGTCCATGGGGCAGAGCCCCTGGCGGTGGTCCCGCTGACCGTTCAGCGGGCGGGATACACCTTTTATGAGCTCTCTCCTTCTTCTGAAAAACTCAGAATCTCTCTAGCAATTTGGCTTACGTTTCTGTGCCTAGATTCGTAAGTGTCCCTTTGGATTATCCTAGGCTGAATTTCTTATAACCCAGGCATATGGTAGAAATATCAGTTCGAAAAGTGATTATACGATCCATCGAGAATCCGGATCTCCTTAATAAACCCTTAATACCCCAACAATATCTTGGGTTCAGTTTGTTGCCTATTCAACATTATTCTTTCTTTGGGTACAGGTTTTTTTTCCCTGGTAAAGTAACATTATTCTTCATTTACAAGGCCCACGAGCGATTTCTAATCTACATAATTGTGCTGAACCTGATCCAGGATCATTTGTTCTTATGTGCATTTAAGTACTGACAAAGGTGTCGCGGAAACAGGCTCTTTATGAAATGGATGCAGCCTATGTGGCACAAGCACTTAGTATACCTGCTACTCTTTTCCAAAATATTCTCCAGCTTAGAAATTCTGAAACGTCTACTCAACTTCTTTCCTGAGGTCTTCAAGCATTATTGATGTTTAGAATGAAAGCATTTAGATCAACAGTATTCAATCGAATTGTATGCAGCTTCTTGCCAGATGTTGTACACTTTTCTTAGGCACCATAAAAGGTTCGAATCATATTTATTTTGTGAATGGGTCGTTTTGGGTTATGCTTTATCTCAAACGGGTCAAATTGGTAAATGAGTAAATCCAGTTGAAATTGACTTAAATGACACGTGTCAAATGGGTCCAAGTTGTCCAAAGTGTATTTATACTAGATGTTCTCCGGTGCGATGCAGAGTATCTTTGAAGTATTAAATATATTTTGGATGATTTTCGACATGAGTATCCTATTAGCGTAATATTAATAAAAGACTTATTCAGTGTATTATGGGGTGTAATATAATTCAAGAAAGAGTACCAAATTAGCTAAAAAAATAAAAAATAAAAGATTTTTTCATTGGTAAATGAGTGTAAGTTGTGGAATAAAACTCACACGATACATATTTAGAATTTTTTTTGGAAATTTAAGAATACATCTCTATATATAAATTTTATTTTAAAATAAAAAATCAAAAAACTTACAAAGTGACATGTGTCACAACTCTCTTTTACTAGAAGTATAGATATGTGTTTTGTGTTGGTATTAACCGATTTGACTTTTGACCCGTTACTAACCTACGCATTTTGTTAAAACTTACCAAAAATGGTCTGAAAGATGGTGTTATACGATCATATGTAGCATATTTAAACTAACAAATGTTACAACTTGCAGAGGGAAAGCTCATGACATTTGCATTCATCGCAAGCTTGTTTCTATTCTTCTTCATTGTCTAGAGATGGTAAACAAAGAGCAAACCGTCCAAGAAAGCTATTTTGTATGGGGCGTACATGAGGGAGTAAAATGTAGTACTTTCTTACGAAGAGGTTTGTTTTTGATCAAGATATTTTTACAAACTTTTATGGTGTTCCCAATCCCCATATATAGGAGACCTCGTAAATTCAAGAGTTTTCTCAAGCTTTGATTGTTTTTCTATTGCGACAGAAAGATGTTATTGGCCATAATTATCGCCTATTTTTATCAAGTTACATAGTTGTGTATTCAGCAGGGTATGGTCCTCTAAAAGTTGGCATCAGAAGGTGAGTTTGGTAACCTTAGCTTAGAGCTTTCTATTTGCAGCTTCACTCACTAGTAAAGTTGGCAAAATGGGTGGGTAGTGAAGTTTGGATAATGGTCAAAATGATTAAACCAAGTGATCTTTGTACGAGTAAGGGAAGGGACAGTTTTTAGTCAAATTTTCTGTAAAACTCTATTTAATGTATAGTGCACATTGCACACCCCCAAATGCATAAGCATAACTATTTGAATGTGTCAAATTATAACAGGGAAATAGAAGAAGCTTTGAGACCAGGAGTTTATTTATGCTTTAATAGATACTTTCTCACCCGATGATCTTCATACTGCTTTGTTTTTCCTTGCAGAAATACTTTGGCTAATTCACAATACGATTACAAATTGAATTTCCAGTACGAGAGGAAAAGTGTAACCAAAAGCTTTGGAGTTTTCCTTTATGGCAAGTTGATCAACATTACTATTTATAGATTTTTGTAGCTTCTTGTTCAGTTGAGTAACAAGAAGCGGGCACCCCATAGAGAATTTGTTTACCCGTCAAGTGAAACTGGGCTCAAAGTGTTGTTACAAGTTTTCGGTGAGTACAATTTGTATCATCGGAATTTTGGATTTTATAGGAAAATGAACGTTTCGATTCATTATGTATTAATTGACATGATGTATTTCCTTCATGTAATGTTGTCAAGGACATAATCTATACTATGTAATACTTATCCACCTTAATTTAATGTGGAAGGGGGATTTAACTGTAAATATATGAAGAGACTATTTTAATTGTAACTTTTAATGTAAATAAACTAATTTAAATCCAAAAGTTATGATAAACATCACAATGCAAATGCGCCTTCTACTACACAAGGTTATTTAAATGAACTTTTAAATGATAGTATAAATTACAATATGGTTAAATTTTAGCTATGAAATCTTAGATACAATCGGTGCATCGCACGGGTTGAATAAACCAAAAACAACCCCGGAGCAACATACGGGTTGGTAAAGCCTCATTTCATATAACTAATTACATAGATTAAAATAAAAGGACAATAACAATAAAAAAAATATATAAACTTCTCTAAAAGGCATTTAAATTCTGCCATCTGCTCATTCAACCGTCTGCCCCAACATTACGTACAAAACACGTGCACCTTCTAATACACAAGATGATTCAAATGAACTTTTAAATGATAGTATAAATTACAAGATGGTTAAATTTTAGCTATGACTTAGATACAATCGGTGCATCGCACGGGTTGAATAAATTAAAAACAACCCCGGAGCAACATACGGGTTAGTAAAGCCTCATTTCATATAACTAATTACATAGACTAAAATAAAAGGACAATAACAATAAAAAAACATATAAACTTCTCTAAAAGGCATTTAAATTCTGCCATCTGCTCATTCAACCGTCTGCCCCAACATTACGTACAAATCACGTAGATATTCAACCAAAGTTCATGCATCGCACGGGTTGGATAATGCCTCGTAATATAGGAAAATGAAACTGGACGATGTTTAATGATGCTTGAAACTCATCATGATATTTATTTATATCAGTCCTCCTAACATTGAAAAATTATTTGAGGCAAATTTGATTTTATAATTATAAATCTTACTAACCTTTATCAGGAAAATGTCGGTCCTATTAAAATATTCACGCTACAGTAGATTGTAAGAGGGTGAACAGTGCTAGCTACAGTAAGGCGCACTTCCCCCTCTCACCGTCCCATTATCTCGACACCAAGAAGCTTGCTTGATTGATCCTTTTCATCTTCTGGATTCTTCATATACTCAGATTTACCTTTCTTCACCAAGCAACTTCTTCCCACAATCTAAACCCCATATCAAAAAATTAGAGGTTGATCGGTTAGCTTTACCCTTATTCATCCATGTTGGATAGAAATATGAATCTTTGTTGTCATGATTTTAAAAATTTGGGAAAAAAATTAGATGGTCTATAATAAAAAGTAAACCTTTGATTTCGTTTACAGGTTCCATTTTGGAGTTTGCTTCTGAAGCTTCAGTTTGGGTGCATCGGCAGCTGTAACAGGAGGTTACCAGTTAAAGGTATGTTTTTATTAAAGATTTTGGGTGTTGTTGATATGTGTAAGTTTGAGCAATTTTGGGATTTTCATTTATTGACCCAGCCTGGCTTGGTTTAGAGATCGCATAATTTATTTAGGTTTCCTGGAGTTGACAAAAGTAAATATAAATACAATGTTGCATACTATAATCCTTGTAGCAATCAAAAGGCGAAATCCCTCGCCCCAGATCCCCCACCCCCGGCCCGACAGGTATTGGTGGAGGAATTAAATCATGGTGACTCAACGACCCACTAGGTGGGAGGAACAATGTTTGGTGCCCACAAGGATCTATCCCCCACATTGGAGGGATAAAACTCCCACACTGCGGCTGCAGGACTCGAACCTGCGTCCTTGTAGCAATCTGCCACCCAGGAACCAGTTGAGCTGCCCATGCAGACTGTATACTATAATCGTAAGTCCACGTGATCCGCACCTCTTTTGGCTGTTAATAACTATTTGACCTTTTTAACCAAATCAACCCGTTCATAGATTATCGGGTATAAATAACTACCAGAATATATATATATATATATATATATATATATATATATGTGTGTGTGTGTGTGTGTGTAGGGTATCTATCCGGAATACATAAAATTACACAACAAAGTAGTAAACGAATTACAAATAAAGTTCCTATAGTTACGGGGATTAAGGATTACACAACAAACTTAATAACAACGAATTACACAGAGGGAAAACGAATTAACCTCAAAGACCTGAACACAAAGAACAGAAAATTAAAGTTCAAGAAATCAAACCGAACAGATCACACAAGATCTGAAGAACGAGGAGTGATAGTGGTGAGAATTAGCCGAAATCGGCTTCGGCTCAGTCCTCCAATACTCAGTACCCTCGTCCAATGCTCAATCAAAGTCAGCAACCAACAACCCAAACAGTAAACCCACGGAACCCAACGGTTTCAAAATCACCCGAACTGAAAAACCCGAAGAGAACTCAAAAATTTCACTCAGAAATTTCTTATCACACAGATTCGCAAATGTTTTCACTTAGAATCTCACAAAGGTGTTTGTTCTCACAGAAGATTTTTCGTGTCTCTCAAAACTGAACTCAGGAAGATATATATAGACTAGAAGGAAATGGAAGCCTCGCGATTCTCGGGGAATCGAAGCCAACTTATCATTAATCTGATAAGGGTTTCGATTTCTGTTCAAATCGGAACCGATTTGCCGGTCGCAGCGGGATGGAGAACAGGTCGCCATCGGATGAAGGCGGAAGGAACAGTTCTGAAGAGAGAGAAAAGAAAACGGAAGAAATGAGTTAGGGTTTCAGCAGGGATGGTTTTAATAAGGGCAATGGACGGTAGGGATGAGACCGACCAGATGGATGCCCGGGATTAAAAGCCAGGAAGGATCTAGAATCTGGGCTGGGGTGTGGGTATTAAAAGTTTGGGCTAGGCTGCACATACTTAAAATGTCCAATATGGGCCCAGTAATATAACATTCATTTGGGCCTTATTTTAACATTTCTCCACCCGGACCAAATGAGCAATCGGGGTACACCAGGAGTAAGGAGGTCATCATCGCCGAACGTCACACCACCTGCACAACACACAAAGTTAGTACAAGCATAAAGACATAAATCAATCACTAAGAAATAAAACTAGTAATCACGAAGAAAACTAGAAAAGCTATCACAAAGATAGCAAACTGGAAGACTGGAGTGTCTTCAGTTAAGGGAGTCGATATTCAGTATCGACTTGCAAGATCTGATTTTCTCGACCGGAAGGCACTTCGTGCCCATATATGCAGGATTAGAATGGGACGGGATTTTCTTCATATCAACTATGCCCTTCTCCATGATATCACAGATAAAGTGTCGCCTGACGTCAATGTGCTTTGTACGATCATGGAAAACAGGATTTCTACACAAATGGATGCTAGATTGACTTTTAGAAAAGGCCACAACATTATGACGAAGAACACCAATCCTAGTAAGTAAACCTTTCAACCAAATAGCCTCTTTAAAGGCTTCAGTGGTGGCAATATATTCAGCTTCAGTAGTAGACAGTGTAACTATATGCTGAAGTTGAGACTTCCATGAAATACAAGAGCCACACAAGGTAAACACATAAGAAGTTGTGGACTTACATTCATCCCTGTCATTGGCATAATTGGAGTCAACGCAACCTTTTAGGTTAACCCATCATCAGATTTAGAGAAAATAAGACCATCAGAGACAAAATTTTCTAAGTACCGAAGTAACCACTTAAGGGCCTCCCAATGAGGTTTTCCTGGATTAGCCATATACCTACTTAAACAACTCATAGTATAAGCAATATCTAGCCTAGTACTAACCATAAGGTACATGACAGATCCAATAGCATTAGCATACAGGACATATCTCATTTCACGAATTTCAAATTCAGTTTTAGGCGACTGAGTTTTGGATAATAAGAAATGAGGAGCCAACGGCACACTAGCAATTTTAGCATCAGTCATTGAAAACTTTTCAAGGACTTTATCAATGTAAGAGGACTGATTTAGAAATAAAGTGCCTTTAGATCTGTCCCGAATGATATTCATGCCTAATATCCTTTTAACATCCCCCAAATACTTCATGTCAAATTGTTCACCTAAGCGACTTTGAACATGATCAATAGATTTAATGCACGAACTGATAAAGAGCATATCATCTACATAAATAAGTAATAACATAGGAACACCACAGTCATTCTTGAAATAAAGGCATGGATCATATGCACTACGACGGAATTTCAAGGACAGCATACAATCATTGAATTTCTTGTTCCACTCTCTAGGGGATTGCTTTAAGCCATATAAGGTTTTATTAAGCAAGCACACATGATCAGGATGGTTACTATCTATAAAACCTTCCGGTTGTTTCATGTAGATAGTTTGTTTCAATTCACCATGCAAAAATGTCGTTTTAACATCTAGTTGTTTCATCTCCCAATTATGATGTGTAACTAATGCAAGCATTATGCGAACAGTGGTGAATTTAACTACAGGTGCAAAGATCTCGGTATAGTCAATACCTTCTTATTGAGTAAAACCTTTATCTACTAACCTCGCTTTGAATCTGACATTATCCTCATCCTTTTTGACTTTAAACAACCACTTACAATCAGTCTGTAACGCCCCAAAAAGGCGGCTATTACAGTGCCGTGAATCCCACACTGGGACCCACCAGGTGATATTCAAAATAGATTAAACAAATATTATTTGTGATACCGAACCACAATGAATAGTTATTACTCCGATTAGGAGTTTATTAAAATATGGCCAACGGCCTTACAATACACAGGATCCGAAAAACAAGTATAAACCATATGGGGATGGAAAATACTTCAATGTCAAATACAACCAAATAACAATTTAAATGAAGCAGGAAATAACATAACACGGTTTAACATAACCGGACAACAAAGACGTGGGCCCCCCGAACTAGTATCCTTCGAACCCTTCGCCGTCGACATGCTCTTCCCGTGCCTTGCCTTTGCCTCGACCTAAAATACAATATAAGTATTTCGCCCATACAGGGTCAGATATACATGATAATCAATTCTTCCGACATTATACAATTCACATATATAGATCTCAAGAAAATCATTCCGACTATTAATCATACCCCTCGGGCGTATGAAACAATCAGTCACAAAACATCGAACACATCCAATCATACATGGACTATGAACGATTAACAATATAGCTCAAGATGGACATCACAGTACGCCCGATCCGAAAATGTGTCTGTGTACATGTCCACCCCGTATACGGATTCCAGAATATACGTGTGACAATGTACCTAATTAGCCTCACGAATTACGTCTCGTGTGCACAGTCCAATACGGAAACATCCACGTATGACTATACAAGTGCCCGGCTAAAAATTCTACACAATATCCAATCGGCACGCAGATATGATTCCGGAAATGTCACGACACAACATGACAACGAAGTTCAATGAAATACACATCCAATTAAGGATCAAGAAAACTCACCAAAGTGAAAATAAAGACCAACGAGATCAACGATTCAAAACGACGTACTTGGGAATGCAATCCCATAACATCAAGGACAATGTCAAATCACGACAAACGTTACATGAACAATTCATACACATGAAATATATAATCATCACAAGAATCTAATCATCATTATAACCAAGCAAGATAACTTGCCTCAAATCCGTAAGCGAAAGATAGTCCTTCTCCAAATGATCAAACGGACGGTATCCTCGGTTAAACACTCAATCGAACAAGCAACCTTGAATGAAACGTAATTCATTCAATAACATATTCACATAATATTAATATCAATTCGTAGGAAACGACGCCCGCAACCTACTCGAATAATTCATTCCACTTTAATGAATACCTTAACGATTAATGAAAGGTTTCAATACATCTAATTCATCTTCCAAAATCGGATTACCATACCAAAAGTGTCCTTTAATTCTCTTGTTATTCTATGAACAAAACATCTTCAATTTGCCAATAAAATGGGTTTAAATCAAATTCTCATGTTCTACAACATCTACTATTATAAAAGGATAGTCATAATGAATTTGATACTCAATCTACCATGACAATATTATTTATAAACAGCATCATCTTCTTAAGAACACTATCTATTTAGCATGATGATGAACCACATTCTAAGTTATCAACACATTAGATTAATGAAAAGTTATTGTTGTAGTTATCAAGATTCCTTATCATTCTTCAAAGACTTGTGAAGCTGAACCATAATGATTGAAAGCTTCTAAGATTTCTGAACAAGATCATCTAATCCTATCTTTAACATTATCAAGTTCTTCCCAAGGTAATTAAATACCTAAAATGGTGTTTAAACACTCTATGATATCAAGTTCTTGATTTAATCCAGTTATGATGAAGCTAACCGATCCAAAAATGTTCTACTGAATTAAATTCGTCCAGTAAGATGAGTAATGATAACTATAAACAAGATTACCATCACTACAACATCAAGAACTCATCTAATCTAAACCCTCATTTATCATATTCATCAAAAGTGTTAAAAAGGTTGGATTAAAACTATGTTTTACTTGATTAATCTAACTCTAGGTGAAGTATAATTCGTCATTAACATCAACATAAGAAAATAATGCAGAGAGGAAAGTACACCTACCTCCAGAAATGAAGAACAACTTCAATGCTATGAGAAAATATACTCCAAGCTCAAGAACAACTCCTAGTCTCCAAGGAAATGATCTCCACTCCAAGATTTAAGGCTTAGAAACAAGTTGGTGAAGGTTGATATCGTTTTGGTAGTGCAGAGGTATGATATGTGAAGAGAGAAATTCGGTTTGGGGTTGTGAAGAAATGAAAAACAGGCTGGTCCTATAAATAGACTGTGCAGACTTAGCGCACACTATCGGGACAGTTTAGCGTACGCTAATGCACTTACGTAAGCTATCCGGTCGAATTTACGTACGTAAGCGGCTTACAGTGGCTACTGTCTTGAATTATCGCAGGCCGTTAGCGCATGCTAATGAGAAATGGGTTACGCACGCTAATAAAAGTAGATTCTCACCGACACGACAGCTCAGACCTTGATCACATGCATGCTAACGGCTAAGGAGTTCACGTGCTGAAGTCAACTGATGCCAGATTCCCTCTTAGCGTACGCAACAGAGGAAACCTTACGCACGCTAAGGCACAGGATTAGCGTACGTTAATCGTACTGTGTAGTGTACGCTACATCAATAGAAAAATTCGAAAATACAACTCTCTTATTAACATCGAATCATCACATATGAAATGAAATAACAACGATATGATATTCAAATCTATAATACCTCAACATAATACTAAATGCAACGATTTATGATAATCAGATTATCCGAATAATACAACGACAGGTAAAAATGAAAAGTTACTGGATATTACATACTCCCCTTAAAAGGAGTTTCGTCCTCGAAACTAAGGGGTAAATAACTCGGGGTATCTCGCCGCATACTATCCTCGGTCTCCCACGTAGCCTCCTCGACTCGTGTCGTGACCACTAAACTTTCAAGAGGGGAATCGTCTTGTTCCGCAACCGCTTGATCCTCCTCTCGAGTATGCATGCAGACGCTCCTCGTACGAATGATCCTCTGCTAATTCAATCTCTTCGAATTGAAGTACATGGCTCGGATCAGCAACATATTTCCTCAACTGGGAGACATGAAACACGTTGTGAATCTTACTCAAAGTCGGTGGCAAAGCTAGTCGATAGGCCAGATCGCCTACACGCTCCAAAACCTCAAACGGCCCAATGTACCTTAGGCTCAGCTTGCCCCTCTTCCCGAAACGAAAAACACCTCGTGTAAGAGACACCTTCATTAACACATGGTCACCAACCTCGAACTCAAGCGGTCGTCGGCGGTGGTCAGCATAAGACTTCTGTCGACTTTGAGCCGTCAACAACTGACTCCTAATCAAAGTGATCTTCTCACGGGCTGCTAACAACATATCGGGTTCCGTACCCAGAGATTCTGACAGTTCGTCCCAACACAAAGGGGACCTACAGCGACGGCCATACAATGCCTCATACGGTGCCATCTGAATCGAAGCGTGCCAACTATTATTATAAGTGAATTCTACCAAAGGCAGCTGGGCTTCCCAATCGTTCTTTCAATCAAGATCACATGCTCGCAACATATCCTCTAGAGTCTGGATGGTTCTCTCTGATTGACCATCGGTCTGTGGATGAAAAGCCGTACTGAAATTCAACTGCGTGCCCATCGCACGATGAACTGCCTTCCAGAAGTGTGACACAAATCGCCCGTCACAGTCTGATACAATGCTCTTGGGGGTACCGTGTAGTCTCACAATTTCCTTAATAAACAGCTGGGCCAATCTCTCGGGACCCCACGTGTCCTTTATCTCCAAGAAGTGGGCTGATTTGGTCAGACGGTCCACAATCACCCAAATCGTATTCATTCCTCGACGACTCGTCGGCAAGCTAGTAATAAAATCCATAGATATGTCCTCCCATTTCCACTCAGGAATCGGGAGCGGTTTCAGCATTCCTGCGGGTCGCTGGTGCTCAATCTTAACCTGCTGACAGGTTAAGCACCTCGAAACGAATTCGGCAACCTCACGTTTCATATTCCCCCACCAATAATTCTGCTTCAAATCCTTATACATCTTGCTAGAGCCCGGGTGAATAGAGTACGGGGTAGCATGGGCTTCTCTCATGATAGAGTTCCTCAACTCTTCGTCAGCGGGTACACAAACTCGATTTCTAAAACGTATCAATCCATCCTCGTGGATCACGAATCCAGGGGCTTTCCCCTGGGTTACTTCATCCCGAACGCGAGATAAGAATGGGTCCGTAATTTGCTTCGATTTGATCATATCATCAAGAGACGAAGAAATCTCAAGGGTGCAAAGTTTTCCCTGAACACGCTGTAACCAAACTTCAATTTCTGGCCTCATAAGGTCCAACTGCAATTCCCTATGTGTTGTTAAACGGCTCAGCATCTGCTCCTGCACTGTCTTACGGCTCAATGCGTCGGCAACCACATTTGCTTTACCCGGATGATAAAGGATCTCGATATCATAGTCCTTGATTAATTCTAGCCACCTTCTCTGCCTCATGTTCAACTCCTTCTGAGTAAAAATGTACTTTAGGCTCTTGTGGTCTGTAAAGATCTGGCAGGTGACTCCATAAAGATAGTGACGCCAGATTTTCAAAGCAAACACCACGGCTGCTAACTCCAAGTCGTGGGTCGGATAGTTAACTTCATAGGGTCGCAATTGTCTCGATGCATAGGCGATTACTTTCCCTTCCTGCATTAGTACACATCCTGCACTCGTCTCGACGTCCACTATACACCACAAATCCTTCCGTTCCCTTTGGTAAGACCAAAATAGGTGCCGAAATCAATCGACTCTTGAGCTCTTCAAAACTTTGCTGACATGATTCTGACCACAGATACTTCTTGTCCTTTCGCAGTAAGTTAGTCATTGGTTGCGCAATTTTAGAGAATCCTTCTACGAATCGTCGGTAGTAACCTGCTAGGCCGAGGAAACTACGAACGTCCTTCACGTTCTTCGGTGGTAGCCAATCTCGAATGGCTTCCGTCTTTTGTGGGTCCACTCTCACCCCTTCGGATGATATCACGTGCCCGAGAAAGACAACCTCAGGCATCCAGAATTCACACTTAGAAATTTTCCCATAAAGTTGTTCCCGCCTCAATGTATCGAGAACTTGGTGGAGGTGACGCTCGTGCTCCTCATGGTCGCGAGAGTAAATCAAAATGTAGTCAATGAAAACGACTACAAAGCGATCCAGATAGTTAATAAAAACTCGATTCATCAACTCCATGAATACTGCCGGTGTATTAGTTAGTCCAAATGGCATCACCACGAACTCATAATGCCCATAGCGAGTACGGAATGATGTCTTCGAAATGTCAGACTCTCGAATCCTCAACTGATGATAACCAGATCTCAAGTCGATCTTAGAAAACACGGCGGCTCCCTGAAGTTGGTCCAATAAATCATCAATACGAGGCAAGGGATACTTGTTCTTGATGGTTACCCTGTTCAGCTCACGGTAATCAATACATAAGCGTAGAGATCCATCTTTCTTCCGTACGAATAACACTGGTGCTCCCCAAGGGGACGCACTAGGTCAAATATAGCCTTTGTCAGTCAACTCCTCAAGCTGGTTCTTCAATTCTTGCATCTCAGTCGGAGCCATACGGTACGGTGCTTTTGAGAGCGGGGACGTACCTGGTTCTAACTCAATAATAAACTCCACGTCACGATGAGGAGGTAAGCCTGGCAACTCGTTTGGAAATACATCTGGGTAGTCTCGGACTACCGGAATGTCGGCCAATTCAACTGGTCGATCAGCTATTTTGATCATGTAGCACCAATAACCAATACACCCTTGATTAAGCAGTTTCACTGCTTTCATAGCGCTGATGACTCTCCCAGAACGACTGGGATTATCACCTCGAAAAATACACTCGAATCCATCATCAGAAGTGACGGTAACCATCCGCTTGCGGACACTGAGTATTGCATCATGACGATCCATCCAATCGATACCCAAGATTATATCATCCTTAGGTAGATCGACTACAATCATATTTGAAAACCACTCACGGTCGTTCAAACGAATCGGACAGTCCTGGACTTCACGACTCCCAATAATTCTTCTACCATCAGGTAGACCAATCACGTAGGGCTCACAATTGATAACATGGTCTAGAGGCAAACGACTTAAACAAGAAGAAGATATAAAGGAGTGTGAAGCACCGGTATCAAAAAGAACACACACAGGCTGGGAGTGGATCTCGAGTATACCTGAAATCATGCTGGCCTCGGGATCATCAGCTCTCTTCATCTCGTAAATCCTGGGTTTCGCAGTTCCGGCACCAGGTGTACCACTTTGATTCCCACGGCCCATTCCCCTATTCGCCCCGGTGGTCTGATAGGAAGCGGACGGAGGCGTCCGGTTCTGGACAGAGGATTGAACTGGAGCATGAGACGCTACTGGATCATGTCCGGGCCCACCCCTGCAAAAACGAGCATGGTGACCAATCTTGCCACAAGTATGGCATGTGACGGCAGGCTTCGGGCATTTGGAGCTGAAATTCCCCTGGTCTCCGCAGTTATAGCACACAACAGATGAGGGGACCGCTCGAGAGTGCGATCCAGCTGGGTTCGACGCCATGGGTGGTCGATCAGAGGGGTTTGGCAATGACTGGGGCTTCCTGAATGTCCCCCGGTTACTCTCAGTCTGGTTCTGGTTCTTGGACCTTTTGTTGTTGGACTGTGGTTGTTTCTTGGAAATCTCATTCGCGGTGAGTTCGTACTCCAGAGCCTTCTCGATGAACTCTGGTAAGGTATTACAGTGGTGATTCAACAGCTGCATTCTCATTCGGGGTTTAAGCCTCTTGAGAAAGTATTTGATCTTATCGGCCTCTGTTCGGATAATTGTTGTGGCAAAAGGAAGGAGTGCCTGGAATTTCTCAGCAACAGATAATACATCATCGTCTTCAGACGGGTCGGGGTTCAAAAGTTCCGACAGTTTAGCCTCACGGAGTGGCCCTGGATAGTAACGGTCTAGCATGAGGTTTTTAAATTCCTCCCAAGTGTAAACACCATCAGCTGGCCTTACTGAAAGCCACCAGGTATGAGCGCCTTTGCTAAGATAATAGGCGGCTACCGAGACGCGATTCTCTTCCGGGCAGTCCACCATCTGAAAAAGTTTCTAAAAATGCTCGATCCAATGCACAATATCAGCAGGCTCAGAGGAGCCTTCAAAAGTCGGTGGTCGCTGGCGAGAGATGTCGCTGATAATCCGACTCACAGGTCCGCCAATCACAGGAGGAGGATGAGCCCCCTGCGGCGATGGCGGTCCTGCATAGCTTCCATTAGTTGACCCATCTGGGTCATCGTGTCATCATGCCGCATTACGACGTAAGGATCGACACGCGCATTCCGCGCCCACCGTGGTGCGATTGTTCCTAGAAGGTGAACCACCGTCTGCGGAACTCGATCCGCATTCGCGTCTGTTGGCTCGAGGTATCGGGATTCGGCCCCTTCCGCGGCCTCGTCCCCCTCTGCCACGACCTCTCAGATTTCTTTCCATACTGAAAGAATCAATCGTAATGATAACCATAAGTACAGTTCAAGATACTAAAATTCATGCTAAGTTAATAGCAACAAGGAATCACATATTCAAGGAAAACGGTTATCGATACCACAAATGTCGCACCGAATATCATATCGGTGTCAAGTCGAACAATTTCAATTGTATAATCAATTCAGCATTTACCTCGGATTATCAATCAGATAAATCCTGTCACAATTCCTCGAAATAACATGATCAACAAGGATACCCATACTGATATCAATATCATGCCAGTAATTAAATCATGGCTCATAAAGTACATACCGTATTTGGCTCATAGGGTCAGGCGCTTGCACAGGTCACACGTGACACGAAGGTCTCTTGATACTAGTTCAATTCTCAATGACTCATAAAAAAAAGGAAACAACTCTCTGATATCATCTTCTGTAACGCCCCAAAAAGGCGGCTATTACAGTGCCGTGAATCCCACACTGGGACCCACCAGGCGATATTCAAAACAGATTAAACAAATATTATTTGTGATACCGAACCACAATGAATAGTTATTACTCCGATTAGGAGTTTATTAAAATATGGCCAACGGCCTTACAATACACAGGATCCGAAAAACAAGTATAAACCATATGGGGATGGAAAATACTTCAATGTCAAATACAACCAAATAACAATTTAAATGAAGCAGGAAATAACATAACACGGTTTAACATAACCAGACAACAAAGACGTGGGCCCCCCGAACTAGTATCCTTCGAACCCTTCGCCATCGACATGCTCTTCCCGTGCCTTGCCTTTGCCTCGACCTAAAATACAATACAAGTATTTCGCCCACACAGGGTCAGATATACATGATAATCAATTCTTCCGACATTATACAATTCACATATATAGATCTCAAGAAAATCATTCCGACTATTAATCATACCCCTCGGGCGTATGAAACAATCAGTCACAAAACATCGAACACATCCAATCATACATGGACTATGAACGATTAACAATATAGCTCAAGACGGTCATCACAGTACGCCCGATCCGGAAATGTGTCCGTGTACATGTCCACCCCGTATACGGAATCCAGAATATACGTGTGACAATGTACCTAATTAGCCTCACGAATTACGTCTCGTGTGAACAGTCCAATACGGAAACATCCACGTATGACTATACAAGTGCCCGGCTAAAAATCCTACACAATATCCAATCGGCACGCAGATATGATTCCGGAAATGTCACGACACAACATGATAACGAAGTTCAATGAAATACACATCCAATTAAGGATCAAGAAAACTCACCAAAGTGAAAATAAAGACCAACGAGATCAACGATTCAAAACGACGTACTTGGAAATGCAATCCCATAACATCAAGGACAATGTCAAATCACGACAAACGTTACATGAACAATTCATACACATGAAATATATAATCATCACAAGAATCTAATCATCATTATAACCAAGCAAGATAACTTGCCTCAAATCCGTAAGCGAAAGATAGTCCTTCTCCAAATGATCAAATGGACGGTATCCTCGGTTAAACACTCAATCGAACAAGCAACCTTGAATGAAACGTAATTCATTCAATAACATATTCACATAATATTAATATCAATTCGTAGGAAACGACGCCCGCAACCTACTTGAATAATTCATTCCACTTTAATGAATACCTTAACGATTAATGAAAGGTTTCAATACATCTAATTCATCTTCCAAAATCGGATTACCATACCAAAAGTGTCCTTTAATTCTCTTGTTATTCTATGAACAAAACATCTTCAATTTGCCAATAAAATGGGTTTAAATCAAATTCTCATGTTCTACAACATCTACTATTATAAAAGGATAGTCATAATGAATTTGATACTCAATCTACCATGACAATATTGTTTATAAACAGCATCATCTTCTTAAGAACACTATCTATTTAGCATGATGATGAACCACATTCTAAGTTATCAACACATTAGATTAATGAAAAGTTATTGTTGTAGTTATCAAGATTCCTTATCATTCTTCAAAGACTTGTGAAGCTGAACCATAATGATTTAAAGATTCTAAGATTTCTGAACAAGATCATCTAATCCTATATTTAGCATTATCAAGTTCTTCCCAAGGTAATTAAATACCTAAAATGGTGTTTAAACACTCTATGATATCAAGTTCTTGATTAAATCCAGTTATGATGAAGCTAACCGATCCAACAATGTTCTACTGAATTAAATTCGTCCAGTAAGATGAGTAATGATAACTATAAACATGATTACCATCACTACAACATCAAGAACTCATCTAATCTAAACCCTCATTTATCATATTCATCAAAAGTGTTAAAAAGGTTGGATTAAAACTATGTTTTACTTGATTAATCTAACTCTTAGGTGAAGTATAATTCGTCATTAACATCAACATAAGAAAATAATGCAGAGAGGAAAGTACACCTACCTCCAGAAATGAAGAACAACTTCAATGCTATGAAAAAATATACTCCAAGCTCAAGAACAACTCCTAGTCTCCAAGGAAATGATCTCCACTCCCAGATTTAAGGCTTAGAAACAAGTTGGTGAAGGTTGATATCGTTTTGGTAGTGCAGAGGTATGATATGTGAAGAGAGAAATTCGGTTTAGGGTTGTGAAGAAATGAAAAACAGGCTGGTCCTATAAATAGGTATGCGAGACTTAGCGCACGCTTCTCGGGACAGATTTAGCGTACGCTAATGCACTTACGTACGCTATCCGGTCGAATTTACGTACGTAAGCGGCTTACGGTGGCTCTTGTCTTGAATTATCGCAGCCGTTAGCGCACGCTAATGAGAAATGGGTTACGACGCTAATAAAAGTAGATTCTCACCGACACGGCGGCTCGGACCTTGATCACATGCATGCTAACGACTAAGGAGTTCACGTCTGAAGTCAATCGATGCGATTCCCTCTTAGCGTACGCAACAGAGGAAACCTTACGCACGCTAAGGCACAGGATTAGCGTACGTTAATCGTACTGTGTAGCGTACGCTACATCAACAGAAAAATTCGAAAATGCAACTCTCTTATTAACATCGAATCATCACATATGAAATGAAATAACAACGATATGATATTCAAATCTATAATACCTCAACATAATACTAAATGCAACGATTTATGATAATCAGATTATCCGAATAATACAACGACAGGTAAAAATGAAAAGTTACAGTCGGATATTACACAATCAAAGAACAATTTTTAGGTTTTGGAACAAGTTTCCAAGTATCATTTGCATGCAAGGATGTCATTTCTTCATTCATTGCACTTAACCATTCATTTGATTTATCAGATAACAAAGCGTCATTGTAAGTTTTAGGTTCATTCCCATCAAGCATATCAAACACATTGAAAGCAAGAGAAGCCATATGAAAATCATCTAAATGTATTGGTCTTCTAACGTTCCTTCTAGGCCTATCCCTAGTTAATTGATAATCAAACAAGTCAGGAACAGATTCAGATTCATCTCCATTTTCAGAGTGGTTATCAGATTGAGCATTAGAAGATTCAGGATTTCCATATTATCAGATTCAACAGGTAACTCATTATCACTAAGATGCTCCACCCTAATCTGACCAGGGTGGGGAGAATTATCAGCAGCAGGTAAAGGATTATCAAGACAAGTAAATTCAGTTTCATTAAAGACCACATCCCTACTCGTAATCACCTTCAATCCGGGTTCAGGTCTGACCCATAAACGATAAACCTTAATACCATCAGGATAGCCAAGAAAAACACATCTCAAGGACCTAGGTTCAAGTTTATCAATATTTTGATGCACATAAGCAGCACAACCAAACACACGGATGTTTGAAAAATCAATAGCATGACCCGACCACACAGACTCGGGATAATTACCATTCAATGGTACAGAAGGTGATCTATTGATAAGATAGGCAGCAGTTAAAAGAGCCTCACCCCAAAAACTTTTGGACAACCCAGAAGTGGCGAGCATGGCCCTAATTTTTTCAAGGAGGGTTCGGTTCATTCGCTCAGCCACCCCATTCTGTTGAGGTGTATAAGGGACTGTCTTATGCCTAAGGATGCCATTTTCAGCACACATAGTATCAAACTGAGTATTGCAAAATTCAAGGCCGTTATCGGTCCTTATCTTTTTCCACCAAAGTTTTCCAAGTTCGAAGCTTTTCAAACACATCAGATTTCAGTTTGAGTAAGAAATCAAAACTTTCCTCGAGTAATCATCAATAATGGACAAGAAATAACGGTTCCTACCATGAGTCGGAACACTAGCAGGACCCCAAACATCAGCATGAACATAATCAAGCACATTGGAACTCTTACCAGATTTCTCAAAAACGGGATCAGGGGAATCGGGAGGTTTTGGAAATTGAGTTTTATGTTGTTTGCCATACATGCAAGAGTCGCAGAAAGACATTTTAGAGATTTTATCCTTTCCAAAACACTTTTGTTTATGCAAGATATCTAATCCCTTCATGCTCATGTGTCCTAACCTATTATGCCACAATTCAGTTTTATCCGTACAAACCAGATTAGAACATGCAGCAGTTTCAGTTTGGCAAATGTATAAATTAAATTTCCGAATTCCTTTAAACAATATTAAGGAGCCTCTACAAATTTTCATGCAACCATTCCCCCAGCAACCCCTAAGGTCCTCATCTTCCAAAGTAGTACAAGATATCAGATTATGAGATAAATCAGGAATATGTCTGACATTTTTTAGAGTGAACTGAGTACCATCAGCAAACTCCAAACACACATTTCCTACTCCGGCCACAACCCTTTTCACCTTATCAGGCATATAAACATACCGATAACCAAGATTAGTATAACTCGTAAAATGTTGTTTATAAGGTGTCATATGATGAGTGCATCCAGAGTCCAGCAACCATTCGTTTTCACACAAACCAGAAAGACAGAACTCACAGAGAGACACAAATCATCAATAACCATAAAGACATCGCCCACAGTCAAATTAGCCTGATCATTTTGTAAATTCTTTTTAGGCTTGGTGTATTCTTGTATATAATGACCAGATTCACCACAGTTATAGCATTTGCGATTCTTAGGCCAGAACTTAGATTTATCCTTCCATTGCCCCTTTTTCTTATTAGACTTCTTAGAATCAGCTTTGATAAACGGTTTCTTTTTAAGGTGTTGCTTAGACCTTACAAAATTGACATCAGACACCGGTTTAGAAACCTTATTAATTTTCAAGTCTAATTCCTTACTCTTTATGCCACTTATAACAGTGTGTAAAGTAACAGAATCCCTCCCATATTTGATAGCAAATTTCACATCATTATAAGCATCAGGGATAACATTCAAGAGCACAATAGGGGAATAATCACCAATGTTTTTATCACCCGTTTGTTTTATATCTTGTACTAACTTTGTAAAGTGTTGCGATATTTCTTACACGCAAGTGCACGTCATCGTTTACAAGTAATAAAGTGATAAGTAGATTATCGTTCCCACGAGGACTGAATCTCTAACTACCGATTTTTGTGTATTCCAATTTTATTTGAACAATCGAATTTGGGTTTTTGCAATTAATAACTAAAAGAAATACTAAGCGACTAAACAATAGAAAACGATAGCTTGAATAAAAGAAATCAAATGATGAATAAATCTAGGATTCTGAATCCACCTCGGTTTATCCGAATTTACTCTCGATTATCCGTAATAAATAATTTTCCCAATTTATTGAAGGCGGAGATTGCTAATATATTCTACCGCCTCTCCCGAGGTCAATAGATTTATCTAAAGGCGAATAATGCACTCTATCCCTAGGTGAATTAATTCGTCAATAGGCGAAAAGCATAAAATCTCCCAAAGGCCACGTAGTTCCTATGAGTATATTCCTATCTCACAGAATAAAACGGTCCTCACCAATAGTTCCTCACCAAATCTCCTCTCCCGATTCGAAGTGAATGATTAAATCAATACAACTATTGGCCAGATAATTGCAAGCATTAAATACAATTGGGAAAACTCAACAAAAAGGTAATTAATTGGATAATCTCAAGAAATTCGTCAAAACATAAGTTTCATCAAAACCCTAGATTAGGGCTTTAGCCTGACATACTAATAATTGAAATTACAGAATAAATAAATGAAAGCATAAAAATCAAACGCAGATGAAGCTCGGATTCCTCCGTTCTTCAGCTTCCGCCCTCTGCCTTTGAAGTCTTCTGCTTCCCTCTTCTTTTGCCGTCTCCAAGCTTAAGCTCCAAAAGATAAAAGATCCAAAGATAATTAATTAGGGTCTTAAACCCTATTTATAGCTCAACATATCCTCCAAATCGCGTCCGTATCAGTAGGTCGAAAACTGGCTTCGAAACGGCCCTAATTCGCGCGGACAACCAAAAACCGCCAAGTGTGCCGCGGCGCACTAAACCTGTGCCGCGGCACAGAGCCTTCAGCTGGATGCTGGGCGTCCTCAATTTCTTCTGTGCCGCGGCTCACCTGGGCTGTGCCGCGGCACAGAGTACAGTTTACTCGGCCTTTGGCTGGGTGTCTTCCTGTGCCGCGGCCCTGCTTCCTTGTGCCGCGGCTCATAGTCCAGATTTGCCGTTTTCGCCCGTTTTGCCTCGTTTTAGCTTCCGGACTTCAATTTCCTGTCAATCATACAAAATTAAGGTATTAAAGGCTCATTTAGACAATTTCACTCTCCAAAATACTACAAAATAATGATAAATAACATAAAGGCATCAAGATTACCATCAATATCTTTATTCAAATCCAGCTTATATCGAAAAAACTTTTCGAGAAGGAATAATTTATTCGACAAAGATATTTCAGTAAATGTTTCCTCAAGTTTATCCCAAAGCTGTTTAGCATTATCAGTTTTGCCTATTCGTCTAATCACAGAATCAGACAAGTTCAAGATTATAGATGAATGAGCAAACTCAATCAATTCCTCACGTTTCTCAGAAGACACATCAGACTGAAAAGTACCTCCAATGGCCTTAAAACATTTTTGTTGGACAAGTATAGATTTCATTTTCTGTTGTCAAATCCTAAAATCTCCTTTGCCATCGAAAGGTGCCATTGTAAATGAAGTAAGAGAACTCATTTTAATATTTGTAAAAATCACACAAGATTTAAAATAGCAGCACAGTGTACTGTTAATAATGTAGAAGCTGAGATAACGGTTAAGTATCACGCATATATCACACAAACTAAAATCACAATAGATTTTAAAATAAAGCGAGCTGGGATCGAATCCCGGTATCACGTATATATCACAAAGACTAAAATTATAACAGATTTTAAAATAAAGCGAGCTGGAATCGTATCCCGGAGCCCCCACAAGATCCGAGGAACACTTGCGATCCAGGCAAGGGGGTTTGGTATGCTCGGAGATAGCGACTACAACAGTCTCAACACAAAAATAGTAAATTGAAGCAATCACAGTCACCCAGACGATCAAGTAAAGAGACGGAAGCTAAAATAACGGACAGCACACCACAGTACCGAAAATAAGGAGGAGAGAGTAAGAAATGCAATACCTGAGCGGATTCCTCGGCCAGAATCCGTATGCCCTTCCGAATAGAAACCCCTTTTAGAGGCTCCGATACCACTGTAGGGTATCTATCCAGAATACATAAAATTACACAACAAAGCAGTAAACGAATTACAAATAAAGTTCTTATGGTTACGGGGATTAAGGATTACACAACAAACTTAATAACAACGAATTACACAGAGGAAAAATGAATTAACCTCAAAGACCCGAACACAAAGAACAGAAAATTAAAGTTCAAGAAATCAAACTGAACAGATCACACAAGATCTGAAGAACGAGGAGTGATGGTGGTGAGAATCAGCCGAAATCGGCCTCGGCTCAGTCCTCCAATACTCAGTACCCTCGTCCAGTGCTCAATCAAAGTCAGCAACCAACAGCCCAAACAGTAAACCCACGAAACCCAACGGTTTCAAAATCACCCGAACTGAAAGACCCGAAGAGAACTCAAAAATTTCACTCAGAAATTTCTTATCACATAGATTTACAATTGTTTTCACTTAGAATCTCACAAAGGTGTTTGTTCTCATAGAAGATTTTTCATGTCTCTGAAAATTGAACTCAGGAAGATATATATAGACTAGAAGGAAACGGAAGCCTCGCGATTCTCGGGGTATTGAAGCCAACTTATCGTTAATCTGATAAGGGTTTCGATTTTCGTTCAAATCGAATCCGATTTTCCGGTCGCAGCGGGATGGAGAACAAGTCGCCATCAGATGGAGGCGGAGAGAACGGTTCTGAAGAGAGAGAAAAGGAAACGGGAGAAATGAGTTAGGATTTCAGCAGGGAGGGTTTTAATAAGGGCAATGGATGGTAGGGATGAGACCGACCAGATGGACGCCCGGGATTAAAAGCCAGGAAGGATCTAGAATCCAGGCTGGGGTGTGGGTATTAAACGTTTGGGCTGGGCTGCACATACTTAACATGTCCAATATGGGCCCAGTAATATAACATTCATTTGGGCCTTATTTTAACAATATATAATATATATATATATATATACACACACACACAGAGGAAGAGTGAACTAACAGTAATATTTGTGTTTTGCAGGTTTTGTTGATGCGGGAATTCAAAATATATGAAGTCGCATTGTGGATTATGATAGGACTCACTTCAATAACATCCAGAACCAGTCACATGTTCATGCTGCTGAACATCCTCGAGCACCACGTCGTCTCTAGCTAATGTAAGCTTTCCATTATCTTGAAGTCATGACTGCAATTCACTTACTTCAAAAATCTGAAGAGTGATAAATTATTAGCATAATGTTTTTGTATCAAGCATCCAATGTGTTAATGCAAATATCTTTCTAACATTAATTGATTATCAATTTCTGGATAAATAGGGGGTGTTTGGGATTGCTTATAAAGCAAATAATATCAGGTGTGGAGTACTGCCACTGGAACATGGTGGTTCACAGATATCTTAAACTTGAAAACATGCTGTTAGATTCCAATTACAACATTAAAACCGCTGACTTTGGTCTAAGTAATATCATGCATGATGGTTATTTTCTGAAAACAAGATGTTGAAGTCTTAACGTTGATGACCTAGAGGTATACATATTCACAGGTTTTGAACTAATTGTAGTTTTGTTGAGTCTTGTTGGGATGCAAAAAGCTGATGTTTGTCTTGCTTTCTAAAAGTGTAGTTTGGCGCTGTTGGACTAAGTGATGGCATCTGCAAAAGAAAATCAGAAGAAAATTAAGAAAAGGTGCAATGCACTGAAGCATTTGGTCAGATCTGCAAAGACCGTAGCATTAGCATTAAAGCGCCTCCTGGAGGCTTGTGAGAATAGCTGGACGTACATTAGTGAAAACTATGCGCCTTGGTGTGGGCATTGTAAGGCATTGGCGCCCGAGTATGCTGTTGAGATATCAAAGGATCATTATAGTGAATTACTGATGATTTGAGAGAAAAATATTTATTCTATTATCACTCAAGAATAGAATTACAAACTCACAAAATAAAATCTCTCAAACTCACTCAATCTCAACTTAGATTGTTATTCACTCTTTGAACTCACTTTTGGAGATGAGATGATTACAAATGCTACAACCATGCCTTATTTATAGGAAGTAAACATGGTGTGAAACCATGGTGTGAAAGGGTGGTGTGAAAGGATCAATCATGGTGGGTATTGTGAAGTTTCCCATCATTTTCTTGTCAAACTTGCCAACTAATTGTTTAAAGGTAGATGGGTTCTAGATGTTGATTTTGTTGATGACCTTCTAAATTATGTTGATTTTGCTAGGTGGCAATGACCTTCAACACTCCCCCTCATTGCCGACACTCCTGATACGTAATACCATTCCAAGTAGGTCTCGGAATGCGAAAATCTTTGTGGCAGATAAGCTCTTCGTAAATATGCCTGCAACCTAGTCTTCGGTCCTGACTGGCTTCATGTCAATGTCTCCTTTAAGTACTTTCTCACATAAGAAATGATAGTGTACTTCCACATGTTTGGTCCGAGCATGAATACTGGATTCTCCACCAAATGAACTGCTGACAGATTATCACAGTGTAATGCAACTCCATCTTCTATTGATTGTTTCAAATCCTTCATGAGTTGAGTCAACCAAGCACACTCTTGTGCTGCCATCGTCCCTGCTCTATATTCCGCTTCAGTAGTTGAAATAGAAATGGTAGGTTGTCTCTTACTGCACCATGATATAGCTCCTGAACCAAGTTTGAATATATATCTTGTAGTCGATCTCTTGGTGTCATGGTCTCCGGCATAGTCAGCATCACAATAGCCGCTGACCTTGCTTTATACTCCCATCTTGTAGAAAATTCCCAACTCAATTGTGCCTTTAACATATCTGAGGATTCTTTTAACTGTTTCAAGATGTGACTTCTTCGGTTTCTACATGAACCTGCTAACAACACCTACAGCGAATGCTATGTCAGGTCTGGAAAGAGTTAGATAGATAAGACTACCTACTATCTGTCGGTACATTCTTGTGTCCTCCAAGTCTTTCCCATCGTAGGCACACAACTTCAAGTTTGGCTCTATTGGGGTAGATATTGGCTTGCAGTCAGTTAGACCAAACTTCTCGATTAAATCCCTTACATATTTCTGCTGACCAAGAAATATACCATCATCTGTTCTTTCGACTTCTAATCCTAGGAAGTGTTTCAGTTCACCAAGTTCCTTCATTTGAAATCAGACTGACAAGTTTGCCCTTGTTCGTTGAATCTCGTCTTCGTCATCGCCAGTGATGATTAGATCATCCACATATACAAGGACTACTGCTAGCTTGCCTCCTTGAGTTTTCACGAACAAGCTTGAATCTGCTGGGGCAACATGATAACCATTTGGACTAGAAACTCAGCAATTTTCCCATACCATGCTCGGGGTGCCTGCTTCAAGCCATACAACGCCTTCTTCAACTTGCACACGTACTCAGGCTTTTAATGATTCACAACTCCTTTGGGTTGATAAATATAGATATCACGACCAAGTTCCCCATGTAAAAATGCATTCTTCACATCCATTTGCCATAATTTCCAAGACTTACTTGCTGCTAAGGCTAATAAGACACGAACTATAGTAATCTTTGCAACTGGACTAAACGTCTCGTCATACTATATGACATACTCTTGAGAGAATCCACGGACAACTAATCGAGCCTTGTACCGCTCAATTATACCATTTGGACGAATCTTCAACTTGTAAACCCATTTGCAGGATATGGGTCTAACACCTTCAGGTTTTGGCACTAAATTCCAAGTTTGATTTTGTTTTAATGTCGAAATCTCTTCTTCCATGGCCTTTCTCCACTCTGGACTATTTGATGCTTCTTCAAATGTACTTGGCTCTTTGACTTCAGCATAAGCAGCATCTACATACTTTGGATTTGGCCGTCTTTCTCTGGTGGACCTTCGCACTTGAGGTTGTGAAGCTTCCTGCTCTTCCGGTTGACTAGTCTATACTTCATCTGGTGTTTCATGTATACCTGTTCTCCAAGGGCTTCTTGATTTGGACCGTACCTCAACTTGATCCGACGGGGATCTTGGTTCTTCTATGTCATTGTTGTCTTGAGAGGAATGTAGCTGCAACTTGGTTTGTAGCTTTTTTTGCAGCTCATGTGTATCTGGTAATGCCACCTAGTTTGCCCACCATGAAGATGCCTCATTGAATACAACATTTCGTGAGATATTAATCTTGTTTGTATTTGGATCACAGCATCTCCAGCCTTTCTTTTGTTCATCATATCCAACGAATATACATCGACATCTTTCTTGTCGAACTTGCTGCGATCTTCATCTACAATAAACACGTAACATACACAACCAAACACTCGAAAATAATTCACTGTTGGTTTTACATTATACAATTTTTGAAATGGTGAAATAAATTCTAGCCTCGGTTGTGGTAGCCTGTTGGTGATATAGACTACTGTCTTCATGCATTCTGCCCAAAATCTTGTATCAACATTCTTTGCATGTAGAAGACTTCTATATGTCTCTGCTAGGTGGCGGTTCTTCCTCTCCGCTACTCCATTTTGCTGTGGAGTTTTTGCACAAGTCAGTTGCCTTCGGATGTTGCACTCCTAGAGGTAGTTGTTGAATTCATTTGAAGTGTATTCTCCTCCATTATCAGTACAGAGGCACTTGATCTTCCCCCCAAACTCACATTCTACCGTATCCTTGAATTTCCTGAATTTTTCAAAAGCTTCATCTTTATGCTTCAAGAAATATACCTATACATACCTTGAGAAATCTTCAATAAAGGTTATCAAATATTGATAACCGCTTGTTGACTTTTGTTTGATCTTTCCAAGCATAACTGAGTGGACCAATTCCAACGGCTCTCTTGCTCTGAACTTTGACTCTTTGTAAGGCAGTTGATGTGCCTTACCATATTGACATCCAGCACACACAATATCATGTTGGATCTCGAGTTGAGGAAGTCCCTTCAGCATGGACTTCTGCATCATAATCTTCAGTTTGCCGTAATTGACGTGTCCAAGTCGTGCATGCCATAGGTCTCCAGTGTCACTTCTCCAAGCTTTCTCAACGTAAGCTTCTTCAGCGGACATCACATAGATAGCCTTCATTTTTTATCCTTCCACGAACGGTGTACCTATGACTTTCAATTCACGATACACTTTCACATCGTTTGGGCCAAACAACACATAATTACCTGAAGCAGTTAATTGTTGTACTGACAACAGGGTCTTCTTCATCCCTGGGACATGATAGACATTGTCGAGTTGTACTTCTTCATGTCCGTGCCTTTGTGGCATTTGTGTCTTGCCAACATGGGCTATTGGTAATTGTATGTTATCAGCAGTCACAATAACTCGATCTCCGTTGTACTTGGTCATACCTACAAGTTTCAACTCATATCCGGTCATATAATTGGAACAACCAGAGTCAACGATCCAATCATTCTTGTAATCGACTAACTGCTCACATACCGCAGTAAGTGCGAACTCCTCTCTTGGGCCTTTCCCTCGTGTATCAGTAGTATCTACCTCCTCGGCATAGAAGGAAGTCTCGAAATTCCAATCTTCTTCTCCTGGAGCCTCGTCCTTAGATGTTGTTGCTGCATTTCCTTCAACTCTCTTGGACCAGCAATTTTTTTGCATAATGTCCTTTCTTGCCGCAATTGAAACATTCGTCACTTTGACGATCCTTTTGTTGCCACCGGTACTGACCATTTCGATTATGTTGAGCTCCTCAAGCTCCACCTGACTGGAAACCTCTATCTTAGTTTCCTCGAACATCTCTTTCTTGACTGTTGAATCTCCCGAAACCACGTCCTCTTCCTCGACGACGACCGCGTCCTCGTCCGCGTCCTTGATTGTCTCTTCTATTAGTGAAAAGGTCCATCTCTTCACTATTGGTTTCTCGACTAGACGTGAGTTTATCTAGATCCTCTTCATTAATCAGCAAATTCTCGATATCTGCTAAAGTTGGCTCGATGGCCCAGCCCCGAGTTGCCGTGATAATACTCTTATACTCCAGCTTCAATCCGTGGATGATAATTCTTTTCATCCTAGTTTGTGTAATGCCATTTTCAGGATCTAGTTTAGAAATCTCGTCACAAAGAGATTTCACCTTTGAGAAATATTGACTCACGGACATATTTCTCTGGGAGATCGACAAAAGCTCATTTTCAAGCCTTTGTAATTTTGCATCATTTTTCTTCGCGAAAATAGCCGCTAATGTATCCCAAGCTTCCTTCGGTGTTCGGACATCTTTGATCCGCTGGAGAAATTCATCTTCTACAGCTACAGTTAAGGCATACATTGTCTGTCTTAACCTTGCATTTCTTTAAAGCATCAGGGCCGGCAGCTGGCCTTTGATGTGCAGCATCTGGTCATACCGGTGTTGAGGTTGAGATGTCGGAGGTTGTGCCTGTGCTTTTGGCCTCCCTTGGTGGTGTTGTCTCAGCTCTGTTCACGATATCCCATAAGTCCTGCCCGAGTAGGTAAAACTTCATACGGGCCATGACCCATAATTGTTGTTATTGAGCTTCTCAATAGAGGTAGTAAAATCAGCCATGATTTTAACAAAGCTTCTGGGGCCAAAAGTAAATTTATTTTGAAATTTTTGGGGTCACAATAAAAAATTTCATAAATTTAGGGACTGAACTAAAAACTTCCGAAAGTTCAGGGACCAGTATGTAATTTCTGGAAAATTTATTTGCAGCAACTACTGTTCATCGTCTTCAACCTTGAGATGATTCTTTCGGCAGCCCGTACGGCTTCGTCTGGCGTCGGTTTTGTATTCCGAAAATACCTCTGAACTCGTCTCGACGCGAGGGATCTAACGATATCGTCAAAATTGAGTTTCGACCACCTTTGTAAAACTCGAAATTTTCAGCTCCTCTACCACTTCCGGCTAGCACTCCAAAACCTTTCTCCGATACTACTTGTTGAGATATCAAAGGATCATTATAGTGAATTACCGATAATTTGAGAGAAAAATATTTATTCTATTATCACTCAAGAATAGAATTACAAACTCACAAAATAAAAACTCTCAAACTCACTAAATCTCAACTTGGATTGTTATTCACTCTTTGAACTCACTCTTGGAGATGAGATGATTACAAATGCTACAACCATGCCTTATTTATAGGTAGTAAACATTGTGTGAAACCATGGTGTGAAAGGGTGGTGTGAAAGGATCAACCATGGTGGGTATTGTGAAGTTTCCCATCATTTTCTTGTCAAACTTGCCAACTAATTGTTCAAAGGTAGATGGCTTCTAAATGTTGATTTTGTTGGTGACCTTCTAGATGATGTTGATTTTGTTAGGTGGCAATGATCTTCAACATATGCTTTGGCTGAAGTTGAGCTGAAAGCGAAGGGAGAGGAGTTGAAAGGGGAATGAGGAGAAGGTGGTGCTTGCTAAATTTGATGGTGCTTGAAAAATCAAACCAGTTGTCCAAGTTAAAAATGCAGAACACAAAGTTACCCGCCGTGATCAAAGCTAATGTGATTGTTTGTTGGATGTCACGAAATGATAAAGCATGGATTCATTGGGAAAAAGGCTCCAATTGCTTCATGATGTAACTGGGGCTTTTAGACCTGGTGTTTTTATACAACATTGATGGGAGTTAGAATTTGGAGAGTACGTGTGCAGAGTAAAAGGAACAAAAGGAGTAGAGTGTCGTGGTCCAAGTCCAAAGTCGTTAGAATTTGTTGAAGCAATGCCTTTTGTTGACAAACACTTTATCGACGGAGAGGACCGGTTGAAATTACATGTTTATAGGATCTTTAGTTTTATGATGCATGTAAATTGTGCAATAATTAACGTATTTATACTTCCAACGCAAACAGTAGTTCCTGAATGAAAGGAATAAACATTTAGGATAGTTGTGTTATACCTCAATGATGGAGGGGTTTTATATATATTGATTAGGATATTGGAAAGGAACTCAAATGGATTCTTACCATTTTTTGCTATTTCCACATAGCTTAATACAGAACTTTCCAGACTCATCCTTAATCATGATATAATCATCTTGGAACTTTTTATTATATATACTTGGTATGGGAGCGGATCCACTAAAAAGAAAAATAAAAATAAAAAGAATAAGAAATGTTTTCGGTCACACATTTTTATATGAGGAAATTTCATGGAAGATGCATCTATTTTTGTAGATGCACCTGAAATGTGCGGCTTTGGTTATTTTACATCCTTCTCATTTTACTATTATTTCTTATTTGATCCTTACTCTCTACTTGGTTCATCTTTATGAGCATTGATTTCATAGATTTTTCTTAAAGAAATGCATTAATACAAAACTAGTCCATGAGTATGTTGGAGTTTTTGAGTTTCCCAGTTGGGTGTAGATAATCAATAGCAGATCAGGTATCAATAAAGGTTACCGGTTATTCACTTGAAATCGTGTTATCACTTTCCAATAGAAACTATTCGACCCTATGTCTGGGTTACACGAATATCTCTATGGGATAAGGCCAAGAGGTGTTCTTGTTTTAGGCACAAATCAAGAACCTGTTTGCTTTCAAGTGTTTATGTTTCGTGTTGTATCTCATGCAGATGTGTTGATCTCTATTTAAAGTAGAGATTACTCAAACCTAGTCCATGAGTACCCTCCTCTGTTGTTTCAAAAGACATGCGCTATCTTCCTCATCACCTTATTTATAATTGGGATCAGAAAATAACAGCTTCTTTATAATTAAATTAATTGACTCAAGAACAATTTGATGCAAAAATCATGTTATTGAATAACAACTTCATCAATGATCAGAAGATATGACGAATCGGAAAAACGAAGATGTAAAATTTACTTCATAAAATGTATACTAATTATTGACTGAATAAGAGATAAATAATTGGTGCATCCTAAAAACATGGTAGAAGATGCATACTAGGGGTGAGCAGAAAAGCCGAAAACCAAAAAAGTTCGAACCGGAGTAACTGACCCAAACCAAAAAACATAACCGAAAATTTTGGTTCGGTTTCGGTTTTTGTCAAAAAAAAGAAGAAAAGAAAAGAAAGAAAAACGAACCGAATCGGTTTTATCATATAATAATATCTATATCTATATATAGTATCTAATGTGATATAAACAAATAAGTAAGTGAATCAAATATACATATTCAAATTTATTTTGTGGGTGGTTTTGTGATATATTTGTCTTAACCTTTATGTGTGTGCTCGACCAACTCATCCCGGTGTAGATGGGCGCCCCAATGTTTTCCACTTCTACACTTTACCATATTAGGTCTTGCAGAGCCTTACCATATAGTCATTCCTAGGCAATTGTGTATGTGTGTTTACTTGACAATATATCAATATGTATTCGACAATGATCATACTATGTGTGTTTCATCTATATGTGTCTATGTGTAAAAACTTGGGATAACATTATTACACTTAGATTAATAAAAAAGTAGAGAATAATAAACAAGTGTTATACATAAAAAATGTTTATTGGTACAAATTGGCACGTTCAAATATAAACGGTTAAAAAACCGAACCGAAACCAATCTGAACCGAAAAAAATCGATCGGTTTCGGTTGGGTTATATAAAAGGCGAATATTTTGGTTCGGTTTCGAATTTAGCCAAAAACGACCCAAACCGAACAGTGCTCACCCACACCAGTACCAAAATTAAAAGAGAGAAGACATGGACTAGCCAAATAGCTTAGTAAATTTTAATATTTGTCATTGAACTTCGTTTATACAAATTATAGCCAAAAAATACATATTTGGACCAATTTGCCCATACTAAAGGGAAGAGTAAATATAGTATTATTTTATGAAGTTTGACTATTTCTCTCTCTTCTATTGTTTCTCGGGCCAAAACCATTTCCTCTCTTCTATCGTGAAGAAGCAACCCCGAAACCTAGCGTCGCCTCACACCTTCCCTGCCTCACATCGAACGGCCGCGCCAAGCATCCCGACGAGACTCACCAGAGCGGCGCCTTGTACCACTACCGGAGGGCCGACTCACCAAACGCCGCATCACCCAAGCCCCGCCTCCAGAAGTGTTAATGGCGGCCGAAGGATAGGGAGAACCCATACCGGAGTCCGAAAACGGTACCGTAGAGGATAACTACTACGATTCAGATAAGTCTTCAGATGACGAACCACCGAGAGACACTGACGAAGCGCAAATTCCAGCCAGAATCAGAGGTGCCGAACGTCCTCGATGGATCCCGTACGAAGAAATGCTGGTAATCCTCAATGTTTCACTTCATTTCTGAAAAATATAAGGTTTGGGTTTGAAAAAGTAACGAAATTGTGAAATCATGTTTTCTTGCTATAATTAGCAGTTACGAAATTGAAAAAGTGTGTGGTATGAGTTGTTGTCTTCTTGTTATACTTATGCAGTGTAAATCATGTTTCTTGATAATTTGTGGTTGAATTGATTTAAATTGTATGGGTTACGAAATGTGTGCTGGTAAATGGTTACGAAATGATCATTTCGTTACAGGTAAATGGTTACGAAATGATCATTTCGTTATTGCGTATTGATATATTTCATTGAGCATTTAATGTTAATGTTTTATGCTAGATCACTTGGACATTTACAAGGAAGAATTTAGCAGCCGAACACCACAAAGTGATGGCAACTGGGTACGAGTCTACGGTTGGTGATATCCGATGTTGCCTCGAATCATTTGGAAGGCAATTGATAAGAGAGATGAATAAATCTGTTTTTGGGTACTACATAAAGCTCCCGAACACGGTCACACGGTCCGGAAAAGCCCTACACTACATGATATCCCGTCAGGTCACCCCAAAGCCCGAGATAGACAAAACAGCACTATGGTTCAAGGTTCAGGGCCGGGTTTTGAGATACTCGAGGGTGGAATTTGCGCTGATTAGTGGCCTCAAATTTGGGCCAGCCAAGGTCAATCCATATATGATGCATCAGATCCCGGTGGATTCTATGTACGCACGGCTACTCGAGAGCAAACCCATATTCCCTGTTGATCTCCGTACTAAGTTCATCAACAAGAAATTTAAAGTGAACAAAGTTGAGGTGAAGGGCAGTGAATCCGATTATCTGAAGGTGGCTAAGGTCTTGATGGCCTCTATGTATGTAGTTGGGCTTGACCCAAACAAGACTAAGATTTCAAACTGCAGGTGGATACTTGTAATACCCGTACTTTTTGTAAATCTTCTACTCTTGTACTTTGTAATTCTGGAACTCGTGTAAGTGTTTAGTAAGCTTATATTAATCTTGGAACTCTTGTCAATTAGATTTATCCCTTTTCTTGTTCGGATCGTCGCTGTTTTCGGATCCTTGATGCGATTAAACTACCTTCGTGTAAAGGGTAGCGCACGCTATGCACACCTTGTAGCGCACGCTAATTTAGTGAGGGTAGCACACGCTATCCGTTATAATTAGCGCACGCTACTAATGTATTGGAGGCAGACAGTCCAGTAGCTACTGGACTGAAAAAGGGAATTCCTAGCGTACGCTAGGTGTGACTGGTAGCATACGCTAGATTTTAGTGGTAACGCACGCTACGTTACTCGAGTAACATGCGCTAAAGAGAGCAGAGCTGGGGACAGTAGGTTCTGGACTGGGCACCGACTACCAGGTAGCGCACGCTATTAGAAAGAATTAGCGCACGCTATTTGAAGGTTCTAGTGCACGCTATTAGCAGGAGTTAGCGTACGCTAACGAAGCTGGCAGAGGCCACTGGACTGCCTGGTGAGTCCGATAGCGCGCGCTATTTTTCGTGACTAGCGCACACTAGTTCCTATTTAGTATAAATAGGACACTTCCGTTCCCAAATCGTCATTTCTTCCTTCCTTCACCTCCTTGGACGATTTCGGGCGATTCCGGGCGATTTGTGAGGAGTTCTTCGAGCTGCAATTATCTAGCAAGATCTTTGAGTTACTAGTTCAGATTTATCAATGTTTAATCCTCCCCACCGCTCCAAATCAAGGTAAACTTCTCACAACCCTAGATTTTCGGGATTTGGGGATTTTCCATCTGATTTCTTCGATTCAGCTTGTTGTTATGTTAGAGTATATCGATTATGAATTATCTACCTTGGATACATGTTTTCCTACGGATTTATTGGTATATTTCTGGAGTTCTTAAGTATTTTGGATATTTAACTTGCGATTCACCATCTAAGAGAATTATTCCCGGAACACATGTATCGGGGTAGTAAATTCGAGTGATTCCAACTTATTTTCATACCGATGGGGTTTTGATAATTGAATTACGAACTTGTCTAGGTTCGGAGTTGTCGAATCCTTCAATCTTGGTACCTTGTCGTTCGTACCCTTTTCTCTCGATTCTAGGCAAGTGATTCTTGTGAAAGTTATGTTCTTAAATTTGAAAAGTAATGCATGTGATTGTGAGAGTTGCTTTCGTTCACTCCGAGAGGACCCGACGGGGTCGAGGAGGGTTCCGCTTATGTCGGTTCCGTGAACATTTGGGTTAGCCACTCCGAGATGATCCGACGGGGTCGAGGAGGGATTCGCGCATTGTCGAGTCCACGGTTAATCAAGAGATAACATCATTTCTAAATATGTTTGGATAATTGTATTTTCCGGAAAATCATTATCATGGCTTTGAATTGGTGCATATGCTTTTATGTATAAGACTTGACATTTCACTTGTAATACTTGCCCTAACCCCTCTCGTTTGGGGAAAATTACTTTTGTGTTTTTCAGGTCCTACGGATCCATACGAGCGAGCACCGGGACGATACGATGAGGATGGCGAGGCGTGATACTGTGGCTAGTTGTGTTCCATTTTGTTTGATAGTTGTCCTCTTCAGTCTATTTTATCCTTGTAATAATAAATGGTACCCGAGTACTTTAGGAAAGTCCTTTTCCATTGTTGTACAACTTCTTGTATTTCTTCATGGTATTATTTGTCCGTGGTTGAACTTCCTTGTTTGCATCGAATTTATTGATTCCCGAGTGGATTTTGTCAAATTTGATACGTTGTGAGTAAGATAAGCCTAGTGGGTCCCAGGTCGGGATTCACGGCGCTGTGATATTCTCCGAATATCTCGGGGGTGTTACAAAATTTGGTATCGGAGCTTAGGTTTATGGATACCTAGGCTGTCAGATTGCTGGGTCTAAATGTACTATTCCGAGAACATAGTATCATCGCACTGCCGTCATCTCGTACGACCGGTACTCGTAAGTTCCCTATCTTATTTACCCTCTTTATTCACTCATTGTCATTCGATTATGGGACCTGAAAAGTCCATATTCTAGATGGGATTGCTTCGAGCTATGCTTATGATTTTAATTCCATTTTCCCTTTAAAATGTCAACTGGTAGAGGACGTGGATGCGGCCGTGGTCGTGGCCGAGGGCGTGGCGCAGCCGGTGGAGCGGCCATATCCCTCAGCTCGATAGGAGGCTCAGCTACGCCTAGCTTGTCGGACTCTATTCAACCTAGCACCGGTAGTCATCATGAGCCGTCAGCCAGTATGGGAACTTCTGCAGGGAGCCAACCGGATGTGGGTGTTGCAACCATACTGCAGCAAGTGGCGAACCAAATGGCTCTTTTAACCCAGGCGGTACAGCTTAACCAACCACCTCCTATTACCGACACTGGGGCTGAGAAGTGGTTACAAGATGTTATCCGTATGCGCCTTCCCCAATTTATTGGAGCAAATGATCCGATCGGCTGGGAAGATTGGATTAATGAAATGAATAAAGTTTTCATGGCCGTGAATTGTCCAGAGGCACGTAAGGTGCCAGTTGCCCAGTACTTTCTATCAAGGGATACGGCTAGTTGGTGGCAAGCTATTGCACCTCAGGATCATGTGGTTTCATGGGATGAGTTTAAGGAATTGATGGAGGCCGAGTTCTGCCCGTGGCCTGTTCAGGAGGCCAGGATTCGAGCCTTTTACGAAGCTAAACCCCAGGATGTCCCTGTATCTCAAGCAATCATTGAATACAACCGTCAACTCAACCATGTGAAAAATCAAGTGAAGGAAGAGAGAGATAGAATCCGTCAGTTTGACATGATAATGAAGCCAAGAGTTCGGCACTATATGTCGGGCTTCGCCTGCACCACATTGAAGGAGTATCAAGATGGGGCATTAGCCTATGATATGTCCTTCACTACTACCGAAACGACAAGTGAGAGTAAGAAGCAGAAGACCACTGGAAAGTTTTCTAGCAGTAGAGGTGGCAACCAGCAGGGATCACAGTCGGCAAGTTATCCAACCAAATGGTCTTCCCGTGCATCGGGAGGTAAACGGAATTTCAGAGCTGGTGCTAGTGTGTCCAACCGGGTTGTGACATGTTTTAATTGTGGCCAACAGGGCTATCTTAATCGTGATTGTGGTCTACCCTCATTGAAGTGTTTTAATTGCGGCCAGGAAGGCCATAGAGCCATGTACTGTATAGAAGAAGAAAATCCACTTGGAACTCAGGCATCAGCCCCTACGCCTGGAGAATCGAGTGTTAATCAGAAGTAATCGGGTCAGCCATCCCAGAGTTACGGTCGAGGCAGAGGCCGTGGTCAGTCTGTTAGAGGGGGAGCCCCCAGTGCTGGTTCGGTGCAACCTCGTGTCTATGAGAGGAGGAGAGCTGGAGATCCAGAGGCTACCGTGGCGACAGGTATCATTTCTATTTTGTCTCATCCAATTAGAGTGCTTTTTGATTCCGGTGCTTCTCATTCATTCATCTCTTTGGATTGTGTGCGTCGATTGAATATTGAGGGCTTGTCTCCTTGTGAGTCCTTTGTGGTTAAGTTGCCCAGTGGTGATAGAATCATGGGGGACAAGGAAGTTAGAGATTGTCCGGTGTTAATCGCTGAGAGAGTGTGGTTTTCGAATTTGATAGTCGTAGACATTGTTGATGAAGATCTAATCCTCGGTGATGATTGGATCGATAGACACGGTGCGGTAATGAATTATCGCACGAAGATCATATCAATGTTAGCCAAAGACGGTACCGAACATCATTTTGCGGGGTACAAGAGGGGATGTCAGAAATTTTTGATTAGTGCCTTGAAGGTGACAAAACTTATTAGAAAAGGTTGTGTTGGGTATTGGTGTTATGCCATGAAAGTCGATGATGGGAAAGTTGAACTTCCCTCGATTCCTGTTGTAAGTGATTTTCCAGATGTCTTCCCAGATGAATTACTGGGACTACCACCGGGGCGGGAAGTTGAATTTACAATTGATTTGGAGTCGGGAGCAACCCCGATTTCTAAGGCACCGTATCGTATGGCACCTTCAGAAATGCAAGAGTTGCAGAAACAACTGGGAGAATTGTTAGATAAAGGGTATATTAGACCCAGTGCCTCGCCATGGGGTGCACCGGTCTTGTTCGTAAGGAAGAAATATGGTTCACTACGTTTGTGTATTGATTATCGGGAACTGAACAAAGTGACCATTAAGAATAAATACCCTTTGCCGCGTATCGATGATTTGTTTGATCAATTGCAGGTAGACGCGGTGTTCTCAAAAATTGATTTGAGGTCCGGTTACTATCAACTTCGCATTAAGGAATCCGACGTTCCTAAAACCGCTTTCCGTACGAGGTATGGGCACTATGAGTTTATGGTTGTGCCTTTTGGGTTAACCAACGCACCGGCGATATTTATGCAATTGATGAATAAAATATTTATTGAGCATCTTGATAATTGTGTAGTCGTTTTTATCGACGATATTCTGGTCTACTCTTATGATGAAGAGGAACACGCTCGGCATTTGCGATTGGTGTTGGAGATTTTGAGGACTCAGCACCTCTATGCAAAGTTTTCTAAGTGTGAATTCTGGCTGAAGGAAGTCATGTTTCTCGGACATGTGATTTCAGTGGAAGGGGTTCGGGTAGATCCCCAGAAAATTGAGGCAGTGTTAGATTGGGCTCCGCCTAGGAACGTGAAGGAAGTTCGTAGCTTTTTGGGTCTGGCCGGATACTACCGGAGGTTCGTCGAGGGGTTCTCCAAACTTGCTCGACCACTTACTCAATTACTCCAGAAGTCCGAAAGGTTCGAATGGAATGAAGAGAGACAACGGAGTTTCGAAGAGCTGAAAAGGCGTCTAACTACCGCGCTAGTTTTAGCCCTGCCCCAGGGAATCGGTGGGTATTCGGTTTATTGTGACGCATCAGGACAAGGACTTGGGTGCGTACTCTTGCAGCATGATAAGACGATTGCCTATGCTTCACGGCAACTTAAACCGTATGAGCTGAATTATCCTACCCATGATTTGGAATTAGCTGTTGTAGTGTTTGCATTAAAAATCTGGCGTCACTATTTGTACGGTTCTTCTTGTCGAATTTATACCGATCACAAGAGCCTAAAGTATATTTTTAGCCAGAAAGAGCTGAATATGAGACAACGACGTTGGTTAGAGCTGATAAAGGATTATGATTCGGAAATCCTTTACCATCCAGGAAAGGCTAACGTTGTAGCTGATGCGTTGAGACGGAAGTCGATATCTCTTCAGATGCTTAAGGTCCTTACGCCTCAAGTTAAGATCAGACGGGAGTTAATTGAGCAGGGAGTCGAAGTATGGATCCAACGGGTTCAGGGTCAGATGTGTACTCTTGAGACTATTCCGTCCTTGATCGACGACGTCGGGGATAAACAGGGGAATGACCCAATGCTTGTCCAACTGAAGGCGGATGTGGAAAGAGGTAAAGCCCCTGGTTTTATGATCCACGAGGATGGCATTTTGAAATTTCAAGGTAGGCTTTGTGTTCCAAATGACTCGGAGCTGAGACAGAGAATACTCCGAGAAGCCCACGCTACACCTTACTCGATCCATCCTGGGACGAGTAAGATGTACAAGGATCTTAAAAGGAGTTTTTGGTGGAATAATATGAAGAGAGATGTCACCGAGTTTGTGTCAAGGTGTTTGACATGTCAACAAGTCAAAATTGAGCATCAACGGCCAGCCGGGCTGTTGAAACCTCTCCCTATTCCCGAATGGAAGTGGGAGGATATTACCATGGATTTCATCACCGGGATGCCGAGGACTAAGACGGGGATGAATATGATTTGGGTTGTTGTTGACCGATTGACTAAGTCGGCACATTTTCTTGGCATTAAGGACACGTGGGGACCGGAGCGATTGTCTCGGATTTTTATATCAGAGATCGTGAGATTACACGGTACGCCAAAGTCTATTGTTTCCGATCGTGATGGTCGTTTCGTGTCGCATTTTTGGAAGGCGGTCCATCAAGCCTTGGGCACCGAGTTGAGGTTGAGTACTTCTTTCCACCCACAGTCTGACGGTCAGACTGAGCGGACGATCCAGACATTGGAAGATATGCTGAGGGCGTGTGCCCTGGACTGGAGTACCGATTGGGAAATACACCTACCTTTGATCGAGTTTACTTACAATAATAGCTGGCATGCATCGATCAAGATGGAACCTTTTGAGGCATTGTATGGTAGGCAGTGTAGATCCCCACTTTGTTGGGATGAAGTAGGACTGGGATAGTTCGGTTTCTTAAAAAAAAAGTAAGGAACCGAAGTTCCAAATGTGTTATGTAATTCGGGTTCGGTTCCTGACTTTTTTCTGCAGGAACCGAACTTCTAGGAACGGAAGTAATTTTACCAAAAACCGAAAAAACCGAACCGAAATTTACAGTTCAAAATTTTCAAAAATAACCGAAAAACCCGAAATAAAATTTGTTAGGTTAGTTTTTTTAATTTATATAGTGTATAGACAGTAGAAACATCTAAAATAAAATAACTATGGGTAGTACGGTTAGCATGGGTTTTAATTTTGTGTTCGGGTATAATGGGTTTTAATTTTTTGTTCGGTTATTGTCACTAATTTCGGGTAGTACGGTTATTGAAATTTTAAAATTATAATAACCGAACCCGAACCCGAAATTTATTGCAGGACCCGAACCCGAAATTTATAAATAATTTTTTCTTAAAACGCGAACCGAACCAAACCGAAATGTCAATTTCGATTCGGATCTTCGGTTATTCGGGTCCCAAGTCCCAGCCCTAGGATGAAGCTTCAAATTTAGTCGGGACGGAACCCGATATGTTGATGGAAACCAAAGAGAAGATTTCCATCATCCAAGACCGATTGTTGACCGCTCAGAGTCGACAAAAATCCTACGCTGACAATCGCCGTCGGCCCTTGGACTTTGATCTGGGAGATCATGTCCTACTCAAAGTATCACCGATTAGAGGAGACTTCATGTTCGGGAAAAGGGGCAAACTTAGTCCGAGATATATTGGACCATTTGAGATTCTCGACAGAGTTGGGGAACTGGCCTATCGGTTGGCTTTACCTCCAGCCCTTAGCCATGTTCACAGTGTGTTCCATGTTTCCCAACTGAGGAGGTATGTCCCTGACCCGAGTCATATCATTGATTATGGGGACATCGAGATCGCAGAGGATGTCACCTTTGAAGAGAAACTAGTGAAAGTACGAGAGCATCGAGTAAAACAACTCCGGCACAAAACCATACCGTTGGTTAAAGTTCAGTGGTCACAACACGGAGTTGAGGAAGCGACGTGGGAAACCGAAGAGAGCATGCGCACTAGATAACCAGAGTTATTGATTTCTTATGTTTCGGGATGAAACTTCATTTTAGAGGGGGAGGATGTAATACCCTTACTTTGTGTAAATCTTCTACTATTGTGCTTTGTATTTCTGACACTCATGTAAGTGTTTACTAAGCTTATATTAATCTTGGAACTCTTGTCAATTAGATTTATCCCTTTTCTTGTTCGGATCGTCGCTGTTTTCGGATCCTTGACGCGATTAAACTACCTTCGTGTAAAGGGTAGCCCACGCTACGCACACCTTGTAGCGCATGCTAATTTAGTGAGGGTAGCGCACGCTATCCGTTATAATTAGCGCACACTACTAATGTATTGGAGGCAGACAGTCCAGTAGCTACTGGACTGAAAAAGGGAATTCCTAGCGTACGCTAGGTGTGACTGGTAGCGTACGCTAGATTTTAGTGGTAACGCACGCTACGTTACTCGAGTAACGTGCGCTAAAGAGAGTAGAGCTGGGGACAGTAGGTTCTGGACTGGGCACCGACTACCAGGTAGCGCACGCTATTAGAAAGAATTAGCGCACGCTATTTGAAGGTTCTAGCGCACGCTATTAGCAGGTGTTAGCGTACGCTAACGAAGCTGGCAGAGGCCACTGGACTGCCTGGTGAGTCCGATAGCGTGCGCTATTTTTCATGACTAGCGCACGCTAGTTCCTATTTAGTATAAATAGGACACTTCCGTTCCCAAATTGTCATTTCTTCCTTCCTTCACCTCCTTGGACGATTTCGGGCGATTCCGGGTGATTTGTGAGGAGTTCTTCGAGCTGAAATTATCTAGCAACATCTTTGAGTTACTAGTTCGGATTTATCAACATTTAATCCTCCCCACCGCTCCAAATCAAGGTAAACTTCTCACAACCCTAGATTTTCGGGATTTGGGGATTTTCCATCCGATTTCTTCGATCCAGCTTGTTGTTATGTTAGAGTATATCGATTATGAATTATCTACCTTGGATACATGTTTTCCTACGGATTTATTGGTATATTTCCGGAGTTCTTGAGTATTTTGGATATTTAACTTGCGAATCACCATCTAAGAGAATTATTGCCGGAACACATGTATCGGGGTAGTAAATTCGAGTGATTCCAACTTATTTTCATACCGATGGGGTTTTGATAATTGAATTACGAACTTGTCTAGGTTCGGAGTTTTCGAATCCTTCAATCTTGGTACCTTGTCGTTCGTACGCTTTTCTCTCGATTCCAGGCAAGTGATTCTTGTGAAAGTTATGTTCTTAAATGTGAAAAGTAATGCATGTGATTGTGAGAGTTGCTTTCGTTCACTCCGAGAGGACCCAACGGGGTCGAGGAGGGTTCCGCTTATGTCGGTTCCGTGAACATTTGGGTTAGCCACTCCGAGATGATCCGACGGGGTCGAGGAGGGATTCGCGCATTGTCGAGTCCACGGTTAATCAAGAGATATCATCATTTCTAAATATGTTTGGATAATTGTATTTTTCGGAAAATCATTATCATGGCTTTGAATTGGTGCATATGCTTTTATGTATAAGACTTGACATTTCACTTGTAATACTTGCCCTAACCCCTCTCGTTTGGGGAAAATTACTTTTGTGTTTTTCAGGTCCTAAGGATCCATACGAGCGAGCACCGGGACGATACGATGAGGATGGCGAGGCGTGATACTGTGGCTAGTTGTGTTCCATTTTGTTTGATAGTTGTCCTCTTCAGTCTATTTTATCTTTGTAATAATAAATGGTACTCGATTACTTTAGGAAAGTCCTTTTCCATTGTTGTACAACTTCTTGTATTTCATCATGGTATTATTTGTCCGTGGTTGAACTTACGTGTTTGCATCGAATTTATTGATTCCCGAGTGGATTTTGTCAGATTTGATACGTTGTGAGTAAGATAAGCCTAGTGGGTCCCAGGTCGGGATTCACGGCGCTGTGATATTCTCCGAATACCTCAGGGGTATTACAATACTAGTGGAGGACAATGATTCTTGGGAGCAGTTCCCATGGGGAAGTATGTCATACCAGCTGCTGATTGGTCAAATTAACAAAAAACACATTCCAGGACCCTATAATCTAAAAGGAAATACAATTGCATTCTTGGTAAGTTACTACTACCATAACTCTATAACGCAATTATTATATCTTAACTTGATACTAAGAAATAAATTCTCGATACTAAATGCCCAAATTCTTATCTGGATTACCATTTTATGTGTTTGATACTCTTATTATTATATCTTATGGAGGCTTGGATTTATGAAGTAATACCATCTATTGGGCTGAAAATTGGTGGCCGTAAGGAGCAAGAAAAGAGGCCCCGTATGCTGAGGTATAGCTATAGCACGGGCAACAACTTCCCAGAATATCATTCAAAGGTAAAAATATGATTTAGTAACTAGTACCACCAGTACAAATTCTATATTTTTTATACGGTAAACTAGTACGAAGTAACAAATTAATAACTTCGTTTTGGCGTAACCGTAATTGTTTCCAGCTACGAATTAGTGTCTGTCTTTATGGAATTCTGGTATATTTGAAAGAAATTGTAACTTCTTACCATGTGTTTCATTTGCGTATTATCATCCAGTTATGAAGTTACGAATTAATGACTTCGTAGTTAAGAAATTGTAACTTCTTACCAATTGTAATTTCATATTATCATCCAGTTATGAAGTTAAGAAATTGCAACTTCTTACCAATTGTAACGTCACGAAAATAGTAAATCGTACCCATTGTTCCAATGTTGCAAGCCACTGTGCAAGAAATGCATGACCCGTCTGACACACAGATGAATGAAATGTATGATGACTTGTTGATTTTAGGTGAAGTAACGCCACCTGCACAAGGTACCTCACCAGGTGCAGGAGGGGCGATGGAAGCAGTGGGGCAGCCCACGGTAAGAATTGTACCTCTATTTATAATTCATTACCATCGTACCTAGTATGCATGGTACGATATTTAGATTTCGTACCATCGTAACTGTTATGCATCGTACTCGTAGTAACACTTCTGACAAATAACGAAAATAGTAAATCGTACCCAATGTTCCAATGTTGCAGGCCACTGGGCAAGAAATGAATGACACACGGATGAATGGTATTTATGAGGACTTGTTGATTTTATACGAAGTAACGCCCCCTGCACAAGGTATCCTATCATGTGCAGGAGGATCATCAAGACATGCACCAACAATGACCGCTCTATCAATTCCAAAAGTGATCTTGAATGTGAGGCCGCTAAGAAGAAGATTTCCTGCGGCAGCTGTTAGGTCTCCCTTCCTTCATGATGACATATGAGGAGGAGATACATTCGATCATTACTTGAGATTGGGAGATGGTGGATTGTAAGTTATCCGGCCTAACTATAGTTTCTTTCATATATTACGTAATAGTTAATATACCAAAACAACAGAAGGAACGTTGGGCAGCCATGTGGTGTGGACAAAACATTTTTTGAAAAAATTATGCTTCCAGATAAACAATTGAACATAGAACACATCGAGTCCTACATGGCTATATTGTCATCGAGGCTAGATTTTGCAGGTTTGAAAGAAGTCCACTCAAATATTGCATTGACGTCGTCTTACTTCGTGGTAAGTTTCTATACATAAAAATGCCTTGTATTCTGTGGTAACACAGTTACGAAACAACTTATTCTATCACCCGGGTTACCATCCTGTTTTGTTGTTGGTACCAAGATACGAAAAGTATAAAAACGTATCCAGTGTACCCTGTTGTGTCGTGAATAATAAAATGGATTTTTGATTTTATAGGAAACAGTTGAGAAGGTGTTTGATGCAATGCATAGGGGTATGAGTGAAGAATTCCAGTGGTATGACCATAATTTATTCGACCCCACAATTGAAGAAGTTATTCCAGTAGAGGAGATGGAAAGGCTATGCCTGTTTGCCGAAGCAGTCCAGCCAAATTGGGGTGATAATATGAAGCAATGGATATAATGCGATAAGGTAACACTAAAAGTATTTCTTAACCCGTTGAGTTGGTATATGGTAGACCGCTACGAAATAGCTATTTCATATATAAGTTATGATATGGTAACTTGATGCGAAATAAGCTATTTCGTACACGCGTAACCATAATTTGGTTAATGTTTTTTTCCTAGGTCGTCAGTGTCTGCAACTACAATGATCATTGGGGCACAATCTTACTAGATCTGAAAAGGCAAAAAATTTGGCTTTACGACTCCATGGCATGGAAATTCGAAGACCACCACAAAAACAATAGAAAATATGTATTCATGCCCATGACGAGGATAGTCCCCCAAATCTTAAAGCGAATAGGGTACTTCGAGCGGCATCGGGTTAAAAATCCATAATTTGCACAGTGGGACTTGTGTTTCCCACCAACTAAGGGGAAAAATGCGTTCAAGCAGATGGACAATGCAAATTGTGGTCTCTATGCATTGAAATACGTAGAGCAACTTATATCGAAGACATCAATGCCCAAGAGTTTGATGACAAAACGCGAGCTTATTCTGTACCGCGACCACATTGCCCGAACAATATATGCTCACAGCACGGTGGAACCCCCCCATCCCAATCCCAATGTAATTACTATGATGAAAAATTGTTGGAAATGTCTCATCAATATTGATATGCAGATACAAAATGACAAAATCGTATCCAGTTGACTATAATATTTTTGTACACCGTATTGATATGTCGTACCTAGTTACGTATTATTCAAAGTAGTACCCCAGTATGAAAATACTGCATTTCGTTAATGTGATGTTGTTTCGTTACAAATTTTCGTAAGAATTGTACCTCTATTTATAATTCGTTACCATCGTACCTAGTATGCATGGTACGATATTTAGAATTCGTACCAGCGTAACTGTTATGCATCGTACCATTAGGAACACTTGAAACAAAAAACCCATCAAGCAAATAATAAATCGTACCCAATGTTCCAATGTTGCAGACCAAGAAATGCATGACCCGTCTGACACACAGATGAATGCAATGTATGACGAGTTGCTGTGTTTAGGCGAAGTAACGCCACACAAGCTTATTCTGCACCGCGACCACATTGCCCGAACAATATATGCTCACAGCATGGCAGAACTCCCCCATCCCAATCCCAATGCAATTACTATGATGGAAAATTGTTGGAAATGAATCTGTATATTGATATGTAGATACAAAATGACAAAATCGTATCCGGTTGACCATAATATTTTCGTATATCGTAATGGTATGTCGTTCCTAGTTAAGTATTATTCAAAGTAGTAACCAGTTATGAAAATACTGCATTTTGTGCATATGACTGCATTTTATAAGTGAAAACTGTAACAAAGTTCTAATTTCAAATCCGTACAAGTACTCAATAAAATATTAAAAAAACCTATGGGGGTCTTGGAAGGTTAATCTAGTATGCCCAACTACACCACAAATGCCGCATTTCTTCGGTTTGCGAGGTCTACTTGTTTGATTACTACTAACTTCTTCAAGGGGAGTATTCTGTAAAAATGTCGTGCATGTGTTCTGGTAATTCCCTTGTTGATGACATCGAGAACACACGCGCCCGTGTATTTTATGATATCTAGACGGAATCCTCTTTGAACGTGGTCGGCCAGCTTGTTTAGGATTAGTGGGAGTTCCAACAACCCTTAAGAAAACGTCGGAAGGGACAAACCACTCATCTTGATTCGGGATTGGCATCACCTCAACCGCATAAATTTGACGCCACGTCTGAGTAGTGTAATAAGAATGCACAAATGCCGATGGGGATTGTCTCGCATAACTATAAACACTGAGCATGTAAGATTCGTATAATAAGTAAAATGGGTACGCACACATTATATTCGTGACATGGGTGCCAACTTCAACGTTAAGGCAGATACGCCATACAATATATTCGTGACGTGGGTGCCAACATAAACGTTAAGGCAGGTACATCATACAATATATTCGTAACGTGGGTGCCAACTTAAATGTTAAGGCAGGTACGCCATACAATATATTCGTAACGTGGGTGCCAACTTCAGCATTAAGGAAGGTACGCCATACAATATATTCGTAATGTGGGTGCCAACTTCAACGTTAAGGAAGGTACGCCATACAATATATTCGTAACGTATGTGCCAACTTCAACGTTAAGGCAGGTACGCCATACAATATATTCGTAACGTGGGTGCCAACTTCAGCGTTAAGGCAGGTACGCCATACAATATATTCGTAACGTGTGTGCCAACTTCAGCGTTAAGGAAGGTACGCCACACAATATATTCGTAACATGTGTGCCAACTTCAATGTTAAGAAAGGAGCGAAAAACATATATACTCTATTCTTTACCACGTGCTATCTGAACAATATGCAATGTACGAATATCGTAACTTCTTACCACATGAGTGCAAAAAATAAAATTCACCTTAGTGCTGATATGGCATGAGAACATGGTATAAGATCAAGATCAAACACATGACATGAGCACTCCCGGGAAACAATATCAATAATATGTGTCTTGGTTCCAGAAATGACCTTAAATTTTGTATCAGTTATGATATCAATCTTCATGTATCGACCAGCATCAATAGCAATCTCTAGTCTTTGGGTTGCATAATCTGATAACTCGTGACCTCTAGAATCAGCTATGGTACGACGCTTATAAAACCAATCCTGATAGATGTTACGACAATACTCAAGCAAAGCACATACCAACAATGTTCTAGCCCATTTTATCCGAGCATTCAAATTTTCGACAGCGTTGGAGGTTCCCATACCATATCGCCGCACAGGGCATTTACAAATTGCCCATTTAATAGGGTCAATTTTCATAATCCTTTGTATGCCCGAGGAGCGGATTGTTCCAAATTTTGCATGTGCTCCTCAAAGTCCCGACTCTTGTAAGCAGTTGCAGCAGCCTTGAAATGTCAGTCACGAATGCACGAAAACCCCACTTCTTCAAGTTGCGTTCAATATGAAATGTACACAACCCGTGATGAACCTTTGGATATACCGAATCCACTGCATTCTTTATACTCAAATGCTGATCATATACAATCAACAAGTTATTTGGACATCCAAATGTCCTTCGAACTTGTTGGAGAAACCAAGTACATGACAAATCGTTCTCTTTGTCCCCAATCCCAAAAGCTAAAGGGACTATCTGCTCATTACCATCCTTTGTTGCTGCAATAAACATAATGCCCTTGTACTTTTCTCTCAAATGGGTGCCATCAATCACAATCACTGGGCGACATGCACAAAATGCTCTTACACATGCATGAAGAGCAAAGTAAACGAATTGAAAAGAACCATCATCGCATGTCTGTAAATCCACAATCGATCCGGGATTTAAATTCTCTATCATGTACAAGTATTTGGGCAGCAGCTGAAAATAATATAAGTTTATCAAAACGGGCACGCTAGGAATGAAAAGTACGATATAATAAATTCGTACTAGTAACTTTGCCAGTACAAATTAAATAAAATCAATACTGGTACAATTTACGTATGTTCGTACTGCGTACTAGTAAGAACTACATCAATTCGTACTGTGTGTCCCAATGTACAAGCATCTAACGTATATTAAATAGGAGGGGGAAAATACCTGAAAATATTTGTCCGCATCACCGTAAGACTGATTTAGTGCATGGTGCTTCCCGGCCAACGCAGTACGGTATTTCACATTAACGCCATGATCCCTTAATAACTTTTCCTGCATATCACAAGGCCTAAGATCATAACCATCCTCCGTCAAATTGTCAAGAAATTCAGCAGCTAGCACTTTAGAAGAAATCTTCGGAAGAGGATGATATCTCAAATCCATCTCACAAGTGTGATCTCTCCACTGATTAATTTTCCACGCTTTACCCATTGATGACGATCGCATGTCGAAATCGCATCTTTCAACAAATTTTCATATCAAATGATATCTAGTGGTACTTGATCGCACAATAATTGTCTCCACATGATTTTTCATATGGTAAAACCCAACAGCTGTAGTCATGGTCAACTTGTCATGAAATATGCCGCCCATAACAAGTTCATTTGTAACAGGCTCAGACGGGATAACTACATCTTTGCATGAAAGAGTAGCTTGATGAGGACCACCAATAATCAACCACTGGCGGCCATCTTTGTGATTTTCCTCATTGGTTACTTCATTAGGTTCATCAAGTAAATCTAATGAGGGCACAGTATGAAGATCTCTACTACAACTACCAACATTGTGATCATTTATGTCCATTGCTTCATCATCATTACTATCATACATGTCATCACAATCATTTGACGATTCTGGATCATCATCATCAACAATCTGTTATTATTTTGAGCATTCAAAATCTGGTTCTTCCGAGGAGCGACTTGATTACGCCTACCACGTGAACATTCATTGATTCTAGGATAAATTGTATACAGTAGGTACATCCAATATATCCATCATACTAGACCACTCAAACTCATCGGTAATCTTCATTCTCATAGCTTCACCTGCAGGCGACATAACTAAAGCATCTACATCAAATACATACATGTTTTTATCCTTCTTCAATCGCATCTCAAGCTTACTCAAAAACTGGTCAAATGTTATACGCATAGGCGGAATAGGAATGTACTCTTTTCTGCCTCCCTCATATATATTTTCATTGCATGCTCCTCCATGCGCAACAATTAAACAAGAAATAAGTAACGAATGAACAACTCAGTATGTAATGGTAACGAACGTAACGAAAAAATAAATATCGTATCCGCTTACTGGTACCTCGTGTACTATATTCCAACACGGTAAATAATATACGAAATTGTGATCTCTTATTGCGTTACCACATGACAAATAGTGTCGTGCTGAGGTAAAATAAGACATAGTAATGCAGTTACGACACAATAAGAACACATACACAGTAACGAAAGGTAAAAAACACGTGGTAACAAGACGGGATGAAATACATACGTCGTAGCGACTGTAAATTCGTAACCATGTACAAGTGAGAGATACAACTAGAATAAAGATAAAAAAACATAGCGATACCATGGTAACGCAGTTACGAAACAATAACAACACATGCACAGTAATAAAATGTAAACAACACATGGTAACGCGATGAACGAAATACATAAATCGTAACGACTGTAAATTCATAACCATGTACAAGTGAGAGATAAATCCGTACGAAATACATACGTCGTAAAGACTGTAAATTCGTAACCACATACAAGTGAGAGATAAACCGGTACGAAATACATAAGTCGTAACGACTATAATTTCGTAACCATACACAAGTGAGAGATAAACCAAACTAAATTTACTAATATTGGACAAACAACAACCAATCCTCCCTTCCACGAAAAAAAAATAAAATATATAACTGGAATAAAGATAAATCCATGGCGATACCTCTATTGAGAATGAGTAAAAATCAAAATCGTTCGCCGCCGTCGGCCGTATGTCCACTTCGCCGCCGTATGTCCACGGGAAGAGAAAATTTGGGAGCTCACAAAGTGAATGATGGCTCGGTGTCCAGGTCGGAGATGACGTTAAGAAAAAAGGGAAGAGAAAATCTAGGTGATGAGCTCGGAGATGACGGAAAAGAAAAGTTGGGATCTCAAAAAGTGAAAGAGAGAAGAAAATGAAAGAGAAGAAAAGTTGGGATCTGAAAAGTGGAAGAGATAAAAAAAATGAGGAAAGAGAAAAATGAAGGATGTTTTGATTAAATGAAAAGTAAGGGTATATTGGTCCGAAATTGTCCTTTTTGGCTAGAATTTGTACAAACTAAGTCTCATGACAAATATTGACATTGAGTAGGATAAAGTGGCTAAAATAGTGTATTACCTCACATTAAAATATTTGGGGGATGTCGTATTTACCCTTGCTTGTAAGTGTTGTATTCTAAGCTTATGATTTGGGATTATGCTTATGTTATATAAGCGGCTTGTGGATTATATATCATAGGCTTATAAGCCCATGTTGAGTGTTTGGATTAGCTTATGTTTGGCAAGCCGATAAACTTAAGTATTTGATTTAGTTTAGGTTGTTAAATGACAAGAATGGACATGGGTTGAAAAATATGGATGTTAAATTAAGGGTATTACTAAACACCGCCCCAAATTACTAGACACCACCCTTAAAAATTACTTTTTTGCCCATTTGACAATTTTTCAGTATTTCTACCCAACACACAATTCTTTACCAACAAACAAGTTTTTAGAATTGAAATCTAGAAGCAATTTTTCATTTATTCTACCCAACACACAATCAAATATATATCGTCAATATCATCGACAACCACGAAAATGGGCGAGAATTCAGATATGGAGATAATTTTTCAGACAAATGACGCAGGTGTCTGAATATTCCGCCTGAACCATGGCACGGGCGTCCACAGATTCCGCATGGACCATGGTACAGACGTCTGCGACAGACGCTCGGTCCATGGTCTAGGCATCTAGACGAAACACCTGAACCATGGTATGGGCGTCCAATTCAAACGCTTGTACCTTGGACAGGCGTCCCCTCCAGACGCCTCTGCCATGGTCCAGGCGCAATCTCTGGATGCCTGGACGCTTTTTTTGCATGATTTTAAATTTTAGTACTAATATTATTGGTACTATTATTAACATTCTGTCAATTAAAAATTTCAGGTTATATTGGAAGAATTTGAAGGTGACGGCGTTGATTATAGTGGTTATTTCGTCAATGACGGAATATTCGATAGTGATTGTGATGCGATTGGTTGGGCGAATCAAATTGCTCTTCAAATTGGTTTCGAGTTGATCATTTCGTCGTACAAGAATAAAGGAAAGACAAAGTTATTGAGATGTAACCATGGTGAATGGTACAGAGGGGTATTAAGAGATTTGGATGTCGCTGCTCGAAAGAACACAAAGACGAAAGCATGCAAGTGTACATTTCAGATAAAGGCCGAACAATTGCATGACTTGAGTGGTTGGATAATCAGACCGATGTCTGGGAGTAAGGGTATGCACAATCACTCATTTATTGTATATCCGGAGGGGCGTTGTCAAATGAGTGGACTGAGTAAATCGGTCAAACAAGTTGTTCGTGAAATGAGTGCTGCTAAAGCCAAGCCGTGTGCCATCTTGGCGGCCATTCAGAATAAATTCCACCGAAGCCCTCGATACCGTATGGACGAAAGTGAACCAGGAGATTGAATCACAACTAACGCAGATCAGATACACACTTGAACAGTCTAGGTGTCGTACAGGCATGGTGTACTCTGGTTTTCCATTCAACTACTTGCGCTGTCGTGTTTCCCATCATTGTCTGCGATTACTGTCGAATGAATTGACACGTATGAGAGAATTAAGTGATCAAGTGTACCATCGTTGCGGTTGTGCACTCCAAATCACCCATCATATTCCTTGTGCGTGTGAGCTCATGAGAGTTATGGAATCGCAGACCCCATGTAGTGTTAATCATCTTCACATATATTGGCAAACACTTATTATTAGTGATGGTGTGGACACGACCGAATTTTTCGATCCTTCTACCGGTGCTAAATCGGAGGACCAGGGGTACTTCCAAGCCCTTTTCGATGAGGTCAGATAGAGCGATCCTGCAGTTGTCTGTAATGTATCACTTATTATACACAATCATCTTCACCTTGATCAAACGCGTTACGTTGAACCACAAGTGAATACGACAGTTAAAGGTCGACCAAGAGAAAGTTCATCGACTAGACGCGATCCTAGTGGTTGGGAGTATAGCCAAAGGGGTCGTGGCCGTTCCCGGTCATCCAGTGGTCATGGCCGCAGCTCTTCTGCATCAGTCCACAATGCCTCTTCATCGGGTATGAAAAAATTTATTAATACTCGTGATACGCTTTTTAAGTTTGATATTGTTACGATAATATGTAATATATTGAATATGGGTTTGCAGATGCACACCACCGAGTGGAGATAGGTAACTATCACCATATCGATAAGATACTGGGAATCATTTTGCCGTTTGTAGAAGGTTATCTAGATGTCCCCAGAGACAGTAATTGTGGATTTCGTGTTATCGCCGACTACATATTTGGCGACCAAGATAAAAGGCATCTTGTACATGTATGCATTGCAAATGAAATTATGGCTAACTATACACTCTACCGATCGATCTACTATGACGGGATTGAACCTGAGGTTCGACGTATTACATGGCATGGTGGTGCATGTGGATCGGATCATTGGATGGCTGTGGCTGAAGATTTGTTCCCTATTGCTACTATTTTCAATGTCATCGTCATACTATTCGGATTCGGAAACGGTAGATCTTTATTTTCATGTCTCACTGTGCTGCCGTTGAAAGCACCCTCAACGGAAACACGGCCTAGCCAGGAGATTGTCATTTGTCATTGAGGAGATACGTACAAACATTTTATTCGTCTAGATTTAATACCCAATTTTCCTGTACCGCCCATAGTGACTAATTGGTTTAAATACCATGATAGTAGTGTTGGTGGCTGGGAGAATTTGTATACGAGCAGGATAGAAAAATGGAATAGATGAAAAAAAATTGGCCAAATGCCAATCCCTCATGTACTCCTCAAGCATCATCGTAAGCCGCACTTTGATGCAGGGAAGGTGTAATACGTCTGATCTTTGAGTAACACCAGCCAATCGACTCACCCACTATAAAAAATATAGAAAATATAATACAATGAGTAATGTATGATGAAATGAAACAAAGTGCAAAGTTAACCAACATACGTAATCGCTGCTAGAACGAGAAGGGATCACTGATCCAGGTGCAGCACCGTCGTTAAGTAGCTGAGGGTGCGAATACCGATAATACCACTCGATGTAATCATCGGTGCATGTAGCCTGATCATGAGTAGCAGCCTGATAGTCAGCGAGAGGAAGCCTGTATGCGCCCGAAACATCATCCAAGCATCAGATGACATCCGAATGGGATACTTAACTCGGTACAATCTGCTCGACCACGCCCGAACCGTTTTCTCCGGTCTGGTGATCGAGAAAGGGATGGTCTGCACATAACCGAGCTGCTGTAATGCCCGACCAGGCATGTATGGCTTGATAATATCCCGATATCATAGCCATCCAATGAATGTGGTCCTCGGGACATCCCTCACTGGATCAGAGCTATAAGGCAACCACTGTATCTGCGTACATATAATCAACATATTAAACAAGTCATCCACAAATGAATTGTGAGTTTGTTAGAAGGAATCGTTATACCTCTGCGGCTTTCAACTGATCAATGCGGCGACGCAAAGACTAGAGTCGGTGCTCGTCCTTACCCTCAGGCTGGAAACTCCATGTAGAAGCTCGAGGCTGCGTGGAGTCAACAATCATACGCTCTCGATGAGGTCGGAAGCAGGGAAAATACTCATAAATCCAAGCCTGAACGAGGGTAAGACATCCACAAATACCCATGGAGTCACCGCGACTAGCAATACCGAGCTGACGGTACATGAAAGCCAATGCGGCCGAACCCCATGACTACTAACCGGTCGTATCCATACCGTCCCTCACCTCCAATAAGTAGGACGGCCTAATCCGGTTACCACTCTTGTCAACAAACAAGGTGGATCCAAATAACAACCACATCCAAGCTACAGCATGGGTGCCCTCCACTCGACCTCCATCGCGGCATGACCTGAAAATCGAGTCCATAAATACGCCGCCGCCACCCCAGTGAGTACTCAGTAGCTCCGACCGCGATACTCCAAGAACCTTCACCACATCCACCTGCAACTGTGTAGATGTGCTATCGGCATCAACCAATCGCCCCTCGACAGGAATGCGAAGGATCTGCCACACATCATGCAACATGATGGTCATCTCTCCGAACGGCATGTGAAAAGAGTTCGTATCGGGCTGCCACCGCTCAACGAACGCAGAAATCAATGGGGAGTCAATGTGTTTGAACATGGCGTCCGTCAGGTGGGATAACCCAATCCCACTCATCCGGCTCACTAAAGAGGGTGACATCACTGAGCGCCACTGACTCAAGCTCTGACAAGCAGCAGTCCTGGTGTGACACCTCAGCAAACCTCTCATCTCTCCAGTCCAGATATGCGCGGCGACATGCCCACCGAAACTCGGGATAACGCTGCCGTCGATATGGCCACCAGGCATCTCCTCAGTAACCATCCATGATGTGTCATCCTCTGTCCTACGTCGTTTACTACTGGTAGACCCAGAAGTGACAAACCTCCCCCCTCTCCCCTTCCGAACCCGACACGAAAAGGAAGAAGAATCATCACCGCCCCCCTGATCGTCGTCGTCGTCATGCGAATAATACTCGCTCGAATTCTCAATACCAAACCAGTATAAGGTACGTCCTCGAATCCCCTACGCTCTGCCTCCAGCTGTCTACGAACGGAAGTGTAATATTCGTGAATTATTATTATTATTATTTCTCATTATTATTATCATTAACAGTATTGATATCAATGTTATTATTATTATTAGTAGTGGTAGTAATAATAATAATATTAACATTTTTATATTTAATTTTTGCTGAGTCAAAAAAAAACTCGTAATATTTAAAATATTATAGCTATTTATATATTAATTGATCCCATTATTTAAATATATACCTTCAATTCAATTATCACCTTATTATTTTTTTTTTTTTTTTTGCCCAGCCCAAAATCACTTGTCCATTCATCTGCAAATCTGTAGGAAATATTTTTTATTCATTACTCAGACGTTTTCAAATTCCTCCATTCCTCCCCAACAGTAAATCTCAAATCAATGCATTTAATCCCAATTATTAACCAAATTAAGACACATTCATTTGAGTCTTTCAAATTCTTCTTCTGACAGTATATAACATTCACGAATAGAAATCAAACTCACAGCAAAAAAAAATCAAGGTAAGAATCCCGTTTAATTTTTTCGTTTCTCCATTTACAGAATCTTTCCACCCCAAATGTCTTTCCTTCTATATATATATATATATATATATATATATATATATATATGTGTGTGTGTGTGTGTGTGTGTATATTAAAAAAAAGGGAAAATATATGAACAGCAGCGGCGATTAGCCATCGCCGCCGCATCGTCGCTAACCTGCGACCGACCCTCCAAACATCTGAGACAGCCCGAACCCGAACTACCTTCCACTTCTCTTTTTTTTTTCTTTCTTCGATAGACGACCGACCCATCAAACCCGATATGGCTTCAATTTCTCCAGGCGACAAACGGTCGCCGTAAATCACCATCACCTATTGCCCCTTGCCGCTGCTTGTGCTATGCCCATCTGCGGTCGCAACCCTGCAGTATCCCGTCGGTCATTGAGAAAAAAAACGATTCGGGACCGAGGGGAGAGATAGATGAACGGGGCAGAAAGAAGAAAACGAGGCGGATGTGTTTGGGATGAAAAACCTAAGTGTTGGATTTTATATCCAATAATTTTTTTTCCAAATTTCAATTCATTATCTTTTAATTTTACCCCTTTTCAATTTCTAACATCTCAATTACATCTTTTTAAATCAAATTCAATTATTTTAATTTAGTTTGTGTTATTATATATTTTGATACTTTAATAATAATATTAAATTATTTTATTGTAGATAACGACGAGAACTTTTTGGCCTAAGATTTCACGAGCCGAGCATCCATATTTAGTCAAGCGCTGCTTTTGATGTAGGGTTTTATTTTCACTTATTTTCTACAAAATTACATGTCTCCTATGTATATTACATGTTATTTGGCATATATTATTATGATGTGATTTATCATGTCGTACAGACAAAACAGAAAAATTATACTTCCAGTACACAGAACATTTAGCCTTCGGGCTTAGTTATCCTTCGGCTCAGATCGCCTCCGGGCTCCGAGTACTCCGTGTAGAAATACACGTAAAAACAGAACAGAAATATTTATGTGTTCAATTATTCATGATATATTCATATGTGACATGTATAGCCTCACTAAGCTCAAGCTTACCCAGAATTTTTTAAAATGTTTTCAGGTTAATGAAGCGGGCATGGTACTGGTGGAAGATGGTATCAATATAATTATCGAACTCTTTTTATTATTATTTATATTTTAATTTACGAAGAATATTTCAAATTGTAATTTGAATGTTTTTCGAACTTTTGCAATTGCCTTATTTTCTATAGATGATGAATGTTTGTATAATCTTACGTAATTAAACGTAGTATAAATTCTGTACATAATAATTTGGTTGCATTTTAAATTAAAGTTTTCGTTAATTCATTAAACTTATTTAATCACTAAATTTGACTTTGAATTTTTGTAAAAAAAATATAGTTCTTCTTCTAAATGATATTTATGTGATATTATATAGCTTCCGCACGTTATTATTTTATTTAAAGTAAAATTTTAAATTAAGATAATTAAACTTGAAAAAAAATATGGATGTTTTCAAGATTTAATTATAAATAAAATTAGGATGTTACATTGTGGTATCAAATAAGTTTATGATTCTGGATACCCTTCGATATAAAAATATTATTCACTAATACCATTCCACGGTACTTCGCCAGCTTCAACAGGTACATATTTTAATTCAGGAATTCAAATATGCATATATCTTGAATTATTCTCAATTTTTGTAAATTATGGATATGCTCGATTAGTCAGTTAATATTATTGTTCGATATTATTTGTATATTGGTCAATGTATTTACACATTATAGAATAATCCATGTGAGTAGATGGCTCGCACGAGATTAACAGCTAGGAAATCAAATTCGTGTTCATTGGTATTGAGAAGCACGAGAGTTCGGACTTTTCGAGAATACCAAAGGCCAGACCATCACGACGTAGGCCATCATATTAACACTATGGCGAGAAAGTTCGTGCGTGTTAGGCGGGATGGAGTTTCCGACTACCTTGCCGTTGTGAAGCTTATGGAGACTCTTCCCCCTGCTTGGAGCCTCCGAGCTAGGACGCTACTCTTAAATTTGGTGGACTTTAACTCGACCTCAGATACGCCAGTGATCGACTTTGTGGAGTTCTCGGCCGAGCTACATCGAATGTGGCTCCGAGAACGCTGTGGTCTGGATGATGTTTAAAGGTGATGAAGAGGAAGAAGAAGATCCAAGCGAAGATGCCAGTGTGGCTTCGGCATCTTCGGCATGAATTCAAACTAAGTTATAATCTATATTGGAGAATAAAATACGACTATTTAGTATTAATTGTCGTAGATTGGGCATCCCGGTATTTTTAATAATCTTATTTATGAGTACAACATTGTACTTTATTTTCCATTTAAAATAATTATACAAATAATAGTGGGATTGTATTTCACATGTATTTTTTTTTCAGTCACGAATATGGCCTATATTCAAAAAAAAAATTGCAATAATATATAGACGTAGAATCTTACTAGTAATCGCAATTTTGAACATTAGGAAAATGTTTCCAAGGCGGCCACGCACTGGGAGAGGAGGAAACGAAGGTGCTATGAATAGAGGGCGTAGAGAACGAGAAAACAACACTGAGATACCTGCTGTAAACCAATACCAAGTGGTGGAATAATTCCGTCGCTTCGGACCCCCAGCATTCACTGGAAAGGAAGAACCTACTTTCGTGGAAGAATAGATTCGATTGTTAGAACGAACTTTTAGGCTGATCAGATGCACAGATACACAATGAGTAATCTGTGCTGAATATCAGCTTACGGAAGGAGCCGACCGTTGGTATGAGAGCTACTAGAGGACTCGGCCAGAAGAGGAGCGTGCAGCCCTAACTTGGAACGAGTTCAAGGTTATAATCAGAGAACAGTATTACCCGAGGCATTATTGTGAACAAAAACAGCGGGAATTTTGGGATCTCAAGCAAGAAGGAATGTCTGTGACTGAATACGAATGAAAATTTACCGACATGAGCCAATTTGCGACACGTTTTGTGTCCACTGACATGGAAAAATCTCGCAAGTTCCTGGATGGTCTCCGACCAGGAATAAGGCATATTCTCAAGAGCCACGATGATCTATCTTATGCAGAAACTGTCAAGAGAGCTCAAGAGATTTCCTCGAGTCAGGATATGGACCGTAAATAGGTTGAGAGCTCTGGTAAGAGGAAGTGGCAAGGCCATAACCAAGGTAAGACTGGAAGTCAAAATGCCAGTCAAGGTCAGAGTAAGCAAGGCAGAATTGAAGGAAAAGTGAAGCCCAACGTCAAGGCCGAGAAGCCTTCATGTATAAATTGTGGAAAGAATCATGGAGGTGTATGCCTGGCGGGTCAGGGAAAATGCTATCGATGCAAGCAATCAGGGCATACATCTTATGATTGCCCAGTCGGAAAGAAGGTCAAACTTCTGGGGGTAGGGCACGAGTGTTTGCCATGAGCCTGAAGGATGCTGAAGGGAACCCAGATACAATGACAGGTATGGTGACAGTATTTAATATACCTGCATTAGTACTTTTTGATACTGGCGCTACCCATTCATTCATGTCTAAGAAGTTCCATGCTCTAACTGGAAGTAAAGACATTAGAGTAAAAGAACCATTAGAGGTTAGCGTACCATCTAGTAAAATAATATGTGCTGATTATATGGTTAGAAATACACCTATTGATATCAACGAGAATAACTTGGATGCGGATCTATACGTGATTAATATGAAATACTTCGACATAATCCTAGGGATGGATTGGTTGAAAAAGTACCAAGCTATCATTAAATGTTATGAGAGAGAAATAACTCTAGTCTTGCCTGGGAATAAGGAGACTACATTTTCCGGAGCAAAGTCTTGTACGTCACATAGGTTTATATCTGCTATGAAAGCAATTAAATTGCTTAAAAGAAGCAAGTGTCAAGGATACCTGGTGAACATAGTTGGTACAGAAAGACAAGAATTGTCAGTCTCAGATGTATCAATTGTGAAGGAATTTCCAGACGTATTTCCAGAAGATTTGCCCGGAAATCCCAACTGATAGACAAGTAGAGTTCACAATTGACTTGATACCTGGAGCAGCACCGGTATCAAAGGCTCCTTATCGGATGGCGCCAAAAGAATTGCAGGAATTGAAAGTTCAACTACAAGAGTTGCTGGACTTAAATTTTATTCGTCCAAGTGTTTCCCCATGGGGAGCACCGGTTCTTTTTGTCAAGAAGAAAGACGGTATATTAAGGATGTGTATCGATTACATTTATCGTGAGTTAAATCGACTCACAATTAAAACTAAGTATCCATTGCCAAGGATCGAGGATTTATTTGACCAACTTAGAGGAACAGGAATTTTCTCTAAGATTGACCTGAGATCGGGATATCATCAATTGAAAATAAAGGAGGATGATATTTCTAAGACGGCCTTTCGGACAAGATATGGGCACTACGAAATTCTAGTAATGCCCTTTAGACTAAGTAATGCCCCAGCCGTATTTATGGATTTGATGAATCAAGTATTTCACCAATACTTAGATAGATTTATTATTGTATTTATTGATGATATCTTAGTGTATTCTAAAGATGAGAAACAGCATGAGGAACATTTAAGAATAGTATTGGAGACTCTTCGCAATGAGAAATTATACGCGAAGTTTAAGAAATGTGAGTTTTGGATTGATCGAGTAGTATTTCTCGGTCATGTGGTGACCGCTCAGGGGATTGAATTCGATCCAGTCAAGATCGAAGCGATAAACAGTTGGGAAACACCTACGAATGCGAATGAAGTTCGAAGTTTCCTAGGTTTAGCCGGTTACTACAGGAGATTTATCGAGAGTTTCTCAAAGATAGCAGCTCCTATGACGAAGTTGACTTGAAAAGGGGAGAAATTCTTTTGGAATGATAAGTGCGAGGTGAGTTTCCAAGAATTAAAGAAAAGGTTGATGACAGCACCTGTGTTAACAATTCCAGACCCTACCAAGGATTTTGTAATATACAGTGATGCGTCGAAGTAAGGTCTTGGATGTGTTGCTTAAACAACGAGTTAAACTACCCTACTCATGATCTAGAATTAGCCGTCGTAGTTCATGCGCTAAAGATTTGGAGGCATTAATTGTACGGAGGAAGGTGTGAAATTTTTACCGATCATAAAAGTTTGAAGTACTTGTTTACTCAGAAGGAGCTAAACATGAGGCAAAGAAGGTGGCTTGAGTTGGTGAAAGATTATGATTTCACGATCCAGTATCATCCAGGCAAGGCCAACGTAGTTGCAGATGCCTTAAGTCGCAAGACGAGAGGAGAATTGTGTAATATGCTCACTACTCAAGAGCAACTCATTTAAGATTTTTCGAAATTGAATATTGAAGTTGTTAGACCAAAGGGAACAACATCAATTTTATCAGCTCTAGTGGTTCAACCAACCTTACGGGAAAGAATTAAGAGAGCTCAATCCCAGGATGAGATATTAAGTAGAATGAAAGAGTTGTCCATATCTGCAGACAATAAGGGTTTTGGAATAGCAAATGATGGTACCTTGATGTACGAAAGGAGAATTTGTGTGCCCAGAGATGAGAGTATGATAAAAGAGATTTTAATCGAAACTCACAGTACGCCATATACTGCCCACCCAGGCAGTACAAAAATGTGCCAAGATCTCAAGAAAATGTTTTGGTGGAAAGGAATGAAGAATGATATAGGGAAATTTGTGGAGAGTTGTTTGACTTGTCAATAAGTCAAGGCCGAACATCAACGACCATCAGGATTACTCAAACCACTTGAAATTCCAGAATGGAAGTGGGAACATATAGCCATAGATTTCGTAGTCGGTCTACCCACAACAGTTAAAGGAAATACTGCGGTTTGGGTGATTGTCGACAGAATGAAAAAATCTGCTCATTTTCTGCCAGTCAAGATGACGTTTAAGATGAATCAGTTCGCATAAATGTATATCAAGGAGATAGTGAGATTACATGGAGTTCCGGCATCAATAGTGTCAGATAGAGACCCTCGTTTTACTTCAAGATTTTGGAAAAGTTTGCATAAAGCTATGGGAACAAAGTTAAATTTCAGCACTGCTTACCATCCTCAAACAGATGGTCAAACGGAGCGAATGAATCAAATTCTTGAAGATATGCTGAGAGCATGCATACTGGATGCAAATGGTGATTGAGAATCACTGCTACCTTTGGTTGAATTTACCTACAATAATAGTTATCAAGCCACAATTGGGATGGCACCATACGAAGCTCTATTTGGAAGAAAATACAGATCTCCATTGTATTGGGATGAAGTTGGGGAAAGAAAAGTATTGGGACCTGAGTTAGTTGAGGAAATAGTCAGAAAAATTAAGATGATCCGAGAGAGAATTAAAATTGCCCAGGACCGACAGAAGTCATATGCTGATAAGCATAGAAAGGAGTTACATTTTGATGCTGGAGATAAAGTATTTTTAAAGGTGGCCCCAATAAAAGGAATTTTTCGGTTTGGTAAAAAGGGAAAACTTCGACCGAGATTTGTCAGAACATTCGAAATTCTTGAACGAATTGGAGATTTAGCATATCATCTCGCCTTACCACCTGAATTTGCTTCAGTACACAATGTATTCCATGTCTCTATGCTCAGACAATATGCGCATGATCCGAGTCATGTAATCAGCTACGCGAATTTGAACGTTAACAGAGATTTAACGTATGAAGAGCTACCGAGTGCAATACTCGAGAAGAAAGTTCACAAATTGAGAAACAAAGATATCACATTGATTAAAGTGTAGTGGAATCGTCATGGAAAAGACGAAGCTACTTGGGAACGCGAGGAAGAATTTCGAGCTCGTTATCCTGATTTCTATAATCAAGGTATGATACTAATTTTTGAGGACGAAAATTTTTCAACGAGGCTATAATGTAATATTCGTGAATTATTATTATTATTCCTTATTATTATTATTATTATTATCATTAACAGTATTGATATCAATGTTAATATTATTATTAGTAGTAGTAGTAGTAATAATATTAACATTTTTATATTTAATTTTCGCCGAGTCAAAAAAAAGTCATAATATTTCAAATATTATAGCTATTTATATATTAATAGATCCAATTATTTAAATATCTACCTTCAATTCAATTATCACCTTATTATTATTTTTTATTTTATTTTTATTTTTGCCCAGCCCAAAATCACTTGTCCATTCATCTGCAAATCTGTAGGAAACGTTTTTTTTTCATTACTGATACGTTTTGAAATTCCTCCATTCCTCCCTAACAGTAAATCTCAAATCAATGCATTTAATCCCAATTATTAACCAAATTAAGACACATTCATTTGAGTCTTTCAAATTCTTCTTCTGGCAGTATATAACACTCACGAATATAAATCAAACTCACAGCAAAAAAAAATCAAGGTAAGAATCCCGTTTAATTTTTTTGTTTCTCCATTTACAGAATCTTTCCACCCCAAATGTCTTTCCTTCAATATATATATATATATATATATATATATATATATATATATATATATAGGAAATAGATCATATGAAAACTAATTACCTTGTGAAATCTAGAAACTTTTGTAGGCCATTGATATTAGTGATCTAACGGCTGTAGATGAGTAGAATTATATGCATTTATGTATTTTTATTGTATTATTTGTTGCATATACTAGCGATCAGCTTGATGGAACAAATAATAACAAATATGCAATGAAATTACTTAATAATGCAATTGGTTTCTAGATTTCATCATTAATGGTGTTTCCACCATAGTCAATCCCTATATATATAAAGGGGGAAAGAGATGAATAGCAGCGGCGATTAGCCATCGCCGCCGCACCATCGCTAACCTGCGACCGACCCTCCAAACACCTGAGACAGCCCGAACCCGAACTACCTTCCACTTTTTTTTTCTTTCTTCGATCCACGACCGACCCATCAAACCCGAGATGGCTTCAATTTCTCCGGGCGACGAACGGTCGCCGTAAACCACCATCACCTATTGCCCCTTGCCGCTGCTTGTGCTCTGCCCATCCGTGGTCGCGACCCTCTGGCATCCCGCCGGTCTCCGAAAAAAAAAAAAGAGTCGGGACCGAGGGGAGAGAGAGATGAACGGGGCAGAAAGAAGAAAAGGAGGCGGATGGGTTTGGGATGAAAAACCTAAGTGTTGGATTTTATATCCAATAAATTTTATCCAAATTTCAATTCAACCCCTTAATTCTTTTATCTTTTAATTTTACCCCTGTTCAATTTCTAACATCTCAATTACATCTTTTTAAATCAAATTCAATTATTTTAATTTAGTTTATGTTATTATATATTTTCATACTTTAATAATAATATTAAATTATTTTATTGTAGATAATGACGAGAACTTTCGGGCCTAAGATTTCACGAGCCGGGCATCCATATTTAGTCAAGCGCTGCTTTTGATGTGGGGTTTTATTTTCACTTATTTTCTACAAAATTACATGTCTCCTATGTATATTACATGTTATTTGGCATATATTATTATGATGTGATTTATCATGTCGTACAGACAAAACAGAAAAATTGTACTTCCAGTACACAGAACATTTAGCCTTCGGGCTCAGTAAGCCTTCGGGCTCAGATCGCCTCCGGGCTCCGAGTACTCCGTGTAGAAATACACGTAAAAACAGAACAGAAATATTTATGTGTTCAATTATTCGTGATATATTCATATGTGACATGTATAGTCTCACTAAGCTCAAGCTTACCCCGGATTTTTTAAAATGTTTTCAGGTTAATGAAGCGGGCGTGGTACTGGTGGAAGATGGTATCAATATAATTATCGAACTCTTAATATTATTAATTATATTTTAATTTACGAAGAATATTTCAAATTGTAATTTGAATGTTTTGCGAACTTTAACAATTGCCTTATTTTCTATAGATGATGAATGTTGGTATAATCTTACGTAATTAAACGTAGTATGAATTCTGTACTTAATATTTTGGTTGCATTTTAAATTAGAGTTTTCGTTAATTCCTTAAACTTAGTTAATCACTAAAGTTGACTTTGAATTTTTGTAAAAAAAAATATATAGTTCTTTTTCTAAATGATATTTATGTGATATTATATAGCTTCCGCACGTTATTGTTTTATTTAAAGTAAAATTTTAAATTAAGATAATTAAACTTGAAAAAAAATATGGATGTTTTCAAGATTTAATTATAAATAAAATTAGGATGTTACAGGAAGCATCAACACCACGAGCTCTGGTGTGACGCGCTCCAGAACCCATCGACTCTGTGACTAGCGGCATAGATTTGCTCGCTCCTCCTCTCATATGCATTTGGCAAACAATACAACTAATGAGTAATAATCATACAAACAATACACATTATTAATTATTGATTGAAAATTTTATTTTATTTTCGAAAAAATGGTAGGCGTCAGTGGGACGCCTGCCTGGCAGGAATCGATGCACGCCACGACCATGGTTCGGGCGTCCGTTTCAGACACCTATCCAGCGCATAAGCGTCCGATCTGGACGCCTGTACACGGTTCAGACGTCCGACCTGGACGTCTATACTAATGGTTGCGCGTCTGCCCTGGACGCTTGCGCCATGGACAGGAGGGATCGGAGGACGCCTGTGCCATGGCCAGGCGTCATTGGCGGACGCCTGTGACAAAAAATCGACCGCGGCCTCCGTCGTGCACTCCGACACGGCGGCCACGGCCAAAGTAGCAGAAACCCGAAAAAAATTATTTACCGGAGCTTTTCCTTTTCCGGTCATGGTGGCAGACGGCGGTGGACGGAGGCGGTGCGGCGGCTGTGCAGAGGCGGCTGGTGGCTTCTTTAGAATAGGTCGATAGAGAAAAGTATTGAGAAGGTAGGATTACAAATCTGCTGAATATGAAGTAAGGGCAAAAAAGTAATATTATAGGGCGGTGACTAGTAATTTGGGATGATATTTAGTAATCCAGTATATTAAGTATAATTGAGGGTAAAATTGTAATTTGTAATGAAACATGTTATATAAGCCCACCCCTCTTTAAAAAAGCCACAATTTTGTGTCTTATCATAACCTCCTTATATAAGCTAATAAGCCCACTTATATAAGTTTAGCCAAACACTTAGTTTAGGCTTATTTGACATATATAAGCTAATAAGCTCATAAGCCCACTATATAAGCTTAGCGAAACACCACCTAAGAGGGGGGTAACTAGAACTTAGGGTTTATTTCCGTATGATCAGATGAAATACGCAAACAGATGAAATAACAAGGGTATCTTATTTCCGTCTAATTCGTAAATTGAAACATAAAAAAGTAAAAAAATCACGGTGGCTGAATTGTGTTTGTGATCTCACAAATATTTGATTATGCATGCATATGATCACGGCGGGAAGCTAATTTTAAGCCTAATACAACTATAACTTTTATCTCCAATGTGATATAATCTTTAAACATTTCTTAAGTTGGAGTATAACTACCAGTTGTCTCCAAATTGGCAACAAAACAAAGAGAATTACCAAATAGAGTACACTGCAAAATTTGACATCAACCAACTCAAAACAATAGGAATTCCATTATAGCCATAATTGATCATGGACTAGAAGGTTGGAACTCTTGACTCTCCTAGTAGCTTTATCCAATGAAAGTTTTGAAAATTTTGGACAGTTGTTCCCATCTAAAAACCTCATCGATGTCTTCGTGAAAAGATTTCTAATCCAACGAAAGCTGCAAGAGAAACATGGTTGTGATTCAGATGGGTAGACGTAGAATAAAAACAAGTGATGAGCATCAAAGCATAGAAGCAGGATGGCATTACGAGAGAATGTATTTTATGATCACTTATAGCATGTACTAGAATAGGATAGTTTCTAGTATCTATCTTTTTTGTATATGCTTTTTTTTATATGTTTTTATTACACTATGATAAATGTACATCTCCCTATTTGGTGTTATTGGATACGCAGATGTAATCACTAAAGATAGTTAATAACTGACGAACAGTGTACCAGTAGGTGATATTTTGTCATCTGATTTGGTATGATCTGTGAGAGATTCTAGTTTATTTGGTGTGAATTAGAATCTAGTTTGTATACTATTTTCCTAATCCTTTATCTTCACCTTATTACCTCATGCCTCAGTTTGAATGCTTGATATAAGAAGTGAAAAACCTTAATCCCAGATGTCACGAGAAAAAGAATCTAAATGTGGCGCCATTGATACAGTAGCTTTCCTAGATCAGGACCCTAATATAGTAATATGCTTACATTTTCAACTCCTAGATATAAAACTGAATCAGCAGGCATAACTAAGGCCAAACCCTGGATACTAGTTTTACCATCATAAGAGGCGCACCATTTCATGGCAATAAAAAAGAATTGAAGTCATCAGGTTAATTGTAGCATTAAACATCTACCTTGACTAACAGGTTTTCTTAAATGTTGTGGCTACCTTAGGTATCTATAGGAGTCGCCTTTGTTACCATCGTTATTCTAGTAATCTGTACTAACTTTCTTGTCTTTTTTTTTCCATGCATTATGCAGATGCTGTCATCTTGAATGCTTAAATTAAGAAGAAATCGCAAAAAAAATGGAGAAGTGGTTCCCCTTATATAAAGCTGTGTATGTGAAGTGAATGGAAATGATAAATCGCATATGCACGCCAAGTGTTGGATGATTCCATTGAACATGAAGTTAGGATGACAAGGAAGAAAGCGAACTCCTTCACAAGAGAACAAATTTGTTGGCGGCGGAAGCTGCAGGAATTACTTGCTTTGGTGAAATAAAACGAAGCAAAAATATCAGAAAATGAATTGAAGATCAAAAAGGTAGACCAGGGGTTCACGGCTCGATTTGGGAACAAATTTAGCCTAGCGGCATGTGAGTTCCTCATCAACCAAGAAGTTCCCTTTCTTGTGTTAGTTACTGGTTTTGCGGACTAAGGGTAGACCAAGGGTTCTCGGCTCAATTTGGGTTACTATTAACTATTCATATAGATTCTTATTAGATTTTTAGGATCTTAATCTAGTATGGTCTTATCTGTGGTGAGATGCTCAGGTTGGGTAACGGGTCCAAGTAGTTATTAGTTAACCCATTTGAGATAGAACACAAACCAGATTTACGCATCCATGACTCGTTCAACCCATTTGATTTGCTCCCCTTGATTAACTTGAAAGGTTATATGCAGTCAGCAGGTGCATATTCTAACTGGCCTCTAAACTTTTAACAGGGGTATAGCTTGAGACGTGTTCAGACCAGATCTTGCAGCATGCCAGTATAGACCATGAAACTGAGTGGGGCTTTACTGGGATGTATAGGATCAGATTTTCTAGGCTAGCTATTTCATGCTTCTATTTTGCTAGTTGTGTTATTTTAAACTTATGTATATGTATCATGATATATGAATGCTAGTTAACCATATAAACGCGTTACCCATGTCTGTAGGTGGCAGAAAGATTGTTATGGCGTTGAGAGAGATCGGAGTAGTTGATGTTACAGGTGTTGAAGTGGTGGAATCGTTGCCGCTGGTTGTGAGCTGATGTGCCTAATATGCCTTTTTAGGGAATTGCAGAGGTGTTTGCGAGATGGAGGTGTGATTGTTGTGCGTGTTGATGTGTGTGGGGCAAATCAACAAGGGTATCTTATTTCCGTCTAGTTCGTAAAAAATAAAAAAAAAAATAACAATCGTGTAGCTATCACATATAAGATGGAGTAAGGCCTATAAATGTAGAGCGGGTTTAAGTGTCGGCTTAATTAGTACATATGTGCATCCAATAAATAGCTAATCTTATGTTCCCTAACCAGTTGGTTTAGTTGGTTTAGTTGGTTTGTGTATCTTGTGTCAGATTCAGGAAAGTAATCGACTTATTTAACCTTAAAAGTCAGATACTTGTCATTTTGGCAACTACAAATATGTATACTCTGAATTACTTATGATTTACAAATGGGCTAGTTTGGGTTTTTTTAAGTCAAAAATAAAATAATAATAATAATAATAATAATAATAAAGAAAAATATAACTAAAAGAGGGAGCGGGTCAATTGATTCAAATTGGTCAGAAGCTACCCAATATCTTTGAAGCATTTCTAAATTAGTTTTATTCAAATACCAAGTAAATACGTAACAAATAAGCTTTGCATTTGTTAACTATTACTGTCTATATTTAGAACATTGACAAAAAGTGTTTGCACCTGACCAGACCATACTAAAATCGACCCATTTTTTTAAACCTGATTCCAGTTTGGGGCTGTTGCCCAACCTTTTGGATTGGTTGCAAGATCTTAGTGATTTTTTTATTGTGCAGGATAGGGAGTAATCTGATCTTGCGGTGTACATGGACATACAACAAGTTGGCCTGCTCGTCTTTCCCATAATCGCCTCACAATTTCTGGAATTACCACATTAGGGATTTTCTACAGATTCCAATGGGTGTTTTCCCATGTAGAAACGAGTGGAACAAAATGAACTCTAAACAGAATATTCAGATGGGGGAGATTCTGGCAAAGAAGAAAAACTAAACTGAACAATCACAATGTTGACAAACATTAAGAGACTAACATTCGATTTCTTGTTTCCTATTTTACACTATTTGGCAAAACTTTCTTTTGTACTTTTTCATTTTGGTTTGGGTATCCTGGAGACCGATTTTTTCTTACAGCTACTTCTATTCTTTTTTTTTTTGCCCGAAGTATATATTCTTTGATTTTCTATATACAAGATATTACAAATGACAATATCTAGTTACATACAAATGGTTTTGCCAACTGAGGTCCACCAGAATTATCGTACTAAGTTTGTAGTGTGTACTATCTATTAAGTTATTATACAAGTAATTGCATCTCCCATTTGAGTTTTCCAAGGAATATTGCCTTGTTGTAGCTTTTCCTCCCCTTGTGCTATTGATACATTTAAAGGCAGAAACAGCCCAAGAGGCAGTTTTCTCTTGATTTGTCTGAACAGAAATTAGAAGTTTGTGGCTTTTCTTTGTTTGTTCTTATATATTCAGTTAGTAGAAAAGATGCTATCTAGAGACTAAGAAGTTTCAATTTATGCTTCTAGGAAATATGTTAGAAGTGATACTTAAGTGGATTAGGAGCACGAGCATAACGCAATTTAGAAAACGAATTTCCAAGGGTTTTCAAGCATCAAAAGGATAAACTAAGATGTTTTCACATTAAGCTTCTAAGCCCTCCCGCTTATGTTAAGAATATGATTTGTAGGGGTGGCAATTCTCGACATGACACGAAAACGAGCCTAGAGCAGCACAAAAATAAACTGTCTAGGATGAGTAAAAAACAGGTTTCGGGTCGTTTTCATGTTGATCCACCAAAACCCGTTTATTAGATAGTTGTGTCCGGGTTGGGGTGAGTTAAACAGGTTGCCCCGCTAACCTATTTACTAAATCATTTTAACATCAAAAATGAAACTTGTGTGACTAAATAGGTTATAATGGAACGACGTGCCAACCCATCTAACTAGTTTAACCCGCTAAACCACTGGGTCGTGTACAGGTTAAGGTTGCCACTACTGAAATAGGTCATGGTCGGGCTGAAAGCTGTCTGACCAGCCAACCTGCTAACCCAAACCCAACCCGAATTGCCACCGTTTTGGTTTGTTTGTGCTCCATGCTTCTAATTCACTAGAGTAAATCATAATAAGCCGATTCCTAAATAGCGGCAAGGGTGGCAGAGGAGAAAAGCTTAGATTGTAAACAACATTGAAAACTGGAAGTACCCTAAACTAACTAGAGAGCTGGTGATCTAGGGAGGCGAGACGAATGTGAGTGTCAGGGAAATGAAGAACAGGGCATGCCTGTCAATATTTGATATCTAAACGTCAAGTTAACAAAAACTCACTTTAAGACATGAATAATGAAACCTTGCTAAAACGTAAATGATACAAGACTCTGGCAGTCTGACCCATTTCATGCAAGGAGAAGCTGTACTTGATGAAATACATCTTGTGATTATATAGAAAGCATAGAAGCCAAATATTTCTTTTCCCAATCCTCAAATAGTTTTTTCTTTCTTTGAATACCCTTTTCCTTTTTCTCCATTCTGAGAATAGCCTTTTCCTTTTTCTTCTCTATATTCTCCTCAACGCTGAGGTTTGTGGTCATGTAGAAAGCATACAACCCCTTCAAACAGAGAAGAGCACTTTCCTTATCTGAAGAGGTGGATCTCATGTGCTCAACGAAGAAGCCCATTTCGCGAGCAGCTATGTCCTTATCCAGAGAACTGTGGGTTGAGGGCATGTGGTGGTAATCAAGCAGCTTGGTAATTTTGAGAACAAACATTTGCATTTTCTTGACCTCTAGTTCTTTTTTCTTGGCCTCTAGTTCCTTTTTCTTGGCCTCTTGCATTGGAAGACCCCCAGGTGCTAAGGGAGAGCTGATAGTATACAACAACAACATATGATAAGTAACAAAGAGGAGTGGCATGGAATACATAGAGATTGATAGAGTAAATATAATAAACCTTAATATCTGTTGACCGAGGGAGGTTCTTGATCCGGATGGAGCATAAAGATAGTGACTGTTGCCATTATTATCCGCAGCAACAACAAATGCTTCTAGCAATTCCTTCTTTGTTTTCGGCAAATACTGTATGCCAAAGTTGACAACATCAAGAGCCACATTGAAGCTTGTAAGTTGCATTGCAGAGGATTTCAATTGGTCAGAATCCATGCATAGTCGACTGAAACACACAAGACATAAATTAACATATATAGTGATTAAAAAAACTAAAAATCTGGTAGATAGACAAGTGTAGAGCCATGCCCTCCAGAAAACACAAGAAGCCTTCTTTTTGGAAGCTCGGTAGAGCGAAAAAAGCCCAAAGCGTGCCCCACAGGTATCCACGGCTGACCGAAGTACACTAAAACTGAGGATAAAATAGACACGTTAATGAGCTTGATGATTTAATAATTCAAATATCGATCATACAAACAAAGAGTAGGTTACATTTCAATGCAGAACGGATTTGGTCAAGATCACGAGTAGGTTCAACAAGACTTGAATCTGGTATCAAACCCATTGGCAGTAAGGCCACCTTATTATGTGGATGAGCCTGCAAAAGAAACAAACAATATGAATGAATGAATGAATGAATGAATGTAAACAAATAAAAAGTTGGGACAGCAGCATACTTTGATTTTTTCTTCACAATATAATGCAATAGCTTTAGCTTGAGCTTTATATACACCGCCATGGCGGCTGTTCAGCACTGTGACCTGCATATTACAGATCGAACAAAATTTGTTTATTTTTAATTTTAATTTTTTTAAGCCATTAAAAACACCCCCAAAACAAACAGGGTGATTGAAGAAAGAGGGACCCAAACAACAAAATAACAAAATGAAACACCCCCACGAGGGCAATTAACACAACACAATACTAGAAAGATGAACGTACCTCGGGCTCCATCGATTGCTTGTCAACCAGAATCGATTGTTCGTCAATCGGTTACTTTTGATATATCGATGATACGGCAACACTAATTAGGGTTTCCTTTACGATTTTATGTAGCATAAATTGATAGTCACAGAGTTAAAACCATCGAACTGATTACCTGTCGCGAAAATTAGAAGTCGGCAGCAAATTTTTTTTTTTTTTTTGAACAATAACTTTCATTAAATCCGGCTAGCACTCAAACCGAGAACCGCCAAAGACTAAATACACATATACAATTGATAAATAGCCCAATCCTTCCATACAATCGTCCTAAATTTGGACCTATTTTTCAACCAAAGAAAAAACCTTGATTTAATCTCGGCCACCACATCAATAACCTTTGTAGACTTGTCGTGAAAGACTTTCGCATTCCTTGTGTTCCATAGAACCCAAGTTGTGGTCATGATAATACCTCTAATAATCTTTTTCCTCCACTTTCCGCCATGAACATTCTTATAAAGCATCAATAAATCATCATAGTAATAGGCATAAAACGGCTCCAACTTACACCATTTGCAAATGAGACTCCAAATGCCATAAGCGAAACCGCAATCCACCAACAAATGCTTTACATCTTCATCCGCCGTCTCGCACAAAGGGCACTTTATATCTTCGATCTGAATTCGCCTTCTAACCAGCGCAACCCGTGTTGGAAGTCTATCCCGCTCCGCCCTCCAAGTAATCAAGTTAACCTTTATTGGCACCCAACTTTCCCATTTCATATGTGAATTATGACCTGCAGTGTTATCCTTTTTTAACAATGTTTTACATTCTGCAACAGGTAAATGAATTAGAAGACCCCTCGGTCCAAACCCATTTGTCCCTGTAACCACCGAAAGAAAAATTTCCCAGCAGCCTCTCCATGTCCTGCATTTCATAAAGCTCCTCCACTGTTCTCGGCCACCTGTGCCAATTACCTTTAAATTTCCAACCATTTGTATCTTGCTCTATTCTCTCCATGACCCTACACTTTTTATTTTTTTCCAGCCTATATAGACAAGGCCATCGACAATTTAACAAAATATCCCCAATCCAGTAATCGGACCAGAAACGAATGGTATTACCTTCTCCCACTACTCCCCGAATCAATTGGTGAATGGACTTACCTTGTAACCTTGTTGTCTCCAGCCAAGTTACTATAGATTTCCAACACCCAGGAATAGATTTCTTGATTGGTAGAAACCACCAACTTCCTCTCCCACCATGAACTGACTCGATGACAAACCTCCATATAGAGCCCACCTCAACGGTAAATCTCCAAGCCCATTTAGTGAGTAACGCCAAATTGGCATCGGCCAATCTCGATATTCCCAACCCCCCTTCTTTCTTGGGTTTAGTTACCACCTCCCAAGCCACCCAATGAACTTTTTTAAACTCTTCAGTACCGGACCACAAAAAGTTTCGCATCAATTTCCCCATATGATCCAACACCTTCACGGGCGCCTTATAAAGGGATAGATAATAAATAGGAAGGCTCGACAATACCGACTTAATAAGAGTTAATCTCCCTCCCATTGACAATGATTTAGCCTTCCAAGACGACAACCTATTTTGAATCGTCTCAGTAACCGGACTCCAATAACAAGCTCGATTCATATTAGCACCCACTTTAATCCCCAAATACTCAAAAGGGAGTGTTCCCACTCTACACCCCATAACCGCCGCCATGTTCTCCACTTCACTACTATTTAAGCCAATACCATACGAATACGATTTCTGAATGTTTATTTTAAGCTCGGAGCATAAATGAAAGATCCGCAACACCCTTGCTACCTTTTCCATATTTTCCTTGGACCACTCCCCAACTATCAACGCATCATCAGCATACAAAAGGTGGGAAATGGTTCTAGAATTATTATCAAAACTAATCCCCTTTATCTCACCCAAATCCACTGCTTTCTCAAGAAGGCAATGAAGGACCTCCATCACCACCAAAAAAAGAAAAGGAGATAGTGGGTCTCCTTGTCGAACCCCTTTTTGACATTGGAATTCAAAAGTGGGAGACCCATTCACCAGAACCGCGGATCGAGCCGACTCTAAAATCCCTTTAACCCAAATACACCATCGACTAGGAAAGCCCATTTGAGCTAAAGTAGATAATAAAAAACCCCAATTTACATTGTCATAGGCTTTCTCAAAGTCAAGCTTTAACATGAACGCCTGTTTACCTTTTTTCTTTATCCAACCAATCATCTCATTAATCATTAGAGGTCCATCCAAGATGAACCTACCTTGAAGGAACGCCGACTGAGTATCCGAAATTACCGTGTCCAAAACCTTTGTAATGCGACGAGCTAAAACCTTGGATATAACTTTACTAATAATCCCTACTAGATTAATGGGTCTATAATCTTTCAAACCCACTAGCGTATTAGACTTCGGGATTAAAGTAATAAAAGATGAGCTACAACCTCTACTGATAACACCATCCTCGTGAAACCGGGTAAGGCGGTTGGGGAATATTTGTGTGTCGAAGGTTGTGGAAGATGGGAGATTATCTCTTTCATAAACGGGCTAAGATACCGGGTCTGCCTTACATAGGGGTGGGCATAAAAAATCAAAATCCCGATCCCATCCCGGACCCGTACCAAAATTACCCGGGATGGGACGGGATCCAAAATTAAAAATACTAGGCCCGTCCGGTCCCGTTGTAATATCCGGATTTATTACTGTGTATTTTACCTGTATTCGAACCCTGTATTATTCGGAATTGTAATCTTGATGATTGGAGTATGATATTTCTTGCATTGGCATCCTTGTACTTGAGTATTGCAACATACAAATTTTCTCATGCAAACTCGTGATAGCGCACGCTAAGAATGTAGCTTAACGCGCGCTATCGAGCTACTTCTAGTGCACGCTAGTTATGTAGGAGTTGCGTGAGCTAAGCACTCAATTATTGAGCGGGACGGCTAGCACATGCGCCAGCTGGGACATGGGTCCGGATAAGATTCCCGCGGACGAACCTGGACAGTTTTGAAGTCAACTCTTATTAGCGCGCGCTAAGAAATGCTTAGTAGCGTGCGCTAATTAGCTAAAGTGCAAAATATTATAAATGAGACAACAACCCGTTTTGGCTTACATTTCATTCGTCCATTCTTCATTCTTGAGAGGCCAGAGAGCTATAATAATCCTTCTACACACTTAGAACACATCTTATTGATCCTTGTATATTGGTTATCACTTGTGAGTGATCATTGAAGTGGAATAGCACCTTGGAGTGGCATACAACCAACCGGAGTCGGATTCTACCTTACGGTTCAGTGATTTTCGTCATATTAAGGTATGTTCAACCTATCTCCAGACTTAGAGTTGGATTCTAAAGAATTAGATGATCATGTTAACAAGATATTGATTTTCACTAGTGAATTATTCAACATGCATCATGTTTGGAATATAGAGATGGTTATGCCTCAAGTACCTTGATTATGAACACCATGATTCGAATCTTATTACAATGAACAAGTAGAGGAATCTTCTATCATTGGTAATCCAAATGTAGTAGATGACTTCATAGCAATCATGGACTTGACTTTAACATCATTATTGTTAGATGAATCTAAAGGATTGATCATGGAAGGATTTATCTAGTATAGATGGAATGTTAAACACTTACAGTATGATAATTTTGATTGATATTAAGGTCTCGATATCAACCGTTAAGCCTTTCGAATTTATCGTATGAAGATTGTATTCGAAATGGAAGATGGTTTCATAATAGTATACATATCCTTGAACCCGAAGTTGTTGTTATCCGTTAGATCACTCATAGCCGTATGAACATGATATTCATGGAAGTAACATGAACTAACACTGAGGATTTCATTTGGTATAATCATGTTGAGGTCCGTCTACTGCCCAGCAGTAAACTGCCATGCAGAGTTAGCGCACGCTAAGCTATGTAGATTAACGTGCGCTATCGAGCACGAGTTAGCATACGCTACGTTTGGTACGTAACATACGCTAGGCCACCAGACGAGCCAGACGACTGATCAGTGAAGTACTGACCATGCATAGTGAGCGTATGCTAGGCTTTGTTGTTTATGTGCGCTATCGAGCAGACTTAACGCACGCTACACAGAGTACTTAGCGTGCACTAAGCAGTTCAGGCAGATTACATTTTATGAACTTTTGACCGTAAATCGAATTGTTAGACATTCGTACGATGTGAGATAAATCCTATATTATTTATTTTGTTAAGGTTTGAGCTTGATACGTGATTGATTGAGGTGGGACGACCTTCGAGTGTTCGTTTCCGTGGAAGTATTGTTCTTATCTTCAAATCGAGGCAAGTACCTTATTTGTTTTATGTATTGATGTTATACATATTGTCGTGCATGTATGTCGTTGTTGTATGTCCACCTCGTGTTGGTCCGACGGGATCATCGGGGGATCTATGCTAGCGTGCGCTGGATCATCGGACGGGTTTTTCCACCACGGGTTGGTCTAACGGGATCATTGTGGGTTCTAGGCAGTAAACGCTGGATCGACGGAATTACCATGTGTATGTTATGATATCATGTTGTGATTATCAGTTGTGTATGTTATGTTTGAGTTTCTCGCAGGAGAAGACTCGTTTGACATTTTATCATTTACGTTATTATTATTATTCTGCGTGTGACGTTGAATAATATGTTGTGGTACTTGTACTAGCATCGTTGTGCTAACCCCTTCGGGGGTGAACATTTTGTTTATGTTCAGGATCCAAGAGAGCGGGAAAACAACTACTGGAGCTGCATGACGACGAGGGTGCAAAGTGATGTTCCGGCCGGTTTTATTTGTCTGTTGTTTATTGGTTATTTCAATAAGTACTCGAGTACGAAGTCATTTATGATGAATTTGAATTTGGTGATGTATTATTAAGTCCCTGTTGAACAAATTGTACTTTCAGTATTTGGTCAGAACTGTTGTATCTTAATTCCGATATTTCTATTCGTTAGTATTTCTTAATGTCTGTTCAATTCTTCAGCCTTGTAAATCCTTATGTAAAGGATTTACGGCGCTGTAATATTCCTGAATATATCGGGGGTGTTACAGAATATGGTATCGGAGCTAAGATTATGGATATCTTGGCCGTTGGGTTAAAATAGGGATCATTTATGTCTTTTGAGGAAACCGGCCGTGAATGACATCACTGCACTGCCTACGTCTTCATGCGAACGGTGGTTGTAAGTTCCTAAACTCTACCTCATTCTTTACATGTTGTGTCTCTTTATACTCGAATATTAGAACGATGTTGTTTCCTGTATATTGAGTATTTATGCTTACAGTATGTTGAGAGGCGGACGTGGACGTGGTCGCGGTCGTGGACGCGGACGAAGAAATGCTGAAAGGGAAGCGTCGCCTTCTAATCAGGCTTGTCATAGCTCAGGCGAGCCGCAACAATCAATTAATAACGAACCGGAACCTGCTGTACCAGAGATCCTTCGTCAAGTGGTGAACCAGATGACTCAGTTCGCCCAAGTCGTGGACCGAATGCAAGTGGCGGTGGGACTACAGCAGGGAGAGAGACAGTAAGGGATCCCAGACATGGGAAATCAAGGTGATCGGTGGCTGCAAGAGGTGGCGAAGATGCAACCACCTAAATTCGACGGTATTTCTGAGACTCCCACCTGGGACCATTGGTTGAAGGAACTGGAGAAAATATTTGCCGGGATTAACTGCCCAGACGACTGGAGAGCCTCTATCGCTCAATACTTTCTGATAGGGGAAGCGTCCGAATGGTGGGAAGCCATCCGACATGTAGACCATGATGCTGATTGGACAGAGTTTAGATTGATGATGAAAGCTCAGTATTGCCCTCGTCCTGCGAGGGAAGCCAAAGTTCGGGAGTTTTTCTCCGCTCAGCCTTCAGATGTGCGGTATCGAGCAATTAAAACGTTTAACCAACAGCTGGCATTTGTTCGACATCTGGTCAGAACAGATGCAGAAATGATGATCCATTTCGATATGAGGATGAAACCAGAAATCCAGAGGTACATGTCCGGATTTGAATGTACCACACTCCGTCAATACCAGGATAAGGCGTTGGCGTATGAGATCAAGGAAGCAGCTATGGAGAAATTTTTGGAATCCAAGAAACAGAAAGTCTCTGGTACTTTTACAGAGCACAAGAACAGCGGGCCCCGTAAGGCCTAGTCATCCTTTCACTCTTTCAAGAAACCTCCGCACCCAGTTAAGAGCGGAAAGAACTTCAGAGCGACATCAACTATTACTGGTGTTACCAGGAAATGCTTTAACTGCCCCCAGACGGGACACTATCGACGGAATTGCACCCTACCTGCCGTGACTTGTTTTGATTGTGGATGAGAGGGACATCGGGCAGTGTTTTGTGAAGAGGCTGCAAAGTCTTTTAGAGCCCGTACACCACAGCCAGTCCAGAAGGAAGCCAGTATCCAACAGATGCAGCAAAGTGTTCAGATGCCTCAGAATTTTGGCCGCGGACGAGGCAGAGGACAATGGGACCGAAAGGGGACATCGAGTGCCGGATCTGCTCCCCCACATTTGTACGAGATGAGGAAAACAGACGATCAGGATGCTGCTGTCGCATCAGGTACTATCCAGATCCTTTCCCAGCCAGTTAGCGTTTTATTCGATACAGGAGCTACACATTCTTTCATATCTTTGTCTTGTGTAAATCGTTTGAATATTTCCGGTTTTCATACTTGTGAACCTTATGTTGTTGGTTTACCGAGTGGAGAGAGGATTGTCGGGAACTTAGAAACTAGAAATTTCCCGGTATCATTTGGAGGCAGAGAGTGGCTCTCAAATTTGATTGTAATAGAAATGCAAGGAGACGACCTGATACTCGGAGACGATTGGCTTAATCGATATGGAGCAATTGTAAACTACTGAAGGAGGAATATCTCGCTGATCGCTGACGATGGTTCCCAAATATTGTTCGAGGGGTGGAAACCGGGAAGCTCAGGAAAATTGATCAAGGCAATGAAAGCTGTCAAATTGTTGAAACACGGCTGTAGTGGATATTGGTGTTATGCAATGAAGAAAGAAGACGAAATTACGGAACATTCATCCATTCCTGTTGTGAATGAATTTCCAGATGTATTTCCTGACGAGTTACCTGGACTACCTCCACGAAGAGATGTAGAATTTACCATTGAGCTGGAACCCCGAGCTATACCAATTTCTAAGGCGCCGTATCGTATGGCACCTACTGAGATGTATGAACTGAAAAAGCAGCTGGAGGAGTTACTGGACAAAGGCTATATTCAGTCAAGCGTTTCGCCCTGGGGAGCGCCAGTTCTTTTTGTCCGAAAGAAGGATGGATCGCTTCGACTGTGTATTGACTATCGAGAGCTGAACAAAATGACGATTAAGAACAAGTATCCGTTGCCACGGATTGATGATCTGTTTGACCAGTTGCAAGGGGCAACAGTATTTTCTAAAATCGATCTGAGATCAGGGTATCATCAGCTGAGGATTAAGGAATCCGATGTTCCGAAATCAGCGTTCAGAACTCGCTACGGACATTATGAGTTTGTAGTGATGCCGTTTGGTCTCACTAACGCACCTGCTGTATTTATGCAATTGATGAACCGAGTGTTCATCGAATTTTTGGATAAATTTGTGGTCGTGTTCATTGATGACATTCTAGTATATTCTAAGAGCCCGGAAGAACATGCACAGCATTTGCGGATTGTATTGGAACTTTTGAGAAGCGAGCAATTGTACGCCAAACTTTCTAAGTGTGAATTCTGGCTAAAGGAAGTAATGTTCCTCGACCATGTGGTGTCAGCTAAAGGAGTCCGAGTAGATCCTCAGAAGATCGAAGCAATTATGGATTGGAAGCCTCCAAAGAACGTGAAACAAGTCCGACGTTTCTTAGGACTTGCTGGGTATTATCGTCGGTTCGTGGAAGGGTTTTCCAAAATCTCCCGCCCACTTACTCGACTCCTGTAGAAAACTCAAAAGTTTGAGTGGAACGAGTCGTGTCAGACTAGTTTTGATGAATTAAAGAAGAGATTGACGATGGCACCAATTCTATCACTTCCACAGAGGACTGGAGGATTCATAGTTTACAGTGATGCTTTGAACCAAGGACTCGGATGTGTATTGATGCAGAATGACAAGGTGATCGCTTATGCTTCATGACAGCTGAAACCTTATGAAGTGAATTAACACATGATTTGGAGCTAGCAGCAGTAGTTTTTGCTCTGAAGATCTGGAGGCATTATCTGTACGGGACTCACTGTCAGATCTTTATGGATCACAAGAGTCTCAAATACATATTCAGTCAGAAAGAGTTGAACATGCGGCAAAGAAGATGGTTAGAGCTGATCAAGGACTATGACTTGGAGATTTTGTATCATCCAGGCAAAGCAAATGTAGTGGCCGATGCACTCAGCCGCAAACCTGTTTCTATTCAGATGCTGGAGACGCTGACCTCCCAACTTAGCCTTCAACGAGAGATGATTCGAGAAGGAATTGAAGTGTGGTTACAAAGAGTCTAAGGACAACTGTGCGTGATGGAAATAACTTCATCATTAACCGAAGAAATCAAATCTACATAGGCAGATGATCCTCTGATGATTCGGTTACGTGATAAAGTGATCAAGGGAAAGGCCCCCGAATTCATAATTCATGATGATGGAGTTTTGAGATTTCAGAACCGACTCTGCGTTCCCGATGTCGATGTTCTGAAATAGACAATTATGACGGAAGCTCACAGTTCGCCCTATTTTATCCACCAGGCACCAGTAAGATGTATAAGGACTTGAAGCAGAATTTCTGGTGGGGCAACATGAAGAAAGATGTAACGGTCTATGTTTTGAAATGCTTGACTTGTCAGCAGGTTAAGATCGAGCATCAACGGCCTGCCAGAATGTTGAAGCCACTCCCGATTCCTGAATGGAAGTGGGTGGACATATCGATGAACTTTATCACTAGTATGCCGAGAACCAAGACAAGAATGAACATGATTTGGGTGATAGTTGATCGTTTAACCAAATCAGCTCATTTTCTAAGCATTAAGGACACGTGGGGACCAGAGAGGTTGGCACGAGTATTTATATCAGAGATAGTTCGATTGCATGGTACGCCGAAGACCATTATTTCTGATCGAGACGGCCGTTTTGTGTCTCATTTTTGGAAAGCAGTTCATAAGGCCTTGGGGACCGAATTGAACTTCAGTACAGCTTATCACCCGCAGACTGACGGACAATTAGAGAGGACCATTCAAACGGTGGAAGATATGCTGAGGGCCTGTGCCTTAGATTGGTCAACTAATTGGGAAGTTCATCTACCGTTGATTGAATTTACCTACAACAATAGTTGGCATGCTTCCATTAAGATGGAACCGTTTGAGGCATTATACGGGAGGAGATGTAGATCGCCCCTATGTTGGGACGATTCGTCAGACTTGATTGGAACAGAACCAGAGTTGATCGTGCAGACTCGAGAGAAGATAGCCTTGATTCGTGAAAGGCTGTTGACCACCCAGAGTCGCCAGAAATCTTACGCAGACGTACGCCGTCGCCCTTTAGAGTTCAGTACGGGAGACCACATACTTTTAAAAGTTTCTCCTACTCGAGGAAGTTTTAGTTTTGGAAGGAGGGGAAAGCTGAGTCCGAGAAATATCGGACCATTTGAGATCCTTGAGAGAGTTGGGGAGTTGGCATACAGATTGGCATTGCCGCCGTCATTATGCCATGTTCATAACGTGTTCCACGTATCCCAGTTACGGAGATATATACCAGATCCCAGTCATATCATTGATTTCGGCGAGATCGAAGTCGCGCAGGATGGGACGTTTGAAGAAAGACCGGTCAAGATACTCGAGAGTCGAGTTAAGTAGTTAAGGAACAAACCAATCGTTTTGGTCAAAGTTCAATGGTCACGTCAAGGAATGGAAGAAGCCACATGGGAAACGGAAGATGACATGAAGTCTAGATATCCCAAGTTATTTTCGTCTTGAGTTTCGGGACGAAACTCCTTTTTAGTAGGAGAGTATGTAATATCCAGATTTATTACTGTGTATTTTACCTGTATTCGAACCCTGTATTATTCGGAATTGTAATCTTGATGATTGGAGTATGATATTTCTTGCATTGGCATCCTTGTACTTGAGTATTGCAACATACAAATTTTCTTATGCAAACTCGTGATAGCGCACGCTAAGAATGTAGCTTAACGCGCGCTATCGAGCTACTACTAGCGCACGCTAGTTATGTAGGAGTTGCGTGCGCTAAGCACTCAATTATTGAGCAGGAGGGCTAGCACATGCGCCAGCCGGGACATGGGTTCGGATAAGATTCCCGCGGACGAACCTGGACAGTTTTGAAGTCAACTCTTATTAGCGCGCGCTAAGGAATGCTTAGTAGCGTGCGCTAATTAGCTAAAGTGCAGAATATTATAAATGAGACAACAACCCGTTTTGGCTTACATTTCATTTGTCCATTCTTCATTCTTGAGAGGCCAGAGAGCTATAATAATCCTTCTACACACTTAGAACACATCTTATTGATCCTTGTATATTGGTTATCACTTGTGAGTGATCATTGAAGTGGAATAGCACCTTGGAGTGGCATACAACCAACCGGAGTCGGATTCTACCTTACGGTTTAGTGATTTTCGTCATAGTAAGGTATGTTCAACCTATCTCCAGACTTAGAGTTGGATTCTAAAGAATTAGATGATCATGTTAACAAGATATTGATTTTCACTAGTGAATTATTCAACATGCATCATGTTTGGAATATAGAGATGGTTATGCCTCAAGTACCTTGATTATGAACACCATGATTTGAATCTTATTACAATGAACAAGTAGAGGAAGCTTCTATGATTGGTAATCCAAATCTAGTAGATGACTTCATAGCAATCATGGACTTGACTTTAACATCATTATTGTTAGATGAATTTAAAGGATTGATCATGGAAGGATTTATCTAGTATAGATGGAATGTTAAACACTTACAGTATGATAATTTTGATTGATATTAAGGTGTCGATATCAACCGTTAAGCCTTTCGAATTTGTCGTATGAAGATTGTAGTCGAAATGGAAGATGGTTTCATAATAGTATACATATCCTTGAACCCGAAGTTGTTGTTATCCGTTAGATCATTCATAGCCATATGAACATGATATTCATGGAAGTAACATGAACTAACACTGAGGATTTCATTTGGTATAATCATGTTGAGGTCCGTCTACTGCCCAGCAGTAAACTGCCATGCAGAGTTAGCACACGCTAAGCTATGTAGATTAACGTGCGCTATCGAGCACGAGTTAGCGTACGCTACGTTTGGTATGCTTGTCGCTAGGCCACAAGATGAGCGATCGGCCCGATCGGTAAATGCGACTATGCATAGTTAGCGTACGCTAGGCTTTGTCGTTTACGTGCGCTATCAAGCAGACTTAACGCACGCTACACAGAGTACTTAGCGTGCGCTAAGCAGTTCAGGCAGATTACATTTTATGAACTTTTGACCGTAAATCGAATTGTTAGACATTCGTACGATGTGAGATAAATCCTATATTATTTCTTTTGTTAAGGTTTGAGCTTGATACATGATTGATTGAGGGGGGACGACCTTCGAGTGTTCGTTTTCGTGGAAGTATTGTTCTTATCTTCAAATCGAGGCAAGTACCTTATTTGTTTTATGTATTGATGTTATACATATTTTCGTGCATGTATGTCGTTGTTGTATGTCCACCTCGTGTTGGTCCGACGGGATCATCGGGGGATCTATGCTAGCGTCATGTTGGATCATCGAGCAGGTTTTCCACCACGGGTTGGTCAGCGGGATCATCGTGGGTTCTAGGCGATGAAGCATTTGGATCGACGGAATTACCATGTGTATGTTATGATATCATGTTGTGATTATCAGTTGTGTATGTTATGTTTGAGTTTCTCGCAGGAAAAGACTCGTTTGACATTTTATCATTTACGTTATTATTATTATTCTGCGTGTGACGTTGAATAATATGTTGTGGTACTTGTACTAGCATCGTTGTGCTGACCCCTTCGGGGGTGAAAATTTTGTTTATGTTCAGGATCCAGGAGAGCGGTAAAACAACCACTGGAGCTGCATGACAACGAGGGTGCATAGTGATGTTCCAGCCGGGTTTATTTGTCTGTTGTTTATTGGTTATTTCAATAAGTACTCGAGTACGAAGTCATTTATGATGAATTTGAATTTGGTGATGTATTATTAAGTCCCTTTTGAACAAATTGTACTTTCAGTATTTGGTCAGAACTGTTGTATCTTAATTCCGATATTTCTATTCGTTAGTATTTCTTAATGTCTGTTCAATTCTTCAGCCTTGTAAATCCTTATGTAAAGGATTTACGGCGCTGTAATATTTCTGAATATATCGGGGGTGTTACAGAATATGGTATCGGAGCTAAGATTATGGATATCTTGGCCGTTGGGTTAAAATAGGGGTCATTTATGTCTTTTGAGGTACCGGCCGTGAATGACATCACTGCACTGCCTACGTCTTCATGCGAATGGTGGTTGTAAGTTCCTAAACTCTACCTCGTTCTTTACATGTTGTGTGTCTTTATACTCGAATATTAGAACGATGTTGTTTCCTGTATATTGAGTATTTATACTTACAGTATGTTGAGAGGCGGACGTGGACGTGGTCGCGGTCGTGGACGCGGACGAAGAAATACTGAAAGGGAAGCGTCGCCTTCTAATCAGGCTAGTCATAGCTCAGGCGAGCCGCAACAATCTATTAATAACGAATCGGAACCTGCTGTACCAGAGATCCTTCGTCAAGTGGTGAACCAGATGACTCAGTTCGCCCAAGTCGTGGACCGAATGCAAGTGGCGGTGGGACTACAGCAGGGAGAGAGACAGCAAGGGATCCCAGACATGGGAAATCGAGGTGACCGGTGGCTGCAAGAGGTGGCGAAGATGCAACCACCCAAATTCGACGGTATTTCTGAGACTCCCACCTGGGACCATTGGTTGAAGGAACTGGAGAAAATCTTTGCCGGGATTAACTGCCCAGATGACTGGAGAGCCTCTATCGCTCAATACTTTCTGATAGGGGAAGCGTCCGAATGGTGGGAAGCCATCCGGCCTGTAGACCATGATGCTGATTGGACAGAGTTTAGATTGATGATGGAAGCTCAGTATTGCCCTCGTCCTGTGAGGGAAGCCAAAGTTCGGGAGTTTTTCTCCGCTCGGCCTTGAATGTGCGGTATCGTGCAATTAAAGCGTTTAACGGGTGGCATTTGTTCGACATCTGGTCAGAACAGATGCAGAAATGATGATCCATTTCGATATGAGGATGGAACCAAAAATCCAGAGGTACATGTCCGGATTTGAATGTACCACACTCCGTCAATACCAGGATAAGGCGTTGGCGTATGAGATCAAGGAAGCAGCTATGGAGAAATTTTCGGAATCCAAGAAATAGAAAGTCTCTGGTACTTTTACAGAGCACAAGAACAGCGGGCCCCGTAAGGCCCAGTCATCCTTTCACTCTTTCAAGAAACCTCCGCACCCAGTTAGGAGCGGAAAGAACTTCAGAGCGACATCAACTATTACTGATGTTGCCAGGAAATGCTTTAACTGCGCCCAGACGGGACACTATCGACGGAATTGCCCCCTACCTGCCGTGACTTGTTTTGATTGTGGATGAGATGGACATTGGGTAGTGTTTTGTGAAGAGGCTGCAAAGTCTTTTAGAGCCCGTACACCACAGCCAGTCCAGAAGGAAGCCAGTATCCAACAGACGCATCAAAGTGTTCAGATGCCTCAGAATTTCGGCCGCGGACGAGGTAGAGGACAATGGGACCGAAAGGGGACATCGAGTGCCGGATCTGCTCCCCCACGTTTGTACGAGATGAGGAGAACAGACGATCGGAGATCTTCTTTGTCGCATCAGTCTTGTCCAGATCCTTTCCCAGCCAGTTAGTGTTTTATTCGATACAGGAGCTACACATTCTTTCATATCTTTGTCTTGTGTAAATCGTTTGAATATTTCCGGTTTTCATACTTGTGAACCTTATGTTGTTGGTTTACCGAGTGGAGAGAGGATTGTCGGGAACTTAGAAACTAGAAATTTCCCGGTATCATTTGGAGGCAGAGAGTGGCTCTCAAATTTGATTGTAATAGAAATGCAGAGGCGACACGATACTCGAGAGACGATTGGCTTAATCGATATGGAGCAATTGTAAACTACCGAAGGAGGAATATCTCGCTGATTGCTGACGATGGTTCCGAAATATTGTTCGAGGGGTGGAAACCGGGAAGCTCAGGGAAATTGATCAAGGCAATAAAGCTGTCAAATTGTTGAAACAGGGTTGTACTGGATATTGGTGTTATGCAATGAAGAAAGAAGATGAAATTACGGAACTTTCATCCATTCTGTTGTGAATGAATTTCCGGATGTATTTCTGACGAGTTACGGACTACCTCCACGAAGAGATGTAGAATTTACCATTAGTGGAACCGAAGCTATACCAATTTCTAAGGCGCCGTATCGTATGGCACCTCTTGAGATGTATGGCTGAAAGCAGTGGAGGAGTTCTTGGACAAAGGCTATATTGACAGCGTTTCATACAGGAGCGCCGATTCTTTTGTCCGAAAGAAGGATGGATCAATCGACTGTGTATTGACTATCGAGAGCTGAACAAAATGACGATTAAGAACAAGTATCCATTGCCACGGATTGATGATCTGTTTGGCCAGTTGCAAGGGGCAACAGTATTTTCTAAAATCGATCTGAGATCAGGGTATCATCAGCTGAGGATTAAGGAATCTGATGTTCCGAAATCAGCGTTCAGAACTCGCTACGAACATTATGAGTTTGTAGTGATGCCGTTTGGTCTCACTAACGCACCTGCTGTATTTATGCAACTGATGAACCGAGTGTTCATCGAATTTTTGGATAAATTTGTGGTCGTGTTCATTGATGACATTCTGGTATATTATAAGAGCCCGGAAGAACATGCGCAGCATTTGCGGATTGTATTGGAACTTTTGAGAAGCAAGCAATTGTACGCCAAACTTTCTAAGTGTGAATTCTGGCTAAAGGAAGTAATGTTCCTCGGCCATGTGGTGTCAGCTAAAGGAGTCCGAGTAGATCCTCAGAAGATCGAAGCAATTATGGATTGGAAGCCTCCAAAGAACGTGAAAGAAGTCCGAAGTTTCTTAGGACTTGCTGGGTATTATCGTCGGTTCGTGGAAGGGTTTTCCAAAATCTCCCGCCCACTTACTCGACTCCTGTAGAAAACTCAAAAGTTTGAGTGGAACGAGTCGTGTCAGACTAGTTTTGATGAATTAAAGAAGAGATTGACGATGGCACCAATTCTATCACTTCCACAAAGGACTGGAGGATTCATTGTTTACAGTGATGCTTTGAACCAAGGACTCAGATGCGTATTGTTGCAGAATGACAAGGTGATCGCTTATGCTTCACGACAGCTGAAACCTTATGAAGTGAATTACCCAACACATGATTTGGAGCTAGCAGCAGAAGTTTTTGCTTTGAAGATCTGGAGGCATTATCTGTACGGAACTCACTGTCAGATCTTTACGGATCACAAGAGTCTCAAATACATATTCAGTCAGAAAGAGTTGAACATGCGGCAAAGAAAATGGTTAGAGCTGATCAAAGACTATGACTTGGAGATTTTGTATCATCCAGGCAAAGCAAATGTAGTGGCCGATGCACTCAACCGCAAACCTATTTCTATTCAGATGCTGGAGACGCTGACCTCCCAACTTAGCCTTCAACGAGAGATGATTCGAGAAGGAATTGAAGTGTGGTTACAAAGAGTCCAAGGACAACTGTGCGTGATGGAAATAACTTCATCATTAACCGAAGAAATCAAATCTAGACAGGCAGATGATCCTCTGATGATTCGGTTACGTGATGAAGTGATCAAGGGAAAGGCCTCTGGATTCATAATTCATGATGATGGAGTTTTGAGATTTCAGAACCGACTCTGCGTTCCCGATGTCGATGTTCTGAAACAGACAATTATGAAGGAAGCTCACAGTTCGCCCTATTCTATCCACCAGGCACCAGTAAGATGTATAAGGACTTGAAGCAGAATTTCTGGTGGGGCAACATGAAGAAAGATGTAACGGACTATGTTTCGAAATGCTTGACTTGTCATTAGGTTAAGATCGAGCATCAACGGCCTGCCGGAATGTTGAAGCCACTCCCGATTCCTGAATGGAAATGGGAGGACATATCGATGGACTTTATCACTAGTATGCCGAGAACCAAGACAGGAATGAACATGATTTGGGTGATAGTTGATCGTTTAACCAAATCAGCTCATTTTCTAAGCATTAAGGACACGTGGGGACCAGAGAGGTTGGCAGGAGTATTTATATCAGAGATAGTTCGATTGCATGGTACGCCGAAGACCATTATTTCTGATCGAGACGGCCGTTTTGTGTCTTATTTTTGGAAAGCTGTTCATAAGGCCTTGGGGACCGAATTGAACTTGATCTGACTTATCACCCGCAGACTGACGGACAATCCGAGAGGACCATTCAAATGGTGGAAGATATGCTGAGGGCCTGTGCCTTAGATTGGTCAACTGATTGGGAAGTTCATCTACCTTTGATTGAATTTACCTACAACAATAGTTGGCATGCTTCCATTAAGATGACACCGTTTGAGGCATTATACGGGAGTTGATGAAGATCGCCCCTATGTTGGGACAATTCGTCAGACTTGATCGGAACAGAACCAGAGTTGATTGTGCAGACTCGAGAGAAGATAGCCTTGATTCGTGAAAGGCTGTTGACCGCCCAGAGTCGCCAGAAATCTTATGCAGACGTACGCCGTCGCCCTGTGGAGTTCAGTACGGGAGACCACATACTTTTAAAAGTTTCTCCTACTCGAGGAATTTTTAGTTTTGGAAGGAGGGGAAAGCTGAGTCCGAGAAATATCGGACCATTTGAGATCCTTGAGAGAGTTGGGGAGTTGGCATACAGATTGGCATTGCCGCCGTCATTATGCCATGTTCATAACGTGTTCCACGTATCCCAGTTACGGAGATATATACCAGATCCCAGTCATATCATTGATTTCGGCGAGATCGAAGTCGCGCAGGATGGGACGTTTGAAGAAAGACCGGTCAAGATACTCGAGAGTCGAGGTAAGCAGTTAAGGAACAAACCAATTGTTTTGGTCAAAGTTCAATGGTCACGTCACGGAATGGAAGAAGCCACATGGGAAACGGAAGATGGCATGAAGTCCAGATATCCCGAGTTATTTTTGTCTTGAGTTTCGGGACGAAACTCCTTTTTAGTAGGAGAGTATGTAATATCCGGATTTATTACTGTGTATTTTACCTGTATTCGAACCCTGTATTATTCGGAATTGTAATCTTGATGATTGGAGTATGATATTTCTTGCATTGGCATCCTTGTACTTGAGTATTGCAATATACAAATTTTCTCATGCAAACTCGTGATAGCGCACGCTAAGAATGTAGCTTAACGCGCGCTATCGAGCTACTACTAGCGCACACTAGTTATGTAGGAGTTGCGTGCGCTAAGCACTCAATTATTGAGCAGGAGGGCTAGCACATGCGCCATCCGGGACATGGGTCCGGATAAGATTCCCGCGGACGAACCTGGACAGTTTTGAAGTCAACTCTTATTAGCGCGTGCTAAGGAATGCTTAGTAGCGTGCGCTAATTAGCTAAAGTGCAGAATATTATAAATGAGACAACAACCCGTTTTGGCTTACATTTCATTCGTCCATTCTTCATTCTTGAGAGTCCATAGAGCTATAATAATCCTTCTACACACTTAGAACACATCTTATTGATCCTTGTATATTGGTTATCACTTGTGAGTGATCATTGAAGTGGAATAACACCTTGGAGTGGCATAAAACCAACCGGAGTCGGATTCTACCTTACGGTTCAGTGATTTTCGTCATATTAAGGTATGTTCAACCTATCTCCAGACTTAGAGTTGGATTCTAAAGAATTAGATGATCATGTTAACAAGATATTGATTTTCACTAGTGAATTATTCAACATGCATCATGTTTGGAATATAGAGATGGTTATGCCTCAAGTACCTTGATTATGAACACCATGATTCGAATCTTATTACAATGAACAAGTAGAGGAAGCTTCTATCATTGGTAATCCAAATCTAGTAGATGACTTCATAGCAATCATCGACTTGACTTTAACATCATTATTGTTAGATGAATCTAAAGGATTGATCATGGAAGGATTTAGCTAGTATAGATGGAATGTTAAACACTTACAGTATGACAATTTTGATTGATATTAAGGTGTCGATATCAACCGTTAAGCCTTTCGAATTTGTCGTATGAAGATTATAGTCGAAATGGAAGATGGTTTCATAATAGTATACATATCCTTGAACCCGAAGTTGTTGTTATCCGTTAGATCATTCATAGCCGTATGAACATGATATTCATGGAAGTAACATGAACTAACACAGAGGATTTGATTTGGTATAATCATGTTGAGGTCCGTCTACTGCCCAGCAGTAAACTGCCATGCAGAGTTAGCGCACGCTAAGCTATGTAGATTAACGTGCACTATCGAGCACGAGTTAGCGTACGCTACGTTTGGTATGTAACGTACGCTAGGCCACGGGCGATCGATCGGCCCGATCGGTGAAATGCTTGACCATGCATAGTTAGCGTACGCTAGGCTTTGTTGTTTACGTGCGCTATCGAGCAGACTTAACGCACGCTACACAGAGTACTTAGCGTGCGCTAAGCAGTTCAGGCAGATTACATTTTATGAACTTTTGACCGTAAATCGAATTGGTAGACATTCGTACGATGTGAGATAAATCCTATATTATTTCTTTTGCTAAGGTTTGAGCTTGATACGTGATTGATTGAGGGGGGACGACCTTCGAGTGTTCGTTTTCGTGGAAGTATTGTTCTTATCTTCAAATCGAGGCAAGTACCTTATTTGTTTTATGTATTGATGTTGTACATATTGTCGTGCATGTATGTCGTTGTTGTATGTCCACCTCGTGTTGGTCCGACGGGATCATCGGGGGATCTATGCTAGCGTGCGCTGGATCATCAGACGAGTTTTTCCACCACGGGTTGGTCTGACGGGATCATCATGGGTTCTAGGCAGTGAACGCTGGATCGACGGAATTACCATGTGTATGTTATGATATCATGTTGTGATTATCAGTTGTGTATGTTATGTTTGAGTTTCTCACAGGAGAAGACTCGTTTGACATTTTATCATTTACGTTATTATTATTATTCTGCGTGTGACGTTGAATAATATGTTGTGGTACTTGTACTAGCATCGTTGTGCTAACCCCTTCGGGGGTGAACATTTTGTTTATGTTCAGGATCCAGGAGAGCGGGAAAACAACCCTTTGGAGCCGCATGACGGCGAGGGTGCGAGTGATGTTCGTAGGGTTTATTCGTCTGTTGTTTATTGGTTATTTCAATAAGTACTCGAGTACGAAGTCATTTATGATGAATTTGAATTTGGTGATGTATTATTAAGTCCCTGTTGAACAAATTTTACTTTCAGTATTTGGTCAGAACTGTTGTATCTTAATTCCGATATTTCCATTCGTTAGTATTTCTTAATGTCTGTTCAATTCTTCAGCCTTGTAAATCCTTATGTAAAGGATTTACGGCGCTGTAATATTCATGAATATATCGGGGGTGTTACACCCGTCCCATTAGAGTAACTACGGGACGAGACACGGGACAAAAAACCTGAGCCCGTAAGGCCCATCCGTCCCGCTAAGTTTTTAACTCTTTTTAAAACCATATATTTTTATTATTTGTAACCTTTTTTTAATTAATTTTTAATAATAAACTTTTTTTAATTTTACTATCTATATTTTATAATTATACACAAACCTAATCAACCGATATAAAGTTAGTAACTGATATTTTTTCAAAAAAAATGGATATATTGTATTCAATGTTAATAATTGTTATTTTAAAAGTTTAATTTAAGCTATTAAATTAGTTTGTTGGATATTTTTCCCGAATTTAGATGTATAAAATTATAGATTTTCTTACTTTTTTCTAATTTATATTTTGAACTTTTTTATGCGGGACTAAACCCGTCCGTCCGTTCCGTCCGTGCAACCAGGATAAGGCCCGCGGGATGAAATTTTGAAATCACCAACCCCGTCCGTCCGTCCGCTTGTTATAACACGGGGCGGGGCGATGACTTGAGCCGTCCCATCCGTCCCATGCCCACCCCTAGTCTTACAATGAATTTGGTCAATGGCTAGCAGACGCGAATCAAAACAACATAGTGTGGGTCGTTTTCGACGCTACAATATTATATACTAATTTGCTATTTACTAGCCGAGTACTCGCGTCTAGCGGCAGCGGTGTCTGGTTTTCGACAAAAATTCGACGGCGAATGATTTTCTTCCGACGAACTCTATTTATATAGTTAGGGAATCATTTTTGAAGAAATTTTTTCCGATGGCATGTTTGCAAAGAGCTAATGTATAGTTTTCAACAAAAACTGGTAGTGTTAATATGTTTGTGTGTGTTTTCTTACGATGAAATTGTTTTAAGCTGGAGTGGTCGATTGAAATAATAATCACATAATTTAATAAAAGTGTGACCACTTTAATTTTCAACTGCTGAAATAGAATATATCCCACTAACTCTAGTTTTTACTTAAAAAAAAATGAACAATTATTTTGAGACATTACGAAAAGGAAATATGGACTATTATTTTGAGACGGATAGAGTAATATTGTTATATCTAGTTAGATTAAAATTTGAAATAATAAATATCATTATAAACATTCATCCACCAAAATAGAAAATAATCATCATTTTTACAGTAAATGAAAGTACTAACTCTTGTGATGTATCACAATATATCCGATAAAGCAATTTTAGGAACTGTTTCAGGAGAAAGTAAAAGACTGTAAATACGAGTCAATCAATTGTATTCATAACACTGATAGAGGGGCCTTTATATAGGCATTACAATGAGAGTCCTTCCATACATAGGATTCCTAGATAAGGTAAGACATCTAATAGGATCCTACTACCTCTAGAAGGATCTAGAACCTTCCATCTATGTATCTACAACCAGTATGAGGTAAGACACATCACGGGAATAATAATTTCCGGAACACTCCCCCTGTATCGAGCACTAATACAACAATGGTACAGAAGATGTTGCCTTCGTAAAAACCTATTCCAAGCCAAAACAAAACCCCATGGAAAAAAATAAAGGCTTGATGAGGAAAAGATTGCAATGCACCAACATAACATGTCATGTATACTCCTCCTGATGTATACATAACGACTCCCCCTGATGAGTACCTCAAATCATAGGAGTCGGATGCCAAGTTGCCCTCACAACTATACCAAGGAAAAACCCAGTGGGAAAAATACCTCTTGGTTTAAGTTGAACAGAAGTACAACGCATCATTATATGGATGTTCTCATAGGTCGCCTCGTTAAGAACCTTACCAAGTGAAAACCCAATGGGAAAAAACAAACCTTGGTCTAAGGACAAAAAGAGCGCGACACATCCAAAGTGCAGAGTCGCTAAAGACTTATCAAGTTTTCCAAAGTCTTAACCTCCATGCACTAAAACAGTCATAACTTCTTCGATTCAATAGGTATCGACGAAACTGTAAAAACGTATGAAAACTAGACACACATAGATTTTCATTCACATACAGTACGTAACCTAGATCGACCGTAGCAGATCACAAAGCTCTATCGAAGTTGACTCAGCAAATTATCGGACATATCCTGTCTTACTTTGCAACAATAGTCATATGTCACTCAACATGATGGATGTGATCAAATGGTTGGTTTCTTTGGAAAGTAGACACAAACCTTTCCAATGGTACCAATTTCACCATTTTCCATCAAGTGAGCTACCCTGTAGGTCATATGGGAGATAGACCAACACATTCTGGGCAGATTCAGGTATCAGTTTTCAAGTGTCCTTTTTATCGAGATAGAGCGAGCTTCAAGCTTCTTGTCAATCACAGACATTACGTGAGTGCATCCTAGGCCATCATCATAGTGGCTTTACCGGATTATTACGAATGAGTACATCGAGTCAAACATGAGTACATAATACCGTACTTTTCTCTTAAGACTGCATCATCACTTAAGTGAGCCAAGTCTTATGACGACTTCTACTAATCATTGGGAATCATATAGGCATTACTTTATCATCTCTTAGGGAAACCGTCCCTTAGATTGCCTTAAACCGATTGATGAATACGCATCATCAAGTGTCCCCATGATCCTTTCATTCTTAACTTTGGATTTAGCGGAATCTCTTAGTCTCACAATAGTACATCACTATAAACCCTTAGTTTTACACGCAAAAGCTTCACATCTCTTCCAAATCAAGTATATACTTAGTATGCATTCCCGACAATCACTTGTCGACGCGCTCTGTGGTCAGGAGCCACCTGATTTGAGTCTGATCTACCACGAGATACTTTTATCACTTAACTTAGTTCCCTACTAAGATAAGATTTAACCACAAGCTGCACGTCAGTTTTTTGGAAAACTATCTAACTGAAAAGATAGTGGATGCTATGACATCCATTACGATAGCACAACTAAGTTTTATGTCATCGTAGTCGATTCCAGTGCATTCATGAGAAACGTCGCGCCATGAGGTGAGTTTAACAAAGTATATGGATAGATCTTATCTTTGTTGTGTCGGCACCACTTCAACAAAGGGCTATCACTTTGTTTATACTGGAGTCGCATATATTTCCATTTTAGGCCGAGGCTACAACGTTGTAGATTTTGATCGAAGTATGGTTCGATTAAACTCACATTCCACATCCTCATGTACAGGCTTTATTCATAGAGTACTATTTATGGATTGGCATTCATTGAGGCATCCCCCAATGATGACTATAATCCAGAATCACATGAGACGGATGAGTTCATTTGATCAGATGATCAAGTTTCATGTACCAAACTCACATACATTCTTAGCGCGAATATTTATCGAACCAAGTGGCATCCCAATACTCTATGAGATCCATGTCCTAGAAACACCATCTACCACAATTTGTGGTGTTACCATATCACCATTTATAGGTGACGAATGTCCATGACCGGACACAATCCTTGCAGACATGTTTGCAACATGTATTTAATCTCGTCACTTTAGGAAACTTGGTGAGGCACAGTAGGGACAAACTACGACAATTCCAAGTCATTCTACTCGAACATGATCGTTCGCATCTCCCCCTAACGATGGGAAGACTGGCTCATCAAAGTGACTTATGAGATCGTCTGCCAAGGTATATTTTTAGCGGACTATGAGTGAAAGCGCATGTCATATTCATCATTTATAACTCGTCATAATGCGTTGTGGTAACGCACTTTGGCACATGAACATGTGGACGATAAAGGTTTTCATTGTTAACACAATCCAGTTAACAAAATGCATACTGTTACACTTGTAACTAAGCATTTGAATGATGATAGGTATAGGTGAATATGACATGTTGACCGATGCTACATAACCATAGCTACTGGTCTTGATAATCCAACAAAACCACCACCATGCACCACCGGGATCGAACATAAAGAAACGATTGAACCGATGATAGGCCGTTGGTTCTATCGAACCTCTAGTGGTTTCTTGAAGAGTTCACTCCCTTCACCAGCCCCAAACACCTCAAAATTTCGTGAGCATGTATAAACGGGTGTTTTGGATTCCAAAATCATCAACCTTGTGGCCAAAAACCGGTCGAAATGACATCGAACTAGTCGTTCGGACGGCTGGTGGTATGTGAAAACTTCATTTAAGTGGTTCACCTCCTTCCAAGTCTCCAAATGGCACCAAAATTCGTGAGAAGGTAGCCTTGGATGTTAGGAAGTACTTGTCAAAATTTCACTTGAAGACTTATTCTAAAAGTGGGTGAACCGACCTTTACAATGACTGGTCCGCAAGTTGGACAACCATAAACTCAAGTTTCATCAACTTATCTATCATTGTCAAAGGAACATTATAACATATAAATGTTATCACTTGAGTACGACCATTTGTGAACACCATCATAGCATCATAAGCCACCCAGGCTAATACTTATGATCATGTATGTATAAGGACTCGGTGAAAAGGGAGGACTCAGCACCATGCTTATGCGAGTCGCTACATTATTCTCTTTAGCATAGGAGGGTGTCATCTCCTAATCGTGCCAAAGAATAGGCTTAAATCAATGAACATGGCTAAGAAGGATCATTGGGGGGTCTTTGGCGTCACACATGTTTATGAAAACAAGACGCGGATGACATAAATATCATCATCGGTCATGAGCCCTGCTCACGACTCCACCAACGTACTTTGGTGTCTTTGATCCAGCTATCTTCTTTGTTCAAAGAAAAAAATGTCGTCCATTGCACTACCGTGGTATATGGACCATCAAACTGTCCAAACTCCAGACTATTAAAGCCTAAATGTGTCAATGTCCCAATACATCTTCTGGTTACAAAAACCGATGCAAGCCGGACCATATTGACTCATGAATATTTTTCTTTTGACATATCCAATACACGTGATGCATAAGATTTTATTTCTCACAAATCACAATGAGATGCTATGAGTGATACACTTTGGCATATATGTCATCGAGTCATACATGGTTCAATTACTACGGAACATATGTGACTAGAAAACGCCATTCGGCATTCAACAACTTGAGTATTATACCACTCATTGATTGTGATGACTTAGTCATCATAGTCATAATGGATTTATACACCGAAATCCAAAAATATCGTGTTCCTTGAAAATAGCTTAATACGCACTCAATTTCGCTTGCAAAATTTTACAAACATGAGCATAACGAACACTCTAACAACATATAGATTTTATTCCTGATACGATCAAAATGATCTATCATATTGAGTGCATAACATGGCAAGATTATATGCCTAAGGGGCAAAATCACGACACAAGCATGGTGTAAAACTACCATGCATACGCTCGACCTTCTTATAAGGGTGCGGATTTTGGGCTTTCCCAAGGAAACTGTTTTTCAACATTTGAAAGATGATATTTTAGCGTACACTGCATACCAAAAACTGCATCATCTATGGCAAATTCGGCCAAAAAGAGGTTGAAAAACGTGTGTCATAAGACCACTTACAAATTCAAGATGGGAACCCAGTTGGTTGGGACAAAAGTTAGCACAATCGCTGGAAATAAAATTCCGCGCTGCTTGACCTTTGTTCACTAAAACAGCTATAACTTCCTTGTTAGGAAGATTATGGACGAACGATTAGATGTTCTGGAAACTAGACTTCCGCATATTTCTATCCATATATTGTGCACCACATGGATCATTAAACTCAGATCACAGTGCATGTTTTAATTGGCTGTTTAGTATTTCCCAAGTTTAGTGAGAAAACAAGGTTGAGACCATATCCAATGGCATAAGTGTTGATGCAAAAACATGGCAATAACATCCATAGGTGCGTCTAAACGTAGCAGGGTCAGGGTGTTCGATTTCTTATCTCGAATAATGATCCTTTCGGTAACTCCAACTTGGTAGACTTGCAGAGAAAGTAGGAATGTCGGTACAGCTAAGGCTGTTTAAAAACCACTAATTCCGTTTGAACTTTCAAAGCATAAACAAATACCAAGGAGGATGCGCCTAGTCATGATCAAAGTGTAGACAAAATCCACCAAAGTGCATCAAATCAACCAAGTATTTTAATTCTCAATTTGCACGTATACGTCATAATAGCCATGTTATATAGATACAACGCGGTGCATCATAATTAAGCATTTTGAACCATGAGACATAACGAATATACCATAACCAGCTCGTCTTGACCATCCAATAAGATCGACTAAACATAGTCAAATGTATAAGGCACATGCCTTTACAAATACTCGGAAAAGTATTCGGACCTATAGTCATACGAACTATAATCGAGGTCAACGAATTCGTGTATTTACCGCAATATGCTATTGCTTTACATGTTAAAATTCATTAGAATTACTCGTACATTCTTTCATATATCATATTGCAAGGAGACGGTACATGACCACACCCACATGCAATATTTTATTTTAATAGGATGAAAGATGGAGTTTTCCAAGTATGGGATTGGGTCAAGACCAACGTGGTGGTCGCTCAATTCATCGTGACAAATCCATCACAAATCGATTTTAACCACGACATATCCGTCGTAATCGATGTTTGTCCCATTTGTACGTCACAAATCCGTGACTAATCATGAACAAGTCATAACTTTACCGTTACCGACAATGTTCATTTTTTTTTCAATTGTTGGTTTAAAATCGACAAAACGGCGACGTCAAATCGCACCCAAAACGTGGTGTATGCAACAACCACAAATATCGACTTTCAACAATTATCCGTGACTCCCCCAGGACCGTCACACAGTTTACTTCGACATCCGAGAGTGATACCACCTCTCATAGTCTCATCCACCGCAAAGTAGCGTGGGAGATAAAGAACCCAAATCCCCAATTCCCAAAAAAAAAATTCCCGAAAGAGAGAAATTAAAAAAACGGGAACTTTAATAAAATCTTACGGGTACTTAGTTCCATATTTGCTTTGATTCTTGAACGGGAGTTTCTCTCCATATGAGCAATATTTTCGTGGTACTCAGTTCCATATTTACTTTGATCCTTGAATAGGATAATAAATATGGCTTTTTCTCTCCATATGAGCAATATTTTCCTATATTCACGTAAAACATAAACATGGTAAGATTGATAAGTGTACAAATTAATGAACAAATAAATCATTAATTAGGAAAAGATGGAGAGTTTAGTAACGCCCGGATAGGGCTACTGGGCTCGATAATTCGTCCGAAAAAGGACTCGAGCGCGGCGATGCAGCAACTCGGTATTGGATGAGGTCGGATTTCCAAATTTTCTTAAAAAATCTGCTTCTGTTTGGAGACAGATTCAGTAAGCAATACTACTTGGAATCTGATCTCCACCATTGAATATACAGATATTTGTGTTGGGAAGTTGTTTTCAAAATTTCACACCGATCCGACGGTTAATAAATCGGAAAATATGTTTTTAGTACGACTGCGCTGTGCAGAAAATTTACGCGCGGAAATTCTCGTCTCTCGTTTTTTTTTTCTTTCGATTTTGATAGGTTTGTCTCGACTGCACTAGGTTTCCAAACATTAAATATCACGTGCATAAAACCGTAGGACAATCCAGCGGTGCTTCGATCAGATTTGGTCGCAGCTTTAGACAACAGTCGGCTGGACGACCCGGGCTGGACTTATCACGACGAAGCTCGGTTGGATCGGGTCGGATCTCCTCCTGAAGCTGATCTGGTCTCAGGAAAACAGGCTGGGAGGGGACTAGGAAAAAATAGGTCCGGTTTCTGCTCCTGGGTCGCGGACGGGTATGGATTAGGGTAGGAAACCGGCTAAATTTCACTGAGTTTCGCAATCGGATCTTGAACCCGATCTGAGGAGGACGAAGCAAACCAGGCTTTGATGTTGGCTCTACGCGGTGAAGACGGATTTGTGATGAAAACGACTGACGGTATGGATCGAATGAATACGACTAATTGCAGGTTTCCAGACGCGGTGGTGGAGAAAAACAGCGAATCGGATCTGTGCGTAGAAAGGAGGTGACGGGTTCGGGCGATTGGGGTTGAGATTTGTCGGAGGCTAGGATTTCAGACGTTTTTTTTTTCAGAAAAAACGGGAATTTTTTTTTCTTGCTCAGTTTGGGGATTATGTGCTGATAACGTGTTTCACGAGAAAGTAAAAGACTGTAAATACGAGTCAATCAATTGTATTCATAACACTGATAGAGGGGCCTTTATATAGACATTACAATGAGAGTCCTTCCATACATAGGATTGCTAGATAAAGTAAGACATCTAATAGGATCTTACTACCTCTAGAAGGATCTAGAACCTTCCATCTATATATCTACAACCAGTATTAGGTAAGACACATCACGAGAATAATAATTCTCGGAACAGGAACAACTATTTGATCCACTCTTAATGCTTTCAGTTTGTAAATGTTGATCATTCTACATTTGGGATTCAAAATTTAAATTTTGACAATTGGTAATTTGGTATTGATACATTTAAAATTCAAAGTTTGAATTTTAACACTTGGTGTCAATACTTTCAGAATGAGTTGTACTTAAACTGCTACATTGTGCAACTTAAATTGCATACTAAGTTTATATATGAAGTATCATAGTATTTGAAAACTAAGGGCCCGTTTGGTTTGTAAGTGGGTTTGGAATTGGATTTGGAATTGGATTTGGTATGAAATAAAGTGATGAAAGAGAAAATTAATAATTATTTAAATTATGTATTTGTTTATATATAAATTGAAATAGAAAAAATAAAAAATAAGGCTAACAATAAACAAATGTGTGGTTGAAAATTTAAAAGAAATAAAATGTAAAATTTTGATTGGATGATATAAACATTAGTGGTGGGAGGAATGAATCGCCCGATCCATCAGGAAATTCGAGCCTACGATTTAACCGGTGAACCGCGAACCCTAATTCCTGTTGTGCCGGCATTGGCCATTTCTGGCCGGCGTATCGCCGCAAAATTAATAATACAACGCTGCATTTATTTTCTCCCCTTCAATCTAACAGTAGTATAGCATATAGCTGGCTATATTGCAGGTTCCCTTGCCGATTTTTCAAGCTGCTCGGAATCCTCTCGAAGACTTCCTCTTTTCCAAGTCGTCTCGAAGGCTGGTATCATTGTACTTTTCCGTTAAATTTCATTTTTTTATATATATCTATTATTTACTGTGCTCCCTCTGTGTTTTTCCTGCTTTAATTTTTTTTTTTACATTCTCATCGTATTTTCACTTTTGCTACACACTACCACATTTTATTTATTTTCGTAGTGCGTTTGTTGTTTTGTGTTGGTTGATGTCGTGCCGTTTGCGGGTTGGTAGTTGGAATTTGGGTACCTTGACGGGTAAACTTTTGGAGCTCGTGGATGTTTTGGGTAAGAGAAGGGTTGATGTGGCTTGTATACAGGAGACTAGGTGGAAGGGGGCATAGTCCAGGGAGGCGAACAGTTATAAATTGTGGTATTCAGTCCTTGCTAACTCGAGTAATGGTGTGGGTATTCTTTTGTCTAAAGAGTTTAAGGACAACGTCGTGGAAGTGAAGAGATGTAATGATAGGATTATGTCCGTTGCAGTAGTGGTTGGGGGAGAAGGTGGTTAACGTGGTATGTGCGTATGCCCCTCATGTTGGTTTGGGTGAGCTTGTTAAGGAAGCTTTTTGGGCATGTTTAGATGAGTTGGTCGGGTGTATTCCGGATGATCAATTTATTGTTTTGGGGGGCGTTTTCAATGGGCACATTGGTGAGGGGGTGGATGGTTACCATAGTGCGCATGGGGGTTTCGGCTTCGGAGTTAGGAATGCACGAGGTTCCGCACTGTTGAAGTTTGCCATTGCGCATGAGTTAGTAATTGGAAACTCTGTTTTTCAGAAGAGAGCTGAGCACCTCATCACCTTCAGTAGTGGGGGGCACAACTTCCAAATTGACTACCTTCTTTTGCGCAGTCGTGATGCTAGGGCGTGCGTGGACTGCAAGGTGTTTCGGAGCGAGGCATGTGCTTTTCAACACCGGCTGCTGGCTATGGATTTATCCATGGGAGGTCGTGTTGTTAGCAGGGCTAGAGAAGCTAGACCTAGGATTCTCTGGAAGGATCTGAAGGGTGAGAAGGCGGCAATTTTCAAGGAGTCTCTGACCCGCGAAGGAGGTTTTTTGCAAGGGGGCGATGCTAACCTTATGTGGACCAGCATGGCCAATGCTATTAGGAGGGTGGGCGAGAAGGTGGTGGGGGTTTCTTCGGGCAGGTCTAGTGGACCTAGGGAGGCTTGGTGGTGGAATGAGGAGGTCCAAAAGAAGGTTAAAGATAAACAAGCGCTATTTAAGGAGCTTTTGTCGGTTAGTGCTGGGGAGGAGAGAATGTTAAAGATTGTAGCGTATAAGGTGGCGAAAAGAGAGGCTAAGAAGGCAGTGGCTAAGGCTAAAGGGGAGGCATACAAGGAGATTTACAAACGCCTAGACACCAAAGAAGGAGCGAATGCTATTTTTAAACTAGCGAAAGCTAGGGAAAGAGGGCGGCGTGACTTGGGTCCCGTTAATTTTAATAAGGATGATTTGGGCCAAGTATTAGTGAACGATGTGGCTATTAAGGAGAGGTGGAATAAGTATTTTTTGAACTTTTCAATGAGGCTAGGGGTAGTGACTTGGTGGTGCAAGGAGTTAGTCTATCTTCTGCCCGTTCGTTTAGTTCCTGTGAAAGCATCAGCAAGGAGGAAGTAAAGGGTGCTCTAATGAAAATGGGTAGAGCTAAGGCGGTGGGCCAGGATCAGATCCCTATTGAAGTTTGGCTTTGTCTGGGGGAAGTCGGAGTTCAGTGGCTAGGAGAGCTGTTCAACATCCTCCTCAGAGGTTCTAAGATGCCGACGGAGTGGAGGCATAGTATTATCGTGCCGTTTTTCAAGAACAAAGGCGATGCTCAGAGTTGTAGTAACTATAGGGGTATTAAACTCCTCAGTCATACTATGAAACTTTGGGAAAGAGTGATGGAATGCAGGGTTAGAAGAGAAGTTGAGACCTTAGAGAACCAATTTGGCTTCATACCGGGGAGGTCCACGACTGAGGCCATTCATCTCGTCAGACGCCTTATGGAGAAGTTTAGAGAGCGGCGTAAGGACCTCCATATGGTGTTCATAGATCTATAGAAAGCTTATGATAGCATTCCGTGTGATGTTATTTGGAGGAGCCTAGTAGAGAGGAGGGTGTCGTTGCCGTTCATTAGGGCGATCCAAGACATGTATTCCCAAGCTAGGATGTGCGTTAGGACCCCATCTGGTGACACCCAGTATTTTCCGGTTGAGATAGGGCTACACCAGGGGTCGGCGCTAAGCCCTCTTCTCTTCGCTCTGATCCTTGACATCATTTCGCGGGGGATACAAGATGGCGTCCCGTGGTGCATGCTTTTTGCTGACGACATTATGTTAGTGGCGGAGTCGAGGAGGGAGGTGAACTCGAAGTTGGAGCTATGGAGGTATAAGTTAGAATCCCAGGGCTTGCGTGTGAGCCGGTCTAAGATAGAGTATCTCTGGTGTAACTTTAGTGGTGAGGCCAACGAGGAAGATGTAGAGGTAATGATTGCGGATCAGATCGTTCCCCGTACGGATAAGTTCAAGTATTTGTGTTCGATCATTCAGAAGGAAGGTGAGTATGAAGATAATGTCACTCATCGCATCAAGGCGGGGTGTCTAAGGTGGAGAGCAGCGACAGGGGTCCTGTGCGACAAGAAAGACCCTCTAAAGTTGAAGCCGACCTGCAATGTTGTATGGCTCTGAATGTTGGGCGATGAAGAAGTCGCTTGAGAGAAAGTTGGAAGCGGCTGAAATGAGAATGTTACGTTGGTCGTGTGGTCGCACAATATTAGATAGAATCTCGAACGGGGTCTTCAGGAATGTGCTAGAAGTGGCGCCCATTTCAGCGAAAGTTAGGGAAGGGAGATTGAGATTGTAACACCCCCAATCCGCTCAGGGATATTACACGCCGTAGAACCTTTCCTCATGGTTCTACCAGGCTGGTAACAAAACCGAACAATTCAACAACGCCTTTAAGGCTAAAATGACTCAGTAGACCGATTTGGTCTTTCAATAAATACATACAACTCAATTACAATACATGCCCACGCAGGGGTCGAATACAACACACTCCCGTACAATGGGGAAAAAATACTGCAGCGGAAATAAAATATAACTAAACCAATATGACATCAAACGGGTCCTCGTGTGATTAGTATCGTTCAACTTTCATCATCCTTCATGCTGACCCTGTGCTATGCTCCAAAACCTGAATGCAATACAGACATCCACCCCTAATTACTCGGGGGTTAGCAAAACTCCACTGTTTTGCTAGTGCAAGTACATGTGCAAAAATACGAGCCATACAATACAAGTTCCAAGAACAATAGTAATCAAGAATCCTCAAAGATATAAACATAACGAAAATACTTTCCGAGGTAAGAGTTTAGGTAAAACATTCCAAAACCGAAAGATCACCAATCACAGGAAACGATTTATAAAACTGTTTAAAATGCCATCGGGAGTTTTAATAGAAAATAATTTAGGATTACCGAATCCTTATCTTTCCAAAATCAACAGGGGTCACAGCCCAAAGGTTTTGTTTTCGCAAATAGAAAACCGATAACAATTTACAGGGCCAGAGCCCAACATCACGTGTCCTCGACGGACATAAAAATCAACAAAACATAATTGCGCACGCACATCGCCTAGGACCGGGACGAAGCCACAAATACCACTCGAGGCCTCGAAGGACCCTCCCAAGCTGGCTAGCGAAACAAATCACACACATCTCACGGTTGGACCAATCGCTTGTTGCATCCTGGCCACATGATCGCATGACATGTGCCACCATAGATTATCTTTGGTGCTCACGGTTGGATCAATCACTTGTTGCATCCTGGCCACATGATCGCATGCCATGTGCCACCGTAGTTTTTATTAGGCTCTCACGGTTGGACCAATCGCTTGTTGCATCCTGGCCACATGATCACATGCCATGTGCCACCGTAGGCCCCGCCCACATCCATACATTCACACACAGCACAATACAACACATATATTCAAACAATTCACCCAGAGGCATCAAACACTTAGCAAAACACCACGTCAAACCACAATGTAGCGAAATGAAATAATATACGTACACACGCATTATCAAGCATAGCATCAACACCAAACATATCCAAAGGATTCATATAGTCATTTACAAACCACACCATTCACGAAACACACGCGTTTTGAAAGCAAGCCTTTAACAAGGCTAAACCGAATCTTTTGAACGTTCGAATCAAACGATCAAACAAACACACAGAGACGATCACTAATTATCATATCCATAAAACAAGAATTGTATGGACAAGGTACTTGCCTCGAATAACACAACGCGTAGAATCGACCGAAGTAGTTTGTCACGACCCGACTACGAACCCGCCGACTCCACCAAACGCTAACCCACGACAATAAACTACAAACAACAATAGCAACAATGAAAACGAATTCCATAGCACGACCTAAAGTCGTTGAATTGAAGGGACGAACGACACAAATTCAAGGGTTTCCCCTAAAATGGCCAAGAACATAAAAATACGATCACAATGAGAATCAAGGTAAAAAACAATGGAAATCCCACCAAACTATCGAAGGGAAACTCATTGGGACATTTAATCGAACACTCAATGTTCGATAACTCCCAAGAATACTCGAATCACTAATCGAGTTGAACAAACTCGAAATATGGATATACAACCCATAGAACACGATTAATAAATGATGTATCAAAATTGGACTAGAATCGAAATCAAGAACAAATTCTCTAAAAAGTCAACTTGAAGGAAAATCAAGAGATATACCTTGATTCGACGAAGAACACGGATTGGATGATGATATAATCAACAAGAATCTTCCAAAACATCTTGGAATTGATTAGAATCGGCCAAGAACTCGAACCCTAGCCTCACCCGTCCGACAGCCGTGAAGAGAAGAGAAGAAGGGGAGGAAATGGGGTGAGAAACCCGTCTGTCCCCTTATATACACCAGCGACGCACGACCATAATGCACGACCAAGTGCTCGTGTGTTTGGTCGTGCGCTAGGCCACTGCCCAGCCACTGACACCACGTACGAGCAACGCGCACGAGTAGTTGCTCGTGTGTCCCGCTCGTGCATCCCTGGACCTCACTGTCGAGCACTGGATAGCGCACGAGCGCCACGCACGACCACATGCTCATGTGGCCTACTCGTGTGATACAATAGGGGGCCAATATCGAGCCCGACACGGCCCCGAAACCCGAACCTGGATATGAGTTGAAGATACGGTTACGAAGTACTCGCAAAGACGAAACCAAGTGCTAAGAGAACACACGAATCCGACCACCCGAAGGCTCGAAATTCGACAACGGAAAGTAATTACCCCAAACTTTGGGAAATTACGAAAACGTTCCAAAATGTCCGAAAAATACGATACACGATTGAAACACCAAGCCAAAGCTCGCAACATGAATAACAACATTCAATGAACTTACGAGAAACTCGAAACAACAGTTTCGGACGTGATTCGCAAGAATCGAACTCAAGTGCGGAAAAGCCGCTAAAAAGCACGGAACTCAACAAAACGACACCGAAACAAACTCGGATGATAAAAAGTACAGAATTAATAATTCTCGGAATGACGGAACGGGCATGTGCGAGTCGTCAAAATGGACTTTCGCCGAAAAAAGAAATTACCAGAAATCGAAATTACGGGTATTACACACTACCCTCCTTAAAAGAAGTTTTGTCCCGAAACTTAAAACAAGTAGGGAGAAGAAATATACCACCAGGAATATTTAAATGAGATACACAAGAATGCGTAACTAACGCCCAACGGCGAAACGTTACAAACAACGCAAAGGAATATACAGTGTGAAAACACGCACCACGGCGACTAACACAACGCCACCGGTAGAGACATAATAAAATCAACAAGTGGCAAGCGTCATCGAACTGACAATACAATCGAGTCGATTATCCGAACAATCACAAAACACAACGAACGAAAATAAATATGATTGACCAACCCAAAGGTACATCAATCAAAATGCGAGCCAATCGCTGAACAAATACGGAATTCCACCACCCAAGGGTTGGAAGATCGAAAACGAGACTAATTTCCCGAATTTAAGTGAATTAGGAAGGAGTCTGAACGTTCAGCAATCACGAGACGAGATCAACAAAAACCGAACAATCAAACGATCGAACTACAACGATCGAGACAACAAAAATCGAACAATCATGTTCGAATCACGAAGAACAATAAAATTCAAACAACAACTCCAAGGTTCACAAGAATCGAACCGAACTCGGAAAAGTTACAGCGATAACCAGATCGACTCAAAACAAGATCACATCTCGTCCGAACGATGAAACCAAAATACAAAACAAGTTCAGAAAGTATCAACGAACACGAGCGAGTCGATAGAATTGAGAAAGAGAAAATGCAGAAGCCAAAAATAATACGGGTATTATATTCGACCTCTTCTAAAAGAAGTGTCGTCCCCGAAACTCACAACAACGAAATCAAGGCGACAACACAACAAGCAACCGACAGAAACATCCTTCAAAGGCCTCTCAAAGCCGATTCTGATAACTGTGCTGAAGCGCGAACTCCGAAAGTCTCGGTAGCCAATTCGCAAAACTGAATTATGTGTCCCTCAAGTCCGCACTTGAAATGCGTTACTGACGAGAAGGACAATTTACACGTGCATGCCCCGGCACATCACGGTTGAAACGCCTCAGCTTGGCATACCGAAAATACAAATGCTAGATACAATGGGGCATAACGTCGCAAAAAAACATAGCGGAGATGCCAACTCATCACAACAAAGAATCATAACACATATCATATACAATGATTACCATCGTAAAGTAATACACACACAAACACTACAGCAACGACGGTATCGTACGGCGACCTCAACGGCCCGAACAATAACCAGCACATAATTACAAACATCATGAAACAATCACACATGTACACAAACGTACAAACCCAAGCTTTAACAGCTCACACAGGTGCGATAACATGCAAGCCACCACGAAATGACAACATTAAAGATCGTCATCACACCTCCTACAAAGGGCTAACAAAACATATGCGTGGCGAATGACTCAACGTTCACACCACCAATTCAATCACAATTCGGAGGGCTAACACCCTAACAACATCATACACACCTTCTCCGACCACAAGCAGGAAATGATGGGTTTTAAAAACGAAAACCACCTTTTGAAAACAGTTTGGAAATACCAGTTGATCTTGAGTATCATTTTACAAAAAGTTGAACAAACATCATTATCGAGACTTTGAAAATCATCTTTGCGTTTGAACAAAAATGAGGACACTTTTCTTTTAGTGAAAAACTTTCGAAATGTTCGACCCTCGGGTCTAAGTACAAGTGTTTCTAAAATATTGAAAATATCTCAAAACATTTTGGTTCTCGAGGTAGAAGAATTTTGAAACATATTGTGGCACCTTGGATATACCACGAGAAAATAATTCATTTTAAAAGTACATCTCGAAATTTATTTTCTAAGATGCTCAAGGTTTTCAGAGATAATTCAATGGGCTAGAATGCCCAAAAATTTCAGGTAATTACACGGAACATTATCACGCCGTGGGTCCCACGCCGAAACCCACCAGGCTAAAAACCATTTACAAAAACGCCAAAAAGGCCGATGACGGTAATATTTCAAAAACTCACAAAAACCATTTACAAAATACTAAATACCGTCATAGGAATTTCGCCAAAACGATCAAGGCCATAATGCCAAAAACTCGGTTAAGGGAATCAGTTTTCGAAATAAAACTCAGTCGGTAAAATACCGAAAGCCATTACAAAAGAACTCATGCAGCGGATAAAAGAAATACATTCAAACATGCACAATCCAGCAACACTACTCCTCATATGAACGAAATATGAGAGTCAAATAACCACATATCAAGAAATCAAAATCCATAAGAGGATTCCGTCAATTAACTCATAATCATACCTGTAACTCGCATCAGACGAGGCACAAACACAAAGAAGGGAGACTTACATCCACAGGTCGCACGAAGATGATGAACGCCCCACGATACTAATCACGACCAACAAACTCAGACGATGCGTCGCGACACGACACAGTCAGATAAAATCCGACGAGACAAAACTCAACAGACCCTACTTGACCCGACAGCCTAGGTTTCCACAACCTAAAGCTCTGATACCATTTATGTAACACCCCCAATCCACTCAGGGACATTACACGCCGTAGAACCTTTCCTCAAGGTTCTACCAGGCTGGTAACAAAACCAAACATTTCAACAACGCCTTTAAGGCTAAAATGACTCAGTAGACCGATTTGGTCTTTCAATAAATACATACAACTCAATTACAATACATGCCCATGCAGGGGTCGAATACAACACACTCCCGTACAACGGGGAAAGAATACTGCAGCGGAAATAAAATACCACTAAACCAATATGACATCAAACGGGTCCTCGTGTGATTAGTATCGTTCATCTTTCATCATCCTTCATGCCGACCCTGTGCTATGCTCCAAAACCTGAATGCAATACAGACATCCACCCCCTGATTACTCGGGGTTAGCAAAACTCCACTGTTTTGCTAGTGCAAGTACAAGTGCAAAAATACGAGCCATACAATACAAGTTCCAAGAACAATAGTAATCAGGAATGCTCAAAGATTTAAACATAACGAAAATACTTCCCGAGTTAAGAGTTTAGGTAAAACATTCCAAAACCGAAAGATCACCAATCACGGGAAATGATTTATAAAATAGTTTAAAATTCCATCGGGAGTTTTAATAGAAAACAATTTAGGATTACCGAATCCTTCTCTTTCCAAAATCAACAGGGGTCACAGCCCAAAGGTTTTGTTTTCGCAAATAGAAAACCGAAAATAATTCACAGGGCCAGAGCCCAACATCACGTGTCCCCTACGGACATAAAAATCAACAAAACATAATCGCACACGCACATCGCCTAGGACCGGGACGAAGCCACAAATCCCACTCGAGGCCTCGAAGGACCCTCCCAAGCCGGCTAGCGAAACAAATCACACACATCTCACAGTTGGATCAATCGCTTGTTGCATCCTGGCCACATGATCGCATGCCATGTGGCACCGTAGATTATCTTTGGCGCTCACGGTTGGATCAATCACTTGTTGCGTTCTGGCCACATGATCGCATGCCATGTGCCACCGTAGTTTTTATTAGGCTCTCACGGTTGGACCAATCGCTTGTTGCATCCTGGCCACATGATCGCATGCCATGTGCCACCGTAGGCCCCGCCCACATCCATACATTCACACACAGCATAATACAACACATATATTCAAACAATTCACCCAGAGGCATCAAACACTTAGCAAAACACCACGTCAAACGACAACGCAGCGAAATGAAATAATATAGGTACACACGCATTATCAAGCATGACATCAACACCAAACATATCCAAAGTATTCATATAGTCATTCACAAACCACACCATTCATGAAACACACGCGTTTTAAAAGCAAGCCTTTAACAAGGCTAAACCGAATCTTTTGAAAGTTCGAATCAAACGATCAAACAAACACACAGAGATGATCACTAATTATCATATCCATAAAACAAGAATTGTATGGACAAGGTACTTGCCTCGAATAACCACAACGCGTAGAATCGACCGAAGTAGGTTGGCACGACCCGACTATGAACCCGCCGACTCCACCGAACGCTATCCCGCGACAATAAATTACGAACAACAATAGCAACAATGAAAACGAATTCCATAGCACGACCTAAAGTCGTTGAATTGAAGGGACAAACGATACAAATTCAAGGGTTTCCCCCAAAATGGCCAAGAATACAAAAATACGATCACAATGAGAATCAAGGTAAAAAACAATAGAAATCCCACCAAACTATCGAAGGAAAACTCATTGGGACATTTAATCGAACACTCAATGTTCGATAACTCCCAAGAACACTCGAATCACTAATCGAGTTGAACAAACTCAAAATATGGATATACAACCTATAGAACACGATTAATAACATCATACTACACCAACTGATGTATCAAAATCAGACTAGAATCGAAATCAAGAACAAATTCTCCAAAAAGTCAACTTGAAGGAAAATCAAGAGATATACCTTGATTCGACGAAGAACACGGATTGGATGATGATATAATCAACAAGAATCTTCCAAAACGTCTTTGAATTGATTAGAATCGGCCAAGAACTCGAACCCTAGCCTCACCCGTCTGATAGCCGCGAAGAGAAGAGAAGAAGGGGAGGAAATGGGGTGAGAAACCCGTCTGTCCCCTTATATACACCAGCGACACACGACCACAACGCACGACCAAGTGCTCGTGTGTTTGGTCGTGCGCTAGGCCACTGCCCATCCACTGACACCACGCACGAGCAACGTGCACGAGTAGTTGCTCGTGTGTCCTGCTCATGCGTCCCTGGAGCTCACTGCCGAGCGCTGGATAGCGCATGAGTGCCACGCACGACCACGTGCTCGTGTGGCCTGCTCGTGTGATACAATATGAGGCCAATGTCGAGCCCGACACGGCCCCAAAACCAGAACCTGAATATGAGTCGAAGATACAGTTACGAAGTACTCGCAAATACGAAACCAAGCACTAAGAGAACACATGATTCTGACCACCCGAAGGCTCGAAATTCGACAACGGAAAGTAATTACCCCAAACTTTGGGAAATTACGAAAACGTCCCAAAACGTCCGAAAAATACGATACGCGATTGAAACACCAAGACAAAGCTCGCAACATGAATAATAACATTCAATGAACTTACTAGAAACTCGAAACAACAGTTTCGGACGAGATTCACAAGAATCGAAGTCAAGTGTGGAAAAGCCGCTAAAAAGTACGGAACTCAACAAAACGACACCGAAACGAACTCGAATGACAAAAAGTGCATAATTAATCATTCTCGGAATGATGGAACAGTCATGAGCGAGTCGTCAAAATGGACTTTTGCCGAAAAAAGAAATTACCGGAAATCGAAATTACGGGTATTACAGAGATGGTTTGGCCACGTCCGCAGGAGGCAGGCTTCTGCTCTGGTGAGGTGGTGACACGTTCTTAGTGTAACTATCGCAAGTGCACGATATCGAATCAAGTAGTAAGTGGACTTTTTGAGTCCGGTTTATCGATCCCACAAGGAAGTTTGGTTATAATTTGAATTATATACTATTAGTCTATTTTTATAGATACTAAGATGAGTGAAACACACAATTAAAGAGTTTGGTTTAATAATTGCAAAGATAATGCAATAATAGTTCTAATATTATAAAGAAATAAAAAGATAGCAATAATAATAGATTGATTAACGATAAAATGAAATAGTTGGGATTACAAACTTAGTTCGTCATTAGTTATAGAAGATGTATAGGAGATCATAAGATGAATTTACTTATTATGTTGTGTAGATTCGATTTTCCTTAAAAAGACAGTTTCTCTTTCGAACTATAAAACGCCCCTTACATATTGAATCAATCCACTATATTTCTATGTTGATTGGCTTCAATACATAGCATTAGAATTTATGAAAATAACTCAAAGAATCATCTAAGGTCTAGAGGTATATTTTTATCCCCTAGAACAACTTAGAGTGAAGATCATTTGATCTAATCAAACATATTTTCTTTCGAAACATATGAAGACCATAAATATCGTCATTTATTGGCCAAATAAATAAAGATTGTTAAAACAATGAAAAGCACACACAATAATAAGTAATTCACAATAGATCTTTTATACAAACATAAATAACATGACTAACCTTGTTTATAATCCCAACTAAAGGTAACTTAGCCCGTGAAGGGTTTATTATACATAATACAAGCCTTGGTGGTCTCTGAATAACATATGCTATACCACACTCAAGCAAATCACTCAAGAACATAAGTGTGTTCTTCACACAAAAAGAAAAGTTTACAAGAAGTGAAAAATTATATGATGAATGATGAATGATGAAGGATCTAAGGGTCTATTTATACAACTAAAGTCATCTAATAGCTCCAAAACTCCAGCATTATTACAATAGATCGGATCAATGCCAGCCATCCTGTAATATCCTAGAATTTCACTATGAATTTTTCGCATTATTTTATCCGGGATGTACTGTACAGAGTGGGACCAACATGATATGAGCGGATAATTTTGGAAACCGTGACAGTCGTGCCAGTATGTCATCGAGGTTATTTTGATTCTAGGATATTACATGCTTGTTGTGTTTTCGATGTCGGATATACCGTGCGAGTATTTGTTTGATTTCCGTACTTGGTCGACAGTTGTAATTGAGGATATCGTGCATCAGATGTATCGTATGGAAATGTTATCGGAACGAGTATATGTATTCGGTATGTCGCGTGTATATGTTCGGTTTATTGAGACGACAGACAGGGGCGGAAATGGCTAAGTATGGAAGCCATTACGTACGTTATGTGTTGAAGCTTACGTACGTTAAATTGGTAGAGTTACGTACGTTATGGCCGAGACATTACGTACGTAACATGGGAATCGACGATCGAGTCGTGGTCGGCAGGTGGGACCCTGTGTCGGCAACTTTCGGCGGAGGATGTTGACAGGTGAGTCAACGTACGTGTTACGTACGTTATACAGGACGTGTTACGCACGTAACACGTCCATTGTATTGTAGCCAGTCAACGTACGTATTACGTACGCTACGGACCAAGTGTTACGTACGTTACGGGGATCGGCGAGTCGTGGCCGAGATGACTGGATGGCCGAGCATGGCGGACGTGACTCGTTGGGATGTCCGAGCATGGCCGGACGTGACTCGTTGGGATGGCGAGCATGGTCGCGGTGACTCGGGGGCTAGGGCGGCGATTACGTACGTGGCGGTGGCGATTACGGCCGTAATGGCCTATTACGTACGTAAGGAGGCTGCCGATTACGTACGTAAGTGCCGAACAACCGGGACGAAGGTAGGCGGCGCCGATACGCACGTAAGCCACGGCCGGTTACGTGCGTGGCGGCGGCAGTCTCGGCTTTATATAAGGCCTGGACCGAGTCACCCTTATCATTTTCCATTTTTCTTCGTTCCTTCCGCGATTTCTTCAGCAAATATGATGGTTTTGAGTAGAATCAACTTATAACAACATGTTTTGGAAGTTAGAATCATGGACTAACATCATCCTCCACCCGGATCGAAGGTAAGAACACATGAACTTTTGGTTTTTAGATGTTCTTGAGGTTTCTTGGTGTTTTGGCCGATTTGCTCCATTTTGATTCGGATTATTGATAGAACTTGATTGTATACTCGTAATCATTCAATACTCTTGAAGTTTTGTGGAACAAATTCGAGTATTTCTTCGTTAAAACGATTAAATTGGATTATGCCTTCAAAGTGTTCGATAAAATGCCTCAATGAGTAGAACTTGGGAAATTCTATACGTTTTCACATGGATGGTGATTGAATTGATATTATTGTGATTTAGGAATGAACTTTTGAAGGAAGTTGAATCGGTACCCTTCCCTTTTGTCGATTTCTTCGCACCGTGCTATTCAAAACAAGTGATTACTTGTGTATGTCACCTTCTAGAGGTATGTTGATAATCCTCTCCATGAATTCGGATTTTGATGTTATCGTTGAAGAAGGATTCGTATGAAGATGATTATGGTTTTGTTGTTACGATTCTTGCGGTTATATGAACTATATGTTGAAGACATTGTTTGGATTATTGAACACCGAATTTCGACTTGTGTCCGTATTGTTAAGAGTTGATATGGGTTGGTTTCATATGATAGAGATATCATTGAACCATCGAGTTTGATTAGTTGGTCATTTCGGTTATTGATTGTTATTGAACGTATCGTTAATCGATTATTGCATTAGGTTGTGTTTAGTGATCGTTGAAGTTAACCGTTGTGATGCGGAGCTTGTAGACGAAGACGGCGGGATTGATGGTGGCTTCGTCGTATTGGTATCCAGGCAAGTTATGCTTGCTCAGTTCATAATGTTAATAAATGATTTCGTTTTCATTTCATTTATGATTCATATAGCAATGGTATTATGGAATATATGAATTGTCGGAATGGTGGTATGTAAGATAAATCATAATGTATATGATTTTAAGGATGTCTAGTGGAAATGGGAACGTGAACTATAATTTGGTCTATTTCGACAAGTTGGATATCAAGGTTAGTTATCGTGTCGATGTTGAACTCGGGACGGTGGTTTGGTATTAGTTATGGTGTACATCATTTTGGATTGTCGGATAAACCGTGTATTCGTTCGGGCGGTTGGTCGTGGAAAGGTTAGCGTCTCCACTTGAGGTAAATTAATATTGTTAGAATATGATAATCATCATGTTGCATTTTTGCATGTGTGTGTTGATATTTCATACGGTGAATGTGCACCATTGTTTGTTACGTTTTGTGAAGTGCTCTTTCTTGAGCCGTAATCTGTGGGGCCGATGTGTTGGGGATAAAACCTGTATGGTACCCGAATGGAAATGTGTTAGGGGATAAGACCTAAATGGCACCTATGTCCGGAGTATTCCTGAGTAGATGCTTCCGTGACCCTCGGCTGTTGCCTTGGGAGTTTATGTGATATTGTCCGGAGTATTCCTGAGTAGATGCTTCCGTGACCCTTGGCTGCTGCCTTGGGAGTTTATATGCTATTATGATATGCATTGTTGAGCATCTTTGTGGGTGTTGTCTGACGGAATACGACATTGTGGTCGTGTCAGTCTTTCATGATCGAGTTATTGTTGCCCTCTTGGAAAATCTTCCGATCCTTGTTGGAAATGCGTTTCTTCGAGATCTGTTGTCATGTTGTATCGTGGCATATCTGGAGTCAGATACGTTATGATCGTTCATGTGTAGGATTTTCGGGACGGGCACGTGTAGCATGTGTTGGTTTCGACCTCATATTGAACCGTGCACACGAGACGTACTTCGTGAGGCTGATTAGGTACGAGACCAGGCGTGTATTGATCAATACCCGTGGTTGGCTTGTACACGGACACATGTCCGGATCGAGCGTATCGTGACGTCCATCTTGAGTCTTATTGATTGGTCGTTCACAATCCATGTATAATTGGATCTGTTTGATATTCGGATTGTCTTTGAAACTCCGTATATATGATTTGTATATGGTCGACGATTTTATTCTCTCGTGTATCCGTCACCATTGAACCTTTATTAATCTCGTTCGGAGTTACCATATCGATGGTCAACTCATTGATATCGATCCTTTATAAATCTCGTTTGGAGTTCACCCTATCATTGGTAATCTCATTCATTATTGATCCTTATTGATTCCATTTGGGAGTTGTCTCACCGTTGGTATCCTTGGTTATTAGTCCTTGATCGATGTTATTGGAGTTTACCGTGTCGTCGGTATTCTCAGTTGTTGATCCCTTATTATCCCTATTGGGGTATACCGTGTCGTTGGTACTTAGGTCGTTGGTCCTTATTGATCTTGCTAGAGTTTACTATGTCGTCAGTATTCTCGGTTGTTGAACTTTATTGATCTTATTTGGGTTTATCATACCGTTGGTATTTCTGGTTGTCAACTCTTTTGATCTTGTTAGAGTTCACCATGTCGTTGGTATTCTCGATTATTGATTCTTCATTGATCCTTACCGTGTCGTCGGTATTCTCGGTTGTCGACCTTTTATTGATCTTGTTGGGATTTGCCGTATTGTCGGTATTCTCGGTTATGGATTCTTCCTTGATCTTGTTGGAGTTACCATACCATGGCATCCTCGTTCGTGGTTGATCCTTTGTCGATCTTGTGTGGAAATATCATGTCATTGATATTTCCGTTGTGATGCATTAATTGTTTATCATTATTGATTGTGTCAACATTCGTGTTTTGCATTGATATTCGGGACTTGCTATTGTCTCGGGACAGTTGGATTGCAGGTGTGCCATGTGATATCGGTTCTATCAGGATTGGGATTCGATTGTGCGACCCAGCCGGCAGAGTTAGTCTTGACCAGATTATTCTATAATCGAGATATGTTTCTGTTTGGAAATCTTGGTAGTGTTTCGGATACAGTACAGGTGATTACATTTGAATTCGTTCATTACTTAAGGACACGAGGCGTGGAATAAGGTAAGAATTGAGTGTTATGGCTGTGACAGGTTGGTAAGGTTATTTCGGTAAGATTACATGGGGAATGTTCTTACTCTGTAGATTACATTGTTATGTATTGTTTTTGTGATGTGATCGTTATCATAATTGAGTATTATGGCTGACCCCGTCGTGGGCTTTATCTTTTAGGTACTCGGAGTTCGAGCTGGCAGCGGTCGTGAAGGGATGAGCTTTCCGGTGATACTGGCTATGGCGTAGTTGTTGGGATTCGAGTGTTCTTTCTGGTTTTTATAATTCCGCTGTAAATGTAATTAATTGTGTTTTATCCGATGTGTGTGTATATTTAAAATGGCTTTCGATATTCTTGAAACTGTGTTTTTATCCGCTGTGCGTGTGTGTGTACTTTCAAAGGGCTTTTTGACATTTTTAAACGTTTGCGAAAATGATTTTAGCCTTGTGGGTTCCAATATGGGGCCCACGGCGCTGTAATATTCCCGGTCGGTTTTGGGGGTGTTACAGAAGATGGTATCGGAGCTTGGGTTTCGTAAAACCCGGGCGTGTGTGTTATGTGGCTCTACCGGTGCGGTAGTAGCGTGACTTTTGAAAATGATTTTCTGACTTTTGGGTCAAACCGATTTTGGAGGTTTCAAAATTTTTGAAATATTTTCAAATTATTGTATTTGCGATGCCGGTGTGTTGAGACTTTGTATGGGAGTCGTATGCTGGTATCACGGAAGATCATCGACTTCACGGACCTGTAAGTATGTTCTTTCAGTTATTTCAGTTTTGATGATGATTATTTGAGTATGGTGTCGTGATTTTGAGATATTTCGGGATTGAGATACTGATTGTGACAGGATTTTGAGTTTCGAGGACGAAACTTATTTAAGTGGGTAGATATGTAATATCCTAGAATTTCACTATGAATTTTTCGCATTATTTTATCCGGGATGTACTGTACAGAGTGGGACCAACACGATATGAGCGGATAATTTTGGAAACCGTGACAGTCGTGCCAGTATGTCATCGAGGTTATTTTGATTCTAGGATATTACATGCTTGTTGTGTTTTCGATGTCGGATATACCGTGCGAGTATTTGTTTGATTTCCGTACTTGGTCGACAGTTGTAATTGAGGATATCGTGCATCAGATGTATCGTATGGAAATGTTATCGGAACGAGTATATGTATTCGGTATGTCGCGTGTATATGTTCGGTTTATTGAGACGACAGACAGGGGCGGAAATGGCTAAGTATGGGAGCCATTACGTACGTTATGTGTTGAAGCTTACGTACGTTAAATTGGTAGAGTTACGTACGTTATGGCGAGACATTACGTACGTAACATGGGAATCGACGATCGAGTCGTGGTCGGCAGGTGGGACCTGTGTCGGCAACTTTCGGCGGAGGATGTTGACAGGTGAGTCAACGACGTGTTACGACGTTATACGGGACGTGTTACGACGTAACACGACCATTATATCAGAGCAAGTCAACGCACGTATTACGACGCAACGGAACAAGTGTTACGACGTTACGGGCGGCGGCGAGTCGTGGCCGAGATGACTGGATGGCCGAGCATGGCGGACGTGACTCGTTGGGATGGCGAGCATGGCCGGACGTAACTCGTTGGGATGGCGAGCATGGTCGGCGGTGACTCGGCCGGGGCTAATCGCCGATTACGTACGTAGGCAGTGGCCGGTTACGGCCGTAATGGCCTATTACATACGTAAGGGAGCTGCCGGTTACGTACGTAAGGGTGCCGAACAAACTGGACAGAAGGTAGGCCGCTGCCGGTTACGTACGTAAGCCACGGCCGGTTACGTACGTAACTGGCCGACAGGTCTCGGCCTATATAAGGCCGGGACCGAGTCACCCTTATCATTTTCCATTTTTCTTCGTTCCTTCCGCGATTTCTTCAGCAAATATGATGGTTTTGAGTAGAATCAACTTATAACAACATGTTTTGGAATTTGGAATCATGGACTAACATCATCCTCCACCCGGATCGAAGGTAAGAACACATGAACTTTTGGTTTTTAGATGTTCTTGAGGTTTCTTGGTGTTTTGGCCGATTTGCTCCATTTTGATTCGGATTATTGATAGAACTTGATTGTATACTCGTAATCATTCAATACTCTTGAAGTTTTGTGGAACAAATTCGAGTATTTCTTCGTTAAAACGATTAAATTGGATTATGCCTTCAAAGTGTTCGATAAAATGCCTCAATGAGTAGAACTTGGGAAATTCTATACGTTTTCACATGGATGGTGATTGAATTGATATTATTGTGATTTAGGAATGAACTTTTGAAGGAAGTTGAATCGGTACCCTTCCCTTTTGTCGATTTCTTCGCACCGTGCTATTCAAAACAAGTGATTACTTGTGTATGTCACCTTCTAGAGGTATGTTGATAATCCTCTCCATGAATTCGGATTTTGATGTTATCGTTGAAGAAGGATTCGTATGAAGATGATTATGGTTTTGTTGTTACGATTCTTGCGGTTATATGAACTATATGTTGAAGACATTGTTTGGATTATTGAACACCGAATTTCGACTTGTGTCCGTATTGTTAAGAGTTGATATGGGTTGGTTTCATATGATAGAGATATCATTGAACCATCGAGTTTGATTAGTTGGTCATTTCGGTTATTGATTGTTATTGAACGTATCGTTAATCGATTATTGCATTAGGTTGTGTTTAGTGATCGTTGAAGTTAACCGTTGTGCTGCGGAGCTTGTAGACGAAGACGGCGGGATTGATGGTGGCTTCGTCGTATTGGTATCCAGGCAAGTTATGCTTGCTCAGTTCATAATGTTAATAAATGATTTCGTTTTCATTTCATTTATGATTCATATAGCAATGGTATTATGGAATATATGAATTGTCGGAATGGTGGTATGTAAGATAAATCATAATGTATATGATTTTAAGGATGTCTAGTGGAAATGGGAACGTGAACTATAATTTGGTCTATTTCGACAAGTTGGATATCAAGGTTAGTTATCGTGTCGATGTTGAACTCGGGACGGTGGTTTGGTATTAGTTATGGTGTACATCATTTTGGATTGTCGGATAAACCGTGTATTCGTTCGGGCGGTTGGTCGTGGAAAGGTTAGCGTCTCGGCTTGAGGTAAATTAATATTGTTAGAATATGATAATCATCATGTTGCATTTTTGCATGTGTGTGTTGATATTTCATACGGTGAATGTGCACCATTGTTTGTTACGTTTTGTGAAGTGCTCTTTCTTGAGCCGTAATCTGTGGGGCCGATGTGTTGGGGATAAAACTGTATGGTACCCGAATGGAAATGTGTTAGGGGATAAGACCTAAATGGCACCTATGTCCGGAGTATTCTGAGTAGATGCTTAGTGACCTCATTTGTTGCCTTGGGAGTTTATGTGATATTGTCAGGAGTATTCTGAGTAGATGCTTCCGTGACCCTTGGTCGCCGCCTTGGGAGTTTATATGCTATTATGATATGCATTGTTGAGCATCTTTGTGGATGTTGTCTGACGGAATAAGACATTGTGGTCGTGTCGGTCTTTCATGATCGAGTTATTGTTGCCCTCTTGGAAAATCTTCTGATCCTTGTTGGAAATGCGTTTCTTCGAGATCTGTTGTCATGTTGTATCGTGGCATATCTGGAGTCAGATACGTTATGATCGTTCATGTGTAGGATTTTCGGGACGGGCACGTGTAGCATGTGTTGGTTTCGACCTCATATTGAACCGTGCACACGAGACGTACTTCGTGAGGCTGATTAGGTACGAGACCAGGCGTGTATTGATCAATACCCGTGGTTGGCTTGTACACGGACACATGTCCGGATCGAGCGTATCGTGACGTCCATCTTGAGTCTTATTGATTGGTCGTTCACAATCCATGTATAATTGGATCTGTTTGATAATCGGATTGTCTTTGAAACTCCGTATATATGATTTGTATATGGTCGACGATTTTATTCTCTCGTGTATCCGTCACCATTGAACCTTTATTAATCTCGTTCGGAGTTACCATATCGATGGTCAACTCATTGATATCGATCCTTTATAAATCTCGTTTGGAGTTCACCCTATCATTGGTAATCTCATTCATTATTGATCCTTATTGATTCCATTTGGGAGTTGTCTCACCGTTGGTATCCTTGGTTATTAGTCCTTGATCGATGTTATTGGAGTTTACCGTGTCGTCGGTATTCTCAGTTGTTGATCCCTTATTATCCCTATTGGGGTATACCGTGTCGTTGGTACTTCCGGTCGTTGGTCCTTATTGATCTTGCTAGAGTTTACTATGTCGTCAGTATTCTCGGTTGTTGAACTTTATTGATCTTATTTGGGTTTATCATACCGTTGGTATTTCTAGTTGTCAACTCTTTTGATCTTGTTAGAGTTCACCATGTCGTTGGTATTCTCGATTATTGATTCTTCATTGATCCTTACCGTGTCGTCGGTATTCTCGGTTGTCGACGTTTTATTGATCTTGTTGGGATTTGCCGTATTGTCGGTATTCTCGGTTATGGATTCTTCCTTGATCTTGTTGGAGTTACCATACCATGGCATCCTCGTTCGTGGTTGATCCTTTGTCGATCTTGTGTGGAAATATCATGTCATTGATATTTCCGTTGTGATGCATTAATTGTTTATCATTATTGATTGTGTCAACATTCGTGTTTTGCATTGATATTCGGGACTTGCTATTGTCTCGGGACAGTTGGATTGCAGGTGTGCCATGTGATATCGGTTCTATCAGGATTGGGATTCGATTGTGCGACCCAGCCGGCAGAGTTAGTCTTGACCAGATTATTCTATAATCGAGATATGTTTCTGTTTGGAAATCTTGGTAGTGTTTCGGATACAGTACAGGTGATTACATTTGAATTCGTTCATTACTTAAGGACACGAGGCGTGGAATAAGGTAAGAATTGAGTGTTATGGTGTGACAGGTTGGTAAGGTTATTTCGGTAAGATTACATGGGGAATGTTCTTACTCGTAGATTACATTGTTATGTATTGTTTTTGTGATGTGATCGTTATCATAATTGAGTATTATGGCCGACCGTCGTGGGCTTTATCTTTTAGGTACTCGGAGTTCGAGCTGGCAGCGGTCGTGAAGGGATGAGCTTTCCGGTGATACTGGCTATGGCGTAGTTGTTGGGATTCGAGTGTTCTTTCTGGTTTTTATAATTCCGCTGTAAATGTAATGAATTGTGTTTTATCCGATGTGTGTGTATATTTAAAATGGCTTTCGATATTCTTGAAACTGTGTTTTTATCCGCTGTGCGTGTGTGTGTACTTTCAAAGGGCTTTTTGACATTTTTAAACGTTTGCGAAAATGATTTTAGCCTTGTGGGTTCCAATATGGGGCCCACGGCGCTGTAATATTCCCGGTCGGTTTTGGGGGTGTTACAGAAGATGGTATCGGAGCTTGGGTTTCGTAAAACCCGGGCGTGTGTGTTATGTGGCTCTACCGGTGCGGTAGTAGCGTGACTTTTGAAAATGATTTTCTGACTTTTGGGTCAAACCGATTTTGGAGGTTTCAAAATTTTTGTAATATTTTCAAATTATTGTATTTGCGATGCCGATGTGTTGAGACTTTGTATGGGAGTTGTATGCTAGTATCACGGAAGATCATCGACTTCACGGACCTGTAAGTATGTTCTTTCAGTTATTTCAGTTTTGATGATGATTATTTGAGTATGGTGTCGTGATTTTGAGATATTTCGGGATTGAGATACTGATTGTGACAGGATTTTGAGTTTCGAGGACGAAACTTATTTAAGTGGGTAGATATGTAATATCCTAGAATTTCACTATGAATTTTTCGCATTATTTTATCCGGGATGTACTGTACAGAGTGGGACCAACACGATATGAGCGGATAATTTTGGAAACCGTGTGATCGTGCGGTATGTCATCGAGGTTATTTTGATTCTAGGATATTACATGCTTGTTGTGTTTTCGATGTCGGATATACCGTGCGAGTATTTGTTTGATTTCCGTACTTGGTCGACAGTTGTAATTGAGGATATCGTGCATCAGATGTATCGTATGGAAATGTTATCGGAACGAGTATATGTATTCGGTATGTCGCGTGTATATGTTCGGTTTATTGAGACGACAGACAGGGGCGGAAATGGCTAAGTATGGAAGCCATTACGTACGTTATGTGTTGAAGCTTACGTACGTTAAATTGGTAGAGTTACGTACGTTATGGCCGAGACATTACGTACGTAACATGGGAATCAGACGATCGAGTCGTGGTCGGCAGGTGGGACCCTGTGTCGGCAACTTTCGGCGGAGGATGTTGACAGGTGAGTCAACGCGTCGTGTTACGACGTTATACGGGGCGTGTTACGACGTAACACGACCATTATCTTGTAGCAAGTCAACGTCGTATACGTGCGCGAAACAAGTGTTACGTGCGTTACGGGCGATCGCCGAGTCGTGGCCGAGATGACCTGGATGGCCGAGCATGGCCGGACGTGACTCGTTGGGATGGCCGAGCATGGCCGGACGTGACTCGTTGGGATGGCCGAGCATGGTCGGCAGTGACTCGCTGGGGGCTAGGACTGGCCGATTACGTACGTAGGCAGTGGCCGGTTACGGCCGTAATGGCCTATTACGTACGTAAGGGAGCTGCCGGTTACGTACGTAAGGGTGCCGAACAAACTGGGCAGAAGGTAGGCGGCGCGGTTACGTCGTAAGCCACGGCCGGTTACGTGCGTAATCGGCAGTCTCGGCTATATAAGGCACGACCGAGTCACCCTTATCATTTTCCATTTTTCTTCGTTCCTTCCGCGATTTCTTCATCTAATATGATTATTTTGATTAGAATCTACTTATAACAACATGTTTTGGTAGTTTGAATCATGGACTAACATCATCCTCCACCGGATCGAAGGTAAGAACACATGAACTTTTGGTTTTTAGATGTTCTTGAGGTTTCTTGGTGTTTTGGCCGATTTGCTCCATTTTGATTCGGATTATTGATAGAACTTGATTGTATACTCGTAATCATTCAATACTCTTGAAGTTTTGTGGAACAAATTCGAGTATTTCTTCGTTAAAACGATTAAATTGGATTATGCCTTCAAAGTGTTCGATAAAATGCCTCAATGAGTAGAACTTGGGAAATTCTATACGTTTTCACATGGATGGTGATTGAATTGATATTATTGTGATTTAGGAATGAACTTTTGAAGGAAGTTGAATCGGTACCCTTCCCTTTTGTCGATTTCTTCGCACCGTGCTATTCAAAACAAGTGATTACTTGTGTATGTCACCTTCTAGAGGTATGTTGATAATCCTCTCCATGAATTCGGATTTTGATGTTATCGTTGAAGAAGGATTCGTATGAAGATGATTATGGTTTTGTTGTTATGATTCTTGCGGTTATATGAACTATATGTTGAAGACATTGTTTGGATTATTGAACACCGAATTTCGACTTGTGTCCGTATTGTTAAGAGTTGATATGGGTTGGTTTCATATGATAGAGATATCATTGAACCATCGAGTTTGATTAGTTGGTCATTTCGGTTATTGATTGTTATTGAACGTATCGTTAATCGATTATTGCATTAGGTTGTGTTTAGTGATCGTTGAAGTTAACCGTTGTGCTGCGGAGCTTGTAGACGAAGACGGCGGGATTGATGGTGGCTTCGTCGTATTGGTATCCAGGCAAGTTATGCTTGCTCAGTTCATAATGTTAATAAATGATTTCGTTTTCATTTCATTTATGATTCATATAGCAATGGTATTATGGAATATATGAATTGTCGGAATGGTGGTATGTAAGATAAATCATAATGTATATGATTTTAAGGATGTCTAGTGGAAATGGGAACGTGAACTATAATTTGGTCTATTTCCTGACAAGTTGGATATCAAGGTTAGTTATCGTGTCGATGTTGAACTCGGGACGGTGGTTTGGTATTAGTTATGGACTGTACATCATTTTGGATTGTCGGATAAACCGTGTATTCGTTCAGGGCGGTTGGTCGTGGAAAGGTTAGCGTCTCCAGCTTGAGGTAAATTAATATTGTTAGAATATGATAATCATCATGTTGCATTTTTGCATGTGTGTGTTGATATTTCATACGGTGAATGTGCACCATTGTTTGTTACGTTTTGTGAAGTGCTCTTTCTTGAGCCGTGTCTGGGGCCGATGTGTTGGGGATAAAACCTGTATGGTACCCGAATGGAAATGTGTTAGGGGATAAGACCTAAATGGCACCTATGTCCGGAGTATTCCTGAGTAGATGCTTCCGTGACCCTCGGCTGTTGCCTTGGGAGTTTATGTGATATTGTCCGGAGTATTCCTGAGTAGATGCTTCCGTGACCCTTGGCTGCTGCCTTGGGAGTTTATATGCTATTATGATATGCATTGTTGAGCATGATGTGGACTGTTGTCTGACGGAATACGACATTGTGGTCGGGTCGGTCTTTCATGATCGAGTTATTGTTGCCCTCTTGGAAAATCTTCTGATCCTTGTTGGAAATGCGTTTCTTCGAGATCTGTTGTCATGTTGTATCGTGGCATATCTGGAGTCAGATACGTTATGATCGTTCATGTGTAGGATTTTCGGGACGGACACGTGTAGCATGTGTTGGTTTCGACCTCATATTGAACCGTGCACACGAGACATACTTCGTGAGGCTGATTAGGTACGAGACCAGGCGTGTATTGATCAATACCCGTGGTTGGCTTGTACATGGACACATGTCCGGATCGAGCGTATCGTGACGTACATCTTGAGTCTTATTGATTGGTCGTTCACAATCCATGTATAATTGGATCTGTTTGATATTCGGATTGTCTTTGAAACTCCGTATATATGATTTGTATATGGTCGACAATTTTATTCTCTCGTGTATCCGTCACCATTGAACCTTTATTAATCTCGTTCAGAGTTACCATATCGATGGTCAACTCATTGATATCGATCCTTTATAAATCTCGTTTGGAGTTCACCCTATCATTGGTAATCTCATTCATTATTGATCCTTATTGATTCCATTTGGGAGTTGTCTCACCGTTGGTATCCTTGGTTATTAGTCCTTGATCGATGTTATTGGAGTTTACCGTGTCGTCGGTATTCTCAGTTGTTGATCCCTTATTATCCCTATTGGGGTATACCGTGTCGTTGGTACTTCCGGTCGTTGGTCCTTATTGATCTTGCTAGAGTTTACTATGTCGTCAGTATTCTCGGTTGTTGAACTTTATTGATCTTATTTGGGTTTATCATACCGTTGGTATTTCTAGTTGTCAACTCTTTTGATTTTGTTAGAGTTCACCATGTCTTTGGTATTCTCGATTATTGATTCTTCATTGATCCTTACCGTGTCGTCGGTATTCTCGGTTGTCGACCTTTTATTGATCTTGTTGGGATTTGCCGTATTGTCGGTATTCTCGGTTATGGATTCTTCCTTGATCTTGTTGGAGTTACCATACCATGGCATCCTCGTTCGTGGTTGATCCTTTGTCGATCTTGTGTGGAAATATCATGTCATTGATATTTCCGTTGTGATGCATTAATTGTTTATCATTATTGATTGTGTCAACATTCGTGTTTTGCATTGATATTCGGGACTTGCTATTGTCTCGGGACAGTTGGATTGCAGGTGTGCCATGTGATATCGGTTCTATCAGGATTGAGATTCGATTGTGCGACCCAGCCGGCAGAGTTAGTCTTGACCAGATTATTCTATAATCGAGATATGTTTCTGTTTGGAAATCTTGGTAGTGTTTCGGATACAGTACAGGTGATTACATTTGAATTCGTTCATTACTTAAGGACACGAGGCGTGGAATAAGGTAAGAATTGAGTGTTATGGCTGTGACAGGTTGGTAAGGTTATTTCGGTAAGATTACATGGGGAATGTTCTTACTCTGTAGATTACATTGTTATGTATTGTTTTTGTGATGTGATCGTTATCATAATTGAGTATTATGGCTGACACCGTCGTGGGCTTTATCTTTTAGGTACTCGGAGTTCGAGTGGCGTGATCGTGAAGGGATGAGCTTTCCGGTGATACTGGCTATGGCGTAGTTGTTGGGATTCGAGTGTTCTTTCTGGTTTTTATAATTCCGCTGTAAATGTAATTAATTGTGTTTTATCCGATGTGTGTGTATATTTAAAATGGCTTTCGATATTCTTGAAACTGTGTTTTTATCCGCTGTGCGTGTGTGTGTATTTTCAAAGGGCTTTTTGACATTTTTAAACGTTTGCGAAAATGATTTTAGCCTTGTGGGTTCCAATATGGGGCCCACGGCGCTGTAATATTCCCGGTCGGTTTTGGGGGTGTTACACATCCCCTCAATAATACACAAAAAGTATAAAAAATTAGACAAATCATAACAATCTGTCAAGAGTTACGGCCGTAACATTAAGGAGTTACGGCCGTAACTTGGATGACTTACGGCCGTAACATTCTGTAGTTACGGCCGTAACTTGGCTTCGTCAATTTGTTCACTAGTTGCTTTGAGAGTTACGGTTTCAGCCCAGAATTTCTCAGACTTTGCGTTTTTGCCCCAAATCTTCTTCGGATGATAACTTTTGATATATAACTCTGATTTTGAATCCGGAAAGACTGCCGAATTCGTCTCGGAAAGCCCTACAACATGAATATATCAAAATTCAACAAAGCGAATATTTAATAAACATGTTATTTCTTGAGTAAATCAGTTATTTAATCTGATTAAGACTAGATTTACATCATCATCCGATAAAAATAAAATTATTAAAAACTAATTAATTAAAAGCAAAAAACGAGTAGACTAGCTCAATTATGGGTGAATTTTATCGATACAAACCATGGATAAGTGTATAAAACTGACACTTATCACACCCCCAAACTTGAATTCTTGCTAGTCCCGAGCAAGACTCTTTATTATTCATGCTCCAAATAAAAATAAGAAAAATTAATACACAAATAAATTAAAATATAAAAAGAGAAAAGGAGATCAAAATGCCATTAATACACAACAACCATCTTTATACAGTAGATAGAAATGAATCAAGATTCAAAATAAATCTACTAATGATTTTGAAGTTAAGACACGGTTTTTATTTTGTAATTCCAAATTCAAGGTTCCCCCCCCCCACCCCCCCACCCAAAAGGTTGATTATTTCTTTCCCACTCGTGATACACACGACTCCCTTTAATGGTTGCTCTCGATCACTCGTATATTTTCGACTCAATATGAAGAAGAATTTCATTGGCGTCATCAAATATTGTGATTTTTCACGAAATTGAGTGTATTGAAATTCAGCCGCTAATTAATTCAAATCTGCTCATAAACTACATCCCTTAGTGATAGCTTTCACACCGTTATTTGCTAACGTGTAGCTCTTTTCACTAACACAATTTATATCTCATATTTTTTTTAAAAGGTGATAGCTTTCACACCGTTATTTGCTAACGTGTAGCTCTTTTCACCAATTTTTCTGAGACGACAGCTACGCACCAACATTGGTTAGTCCTTTATTTTTCGCAAAATTTAAGACCTCCAAAATTAGGCAGCTGTTGCTGCTCAACACTTCTCCTTTTCGTCATTTTTTTTAGGTGATAGCTTTCATACCGTTATTTGCTAACGTGTAGCTCTTTTCACCAATGACTCCTTTTTTAGGTAATAGAATTTTTGCAGAAAATCATTTCTTAGTTTAAGCATGGAAAATCAAAAACTCCACAAATTAGGTAAATTTCAGTTCTATTTTTCATCAACCGACTGATTCTTCTTTTCTCAAGGTAACGAATGACTCGATTTTATATGATAACTACAAGGTTTGGAAAGAGAGATTAAGGCTCAAAATTTTTTTTTCGGAATATACAATTTTTTTACCGGTTAAAACAATTTTAGAAATTTGTATATAGCTAATTTATTGGTGTTATGGCCAGATCTAGAAATCTCATAATCAAAATACTATATATATATATATATATATATATATATATATATATAATAAAAAAAATTAAGGCAAATAACCAAATCAATCAAAACACACCAAAATTTCAACACACCAAAATAATTAAACAAACCACCCCCAAACTTGAAAATAAAATTGTCCTCAATTTAAAATAAAAAGTAATGCAGAAAAGCAGAATACTCCCTGTTAAGAAAGTTGATATTTGAGCTAACGCCTTTTAGAATCTGCAAGAGAATAAATATACGAGGCACACAATAAAAGAAAATAAAATATACTCGGAAGTATAACACAATTTTTAAGATGCGCATCAAGAAAGTCCGAAGAGTCGCCTTACGCTGCCATCAATGCTTATAAAAAAAACACACAATAAAAATTACAACAATAAAATAAGAATACATAAATCGCGAATAGATGCGCGTCAAGAGATCCAGAAGAAACTCCTTAAGCTACCACCATTTAGCACGATTATTACACACGACAGAAAGTAAAAATACAAGAGGTCCGACATGGGTTATCAAAGGGAGAGGAATGAATCCACTTTTCATTTTCTCACAGTAAAATCTTCCATCCAGACAATTTTAGCTGGAGCTGGATCAGGTTGAGGAACAAATTCATTGAGTTTTTTGATTAGTTCATCTGGTGTTGTTGCAACGACTATGATTCGTTTAGCACGCTCGGAAATAAAACCCTTTTCAGCAAAGTAGTCGATGAAAGATAGTAAACCATCAAAGAAACCATTGACATTAAGCAGACCTATTGGTTTTTGATGAACATTTAGCTGGGCTCTGGTAACCACATGAAAAAGTTCCTCAAGGGTGCCAAAACCACCTGGAAGGGTGATAAAGGCGCCAGAATTATTTATCATGTGAGTTATGCGATCTTGCATATTTACAAATCTAAACTCATCTCCAATAGTTGACCCGGTGATTTTACTTTCAGCCAGAGGTTTGGGGATTATTCCCAACACTCTTACTCCTTCCATATAGGCAGAAGCAGCAGCTCGTCCCATTAATCCTAGAATTCCTCCTCCGTAGACTACATGAACGCATTTTTCTCCTAAGGTACGATCCAAGTTGTGGGCTGCTTCAGTAAAGCATGCCTCTTTTCCATAACTAGTTCCACCAAAAATGCAGACTCTGCTAAATTTTTTTGTTGAAGATGATGACTCCATTTTTGAAAAGAAATTATTTAGAGAGAAACAGAGAAAAGTGCAAGTTTGAGGGATGAATGAAAGAAACAAGCACAATGTTTATTTATAGAAGAAAAAGAAGGTAAAAATTGTTTAACAAGTTTGTGATTGCGTTGATTGCGCTTCAACTACTCAATAGAATAATGAAAGCATTTATCGCATATCACATTTTTTTATTCAGAAAATCTCACCACACGACAAAAATAAAAGATACTTATGCGTATGTACAGTAGTTGTGATTGTGGCTCATATTGTAATATCCGGTATTTTTCTTTCCCTTGTATTTTCATTTTTGGTATATTTCTCGGTCATAGTGACCCTCGTGTACCTTTCAGTATGTCCTTCCTGTCAACTGTTGAACTGTATTCTCGTTATTGTTGTGCGGAACCGCCGTTTCGGGGTTGCCGTGGATCCATTTCGTGTTATTGGTTCCCAAATGTTGATTCCTATCGTTTTTATTCTCTTTCCGATCATTTTTATCATTTTGGGACCCAAAGAGGTGTGGGCCGCGACAAGGTGTGTGCGCGCGGCACACAAATTTCTTCGATTGTTGGTCGAACAAATCAGATCTGTGTGCCGCGGCACACCCATCCGTGCCGCGGCACAAGGCTGTGCCAAGGCCGCGGCACACTCGTGTGTCATCTGCGACCAAAACCCGCCAGACGGGTGCCGCGACACGCAGCCATGCGCGCAGACACCGCCGAACCACGGGAGTAATTTTTTGGCCTGTGCCGTGGCACACCTCAGATGTGCCGCGGCACACTATGCGGTCAACCCCCTATACTTGTGTCGTTTTGAGCGTCCGCTGCTCATTTCCTTCTTCTTCTTCCTGCGACGCGAGGGAGAGTGAGAGGGTGGGGAGAGTTCTACATCATTATTCATTGGGGGTTGATTTTCATCATTTTTCTTCTAGAGTGAAGCCTGCATAATCAATCCAACGCGTGTTCTACGGATCTTAGTACTTGAATCTCCGAAGGTAACATCTCTAGAACCCTATTTTCGAATAATTGGGGATTTTGGGGTTTTTGTCCGATTCTTTCCGTTTTGTTGATAGATTCTTGATGAATATGATTAATCTTGTTGCTATCATAAATTTTCCTACGGATTCAGAGTATATTTTCATAGTTTTGCGGAATCGAGAGGGTTTGATTGTGGTCCGCCCTCGTTGTTATTTTGTGCGAATATACATGAATCGTAGGCGGGTTTTTGGGTGTATTCCATTTCCGTTTTTTCGGCTAGAGTTGGTTGTAATTATGTTCTTCGAATCGTTAGGTTCGGTTCCGTTGATTCCTAGTGTTCGTCGGTGATTATCCTTTCCGTTCGTTGCGTCATCAAAATACTCAAGGCAAGTATTTTTGGAAACCTTTATGCTTAACGTGAAATGGTAATGTATATTGTGTGTGATTGCTCACCTCGGGAGGGTCCGACGGGATCACGGAGGGAATCCAATGGTATAGCCCTGGATTCACGAGTTTGTTTCGCTAGCTATCTCGGGAGGGTCCTTAGGGATCACGGAGCGGGATCAATGGTATAGCCCTGTTCCCAAGGCAATGCGTGTGCTTGATTTGTTTTATAATATGGCCAGCTCGGGAGGGTCCTTAGGGATCACGGAGCGGGATCAATGGTATAGCCCTGTTCCCACGGCAAATTGTTTGACTGTTTGTTTCCGGAAAAGACATGTCTGGTTTTGGTTTTCGAAATGATATCGGTGCATGTACTATGAAATGTGTAAGCGATTGGTTTGCCTTGATTACTTGTACTAGCGTAATTGCTAACCCCTTTGGGGGATCCGTTTTGGGGAAATTCTTGTTATGGATTTCAGGTTATAATCATCCGGACGAGCGAGTGCTGGGACAGTACGAGGATGCTGGCCAGGGTCGTTGACATGTGCACTTGGGTTTACTGATTTCTTTTGTCCAGTTCGATTTGGTTGTTTTCTATATTTATAAACTAATAGACTGTACTCGCGAGTACTTAGGCTTTTCAATTCAAATCCCGTGTTGTATTATTTTAAATTGCCACACTGTCGATGGTTGCTCATTTCGTCGGATTGCTTCGGGTGTATTTTTCACATGATGTATTATTTGATTGTGTATCCTCGCTAACCGAGATGGTTAGTCGAGGGGTACCCGCTTGTTGTAGCCTGGTGGGTCCCATGTAGGGGTCCACGGCGCTGTAACATACTCCGAATATCTTGGCGTGTTACAGAAAATGGTATCAGAGCTCTAGGTTTATGGATACCTTGGCTTGTCGGTTATTTGGGTCTAGTCGTATTTGTTTTGCCCATTGTCACACCGCTGCCAGCATCCCAGTACTTCCAGTGCTCGTAAGTTTTCTTATTCGGCTCTTTTGTTTCTTGCATTGTATTTCCACTTTTGAATCGTAGTTGCTTTTCCTCCCTTACTCATCATCGATATACTTCTGTTATCTCTCAACCTCAGTATGGATGCCGGAGGAAACCGTGGACGTGGTCGTGGTCGTGGATGCGGCCGAGGACGTGGGGCAGCCACGTCGCATTCTTCGAGCCAGCGCGGTGACCGTCACGCCATACTTCTTCTCAGAGCGCGCCGATCTTGGTATTGCGGCTGTTATGCGGCAAATGGTTAACCAGATGGCGGCTATAGCTCGTGGTCCGTAACCCCGATCGTGCCCATGCTAATCGGGCGAACGGATCGTTGGCTTCAGGATGTCATCAAGATGCATCCTCCCGGGCTGGGAGCTTCACCCGATCGGGTGGGAAGGGTGGATCAAGGAGATATCCAAAGTATTCACCGCTACCAACCGCCCGAGGACCGTAAGGTCCCTATTGCTCAATACTTTCTCACGGGAGATGCTACAGATTGGTGGGAGGCCGTTGGTCCCAAAGATCATGTTGCTTCGTGGGCCGAGTTTCAGGAGTTGATGGAGACCGAGTATTGTCCATGGCCGGTCAGACAGGCTCGAGTGCATGCTTTCTTTGATGCTCAACCACGGGATATCCCCGTATCCCAAGCTATTGCCGATTTTAACAAGGAGTTGGGCTATGTGAAGACCCAAGTTGTCGCTGAGAGCGACAAAATTTTCCATTTTTCCAGGAGGATGAAGCTGCCCATTCGGGACTATATGTCTGGGCTCGTCTGTACTACCCTGAAGGATTATCAGAGTCGAGCCCTTGCTTATGATATGTCAGTGACGGTGAGTGATTTGGCTCGTGAGAGCAAGAAGCAGAAGTCGGTCGGAAACTTTTCTGGTCCCAAGAGTGGAGGCCAGCAGAAATCTCGAGCTGCGAATATTTCTACGGGCGGTTCGGCTCGTTTCTCTGGGAGCTTTCAGGGTGCCGCCGGAACCCCCGCTTGTGAGCTCACATGCTTTAACTGCGGCTTTTCGGGTCATAAGAACCGGGACTGTCCTCGTCCGCCTTTAACTTGTCATACTTGTGGTCAGTCGGGCCACAAGGCTTCTTTTTGTGATCAGCTCAGACAGCTTCGCGGTGCCCGTTCTTCTCACCCAGCACCTATGGAGCCGAGTGTGAACCAGGGCTCATTTGCTCCGCCGCCTCCACCGAGTGCCGGCCGAGGTAGGGGTCGAGGTCAGCCCGCTAGGGGTGGAGCTTCCAGTGTCGGCTCTGCTCAGCCGCGTATCTATGAGATGAGGAGAGCCGATGATCCAGCAGCTACTGTGTCGACAGGTACCGTTCATATTCATTTCCATATTGTCAGTGTGCTTTTCGATTCGGGTGCTACGCATTCATTCATTTCTCTAGAGTGTGTATGCCATTTGAGTCTCGACTGTTTGTCACCTTGCGAGCCCTTCATCGTTAAACTGCCTAGCGGTGATAGAATTGTCGGTGATCGAGAGGTCCGAGACTGCTCTGTGTTTATTTGTGAGAGAGCACTACACCATAGATTGCCTATTGCAACCATATTTCTAAAAAATTGTTAAAAACCATTGCAATTGAGAAACGAAATCACATAAATTGCAACGCTTTTCAAAAGCATTGCAATTCCATTGGAAAAATCTAAGAAAGTTTAAAACATGCCTTCTATTGCAATACTTTTTTAAAATCGTTGCGGTATCTATTCATTTTGGGGGGAAAATGTGGCGAGCTTGTAAAATATGAGCGGGATTTCTGGGAAAATGTTGGCGGGCGTACAAAAAATAACAAAAAAAAAAAAGAAAAGAAAAAACAAAACCCACACGACACACAACACAACCCACACGGCACACAGACACCAAAACAAACACACGAACACAAAAGTCATGACTCCACCACCAGGCCGCCGCTACCAGAACAATACGCCGCGACCACCATCAGGAAAAGCATCCGCCTCCACCACCAGGCCGCATCACCACCACCAGATACACTGTGTAAGTCTCGCCCGCCCTAGGCGTTCTTATCCGCATCCAAACCCTAATCCTCTGACAGTTTTGATCTTTCTATGTCGTATTCGCTATTTTCAAAGGATTTCTTATAATTATTTGAGGTAATTTTTGTTTATTCCAAATTCGCTATGTTCAAAGGATGAGTTTGTTGGTAATTTATCACGCGATTTGTAAAATTCAGTTTATTTTGATGAGTTTTGATAATTCATCCAGAGATTCTGTAAATTCATTGTTTTTTTTCTAGAATATTATTCCTAAATGAGTTTTTTTTTAAACATAATAAGCTTAAGCAAATCTTCAGATGATTTTCCCCCTTAGGAATCGAGTTTGTTACATGCCCAATGCTTCTTCCTTCTTCTTATATTGCTCTATTTTTGTGTCTTAATTAGGGTTCCTATGTTTCTTGTGTTAATTCGAACTATGTAATCAAGTTTGTTGGGGATGTATGTTTGTTTGTTTGTTTGTAATTGGGGGTTTATTTTTGTTTAATTTAAGTTTTTAATTTGATTTTAATTTTGATATCTCTCCCTATCTCTGTCTCTCTCAAAACCATCGGTAAAAGCTGCGCTGGTATGTGTTCGTTGAACATTTCGAACCTGAATAACTTGACTGATTTGGGGTTGGAGTATCTTGCCAATGGTTGTAGATTAATTCAAATGCTCAAACTTCGCCGCAATGAATTCAGGTTTCTATCAAGCCAAACATAATTACTTAATTACGTATTTTGATTCCATTTGTTTGTTATCTAGCAATTGTTAGATTTTTGGCATCTCTTCTTTTTATCAATAATTGGATAATGGTTAATCTTCTGCATCTAGTGAAGAAGCTGCGGCGGTATTTCTAGAAATCTATGTAGAGTCTCTGTTGGAACTTTTCTTGAATCATATGGCAAAGGTATTCTTAGCGAGAACTCAGCCCTCCTAAGTCTGAGCTTCTTAGGTAGAGAAGGATCAATTATACTCTATTTCAGTTCATGTTTTCACATCACCTCATTCTTTCTTGAATTCATGTGTTTCTCAGTTTTAATTATGTGTAGGAGATTTTATTGTTTTTCCCCCTTTTGTCCAATGATTGAATGTAATCATTGTATGTGTTTCTATTTTTGCTGATCACCACTGGATTTTTTGAAGGACACTCGAATCTGCTTGTGAGGTTAATTGGGTCGAACTTTACTCCGATTCTGGATCATATATCTAGATCTGCTTGAAACTGAGGAGATCTTCTTGCGGTACTCACCTCTCCCAGTTTGGTTTCAGCTCCTAAGATTTGTTGAAATGTCCACTATTTTCTCTTCCTTTTTTTTTTTATGTGGCGTAGCTGATAGAATGAAATGAACTGCTGTTGATGTTCTGTTTCTCATTTTATGTGGCCTAATTTTTGTTGGTTTAATTATAGGCTAACTGGACATTAATGGTGGACATTATGTTTTGAATATGTAGGGGGATCATCGCTTTGGCTTGACAAAGATCTGCAGAGCTTTACAGTGGAAAGACTTCGTGCTTTCCTTAAGGAAAGAGGTCTTTCAATGAAGGGAAAAAAAGGCAAGCTCACTCTATTCACTAATCATCCATATCTCCACTTCACAGCATCATCATCCTTGTGTGTGTGGGCTGATTTTCCTTTTTTGTATTTTCATTTCTGGTCAACAGGATGAGTTGATTGCCCGGTTGAGATGCGTGAATGGGTAGTGAGAGAGAGTTGTATACATTGCATTTTGTCTTCAGAAACTCCTAGCTGTACTGTGAGATAATTATTACTTTACTCTTGAACCAACTGAAGCTATATTATTATGTTGTACTACGTTTTGTTGGTTGTGCTAATAGTGATCTTTTGTGTTCCTTGAGCACCACCTACAGTAGTAGATCTCCTGTGCACATAAGAACATGCCTAGAACTCCGATGATGCGTCTATGTAGAGTATTGCAGTATTCTTCATAGATAGATTATTTCTATTAAAATTATTGATACAAAGTAACATATAAACACACTTCCCCTCTTGATTTCATGATATATATTATATAAATATATAGATACTTGAAAATGAAAATACATTGATGGGGATGTGGTATATATGCGATACAGGAAAACCGCCGCAGCAGAAACTGGAAGCTTCGGTAAGAGGAGAAACAAGACACATACTCTGTGTGTGAGGTGTGGCCGCCGCAGCTTCCTAGTGTTCGTCGGTGATTATTCTTTCCGTTCGGTAATGTATATTGTGTGTGATTGCTCACCTCGGGAGGGTCCGACGGGATCACGGAGGGAATCCAATGGTATAGCCCTGGATTCACGAGTTTGTTTCGCTAGCCAGCTCGGGAGGGTCCTTAGGGATCACAGAGCGGGATCAATGGTATAGCCCTGTTCCCAAGGCGATGCGTGTGCGTGATTTGTTTTATAATATGGCCATCTCGGGAGGGTCCTTAGGGATCATGGAGCGGGATCAATGGTATAGCCCTGTTCCCACGGCAAATTGTTTGACTGTTTGTTTCCGGAAAAGACATGTCTGGTTTTGGTTTTCGAAATGATATCGGTGCATGTACTATGAAATGTGTAAGCGATTGGTTTGCCTTGATTACTTGTACTAGCGTAATTGCTAACCCCTTTGGGGGATCCGTTTTGGGGAAATTCTTGTTATGGATTTCAGGTTATAATCATCCGGACGAGCGAGCACTGGGACAGTACGAGGATGCTGGCCAGGGTCGTTGACATGTGCACTTGGGTTTACTTATTTCTTTTGTCCACTTCGATTTGGTTGTTTTCTATATTTATAAACTGATAGACTGTACTCGCGAGTACTTAGGCTTTTCAATTCAAATCCCGTGTTGTATTATTTTAAATTGCCACACTGTCGATGGTTGCTCATTTCGTCGGATTGCTTCGGGTGTATTTTTCACATGATGTATTATTTGATTGTGTATCCTCGCTAACCGAGATGGTTAGTCGAGGGGTACCCGCTTGTTGTAGCCTGGTGGGTCCCATGTAGGGGTCCACGGCGCTGTAACATACTCTGAATATCTTGGGGTGTTACACATATCTTCCTCTGATTTTACGTTTAGAAACGGCCTAAACGCCTTCTATGAGTCGGGGAGAAGCTTCCCATCCAATTTTCTTACAAATTGGCAAACAGGGTCTTTTAACGTCAGATTCCCAAGACGTTGTTCATATTCTAGTTTGAATTTACTCCACAAACATCGAATTTCGTAATTTACGAGTCCACTAGGATGCGTGTCAAGAGAAATTTCGATATCATCTAAATTCTCTTTATTCAGTCCATCCTTAATGAATTGAATTTTATATTCTTTTTTGTAGATGGAATTCCTAAAGATCGACATTTTAAATTACAGTTCCATCTAGCACATTTATAACAAACGGCTATCATCTTTGCTCGTCGTTTCTTCGCATATGAACTTTTTCCAAGCCCTAGTAAAAATCTAGTCGGTGTTTCTGTGAATTCTTGCGATATTTCTTACACGCAAGTGCACGTCATCGTTTACAAGTAATAAAGTGATAAGTAGAGTATCGTTCCCACGAGGATTGAATCTCTAACTACCGATTTTTGTGTATTCCAATTTTATTTGAACAATCGAATTTGGGTTTTTGCAATTAATAACTAAAAGAATTACTAAAAGACTAGTAGAAAACGATAACTTGAATAAAATAAATCAAATGATGAATAAGTCTAGGATTCTGAATCCACCTCAGTTTATCCGAATTTACTCTCGATTATCCGTAATAAATAATTTTCCCAATTTATTGAAGGCGGAGATTGCTAATATATTCTACCGCCTCTCCCGAGGTCAATAGATTTATCTAAAGGCGAATAATGCACTCTATCCCTAGGTGAATTAATTCGTCAATAGGCGAAAAGCATAAAATCTCCCAAAGGCCACGTAGTTCCTATGAGTATATTCCTATCTCACAGAATAAAATGGTCCTCACCAATAGTTCCTCACCAAATCTCCTCTCCCGATTCGAAGTGAATGATTAAATCAATACAACTATTGGCCAGATAATTGCAAGCATTAAACACAATTGGGAAAACTCAATAAAAAGGTAATTGATTGAATAATCTCAAGAAATTCGTCAAAACATAGGTTTCATCAAAACCCTAGATTAGGGCTTTAGCCTGACATACTAATAATTGAAAATACAGAATAGATAAATGAAAGCATAAAATTCAAACGCAGATGAAGCTCGGATTCCTCCGTTCTTCCGCTTCCGCCCTCTGCCCTTGAAGTCTTCTGCTTCCCTCTTCTTCTTCCGTCTCCAAGCTTAAGCTCCAAAAGATTCAAAGATCCAAAGATCAATTAATTAGGGTCTTAAACCCTATTTATATCTCAGCATATCCTCCAAATCGCGTCCATATATGTGGGTCGAAAACTGGCTTCGAAACGGCCCTAATTCGCGCGGACAACCAAAAACCGCCAAGTGTGCCGCGACGCACTAAACCTGTGCCGCGGCACAGAGCCTTCAGCTGGATGCCTGGGCGTCTTCAATTTCTTACGTACGCGGCTCACTGGTGTGCCGCGGCACAGTACTGATTTACTCGCCTTGGGTGGGTGTCTTCTGTGCCGCGGCTCACAGGTGTGCGCGGCACAGTCCAGATTTGCCGTTTTCGCCCGTTTTGCTTCGTTTTAGCTCCCGGACTTCAATTTCCTGTCAATCATACAAAATTAAGGCATTAAAGGCTCATTTAGACAATTTCACTCTCCAAAATACTACAAAATAATGATAAATAAGCGTATAAAAATACGCCTAACAAATACCCCCAAACTTAAGCCTTTGCTTGTCCTCAAGCAAAAAGAATTAAATTCAATAAAAGAATGTCGTGAATCATCGTGCAACTCATAGTGTTCAATCTAATCAATACTATCCTGTATTTCTCTCTAAATAATACAAGTGTCATAATAGCAAGCTGCACTCAGAATAATGATTCTGCAAAGTAATCAAGTTCAGTCCTAATCACTCGTTCATGAAGAAAATCCAGCTCAAAGATTAACAAAACGTGAGTCAAATCGACCGTCAATATGAAAGGCTAAAATAAACAAGCTAGTTCGTCCCGTTCCACAGTCTAGTGGCACAATTTTCACGAGTTTCATAACAAATAAACCTCGGACAGTAATCCCTTATATATATATGCTCAAGAAATTTATTCGAGTTGACCACTAGGTTAGGATCTCGGGATGTTTCATCGGGATGATCCTAGGGTGGAACTTCCATTCTCATGTATTAGAAAACCGTTTGACGTAAAAGACACTCATGGGGCACATGGATGCTTCTAGTTACTAAGTTCCCGTCTACAGCGGAGAAACAACTCGAATATATAATTTCTGCATGTTCGAATCAAGGTCGCCGTTTTACGCGAGAGTAAACGGCGGGTCACGCGAATACCCCCGGTTACTAGGCTCCCTATCATTGGCACATGTGAAATATCTAAATCACTAGTCTAATCAGGGTCGTCGTTTTACGCGAGAGTAAACCGCGGGTCATGCGAATACCCCCGGTTACTAGACTTCCCATCATAGAACACATTATCTCGACTTTTGGGAAAAACTGACCGACTCTAAACTCAATCTAAGTGCCAACACGACTAAAGAAACAGTACGACTCACTATCCGGAAAATGTAACCAAACGTATGGACGGTGATTTTAAAACAAGTATGTATCGTCTCTTATCTGCCAAGACCTCTACAATCACGAAAAATTTTGGACCTAAATGACTACTAAGCAGAACAGAAATAATTGACTACAACTCGACTAAAACTCGACCGTTTCTTCAGAGAGAAAAACAGTGTCGTAACATCAGTATCACACAAATAGAAGCACGAAAAATTCACGAATAAAGAAAAACTAAGACAAGCAAGGCTATCTAAATTTTTTTTTTTTACGTAAAGTAATGAAAATTGCAACGAAATAAAGTACAGCCATGAAATAAAGTACAGCAATGAATGTAGCAACTGAAAGTAAATCCCCCCCAAACTTAGGACGTACATTGACCTCAATGGACAAAAAATGATATGCAATAAAAGTAAAAGGTCAAGTACTCCCCTCCAGTCCGCTCAGGAGCTGGTGCCGGCATCATCCGGTGAGCTTGCACGCTTCTTGACTACATCATGCGGAGTGTGAATAAATGAGCTTGCATCATCAAAAAGGAAGTTAAGTACGAGCTCTCAAGTTTAACATGATGTAAGGGTTGGGGATAATGTAATTCGATAACACGATTCATTGCATATAATTTTGAAAATGCCTAGCTTACCAATTTTTCATTGCTGCAATTTCTATGAGGGCGGAAGCTGTAAATTCAGAACGTATACGTTGCACGAAAATTCAAACGATTGCTTTTCCAAAGGAAATTTTCTCTTAGGCAATTTATCAAACACCTTGAGGGCACAAGTTTACTTCAAGAATAAACATGGCTATAGCTCGATTCAACCCCCAAGAACAGAAACACAATTCAATCATCATCAACACAACACACTCAACTCATTCATATTCCAAACTAACCATGAAAATTTGATTAAAACTACCATGTTATCCTCTAAACAATCCTAAAACTTTTTGAAGGAAAATAACATGTTCAATCCATCCAAGGCATAAACAACTTCAAATCTAAACCATAAACAAGTAGAGATCAACGATTGGAACATACCTTTTGGTTTTGTGAAGAATGCAAGAAGAAATCGCAAGAAAAATTGGAAGACAACTTCGGCCGAATCGCGCGCTGGGGAGGGAAAGAGAAGGGAAGAAGAAATACATGGGTGTTCGGCCGATTGAGAATTATAAGCTACCAGGGCCTTTCAGATTCCGCATAGTGTGCCGCGGCACAGCTAAAGTGAGCCTCGACATAGGGTACAATCCCTTTTACCTGCTTGCTCGTTTTGTCGTGTGCCGCGGCACAGATTACGTGTGCCGCGGCTCAGTGCTCAAGTGTGCCGCGGCTCATTTATGCCGTGCCGCGGCACAAGGTACAGTCGGTTTAGCCTCCCCTTATGATTTATGTGTGCCGCGGCTCACATTACCTGTGCCGCGGCTCGACTTGATTTCTTCCACAGGACTTTTACGCACGAATTTTGAGCAGAACTCGTTACAAGCGAGAGGCAGAAGCAAATTGAAGCACAAAAATGAAGAAAAAATAGAAATCAAAGATGCAAGAAAAATAAAGGAACGCAAAAATCTACAACTACGAACTCGGGTTGCCTCCCGAGAAGCGCTAAGTTTATAGTCTTCAGCCGGACCTATTGGAAAATATTAGTTCGCTTTTCGCAAACTCCATTTGATTTCCGCCCCGTTCATCGAACCGTTCATATATTTGTTAAAATTATGACCATTGGTCGTCAGCGATTCGACTTTCGGTTCGGTCATCAAATGTTGTTTGCGGAAAGGTTTCGACGTAAACAACATCCTGAAACACCCGGTTTTTCCATGACTAATTTTCCGCTGGGCTTTCGGCTTACTCTCCTCCTTCACAAATGCACTCAAGACTGCAGCAGATTTGTCCTCATGCTCGAGGAACGCCACTCATTCTACATCCTTCTTAAGACTTGGACCATTTAACACAAAATCTGAATTTTCCCACCAACGATTTTTCGGTGCTTTCCTCTTTCAACGGCATTTACACTTTCAATTTGTGACCTTTTATCAACACTTCCGGGACATGGAAACGATTTGAATACTTGAAAAGTAACTTGCTCGTCTTGGACCCTCAGAGTTAACTCCCCTTTTTCCACGTCTATAAGGGTTTGGCCAGTCCCTAAAAATGGTCGTCCCAAGATGATTGGAATATCTTCATCTTCCTCCATGTCGAGTACGATGAAATCGGCTGGAAAGATGAACTTGTCAACTTTGACTAAAACGTCCTCAATCACTCCCCTTGGGTATTTGATGGATCGATCCGTCAATTGTAAGGAGACTGTTGTTGGCTTGGCTTCCCCAATATCCAGCTTTTTGAAAATCGACAGAGGCATGAGGTTGATACTAGCACCAAGATCGCATAGTGCCTTATTAAAAGAAAGATTCCCCATGGTGCACGGTATGTTGAAGCTTCCCGGATCTTTCAATTTAGGTGGGAGCTTCTTTTGAAGAATTGCACTGCACTCCTCTGTCAAGGAGACCGTTTCAAACTCCTCAAGATTTCTTTTCTTCGATAATATCTCTTTCATGAACTTAACGTAACTCGGCATCTGTTCTAACGCGTCGGCGAACGGAATGTTTATGTGAAGATTTTTAAACACATCAAGGAACTTGGAAAATTGTTTGTCCGCCCTTCTTTGCTGTAATCTCTGCGGAAACGGGATGGGGGACACACATGTCTTCGAGTTATCCGGCAACTTTATTGAAGGTTTCAAATCCTTCGATTCCTATGGCTTTAAATCCTTCTCTTCCTCAATTTCCTTCTTCTTTTTACCCCGCTCGGGCTGATCCAGCACCTCTTTCCCACTTCTTAAGCTGATTGCGTTTAGACTCTCTCTAGGATTTGTCTCTGTTGTACTCGGCAATGCTCCCTCCGGGCGAGCTGTCAACACATTAGCAATTTGGCCCAGCTGGACCTCCAAGTTCCAAATGGAAGCGGAATGATTTTGCAATGTAGCTTCAGTACGGGTCATAAATTGACTCGTATTTGCCGCCAATTTTGCAAGTGCTTCCTCGAGAGACACTTTGGGAGCGGGAGGGGGCTGCTGTTGATTCTGAGCGAACGGGGGCTGGTGTGAGTTCTGTCCGTTTCTCCATGAAAAGTTGGGATGATTGCGCCACCCCGGATTATAAGTGTTGGAGTACGGGTTATTCTGCCGATTTCCATTTCCCACGAATTGAGCCTGCTCCATCTGATGTTGCTCGAACGGGTTTCCAACTTGACACTCCGCGCTCGGGTGTGATCCGTTACACCAATTGCATGTCTCAATGGTAACGGGGGAAGGTGCGTGCGAAAATGCCTGGAGCTGTTGGGTCAAAGCGGCGACTTGAGCTGACAAAGTGGAAATCGGGTCATTACTTGAAACTTCCATAACTCTCTTCGGTGTCAATCTTTCCGATGGCCATTGGTACGCATTTGCGGCCATATCTTCCAAAAGCGAGTGTGCCTCTGCCATAGACTTTCCCATCAAGGCCCCACCAGCGGCCGCATCCACGAGAGTGCGTGTAGAAGCACTCAAACCAGTATAGAACGTATGAATCTGGAGCCAATCAGGAAGGCCGTGATGAGGGCATCTTCGTAGCAAATCTTTATATCGCTCCCACGCCTCGTGGAGCGATTCCATATCGTACTGACCAAAGGTGGTTATTTCGTTTCTCAAACTCGCCGTCTTAGCAGGTGGGAAGAATTTGGAAAGGAAGGCTTGCGCTAACCCCCCCATGTTGTAATCGACCCCGGCGGTAAGGAATTTAACCAAAATTTCGCTTTATCCCTCAAAGAGAAAGGGAAAAGCCTCAATCGGATGGCATCGTCGGTGACACCATTAGTCTTGAACATGTCGCATATCTCAAGGAAAGAAGCAATATGGGCATTCGGGTCGTCATTCGGCAGTCATGAGGTGGCTACTTTGCACCATCTGAATAATAGCAGGCTTGATCTCAAAATTATTGGCTTAGATAGTGGGACGCCGAATTCCCGAAAAATTAGCATTGATCTGCGGTATGGCATAATCTCGAAGAGCTAGCTCCGGTTGAACTTGCCGCACTTGGTTATCTCCTCCTTGGACTTCGATATTCTCGGCCATGTTGACCGTCGTCTGCAACTCTCTTTTCTCCTTCTTGTTCCTTCTTAGAGTGCGCTCGAGCTCGGTATCCAAAGGTAGTAGGCCTTCGTTACCGAGTTTTCTCATGCACTACACGAAAGGTCCTGAAAGGAAAAACAAACAAACAAAATTAAATACACAAAAATAAAAATAAAACGTTCAAATTAAGACTGGAAATACTTAAATCGATATTAGAAAATTTCAATCCCCGGCAACGGCGCCAAAAACTTGTTGCGATATTTCTTACACGCAAGTGCACGTCATCGTTTACAAGTAATAAAGTGATAAGTAGAGTATCGTTCCCATGAGGATTGAATCTCTAACTACCGATTTTTGTGTATTCCAATTTTATTTGAACAATCGAATTTGGGTTTTTGCAATTAATACCTAAAATAATTACTAAAAGACTAGTAGAAAACGATAGCTTGAATAAAATAAATCAAAAGATGAATAAGTCTAGGATTCTGAATCCACCTCAGTTTATCCGAATTTACTCTCGATTATCCATAATAAATAATTTTCCCAATTTATTGAAGGCGGAGATTGCTAATATATTCTACTGCCTCTCCCGAGGTCAATAGATTTATCTAAAGGCGAATAATGCACTCTATCCCTAGGTGAATTAATTCGTCAATAGGCGAAAAGCATAAAATCTCCCAAAGGCCACGTAGTTCCTATGAGTATATTCCTATCTCACAGAATAAAACGGTCCTCACTAATAGTTCCTCACCAAATCTCCTCTCCCGATTCGAAGTGAATGATTAAATCAATACAACTATTGGCCAGATAATTGCAAGCATTAAACACAATTGGGAAAACTCAATAAAAAGGTAATTGATTGAATAATCTCAAGAAATTCGTCAAAACATAGGTTTCATCAAAACCCTAGATTAGGGCTTTAGCCTGACATACTAATAATTGAAAATACAGAATAGATAAATGAAAGCATAAAATTCAAACGCAGATGAAGCTCGGATTCCTCCGTTCTTCAGCTTCCGCCCTCTGCCCTTGAAGTCTTTTGCTTCCCTCTTCTTCTGCCGTCTCCAAGCTTAAGCTCCAAAAGATTCAAAGATCCAAAGATCAATTAATTAGGGTCTTAAACCCTATTTATATCTCAGCATATCCTCCAAATCGCGTCCATATCTGTGGGTCGAAAACTGGCTTCGAAACGGCCCTAATTCGCGCGGACAACCAAAAACCGCCAAGTGTGCCGCGGCGCACTAAACTGTGCCGCGGCCTGAGCCTTGTTGGATGCTGGCGTCTTCAATTTCTTCGTGCCACGGCTCACTGGTGTGCCGCGACACGAGTACGATTACTCGCCTTGGTGGGTGTCTTCTGTCTGCGGCTCACAGGCGTGTCGCGGCACGAGTCAGTTGCCGTTTCGCCCGTTTTGCTTCGTTTTAGCTCCCGGACTTCAATTTCCTGTCAATCATACAAAATTAAGGCATTAAAGGCTCATTTAGACAATTTCACTCTCCAAAATACTACAAAATAATGATAAATAAGCGTATAAAAATACGCCTAACAACCCTCTATTCTTACTTTGGCTTCAATTATGAATCTTATGTCAAAAGGTATGCTTTTATTCATAAGCAACCTCATCCTTTCAAGCCTTGTCTTGTAAATTTTTAAAATTGCATTTTTGCTCAGAAAGGGAAATCTTTTTTCGATTTTATACAAAGTTTCTTCCATGATAAAAAAAATAAATAAATAAAAAAAATACAATGAAAATAATTGAAGAAAATATCTACAAATATCGGTTGTTGTGGGAAACTGAAAAATCCGACTTTAATAGTCACGGAGTACCGTTATCCGCCACTTGACCGGAGAAACACAATTGAGTACTATGTTACAATGTCGAGAAAGTTGTACCTACAGAAATAGTTTACAATGTAAGATTTCAAATATAACTTATACTTCCCCGGCAACGGCGCCAAAAACTTGACACGTTCTTAGTGTAACTATCGCAAGTGCACGATATCGTATCAAGTAGTAAGTGGACTTTTTGAGTCCGGTTTATCGATCCCACAAGGAAGTTTGGTTATAATTTGAATTATACACTATTAGTCTATTTTTATAGATACTAAGATGAGTGAAACACACAATTAAAGAGTTTGGTTTAATAATTGCAAAGATAATGCAATAATAGTTCTAATATTATAAGGAAATAAAAAGATAGCAATAATAATAGATTGATTAACGATAAAATGAAATAGTTGGGATTACAAACTTAGTTCGTCATTAGTTATAGAAGATGTATAGGAGATCATAAGATGAATTTACTTATTATGTTGTGTAGATTCGATTTTCCTTAAAAAGATTGTTTCTCTTTCGAACTATAAAACGCCCCTTACATATTGAATCAATCCACTATATTTCTATGTTGATTGGCTTCAATACATAGCATTAGGATTTATGAAAATAACTCAAAGAATCATCTAAGGTCTAGAGGTATATTTCTATCCCCTAGAACAACTTAGAGTGAAGATCATTTGATCTAATCAAACATATTTTCTTTCAAAACATATGAAGACCATAAATATCGTCATTTATTAGCCAATTAAATAATGATTGTTAAAACAATGAAAATCACACACAATAATAAGTAATTCACAATAGATCTTTTATACAAACATAAATAACATGACTAACCTTGTTTATAATCCCAACTAAAGGTAACTTAGCCCATGAAGGGTTTATTATACATAATACAAGCCTTGGTGGTCATTATTAGTTGAATCAAGAGAAAGAATTGATCCTCACTCCCTTAGTAGATAAAGGAGAAAGAAGCAATAAACACTCTGAACAACATATGCTATACCACACTCAAGCAAATCACTCAAGAACACAAGTGTGTTCTTCACACAAAAAGAAAAATTTACAAGAAGTGAAAAATTATATGATGAATGATGAAGGATCTAAGGGGTCTATTTATACACCTAAAGTCATCTAATATCTCCAAAACTCCAGCATTATTACAATAGATCGGATCAATGCCCGCCATCCCCTCAATAATACACAAAAAGTATAAAAAATTAGACAAATCATAACAATCTGTCAAGAGTTACGCCTGTAACATCAAGGAGTTACGGCCGTAACTTGGATGACTTACGGACGTAACATTCTGTAGTTACAGCCGTAACTTGGCTTCGTCAATTTGTTCATTGGTTGCTTTGAGAGTTACTTTTTCAGCCCAGAATTTCTCAGACTTTGCGTTTTTGCCCTAAATCTTCTTCGGATGATAACTTTTGATATATAACTCTAATTTTGAATCCGGAAAGACTGCCGAATTCGTCTCGGAAATCCCTACAACATGAATATATCAAAATTTAACAAAGAGAATATTTAATAAACATGTTATTTCTTGAGTAAATCAGTTATTTAATCCGATTAAGACTAGATTTACATCATCATCCGATAAAAATAAAATTATTAAAAACTAATTAATTAAAAGCAAAAAACGAGTAGACTAGCTCAATTATGGGTGAATTTTATCGATACAAACCATGGATAAGTGTATAAAACTGATACTTATCAGGAGGGTCGAGAGTTTAGTAGTTTTCGGGGAGAGGAGGAGAGGCAGACCGAGGAGGACGTGGGAGGAGCAGCTGAGATTAGATTTTAAGGCCTTAAACCTTTCCGAGACCATGACTGTTGATAGGTGTGCTTGAAGGCCCCAGATCAGAGTTGTGGATTCTTTAGTTGGGAGTGGTGCTGTAGTTGAGAGCCTCAGGGTTGGGTTGTCTCGGTTAGGTTTGACCTAGAGCATTGCATTTTTTCATTTATTGTATATTTTATCCTATTGCATTTTGCATGTGGTGTATTTTCGACAGGGAGCTGTGCGCGGAGTCAACCTCTCTTCTGTTTGAGCATCGTTCATCGGGAGTGAAGTAGCCAAGTCCCATGTGGATTAAGCCATGGGCTCAGGTATGGTAATGAGTTTTTTCGTATCATATGCTTCCCTTTGTATTTTTCACTCAATATGTTGTTGTGCGCTAAGCTGAGGGTCTTCACGGAAACAGCCTCCCTACCGTAATAGGTAGGGGCATGGTCTGCGTACATCTTACCCTCCCCAGACCCTGCTCTGAGCGGGATATAGTGGGTATGTTTGGTTTGGGAATGAATCCATCATTCAAAGTGGTGGGGCCAAGAAAACAAAATGGTACCAAACAATTGATTTGATCTTTCTTTCAATCCATAAATTAACCATAAATTGAAAATCATAGTCCCTACCATGATATCCGACACAATATTCCGAGGAGGAATTCTAAGGATAATGATGGGCCTACATGGCCAAAAATGAAAATACAACCACACCCGCGAGCCTTGCTCGGGTAATACATAATGGCAGTGACTGACAAACTGGAGAACACTCCAACTGAATGACCAACATGAACAACTCGGACTAGTATCACTCGAATGACTCGTCGCCATCATCATGCCCCTGTGTCTCAACTCTCTCCTCGCAAGCACCTAAAACATGAAAACATGTTCCGCCCCCACGGGGTCAATCATCTAGATAATGAACATCAAATACATGTATAACATGATATGCATCCAAAGGCAGAATGAAACGGTACAATGATAATAATAATACGAAATGCTCACAAACCAAGGTAAGAACCGAGCATTCGTGAAACACTATGCCCACGGCATACTATTAATACCTGTTCAACATGTTAGAAACATGAGTGCCCAACGGCGAATCATAATAATAGAGTACCACAATGAATTACACGACATGAACCAAACCAGAACTGAATTAGATATGAGTCACAATTAATTACATGAAGATGAATCACAATAATTGAATTAAGTATGGATCACAATGAATTACATGAAGATTGTATCACAGTGAATGAATTAAGTATTAGAGTTGAATGATGAGTATCACAGTATGCCCGAATGAAATGTGTGAGTGCACATGTAGCCGAGTGTCCGGAGCCCCACATATACACTCGCAACTTGACCTAATTAGTCTCACGGAGGTATTTTACCATATGCATAGTCTAAATGTGTCCGGAGTCCCGTATATACACATGACCATAGTAGAGTATCATAGTATGCCCGAATGAAATGTGTGAGTGCACAAGTAGCCGAGTGTCCGGAGCCCCACATATACACTCGCAACTTGGCCTAATTAGTCTCACGGAGGTACTTTACCGTGTGCATAGTCTAAATGTGTCCAGAGTCCCGCATATACACATGACCATAGTGTGCCCGACTAAAAATTCCTCACGTACGCCACCCGGCCGCAAAGCACAACAAAAGTGACCAAGATTACTGAATTCACGAGAATGATAGTATGCTGCCTTGAGTCGGCCAACACGATAATGGTGACTCACGGATGGGCACCGTCCTCGGCAGTCCCAATTCAATACCTCGATTACCTTAGAATGGTCAATCGATAATAACGACACAACGGATGGGAACTATCCTCGACATCCCCAATTCAATTCCTCGATCGCCTTAAAATGGCCAACCGATAACAATGATGCAATAGATGATTCAATACCTCGATTGCCTTAGAACGGCCAATCGATAAAAATGATACAATAAATGATTGAGTACCTCGATTTCCTTAAAATGGCCAATCGATAACAATGATACAATGAGTGATTGAGTACCTCGATTGCCTTAGAACGGCCAATCGATAATAATGATACAATGAGTGATTGAGTACCTCGATTGCCTTAGAACGGCCAATCGATAACAATGATACAATGAGCGATTGAGTACCTCGATTGCCTTAGAACGGCCAATCGATAATAATGATACAATGAGTGATTGAGTACCTCGATTGCCTTAGAACGGCCAATCGATAACAATGATACAATGAGTGATTGAGTACCTAGATTGCCTTAGAACGGCCAATCGATAACAATGATACAATGAGTGCTTCGGCACCTTTAATCGGTTACCAACGACGAAGATGAGAAATGAATACGCCAATGCCTTCAATCAGCCAAAACAACATCAAGGACAAAACTCCAACATTAATAGGAATGATTACAACGATGTATTAAATCGACATTAATATCAACAACAACAATCGATACATCAATACCGCGAACCGGCGATCGATAATAACATTAACAACAAGTATCCCAATGCCTTGAACCGGCCATTAATGATTGATAATAAACATTTGGCATAATTTCCGAAGAGTATCGTATCGAACGATCCCCTAATATTGATGAACTTATGAAAAGACTAAGTCTCGGAATGATACAACACATTCATACACATATATGATAACATTAATCTCATTGACTAGTACTAAGTATAAAACTTGCCTCAACCGAAGGCGAGAAAGCCCTTCCACGATCAATGTCCTTGAAGAATATCGGCCGCTCGGACAACCTTGAACAATACAAATACCAACAATTCGCTCAATATACGAATCAAACATGATCACAACCAACTCAAATAGTCGAAACAACACTACCCGAAACTCATTGGGGCATTTAAGCAAACACGTTGTAAACAATCTCCAATTGTTTACAACCAAAACTCAATTATATCAAAACCAACCTCCAATGGATGATTCAATCCAACAAAACCTCATGAATACTATCAATAATCCAATAGGAATACTTAAATCGGGATTTCAACAACATCTAGTCGAACCCCCCCCCCCAAATTCCAAAGTCAACACCAAGGTGTTCTTGAAAAATTCCTCAATGATTCACAAATTCCGAAAATTACATCAATGAATCCATAATAATACAAGTATCCAAGATAGATAATTCATATCTAACATATTCCAACATAAAAGCAAGCTAACTCAAAGAGATCGGGAATAAAACCTTCAAATCCTGAAATTCAAGCTTCAATGAAAAATTACCTTGATTTGGAGTGATGAAACTGATTAAATGATGATTAATCCAACTTAGGAGCTTGAAAATGATGATAGGTGAATACAGCTCGAAAAGATCTCTCCAAAACATCCAAAATCGCCCAAAACCGACGGAAGGAGGAGGAGAAAATGAAAAATGATGATTCTGGATCGAACTGTCCCACTTATAGTAATCCAGCTTAGCACACGCTATGTCCTGATGTTTAGCATGCACTAGTGGTTTACTGGACAGTCTAGTGAGTTCTGACTGCCTCGTTAGCGTGCGCTACGAACTTGGTAGCGTGCGCTAACACCTTACCAATAGCGTGCGTTAATCCCAAATGTTAGCGTGCGCTAATTGATGTCTGATACTCAGAAACTGAAGTCCAGGACCTACTGTCCTCTGCCTTGCTCGCGTTAGCGTGTGTTACTAATATGACTTAGCGTGTGTTAGCAGCACAATTAGCGTACGCTACTTATCACTCATAGCGTGCGCTACGAATTTCCCAAATCAGCCCAGTACCTTCTGGACTGTCTGCCTCACTTGCGCTAGCATGCGCTAATACTGAACCATAGCGTGCGCTACCTGCATCCCATTAGCGCGCGCTAACAAGAATACGTAGTGTGCGCTACCTCTCAAACTGAATACCAAAATATGATAATGATGATGACAATAATCTCGGCTCGATCTCAAACAGTGATGAATGATGAATAACAACTGATATGCGATTCCAAAGTGCGCCGAAAGGTGAACACAGTTGAATGAATATGACTGATCAATGATTATTACTGAGTGAAAAAAATTTCTGAGTGACAATTACTGAATGATAATAGTGAATCCAAAGCCGGGCATTACAGATCAGAGGAGCGGTGATTTGGCACCGGACGCACTTATGCACGAGCGCGATGGCGTATTTTTTAAGATTCGGCCAGTAATATCCTTGCCGGATTAATTTATAGGCCAATGCCTGGCTGCCGGAATGATTACTGCAAATATCCTCGTGCACCTCTCTGAGGGCATACTCTGCTTCTGACTCGGACAGGCATTTCAGCAATGGAATCGAATATCCTTTTTTGTATAAAGTTCCATCCACGATGGTGAACCGGGCGGACTGAGTTCGTAGTGATCTCGCCTGGGCTCGGTCCTTGGGTGAAATGCCACTTTGAAGATATCAGATTATAGGCAGCATCCATCCTTGCGGTTCTGATTGTTCCGCTGCTCGGACTTCAGCCATTTCCAGGGATGATGATGCATGGTATCCTATGCTGACCTCGTCCATATGTTTGGCTCCGAAGCTGGACGTGAGTTTGGACAAGGAGTCGGCTTGGATGTTCTCAGTTATGGGGATGTGTTGTATAGTTCCCCGAAAATCTTGCAGCCGAGCCCGAGCCAGGCTAAGGTACTTGACCAGTTTGGGTTCTTCGGCCTCGTATTCGCCCCTAATTTGGTTTACCACCAAATGAGAATCACTCAAAACAGTGAGGCGAGCAAGACCGAGGGAGGTCGCCATTTCCAGACCGGCCAGGAGGGCTTCATATTCCGCTTCATTGTTGGTGGCCGGAAACCCTAAGCGAATGGCCGAGCAGAACAAGCGCTGATCGGGACTGATGAAGACTATTCCTGTGCTTGCCCGGTCGTTGCATCCACCATATAGTCGATATGGGGTAGGGGATAACTATCTTTTGGACAGGCTCTATTCGGATCAGAGAAGTCAATTCAGAGCATCCACAGCCCGGTCGGCTTTTTCACCAGGACCGGGTTGGCCACCCAGGTCGGGTATCTGGTTTCCCGGATGAACCCATTGTCGATCAGCTTTCCCACTTCCTCTTCTAGCCCCTTTCTGCCGTTCAAGCCCCATTTCCCTCGTCTTCTGAATAACCGGCTTTGAACTGGGGTCGATATTCAGCTGGTGGAACGCAAATTCCGGGTCAATCTCCGGCATGTCCGAATGTGTCCACGCGAAGACGTCCAAATTCGGTCTCAGGTGGAAGATTAGCTCGGAGCGGATCGGCTCTTGGAGGTTGTGGCCGATCTTTAGCTGTCGGACGGGGTTAGATGTGTCCATGTCGACCTGGTCAAGTTCTTCTATTGGCTCGGCGTGGCGAATTTTCCCTTTCGGATTCTAGTATCGCGGGTCGACTAGATCCTCTTCCAGGATCGATTCTTTCCCTAGCCTGCGGCCTCGGTCCGCATCCTGGTCCGTTTCTATTTCGAGGGTTTGAGCAGCCCCGGGACCTTTGGCCTCCTGTTCGAGCAGGGCGTCTTCTGCTGGCTATCCGGAGCTGGTGGCTCCCATTTCTTCCGGCGTACTTCCCGGGGTGCCCTCTGCGGCGTTTATTTCGCGAGCCCGAATGCTGAGATTGCATTCCCGGGCAGCCCTTTGGTCTCCCCTATGTACCTCGACGCCGTCCGGGGTTGGGAACTTCATGCACAGGTGATATGTAGACTGATTGGCCCTCAGCCTTGACATCACAGGTCGGCCTATGATGGCGTTGTAGTCGCTGTGCATGTCGATGATCTTAAACGTAGTTATCATCGTTCTCTTGATCGACCCCTGACCAAACTCCAGAGTGAGGTCGATTTCCCCCAATGGTGAGGTGCGGCAGTTGGCGAACCCCCTGATGTCCTCGTTGCAGGGTCAGACATAGGACTGATCTACCTTCATCCTGTGAAGGGTATGAAGGTAGATGATGCTGGCATAGGCCCAAGAGTCTACCAACACTCTGTGTACCGGGATCCCCATTATGGGCAGAGTGATGACAAGGGCGTCGTAATGGGGATGGTCTAAGCCATCTGCATCTGACTCTTCTAAAGTAACTGCCAGCTCGGGGTTTTTGGGGGCTTCTTCGGCCACTGATAAAACCCCTCGGGTCGGCGCTCTGTCCGTTGATAAGAGGTGGTGGCCTCTCGAATGGATGCCTTCATTTGCTGCTTTGATCGATGATCATCGACCTCGACTGTTCCTATAATGGTGAGAATTTCTCGGGGGGACTTAGGGGCTGGAGGCACCCGATTGTTCTTGTCTCTTGTCGGGTCAGCCCGATCCTGGCGATCCCGGGGTGGGTTCCGGGTAAATAGCCTTAAGCCGGTATCGTCGCATACCGCGATCAGGGCGGCGATGAGGTCCCGACACTGTTCGGTGTTATGGCCAGCCGATTCATGGTATTTACAAAAGCGAGTCTGGTCCATATCCTTCTGATCTTTATAGATCGGCCGAGGAACCGGGAGAAAATTCTTGTCTTTTATTTGATCAAATATGGCCGCGGCCCCGACAGAATATATTTCGGCAAAGGTGGCCATGAGCTCGGGCCCACGTTCCCGATAGCTCTGGGTTGAAGGGGTTGTCGAGGAGGAGGCAGTGGCCTTATTTTCCTGGAGGGGTTCTTGGCGGGCCTCTCTATAGTCATGCCTGTCATCTTTCTTTTTGTACGACCTTTTCTGGTCGGAGGGCATGACTAAAACTAGTGCCGGCATAGCTTCCTCGGCAGCAATATGGGAGCTGGTGCGCTCCAAGAATTCCTGATAGGTGTGTGGGACATTCTGGCACACCGTCCAGCGGACAAAAGAATTTTTAAGGAAGTCGGCCTGAGCAATAATGGCCAGCGCGTCATCCGACATGGGTTCCGTCTCCAATATCCGTTTATTAAAATGGGATATATAATCCTTAAGGGACTCATTTGGCCCCTGTAGGATGGAGGCGATGGAGGATCGCGGGGCGACTCACACTAGACACCCCATGAAATGGGATCTGAACGTCGTCGTGAGCTGAGCCTATGTTTGGATGGAATGATGGGGCAGTGTCCGATACCATCTCTGGGCCCTCTCCCCTAACGTCAAGGAGAACATTCGGCAGCGAAATGCGTCCTGAGACCCGTGCAGGTCCATCCAGGAGTTATAATGTCCGAGATGGGCGTTGGGGTCTGTCTCCCCGTTGTATGGCGGAATCTGAGGGATCTTAAACTTCTCTGTGAGGGGTTTCGCTAGAACACTGGGTACCAGGGGGTTCTCCTGGCTGTTAAGCCATTTTGAACTTTGGGATGGCTGGAGTTGTTTGTTTTCGAGCTCCGTAAGGCATTTTTTGAGAAACTCGATCTCACTCGAGTTATCGCCTGGAGTTTGAGGTAATACTTGTGTCGGGATTAGGGACTAGTGGGGAGCCTTTTCTTCTTTAAGGCTCTGGCTCTAGATAGTGGGAGTTGGCGCTGCTTTTTCGACTTTCTTCCCTGCCCCGAGCCGATCAAAAATGGATATGGAGCGTCAAAGCCTACTTTTTTGAAAGAGATGTGAGCTTTATCCGTGGCTTTCCGCCCCTTCCCCGACGACTCGAGAGAGAGTCCTTTTTTTATCCTGTCTCGAGGAAGCTCGGCGGGTCGTCTGAGATTCCGCCTCCGCATGGTCTTCGGGTTTTTGACGGGTTCCGCCCCCACTGACCCGTGTCATAAGGGCTGCCATGCCCTAGATGAAAGCTGGATGTTTAAAGCACTCTACCACCTTTCAGAGGTTTTCTTCCTCCGTTGCGGGCTGAGGGTTTTTTGAGATTTTGTGAGACATCTCCGGGGAGTAGTGTTTTTTATCGAAATCCTGGTCGTGTAGGTCCCCTCCTTCTAGCGCCAATCTGTTGACGTCTGATTTGGTCAACGTCACATGTGCTGATCTGGATGAATGGATCGAAGCCACGTAGAAAATAACAAAAAGATGAAAAAGATTGGATCACTAAATTTTATTAAATGGCCGTAATTTTGGGTAGGGCCGAGCTGGATTATTCAAACTGGTCTATATCTTTTTGCTCACTTATTACAAGTTTTCTCCTTTTTCTCTCCTTTCTCTTTTCTCATAAATTCCAAAAGTCCTTTTTTTTCTGTACACTTTCTCTATATATAGACAATCTTGGCTAGTCAGGAGATGACAGTTGGAGAATGTTGGGGAATATGCCCAAAACACTTATCAGAGTGTAAATATGCCTTAGTCACGTCGAGGCTTCTAAGGATTGCTCTGGGAAGGGATATGACAGCATGCATTAATTGTCCTGTGTGCATGTCCTGTGTGCTTCTGGTGATGCTTATCCACTGGGGTCGGTCCTAGGGTCTCCCGCCGTTCTGGTCGGCCTTGTCGTAATCTTGAGTTGGAGCGTATTTATCCTTGATCTGCTCGGCCCTTTCGGTCTGGATACCGGGTCGGCCTTGACGTCTCTGACCGGTCCGGTCTTTAACGAGATCGGGAGAGAATTGGATTCGTACTCGGTCCGGCTTATTGCTCTGATCGGCCGGTTCAGCCGACTGGAGTGCTTACGTGGATGCCAAGACGGATGGACTATCAACAAATATATTTGTGAATCAGTGTATATTGATTTTGAATTTCTTCTTTCCTTTGTGTAGGCATTGAAGCCGCCACACTCCTCAGGATACCGCTGTTGAAACACCATGGAATGCACAATTGCCAAAGTACTAAATGTAAAAAAGGTAACATATTTTTTTTTATCATGATTAAACAAATAGTTATGATGTAGTTGATGATTAATTAATGAATGTCAGATATCAAATTCGTAAATGAACTGGTTTTTGAAGGTCTTGATATACGGTTACTAGATAGAACAAAGTTTTAATTTTGAGTTCATGTTAGGCGGATTGGGTGATGTGCTGCAACATTAGGATTTTTAGGGTCGGTGAAAATGGGTTATTTAGGGCCCAGGGTGGGCAGAACCAATATTGTTTTTGTCTTACAACAGAAGGCTTACACATATTGCATACAAACACAGAAACTACAAAGAACGAAGGAAGTAAAAGAAGAAAAGGGTTTTTTAGACAACATGAGTTGTATTGCTTAAAAATACTAAAAATGAGTGCTTAAATAATTTGTATTCCAAAACTAATTATGTCTTGGTTTCAGGTGTAATGGTGTATGATGTGCAAGTAACGTAAAAAAATGTGCGGAAAAACAAGGTGACGCCCATTAAGAATCTTTTAACCATATACTGTCACTAACTACTTGAATGTGTTTGTGTTTGTGTATTTTTTTTCCCTATTTTTTTCACATTTGCAGCTTGGAATTTCGAAAGAGCCAATAAACGGCTAGCAATGATAGCAAAGGAGCGGAGTGGTGATGTAAGTGGTCGCACTGTGATGCCGGTGCAAATGGTGGCAACAAGACAAGGCTGTCGATACGACATGAAGCTAATGTTGTAGGATTGGTTAACCTTTACCGGTAATGTTGGCATTGGGCCCTGCCCATAACCGGTTCTTTCTTCTAACCAACTGGTAATGATATTTCTTACATTTCCATTAAAATAATACTCAGGAGCATTATATGTTTTGGTTATTATTATCATTGGAAAATTGGCATTGATTGACCCGCTTTCTACTTAAAAAAAAAATTCCGTGCAATTATCAACGACGTGAAATGACTCTCCGCCGCAACGTGGCGGCCCGTCGCCCACCTCGTTATAACTACAAACGTTATAGTCACCTTCATTTCAACATTGTAACTAAATAGAAATTATTTCCTCCAAATTTATAATAAAAAAAGTTTATTATGTATTCATCTTCTTTTGTAAATCCACCACTAACGTCAATTTACTTATAATAATAGCATACATGAAAATGACAGTAGTGTTATGATATAACATGAAAGTGACGTTTCAATTACCCCTTAGTTTTTATATAGTGTGAATGACTATTATGCCCCTGATGTAAATATGTAATTACGATTGTGCCATATGAAGTTTTCCTATAAATAGGACTTCAGTTATTAATGAAAATCACACCTGAGAATCTTTCTCTATTCTCTCTCTCTCTAAATTCTCTCTCTATAATATTCCGATTTCATAACACGTTATCAGCACGACTCTAACCATTTGAGTAATATCACAAGAGTATGCTCTATAGTTGCATCTTATAGATGACCCTCTATATCAGAAATTTGATTATTACTAGTTACCAACTCTATGATCTATTCAACCTTTGTGAGATTTATCACCTGGATTGTTGAGTTCATCAAAAACTCCAACACCATAATCCATCTCAAGCTATAATCATGCTTTATGGTACAATTAGATCTACCCACTATGTCCAGATTATACATATTGGGTACAAGAGAGTTTTCCAATCACGTGGCCTACCAACTCCCTCCTCAAGCATATTAGCAAATTATTAAGCAAGATCTTTGTGAATTGAGTTTTGCTGGTGGAGAGAGAAATAAGATAACACTTCATCAACTCAATTAATTTTATTGCTCATACCCACTATTAGTCCCATCTTACCCAGCCTGAGCCGCCTCATGGCTACCATGTGAGGAAGGGGAAGCTGCCTACAGCACCGCTTGTGCGGTATCCACCGTCCCCACTGCGATCGCGGTGGTAATTTAGAATAGAAGCGGCTAGGGTGCTAGTCTTCACAATCGCCGATCGTCACAAGCTATATCCTGAACTTTATTGGTAAACTTGCTGGTTCTGGAGAAACCCAACAAGGAGGTGGTGCTCAAGTGGAAGAAAGGAGATAAGAATTTGGTAAGTTCTGTAATTTTTTATTTAAGATGTCAATTCTACCCTTTCATGCAGAACAGATCAATGAATAAAGTAAAAAAAAAAAACGGACGGCTAACAAAGGAGGAGCAGATTGTTCTGTGCAAAGAAGAATAAAATAATGGAATAGACAAAGAAATAAAGTAGAAAACGAATAGGAAAGAGAGCCACTGACATGTTGAAGAAGAAAATGTCAAATGAGTTGAATGAAATCGTAAGTAAAGAAAAATGAAATATATAAGAATAAAATATTCTTTTAATTTATTAAGTTATAAATCTGGTTTATCTTATATATAAGATTAATTTGAGGTCAGAATTAATTTTTCTTGATACCATCGTGATTCAGTTTACGAGAGCTTCAATTTGACACTAATATTGATATGAGTATTAACTCTTTTCATATATGTCATTATTAGATTTATTAAAATGTACAAATTAATATCCAACTCCAGAAACCGCAAAGATTTATGAATACATACTCTTACGCTTGCTATTAACGGCAGTCGATATTTCGACCTATATCTTGGCGATGACTATTTTGCGAAATTGATTGGACGATCCTGCTCTGGTAGAAGCAGTTAATTATTTTGCAGTTTAAATTATGTCTCTTATTTATCTCAAAGTGGTGGTTTAAAACCACATATTTATTGCGTTTATTTTATACAATTACCTCCCATGTGATGAGTTCAATTATCACAAGACAGATAGTTTTACGTACGCAATTTATATATTATATATCACCATCGTGGTTGGTTATACCAAAAGAATGGTTCATAAATCCTGCTCTCGAAAAGGAAGCAGTATAAGAAAAATAAATCCTACCCTGGAGAAGTAGTTGATCGATTATCTAAATCCTGCTCTGAAGAAGCAGTTGAAAGAAATAAATCCTACTCTGAAGAAGTAGTTGATCAATGATTCAAATCTTGATCTCGAAGAAGAAGCAGTTGATGAAAATAATATCTGATCTCCATAATTATTAAATTCGAATGGAGAAAATTGAGCAAGTGATACCATAAGCTATCACCGATTAATTAAAGAAATCCCATGCAAACTGCATGATGGGATCATTTGACAAGTGATATGGAAAACTATCACTGGAAAATAATTCTTCAATAAATCCCATGTTGATTATAACACATGGTGGGATCATTGAAATCATATTGATTGACAATATTCATGGGGAAACATATTGTAACACCCCCAAGTTATTCAGGGAATATTACATCGCCGTAAGCCCCACCGTGGGACCCACAAGGCTAAACATACGCGGAACTATAAATTTTGACCGAGAAGGTCTACACACAATGAAATTAAAAACAATACAAAGGGTATTCAAAACATAACCAATGTATTCAAAGACATCACAACACGAATCAATACCTCGGCAAACACAGGCCGGAACATCGAGGAAAATAGAAAACGATACTCGAGTATTCAATAACCAATCCAGTACAACGACACTGAATGGAAAACTCAAAACATAACTGGAAGAAAGACACAGTATCACACTTGCCCACCATCTTCATGCCGACCCGATACCTGCCTGTCCACTCTCCTGGAACCTGAAATACATAAAACGTATTTCCCCCGTAAAGGGGTTAGCCGTCGAATAGCTAGTGCAAGTATATCATGTATGAAACACAATACTCCTCGACAATAAAGTAAAAGTAACCGTCAATTCATTAATTCAAGACTAGTATTCCGGAATAACTAAATCTCATAGCGTCACATCAAGACGTGTATGAATATCGTCGGAACGGTTCGTTCATATCATCCGTCAATACATGTATGAATGCCGTAGAAACGGTTCGTTCATATCATGCCATAAATACATGTATGAATTCCGTAGAAACGGTTCGTTCATATCATGCCATCAATGTATATATGAATGCCGTAGAAACGGTTCGTTCATATCATACTATCAATATTTCTTACTTTCAAAGTCGAGAACGTACAATCATAAATATATACTTGCCTTTGAGACATCGAGAAATCGAACGGAGGAAGGGTATGGGTTCGGTAGGTCCAAGAACGCGCTTCCGGCACCTAAACGATTCGCAAGGAATATGATAATTAATTATCCATACTCCAATTACACGAAGAACTCCCGAAACTCATCTACGATTCATGAGAATTCACGGGTAAACAACTAAAGGTCGGAAAATCGCCCAAATTCCCAGAAGTCCGAAAACGGCACAATCCAACCCGTAAAATCGTAAGAAAAACACGCATACGGAATAGATGCATCATAATCTCAAGGTTCTCAAACTTCGAATCGGATAAATCGGACGAATTTACGAAAACCCCCAAAATCTAGCACAATATTCAAAGTGTTCTTGAATAATCTTTCAATAATCCGATGAATACTCAAACATGTCCATAATCATGCGTATATCACTTCATACATCATGATTTTAACATCCAAAACATCACTACCCAATACAAAATCGAAATCAAAGATGTTGAAAAAATTACCTCTTGAAGAACCAAGCACTATGATCCAAGAATACGCGATAGATCGATGATCCGGGCTTCCCAACCAAAAGAAAATGATAAAAATCCAACACACAAGTGATAGATGGTGAGAAGATCATCCCCTCAAGTTCTCTCTCGCAGGTGGAAGAAGGAAATGGAGGAAATGAGCTGCATCTCGCTCAAAAAGCTGAATTATGCAGTTGACCGCATTATGTGCCGCGGCTCAGCCGAAGTGTGTGCATGAGCAGGCCCAAAATTGCTCCCGTGGTTCGGCGGTGTGCATGGCCGGGCGTCTTGCCCGTGGCACCGGGTACAGATGGTTTTTGGCCGCAGATGCAACACAAGTGTGCCGGGGCCCGGACAGGTGTGCCGCGGCAGTGACTCGGCAGTGTGCCGCGGCCCTGCCGGCATGTGCCGCGGCACCGGGTACAGTCTGCTCGGCCAGGTCTAGAAAATGTGTGTGTCGCGGCGCACACTCCTTGTGCCGCGTCCCACACCCCCCTCGGGTCCTAAAATGATGAAAAACGACCCGGAAAGAGAATAAAAGCAATAGGACTCAATATCTGAGAAACAATAACACGAAATGGAAGTACGGGAACCCCAAAACGGTGGTTCCAAGCAATGATTACAAGGGTTCTCCCAACAAAAAAAACACGATTCGCACAATGAAGAGGTTTGAAATGACATGAATTTCAACCGGGTATTACATTCTCCCCTCTAAAAAGAAGTTTAGTCCCGAAACATAAGAAATAAATAGTTCGGGGTATTCCACCCGCGTCTTCTCTTCCGTCTCCCATGTCGCCTCCTCGACTCCATGCCTCGACCATTGCACTTTAACCAGTGGAATGGTCTTATGCCGAAGTTGTTTCTCGCGACGCTCAAGGATCTTCACAGGTTTCTCCGGAAAGGTAATATCCTCGGCTACGTCAATCTCACTGTAGTCGATAATGTGGCTCGGATCCGGTACGTACTTTCTCAACTGAGACACATGAAAAACACTGTGGACGTGACTCAAAGCTGGAGGCAACACCAAGCGATAAGCTAAATCTCCAACTCTGTCCAAAATCTTGAAGGGTCCGATATATCTCGGACTAAATTTCCCCTTTTTCCCGAAGCGGAAAACTCCTCTGGTCGGCGACACCTTGAGCAAGACATGATCCCCCACCTCAAACTCCAAGGGTCGACGACGAGTATCAGCATAAGATTTCTGACGACTCTGGGCAGCCAGCAATCGGTCCCGGATAATAAAAATCTTTTCCTTAGTTTCCATCAACATATCCGGCTCCGTCCCAACTAACTCAGAAGCCTCGTCCCAACATAATGGCGACCTACATCGCCTACCATAGAGTGCCTCGAAGGGTGCCATTTTGATCGATGCATGCCAACTATTATTGTAAGCAAACTCGATCAACGGTAAGTGAAGTTCCCAATCATTACTCCAATCTAAGGCACAAGCCCGCAACATATCTTCCAACGTCTGAATCGTCCTCTCTGTCTGACCGTCCGACTGAGGATGAAAGGAAGTACTCAATCTCAACTCCGTACCCAAAGCCTGGTGAACGGCCTGCCAATAATGCGATACGAAACGACCGTCTCGATCAGAAACAATGGTTTTAGGGGCACCGTGTAACCTCACGATCTCAGCTATAAAGGTTCGAGCCAGTCTATGCGGTCCCCATGTATCCTTAATACCCAAGAAGTGTGCAGACTTGGTCAACCTATCGACAATTACCCAAATCATATTCATTCCGGCCCGAGTTCTCGGCATGCCAGTGATGAAATCCATCGAAATGTCTTCCCACTTCCACTCGGGAATGGGAAGTGGTTTCAACAACCCCGCTGGTCGTTAATGTTCGATCTTAACTTGTTGACATGTCAAACACCGTAGAACGAACTCCGTAACATCCTTCTTCATGTTATTCCACCAAAAATTGCGCTTCAAATCTTTGTACATCTTACTCGTCCCGGGGTGGATTAAGTAAGGCGTAGCATGAGCTTCTCGGAGAATTCTTTGCCTCAACTCTAAATCGTTAGGAACACAAAGCCTGCCCTGAAATCTCAGAATACTATCCTCGTGAACCATAAAGCCAGGAGCCTTTCCTTTAATTACATCTTTCTTCAGTTGAGAAATCATCGGGTCGCTCCACTGCTTCCCTTTGATGTCGTCAACCAAGGACGAAGTAATTTCGAGAGTACACAACTGTCCCTGTACTCGCTGAAGCCAAACTTCTATCCCTTGCTCAATTAAATCTTGATGAATTTTTGTCTGCGATGTAAGAACCTCGAGCATTTGAAGAGATGCCGATTTGCGGCTCAAAGCATCCGCAACGACATTGGCTTTTCCGGGGTGGTAATCAATTTCCAAATCATAATCCTTTATCAACTCTAACCAACGCCTCTGTCTCATATTCAGCTCCTTCTGACTGAAATATACTTCAGGTTCTTGTGATCGGTATAAATCCGGCACGGTGAACCATACAAATAATGCCGCCAAATCTTGAGTGCGAAGACAATTGCGGCCAACTCTAAATCGTGAGTAGGATAATTCATCTCGTAAGGCTTTAATTGTCGTGACGCAAAAGCTATCGTCTTATCATGCTGCATAAGTACACAGCCCAGGCCTTGACCCGAAGCGTCACTATAGACTGCAAAGCCCTAGCTACCATGTGGTAAAGTTAAAATCGGTGCTGAAGTCAGACGTCTCTTCAGTTCATCGAAACTCTGTTGTCTCTCATCCGTCCAAATAAACTTTTCGGTCTTCTGGAGCAATTTCGTAAGTGGTCGAGCGAGTTTCGAGAACCCCTCGACAAACCGACGGTAATACCCAGCAAGGCCCAAAAAGCTACGAACTTCCTTGACATTTTTAGGTGGTGCCCAATCTAGCACTGCCTCAATCTTCTGCGGGTCTACACGAACCCCTTCGGCCGAAATCATGTGACCGAGAAACATAACTTCTTCCAACCAAAACTCACATCTCGAGAATTTTGCATAGAGGTGCTCGGTTCTCAAAATGTCTAAAACTAAACGCAAGTGTCGGGCATGTTCCTCCTTATCTCGAGAATAGATTAAGATGTCGTCAATAAAGACGACTACACACCTGTCGAGGTACTCGATGAATATTTTATTCATTAACTGCATGAATAATGCCGGCGCATTAGTCAACCCAAAAGGCATAACTACAAATTCATAATGCCCATATCTCGTCCGAAACGCCATCTTCGGAACGTCGGACTCCCTCACTCTGAGTTGATAATACCCGGATCTTAAATCAATCTTCGAGAAAACCGCAGCCCCTTGCAATTGATCAAATAAATCGTCTATACGAGGCAAAGGATATTTGTTCTTGATGGTTACTTTGTTCAGCTCACGGTAGTCGATGCACAAATGTAGTGAACCATCCTTCTTCCTCACGAAGAGAACAGGAGCGCCCCAAGGCGAAGCACTCGGTCTGATGTACCCTTTTTCCAAAAGTTCTCCCAACTGAGTCTTCAATTCTTGCATCTCGGAAGGTGCCATTCAACAAGGTGCTTTAGAAATCGGGGCCGCATCCGGCTCTAAGTCTACGGTAAATTCTATCTCTCGATCTGGCGGTAATCCCGGGAGATCATCCGGAAAAACATCGGGATACTCATTAACAACCGGAATCGAAGAGAAATCGACTTCATTTCCTTCCGTTTTCAAAGCATAACACCAATAGCCCGTACAACCTTTATTCAAAAGTTTTATGGCCTTCATGGCACTGATAAGTAACTTGGATTGGCCCGACCTACGTCCCAGAAATGAGTATTCAGATCCGTCTTTAGTCATCATGGTGATAACCTTGGTACGGTAATTCATAATCGCTTGGTGATTATCAAGCCAATCCTCGCCGAGGATCACGTCCTCGCCTTCCATATCAACTACAATCAGATTCGATAACCATTCCATACCTAATATAATCACCGGAAAATCTCTAATCTACCGATTCCCCACAATTCTATCCCCGCTAGGCAGTTTCACGATAAAGGGATCGCAAGCAGTCAAACAAGTTATATTCAAACGGCGTACACACTCCAAAGAAACAAAAGAATGTGTAGCACCCGTATCAAAAAGTACACGGACTGGATAAGATAAAATATGGATGGTACACAAGCCACCGCATCGGGTTAAATGCATTCGACGCATCTCATAAACCCATGGTTGCACCGAACCAACGCTAGAGTTCCCCCCTCCAGCGTTCTGACCCCGTCCCCGGCCCCTGCCAAAATTCTGCTTAGGTTGACCAAAAGATTGTCGCTGGTTTATACCTTGATCAAGTGGTGTTGGGGCAGAAGCCCGAGTGTCCAAAGTCTGATTCGGCTCGGAACAATAAACCGCTCTATGTCCCATCTGTCCGCACGTGTGACACTTCAATGGTGGGAAGTTGCATTCCGAATTAAAGTGGCCTGGACGGCCACAATTATAGCAAGTCACTGTGCGATTTGTGGTGCTCGGAGTGGGACGGTAACCCCTCTTTCCTTTATTAGAACGTGACGACTGTCCGGCAAAATGGCTAGTCGTCTGTGACTTCTGAAAGTTGCCACCCTTAGAGCCAGAAAAATTTCCCGCGAATTTCTGCTTCTTCGGTTTCTCAACGGTATCATTGTCGGGGTTCAACATATCATGGGCTAAAGCTCTGTCCTGATACTCTTTCAGTGTGGTACAAGCAAATCCGGCCATGTACCGTCGTAAGTCAAAATTCATCCGCACATCAAAATAACGGATCTTATCACGCTCGTTACGCACTTGATCCTTCACATGGATCAATTGTTGGTTGTACTCCACGATAGCCTGCGAAACGGGAATATCTTGGGGTTTAGCCTCGAAAAAGGCTCGGATTCGACCCTCTCGCACCGGCCAAGGACAAAACTCGGCCTCCAAGAGTTCCTTAAATTCATCCCACGTGGCAATACGATCCTGTGGCTTGATGACCTTCCACAAAGTAGCGGCCTCCTTAGTGAGGAAATACTGAGCAATCAGTACTTTCCTCACCTCGGGACAATCAACCGCCTCGAAAATCTTCTCCAATTCTGCTAGCCAATCTTCCCAGCCTAACGGGTCTGTGGCACCGCCAAACTGTGGAGGGTGCATACGGATTACATTCTGAAGCAAGGCATCCGTGTTTGGGTTTGGATTATTCAGCTGAACAGTTTGGGCTAAAATAGTCATCTGAGTAGCCAATTGTTGAAGTGCATTCGCCACTCCAACGTCCGCATTGTTCCCCTGACCGTTTGACTGGTCGTGCTGACTCTCGGTGTCGGGATGCACCGAGTTCGACAAACTGGGGTTGGTCGAACCCGCAACTGAACTGATGGAAATGGCCGCGCCACGACCTCTTCCTCGTCCACGGCCACAACCACGGCCACGGCCCCTACCAGCTGACATACTGAAGAACCCATAAGGTACGTAAGCACAATTCAATCGCACGTCATTAAGGTGATCGATTCTCAAGAATAGCAATAAAAGAAGCATAATGAGTAAGGAATCATCAGAAGAGTAAGAGGTCTTACTACTACCGGTCGCACTATGATGATGGCAGAGTAGTGATACTGTGGACAAATGACGACTCATTCGACCCAAAAGACCGACAGCCTAGGTATCCATAGACCTAAGCTCTGATACCATATTCTGTAACACCCCCAAGTTATTTAGGGAATATTACAGCGCCGTAAGCCCCGCCGTGGGACCCACAAGGCTAAACATACGCGGAACTATAAATTTTGACCGAGAAGGTCTACACACAATGAAATGAAAAACAATACAAAGGGTATTCAAAACATAACCAATGTATTCAAAGACATCACAACACGAATCAATACCTCGGCAAACACAGGCCGGAACATCGAGGAAAATAGAAAACGATACTCGAGTATTCAATAACCAATCCAGTACAATGACACTGAATGGAAAACTCAAAACATAACTGGAAGAAAGACACAGTATCACACTTGCCCACCATCTTCATGCCGACCCGATACCTGCCTGTCCACTCTCCTGGAACCTAAAATACATAAAACGTATTTCTCCCGTAAAGGGGTTAGCCGTCGAATAGCTAGTGCAAGTATATCAAGTATGAAACACAATACTCCTCGACAATAAAGTAAAAGTAACCGTCAATTCATTAATTCAAGACTAGTATTCCGGAATAACTAAATCTCATAGCGTCACATCAAGACGTGTATGAATGTCGTAGGAACGGTTCGTTCATATCATTCGTCAATACATGTATGAATGCCGTAGAAACGGTTCGTTCATATCATGCCATAAATACATGTATGAATGCTGTAGAAACGGTTCGTTCATATCATGCCATCAATATATCTATGAATGCCGTAGAAACGGTTCGTTCATATCATACTATCAATATTTCTTACTTTCAAAGTCGAGAACGTACAATCATAAATATATACTTGCCTTTGAGACATCGAGAAATCGAACGGTGGAAGGGTATGGGTTCGGTAGGTCCAAGAACGCGCTTCCGGCACCTAAACGATTCGCAAGGAATATGATAATTAATTATCCATACTCAAATTACACGAAGAACTCCCAAAACTCATCTACGATTCATGAGAATTCATGGGTAAACAACTAAAGGTCGGAAAATCGCCCAAATTCCCACAAGTCCGAAAACGGCACAATCCAACCCGTAAAATCGTAAGAAAAACACGCATAAGGAATAGATGCATCATAATCTCAAGGTTCTCAAACTTCAAATCGGATAAATCGGACGAATTTACGAAAACCCCCAAAATCCAACACAATATTCAAAGTGTTCTTGAATAATCTTTCAATAATCCGATGAATACTCGAACATGTCCATAATCATGCGTATATCACTTCATACATCATGATTTTAACATCCAAAACATCACTACCTAATACAAAATCGAAATCCAAGATGTTGAAGAAATTACCTCTTGAAGAACCAAGCACTATGATCAAAGAATATGCGATAGATCGATGATCCGGGCATCCCAAACAAAAGAAAATGATAAAAATCCAACACACAAGTGATAGATGGTGAGAAGATCCTCCCCTCAAGTTCTCTCTCGCAGGTGGAAGAAGGAAATGGAGGAAATGAGCTGCATCTCGCTCAAAAAGCCGAATTATGCAGTTGACCGCATTATGTGCCGCGGCTAAGCCGAAGTGTGCCGCGGCACAGGCCCAAAAATTGCTCCTGTGGTTCGGCGGTGCCGCGTCTTGGCCATGCAGCGCAAGGCACCGGCACAGATGGTGTTTGGCCGCAGATGCAACACAAGTGTGCCGCGGCCCGGACAGGTGTGCCGGGGCAGTAACTCGGCAGTGTGCCGCGGCCTTTCCGGCATGTGCCGTGGCACCGGGTACAGTCTGCTCGGCCAGGTCTAGAAAATGTGTGTGCCGCGGCGCACACTCCTTGTGCCGCGGCCCACACCCCCCTCGGGTCCTAAAATAATGAAAAACGAACCGGAAAGAGAATAAAAGCAATATGACTCAATATCTGAGAAACAATAACACAAAATGGAAGTACGGGAACCCCAAAACGGTGGTTCCAAGCAATGATTACAAGGGTTCTCCCAACAAAAAAACACGATTCGCACAATGAAGAAGTTTGAAATGACATGAATTTCAACCGGGTATTACACATATATCACATATTTGTGAAAATATTGTATTTGCATAAAAGCAAAAGATGATCTTATTATTGCTCTGGAAGAAGCACACAGTACTCGAAGTGAAAATATCGAAACTAGCTGAAAGGCAGTAAACACTCGACAATATGAAACACGAAAAAAAAATACACATGAAACCCATAAAAAGAAAAGGGGTGCGTCTCGAGAGTATAAAACTCCGTAACTCTGCCACCCCATGGCATAAGGGTTTATAATGAAAGATCTAAAGGATCTAAACTTTTTTTCCGTTTGGCAGCAATAGCCTGTGGCTGATGAGCTTTGACTTCCAAATTCTTAACTGAAATATATGCCTGAAACTTTATAAGTAGATCAGCAACAGTGTCAGCACATATTATTATATCTCGTGATGACTGAGATATAAACTTGTGATCTACTCCTTGATCGATAAAGGCAAGCAAATCGAAATTATTAATATTCAACAAACCTATAGGTTTGGTATGGTAAGGCAATGCAGTGATAGTATTAATTTTTGATTTATCAACTTCTATCCCCTTTGACGATACCGAATGTCCTAAGACTATGCCTTGTTTAACCATAAAGTGAAATTTTTTCCCAATTTAATACAAGATTCGTTTCAACACAACGCTGAAGAATGAGCGTAATATTTTCATGTCAAAACTCAAAAGAATCCCCATAAACACTAAAATCGTCCATAAAAATTTCTATGATGTTCCCTACGTATTCGGAAAAAATACTTACCATACATCTCTGAAAGGCAGCTGGTGCATTGCATAGTCCAAATGGCATGCGACGGTATGCGAACGTCCCAAAGGGGCACGTGAAGGTTGTCTTCTCCTGATCCTCGGGTGCAATTGCGATCTGAAAGTAACCTTAGAATCCATCAAGAAAACAATAAAATGAGTGTACTGCTAATCGCTCGATCATCTGATCGATGAAAGGTAATGGAAAGTGGTCCTTTCGGGTCATTGCATTTAGTTTCCGAAAATCAATGCACACCCTTTATCCGGTCTGAACACGGCTTGGAATTAGTTCGCCTTCTTTGTTTTCCACCACTGTGATACCCGATTTTTTTGTAACTACTTGTGTGGGACTCACCCACTAGCTGTCGGAAATCGAATATATCATCCCTACGTCAAGAAGCTTAAGAACCTCATTTTCATTACTTCCATCATTGGTGGGTTTAGTCTTCGTTGGGCTTCTCGGCTAGGCTTGGCGTCTTCAACCAATAAAATCCGATGCATGCATATGGCCGGGCTGATCCCGCGGATGTCGGCAATGGTCCAGCCGATTGATTCCTTGTACTTTTCGAGGACGGCGATGAGGGCCTTTTCTTGCACGGGTGTTAACTCGGCCGAAATGATTACTGGTAGTGTATAATTTTTTCCCAAGTATACGTACTTCAGGTGGTCGGGTTGTGGCTCTAGTTCGAGCTCGGGCACTTGTTCCATGGAGGGAAGGGTCTTCTTGTGATGTTCCGTGAGCTTGATGAGTTTGGTAGTGTGTTTGCGACCTACATCTTGGTAATAGGTGTGCTCGATTCCTCCGTGTTGCCAAAGACATCTTCCTCAAGCTTTTTCCTGCAATCAAGTTCAACACTTCCTCGACGAGAGGGTCAATCACACGTAATGCAAACAAAGAATACGCATCTTCAGGAAATCTCATTGCTTCATCAATATTAAATTTTACGACTTGCCCATCAAATTCCATTGTGAGGGAACCCTTTCTAACATCTATCTTTGTTTCGGCGGTGTTTAAAAATGGCATTCCTAACAAAATGGGTGTTGAATTTCCCGAGTCACCTTGCATATCTAAAACATAAAAATCGGCTGGAAAAACAATCTCATTAACTTGCACAAGTACATCTTCAATACATGAATAATTCCTTTGAAAAAATGTATTTGCAGATACATGAAGTAAAGAAATTGCCTACGTGATTGTGAAGTGTAGCCGCATTTCAAGAGGTTGAGGACTTGGCCTTGATACAGTCATGAGAGGATTAGGACACACGACGTAAATAATAGTGTCAAGCTGTATTTTGTTAGAGAAATTCAATAAACTAGTATGTATTTTATCTTCAGGTATTCATATGGGTTAAAGGGTTCAATTCTTAGAACACCCTAATTCTCGAGTATTTGAAAGTGTATGATACTAAGATGAAAATTCAATCGTTTTGATATATTCATTTATGTACTGGTTTGGTTTGTTTGGATTAATGTTTTGTTGGTTCATGGGTTACACTAAAATGGGGGAGGATTGTTGGTGATTTTAGTGTCACCAGGCATTTTGTGTAATTGAAACTAATATGTGAGCTAAGGGATTTTATAATTTGTATTCTAATATATGTTCGGGTATGACCAAATGTCGGGGGTCCGGGGCCAGCGCCCCTAGCGGCGTCCATGGGGCAGAGCCCCTGGCGGTGGTCCCGCTGACCGTTCAGCGGGCGGGATACACCTTTTCAGAGCTCTCTCCTTCTTCTGAAAAACTCAAAATCTCTCTAGCAAATTGCCTTACGTTTCTGTGCCTAGATTCGTAAGTGTCCCTTTGGATTATCCGAGGCTGAATTTCTTGTAACCCATGCATATGGTAGAAATATCAGTTCGGAAAGTGATTATACGATCCATCGAGAATCCGGATCTCCTTAATAAACCCTAATACCCCAACAATATCTTGGGTTCAGTTTGTTGCCTATTCAACATTATTCTTTCTTTGGGTAAAGGTTTTTTTTACCTTGGTAAAGTAACAGTATTCTTCATTTACAAGGCCCACGAGCGATTTATAATCTACATAATTGTGCTGAACCTGATCCAGGATCAATTGTTCTTATGTGCATTGAAGTACTGACAAAGGTGTCGCGGAAACAGGCTCTTTATGAAATGGATGCAGCCTATGTGGCACAAGCACTTAGTATACCTGCTACTCTTTTCCAAAATATTCTCCAGCTTAGAAATTCTGAAGCGTCTACTCAACTGCTTTCCTGAGGTCTTCAAGCATTATTGGTGTTTAGAATGAAAGTATTTAGATCAACAGTATTCAATTGAATTGTATGCAGCTGAACACTTTTCTTAGGCACCATAAAAGGTTCGAATCATAATTATTTTGTGAATGGGTCGTTTTGGGTTATGCTTTATCTCAAACGGGTCAAATTAGTAAATGAGTAAATCCAGTTGAAATTGACTTAAATGACACGTGTCAAATGGGTCCAAGTTGTCCAAAGTGTATTTATACTAGATGTTCTCCGGTGCGATGCAGAGTATCTTTGAAGTATTAAATATATTTTGGATGATTTTCGACATGAGTATCCTATTAGCGTAATATTAATAAAAGACTTATTCAGTGTATTATGGGGTGTAATATATTTCAAGAAAGAGTACCACATTAGCTAAAAAAATAAAAAAAAAAGATTTTTTTATTGGTAAATGAGTGTAAGTTGTGGAACAAAACTCACATGATACATATTTAAAATTTTTTTTGGAAATTTAAGAATACATCTCTATATATAAATTTTATTTGAAAATAAAAAATCAAAAAACTTACAAAGTGACATGTGTCACAACTCTCTTTTAATAGAAGTATAGATATGTGTTTTGTGTTGGTATTAACCAAATTTGACTTTTGACCCGTTACTAACCTGCGTATTTTGTTAAAACTTACCAAAAATGGTCTGAAAGATGGTGTTATACGATCATATGTAGCAGATTTAAACTAACAAATGTTACAACTTGCAGAGGGAAAGCTCGCAGCACATTGCATTACTGCAAGCTTCTGTTTCTGTTCTTCTTCATTGTCTAGAGATGGTAAACAAAGAGCAAACCGTCCAAGAAAGCTATTTTGTATGGGGCGTACAAGAGGGAGTAAAATGTAGTACTTTCTTACGAAGAGGTTTGTTTTTCATCAAGATATTTTTACAAATTTTTATGGTGTTCCCAATCCCCATATATAGGAGACCTCGTAAATTCAAGAGTTTTCTCAAGCTTTAATTGTTTTTCTTATTGCGACAGAAAGATGTTATTGGCCATAATTATCGCCTATTTTTATCAAGTTACATAGTTGTGTATTCAGCAGGGTATGGTCCTCTAAAAGTTGGCATCAGAAGGTGAGTTTGGTAACCTTAGCTTAGAGCTTTCTATTTGCAGCTTCACTCACTAGTAAAGTTGGCAAAATGGGCGGGTAGTGAAGTTTGGATAATGGGTCAAAATGGTTAAACCAAGTGATCTTTGTACGAGTAAGGGAAGGGACAGTTTTTAGTCAAATTTTCTGTAAAACTCTGTTTAATGTATAGTGCACATTGCACACCCCCAATTGCATAAGCATAACTATTTGAATGTGTCAAATTATAACAGGGAAATAGAAGAAGCTTTGAGACCAGGAGTTTATTTATGCTTTAATAGATGCTTGCTCACCCGATGATCTTCATACTGCTTTGTTTTTCCTTGCAGAAACACTTTGGATAATTCACAACAGGATTACAAATTGAATTTCCAGTACGAGAGGAAAAGTGTAACCAAAAGCTTTGGAGTTTTTCTTTATGGCAAGTTGATCCTCATTACTATTTATAGTATCAGACCAGATTTTTGTAACAAGAAGCGGGCACCCCATAGAGAACTTGTTTACCCGTCAAGTGAAACTGGGCTAAAAGTGTTGTTACAAGTTTTCGGTGAGTACAATTTGTATCATCGGAATTTTGAATTTTATAGGAAAATGAACGTTTCGATTAATTATGTATTAATCGACATGATGTATTTCCTTCCTGTAATGTTGTCAAGGACATAATAATATAGGAAAATGAAACTGGACGATGTTTAATGATGCTTGAAACTCATCATGATATTTATTTATATCAGTCCTCCTAGCATTGAAAATTTATTTGAGGCAAATTTGATTTTTTATAATTATAAATCTTACTAACATTTATCAGGAAAATGTCGGTCCTATTAAAATATTCATGCTACAGTAGATTGTAAGAGGGTGAACAGTCCTAGCTACAGTAAGGCGCACTTTCCCTCTCACCGTCCCATTATCTCGACACCAAGAAGCTTGCTTGATTGATCCTTTTCATCTTCTCGATTCTTCATATACTCGGATTTACCTTTCTTCACCAAACAACTTCTTCCCACAATCTAAACCCCATATCAAAAAATTAGAGGTTACCCTTCATCCATGTTGGATAGAAATTAAAATTATGAATCTTTGTTCTTATGATTTTAAAAATTTGGGAAAAAAATTAGATGGTCTATAATAAAAAGTAAACCTTTGATTTCGTTTACAGGTTCCATTTTGGAATTCATTTATTGACCCAGCCTGGCTTGGTTTAGAGATTGCATAATTTATTTAGGTTTCCTGGAGTTGACAAAAGTAAATATAAATACAATGCTGAATACTATAATCCTAAGTCCACGTGATCCGTACCTCTTTTGGCTGTTAATAACTATTTGACCTTTTTAACCAAATCGACCCGTTCATAGATTATCGGGTCTAAATAACTACCAGAATATATATATATATATATACACACATACACACACACTACAGGAAGAGTGAACTAACAGTAATATTTGTGTTTTGCAGGTTTTGTTGAATATACGAAGTCGCATTTGTAACACCCCGAGATATTCGGAATAATAATAGCGCCGTAACCCCTTTAAGAAAGGATTTACAAGGCTAAATAAAAGAAATGTAAATATAAGACATCAATACCACGGAAATTCAAGTTTACAAAACCGATCCAACTAGTTCAACGAGTAATTAATACAACCATATCGAAATGATATTAATAAGACATTCGTACTAGAGTACTGAAATGAATCAAGAAGACAATCAAAAGCAACGACAAACATCACTGAACCCCTTCGTCGTCACATCGCAGTCGTGTCGCTTCCCACTCCTCGCTACTCGAACATCAAAACAAATGTCCACTTCGAAGGGGTTAGCAAAACGATGCTAGTACAAGTATCATATTAAACAAATCGAATATGCATCAACAATACATAACAAGATACACCACACGGACTTCCGCTACCGGAATCCGACAATGCGAATCCACAAGATTCCATTAATACAACAAGGGTATTCCAATGATCCAATGCCCTCAGCATAGATCCCAAGATGATCCCGTCGGACCAACACGAGGTGGAAATAACCCGTCCAATGATCCAGCGCCCTCAGCCTAGATCCCAAGATGATCCCGTCGGACCAACACGAGGTGGACATCCGATCCAGCGCCCTCAGCATAGATAGTACAACGTACACAAACACAACTCATGCATACACATATGCTAAATCATTATGTCCATCAACATGAACATAGAAACACTAGATAACGAATATCATGACAATTCAACAAAATAATTTCCATGTTCAACAACATGAATAAACTACAAACATGCTCAAAATACCAATTTTAACACATTATGATACTTGCCTCGAAGATGGAAAGAACGAAACACTTCAATGACCTCAACACACTCGAAGGCCGCCTCCTTCGATCAACGTAGCAAGCTCGAACCTTAACAAAAGAAATGATATAGAATTCATTTCAAGTTGAACGAATACCTATCAATCCGGTCTACGGCCAAAAACTCTAAATATGCAATCTGCCTGAACCACTTAGCGTACGCTACATACTATAACACGAAGAATAAGTGCCGAAACGTCAAAAGTATCCTTCTAACACGTGATGTTCGATTATAAATAAAATAACTGACTAGCAAAACATGATCAAACGTCCCTTAGAACACTACTAATATTGGTGAAGAATCACCTACCTCAAAGTAGTGAAGAACAAGGAGGAAATCGAAGCAATCCAACGTCGAAGGCTTGAACACCAATCCTCAATGATCTACAATCTTCAACACGAGCTAGGATGCTGATATGAAGTGTTTAGGATGTAGAGATTAATACTCTAAGTATAAGGATTCGGATGTGGGAGAGAAAAGACTAAAAATACGAAAATGATGCTGTCCTATTTATAGGAAATGATTATTAGCGCGCGCTAGTCCATACTCGTAGCGTGCGCTAGCGGCTTACTGACTTCACTGTACTCAGCACTTAGCGTGCGCTATTTCGTATCAGTAGCGTGCGCTAAGTCATTGACTTGGCTTTTTCCCAAAAGCCGTCCAAATTCATCCCGACACAATCCGACCAAGATCCCCGGCCTGATCTCACCTACCACACGTCTCAATCATATTGACCACGTATAGCGTGCGCTAATGTTCCTTTGTAGCGTGCGCTATGGTTCCATGTTAGCGTACGCTACACATAGACGATAGCGTGCGCTACATGCGCAGAATCACAATGTTAAATCACATTCATGAAATCATACGCTCAACAACACCGGACTATGAGATACGGAGAATAATACTCTGATTAAAGAGCAACAATTACAATATCACAAGTTCCAAATACATATCAGAAATCTCGGGTATTACATCCTTCCTCCCTAAAAAGAAGTTTCGTCCCGAAACTTAAGATGAAAACAACTCTGGATATCTAGTCTTCATACTATCCTCCATTTCCCAAGTAGCCTCATCGACTCCGTGTCGCGACCATTGTACTTTAACCAAGTGTATTGGTTTATTCCTCAATTGTTTGATCCGACTCTCAAGTAACTTGATTGGTCTCTCCTCGAAGGTGCCGTCATTAGCTATCTCTATCTCATCGAACTCAATGATATGACTGGGATCTGGTACGTACTTCCGCAATTGAGATACGTGAAACACATTGTGAACGTGACTCAGCGATGGCGGTAAGGACAACCTGTATGCTAAATCTCCAACTCTCTCGAGGATCTCGAATGGTCCGATATATCTTGGACTAAGCTTGCCTCTCCTCCCAAAACGGAAAATCCCTCGTGTAGGAGACACCTTCATAGTACATGGTCCCCAGCGTCGAACTCTAGAGGGCGACGACGTACGGCTGCATAAGACTTTTGTCGACTCTGGGCAGTCAACAATCTTTCCCGAATCAAAGCTATCTTCTCTTGAGTCTGAACTATCAATTCCGGTTCCGTCCCGATCAAGTCCGAAGAATCATCCCAGCACAAGGGTGATCGGCATCTTCTCCGGTACAAAGCTTCAAATGGTGCCATCTTAATAGAAGCATGCCAACTATTATTGTAAGTGAATTCAATCAACGACAAATGAACTTCCCAATCAGTCGACCAATCCAACGCACAAGCTCTAAGCATGTCTTCTACGATTTGAATAGTCCTTTCGTACTGACCGTCCGTTTGGGGATGATAAGCTGTACTAAAGTTTAGCTCGGTCCCCAAAGCCCTATGCACTGCCCTCCAGAAGTGCGACACGAAGCGACCATCTCGATCTGAAATAATGGTCTTCGGCGTCCCGTGCAATTTAACTATCTCTGCAACAAATACTCGCGCCAATCTCTCTGGTCCCCATGTATCTTTAATTCCTAGTAAATGAGCCGACTTGGTTAGTCGATCAACTATAACCCAAATCATGTTCATTCCCGTTCTAGTCCTTGGCATACTGGTGATGAAATCAATCGAGATATCCTCCCACTTCCACTCAGGGATCGGAAGCGGCTTTAACATTCCGGCAGGTCGCTGATGTTCAATCTTAACCTGCTGACAAGTCAAACACTTCGAAACGTACTCTGCTACGTCCTTCTTCATATTCCCCACCGTAAGTTTTGTTTTAAATCCTTATACATCTTATCGCTGCTGGGTGAATAGAATAGGGCGCGTTGTGAGCTTCCTTCGTAATAGTCCGTCTCAATTCATCATTATCGGAACGCAAAGTCGGCTCAAATCTCGAACTCCATCATCTTGTATCACGAATCCTCGGGGCCTTTCCTTTCTTTGCTTCGCCACATAACCGAAGGATCGGAGAATCGTTCAACCGCTTAGATTTGATCTCTCGACTAGTGATGAAGTCGCCCATCACATATAGTTGCCCTTGGATTCCTGGTGCCCATACTTCAATCCATTCACGGATCAGTTCCCGTTGAATGTTGATTTGAGATGTAAGTGCTTCCAACACTCGAAGAGAAACAGGTTTACGGCTCAATGCATCGGCTACTACGTTTGCTTTCCCCGGATGATAGAGAATCTCCAAGTCGTAATCCTTGATCAATTCTAGCCACCTTCTCTGCCTCATGTTTAATTCTTTCTGACTGAAAATGTACTTGAGGCTCTTATGGTCTGTAAAGATCTGGCAACGAGTGCCGTACAAATAATGTCGCCAAATTTTCAAGGCAAAGACCACAGCTGCTAGCTCTAGATCATGAGTCGGGTAATTAACCTCATACGGTTTCAATTGCCGGGAAGCATAAGCAATCACCTTATCCTTTTGCATCAACACACAACCCAGACCCTGATTTGAAGCGTCGCTGTATACCATGAATCCATCAGTTCCCGCTGGTAGCGCTAATAGAGGTGCTGTCGTCAGTCTCCTCTTAAGTTCGTCAAAACCTGCCTGACACTTCTCATCCCACATGAACTTTTGAGTTTTCTGCAACAGCTGAGTGAGCGGATGAGCAATTTTGGAATATCCCTCTACAAAGCGGCGATAATATCCAGCAAGTCCTAGGAAACTCCGGACTTCTTTCACGTTACTAGGAACTTCCCATTCTAAGATTGCTTCAACTTTCTTCGGGTCCACCAGAACTCCGTCAGCTGATATCACATGCCCAAGGATAGTTACTTCCCTAAGCCAGAACTCACATTTGGAAAGCTTTGCATACAGCTGTTCCTTCCTCAAGGTGCTCAAAACCACACGCAAATGTTCGGCATGCTCCTCTGCGTCCTTCGAATATATCAAGATGTCATCAATGAAGACGACCGCAAATTTATCCAAGTATTCTAAGAATACCCGATTCATCAATTGCATGAATACTGCAGGAGCATTGGTAAGTCCAAATGGCATCACTACAAATTCATAATGCCCGTACCGGGACCTGAAAGCAGACTTCGGTACATCCGATTCCTTAATTCTCAACTGATGGTATCCTGACCGCAAGTCAATCTTCGAGAATATCCTTGCCCCTTGCAGTTGATCAAACAAGTCGTCAATCCGAGGTATAGGATACTTATTCTTGATCGTCATCTTGTTGAGCTCCCTGTAATCAGTACACAGTCGGAGGGATCCATCTTTCTTCCGGACAAAAAGAACGGGCGCTCCCCAAGGAGAAACGCTAGGTTGAATATAGCTCTTCTGTAACAATTCTTCCAGTTGCTTCTTGAGTTCATACATCTCGGTTGGCACCATGCGGTATGGTGCTCTGGAAATAGGAGCTGCTCCAGGCTCTAATTCGATAGTGAATTCCACTTCTCTCTGCGGAGGTAACCCAGGTAGTTCGTCAGGAAATACATCTGAGAACTCATTCACAACTGAAATAGACGAGAGCTCTACTCCTTCCTCTTTCCTCATGGCATAGCACCAAAGTCCATGACATCCCTGCTTCAGTAATTTCACGGCTTTCATTGCTTTGATCAATTTCCCTGAGCTTCCCGGTCTCCACCCTCTAAATAAGTGTTCAGATCCGTCATCAGCAATGATAGAAATGATTCTCTTTCGGTAATTCAGAATAGCTCCATAACGGTTGAGCCAATCGTCTCCGAGAATTAAGTCGTCACCATGGATGTCAACTACAATAAGATTCGATGGCTAATCTCTCCCTCCTATAGACACTGGAAAATCTCTAGCCTCTAGGGTTCCCACAATTCTCTCTCCACTCGGAAAACCCACAACATACGGTTCACAATCAAATAAGCACGAGATTTTTAAACGATTTACATAGTTCAATGATATGAAAGAATGTGTAGCTCCGGAATCAAATAAAACACTAACTGGTTGCAAAAGGATTTGAATTGTACCTGATGCAACAGCAGTGTTCTGATCGTCAGATTTCCTCATCTCGTACAGGCGCGGAGGAACGGACCCAGCACTGGATGTCTCTCTCTTCCCAACGTTCTGCTGGTGAAATCTACTCACAAGGCTGGTTCACACTTATCTCCTTCGAATCGCAATCGGAGTGCGAGTACCAAAATATCTAGTAGCAACTCCACGTAAAGCCGCACGATGCCCTTCTTACCCACAATCGTAACAAGTCACGTAAGATGCGGCAATCACGTCGAATATGCCTGCTCGACCACAATTGTAGCATTTCTTTGATGCGTCCGAAATCGCCGATGTTGTCCGAACTTCTTTCCACCTCTAGAAGGATGTGGAGGTTTCTAGCCGTAAAAAGGAAGACCGGCCTTGGGGCCCACCACCCTTGTTTTCTGAGAAATTGCCGGTTACTTTCTGCTTCTTTGCCTCCACCGATTTTTCCACCACCGCCTCTTTCATGTCGTAGGCCAGCGCTTTGTCTTGATACTGTCGCAATGTAGTGCACTCGAATCCAGACATGTATTGCTGAATCTCCGGCTTCATCCGCATATCGAAATGAAAAATCTTTTCTGCCTCCGTTCTGACCAAGTGTCGCACACAAGTCAGCTGATGATTAAAAGTTTTTATTACATCTGTCACAGATGCTTCCGAACTCTGTGGTGAGAAGAACTCTCGGATCTTTGCCTCTCTAACTAGACGAGGACAATACTATGCTTCCATCATCAGTTTGAATTCCATCCAATCCGCATTATGATTCTCGGGTCGAATAGCTTCCCACCAATCAAAGGCCTCCCCAGTCAGAAAATACTGGGCAATGGGAACCTTCCGGTCCTCGGGACAGTTAAGACCCGTGAATATCTTCTCTAACTCCTTAAGCCAATGATCCCAAGTAAGTGCCTCAGCAGATCCGTCAAATTTTGGCGGGTGCAATTTGACCACCTCAGCAAGCCATCTGTCTCCCCGGTTATCCTCGTGGTGCTGCTGCCCCATCGCCGTCTGCATGCGGTCAACTACCTGGGCGAACTGGTTTATCTGCGCCACCACCTGTTGAAGCACTCCCGGCATGTTAGGATTTGCGTCGTCATTTGCTGATCCTTGCTGCCCTCCAGAATGGGAATCAGTTCTACTAGACGATGATTCTGGGGTAGTTGCGTAGTCCTCCTGTCTCATATTTCCACGTTCGCGTCCACGACCACGTCCGCGTCTACGACCTCCTCTCAACATACTGAAAACACAATTTTTCAATATCCAGGATGAAATTTTCAAAAAAATTAAGCCGGTCAATACTCACAAAACAGCATTAAGTAAAACGGTAGCACAATAGATTAGGAGACTTACAACCACGGTCCACATGACGACTTTTGGCTGAACAGTGATGTTACGAACGACTCGTAAATCAATAACGTAAACAGGCCCAACTTAAAACCCGACTGCCAAGATATCCATGAATCTTAGCTATGATACCATATTTTGTAACACCCCGAGATATTCGGAATAATTACAGCGCCGTAAACCCTTTAAGAAAGGATTTACAAGGCTAAATAAAAGAAATTTAAATATAAGACATCAATACCACGGAAATTCAAGTTTACAAAACCGATCCAACTAGTTCAACGAGTAATTAATACAACCATATCGAAATGATATTAATAAAACATTCGTACTCGAGTACTGAAATGAATCAAGAAGATAATCAAAAGCAACGACAAACATCATTGAACCCCTTCGTCGTCACATCAGTACTGTGGCTGTTTCCCCACTCCTCGGCTACCTGAACATCAAAACAAATGTCCACCCCCGAAGGGGAACATCATATTAAACAAATAGAATATGCATCAACAATACATAACAAGATACACCACACGGACTTCCGCTACCGGAATCCGACAATGCGAATCCACAAGATTCCATTAATACAACAAGGGTATTCTAATGATCCAGCGCCCTCAGCATAGATCCCAAGATGATCCCGTCGGACCAACACGAGGTGGAAATAACCCGTCCAATGATCCAGCGCCCTCAGCCTAGATCCCAAGATGATCCCGTCGGACCAACACGAGGTGGACATCCGATCCAGCGCCCTCAGCATAGATCGTACAACGTACACAAACACAACTCATGCATACACATATGCCAAATCATTATGTCCATCAACATGAACATAGAAACACTAGATAACGAATATCATGACAATTCAAAAAAATAATTTCCATGTTCAACAACATGAATAAACTACAAACATGCTCAAAATACCAATTTTAACACATTACGATACTTGCCTCGAAGATGGCAAGAACGAAACACTTCAATGACCTCAACACACTCGAAGGCCGCCACCTTCGATCAACGTAGCAAGCTCAAACCTTAACAAAAGAAATGATATAGAATTCATTTCAAGTTGAACGAATACCTATCAATCCGGTCTACGGCCAAAAACTCTAAATATGCAATCTGCCTGAACCACTTAGCGTACGCTACGTACTCTACGTAGCGTGCGCTAAGCCTGCCTGTTAGTGTACGCTATCGTCTAAGTATAGCGTACGCTAGCCATGGACTGACAGTTCTCTCTGATCAGCCGACTGACTCGACTGATAACATAGCGTACGTTACGTACCAAACGTAGCGTGCGTTAACTTATTCCCGATATCGCACGTTAACTTACGTATGTTAGCGTGCACTAACCGTGCATGGCAGACTACTACTGGCAGAAACTTGATCTAATGGTGATGAACTCATGAATTCTATGGTGATAATACATGTCATCCCCGTGCACATCATGCTCATAAGGAGTGTGAACGATCTCTACGGATTAAACGTCTACACGATACAAGGGTATGTATTATCATCAAAATTCATCTTGATCTCGAGAAAGTATCCTAAGTTCCCTTCGTCCTACATTCCAAAACGCATGATTCCAATGTGTAAAACGTAACAACTTGGTAATTTCCATCTACTGGTCACAAATTGGTTTTGAAGATACATAATATGCTTAGGAGTCCACATACTAAAAGGTTCAAAAGATTATACGAAGAATTAGTGCCGAAACGTCAAAAGTATCCTTCTAACACGTGATGTTCGATTATAAACAAAATAACTGACTAGCAAAACATGATCAAACGTCCCTTAGAACACTACTAATATTGGTGAAGAATCACCTACCTCAAAGTAGTGAAGACCAAGGAGGAAATCGAAGTAATCCAACGTCGAAGGCTTGAACACCAATCCTCAATGATCTACAATCTTCAACACGAGCTAGGATGCTGATATGAAGTGTTTAGGATGTAGAGAGTAATACTCTAAGTATAAGGATTCGGATGTGGGAGAGAAAAGACTGAAAATACGAAAAGGATGATGTCCTATTTATAGGAAATGATTATTAGCGCGCGCTAGTCCATACTCGTAGCGTGCACTAGCGGCTTACTGACTTCACTGTACTCAGCACTTAGCGTGCGCTATTTCGTATCAGTAGCGTGCGCTAAGTCGTTGACTTGGCTTTTTCCCGAAATCCGTCCAGGTTCATCCCGACACAATCCGACCAAGATCCCCGGCCTGATCTCACCTACCACACGTCTCAATCATATTGACCACGTATAGCGTGCGCTAATGTTCCTTTGTAGCGTGCGCTATGGTTCCATGTTAGCGCACGCTACACATAGACGATAGCGTGCGCTACATGCGCAGAATCACAATCTTAAATCACATTCATTAAATCGTACGCTCAACAACACCGGACTATGAGATACGGAGAATAATACTCAGATTAAAGAGCAACAATTACAATATCACAAGTTCCAAATACATATCAGAAATCTCGGGTATTACAGCATTGTGCATTATGATAGGACTCACTTCAATAACATCCAGAACCAGTCACATGTTCATGCTGCTGAACATCCTCGAGCACCACGTCGTCTCTAGCTAATGTAAGCTTTCCATTATCTTGAAGTCATGACTGCAATTCAATTACTTAAAAAATCTGAAGAGTGATAATGCAAATATCTTTCTAACATTAATTGATTATCAATTTTTGGATAAATAGGGGGTGTTTGGGATTGCTTATAAAGCAAATAATATCAGGTGTGGAGAACATGGTGGTTCACAGAGATCTTAAACTTGAAAACCTGCTGTTAGATTCCAATTACAACAGTAAAACCGCTGACTTTGGTGTAAGCAATATCATGCGTGATGGTCATTTTCTGAAAACAAGATGTGGAAGTCCTAACGTTGATGCCCCAGAGGTATACATATTCACAGGTTTTGAACTAATTGTAGTTTTGTTGGGATACAAAAAGCTGATGTTTGTCTTGCTTTCTAAATGTGTAGTTTGGCGCTGTTGGACTAAGTGATGGCATCTGCAAAAGCAAATCAGAAGAAAATTAAGAAAAGGTGCATTTGGGCAGATCTGCAAAGACCATAGGATTAGCATTAAAGCGCCTCCTGGAGGCTTATGAGAATAGCTGGACGTACATTAGTGAAAACTATGCTCCTTGGTGTGGGCATTGTAAGGCATTGGCGCCCGAGTATGCTGCGGCTGCAATTGCGAAGGGAGAGGAGTTGAAAGGGGGATGAGGAGAAGGTGGTGCTTGCTAAATCAAACCAGTTGTCCAAGTTAAAAATGCAGAACACAAAGTTACCCGCCGTGATCAAAGCTAATGTGATTGTTTGTTGGATGTCAGGAAATGATAAAGCATGGATTCATTGGGAAAAAGGCTCCAATTGCTTCATGATGTAACTGGGGCTTTTAAACCTGGTGTTTTTATACAACATTGATGGGTGTAAGTGGCGCCGGGAAAACAACACTTCTTGCCGGAAGGAAAAGTAGTGGAACTATTGAAGTATACATATACATATATTAGCTACCATTGTCATGCGCGCTGTGAAGAATATTGTTGAGATAGGACGAACAATTTTTTTGTACCTTTCACCAGCTGAGCATTTTGAGGCTTTTGATGAGGTCAGACTTATATCTGATTACTCCAGGAAAAAGGACAAAGTTAGCTTAGTTTAGAATCTCAACTAGAACATGACTTAATATATCAATAGAAGTTGTTAATAGCTATGAGCATTATTAATTAGAAATATAATATGATAGGATATTACTTTTATATAATTATATGAAAGCTCAAGAGAGAAAAGTGATTAAAACTAATTACTTCATAAGCGTGTGCCTGCGGAAAAGATGCGACATTAGTCCCTCATTTTCTGCATATTTAATTATGATTTCTCAAATGTTCACTGATACTTTTTATCACAACTCGCATGGCTCAAGAGGTTGTTTAGTGGTGCCAGTTTCTGTAATCTTTAAGCAAATTTCCCCTTTATTATACGGTTATTCTCGGCATTGTACGAAACAACTAAAATTCCCTATTAGCATATTCTTAAACAGGGGCAGAGCCCGAATTTTAGCTACTTTGTTATTTGGTCAAATCGTTGTTGACATATAGGACTGTGGTGTTTGGAGAGTACGTGTGCAGAGGAAAAGGAACAAAAGGAGTAGAGTGTCGTGGTCCAAGTCCAAGTCGTTAGAATTTGTTGAAGCAATGCCTTTTGTTGACAAACACTTTATCGACGGAGAGGACTGGTTGAAATTACATGTTTGTAGGATCTTTAGTTTTATGATGCATGTAAATTGTGCAATAATTAACGTATTTATACTTCCAACGCAAACAATAGTTCCTGAATGAAAGGAATAAACATTTAGGATAGTTGTGTTATACCTCAATGATGGAGGGGTTTTATATACATTGACCAGGATATTGGAAAGGAACTCAAATGGATTCTTACCATTTTTCGCTATTTCCACATAGCTTAATACAGAACTTTCCAGATTCATCCTTAGTCATAATATAATCATCTTGGAACTTTTTATTATATATACTTGGTATGGGAATGGATCCACTAAAAAGAAAAATAAAAATAAAAAGAATAAGAAATGTTTTCAGTCACACATTTTTATATGAAGAAAGATAATTTCATGGAAGATTCATCTCTTTTTGTAGATGCACTTGAAATGTGCGGCTGTGGCTATTTCTCAACCTTCTCATTTTACTATTATTTCTTATTTGATCCTTACTCTTACTTGGTTCATCTTTATGAGCATTGATTTCATAGATTTTTTTTTAAAGAAATACATTAATACAAAACTAGTCCATGAGTATGTTGGAGTTTTTGAGTTTCCCAGTTGGGTGTAGATAATCAATAGCAGATCAGGTATCAATAAAGGTTACCGGATATTCACTTGAAATCGTGTTATCACTTTCCAATAGAAACTATTCGACCCTATGCCTGGGTTACACGAATATCTCTATGGGATAAGACCAAGAGGTGTTCTTGTTTTAGGCACAAATCAAGAACCTGTTTGCTTTCAAGTGTTTATGTTTAGTGTTGTATCTCATGCAGATGTGTTGATCTCTATTTAAAGTATACTCAAACCTAGTCAATGGAATTATGAGAATTAATCAGCCAATTAATCTCCTCATAATGTTCCTTCATTCTAGCCATAGTGGTTACAAGACCAAGTAATTATAGTCTTAATTACGAGTTTGAAACTGCCCATAAATAGGTCAAAGTAGTTACAAACTCGGCAGTACTAACTTATGCACTAGCAGTAGTAACTCTGCTCCAGCAGTACTAACTTAGTACTAGCAGTAGTAACTCTGCTTCAGCAGTACTAACTTAGTACTAGCTGTAGAAACTTAAAACCACTATAAGAGTTAGGGTAATCAGGGACTTAATGGGCGTACACTCCGTACCTCCAAACCCATTTTCAAGTATGATCATATCCCTCAATTGAACTAAATTTCCAACAATCCTCCCCAATTTAGTACAATTCCTTTTGCATGAAAATAAACATAAAATAAAACATGTGCATAAATGAAAATATCTTGAAGATTGAATTCCCATCTTAGTACATTACACATTCAAATACTCGAGAATCAGGGTGTTCTAAGAATTGAACCATTCAACCCATCTGAATACCTGAAGATAAAATACACACAAGTTTTCAAACACTTAAACGCTCCTGACACTAAATAAGCCATGTGTCCATATTCAATTCACAAATGTTGTAAGAGCCAAAAGTCCAAAGCTCCAGAAGAGGCAAAACTTCAACATTCACATAGGTGGTTTCTCTTTATTCATGCTCCTGCTTAGCACTTTTTCAAATAAATTAACCATTAAGAAGTAAAGACTTCATCATCCTTTTCAGCAGGTTCTGAGCACAACCTTGGGATGATTGTAAAACATGTGCTCCAGTCCACTAAATGTTCAGCTTTCCACATTGAACTCAGCTCCCAAGTTTCCTTAGTAGGGAGTTGGGTGTCTTAGCATTCAGTGACTAAGTTGGACTTCAAACCCATCCCTTTAGCAGACATTAAAACCAAGTCTCTAGCCTAACCCTTCGTCAAGTGATCAGCTAAGTTTTGTTGAGATCTAACAAACTCTATAGATACCACCCCATTCATGATAAGCTCACGAATCATGCTATGCCTGACACCTGGACTTCCCATTGTACATCTAGTTATAAGCCTTAGCCAATATAGCAGCACTATCACAATGGATAGAAATAGATGCTGTAGGTTTAGACCACAATGGAATCTCAAGAAGCAAGTTTTTCAACCATTCAGCTTCTTTACCAGCAGCTGCTAAAGCCGCAAATTCAGATTCCATTGTTGAACTGGTGATGCAAGTTTGCTTCTTGGATGCCCAAGAAATTGCACCTCCACCAAGTAGGAATACACAGCCACTGGTAGACGAATTATCTTTAGTATTACTGATCCAACTTGCATCAGTGTATCCTTCTAATACTGAAGGATAACTAGTATATGAAAGACTATAATCCATAGTCTTCTTTAGATACTTCAATACTCTCTGAACTGCTTGCGAGTGATGAGCACTAGGATTACTAGTATACCTGCTCAGTTTACCCACTGCAAAAGCAATATCAGGTCTTGTACAAGTCATGGCATACATTAGGCAACCAATCACCCTAGAATACTCAACTTGAGATACAACCTTACCAGTATTAGGCAGCAACTTCTCACTTGTATCCATAGGAGTACTGATAGGAGTACAATCAAAGTAATTAAATTTCATCAACACCTTCTCAATATAATGAGATTGAGAGATAGAAATTCCTTTACTTTCATGGTTAATCCTTATACCAAGGATAACATCAGCCTCCCCCATGTCCTTCATGGAGAACCTTGATGACAAAAATTCCTTTGTCAGGTCAACCTGATTTTGGTCAGTGCCAAAGATCAGCATGTCATCAACATATAGGCAAATGATGACTCCTTTACCAGATTCATCAAATTTGCTATATACAAATTTGTCAGACTGGTTAAGTAAATAACCACTAGACAAAACCACCTCATCAAATTTTTGATGCCATTGCTTATGTGCCTCCTTCAGTCCATAGAGAGACTTAATCCGTTTACACACCTTGTTTTCATTGCCAGGCATGATGAAGCCCTGAGGTTGGTTTATATAAACCTCCTCATCTAATTCACCATTCAAAAAAGTTGTCTTCACATCCATCTGATGAATAATCAGATTGTGAATTGATGCCAAAGCAATCATCAATCTTATGGTACTGATACATGCCACATGGGGATAAGTATCAAAGTAGTCTATCCCTAACTTTTGTTTAAAGCCCTGAATGACTAGTCTATCAATAGTTCCATCTACCTTCATTTTCCTTTTGAAAATCCATTTGCAACCTAGAGGTTTGCAACCAGGTGGTAGATCATCCAACACCCAAGTGTTGTTGCCCTGATGGAATCCATTTCATCATTAATTGCTTCTTTCCAGAAAGCAACATCCTGGGACTTCATTGCTTCATCAAATGTTTTGGGGTCATCCTCAACAATGAAGCAATAGGAGTATTTGTCAGAGACCTCATACCTTGTTCCTTCAATTAGACATAATTGAAACTCAGGTCCAAATGACATTGGAGTCCCGTTCTGTTGCTCCTTCTGAGCTCAGGTTCAGGTTGCTGTACTACAAGCTCATCAGAAAACTCATCAGAGGTCTCTGAAACACCAATGTCATTAGTTCCATTTGGAGTCCTGTGACTAGGTCTAGGGATAGATGAGAATCTATTCTCATCAAAGATTGCATCCCTTGATTCAATTATTGAGTTAATTGAAACATACTCATTAGGTTCAATAACATATAACCTATATGCCTTGGAATGCTCAGCATATCCAACAAAGATGCATTAAATGCCTTTTTCACCCAAAGTTTTCTTCTTTGGATCAGGGAGTCCTACAATAGCCCTACAACCCCAAACCCTGAGAAAGTTCAGGTTGGGTTTTCTTTTAGTCTAGAGTTCATAAGGGGTAACCTTGTTCCTTTTATTGGGAACCCTATTCAATAAGTATCAAGCTGTTAACATAGCTTCTGTAACACCCCCAAAATATCGCAGCGGAAGGATAGTGTCACTGGGGTGCTACCTCAAGGCATAAAGTACAAGATATAGAAAACGACCTCTAGGTGAGACGTTTTGAAAAGTTACCATTCGAAGGATAAAATCAGAGTTATTACAAGAGGTCCCGAGGTATGAGTACATAAAGATTTTCAAAATGTATCGAATGGTAAAGGATAAACACATAAGTCTCCAAAGTATGCAAATGACTCTATGTTTCCAAGCATCCGCTATCGCCTTACTAACCTGGGATACACATGCTAAAAAGTGTCAACACAATGGTTGGTGAGTTCATAGAGTTTGTTTTAAATATTTGAAAAGCCTTTAAAGAATATTCGCACAACAAAGGCATTGTGAATACACTCAGTTGCAAATCCCGCCCATACAAAATTTGCAACATGTGTGTTCACAACCCACTGCTAAAATATAGTATGAGTAAATGTAGTATACGTTGTGAGTATGTAAATAGTATATTGGTCATGTCATATGCAATTAGTCATGAGGTTCCACTCCATCTCCGGAAACCTTATGTGGGTATGTTGCTCACAAGGAAAGTAATATCATTGGCTCCACTCCATCTCCGAAAACTCAATGCGTGTGTTATCCAAGGAGACTTTATGTTGCTAACGAGTACACGTTGCTAAAGAGTACACGTTGCTAAAGAATACACGTTGCTAAAGAATACACGTATATAAACACACCTCATGTCAAAGAGTATAAAAGTATAGCCTACCATAATAGTATAAATGTTTTTGAGTATTTGTAAAGTAAACACAAGTAGTTGAGCATGTATCTCCCCCAAAGAGTTAAAACAAGTATTAAAAGAGTAAAAGAGGGGCTATGACTCACCTCACATATATGGTTGCAAGAGTAAAGTAATGTCAAACGTAGAATGAGAATGTCTTCAACAGACGACCTGAATAATAGGGAAGTATGAGATTTCGATAGCTTAAGCTTGATTTATCATGAATAATGATTTGGAATAGTGTCCCGAGCTGAGCAAAATACATTCACCAAATATACACACCAACTCGTGAAGTTTCTACTCGTGAATCCAGGGCGAAACCATTGGACTCCCTCCGTGGCCCCGTCGAACCCTCCCGAGGTGAGCAAAATACATTCACCAAATATACACACCAACTCGTGAAGTTTTTACTCGTGAATCCAGGGCGAAACCATTGGACTCCCTCCGTGGCCCCGTCGAACCCTCCCGAGGTGAGCAAAATACATTCACAAAACATACACAACACTCGTGAATCCAGAGCGAAACCATTGGATTCCTTCCATGGCCCCGTCGAACCCTCCCGAGGTGAGCGAAATACATTCATAAATCACACAATCAACATGTCACACCAAGGATATCCAAGCAATTCACCCAAATGCAATAAACACAAAGCACGACACCATTGTCAAGACACAACATACCAAAATGAGAAAATATACGCATATATATTATCAAAGCACAACAACAACACCAAGCATATTCATAGGGTTCACTTAAACATTCACGAGACACAACATTCACAAAACACACACGTTTTGAAAGTGAGCCTTTAACGTGGCTAAACCAAATCTTTTGAAAGTTCATTTCAAACATTCAAACTAACATACTAAGACATTCACCAATCATCGTATCCACAAAACAATAATTGTATGGACAAGGTACTTGCCTCGAATAACCACAACGCGAAGAATCGACCGAAGTAGGTTGGCACGAACCGACTACGAAACTGCCGACTCCACCGAACGCCAACTCGCGATAATAAAATACGAAGGACAATAACAACAATGAAAATGAATTCCAAAGAACGACCTAAAGTCGCTGGATTCAAGGAACAAACGACGAAAATTCGAGAGTTTCCCATAAAATGGCCAAAAACACGAATAGACCCGTCAAAACACGAAAACGGAATTCCAAACCGAAATATGGATATACAATCCATAGGATATGTTTAACAACATCATTTAACAACGATCGGTTTATCAAAATCGGATGAAAAGTGAAATCAAGAAAAAATACCCCAAAAAGTCAACTCGAAGGAAAATCAAGAAATATACCTTGATTCGGCGAAGAACAATGGATTAGATGATGTTATAATCACCCAGGATGCCCCAAAACACCTTAAAATGGAAGAAAATTAGCCCAGGTCGCGAACCCTAGTCGCCTCGTCTCAGACCCGCAGAGGAAGAAGAAAAAATGAAGATTAATGACTGCTGCCCAGTATATATACTGGACAGCTTAGCGTGCGCTAATCCTACTTGATTAGCGTGCGTTATCGAAGCATCAGAACAAACGTTCTGCCAAATCCACAGTTAGCATGCGCTAACCACCAAAAGTTAGCGTGCACTAAAGAAACCTCCAGACCCAGTCCAGTAGCCACTAGACTGCCTCGAACTACTAGTTAGCGTGCACTACCAAACCTGTAGCGTGCGCTAACCACTGCACCGTAGCGCGCGTTAACCACCTGCCCTTAGCGTGCGCTAACGGCCTGAATCAAGCTACTGACCTCAGACCCTGCTGCTCGATAGTGTGCGCTAAGGAGATCCCTTAGCGTGCGCTAAGGCACCCAGAACTACATTAGTAGTGCTCTCAAAGCTGGTTACAACAACGGACTCCTACGATCGAAATACCAAGTTCAAGATACACACGGAAAGCTCCAGAATAAGATCATACTAAGAGCTTGAGTTACAATCAAACTCGCACGTGACCATAAAAAGGGTCGAGACAACAAATACGTAAACGAATACCCACAACTATGGAAAATTATAAAAATGTCCCAAAACGCCCGAAAATCACGATACGTGATCGAATAACCAAACCGAAGTTCATAACACGTCTAACAAAGTTAAACTGTCTTACGGGAACTCCGAACAACAGTTTTAGATGAGATTCGTAAGTGTAATACCCGGTTGTAAATCAGTAATTATCATTCAGTAATTGATACTCAGTAATCTCATTCATCATTGATCATTTGTCACTCATATTCAGTTATGGTATTTATCATTCAGAGTAATTGTATCGTGTATCAATCGTCATTCATCACTAATCTGATTGGAGTTTCGTGCCGTGTTTATCATCATTGTCATTTTCGTTGCAAGCTGTGCTTGAGGAGTAGCGCACGCTACATACTCCTTTTAGCGTACGCTAATTGGGTATAGGTAGCGCACGCTACCGCTCAGCTTTAGCGCACGCTAAGGCTACCTTGGCCGCGATCCAAGGTACCGGATCGCAGTGAGAATATTTGTAGCGCACGCTACGAGTGGTAAGTAGCGCGCTATCGGGTTGTAGTAGCGCACGCTATATGTGTGGAGTAGCGCGCGCTAGGACGGATCGAGTTGAGTCCAGTGGCTCGGATCGCATCGGTTAATTCATAGCGCACGCTATGCATTGTTGTTAGCGTACGCAACCGATATATTAGCGCACGCTAAACAATGGTTGTAGCGCACGCTATCGGGTCGGTCGAGGTCGACAGTTTCGACTCGATCGGGCGTCAAATATTTCGCTAGCGCACGCTAACAATGGATATTAGCGCACGCTAGTAGTATGGCCGTAGCGCACGCTACAAATAGGTACGTAGCGTGCGCTACCATGTTCGGACAGTGGGTACTGGACTACCCAAATTACTCGTTAGCGCACGCTATGCACAAGGGCTAGCGCACGCTAACCTGGACTGAGTATAAATTGGACAGTTTAGTCAGAGTTCGTCATTTTTCATCACATTTCATTCCTTCGGTAGTTTTGGGCGATTTCGAGCGATTCGGAGAGGATTCTTCGAGGTGTAATCATCAATCATCATCTTCAAGCTCATCTTTCGGATTGATCATCATTTCATCATCTTCATCACATCGAATCAAAGGTATTAATCTCTTGGATCTAGAATTTCGGATTTTTGGGGTTTTCCTTCCGATTTCTTCGTGTAAGCTTGGATTATCATTGGAATATGTTAGTTATGGATTATCCAACTTGTATAAACATATTCCTACGGATTTAATGGTTATTTTCGGAATTATTTCAAGAACCCTTGGGGTTGACTTCGGTTAATTGGGGATTTTCCGATTGATGTTGTTGTAATCATGAGTTATGGATTCCTAATGGATTATTGATATCCTTGAAAGTGTTTTGATGGTTTGAAATACTCATCTTGGAGTTGGTTTCGATTCATTCGAGCTCGGATATCGTTGTATCGACGTTTGAGTCGATTATGATCGTTTTTTATTTGCGTAATGATCGGTTGTTGGTAATTGTTGTTATTCAAGGTTGTTCGAGCGACCGGTATATCGATTAGGACGTTGTTCGTGGAAGGACTTTGTCATCGGTATTGTGTAAGTTAATTCTTACTCGGTTAAAAGGATACTCATTCCTTTTGTTGTTGATTGCTCATAATCATAATTCATTCATCATAATATTAATCATTTTGAGACTTGTGGTTGTCGAATAATCATTTCATTCACGAGGAACGACGGTTCCAAATCATTTCATTGGGTTATCAATCACATCACTATTACTTTCATATCGGTGAGTCATCTTGGTTTTGTTTAATTATTATTCATTGGTGTTCATCATGGTCATTCTCGTTCATGTGACCTTCCGAGTTCATATTGCGTGGCCGGGTGTGGCTGTGTGGAATTTTTAGTCGGGCACACGATGGTCATGTATTGGGTTCACCGATACATTGGACTGTGCACACGGTAACGCTTACCTCCGTGAGACTAATTAGGTACAAGGACGGATGTGTCCGGACATTCGTCTTGTACACTTGCACAGAACATTACGGGCGTACTATGGTACTCCTCTTGGCGTAATTCATAATTAAGAATATTTCATAACTTGGTTAATTCATGATTGTGTAATTTCAACTCTTGAGGATTGTTGTTACGTATGGCGGCCGTTGGGGATTTTGTTTTCGTGTCACGGCAAGGCAAAGGCACGGGAAGAGCATGTTGGCGGCGAGTCGATGATACTAGTAGGGGCCCCGATCATCCCGTTTGTTTGATCATTTCATCATTTGATTATTCTCATTTGTATTTTCTTTGCAAATTCCGTTTGAGATATTTTATTTATTCAGGGTGGTGTATTTTATCTCCATATAAAATATACTAGTATTCGCTATTGTCCTGGTGTGTTGTATTAAACTCCTCATCGGAGTACTTGGCAATATAATGTGGTTCGGTACTACAATTATATTATTTAATTCAAAATTATCATTGCCTGGTGGGTCCCAGTCGGGGATTCACGGCACTGTAATATCCGCCTAGTTTGGGGTGTTACAGAGTTGGTATCGGAGCGTGGTTTTGAATACTACCCTCCAAGTCATGTCTCATTTGAAATCATCGTCATCGGACTAGTATCATTGGACTTTCGCGTCACGTGTGACCTGTGCAAATGCCGAGCCAATCAGACCAAGAACTGTAAGATTTCTAATGCCATGGTATAATTTCTGGCATTAATCATTCATTCATAATTCATCAGTTAACAATCCTCAATCATCATTGTCATTTGGACCAGGACGGTCGAGTTAACTCATCAATCACCAATTCATATCATTATTCAGTTGTTGATCAGGAAGATCAAATCATTAATCTTGTTAACTCATTCAAGATAATCATTTCGGTAACTTCATCAGATAATCATGTCACGTCAATTAATCATTCATGTAATCGCTGTATTTGAGCGTGTATGCTCATTTTCATCATTTCATAATATAATCATAATGTGATACTCATGCGAGATATATAACCATCATATGACTTTCCACTTCAGTATGGAAAGGGCTGGCAGAGGACGTGGAGGACGAGGCCGTGGAGCGGGCCGAATCCCGAGAACTCGTGCGAATACCCGTGCAAATGCCAGGAATAATGCTAACTCATCGAGCAATGACGCGCCACTCACTCACCTGGACGCGATCATTCACTGTCAGGGAGTCGTACCCGGGACACGGCTCAGTCAGAGGGTGTTCGGGTCGACCCACTCGCATTTATGCAAGGCATGATGGCCCAAATGACCCAGATGGCTCAGTTGATGGAGACGATGCATAACTCCGTCAATCAGAATCAGCAGGCTCCTCCGCCGCCACCTCAGAGGCAAGAGAGGAATGTGAGTAATATCATCGGCGATATCTCTCGCCAAAGGCCACCTACTTTTGAGGGCTCGTCTGAGCCGGCAGATATCATTCATTGGCTCGAGCATTTCGAGAAGTTGTTTGCTATGGTAGAGTGTCCCGAGGGACACAAAGTTTCTGTTGCGGCTTACTACCTGGGTAAGAGCGCACATTCTTGGTGGTTGTCGTTGAAGCCCACCGGAGGATCTTGTACTTGGGATCAGTTCAAGACTCTCATGATGGAGAGGTATTATCCGGCCCCACTCAGAGAGGCCAAGTCATCGAATTACTCACCCCGACCCTCAACAGACGAGGATGTTCTCGCCATTGCCGAGAAATTTCGTGAACTTCTCCCTTTCGCCTCATCCATCATTCATTCAGAGGCGGATAAGATCAAGTATTTCAAAGAAGAGGTGAAACCCCGCATGAGACTTGATTACTTAATCATAATTGCACCACGTTGGCCGATTCATTGAGAAAGCTCTCACCTACGAGCTATCGCTAAAGAGATTGCTAAGCGGCAACCTTCGTCTGCTAGCAAGAAATCGAAGAATCGAAATCACCAAGGCGGTCGACAACCTTCAAGAAACCCCGTGCGGGCTCTGCTTTCGAGCGACCTTCGGTGTCGTCTAAACCCGCGGAATCTCAATCTCGAGCGGCCAGTTCGCCATCACTGCTTTAATCGTGGGGAACTTGGTCACCTCGGTACCAAGTGTCCGAGACAGACTATCACATGTCATAATTGTGGGATTCTTTGGGCATAAGGCCCGTTTTGCCGTAGGGACTCCAAACCTACTCGGGCGTCATCTCGGGCACCTAAGCGATCTGCTCGTTGAATCAAAGCCACTCAATCGGCGTCGTTTAAAGCAGCGGGAGCGACTAAAGGTGGAGCTTTTAGCCGGCCAGACGGAGCGTCCGGTCTGGGACTAGCAAGCCCGGATTTATGAGATGAAGAAGACCGATGATCCAGAGGCCCGAATGATCTCAGGTACACTCGATATTCTATCTCAACCTGTGTGTACCCTTTTTGATACTGGTGCATCGCATTCATTCATTTCCGAGTCATGTTTGAGTAGACTACGTCTGGGTAGTGCTACTAGTTGTGAGCCTTATGTCATTGGCCTACACGATGGTAGACGAATTATCGTGTCGTGAGATTGAGAATTGTCCGATTTGGCCATGGTCGTGTATGGCCGTGGACCTAATCGTGGTAGATTTGCCGAGGGACGACATCATCTTGGGTATTGATTGGATGGATCGTCATGATGCCCTCATTAGTGTCCGTAAGCGCATGGTCACTATCATTTCAGACGATGGGGTTGAATGTGTGTTTCAGGGAGGTAATCCCGGCTGTTCTGGTAAGGTCATTAATTCGATGAAAGCTGTAAGGTTACTCAATCAGGGATGTGTCGGTTATTGGTGCTATATGGCCAAAACCGAGAAATCATTAGTAATGTTGACGGATATTCCGGTAGTGAGGGAATATGCCGATGTTTTCCGCGAGTTACGGTTTGCCTCCACAGAGGGATGTGGAATTCACGATTGAGTTGGAGCCTGGTACGTCCCCGATATCGAAGGCACCGTACCGGATGGCCCCGACCGAAATGCAGGAATTAAAGAACCAACTTGAGGAATTGTTCGAGAAAGGTTATATCCGACCGAGTGCGTCCCCGTGGGGAGCACCAGTGTTGTTTGTCAAGAAGAAGGATGGTTCATTCCACTTATGTATTGATTATCGGGAGTTGAACAGGGTGACGATCAAGAATAAGTATCCCTTACCCCGTATTGACGATCTCTTAGATCAACTTGTGGAGCTTCAGTATTTTCCAAGATCGACTTAAGATCTGGATATCATCAGTTGCGGATTCGAGAGTCGGATATCGCGAGAACAGCGTTTCGCACGCGCTATGGTCATTATGAGTTTGTGGTTATGCCGTTCGGATTGACTAATGCACCTGCGGTATTCATGGAGTTAATGAATCGGGTCTTCATCGACTTTTTGGATCGGTTTGTTGTTGTCTTCATCGATGACATTTTGATTTATTCTCGTGACCGGGAGGAACACGAGTTTCACCTTCATCTAGTGCTCGACGTGTTGAGACGAGAGCAACTTTATGGGAAATTTTCTAAATGTGAGTTCTGGATGTCCGAAGTGACTTTTCTCGGACATGTAATTTCATCAGACGGAGTTCGTGTCGATCCTCAGAAGACGGAGGCTATTCGAGATTGGCTACCTCCGAAGAACGTTAAGGAAATCCGAAGTTTCCTCGGATTAGCGGGTTATTATCGGCGATTTGTAGAGGGATTTTCTCGAATCGCTCAACCCTTAACGAACCTTTTGCGGAAGGATAAGAAATACACGTGGTCCGACGCGTGTCAACGGAGTTTTGAGGAACTCAAGAGCCGGTTAATGTCAGCACCTGTACTTTCATTGCCACAGGGGACGGAAGGATTTGTGGTCTATAGTGATGCGTCCGGACAGGGTCTCGGGTGTGTACTCATGCAGAACGGGAAGGTTATTGCCTATGCTTCACGGCAATTGAGACCTTACGAGATTAATTATCCGACCCACGACCTGGAGCTAGCAGCCGTGGTGTTCGCTTTGAAAATTTGGCGTCATTACCTTTATGGCGTTACCTGTCAGATATTCACCGATCATAAGAGCTTAAAGTATATATTTACTCAGAAGGAGTTAAATATGCGCCAGAGACGGTGGTTGGAATTAATCAAAGATTATGATATCGAGATCCTTTACCACCCGGGCAAGGCGAATGTTGTCGCCGACGCCTTGAGTCGTAAGTCCGTTCAGGAGCAGATGCTTGCCCGTTTAACAGATTGAAGGAGCTTCGGAGGAATTCCTTAGACCCGAGATCGAGGTCCGGCTTCGAGTTCGGGCGACTTTGTATGTTAGAGATTTCATCGTCACTCGAGGAGGAAATCCGAGAGAATCAGGGTTTGGATCCATCATTGTTGTGCATCCGAGAGGATGTGGCGCGGGGGAAAGCCCCTGGATTTGTGGTCCACGAGGATGGACTTTTGCGTTTTAAGAATCGGTTGTGCGTACCGGCGAATGACGAGTTGAAAAACTCGATTTTGAGAGAAGCTCATGCTACCCCTTATTCTGTTCATCCGGGGTCTAGCAAGATGTACAAGGACTTGAAACAAAATTACTGGTGGAGTAATATGAAGCGTGAAGTCGCCGAATTTGTTTCGAGATGCTTAACCTGTCAACAAGTTAAGATTGAACATCAGCGACCGGCGGGTATGCTGAAACCCCTTCCTATTCCCGAATGGAAGTGGGAAGACATTTCTATGGATTTCATCACGAGTTTGCCGACGAGTCGTCGTGGCATGAACACGATCTGGGTGATCGTGGACCGCTTAACCAAATCAGCTCATTTCCTTGAGATCAAGGAAACGTGGGGTCCCGAGAGACTTGCTCAACTGTTCATCAAAGAGATAGTCAGACTCTACGGTACTCTTAAAAGTATCGTTTTCGATCGTGACGGACGGTTTGTGTCGCACTTTTGGAAATCAGTTCATCGCGCTATGGGAACCCAGCTTAATCTCAGTACCGCTTTTCACCCTCAGTCCGACGGACAATCGGAGAGGACGATTCAGACCTTAGAGGACATGTTGAGGGCATGCGTCCTCGATTGGAAAGACGATTGGGAAGCCCAACTACCATTGATCGAGTTCACGTATAATAATAGTTGGCATGCTTCGATCAAGATGGCACCTTACGAGGCCTTGTATGGTCGTCGTTGTCGATCTCCGTTGTGTTGGGACGACTTATCAGAATCATTGGGCACCGATCCCGATATGGTTATAGCCGCCCGTGAGAAGGTAGCTTTGATCAGGAGTCGTTTGTTGACAGCTCAGAGTCGACAGAAATCATATGCAGATAACCGTCGTCGACCATTAGAGTTCGAGGCAGGTGACCACGTGTTGGTCAAGGTATCCCCGAGTCGTGGTATCTTTCGTTTTGGGAAGAGAGGGAAGTTGAGTCCGAGATTCATTGGACCGTTTGAGATTTTGGATCGAGTAGGCGAGTTAGCTTATCGATTGGCTTTACCTCCGGCGTTGAGCCGAATTCATAATGTGTTTCATGTCTCTCAGCTGCGGAAGTATGTTGCCGACCCGAGTCACATACTTCAGTTCGACGAAATCGAGATCGCCGACGATCATTCATATGAGGAGCGTCCTATACGAGTTTTAGAGCGGCGAATCAAACAGTTGAGGAATAAGACGATTCCTTTGGTTAAAATTCAGTGGTCTAGACACGGAGTCGAAGAGGCTACTTGGGAAACCGAGGATAGTATGCGAGAGAGTTATCCCGAGTTGTTTGACCCTTAGTTTCGGGGACGAAACTCTTTTAGGGGGGGGTGTATGTAATACCCGGTTGTAACTCAGTAATTATCATTCAGTAATTGATACTCAGTAATCTCATTCATCATTGATCATTTGTCACTCATATTCAGTTATGGTATTTATCATTCAGAGTAATTGTATCGTGTATCAATCGTCATTCATCACTAATCTGATTGGAGTTTCGTGCCGTGTTTATCATCATTGTCATTTTCGTTGCAAGTCGTGCTTGAGGAGTAGCGCACGCTACATACTCCTTTTAGCGTACGCTAATTGGGTATAGGTAGCGCACGCTACCGCTCGGCTTTAGCGCACGCTAAGGCTACCTTGGCCGCATCCATAAGGTACTGGACTGCGGTGAGAATATTTGTAGCGCACGCTACGAGTGGTAAGTAGCGCGCTATCGGGTTGTAGTAGCGCACGCTATATGTGTGGAGTAAGCGCGCGCTAGGGACGGATCGAGTTGAGTCCGGTGGCTCTTTCGCATCGGGTTAATTCATAGCGTACGCTATGCATTGTTGTTAGCGTCGCAACCGATATATTAGCGCACGCTAAACAATGGTTGTAGCGCACGCGCTATCGGTCGATCGGAGGTCGAGCGGTTTTACGGACTCGATCGGGCGACAAATATAACGCTAGCGCACGCTAACCAAGGATATAAGCGCACGCTAGTAGTATGGCCGTAGCGCACGCTACAAATAGGTACGTAGCGCGCTACCGTGTTCGGACAGTGGGTACTGGACTACCCAAATTACTCGTTAGCGCACGCTATGCACAAGGGCTAGCGCACGCTAACCTGGACTGAGTATAAATTGGACAGTTTAGTCAGAGTTCGTCATTTTTCATCTCATTTCATTCCTTCGGTAGTTTTGGGCGATTTCGAGCGATTCGGAGAGGATTCTTCGAGGTGTAATCATCAATCATCATCTTCAAGCTCATCTTTCGGATTGATCATCATTTCATCATCTTCATCACATCGAATCAAAGGTATTAATCTCTTGGATCTAGAATTTCGGATTTTTGGGGTTTTCCTTCCGATTTCTTCGTGTAAGCTTGGATTATCATTGGAATATGTTAGTTATGGATTATCCAACTTGTATAAACATATTCCTACGGATTTAATGGTTATTTTCGGAATTATTTCAAGAACCCTTGGGGTTGACTTCGGTTAATTGGGGATTTTCCGATTGATGTTGTTGTAATCATGAGTTATGGATTCCTAATGGATTATTGATATCCTTGAAAGTGTTTTGATGGTTTGAAATACTCATCTTGGAGTTGGTTTCGATTCATTCGAGCTCGGATATCGTTGTATCGACGTTTGAGTCGATTATGATCGTTTTTGATTTGCGTAATGATCGGTTGTTGGTAATTGTTGTTATTCAAGGTTGTTCGAGCGACCGGTATATCGATTAGGACGTTGTTCGTGGAAGGACTTTGTCATCGGTATTGTGTAAGTTAATTCTTACTCGGTTAAAAGGATACTCATTCCTTTTGTTGTTGATTGCTCATAATCATAATTCATTCATCATAATATTAATCATTTTGAGACTTGTGGTTGTCGAATAATCATTTCATTCACGAGGAACGACGGTTCCAAATCATTTCATTGGGTTATCAATCACGTCACTATTACTTTCATATCGGTGAGTCATCTTGGTTTTGTTTAATTATTATTCATTGGTGTTCATCATGGTCATTCTCGTTCATGTGACCTTCCGAGTTCATATTGCGTGGCCGGGTGTGGCTGTGTGGAATTTTTAGTCGGGCACACGATGGTCATGTATTGGGTTCACCGATACATTGGACTGTGCACACGGTAACGCTTACCTCCGTGAGACTAATTAGGTACAAGGACGGATGTGTCCGGACATTCGTCTTGTACACTTGCACAGAACATTACGGGCGTACTATGGTACTCCTCTTCAGCGTAATTCATAATTAAGAATATTTCATAACTTCAGTTAATTCATGATTGTGTAATTTCAACTCTTGAGGATTGTTGTTCTGTGTAACTGACCCCGTTGGGGGATTTTGTTTTCAGGTCACGGCAAGGCAAAGGCACGGGAAGAGCATGTTGACGGCGACGAGTCCCAGTGATACTAGTAGGGGGCCCCAGTCATCCCGTTTGTTTCAGTCATTTCAGTCATTTCAGTTATTCTGTCATTTGTATTTTCCGCTGCAAATTCCGTTTGAGATATTTTATTTATTCAGGGTGGTGTATTTTATCTCCATATAAAATATACTAGTATTCGCTATTGTCCTGGTGTGTTGTATTAAACTCCTCATCGGAGTACTTGGTAATATAATGTGGTTCGGTACTACAATTATATTATTTAATTCATCATTTTCATTGCCTGGTGGGTCCCAGTCGGGGATTCACGGCACTGTAATATCCGCCTAGTTTGGGGTGTTACAGTAAGAATCGAACTCAAGTGCGGAAAAGTCGCTAAAAAGCACGGAACCCAACAAAACGACACCGAAACGAACTCGATCGTCGAAAAGTGCAGAATTAAACATTCTCAGAATGACGAAACGGACAGAAGTGATCCGTCAAAACGGACTCCCGCCGAAAAGAAATAAAATTACTGGAAATCGAAATTGCGGATATTACATACTACCCTCCTTAAAAGAAGTTTCGTCCCGAAACTTAAAACAAGGAGGGAGAGCAATATCCCGCCAGGAAACACTCAACGAGATACACACAAGCCGAAACAAGCAACACAAGGAAACATAAGGCATGGAAACACGCTCCACAACGACCATCACAACGCCACAGGCAAAGACATAATAAAACCAACAAGTGACAAGCATCATCAAATAGATAATACAGTCAAGTCAATTATCCGAAAAATCACAAAACAATAAGCACATATTACAAAGAAGCACGTACAGTCGAGAAAACAACAATTAAACACAAAACGGTTCACAAGGACAATCATAAACAGTTCGGACTACGCCGAAATTCTCCAAAAATCACCCTAGGCATCTCCGTGTTCTTTCGGAGCAGAGACGCAACCTCGATCCAAAAACCTCTCAGTTACTGACTCGCAATGCACGGCTCGGTGACCCACCTGGCCACACTCAAAACAGCTGACTAACGGTGAACGACAATTCTCCATGGTATGAGATCAAGCAACAACAGTCAGACAACCATGATCGAACAACAATGGTCGAAAAACAATGATCGAACAACAACGATCGAAAAATAATGATCGAACAATAACGATCGAAAAATAATGATCGAGTAACAATAATCGTACAACAATGATCGAATGGCAACAGTCGAACAATGACTCTGAAGTTCACACTTCAACTCAAGACATCAAAAGAACTAGTAGAAACAAAAAGATGTTACTTCCGAACAAGGTTCACAAGAATCAAACCGAACTCAGAAAAGTCACAATGATAAACAGATTGATCCGAAACAAGGTCACAAGCCGTTCGAACGATGACAACCGAGATACCAAACAAGTTCAAAAGTATCAACGAACACGAGCAAGTCGATAGAATTTAGAAGGAGAAAATGCAGAAGTCAAAAATAACACGGGTATTACATTCGACCTCTTATAAAAGAAATGTCATCCCCGGAACTCACAACAACGGAAACAACGTAACGACATAAAAAGCAACCGACAGAAACATCTCCCACGGGCCTCTCGGAGCCGATCCTGATATCTGTGCTAAAGTGCGAACTCCAGAAGTCTCGGTAACCATTTCGCAAAACTGAATTCTGCGTCCCTCGAGTCCACACCTGAAATGCATTACTGACGAGAAGGACAATTTTTACGTACATGCCCCCGGCACAATACGGTTGAAGCACCTCGGCTCGGCATACCGAATATACAATTACTAGGTACAATGGAATATAACATTGCCAAACAACAAGCCGGAGATGCCAACTAAGCACAACAGAAAATCGTATCACGCAACACATACGATGGTTACTATCATAAAGCAACACACACATCGACACCACAGAAACGACGGCATCGTTCGGCGATCTCAACGGCCCGAACGATAACCAACACATAATCACAAAACAACATGAAACAACCACGCATTTACACAAACGTGTAAACTCAAGTTCCAACAGCTCACACTGGTGCGATAACACACAAATCATCACAAAGCGACAACATTCAATACTAACATCTCACCTCTCACAGAGGGCTAATCACAACAAATGGGTGGCAAACGACTCAACGTTAACGCCACCGATTCCATCATACTCGGGAGCCAACATTCTAATGACAATGCGAATATCACATATACATTCCCGGACCGCAAACATGAATGATAGGTTTTAAAAACGAAAACCACCTTTTGAAAACAATTTGGAAACACAGTTGATCTTGAGTATCACATTTTCAAAAAGTTGTACAAACACCATTATCGAGACTTTGAAAACCAACTTGCGTTTTACAAAACGAGGACACTTTCCTTTAAATTGAAACTGTCAAAAATATTCGACCCTTGAGTCTAAGCAACTGCATTTCTAAAAATAATTGAAAATATCTCAAAATATTTTGGCCCTCAAAGTAGAATAATTTCAAAATAGATAGTTGCGCTAGTAGGTGGATTATATCCTTTTCGGAGATCGATATAACTTAGTCACATTGCAATGAGACCTCATTTTCATGAAAGGATATCAAGAAGTTTCACCTGACCATAAGGCATTTAGCTTTCACTGATAACAAGTCAAACATCATTCGATATGGTATCTACTTGACTCACACCACCAATATAACAATTTTCAGTCATTATACATCTTAGTCATGCCTAGAGGGATTAAGCACTTGAACTTAGGAGCTTCATATAGTATGAATTTTGGAATGCTCCAAATTATTGGCACCAAATTCTGCCCCTAGATCCTTGACTCATAGACTATCATCTTCAGCTAACTGAATATGCTTACATGACACGTTCATCCTTTGTAACACCCCCAGATCCGACTGGGAATATTACAGCGCTGTGGGTCCCGAGATGTAAAACACAAGGCTAAAGGAATTTTTTGCAAATATTTACAAATGCCCAAGAGGCGAATGACAGTACTATTTCGAAGACTTAATAAAATCCGTTTATCAAAACCGTCGTACAATCTCATTTGAAACCACAAGGTTCGAAATACCAAAAACTCAACAGTTTAAAAAACATACGTTAAGCTATTGCTTACACGTACCGGCAAAATAGTTTAGAAAACGATTGCCAAAGTAACCTAAGTTACCAGATACCAATAGGCCATTTAAAAATACTCACGCAGCGGAAAAGACAACCAATTAAAAATACTCTAGCAGCGGAATACAATAACTGATCAGGAAGCTCAACACACAAATACATGTCCTATCCAGTATCCTCCGGGAAGCTCATCTCTTCACGACCGCTACAAGCTTGATATCTAAAGAACCTAAAAAGAAAGCCCACAATGGGGTCAGCCATAATATCCAACAATGGTAACCATCACATCACGTCAATAATTACATACCAATGAGATACTAAGTAAGAATACTACCAATGTAATATTACCGCCATAACTTTACGAAAGTCCACGATTCGTATCCTCAACAATACAATAAACTAATGCCGAAATATATGTACTACATCTCAACAATGCCCAAGGTTCTCAAAACTTTATCATAACTCACTGTTGCAAAATTCACTAACTCTGTCAAACCCAATCCATCGAGTATCATTATCAAATCTCAACATGAAAACCAATTTTCCATCAAAGACATACACCAAGGGAAATACAGAACATACCTCAGGATATGCAATGCCACGACGAATCACGTCAATCTAATCCGAGATCAGATCAATACAACATACAGACATGGTCCTAACACAAGACCTACAAATGCATATTCATATAACAACGTCAATATGCTCACATCAATAACGACATTGTATACTTATGGCAACCCATAATATACATATGCACAACAATGCATGATAAAATCAATTATATGAATCCACATGATTCCATTAACACAACATTGGGTAATCCAACGATCCAGCGCCCTCAGCATAGATCCCCATTATGATCCCGTCGGACCAACGCATGGTGGAAAACCCGTCTAACGATCCAGCGCCCTCAGCATAGATCCCCATGATGATCCCGTCGGACCAATGCATAGTGGACATCCGATCCAGCGCCCTCACTATAGATCGCTCGATCCCTTCGGATCAACACAACATAAACAATACAATTATGCATACACATATGCAAATCAATATGTTCATCAACATGAACAACATATGAATCAATAACATGAACGACACTATCATAAACAACTAGGACAATCTCATGTTCAGCAACATGAATGACAACCTGGATGATCAACATCATTAACACTAAACCAAAATTAAATCAATATACTTGTCCCGAGTCCTTCAGGAGCAATCTCGATGTCAAATCATCACCGGCAATTATCCTCAATGCTCGGAAATCCAAACATAGCATGTGTTGTTACACAAAATATTATCCAGAAGGGATTGCTGGAACGGATGAGTAACAAACAAAATGCGAGAGCACGTCCGTGGGAAAGTAAATAACACAAGATTTGCCGGGGTTGTTAGTCCCGGGCTTGAATGCTCTCGCGAGATATTATTAATATGAATACTTGGGAGTACAAATATTAATGTTAGAGTACAATTACAATGAGTGTAAAGACCGTAGTTATCTAGCTCTTGAGTGCTGATGATTGCCGGAAGAACCAGAGTTGATGCTCTGTGAGTTCTTGTAACAAAGATGAAATGCTGTGTAGATTTCTGTGTTTATGATCCAACTCTTGGAAGATTGATGGTTTCTGAACTCTCGTATGAAAACCACTCTTCGTGAACCTTTTTCCAGTTGCTGGAGGTTTTCTATTTATAGGAGTGGAAATAGCTGGGCGATCGCCCTTACTGTATTATAATAAGCGGGCGATCGCCTTTACCACATGAGTTGGTCTCCTTAAAGTCCGCATTAGCTGCTGGCAGCCGGATGTGCGAACCAATGAGAAGACAACACGCGTCCTAAGTTGCTGTCTTGGGAGGTCCCACCTGGGACATTTTGGCGGGTCTGTCGGTAGGTAAGGCAGTCCTTGTCGTTGACAGCTTTTGATAGGCTGGAGTCAAAGATCCTTAATCCGCGGCGCCATTCACGGATCTACACATGGGTCTTCGCTCCGAGATCCAGTCTTCGTAGACATGACGGATGATGGCTTCACACGTGGCATAGGACAGTTGTCCTTGGTCGGGCACCAGAGTCGATCACTAGGTGCCAACAGGCGATCGCCCTGGACTTCGATCGCTCGGTACCTGATCCCGGTCAGGACTCTTAGCTTGGCAAGTCTGCCTTGGATTATCTGATGCTGGCTTGCTCGCTCGACCCTTAGGCCGATCGCCTTCGAGGCATATAAATTGCCGCAGAACAATTACCCCCAGCTCGCTCCAATGTTGAAGACGTGGGGTGAGGTGGTTTTACTGGCGATCGCTTGACTCAGATGAGCGACTCAACATTTTTTGGAATGGACGATCGTCTCTGGAACGGTCTGATTTTGAATATGGACAATCTATTCGGTCGCTGCAATGAGCAGAAAATGTCAGTGGTTTTGGAAACGTCACTGGGGCACGTGTCGGGCTCCTGTTGGGGGAGTCCGATGGTTTTGTCAGGGTGTCCTTTGGCGTGCCCTCGAAACGACGCACACGCGGGATTCGAGGGAAGCATTAAATGAGACCTATATGATGGTTGCACTTCGATCCTCGGGACTTTGCTTATTTGCCCAGGAGCCCCCGCTCTTGCCTATAAAAAGGACTGGAGTTACAGTAGAAAAACCCTTATGCATTTCTGCCTAAGAAGAAGACATAGCCGATTTTTCTCGAAGCTTCGTGTGACGATCGTCGATCAACTCAGACTTTAGGTAAGAACAAAAAACTCCTTCTCCCTCCTTTCTTTTTGAAAATGTCCGGAGGAAGACCAGATGCGTATGAGGCGGGTAGTACCTCCGCCGCCGGGGCTTTGACCGCCCGGGGAGAACTTTTTATGGAGTTCCATGTGGACACCACCGTCGAGGCCCTCCGCGCTGGGATTGAGCCTACGGAGATCGAAGAACTATTTAATGAGGCTGATGCGGCCAAGACGGAGGAGGCCGAGCGGATCCGTTCGCTGAAACGGGAGGAGGTGGATGCAACGGCGCACTGGGAGCGGAAAGGCGTGTTCGGTAAAGCCTTCACAGAATTTGCCGAACTCATAGATATATTGGCCGGTGCACTCCCTAAATTTAACTTCAGGGAATACTCGATCGCCCATCCTTATGAACCCGTAAAGCGGACATTGTTCTGGATGCTCACCGCTCTCCGTGGACCCTTGGCCAGATCGGGAGCTCGGTGACCAGGAAGGATCTGGACCGTTGGAGGGCGAGGTTCCATGTTCCTTCTTATGTTTGCCTCCACGTGCCCGCCGAGAACGAGCGAGCCGATCAACCTCACGAGGTCATGGTCGCTGTCAACGAGGCGATAATGGAGGCTGGGCTACGATTCCCATTGCTGTTTGCTGTCTCCTATCTGCTGACAGCTTGGAACGTGGCGCCGCTTCAATTGACGCCGAATGCCTGGCTGCAGATCATCTGCACCCTCACGAAGGACATCCCCCCGACCTACGCGATCTTCCGCGTCAGGGCCGCCGACTTTCTGGCTAGGCAGAGGATGCTCACCCTTCACTTAGGCAAGGGATCTACCGGAGAAGGGAAGGCGCCATCTTCCATCCCAAAGAAGGCGGTCGCCAAGCCCAGAAAAGCGGTCGCAAAGCCGCCCGGTGAGTTCAAGGCCTTCGAGGATGTGAAAGTTCACCTCCTCCACAACCTCAATCTATCTCTGGCCCATATCTTCAACGCCATCAAGGGGCGCGAGTGGCTTAGCAAACCAAAGCCGATAAGGGACAACGGTCATCTGGACCGCAACAAATTTTATGCCTACCACAAAAGTCCCGGCCACAACACCAGCCAGTGTCGCGACCTCCTCAGACAACTCTGGAGCCTGTTTGAGGAAGGCAAGTTGGATAACTTGGTCACCAAGCCAGAACCCTGGGCAGAAAGGACCGGGGGCGCGATCGCCGACAGAACGACGGAATCCCTCCCAATCTGATCGCCAGGATCGAGCAGAACGATCCGGAGTACTCAGACAAATCAATTGCTCCGGTCAACCCCGGCGGCCGGATCAATATGCTTCAATCGGGAGGTGGAAACCTCAGAGGCCTTTCCCCAGTTTCCACCATGTCGAATAGAAAGCGGAAGGCCTAGCTGAGGGCGTTCGCAGGGGTCCATGTCGTGGCGCCCCCAGAGCCAACCATCTCCAGAGACGCGCTCATCACCTTCTCCAACAAGGATAGGGAGGGAGTGCAGTACCCCAAAGAGGATGCATTGGTAATTTCTGCATGTACCCTTGGAAAATGGTCGACTGCGTGCTGGTTGACAATGGGAATTTTTGCAATATCATATTCAAATCTGCTCTTGACCAGCTCGGCAACCTGGCCAAGTTCATCAAGCCGTTTGATACCGTGCTTCAAGGGTTCGGCGACAACACGATCCAAGCGTATGGAAGGATCAAGCTCTCTGTCGAGCTAATATGCTATTACGATCCCAAGGTTAGGATCACTAGGAACCTGAGTTTTGTAATCATAGATAGGCCCAGCATCTATAATGGGTTCCTAGGTCGCCCCTTTCTAGAAACCTTCGAGGCAGTCGCCTCTTCTTTCTTTTACTGTATCAAGTTCCCCACTGCCGACGGGACGGTCGGTACTGTAAAAGGAGACCAGCTAATGGCAAAGAAATGTTTGAATTACTCCTGTGTCATAACTTCCTCTTTAAACACTTCCCGTACTATTTATAACATTGAGACGATCGACAATCGATCGATGGAGATCGACGAACCGAGTACCTCATACCAGCACGACTCAAAGGACGGCATCTCACATCAATTGACGGACGACATCGAGCCAAGGATCAGTTTTGAGCCAAGCCTCGACATCGATCCAAGGATCGAGTCCGGAAATCGTTCCAAACGAGAAGCGACCATCCCCATTCAAGAGTTGGAAAGTATAACGATAGATTCGGCTCGCCCGGAGCGGGAAGTGCAGATCGGCACAAGCATTGGTCTCGGGTTAAAAGATGATCTGATCAGTTTACTATGTAAGAACATCGGAGTCTTTGCCTGGTCGCATCAAGATATGGTCGGCATTAGTCCTGAACACACTTGCCACTATCTAAAGATCGACCCGGCAAGGAAGCCTGTTCACCAGAAATGTAGGAAATTTGGTCCTGAGAAGTACGCCGCGCTCGACGCGAAAGTCAAAAAGCTACTCGACAACAAACTAATCGGAGTAGCTACCGACGAGCCACAATGGGTAGCCAATGCGGTGCTCGTCAAAAAGGCGAGCAACTCCTGGAGGTTATGCATCGACTTCACCGACCTCAACACAACATGTCCAAAAGACCACTTTCCGATGCCTCATATTGACCACTTGGTCGATAGCACGGCAGGTTGCGAAATGATGTCGTTCCTGGACGACTTCGCCGGGCACCATCAGATCCCAATGGCTGAGAAAGACATAAACACACGTCGTTCCACACGGAAAAAGACGTGTACTTTTAGGTCCGAATGCCGTTCGGTCTGAAGAATGGGGGGGCGACCTACCAACGACTAGTCAATGGGATGTTCGCCGACCAGATCGGCAAGACCATGGAGGTTTACATTGACGACATCGTGGTCAAGAGCCTCAAAAAGGAAGATCACCTAAATGACCTTGCCGAGACGTTCGCCATCCTCGAGAAGTTCAACATGAAACTGAACCCCAAGAAATGCAACTTCGGGGTAAGCTCCGGAAAGTTCCTGGGACACATGGTGAGCCAAAAGGGGATCGAGGCGAACCCCACCAAGATCCAGATGATCCTCGACATGCAGGAGCCACGAAATGTCAAACAGGTGCAATGCCTCACAGGTTGTCTAGCTTCCCTTAAATGTTTCATTTCTCGGCTCGGAGACAAAAGCAAGCCATTCTTCGCCACCATAAAGAATAAGAAATTTTCATGGACGAAGGAAAGTCAAGTGGCGTTCGCCAAAATCAAGGAGTATCTGTCTAATCCCCAAATCTTGGCGAAGCCAATCCCCAGCGAAAAGTTATTCCAATACCTGGCGGCCTCGGAGGTTGCGCTGAGCGCTGTATTAGTGCGAGCAGAGGGGCAAGCCCACTTGCCGATCTACTTCGTTAGTCAAGTGCTCCATGACGCAGAAACGCGTTACACGCCTCTAGAGAATATCGCCTACGCATTAGTCATTAGTGTTCGCAAGTTGAGGGCCTACTTATTTGAACACCAAGTGGAGGTTCTAACGACTCTCCCTCTAAGGCAAGTTCTGCACCGGCCAGACACCAACGGGCGACTCCTCTAGTGGTCACTGGAGATCGCCCAATACGGTATTACTTACGCTCCTTGTTCGGTAATCAAAGGCCAAGCTCTGGCAGACTTCATGGTGGAACTAACGTTCCCGCCCAGTCCGACCCAGGTCGGCCGTCCTGCTTGGAAATTGTACGTAGATGGCTCTGCAACCAGCTCGCGAGCAGGGGCAGGGATTGTCCTCATCAGCCACAACGGCCAAAGTTTCTCAAATGTTGTGCGTTTTGGGTTCCGTGCGACCAATAATGAAGCCGAGTACGAAGCCTTGGTAGGCGGGCTCGATCTAGCACTCGCCCTGGACATTCGACGCCTCCACATCTTCATGGACTCCCTCTTGGTCGTGAACCAAGACAAGGGGGAATATGAGGCGCGCGGCAAACAAATGATCAAATACCAAGAATTGGTCGCCGAAATATGCACAAAGGTTGAAGATGTGCTGATCGAACAAGTCCCGAGAGAGCACAACTTCTAGGCCGATGCCCTATCCAAACTCGCATTGTCAGATGGGGCGGCACACTTCTCTAACATCTAAATCACGAAGTCAGCAAAACCGGCGATCGACAGAAGCCTGATCACCACAGTTTCCATCGCCAAAGAGAACTGGATGACTCCGTTCATTAAATACTTGAAGGACGGAACGGTCCACGACGATCGTATCAAAGCTCGCCAGATTCAGCTCCGTGCAACCAGATACACCCTATTGGACGACCGGCTTTACAAGCGAGCTTTCAGTCTTCCTCTCCTGAAGTGCATTACGCCGGAGGAAGGCCGGCTCGTTTTAGCCGAGATCCATGACGGGATCTGTGGGAATCACATTGGAGGACGAGCTCTCATCCACAAGACGACCAGGCAAGGTTTTTCTGGCCTACACTACAAAAAGACGCGATCGCCTACGCCCGATCGTGTCACAGGTGTCAAGTGATGGGCCCGAACATCAAGCTCTCCCCCGAACAGCTCACTTCTATGTACAGTCCATGGTCGTTCGCCCAATGGGGCATCAACCTCATCGGTCCTTTGCCAACGGCGCCAGGGGGATGTAAATTTGCCATCGTGGGGGTCGATTATTTCACGAACTGGGCTGAGGCCAAGCCACTCAACAAGATCGGCCAAGAACAAGTAATCAAGTTCATGTTGAAGAACATCATATGCCGGTTCGGTCTACCCCATGCTATCATCTCCGACAGCGGGAAGCAGTTCGGCGGCTTGGAAGTCATGCAATTCTGCGAGAAATAGGGAATTAAAAAGTAGTTATCGGCCCCTTACCACCCTCAGACGAACGGGCAGGTAGAGGCTGTAAACAAGATTCTCAAACACACGATCAAAGCAAGAGTCGAATCCAAACAAGGACGATGGGCGAGCGAGCTCCCGGATGTTCTGTGGTCCTCCCGAACGACGACCCGAAATTCAACCGGTGAAACCCCGTTCGCCTTTGCCTTCGGAACAGAAGCAGTGATCCCTTCAGAGAACGCCGTCCTCAGCTGCCGAACTGAACAAGAAATGACGACGGACAATGATGTAGCCCGACGAATTGACTTGGATATGCTCGAAGAACGACGATTGACCTCAGAAATGAAGAACACGATCCACAATAGGAAATCCAAAAAATTCTTCAATTCAAAGGTCAAGGAAAGGCGATTCCAAGAGGGCGACCTAGTCCTCAAAAAGATCCAGACTCACACAGGAGTATTTGGCCCGAATTGGGAAGGCCCCTTCAGGATATCTAAATGGCTGTCCAAGGGAGCTTACGAACTCCAACACCCAGACAGCACTCTGGACCAATATCCCTGGAACGCCGTACATTTGAAGAAATACTACCAATAAAAACTCTGTATTCAGTTACCCAATGTACAAAGAGTTTAATGAGATTTTCTGATCCCCTCTATATGATTCGCCTCGACAAAACAAACAAATAAAAAGAGGATGACTCGCTCGCCTACAAGAGGTCGTCATATATCCTGATGGACCTTTGCAAGCGATCGCACCTCCAAGCACAATGTATACCGTCGAGGATCGTCATCTAACATGGCGATCCGAGGTAGAAAAGTGCAGCCATGGTTCTGGGAGTCGATGGAACCGATAGCCCGTCCATGCAAGGTTCCTTTGGGCAAAGATCGCCCGCCCTTTCGTTTAAATACGAGGCGGACGTAGCTGAAGGACCCTCCAAAACAAATCAGTGGACACGCTCGCCCATCCTCGAATCCATCATCTAATCTGAGGGACCTAGGCAGGCGGTCACGTCCTACCCCCGTCACAACGTATGCCCTCCTAGGCAGAAAAGTGCTAACAAGCAGTAAAGTAGATTTATCCGACAGTGCCCCATGCAAGAACTCCTCCAGGCAAAGACCGACCGCCCCGTTGCTACATTGCGAGGCGAAACATAGCCTACGGAGGACCCTCACAATTAAGTGAGTCGCGAGAAGTTAACCATCGGATGGAATGTCGCTCGCGCATAAGACATAGTCGTAAAGGTCGGTTCCATCGAACCCCACGACTGTGCGAAATCTTTCCAGGTTGGGACGCTCGGCCTCCCTCAAGGAATCAACAAAATTGAATATCGCAAGAACCGAACTAAAGATACCTCACTAAACGAATTATTTTCGTTCCCTTACTTTCGCTAAGTAAACAAAAACAAGGGGCAAAGCGGAGCTATTCATACATGTGATCAGGAGGACGGAACCACACACGATTGGCTTTGTTCAAACACACATATGACGATCAGTTTTGTTCAAGAAATTTACAAGTAAGAATTTCAAGTATACCAATACGTTCGGAGCTATTCATACAACGGCCGCTCTCCAAACAATTGTGCAAAGTCGAAATGATGCGAAACATTCAAACAGACGATCATACAAGCAAGGCATCAGGTGCAATTGTGTAAATACTTGTGTAAATTCGTATGCGAAACATTCAGAGAGGCGATCGTACAAACAAAGAATCAGATGCAAATACGTATTTTATTCCATTCAAGTCATTTGTACATACACGCCCGAAGGCAAAAAAAGAAGAAACTGAAAATTACAAGGAAAAAACAAAATGACAACGGTCTCACTCAGGCCGCCCCCGCCTGGACTTCGTCACCAGCAGCTTGATTGGCGTGCGCTTCCTCACTGGCTTTTGGATGAACAAGTTTGTCCGGCGATGGATACCAGCTCAGGTCGATCCCAAGGTCGGTGAGGTCAAGGATCGACATAAAGAAGTCCGACTGCAAGGAATGCCCAAGCACGTAGGCTTTGAAGTTATCGATCAGAGGGCCGACCTCGATCCCCCCTTTTTGGCAGCGCGTATGGCATCGGCGTAAGCCATGTAATAAGAAAACTCGCCGACGTACTCCACATTGAGGTAGGGATCGGTCTTGATCGCCTCCAACTTCTCCTTCAGTCCCGCGAATGTTTTGTCCGCATCTTTGAGCTCGGCACCCTTGGCGGCCAGCTCCCCCTTCGACGACTCCAACTCGCCATTTAGCCGGTCCACCACCGCCTTCTTCCCGATCACTTCCAACTGCGAGGCCGCATGCAACCGACGGGCCTCCGTCATCTGATCGCGCATCCGATCGATCGCCGCCCGGGACAGTTCGAGCTCCTGCCTCATCCGGTCAAGATCCTGTTTAGCCCGCTTGGCCGTCTCAGCATACTCCTTCTCCATGGCCACGATCCTATCGGCAAACTCGGCGTTCTGGTTCCGAGCGGCCTCAAGGTCCAAATGGAGGCGAGCAGTAGTGGACTGCCCCTCATAATCCTTTACAGCTTTGCGGCCATCGTCGCCGCTTGGAGGGTCAAGGCAAGAGTCGCCTGCATTGCATCTCCAGACCGCCGGCGCGCGATCGCATCCAGGTCGGTCATCCAAGCCTTCGGAAGGGAGGATATAGCCCGGGAGACATAGTGAGGGACGTCGGTAGGCTCGCGGGGGGACTTTCTCGCCAAGAAGTCCAGCACCATCAGCGATGTGTTCGGGTCGGCAAGGCGGACCCTGCAACAAAAAAAACAAAGGAGTTAGTATGCACCCTACACAAGTGGCTCAACTCATCAAGATCAAACCAGTCTTGCCTTTCGAGCTTCTCGGGGTCGCGGCCGAAATAGGGCTTGCCCCGTAGAGTCTAGGCGTCAGCGGTCGCCATGGCCTTTAGGAAGGCCGCTGAGGGCATAGGCCCCTCCTCCATTGGAACGGCAGAAATAGGAGGCGCGGCGACCGGCGGCACCACAACAGATGCCTCAGCAGCAACAGTCGGCAAGGGCTCCTCCAGCCTCCGCCTCTTGTGGTTGCGCTGAAGCTGCTCCTCACCTGAGAGGTCTCGCCTCGGGGATAGGATGGGTCATCTTTGCAGGGACACGGCCCGCCTTCTTCCCTTGATGGAGACTATTCAGAAGGTCGGGGTTCGACATAGTAATCTCTCTCGGCGGCTCGAAGTAGCGGGGGAAGCGGATCTCTGTCAAAGAAGACATTTAACCAGGTTAGACATCTCTTTCAATCAAAGACGATAGGCAAGCATAATGGAGATCGTAAACGTTTATAACTGGGACCTTCAAGTGGCGGAGAAGCAAAACAACCGAGCGCCCAACCAATGAGCTTCGTTGTTGATCGTGCGAGCGTCGATGTAGTTGTCCGGTAGACCGCGAATTCGCTCCCAAATGATCAGAAAGTCAAATAGAAGGTCGACGGCCGCTGGAACAACGGAGCCTGCAAAAAGGAAGCCAAATTAGATCAGTTCAAGGTGTATCCGAACAAAGGGAGAGTTATAACCCTTACACGGATTCCTCTCCCGAAAGCCGGTGGGAATATCCATCTCACCCTCTGGTTTATCGCTCGCCGCCGACCTCCACGCTCCGCCGACCCAACACCATTTTGTCAGGTCGCCCCGAACCTTGTTCGGCACCCCGAGGACCACCTTGCCCATGCGACCCTGAATGTGGAAGCCGCTAATTGAACCCTTCTGCGCCGTCAGCTTGAAGAGGTAGTTCATTTCCAGTGCAGAAGGTAGACGGAACAACCGGTGACCGCCAAAAAGAGTCAAGGTACTGACGATCTGCAACCAGGCGTTCGGCGTCAGTTGCAGCGGCGCCACATTCCAGGCGGTCAATAGGTATGACACGGCGAACGGCAAAGGGAACCGCAATTCGGCCCCCATGATCAATTCATTAACGGCGACCATACCCTCGGGAGGTTGATCGGCGCGCTCGTTCTCCGCAGGCACATACAAAGAGACATCAGATGGGATATGGAACTCCACCCTCCAGCGAGTTAAGTCCTTCTTGGTCGTCGAACTCCTGATCTGACCAAGGGTCCACGGGGAGCGGTCCGCGGCCCGAAATGACGTCCGCTTCACGGGCTCATAGGGGTGGGCGACCGAGTATGCGCCAAAATCAAACTGAGGACGTGGTCCGGCCAGCCTCTCCATGAGCTCAGCAAAATCCAAAAAGGCCCGGCCGAACACACTGTTCTGCTCCCAATATAGTCTCACTGCCTTATCCTCGTCTACCGGCGAGTGCTTCTGCTCTGCCACAGCCGACCTCGCCGCGTCAGCCTCGTTGAAAATCTCTTCAACCTCCGCGGGTGCAATCCCCGCGCGAATGGCCTCGACGGCCGTTTTCGCATGAAATTCCGCGGAGGTTTCATCCCGAACAGGCGAAGTCGCGGCGGCGGAAGTGCTACCCGCCTCATACACAGTGGATCCTCCTCCAGACATGTTCGAAGGGAAAAGGGGGAAGAAAACTTTTTGTTCTTACTGACACGTTAGTGTAACTATCGCAAGTGCACGATATCGTATCAAGTAGTAAAGTGGACTTTTTGAGTCTGGTTTATCGATCCCACAAGGAAGTTTGGTTATAATTTGAATTATACACTTATTAGTCTATTTTTATAGATATTAATATGAGTGAAACACACAAAAAAAAAAAAGTTTGGTTTAATAGTTGTAAAGTAAATGCAATAATAGTTCTAATATTTTAAGGAAATAAAAATATTGCAATAATAATAGATTGATTAAACGATAAAATGAAATAGTTGGGATTACAAACTTAGTTCGTCATTAGTTATAAAAGATGTATAGGAGATCATAAGATGAATTTACTTATTATGTTGTGTAGATTCGATTTTCCTTAAAAAGACGGTTTCTCTTTCGAACTATAAAATGCCCCTTACATATTGAATCAATCCACTATATTTCTATGTTGATTGGCTTCAATACATAGTATTAGGATTTATGAAAATAACTCAAAGAATCATCTAAGGACTAGAGGTATATTTCTATCCCATAGAACAACTTAGAGTGAAGATCATTTGACCTAATCAAACATATTTTCTTTCGAAACATATGAAGACCATAAATATCGTCATTTATTGGCCAAATAATTAAAATTGTTAAAACAATGAAAATCACACACAATAATAAGTAATTCACAATAGATCTTTTATACAAACATAAATAACATGACTAACCTTGTTTATAATCCCAACTAAAGATTACTTAGCCCATGAAGGGTTTATTATACATATTACAAGCTTTTGTGGTCATTATTAGTTGTATCAAGAGAAAGAATTGATCCTAACTCCCTTAGTAGATAAATGAGATAGAAGCAATAAACTCTCTAAACAACATATGCTATACCACACTTACAAAGATCACTCAAGAACACAAGTGTGTTCTTCACACAAAAAGAAAAGTTTACAAAAAATGAAAAATTATAAGATGAATGATGAATGATGAAGGATGTAAGGGGTCTATTTATACACCTAAAGTCATCTAATAGCTCCAAAACTCCAGCATTATTACATTAGATCGGATCAATGCCATCCATCCCCTCAATAATACACAAAAAGTATAAAAAATTAGACAAATCATAACAATCTGTCAAGAGTTACGGCCGTAACATTCAGGAGTTACGGCCGTAACTAGGGTGACTTACGGCCGTAACCTTCTGTAGTTACAGCCGTAACTTGGCTTCGTAAATTTGCTCACTGGATGCTTTGATAGTTACGTTTTCAGCCCAGAATTTCTCAGACTTTGCGTTTTTGCCCCCAAATCTTCTTCGGATGATAACTTTTGATATATAACTCTGATTTTGAATACGGAAAGAATGCCGAATTCATCTCGGAAAGCCCTACAACATGAATATATCAAAATTCAACAAAGAGAATATTTAATAAACATGTTATTTCTTGAGTAAATCAGTTATTTAATCCGATCATCATCCGATAAAAATAAAATTATTAAAACTAATTAATTAAAAGCAAAAAATGAGTAGACTAGCTCAATTATGGGTGAATTTTATCGATACAAACTATGGATAAGTGTAAAAAACTGACACTTATCACACCCCCAAACTTGAATTCTTGCTAGTCCCGAGCAAGACTCTTTATTATTCATGCTCCAAAAATAAAAATAAAAATAAAACAAAAATAATAAAATTAATTCACACATAAATTAAAATATAAAAAGATAAAAGGAGATCAAAATGCCATTAATACACCACAACCAGCTTATACAGTAGATATAAATGAATCAAGATTCAAAATAAATCTACAAATGATTTTGAAGTTAAAACACGGTTTTAGTATTGTAATTCCAAAATGTAAGGTTTTCCCCCAAAAGGTTGATTATTTCTTTCCCACTCGTGATACACACGACTCCCTTTAATGGTTGCTCTCGATCACTCGTTTATTTTTCGACTCAATATGAAGAAGAATTTCATTGGCGTCATCAAATATTGTGAATATTCACGAAATTGAGTGTATTGAAATTCAGCAGCTAATTAATTCAAATCTGCTCATAAACTACATCCCTTTTAGTGATAGCTTTCACACCGTTATTTGCTAACGTGTAGCTCTTTTCACTAACACAATTTCTATCTCATTTTTTTTTAAAAGTGATAGCTTTCACACCGTTATTTGCTAACGTGTAGATCTTTTAACCAATTTTTCTGAGACGGCAGCTACGCACAACAATGGTTAGTCCTTTATTTTTCGCACAACTTAAGACCCCCAAAATTAGGCAGCTGTTGCTGCTCAACATTTCTCCTTTTCGTCATTTTTTTAGGTGATAGCTTTCACATCATTATTTGCTAACGTGTAGCTCTATTCACCAATGACTCCTTTTTTTAGGGAATAAAATTTTTGCAGAAAATCATTTCTTAGTTTAAGCATGAAAAATCAAAAACTCCACAATTTAAGTAAATTTCAGTTCTATTTTTCATCAACCGATTGATTCTTCTTTTCTCAAGGTAACGAATGATATATGATAATTACAAGGCTTGGAAAGAGATATTAAGGCTCAAAAATTTTTGGAATATATAAATTTTTTTACCGGTTAAAACGATTTTACAAGCTTGTATATAGCTAATTTATTGGTGTTATGGCCAGATCTAGAAATCTCATAAATTAAAATACTATATATATATATCTAGAAATATATATTCACTAAACCTAATAAATGCCAAATAATAAAAAAAACCCACCACACACTACACTAATCAAAACATACCACAATCAAAATCAAAATAAACGTCATAGTTCAAAAACTACAAAATAAACACACAAGTACGAAAACACCCCCAAACTTATAAGTAAAACAGTCCCGAGTTTTAAAAAAAAATAAAAGCAATTGAGAAAACAGAAAACTCCCTGAAATTTTAGCTTTGTGATCCTCCAGGTGTGTCGTCAGGGATGTTTAGAAAATGGAAAAGCTTTTCAAAGCACTTCTCCGTTTCTAATTGTCGCTCGATTATTTCATTCTGATTTCTCAAAATTTCAGACTGGGATGTTTCTAATCCCCGAATTCTTTCAAGCAAATTTTCCTCAAAAGGCGTCAACTCATGACCGGCATCCTCCTCGGCCTCATATTCCTCCTCCTCGCTACTATCCTCTTCCAGTTCCAAACGTGCCCGTTTGCTCCTCAACTGAGTACTTCGAAAAATACTACTCCGGCCGTTCAGTCGATCCCCATGTGTTAAAATATCACCCCCCGCCGAAATTTTTACTTTCTGGCTCCTGCAAATACCGGTAATAAGGCAGGGGTATGGCATCTTCTGCCTAGTCGGGACCATGCCGGCATAGTGACAAATAGTAGTGTAAATGTGAGTACCCAAATCCATTTTTACCCCTCGGCGGATAGCAAATAAACCTCGCAGGTGGCCAATAGAAACCGTCGTCGGAGTCGAGGTCGGGTAAATACTCCTGGCTGCCCACATCCATAAGTACCAAGCATCATCAATTAGGTCCGCCTGGTTGTATCGGGGTTTGATCATCCCAATACTGTCATGCAGCTCGCTCACTAACGCCCAGCATAAAACCCTATCATCCGGCACCTCTTCATTAGGTAAGATAGAAATGTCAACCGCGTTGGTACAATTTACCCCCAAATACTTGTTAATGACATCCGGTGAAAAATTAATCGATTTCCCATTCAAAGTAGTCTGATGATAAGTAGGCGACCCTACCTGCCCAATGGACTTGTTGAAAGAATTGTAAAAGTTTAGGGTCAAGGTCGGGTTACCATTTGGGAGATCGGAAACGAATTTTTCCCAGCCGTTGTCTATGAATTTTTGGATGAAAGGGCTAGTGATAGTGTCTCTATCCGAATCGCCAATGAAATCATCAAGATTGAAAAATCTTTCCTTAATGCACTTTGTGTTTTGCTTTCTTTGCGGGGGTGCCGGACCTTGAGATGACGAACCGATCTTTTCTTTTCCTTTTGACGATTTCTTCGGTGCCATTCCTGAAATTTAACAAAATCAACTTCCTTTTCATCACACGACTATAATCATCAAGCAAAACTAATAAAAACATAAAAAAAATTCAAAGATTTTCGTTGTGGCATTTCGTCGGACACCTTGAGTTCATAGTTTTTTAACAAGTTTTTGTCATTCAAACTAAAATCCACAAAGTCACCACAAATCAATGAATCGAATTACCACACAAATATCGACAATACTAACAGCTAAACATGATTTAATCAACGAATCACACGGAAATAAGAATCGAAAAACAAATATGAAGTGAAAAACTAAAAACTAAAACTCAAAAATATATAAATTGAAACAAGGATTGAAAGAGAACCTGATGATTATGTGTTAATGTTGATAAGATGATGAATTGTATTTAGGAATTTGAGTTTTTAGAAAGTAGGGATTGAGAGGGGGAAAAAAAAATTCGGAACTGCTCCTCTTCTCCCGCTGGGTTTGAGTATCTGTGATGCACAGTCCCCCTTTTTTTTTTATATAGAAGTATAGTTACGGCCGTAACATTCCCAAGTTACGGCCGTATAGTGCATTCATTTTTCTGACCCTGTTTTAAGATACGGCCGTAACATTCAGGAGTTATGTCCGTATGTAACGTTCGTTTTTTTTGGCAGTTTTTTACAGATACGGCCGTAACGTACAGTAGTTACGGCCGTAAGGTGCTTTCGGAAAAAAATATAGTGGAACAATATACGGCCATAAGACTTATAACTTACGGCCGTATTTATTTATTTATTATTTTTTTTTTGATTTTTTAAGTTTTTAATTTGGTTTTTTAGAAAATTATAATTATTATATGTGTGAGAATAATGAAAGAAAGACTCCCTGGATTTTATGAACAATCTGATCCTTGTTCTTGTTGTTGAATCCTTCCGTGTTACCCCCAAACTTATTTTGCGAAATAATAGAGATTGGATTGCCTCCCAATAAGCGCTTTGTTTAACGTCGTTAGCTTGACTTCTCGTCTGATCAATTTGGTATTTCCAGCATTATGTTTGACTTTGCTGTCGAGAATTCTCCTCCCAGATATGGCTTTAACCGTTGGACGTTTACTTTGAAACTCCCGTCGATTGTATTATAAATCTCCACAGCTCCATGAGAAAACACCTCTTTGATCGTGTAAGGGCCCGTCCATCGTGATCGCAGCTTACCCGGAAACAGACGCAGTCGTGCATTAAAAAGCAGAACTTGGTCTCCTGTTTTAAAATCTCTTCTTAGAATTCTGCTGTCATGCCATCTTTTTGTTTTTTCTTTGTAGATTTTGGCATTTTCATATGAGTCGAGTCGGATTTCATCCAACTCATTTAACTGCAGCAACCTTTTCTTTCCAGCCTGCTTATTCGTCAAAGTTTAATTTTTTTATAGCCCAAAAGGCTCGATGTTCAAGTTCTCTGGCGGTGAGGCTTTTCCAAAAACCAGACGAAATGGAGACATGCCTAACGGTGTCTTATAAGGCATTACGTAAGCCCAGAGCGCATCATCCAGCTTTTTCGACCAATCTTTCCGAGATGAGTCGACTGTCATCTCAAGTATACGTTTCAGTTCACGATTGGAAACCTCGACTTGTCCACTGGTTTGTGGGTGATAGGAGGTAGCGACACGGTGTTTTACTCCGAATTTGGTCAATAGAGCCTTAACCTGGGGATTGCAGAAATGAGATCCGCCATCACTGATAATAACTCTCGGAGTTCCGAAGCGAGTGAATATATTTTTTTTAGAAAATTTACCACGACCTTAGCTTCGTTTGTTGGTAATGCAACAGCCTCCACCCATTTAGATACGTAGTCCATAGCTACAAGGATGTATTCATTAGAGAACGATGATGGAAAGGGTCCCATGAAATCAATTCCCCAAACGTCGAAGATTTCAACTTCAAGGATGAAATTCATTGGCATTGCATTTCTTTTTGACATGTTTCCATGTCTTTGGCACCGGTCACACTTCGAGACAAGTGTATGTGCATCTTTGAACAGAGTGGGCCAATAGAATCCTGCTTCAAGAATTTTTGCTGCTGTTTTTGAACCCCCAAAATGTCCTCCATAGTGAGAGGAATGACATCTTTCTAATACCTTCTCTATTTCTTCTTCCGGTATGCATCTCCGGATGATTTGATCAGATCCTCGTCTGAACAATAGAGGATCTTCCCAGTAATAGTATTTCAACTCGGAGAAGAATTTTTTCTTTCGATGATGGGAAAAATTTGGGTGAATTATTCCACTAACAAGGAAATTAACGATGTCAGCATACCATGGTGCATTTTGTTTTTCCTGGATATTAGAGATTTGGAACAGTTGTTCATCCGGAAATACTTCATTTATTTACTTCTCTTGAGCATTGTTTTGGTCGAGTCTAGAGAGATGATCTGCCACTTGGTTTTCTGTTCCCTTTCTGTCTCTGATTTCTATGTCAAATTCTTGCATAAGTAGAACCCATCGGATTAGCCTTGACTTTGCATCTTGCTTTGTCATTAAATATTTCAAAGCTGAATGATCATTGTAGACTATGACCTTTGATCCCAATAAGTAGGATCGAAATTTGTCAAAGGCATAAACCACTGCAAGCATCTCTTTTTCAGTTGTTGTGTAGTTCAGCTGAGCATCATTCATAGTCCTGCTAGCATAATGGATCACTTGCATCATTTTGTCCTTCTTCTGGCCCAGTACGGCCCCTACGGCATAATCACTTGAATCGCACATCAAAATGAAAGGAATAGTCCAATCTGGAGAAATGATGATTGGAGCTGATGTAAGCTTATCCTTCAAAGTTGCAAAGGCCACGTGGCATTCATTTATGAAAAGGAATGGTGTATCTTTGTCAAGCAAAGAACAGAGAGGTTTTGCTATTTTTGAGAAATCTTTTATAAACCTCCGATAAAATCCTGCATGTCCGAGAAAACTCCTTACTCCTTTCACCGAAATTGGTGGAGGAAGTTTTGCAATCACTTGGATCTTTGCCTTATCGACTTCAATTCCATGTTGTGAGATTCTATGGCCAAGTACGATTCCTTCCTGGACCATGAAGTGACATTTCTCCCAATTGAGAACTAGATTTGTGTCTTCACATCTTTCCAAGACCATGCCTAAGTGATTTAGGCATTTATCAAATGAATCTCCGAAAACCGAGAAATCGTCCATGAAAACTTCAATAAATTTTTCAACCATATCTGAGAATATTGACATCATGCATCTTTGAAATGTAGCTGGAGCATTGCACAATCCGAATGGTATTCTTCTATAGCCAAATGTTCCATAAGGGCATATGAATGTTGTTTTCTCTTGGTCTTCTGGGGCTATTACGATTTGGTTGTACCCTGAATAGCCGTCGAGAAAACAGTAGTAAGAATGTCCCGCCAATCTATCGAGCATCTGATCAATAAATGGGAGTGGAAAATGATCTTTTCTTGTCGTCTTGTTTAGTTTCCTGTAATCAATGCACATTCTCCATCCTGTGATCGGTCATATCGGTATAAGTTCATTGTGCTCGTTCTCTATGATCGTGATTCCACTCTTTTTGGACACCATATGTACAGGGCTCACCCATGGACTATCAGAGATTGGATAAATGATTCATGCGTCAAGTAATTTAAGAATCTCTGCCTTCACAATTTCCTTCATGTTTGGATTAAAACGTCGTTGATGCTCAATTGAAGGTTTGCCCTCAGTACTAGAAAAAACGGCTTTAGTGCTGCTCAAAAGTATCACAATAAGTGGTGTATTGTGACGCTTTTTCTATAGTGATGCTTTTCGAAAGCGTCACCTGATTTGGCGTTTCAATAGACCGTTGTTGTGACACTTAAAAGGCGTCGCAACAGATATCTAATGTGACGCTTTCTTGCATATTGTGACGCTTTTCATGCATCACATGAGTAAGCTTCAGTGACGCTTTTTGTCATTTTTTGTGACACTTTTTGGCGTCATAAAAGTGAATTGTAGTGACACTTTCTAACATCACTAGAGTTAATAACTAACTTAACTACTTTTATTAGTGACATATTTTGGCATCACAATAGCGTGTTATAGTGACACTTTTTAGCATCACGTAAAAAATATAACTACCTTAACTAACTCTTTTAGTGACTCATTTTTGCATCACAATAGTGTGCTATAGTGATACTTTTTAACATCACATAAAAGTTTATAACTACATTGACTACCTATTTTTGTGACGCCTACAAGTATCACTAAATAATTTCATGTAATATATTTTTCTATAATGACAATTGTCAAGTAAAACGTAAGATTTTCTTTAAACATAAAATGTTGCTAATTATAATACTATGAATAGTTGTTTTGTAATAACAATAGCAACATAAAATTTTAATGTCCAACTCAAATACCAAGATCTCTAACAGTAAACATAAGATCCCAAACAGTAGACATAAGAGAAAATCTCAAACAACATTGTGGTCCAAACTACAAAAAAAGTAAGTTTTCATCTTAATGTCAATTAACTGCAAAATAAAGCGAAAGTCTTTCATGTCACTTTTCTTATCTCGCATCTTCCACTTCAACCTATAATAATAAACGAAAGAAAAAATTAATGATACTAAAATATTGAAAGAACGAGCAAATGATAATAATGAAATATTGTTAAAAAAGACTTACCAAACACTTTGGCCAAGCAATGCTACCTCCTGTAGCTTGTCCAATAAATTTGACACTTCCAATTGTCCTTATTAATGCATGATCATATTTAATTGGCACGGTAACTTTCACTTCACACCAATCAACACCCAATTCTTCATTCCCGACTAGCTTTGATGGATTTAAGCTTTGAACGGAACCTTTCGCAATATAATTTTGAGTAATCATGTCTTTTAAAAGAACCTTTGCTCCAACCTGCATCATACATTGGAAACAATGGAAAAACCCATTATAAATAACGAAAAAAAAGTAATAATAGTGCTGAAAGCATAGTGCACCAAGAAAGCACTTTCCTGCCTCAACATAGCACACACTGACCATATCAAAAAGCACAGATATTCCTTCAATCATGTAGAGTAAATCTAGAAATAAGGGGATTACAATACAGAACTCGAACGAAGCAAGATCTACAGCTACTGCCACATTCAAAACATGAATGGAAATGTTGTTCTCTCTATAACAGCACAAGATACGTCTCACTGCCACGTTACTGCACGCTCCAACTACCGAGAATAGAGTTTAGTGCTATGCTACAGTGTAATATACACTAATAGCCTTGTTGGTCAACAAGCTTGATCAATTACATATGTTAAACAGAATTGTTTTGATCACTATAGTTAATTAAAAACGAGTTCGGATTGTAAGAAAATGAAAACTGGTCTTTCAGGGTTAACAATTTATTTGACATGATCACATAGAATGCCTCCCAAAAAATGACTAAATAACAAAAAACAATGTGATAAAGTGCCAAAGTCACTAGTATTGGATAAATGCTCAAAACGTGATCATATAATAATTGCTTGGGGCCTGGACTCGGTTAAATTACAGCCATACTTGAAATCGCCTGATTCCATTCGGTTACAACCCTACTTGTAAGTAGATTACATTTTTAACAAGGCTCCAATTAAAATAAAATCATATTTTCCTGCAAAAGAACTTCACTGCAAAAGTACAAACCTGATATCACCACTACTATTTTTCAGAATAAAAGAACAAATTACCAAACATACACAAAAACGACAATCTTTGACTCATTTTAATTCCTCTCTGTTCATGTACAATTTCGAGGAGATTAAGGAAATAACCCCCAACAGATAAAAAAAAATAACAAAAAAAAGGAGATTATGGAAGATCCTTATGCTGAGATAACAAGAAACCTGACTAAACTATAAAGCAGAACTATGGCTACTCTCGAAGTGCTCGCAACTCTAAGAATAAGTGATTCTCAACTTTTAGTCGGTAAATGTACTCGTAAAGCTGAAGAATACATTCCAGATCAAAACCCCGAATCAGGAAAAAGAAAGTAAACATACAAAAAGCTTCAACAAGAAAAAGAGAAGCCAAAAGTGTCGTTTTTAATCGTCAAGCGAGTCAGCCATGCTGTCCAAAGATTCTATAGTCATAGGCATAGGTCCATGATGACATGATAAATTACAGGAAGCTCGAATACCTCTGTAGGTATGGGTTATTCAAAAAAACAGTAGCATGGTCAGTGAAGAGATTTGAGCTGATGCTCTGTGAAACAACAGTAGCAGGCATTCAAAAAGAGCAAGGAGGAGCAATGTTTTTAACAAGGATTGAACAAAGAGCAATGGTTTAAATACGAGCATATGAACAGGAGCAATATTTTAATACGCTCCCAGTGAAACACAGAGCATATGTATTATGAACAGGAGCATTGTTTTAAAATACGAGAGGCATCCTGTTTTAAAATACAATAGGCATATTCGAGGCGTCTTGTTCGAACGAGGTGCTTACATTAGTTTTCTTGAAAAAAAATTATACAAAAATATATAATAGTAATGCATGGCAAAGTTGAACAATTATAATTAATAGTACTAAAATCCATCAGGGAACAAGCATAATCTTACATTTCGAGCATCCTTAGCGAAATTTGGATGATTGTAATCAAATGTCTGCCAAGCTGGAGAGTCAGTTGGGTGTCTCATGATACCATCATCTATGCGCTCATATGCATGCCATGCCATATGGGATGCAATTTTAGTTGTCATGAACAATCTTTGAAGCCTTGGCTTCAAAGGAAAATGCCAAAATGACTTGTTTGCCACTTTGTTATTCTTTTTAGTCTTCTTAGAGTTTTCAATGCTTGAAATATCACCTTCCAGAACTTTCCACCGAGACTCACCGCAAGTATCACAAAGTGTTTTGCTTTCATTTACACCCCAATATATCATGCAATCATTTATGCATGAGTCTATCTTTTGGTAATGAAGTCCTAAATCTCTCAATATTTTTCTTGTTTCATAATAATTTTTTGGAACTTGGACTACATCTGGAAAAGATTCTCTAAGTAAATCTAGCATCATACAAATTGACCTATCACTCCAGTGCCCAAGGCATTTTATTTGATGCATGCGAACAAGGAAAGAGAGTTTCGAGAACTTTTTGCATCCAGGATACAGTTCCTGTTCAGCGTCATTAAGAAGCCTACAGAACTTTTCATCTTCTTCATTTGGTCTCTCGCCCACGATATTAGAATTAAATTGCATATCGTTATCGTCACCAAACATAGGAAATTGATCATAAATCAACTCACGCATATTATCAGACGTACCTGCACCACTGCTATATGCGTCAACTAAGGGCACCGTGTTCGAAATTGACTCACCATGGAACACCCATTTAGTATAGCCTTTCAGAAAACCTCTTGTAATTAGATGTGCTTTGACAATTTTTAGTTCTCTACATATGCCATTTTTACACTCTTTACAAGGACACAATATCAATCCATCATTTGAATTCAAAAATGCAAAGTTCAAAAAGTATTTCACCCCTAGCTTGTAGGCATCCATTAACCTTGGTAATTCCATCCAACTCCTATATCCATACTCTGGGACTGACAGTAACATATTAATTTAAAAATATAAACATTAAAGAAAGCAAATCAGGAGAGTTAGAAGGATAAAAAAGCAGAGATGACAATCATATACATTAAAAAATCTAGATAAGAAATCCTTTTGTTTTATCTGACAAAGATCAGACCAACATGACAATCATAACAGTTTAACCTCATAACTCGTTACAAGTATATAACCTAGCCACTAACTTACTGCCCATAATTTTATTCCACATAATTGCAAGATATTGCACATTAAACTCATAAAATCTTATAAAACTGAACTAACAACCAAAATGCAAAAAACTTGGCTATAACAAAGATCACATCAACATGACAATCATAACACTTTAAACTTAGAACTCCATACAAGTATATAAACCTAGCCAATAACTTACTGCAAATTCGTAACATACTTGCAACCTTACTATTCTTTTCTTTAATTAAAGTAAACAAAAATGTAGCAATAAAGGAAAGAATTCGATAAGAAATCGCCATTTTCCTGACTGAAAATCACAAAGATTAGGAAAGGGAGCACACAGCTGATGAGACTCAGGGACTCGATTTGAATTTTGAGATTAAAACCCATTTAAATTAAAACCGGGATCCTCAAGCTCTTGACAAAGATCCGAGGGACACTTCCGGTCCTGGCAGCGCAAGATTAGTGCTGTTTTGGATTTTAAGGTTTTAATTTGTTTGAGTTTTAATTAATAAGAAAACAAGAGTCACCCTGAAAAATGAATCCAACAAGTTAACACAAAAATAGGCCGCGGCAAGCGAAACAACAAGTAACACTAAACAATTCAAGGATAGCTACTACGACAATAGAACCGAAGCTAGCAGCAATAATTAAAGACGAGGTTCAAGTCAACGGAGCCGTAATCGCCCTCCGAGGAGTCCTTTACTCAATTAACTTATCTTATGTGTAATCCTAGTTCAGTTAAACAGTAAAGAAAATCCAAATTTTACAGGTAATATTATTTTATTGAGAAATTACTGAATCAGCTAACAATTACTGGAACTATACTTACCCAGAAGGCGATAAGATTTTTCACTACCTGCCTTCATCAAAAACCATAAGGAAACATATTAAAAATAACATATCAATCTTCAATAAAGAGTTGAGGCAGCATTCGAGATTTTGTTTCTAATAAAACAAAATCTACATTGATCAGTTATTGGTACAAAATTAAACAAATAAAAAGGTTATACAAGCACTAAACACAGAGACAAAAAACGGGGCTGTAATATTGACATGTTCTCTGTGGAGACGAGAAAATGTTTCTCTCAAAGTTCTGCTCCTTATCTCCGATTACAAAAGAGCATATAATAAATCTAAAACAAAAATTTACCTTAGAAGATTCAGTCATCCAGTGATGGCGCGAGCTCGAATCCGTAAGCGTCAGCAACGACTAAGGGACCGAGTTCAAAGATGAATGAGCATACGCGCAAAATCGGAGGCCAACCGAAGAAGAAATGATTCTTGAGATGGACAGATTTTCAGAGGTAAGGGGAGAGATGAAGAGATTCGACTGGTAATGGAGGCGGAGGAGCATATTAGATTAAGCGGTGAAGCAAATTAGGTTAAGACACAAAATTAAGAGCGGTGAAATAGAAAGGAAAATTATTAAAAGCGTCACAAAATATAATTATAAAATTAATAAGACATTAAAATGTCATTACATGTATATATAGCAACACTTGTTTAAAAGTGTCATAAAAAAGTGTCACTATAAGGATATTTTTCTAGTAGTGCCTACTCCAGCCCATCAGTAGCTGTCAGTGATAAGGACGGCTCACGAACCGACAGTCCCGCCGAAAGGACCTAAGGTGGGACCGCCCAGGACGGCGAGAAGAGGCACCTGTCGCCTCCTCATTGGCTCGCGCATCTGGCTGCCAGCAGCAGCTGCGGAATTTAAGGAAACAGTCCCACATGCTGGGATGATCGCCCGCCTTATTTAAATACAGGAAACGGCGGTCGCCCGCGGCGGACAGGGACGTCCCAACAACCCTTCCTCCTATAAATAGGAGGCCTCCAGCATTGGCAAAAGGACACAGTTTACAACTTGAACACATAACGCTAGAAGCAAACAATACAGAGAATTCTCCATCTTTGTAACAAGAACTCACAAGGCTGCAACTCTGGTTCTTCCGGCAATCTTCAGCACTCGATAGCTAAGATAACTAGAGTCTTTACACTCATTGTAATTGTACTCTAACATTAATATATGTACTCACCGGTATTCATATTAATAACATCTCGCGAGAGCATTCAAGCCCGGGACTAACAACCCCGGCAAATCTTGTGTTATTTATTTCCCCACGGACGTGCTCTCGCACTTTGTTTGTTACTCGTCCATTCCAGCATATCATATCCGGATAATATTTTGGGTAACAACATAGTCTACGACTAGTCTATGACTCGCCATGCCGGACCTCCGTCGACTCGACTCGACTTACCACCGTAACAACCATATGATCACCAAGGCATCTCCCTTGGGGCACTGCACTCCCTCTTTGGAGATGGTTGGCTCCGGGGGCACCACGACGTGGACTCCGAGGAACGCCCTCAGCTCGGCCTTCCATTTCTATTTGATATGGTGGAAACTGGGGAAAGACCTCCGAGATTTCCGCCTCCTGATTGAAGCATATTGACCCGGCCGCTGGGGTTGATCGGAGGGATCGACTCATAAGAGTTCTCTGGCTCGTTCCGTCCGATTCTGGAGACCAGATTGGGAGGTTGACGGTCGTCATTCTGTTTTCGATCGCGGCCCTTGGTCCTTTCCGCCTGGGGCTCTGGCTTGGATACTAGACTTTCCAGCTTGCCTTCCTCGAATAATCTCCAGAGTTGTTTGAGGAGGTCGCGGCATTGGCTGGTGTTGTGGCCGGGACTTTTGTGGTAGGCACAAAATTTATTGCGGTCCAGATGACCGTTGTCCCTCATCGGCTTTGGCTTGCTTAGCCACTCGCGCCCCTTGATGGCGTTGAAGATATGGGCCGGAGATAGATTGAGGTTGTGGAGGAGGTGGACTCCACATCCTCGAAGGCCTTGAACTCACCGGGTGGCTTTGCGACCGCCTTTATGGGCTTGGCGATCGCCTTTTTTGGTATGGGAGATGGCGCCTTCCTTTATCCGGTTTCCCCTCGCCTAGGCGAAGGGTGAGCAACCTCTGCCTAGCCAGAAAGTCGGCGGCCTTGGCGCGGAAGATCGCGTAGGTCGGGGGATGTCCTTTATGAGGTGCCTGAACATGGGTGAAAGACCATCGAATCCCCCGAGTACCAAGTAGAGGGCGAGCTCGTCGCTTATGGGCTAGCCGGTGAGGACTATTTCATCCACCCGGTCGACGTAATCTTCATCGAACTCGTCTTTCCCCTGCCTAATCTTCATCATGCGGTGGGGACCTTCTAGCGGAGCGACCTTGGCGGCGAAGTACGACGTGAAGTCGCTCGCCAGCTTCTCAAAACAGTTAATTGAGCACGGTGGTAATGAGATGTACCACCTATGGGCAAGATTGCCCAATGTTAAAGGGAACATTCGGCATTTCTTCGCGTCTGACGCCCCGCATCCGGTCATGTAGATCCGGAACTTGCTTAAGTGAGTCTCGGGGTCCGATCTCCCCTCATACAAAGGTGTTTGAGGAGGAGCGATCTTTGGTTGCACGGGGGCAAGCTCGATCTGGACCACGAGCGGCTCACTTGGTCCGACGACCTTTCTCTTGGCACCTGCCCCAGTTTCTAGGAGCGCTTTCATATCGTCGAGCTGGCGTTGCATTGCGTCCATTTCCGTAGCATGGCTGCTCGCGTTCTGGCTCTTGGAGCGGGAGCCGAGGCGATCATGTACTGATCTCCTGGCTCCGTTGTAGGTGACTAGGTCTTTGCCGCCGAGCTCGATTTTTCTGCGAGTGGGAGCCAAATGGCTGACCTCCTTTTTGGGAGTTAGGTATGCCGAACTCCTGGTGACGGATTCGGACTTCGATGTCTCATGGCTGGGGCCAAAATGCCCAGGTTGGCATGAAGGATCACTTCCTATGCGGCTGAATACGGAACTGTCCCGCCTTGCGAGTGCCTTTTCTTGTGAATCAGGGCTTTCTGACGATTGCTCGATAAATAACCCCTTGAGCTTTCGTTTGCCCGCGTGGAGGATGGCTGAGGGGGTAATAGTGGGCGCATCGCATGCTCTTCGTCGCTCCCTTAGGATGGCCATGGCCTTCTCGATCTGTTCCACGGTTTGGAATTGATCGAGTGAGAGGCAGGGGACGTCCCTCGGGGGCGGGAGTGAGAGTCTGGCATCGCCGCCGCTGCCTACTGCCGTAGGTTAGGACTCGGTTTGGGCCGGAATAAGGTGTTCGGTGGACCGTAGGGTGGCTCTCTTAGAGGTGGTGGCAGACGTCATGATTTCGAGGGTTTTTCTTTGAAGAACAGTGAGTGTTTCTTCAAGTATATGTTCCGGAGAACAGTGAGTGTTCTTCGAAACGGTCAGAGAGAAAATAAAGGTATCCCCTTCTTCTAGCGCCAATTGTTGTTGCCCAAAATATTATTCTGAATGATTTGCTGGATATGGCTACGGGTGAGTAACAAACAAAATGCAAGAGCACGAGCGATGGAATGTAAATAACACAAAATTTGCCGGGGTTGTTAATCCCGGGCTTGAATGCTCTCGCGAGATATTAGTAATAATAATACTACTTTGGAGTACAACTATTAATGTTAGAGTACGATTACAATGAGTGTAATGACCCTAGTTGTCTATCTCTTGAATGCTGATGATTGCGGGAAGAACCAGAGTTAATGCTCTGTGAGTTCTTGTTACAAATATTAAATATAGTGAGGGTTCGTTTCTGCCGAACGACTTTCTTATCTCTGTGATTTCTTTTGAGGGGAATTCTCTGTCTTTCCAAATGCTGGAAGTCTCCTATTTATAGAAGAGGAGGTAGTGGGGATGTCTTAATTCCAAATGGGCGATCGCCTTTCCTGCATTAAATGCTCATTTAATGCTTCTGACACGCCATTAAAGGCGACCGGGGCGATCGTCCCATCACGTGGACCAGTTTCCTTAAAGTCCGCGGCTGCTACAGGATGGCGCCGTCTGTGGGAACTAATGAGAAAACAACACATGCCTCACATCGCAGTCTCGGGAGGTCCCACCTAAGGCGCCTTTTGCGGGTCTTTCGGTAGGTGAGAGACTGTCCTTGTCACTAACAGCTGGTGATGGGCTGGAGTCAAAAAGCCTTCTCCTTCTGCACCATTTGTGGGTGCACATGGGCCTTTCTCCTGAGATTCAGTCTTTGTAGACTTGACAGATGTTGGCTTTACACATGGCATAAGACGGTCATCCTTGGTCGGGAACTAGAGATGATCGCTAGGTGCCAAAAGATGATCGCCCTGGACGTCGATCGCTTGGTACTTGATCTTGATCTAGCATCTTCATTTGGTAAGTCTGCCTTGGTTCATTTGATGCTGACTTTGGTCGCTCGGCCCTTGTGCCTATCGCCGTTGAGGTGTATTAATCGCCGCACAACACTTTCCACATACCACATGAACTCATTTTATTTTCAACTCCAAGTTTGGACACCACGTCTTATTCTTTCGAAACACTTATATTACTATCGCAAGGAAACCCACCAACTTATGTAAGCGCGACCTTAACCTACCGCCCTATAACATACCTCCTTGAACCATCTACTCTTAGGACACATCCTTACTATGTCTCACACGTCTTTTCTCATTGTGAAGGACCATGTAATCTGAGAGGCAAGACCTAAACGCTGCAGCCACGGAACAACTCATAGCCCAGTGGGTAGCAGAGGCTATTGTTGCCTACGAGTCAGGAATCCGCATGGCTTGCGACTTGATGAACCGAGGGGCACTTCAAGAAGCTGAGGATATTAACAAAAAGAGGAAATGGGAGAACAACCAAGGAAACAAAGGAGTTCCACAGCTACTCAGAAAGCCAAAATTGGCCAAACCTTACACTGTTGGACCTAGTAACAGAAGGCTTATGCTGGGAAGTTACCCAGGTGTAGTCGTTGTAAACTATACCACAACCGGCCTTGCACCATGAAGTGCCACAAATGCCAGAAGGTTGGACACCTGGCTACAGGTTGTAGGTAAGAAACCGTTGCAGTAGCACAAACAATATCATGGAAAGATAGGAGGGCTGAGGTAATCTGTTTTAGGTGTGGAAAGAAGGGGCACTACAAGAACAAGTGTCAGGAACCAAAGGACCAAGGAAAAGTGAACAATCAAGGAAAACTTGGAGCGGGAGGAAACCAGGACTCAGACGTGATGACTACCCTATGTAATAGGACTTAAGTTTAGAGTCTTTTAAGTTCATTTCTGTAAGACTTGATTAGTATCTTTCTGTGAACCGCGTCATATGTTATGGATTTGGCGAACTTTTATTATGAGATGTAAGCTTATTTGACTCCGACTAGCAACAGTCCTATGCCAACAAGATATGTACCAATCGCCGCCCGTTGCACTACTCATTTTTACTATCATTTAACAAACCACTTGTCATCATTCTTCAACTATTTGAACTAGTACTATAAACCAGTTGTCTACCTTATTATCTTTCATGAAATAATAAATTTTATTGCTACCAACACTCGAACTGTTTGCATGTATTCCAGAGACTATTTTTCAGTCATACTATAAATCGTTTTACTACTAGATTATAGAATCAAAGTTCTGACCTCGCTACTTTCTTTGAAACAAGGAATTGTTTTCATATTCTCTTACAAACTGTTTTACAAACCATTTTACAAACCATTATGTCACCGCTCAGTGAATTATTTACTTTTTAAAAAGTAGTTTATGATGCAACCTCAAGAGCAAAATAACCGATATATTTTTCTTGTAAATAAACTCAACATTGCATCGTTGGACCCCAATTATACAAAGCCTGATCACCTATGTATAATTCGGGTATGAACTATGCTATGAATGGTTGCCTTAAATTTTTATCAAAGTTAAATCTTTTAATTCCATTTTCGAGAAATCAGAAACTCGCGTGTGCGAACACATAAAAGTAGTGCAAATCATGGCCATCCGTATTAGAAAACACCATGACCAAATAGACTTTGACGCCAACTTGCCACCTAGAACAAGCTCTACTTCATGTCACGTCCAAAGCCGAAAGGATAACTTACACCACTAGCCATCATAAGATGACACCACCGATTAACATCTCACGTTACACTACACCTTACGGTTCTAATGTTAGGGATATGCCCTTGAATGCCACTTAGAGGATGAGAGAGTGAGAGCATATGTATTGTAATTATGAATATTTAACAAGGCAATAATTATTTCAATATTATTGTATATCACTGCCATTGTGATTTGGTATATATTATAATAGTCCTTTCATTTGAGAGCAAACATTCTACTCTTTATGGAGATAAGGAGATAGGCACTGGAAGTGTTTAGAGGTCGAATGCTTAACTCGTTCGCAAGTCTATAAAACTTAAATGGGCAATAAATTTAGACAAGACTTGTATAACGTGTACTTTGACATGTAGAGTGCCGGTATTCACTAAGGGTTAGTGGGAGCATACGTTATAGGTATGCTAGTGAGATTAGTATACTCGAACACGACTCACCTCGATTTGGTCACATGGATATCACTCAGGGATTGTCAATGACTGGATCGAAAGGTTGTGATAGGTATACGTGGACCTTTGACTTGAGGTTTCAGTAGGAGATGTGCTTATGACATTAAGTTAGTCATTAGAGTAGTTCGATCCAATCGCCGGTGGGTGGGGTCAACCTCGAAATGCAACTTAGTGGGCAAGTAGCAGTCTCTACTGAATACCAAGATAGAATTCTTTCTCCTGTAAGTGAGCAGGTAAATATCTTATGCGGTTAATGGCCAATGAGATTATAAGTCTTTGGCCAAAGCATTTAGAGCTAGTTGTATTTGATACACGAGAGCTCGATGATCTCAGTTTGCATTAACAGAAAGCATAGAGTCAAGTTACAGTAGGGTTTGACTTTACCGTGACCCTAATACTTGACCGGGACATATAATTGAAGGGTTTATACGCATACAGTATTCACGACATAATGGTTTTGGATTGATATGATCATTCGTTCTTAGTTGGGTTACGGTACGAAGCACTAGACTAGCTAAGTGTTACCCGTGCTCCTTGGTTCCTCCCATTGGCGACTAATACGGACCTACGGAGTCGCGCACAAGGATATTGGATGGATAAATATGTATTTATTATCTCTTCATTAATATTGTGTAATATCCGCAATTTCGAATTTCGGTAATTTTATTTTTTCGGCGGAAGTTCGTTTTGACGACTCGCTCATGACCTTTCGTCATTTCGAGAATGATTAATTCTGCACTTTTTGTCAACCGAGTTCGTTTCGGTGTCGTTTTGTTGAGTTCCGTGCTTTTTAACGACTTTTCTAAGCATGAGTTCGACTTTGTAAAGTCACCATTAATTTTTGGTAACTCCAAAAATTCTGAATTTTTGCAATATTATAGAGCATCGAGTTAGCTTTCCAATGGTTCGAACGGTGAGTCAATCGGAGTCCGGACGAGAGAGTTATGGTCGTTTTAGCTCACCCGCTCGTTATTGGCCGATCACTGCCGGCCGAACTCGGCCGTGTCGTCCGACACGGCCCGTGCCGTACTCGTCCGGATAAGCCGGAAGTTTCTGTCTCAGGGCCCGACCGTGTCGTCCGACACGGCCCGTGCCGAACTCTTCCGGATAAGCCTGAGACGACTGCCGACACGCCCGGCCGTGTTCCAGGACACGGTCGAGTCGTGCCGAGTCGCTTTCGGACGGTCACTGTCGGAAGGCCCCTCCGCGCCGCGACCGTGTCTAGCCGGACACGGTCGAGTCCCTGCCGGCCAACTGCGCGCCACGACCGTGTCGGGCGGACACGGCCGAGTCTGTCGAGCTATTTAAAGCCCAGTGATCGTTTTTCGCCATTTTTCTCCTTCTTCCACTTCTCTTCGGAATTGGCGTGTTCCAAGATTGTAGCCATGTTGTTTAACAACATATACATGAAGTTTGGAGGTTCATATCATCAATCATCCGTCCTATAACATCCTTTGATCGAGCGAATCGAGTCGATTTCCTAGAAATCTAGTTTTGGGGAATTTGGGGTTTTTGTTGTTTTCGTCCGATTAATCCGATTTAACTTAGGATTTTGATGGATTGAGGATTATTTAGATGTATTATATCATGTCCCTGGGTATTCCCGGGTTGGGGCGTATCGATGCGGGGTTTGAGTCGAGTTCTTGGCCGACGCCGTGACGGTGTCCTAAAATGTCTTAGAGGGGTTTTCGGGCGTTCTACGATTATTCCTCATCGTATGATCATTGATTTATTAATTATATGATGTTAGGGTCGAGTTTCTTAGGAAGAAACCGAGTTGAACCCTTCCGTTCGTTGTCGTCTTCCTTTTCGATAGCATCGGGCGTTTCGAAGCTTTCCGGTTGAGCCGTGTTCGTCGGAATACTTGCGTACCGATTTTGAGGCAAGTACCTTGTCCATACATTTCTTGTTTTGTGGATATGATGATTGGTGATCGTCTTGGTATGTGTGTGTGTTTGTTTGAAACGGGTTTTTCAAAAGATTCGACTAGCCTCGTTAAAGGCTCACTTTCAAAACGCGTGTGTTTTGTAAATTGTGTGGGTTGTAAGTGACTATGTGAATCCTATGGATATGTTTGGTGTTGATGTTGCGCTTGATAACGCGTGTGTGCATATATTATCTCATTTTTGGTGCATTGTGATTTGACGATTATGTCGTGCTTTGTGTTTGTTGCCTTTGGTGGATTGTATGAATATCCTTGTTGTGACATATTAATTGTGTGAATGTATTTCGCTCACCTCGGGAGGGTCCGACGGGATCACGGAGGGAATTCCAATGGTATAGCCCTGGATTCACGAGTGCGGTTGTTTGTTTGGTGAATGTATTTGCTCACCTCGGGAGGGTTCGACGGGGCCACGGAGGAATTCCAATGGTATAGCCACGGATTCACGAGTAAAACTTCACGAATTGGTGTATATGATTTCAAAACGCATTCTACTCACCTAGGGAGGGTCCGACGGGGCCACGAAGGGAATCGATGGTATAGCCACGGATTCACGAGTTGATGTTGTATTTTTGGTGACCAAGGTTTACGTATCTTGGGTGATTATATTGTATTGATGTTATGTCCGCCGAAGACACGTGACATGGGTTTTAACCTTGTGTATTCCGTTGGTTTTCTAATTGCGAAAACAAAACCTTTGGGTGTGACCTGTTGATTTTGGAAAGATTAGGATTTGATAATCCTAAATTGTTTTCTATTAAAACTCTCGATGGCATTTTAAACTGTTTTACAAATTGTTCCCCTTAATTGTGGTCTTTCGGTTTGAATGTTTTACCCAAACTCTTGCCTCGGGAAGTACTTTTCATTATGTTTGGATCTTTGATGAGTCCTGGTTATTGTTATTCGTGGAATGTGAATTGTATGGCTCGTATTTTTGCACTTGTACTTGCACTAGCGAAACAGTGGAGTTTTGCTAACCCCCGAGTATTCGGGGGGTGGATGTCTATTTTTGCATTCAGGTTTTGGAGCATGGCATAGGGTCGGCACGAAGGATGATGAAAGATGAACGATACTAATCACACGAGGACCCGTTGATGTCGTATTGGTATAGTTGTACTTTATTTTCCGCTGCTATATCTTTCCCGTTGTACGGGTGTGGTTGTATTTTTGACCCCTGCGTAGGCATGAGTTGTATTCGAGTTGTATGTATTTATTGAAAGACCAAATCGGTCTACTGAGTCATTTTTGCCTTGAAGGCATTGTCGAGATGTTAAATGTTGTTACCAGCCTGGTAGATCCTCGAGGAGAGGGTCTACGGCGTGTAATATCCCTGAGTGGATTGGGGGTGTTACAGAATGGTATCGGAGCTTTAGGTTGTGGAAACCTAGGCTGTCGGGTCAGTAGTGTCTATTGAGTTTTTGTCTAGTCGGATTTTGTCTGACTAAGTCGTGTCGCGACGCGTCGTCTGAGTTTGTTGGTCGTGATTAGTATCGTGGGCGATCATCATCTTCGTGCGACCTGTGAATGTAAGTCTCCCTTCTTTGTGTTGTGCCTCGTGTGACACGAGCTATTTTTATGATTATTTGTTAAGTGACGGAATCCTCTTATGGATTTTGATTTTGTGATATGGGGTTATTTGACTCTCATATTTCGTTCATATGAGGAGTAGCGTTGCTCGATTGTGTATGTTGAACCGTATTTCTTTTATCCGCTGCGTGAGTTCTTTTGCAATGACTTTCGGTATTTTACCGACCGAGTTTTATTTCGAAAACCAATTCCTTAACCGAGTTTTTGGCATTATGGCCTTGATCGCTTTGGCGAAATTCTTATGACGGTATTTAGCATGTTGTAAAATGGCTTTTGTGAGTTTTGAAACATTACCGTCATCACCTTTTTGGCATTTTTGTAAATGGTTTTTAGTCTGGTGGGTTGGCGTGGGACCACGGCGCTATAATGTTCGTGTAATTACGAAATTTTTGGGCATTCTAGCCCATTGAATTATTTTTGAAAACCTTGAGTATCTTAGAAAATTAAAATTCGAGACGTACTTTTAAAACGAATTATTTTCTCGCAGTACTTTCAAGGTGCCTTCTAGTACCGTAATATGTTTCAAAATCATTCCAATTGAGGACCAAAATATTTTGAGATATTTTCAATTACTTTTAGAAATGCAGTTGCTTAGACCCAAGTGTCGATTATTCTGAAAGTTTTTCACTACGAGAAGGCGTCCTCATTTTTGTTCAAACGCAAGATGATTTTCAAAGTCTCGAAAATGATGTTTGTTCAACTTTTTGTAAAATGATACTCAAGATCAACTGGTGTTTCCAAACTGTCTTCAAAGGTGGTTTTCGTTTTTAAAACCTATCATTCCTGTTTGCGGACCGGAAATGCGTGTATGGTTTTCGAACTTTCGTTACGGTGCCAACCCCAAATTGTGATTGAATTGGTTGCGTGAGCGTCGAGTCGTTCGCCACGTATATGTTTTGTTGGCCCTCTGTGAGAGGTGTGAACTGGTGTTTACTATTTATCGCCTCGTGGTGATTTGCGTGTTGTCGCACTAGTGTGAGTTGTTAAAGCCTGGATTTTTGTGCGTTATACACATGGGTGATTGTTTCATGATGTTTGTGATTGTGTGCTGGTTGTCGTTCGGGATGTTGTAATCGTCGAATGATGCCGTTGTTGTTGTGATTTTTGTATGCGTTGATATGTTATGCTGAGTTGGCATCTCCGGTATGTTGTTTTGCGGTGTTTTGATCCATTGTATCGAGCATTTGTATTTTCGGTATGCCGAGCCGAGACGTTTCAACCGTAATGTGCCGGGGCATGCACGTGTATATTGTCCTTCTCGTCGGTAACACATTTCAAGTGTGGACTCGAGGACACCGAATTCAATTTTGCGAATGGCTACGAGACTTTGGAGTTCGCGCTTCAAAGACAAGTATCGAATCGGCTTTGAGAGGCCTTCGAAGGATGTTTCGTCGGTTGCTTGTTGTGTCGTCACCTTGATTTCTTTGTTGTGAGTTGCGGAGGCGACCTTCTTTTATAAGGGGTCGAATGTAGTACCCGTGTTGTTTTTAGACTCCTGCATTTTCTCTTTCTCGAGTCTATCGACTCGCTCGTGTTCGTTGATACTTTCTGAACTTGTTCTGTATTTCGGTTTAAATCGTTCGAGCAGTGTGATCTTGTTTTGGGTCAATCGGTTATCATTGTGACTTTTTCGAGTTGATTCGATTCTTGTGAACCTTGTTCGAAGTGACATCATCTGGTTTTACTAGTTCTCTTATTCGAAGTGGATCGGATTTGGAACTTCGTATTTTCGACTGTCGACTCGTTTATGTTCGTTGACATTTCGAGCTTGTCCCGCCCTTGTTTTTGTTTATCGAACGAGTGTGGCATCATTTCGGAATAACTAGTTTGTCGTTGTGACTTTTCAATTTCTATTCCCTTTCATGTGGATCTTATGTGAATGCATACGTTGTTGTTTTCACCGGATCTTGTTTTGTCTCGAGTCGAGATGTGAACCTCGGAGTTGTCGGTTGAACCTTATTGTTCTTCGTGATCCGAACATGACCGTTCGATTTTTGTTGTCTCGATCGTTTGTTTGTTCGGTTTTGTTCTCGTTTCATGATTGTTGAGCGTTCAGGCTCCTTCCTAATTCCCTTAAGTTTGGGAAATTAGTCTCGTTTTCGATCTTCCAACCCTTGGGCGGTGGAATTCAGTATTAGTTCAGCGATTGGCTCGCGTTTCGATTGATGTACCGTTGGGTTGGTCAATCATACTGACTTCCGTTCGTTGTGTTTTGTGATTGTCGGATAATTGACTTGGCTATATTATCCGTTTGATGACGCTTGTCATTTGTTGGTTTTATTGTATCCCTAACGGCGACATTGTGTTGGTCGTCGTGGAGCGTGTTTTCACGCCGTATGTCTCTTTGCGTTTCTTGCAGCGTTTCGCCGTTGGGCGCGAGTTTTCCATTTTTGTGTATCTCGTCGAGTTTTCCTGGCGGGTATATTGCTCCCCCCTACTTGTTTTAAGTTTCGGGACGAAACTTCTTTTAAGGAGGGTAGAATGTAATATCCGCAATTTCGAATTTCGGTAATTTTATTTTTTCGGCGGAAGTTCGTTTTGACGACTCGCTCATGACCTTTCGTCATTTCGAGAATGATTAATTCTGCACTTTTTGTCAACCGAGTTCGCTTTCGGTGTCGCTTTTGTTGAGTTCCGTGCTTTTAACGACTTTTCTAAGCATGAGTTCGACTTTGTAAAGTCACCATTAATTTTTGGTAACTCCAAAAATTCTGAATTTTTGCAATATTATAGAGCATCGAGTTAGCTTTCTAATGGTTCGAACGGTGAGTCAATCGGAGTCCGGACGAGAGAGTTATGGTCGTTTTAGCTCACCCGCTCGTTATTGGCCGATCACTGCCGGCCGAACTCGGCCGTGTCGTCCGACACGGCCCGTGCCGCACTTCGTCCGGATAAGCCGGAAGTTTCGGTCTCGTGGCCCGACCGTCGTCCCGACACGGCCCGTGGCCGAACTCTTCCGGATAAGCTCGAGACGATCGCCGACACGCCCGCCGTGTTCCAGACACGGCCGAGTCGTGGCCGAGTCGCTTCGGACGGCCATCGCCGGAAGGCCCTCCGCGCCGCGACCGTGTCTAGCCGGACACGGCCGAGTCCCCGCCGTCAATCGCGCCACGACCGTGTCGAGCGGACACGGCCGAGTCTGTCAGCTATTTAAAGCCCAAAGAAATGCTTTTTCGCCATTTTTTCTCCTTCTTCCACTTCTCTTCAAGCATTGGGCGTGTTCCAAGATTGTAGCCATGTTGTTTAACAACATATACATGAAGTTTGGAGGTTCATATCATCAATCATCCGTCCTATAACATCCTTTGATCGAGCGAATCGAATCGATTTCCTAGAAATCTAGTTTTGGGGAATTTGGGGTTTTTGTTGTTTTCGTCCGATTAATCCGATTTAACTTAGGATTTTGATGGATTGATGATTATTTAGATGTATTATATCATTTCCTTGTTATTCCATGGTTGGATCGTATCGATTCGTTGTTTGAGTCGAGTTCTTGACCGACGCCTTGAAGGTGTCCTAGAAATGTCTTAGAGGGGTTTTCGGGCGTTCTACGATTATTCCTCATCGTATGATCATTGATTTATTAATTATATGATGTTAGGGTCGAGTTTCTTAGGAAGAAACCGAGTTGAACCCTTCCGCTCGTCGTCTTCCTTTTCGATAGCATCGGGCGTTTCAAGCTTCCGCTGAGCCGTGTTCGTCGGAATACTTGCGTATCGATTTTGAGGCAAGTACCTTGTCCATACATTTCTTGTTTTGTGGATATGATGATTGGTGATCGTCTTGGTATGTGTGTGTGTTTGTTTGAAACGGGTTTTTCAAAAGATTCGACTAGCCTCGTTAAAGGCTCACTTTCAAAACGCGTGTGTTTTGTAAATTGTGTGGGTTGTAAGTGACTATGTGAATCCTATGGATATGTTTGGTGTTGATGTTGCGCTTGATAACGCGTGTGTGCATATATTATCTCATTTTTGGTGCATTGTGATTTGACGATTATGTCGTGCTTTGTGTTTGTTGCCTTTGGTGGATTGTATGAATATCCTTGTTGTGACATATTAATTGTGTGAATGTATTTCGCTCACCTCGAGGGTCCGACGGGATCACGGAGGGAATTCCAATGGTATAGCCCTGGATTCACGAGTGCGGTTGTTTGTTTGGTGAATGTATTTGCTCACCTCGGGAGGGTTCGACGGGGCCACGGAGGGAATACCAATGTAATAGCCCGGGATTCACGAGTAAAACTTCACGATTTGGTGTATATGATTTCGAAAACGCATTCTACTCACCTTGGGAGGGTCCGACGGGTTACGAAGGAAATCCAATGGTATAGCCCTGGATTCACGAGTTGATGTTGTATTTTTGGTGACCAAGGTTTACGTATCTTGGGTGATTATATTGTATTGATGTTATGTCCGCCGAAGACACGTGACATGGGTTTTAACCTTGTGTATTGCTGTTGGTTTTCTAATTGCGAAAACAAAACCTTTGGGCTGTGACCCTGTTGATTTTGGAAAGATTAGGATTTGATAATCCTAAATTGTTTTCTATTAAAACTCTCGATGGCATTTTAAACTGTTTTACAAATTGTTCCCCTTAATTGTGGTCTTTCGGTTTCGGAATGTTTTACCCAAACTCTTGCCTCGGGAAGTACTTTTCATTATGTTTGGATCTTTGATGAGTCCTGGTTATTGTTATTCGTGGAATGTGAATTGTATGGCTCGTATTTTTGCACTTGTACTTGCACTAGCGAAACAGTGGAGTTTTGCTAACCCCCGAGTATTCGGGGGGTGGATGTCTATTTTTGCATTCAGGTTTTGGAGCATGGCATAGGGTCGGCACGAAGGATGATGAAAGATGAACGATACTAATCACACGAGGACCCGTTGATGTCGTATTGGTATAGTTGTACTTTATTTTCCGCTGCTATATCTTTCCCGTTGTACGGGTGTGGTTGTATTTTTGACCCCTGCGTGGGCATGAGTTGTATTCGAGTTGTATGTATTTATTGAAAGACCAAATCGGTCTACTGAGTCATTTTTGCCTTGAAGGCATTGTCGAGATGTTAAATGTTGTTACCAGCCTGGTAGATCCTCGAGGAGAGGGTCTACGGCGTGTAATATCCCTGAGTGGATTGGGGGTGTTACATATTGGATATTAGATATCTAATTTGATTTATTTGATAAATCATGCGGTCTAGTGAATTGAAATTAATTACTGAGTAATTAATTTAATTCATAAATAATTATTTCTTGGAAATATATTATTATAATTTTGTATTTGATAAAATTAATTAATTATATTAGTTAATTAAGTATAAATATATTTGGGATAAAACGAAGTGTATTTAACGGACTAGACACGCGAATGTCCCGTACACGAACCGAGTGGCTCGGCTCGTTTTCTCACCTAAACTCAAGTGGTCCGCCCCCCTCTCATGCTTGGAAATTCATCATGTGTTGTGTGGGGTGTGTTAGTCATATTTTACAAAGTTGAGGACAAAATGCATGAGATTTGGAATCTAATCATTTTGATATCAATTTGTATTATATATTGAGATGTCTTTCACACCTCATTGATGAGTTAAAAAAAAAAAAACACCCCCACAAAAAGAGTGGTTCAGCCGTGAGACAAGTGAGAAGGAGGAGAAAAATTTATTTTCATTTTTCTTGTTCATCATAGAGAGAAAGAAAAGGAAGAAGAGAAGAGAAGAAAAATATTGTGTCGATTCCTAGCCGTGTTCTTTGAGAACGAATTGACATACTATTTTTCTGATCAATATCCGACGCGTGTGAAGTAGAGACATTCGGCATTTTCGGTGTTGGATCATTCAAACAAGCTACAACGAATTGGATTTGTGTTCGTGTCGGTAATCGAGAAAAGGCTTGCTCGGGTTTTTCCTTCGAAGATTATATTATCAAAGGACTACGAGGGTAAGTATTCTTTGTTTTTCATCCTCGTTATTTATATTCGTTTATATCATGCTTGATCGGTCCGTTTTTGGGGTTTGATTTTATCCGGTTGGACCGATTTATTTTCCACTACGTAATTCGATTTTATCACTGAAACCCAACAGTGGTATCGGAGCGAAGTCTATGCGATCGTATATTCGATATTTGCATTTGGAATACTTGATTATCTTTTATGATTTAGTATCATAATTGTTTTAATTGTTGATGTTTAATTGTTCATCTAAAAATTATTTTTCTTGATTTTATGTTACAATATAAATCTATTTTTCTTTTGAAAAACTGATTTAATTGTGTTATATAAAAATTAGAAAAATATTATTTTTGGATTCGGGACAAAAAAATGAGCCGAGAAAATTGGCGGACCGGCTGAATTGGTCAATTTGGGTCAATGGTGAGGGTGGCAACACGGCTTGAGCTTGGCCCGGGCCTTGTGTTTTCCGACTCCGTTTTTATCTTTCGTTCGGTAAATTAATTTTCGGCAAATTAAATTGGATTTAATTTGACTAAAATATAATTATAGTAATTTTATTTTAAGGGAATTAATTTAATGAAATATTTATTTTGTCCGGAGCAAATTAAAATTAACGGTTAAGTGAATTAATTGGATTAATTCTAATTGTTGGATTGATTTTTGTTGATTAGATCAATTTTAGATTAATCATTATTGCCATTTATTTTAATGTAATTGTTGCATAAATTTTGAATGGGGATGTAGTTCATGGACCTAGTTTTGAATCGTTTGTTTTGTTCGATTGGGTTGTAAAGACCGTTTTGAGCCTATTTATTTTACTAGAAAATTTGTATAGGATGCAATTTTTCAAATGTAAAATTTATATGTAATGACGAAGACCGGAGGAAGATCCGCTCGAGAAGACGAAGATTCAAGACCGAAGACATGTAATTAGATTACGATGTTTTTGTTCTAGGAACGGTCTATGAACTGCATGTTGTTAGTTTTAGGTTGTGTATGTTTTCATATTGTATGACAAACAAACAAATCGACAAACTGCACTTATAAACGGATTAATGTGCAAAGTGTAACATGTAATCGCGTTAATACTCCCACTTACAAACAATAAGTTATAAAGGTTACGAGGTTTCCTACCCTCCCTCAAACTCATGGAAAACTGAAATCTAAACCGGAATATTATTCTTCCGAGTATGGCGGGGTAATATTTTTGGGGAAAGTTGATAAATTCTTAGAGTGCATTAGATGCCTTTGGTTGTGACAAATCAAACCCCTATAAACTGTATGGGTTGCCGGGTAAGATTCAATTGTCAGACTAATAGAAGTTGACGGTTTAAACTTAGATAGTTCAGCGAGCCATAGAAACCGAATGGGTTGAGGGCAAGTGAACTAGGGGTAAAAGAAGATCGAATCATCCATTAGATGGGTTGGTATTAGACACCACTTTATAAACAACAATAGAATAGAAACCGTATGAGTTGCCCTCTATTAAACTTTGTAAAGAAATCGATCACCACTATGAAGTCACCCAAGACTTCCGGATTTAACATGGGAGTGTGTAAATGCCGATAAAATAGTGGGAGCCGAGTTATGAATAAAGAAAGTCCTTAAATTCTTTACTCGGATCATAACTAAATAATCACTAACGAATCTTAAATTATTCTCAGCAGTTAACAAAACTCTCAATATGACAATGAACCCACTCGCTATACTACATGAAAAGAACGTCCTGACTGGTCCGAACTATGTGGACTCGCTTCAGAACTTGAGGATTGTCCTAACTATGGAAATGCTGGGATACGTCTTCGAGGCGGACATCCCAGCGGCTCCTGCAAGAACCCGAGCCAATCAGGAAGATGCCGATGCCCATGAGAAATGGGTAAAATACGACATAAGAGTGCGAGGGTACATGTTAGGCTCAATGACCAATGAGCTTCAACGTGCCCATGAAAAGATGACGTATTCGAGAGCCATCTTATCGCACCTGACTGAGCTCTATGGAGAGCATAGCCGAACTGCTAGATATGAGATATCGAAGCAATTATTCGGCGCCAGGATGAAGGAAGGAGAGAGAGTTGGGGACCATGTCCTCAAGATGATCTCGATGATTGAGAGATTGGAAGCTCTTGATTTTCAGATGCATGCATATCTCCAAACTGACCTTATCCTGCAGTCACTTCCTGAGTCCTTTTCACAATTTGTCATGAACTTCAACTGCAATGAGATTGCATGTAACTTAGCTGGGCTAATGAACAAACTGACGACTGCCCAGTCTCAGTTGAAGACAAAGGTAAAGGAACCTGCACTTGTGACTTCTTCTGGGACTTCGAAGTCCAAGAATAAGAAGAAAAAGAACAAGAACCAGTTAGGTCCAATAGCCAAGATCGACAAGGGAAAGGGCAAGGCCCCAATGGTTCAAAAGAGAAAGGGGGCCAACAAAATGGATGTATGCCTCAACTGCGGTGAGCTAGGCCAGTGGAAGAGGTACTGTCCAAAGCTTGACCGTAATGCGCCTTCAGGTATGGAACTACTGGTTTTAGAAACAAATTGTTTTGTAACTGTATATTATACTTCTTGGATACTTAATTCCGGTGTGAGTTCTCACATTTGTACAATGAATCAGGATCTGTCGGAAGTATGCATAGTGTCGAGGCTTCTGATATCGGATCCCTTATGTTGGATTTAGAATCTGGTTTTATTCTTACTTTAGATGATGTACTTGTTTTGTCCAAGGGGCACAAAATTATTGTATCAATTCCGGTCATGGACCGAAAGAGATTTCATTTCTTTATTGGAGATGGGTCCTATCGTATTTATTTTATAAATAAATTGGTTGGTACTGCTACATTATCAAATGGTTTATACCATTTAAATCTAAAGAATAAAACAACTGTGAACACTATAACTAGGAAGCGTGGTAGGGATGAAACGAACCAAGCACTTAAGTGGCATCTTAGACTTGGTCATATCGGTTAGACCAAGGTTCATAAAATGGAGAAAGATGGGCTTACGGGTCCATTGGGATCAGATCCCTATCCAACTTGTGAATCTTGCCTTCAAGGCAAAATGACTAAGTTACCCTTCGCAGGGACTTTTGAAAGAGCTGCTGAAAAACTTGGATTGATCCATACCGACGTCTATGGCCCTTTTGAAGTGGCACGAGATGACTTTCAGTATTTAATTACATTCACTGATGACTATACCAGGTATGGATTCGTGTACTTAATGAAACATAAGTCTGAGGCTTTTGATAAATTCAAGGAATTTAAAGCCCTAGTTGAAAATCAAATAGGTAATCGTGTTAAGACTCTTCGATCAGACCGGGGTGATGAGTACATGAGTACCGAATTTTATGAGTTCTTAAAAGAACAAGGAATAGTGTCATAATTCACTCCTCCAGCTACTCCACAATTAAATGGTGTATCAGAAAGAAGGAACCAAACCTTGTTGGACATGGTTCGCTCCATGCTTAACTATACTGATCTACCGATTTATCTGTGGGGTTACGCGCTCCTTACTGCTGTGCATATCTTGAACAGATGTCCTTCCAAATCCGTTCCTAAGACTCCACATGAGATGTGGAGAGGTAGGAAACTAAGTCTTAATCACATTAGGATTTGGGGATGCCCTGCTTATGTCAAGAAGACTAAAGTAGAGAAATTGGAAACTAGGTCTGTGAAAGGTCGTTTCATAGGATATCCAGGGGATTCTATGGGATATCTATTCTACATGCACAAGGATCATAGGATCATCGTTGCTATACAAGCGCACTTCCTGGAAGATCAGTTTATTCAGGAAGGAGGGGTAGGTAGAAATATTTCTTTGGAAGAAATAAAAGAAACACCAAATGAGACACCTATGCAAGATATTAGAACCCAACCTTCTGAAATACAAACACAACCTCGTAAGTCTAGTAGAATTTCTCAATTACCTAAGAGGTATGGCTATCTGCATCAAAAGGAACTGGGTGTCCATGAGATGACATAAAGTAGTCAAGAGAATGATCCTTCTACATACGACCAAGCGATGGTAGATGTTGACTCCACCAAGTGGCAATAAGCTATGGAAGCTGAGATAGACTCAATGCATGTTAATCAGGTCTGAACTTTAGTAGATCGTCCTAAAGGCATAGTGCCTATTGAAAACAAATGGATCTTTAAAAGAAAGACTGATGGAGATGGCAAGGTTGATACCTATAAGGCCAGGCTTGTGGCAAAGGATTATTCCCAAAGAGAAGGAATCGATTACTTCGAGACCTTCTCGCATGTATCTATGATTAAGTATGTTCGCATGATGCTTGCCATAGCAACCCACTTAGATTATGAAATATGGCAAATGGATGTGAAAACGGCATTCCTAAATAGATTCCTCGAGGAGGAGATTTACATGGAACAGACTAAGGGATTAATATCTCAAACCAATATTCATAAAGTATGCAAACTTCAGCGTGCCATTTATGGACTGAAGCAAGCTTCACGAAGTTGAAATCTTCGTTTTAGCAAGACAATCAAAGAGTTTGATTTTGTCCAAAACGAAGAGGAGCCCTATATTTACAAGAAGGTTGGTGGGAGCAAAATTGCATTCTTAATACTATATGTAGATGACATTTTACTTATAGGAAACGACGTAGGAATGCTCAGTTCTATGAAAGCTTGGCTTTCTAAAGAGTTCTCAATGAAAGACTTGGGAGAAGATACCTATATTCTGGGTATTCGTCTCTATCGGGATAGAGCGAAAAGAATGTTAGGTCTTTCCCAAGCCCTCTATATAGAAAAGATCCTGAAGCGATTTAGGATGGAAGATTCTAAAAGAGGGTTCTTTCCTATGCAACATGGTGCAAAACTTTCCTTAGAGATGTGTCCTCAAAGTGAGGAAGTCAGAAAGGAAATGAGTAAGGTGCACTATGCTTCGGCAGTAGGTAGCCTCATGTATGCTATAATTTGCACTGGACTGGACATTGCCTATGCTGTGAGCGTAGTAAGTCGGTTTCAGTCAAATCCAGGGCAGAACATTGATCGTCAGAAAGAACATTCTTAAGTACCTAAGGAGGACTAAAGACTTGGTTCTTACATACGGCGGTGGAGAAATTAGAGTGATGGGCTATACAGAATCAGATTTTTCGGGGGACATGGATGCTCAGATGTCCACATCAGCGTATATCTTCACTCTGAATGGTGGGGCAGTTTCTTGGAGAAGTGCCAAGCAAAGTTCGACTGCTATCTATACATGTCAAGCCGAATATCAGGCAGCCACGGAGGCTGCTAAAGAAGCTTTTTGGATTAAGAAGTTCACTAAGGAACTTCAAGTGGTTCCTAATGCGGAGAAGCCCGTGATGCTGTTTTGTTATAACGACGGAGCTGTTGCACAGGATAAGGAGCCTAGGGCTCACCACAATACCAAACATATTGCGAGAAAATATTATTTTGTGAGAGAAATGGTTCAGGAATGAAATGTTATACTACAGAGAGTAGACACAGCAAATAACGTTGCTGATCCGCTTACCAAGCCACTATCTCAGAAGGTCTTAAAGAGACATCTCGAGAGTATGGGTATTAGATACCATAGTTTGTGGCATTGAGTGCAAGTGGGAGATTGTAAGGGATATGCCCTCGAATGCCACTCAGAGGATGAGAGAGTGAGGGCATATGTATTGTAATTATGAATATTTAACAAGGCAATAATTATTTCTATATTATTGTATATCACTGACATTGTGATTTGGTATATAGAATGATAGTCCTTGCATTTGAGAGCAAACATTCTACTCCTTATGGAGATAAGGAGATAGGCACTGGAAGTGTTTAGAGCTCGAATGCTTAACTTGTTCGCAAGTCGATAAAACTTAACTGGGTAATAAGTTTAGATAAGACTTGTATAACGTGTACTTTGACATGTAGAGTGTCGGTATGCACTAAGGGTTAGTGGGAGCACACATTATAGGTATGCTAGTGAGATTAGTATACTCGAACACGACTCACCTCGATTCGGTCACATGGATATCAATCAGGGATTGTCGATGACTGGATCGAAAGGTTGTGATAGGTATACGTGGACCTTTGACTTGAGGTTTCAGTAGGAGATGTGCTTGTGACATTAAGTTAGTCATTAGAGTAGTTCGATCCAATCGCCGGTGGGTGGGGTCAACCTCGAAATGCAACTTAGTGGGCAAGTAGCAGTCTCTACTAAATACCAAGATAGAATTCTTTCTCCTGTAAGTGAGCAGGTAAATGTCATATGCGGTTAATGGCAAATGAGATTATAAGTCTTTGGCCAAAGCATTTAGAGCTGGTTGTATTTGATACACGAGAGCTCGGTGATCTCAGTTTGCATTAACAGAAAGCATAGAGTCAAGTTACAGTAGGGTTTGACTTTACAGTGACCCTAATACTTGATCGGGACATATGATTGAAGGATTTATACGTATATGGTATTCACGATATAATGGTTTTTGATTGATATGATCATTCGTTCTTAGTTGGGTTACGGTACGAAGCACTAGACTGGCTAAGTGTTACCTGTACTCCTTGGTTCCTCCCATTGCCGACTAAGACGGACCTACGGAGTCGCGCACAAGGATATTGGATGGATAAATATGTATTTATTATCTCTTCATTAATATTGGATATTAGATATCTAATTTGATTTATTTGATAAATCATGCGGTCTAGTGAATTGAAATTAATTACCGGGTAATTAATTTAATTCATAAATAATTATTTCTTGAAAATATATTATTATAATTTTGTATTTGATAAAATTAATTAATTAGATTAATTAATTAAGTATAAATATATTTGGGATAAAACGAAGTGTATTTAACGGACTAGACACGCGAATGTCCGGTACACAAACCGAGTGGCTCGGCTTGTTTTCTCACCTAAACTCAAGTGGGCCACCCCTCGCTCATGCTTGTAAATTCACCGTGTTGTGGTGGGGGTGTTAGTCATATTTTACAAAGTTGAGGACAAAATGCATGAGATTTGAAATCTAATCATTTTGATATCAATTTGTATTATAAATTGAGATGTCTTTCACACCTCATTGATGAGTTAAAAAAAACACACCCCCACAAAAAGAGTGGTTCAGCCGTGAGACAAGTGAGAAGGAGGAGAAAAATTTATTTTCATTTTTCTTGTTCATCTTAGAGAGAAATAAAAGGAAGAAGAGAAGAGAAGAAAAATATTGTGTCGATTCCTAGCCGTGTTCTTTGAGAACGAATTGACATACTATTTTTCCGATCAATATCCGACGCGTGTGAAGTAGAGACATTCGGCATTTTCAGTGTTCGATCATTCAAACAAGCTACAACGAATTGGATTCGTGTTCGTGTCGGTAATCGGGAAAAGGCTTGCTCGGGTTTTTCCTTCGAAGATTATATTATCAAAGGACTACGAGGGTAAGTATTCTTTGTTTTTCATCTTCGTTATTTATATTCGTTTATATCATGCTTGATTGGTCCGTTTTTGGGTTTTGATTTTATCCGGTTGGACCGGTTTATTTTCCGCTGCGTAATTCGATTTTATCACCGAAACCCAACATCTGAGACAATTCATCATCAATTAGGCAAACCTTTAAGTTTGACAGCTACCGGATAACTTATAACCTCGTATGTGGCTGGAATACATCCCTGATTTTTAGCAATTGTGTCAAATAGCTACGGTGGTTATATTTAGATCCCTAAATGAAATTATACATTCTACGTAGAATGCTAAGTGCTTAAACAATTTGACAGATCGATTGCTAGTAGCAATCCACACCGTTCTATAGGGTTATACCCTCCGCGCTAAGTACTAAGTACACTACTCAGCCAACCAACTGATTGCTAGTAGCAATCAACATCATCCTTCAAAGTCGTACTCTAGACCTGCAAAACTCTCCAACTAACAGAGACCCTATTGTAATACCCGAATTTTCAGTATAAATTTTTCGCGTTATTTTATCTGAGATATACTGTATAGCTTGGTATCTATACAGTATGGATAAAATAAATTGAGAACCGAAATAGCTATACTGGTGTGATTATCGTTTTTGATTGACAGATATATTCAGGATATGTTGTATCAGGTTGAACTGATTTGGATATCAGGTATACCATATGAGAATATTTTTGGATTCAGTATGTGTATTCATCATCAATTAGGCAAACCTTTAAGTTTGACAGCTACCGGATAACTTATAACCTCGTATGTGGCTGGAATACATCCCTGATTTTTAGCAATTGTGTCAAATAGCTACGGTGGTTATATTTAGATCCCTAAATGAAATTATACATTCTACGTAGAATGCTAAGTGCTTAAACAATTTGACAGATCGATTGCTAGTAGCAATCCACACCGTTCTATAGGGTTATACCCTCCGCGCTAAGTACTAAGTACACTACTCAGCCAACCAACTGATTGCTAGTAGCAATCAACATCATCCTTCAAAGTCGTACTCTAGACCTGCAAAACTCTCCAACTAACAGAGACCCTATTGTAATACCCGAATTTTCAGTATAAATTTTTCGCGTTATTTTATCTGAGATATACTGTATAGCTTGGTATCTATACAGTATGGATAAAATAAATTGAGAACCGAAATAGCTATACTGGTGTGATTATCGTTTTTGATTGACAGATATATTCAGGATATGTTGTATCAGGTTGAACTGATTTGGATATCAGGTATACCATATGAGAATATTTTTGGATTCAGTATGTGTATTCAGTATGCCGTATGTTCGTATTTGTTACGTCAAGACGTTGGACAGGAATTGCTGTAAATGGCTAAGTATGGAAGCCATTACGTACGTTATGTGTTGAAGCTTACGTACGTTAAATTGGTATAGTTACGTACGTTATGGCCGAGACATTACGTACGTAACATGGGAATCAGACGATCGAGTCGTGGTCGGCAGGTGGGACCCTGTGTCGGCTGCTTTCGGCGGAGGATGTGGACAGCGAGTCAACCTCGGCCATTACGTACGTTATGTATGGCATATTACGTACGTAATGTGGGTGGTACTGTAGCAAGTCAACGTATGTATTACGTACGTTATGGTACAAGATTTACGTACGTAAGGAAGTACGCAAAACAGGTCAGTTAACTCTGGACTGAGTTACGTACGCTACCAAGGTCAGATAGCGTACGTAAGGGTCTATTACGTGCGTTAACCAAGGAAGGTTACGTACGTAACGAGCTGGATTGTTTTATAAGGGGACGCCCGTCTTTCATTTCACTTCAGCATTTCTCTTCGTTTTTCATCTCCAAACATTGAGAGAGGGATATTTTGGCTCTCCTAATTCGATTTTGAGCTTGAAGGCTTGGATTTGGAGTTTGGATATGGAGTTATTGTTGATTCTTGAAGTGATTTCTTGTGTATTTCATCTTCTAAGAGGTATGTTGGATAATCCTCCTTTTCATTTTGGATTTTTGATGTTGTTATTGATAAATGATTCGTATGAAGATGATTAAGATGTTGTTGTTTCGATTCTTGAGGTTATATGAGGTGTATGTTGAAGGAAGATGATGATATGTTGAATTAAGTCTTGATTATGTTGTTATGATTATGGAATCATAATATTCTTGATGTTCTTGGCGATCGCTTCGATTTCTGATGTTAAGTAGATCATATGTTGAAGAACATGATGATATATACCTTGAAGTATGATTAAGGATTGGTTAGATGTTAGAAAATATCGGATTGTGTTCTTTTATGGATTGTGAACGTGAATTCGGATAATTCGTGTTCTTGAAGAATTCATAAGTTATACATGTTATGATTTTGGAAGGATTTCGGATAATTGGAGTGTGATTATTCACGATAATACTCGGTAAATTGTTTTCACAGAATTACTAGTATAACAAGAAGAAGTCTTGTTTGATTCATGTTTGGAATTGAAGTTGGAATTGAAAATCATTAATATCAAGATGGATTGATCATTGATTTGAGGAATGTGTTGGTGTTTTGGGTATGAATCGAATATTCATATCTATAACTAAGTTACGTGTTTTGATACAATATTCGTATAGGAATACGAATATGATTTTCGGTTTTATAAGTTTATGATTCACTTTTGAGTTGAGAATTCATAGGTATTTAACAAGTGTTCAATTCGGATAATGGAATTATTTGAAACCTTTGGAATATGGTTATCTATGATGTTGAACTAATCGGATCATCCGGATTGATGATGATAACCGGTAATTGGTTTATATTATGAATTTACAAGGAGGAAACTTGTAATTGTTTTTAAGATTGAATTTGGAATCGGTAATGTTAGACCCTTGATGGTTTAAATAGATTATGGATATGATATTTGGATTGTGGAATCGTATTGTGGTTTTGAATTCGTGATCGATTGATTTGGTTGTTGGATATGTGTTTAATCGGGATATCGTTGAACCGTTGAGTTTGTTGGTTGAGTATGTCGGTTATTGATTTTTATCGAATGTGTGTTAATCGGTTATTGCAATAGGTTGATATGTTTTGATCGTGGATTATGACCGTTGAGTTGCGGTTGAGGCTAAAGAGTTCGTAGATTGCTTTTGGTCGGGATTGAGGAGCTCGTAGACAAAGGCAATGGATTTTGGTAACGGATTCGTGGTATCGGTATCGAGGCAAGTTTATACTTGTTCAGTTTATAATATTTGATGAATGGTTTCGTTTTCATTTCATTTATAATTCATATAGCAATGTTGTTAGAAAGGACTATTGTTGGTATTAATGGTTGTGGTGATCGTCTCATTAGGGGATGTTGATGGATATGGTCCTCGACTTTGAGGTAATCTAAGTATTTGTTCAATCATGTGGATAATTAGTATGTTGAGTTGTTGTATATGTTGAGGTTTCGTGTAGTGAGTTTCGTATCGGTTATTCGTTGAGGGATGTTGATCCCAGGACTGTTGTATTGAGATCGTAGATCATGTTGGTCATTCATTTGGGGATGATGATCCCAGGATTGATGTTTTGGATATTGATTAGTCGTGTCGACTTTTCATTGTCAGTCTGTTGTTGTTCACTTCGGTGAGTCTTTTGATCCTTATTGGATATGTGTTTCTTTGAGTTTCGTTGTCATGTTGCATCGTGACATATCTGGAGTCATATCTGCGTGCCGATTGGTTATTGTGTAGGATTTTTAGCCGGGCACATGATGGTTATGTGTTGATATTTCCACATTGAACCGTGCACACGAGACGTAGTTCGTGAGGCTAATTAGGTACAAGACCACACGTGTATGTGATCAATACCCGGGGTGGCTTGTGCACGGACACATTTCCGGATCGGGTGTACTATGATTTCCATCTTTGAGCCATATTGTTTGGTCGTTCATCCTCCATTTATGGTTGGGTATGTTCGACGGTTTGTGACTGGTTGTTCATACGCCCGAGGGGTATGTTCGACAGTCGGAGTTATTTTTTTTGAGATCCATTATTGTTGATCATTTGGAGTCTACCTTGTTGATGGTATTCTCGGTTATTATTGATCATTTGTTGATCGTGTCGGAGTTATCATGTTGATGGTAATCTCGGTTATCGTTGACCCTTTGTTGGACGTATTGGAGTTATCATGTTGATGATATTCTCAGTTGAGGTATTGGTTGATCATTGTTATTGATCGTATAAGCATTCGGGCTGTACGTCGATGTTCGGGATTTGTTATCATTATCATGTGGTAGTTGATCTACAGATATGCTGTGTATTATTTGGTTTATACAGGTTGAGTTTTGATTGTGTAATCCGATGGACAGGATTTGGCACGGATGAATTATTTCATGATTATGAGTTATGATGATGTTTTGAGGATTGTTGGTATTTTTGAAATTCAATACAGATAATTGTTGTTAAGTTCATTTCGTCATTCGAGGATGCGAAATGTGGATTATGGTAAGGATTGGATTATTATGGATTGGTAAGGTTATAACGGTAAGATTACGTTGGTAGTATTCTTACAGTATTATTACATTGGTATGTAATTATTTATGATGATGTGATCGGTATCATTATTGAGTATTGTGGCTGACCCCGTCGTGGGATTTATTTTTAGGTACTTGGAGATCGAGCTAGTAGCGGTCGTGAAGGGATGAGCTTCCCGATGTGATACTGGTGGTGGCATGTTTTGGAGTATTGAGTATTCTTTTCCGGTTATTTATTTCCGCTGCAAATGTGTATTTTAAATTGTGTTTTATCCGCTGCGTGTGTGTATTTTTAAATGGCCCTTTTGGCACTTTGCGAACTTGGGTTATTTTCGTCAAATGCTTTTTCCCAATTATTTTATCGGAACGTTTAAGGGGTGGCTTAACGTACACTTTGAACTGTCGAGATTTGGCATTTCGCTTTGTATTTTCAAATGGTATTCTATGACGGTATTTCAGAATTTTGTTTTTGAAAATATTTGAGTATGTGCAAAATATTACCGTCATCGGCCTTTTGGCGTTTCTAAACGTTTTTGAAATGGTTTTGTAAATGGTTTTTAGCCTGGTGGGTCCCAGCGTGGGTCCCACGGCGTGTAATATTCCCGGTTGGATCTGGGGGTGTTACAAATATGGTATCGGAGCTTGGGTTTTGTGAAACCCAGGCGTGTGTGTTATGTGGCTCTACCGGTACGGTAGTAGCGTGGCTTTTGAAAATGAGTTTTTCTGACTTTTGAGTCAAACCGATTTTTGGGGTTTCCAAAATTTTCGAGATTCTTTTCAAACTGCTATTTGTGATATTGGTGTGCGTTAATTGTGTTGAGACTTCGTATGGGAGTCGTGTGCTAGTATCACGGGAGATCATCGGCTTCACGCACCTGTAAGTATATTGGTTTGGTTATTTCGCTTGTGGCGACGCTTGATTGTTTTTGTGATGAGTTGGAAAATTTTGGACTTATCTGTTGTTGGCGACAGGTTGCAAGTTTCGAGGACGAAACTTATTTTAAGGGGGGTAGTATGTAATACCCGAATTTTCAGTATAATTTTTTCGCGTTATTTTATCTGAGATATACTGTATAGCTTGGTATCTATACAGTATGGATAAAATAAATTGAGAACCGAAACAGCTATACTGGTGTGATTATCGTTTTTGATTGACAGATATATTCAGGATATGTTGTATCAGGTTGAACTGATTTGGATATCGTATACCATATGAGAATATTTTGGATTCGGATGTGTATTCGATGCCGTATGTTCGTATTTGTTACGTCAAGACGTTGGACAGAATTGTCAGTAAATGGCTAAGTATGGAAGCCATTACGACGTTATGTGTTGAAGCTTACGACGTTAAATTGGTATAGTTACGCACGTTATGGCGAGACATTACGTCGTAACATGGGAATCGACGATCGAGTCGTGGTCGGCAGGTGGGACCCTGTGTCGGCTGCTTTCGGCGGAGGATGTGGACAGCGAGTCAACCTCGGCCATTACGTACGTTATGTATGGCATATTACGTACGTAATGTGGGTGGTACTGTAGCAAGTCAACGTATGTATTACGTACGTTATGGTACAAGATTTACGTACGTAAGGAAGTACGCAAAACAGGTCAGTTAACTCTGGACTGAGTTACGTACGCTACCAAGGTCAGATAGCGTACGTAAGGGTCTATTACGTGCGTTAACCAAGGAAGGTTACGTACGTAACGAGCTGGATTGTTTTATAAGGGGACGCCCGTCTTTCATTTCACTTCAGCATTTCTCTTCGTTTTTCATCTCCAAACATTGAGAGAGGGATATTTTGGCTCTCCTAATTCGATTTTGAGCTTGAAGGCTTGGATTTGGAGTTTGGATATGGAGTTATTGTTGATTCTTGAAGTGATTTCTTGTGTATTTCATCTTCTAAGAGGTATGTTGGATAATCCTCCTTTTCATTTTGGATTTTTGATGTTGTTATTGATAAATGATTCGTATGAAGATGATTAAGATGTTGTTGTTTCGATTCTTGAGGTTATATGAGGTGTATGTTGAAGGAAGATGATGATATGTTGAATTAAGTCTTGATTATGTTGTTATGATTATGGAATCATAATATTCTTGATGTTCTTGGCAGTACTGCTTCGATTTCTGATGTTAAGTAGATCATATGTTGAAGAACATGATGATATATACCTTGAAGTATGATTAAGGATTGGTTAGATGTTAGAAAATATCGGATTGTGTTCTTTTATGGATTGTGAACGTGAATTCGGATAATTCGTGTTCTTGAAGAATTCATAAGTTATACATGTTATGATTTTGGAAGGATTTCGGATAATTGGAGTGTGATTATTCACGATAATACTCGGTAAATTGTTTTCTACAGAATTACTAGTATAACAAGAAGAAGTCTTGTTTGATTCATGTTTGGAATTGAAGTTGGAATTGAAAATCATTAATATCAAGATGGATTGATCATTGATTTGAGGAATGTGTTGGTGTTTTGGGTATGAATCTGGAATATTCATATCTATAACTAAGTTACGTGTTTTGATACAATATTCGTATAGGAATACGAATATGATTTTCGGGTTTTATAAGTTTATGATTCACTTTTGAGTTGAGAATTCATAGGTATTTAACAAGTGTTCAATTCGGATAATGGAATTATTTGAAACCTTTGGAATATGGTTATCTATGATGTTGAACTAATCGGATCATCCGGATTGATGATGATAACCGGTAATTGGTTTATATTATGAATTTACAAGGAGGAAACTTGTAATTGTTTTTAAGATTGAATTTGGAATCGGTAATGTTAGACCCTTGATGGTTTAAATAGATTATGGATATGATATTTGGATTGTGGAATCGTATTGTGGTTTTGAATTCGTGATCGATTGATTTGGTTGTTGGATATGTGTTTAATCGGGATATCGTTGAACCGTTGAGTTTGTTGGTTGAGTATGTCGGTTATTGATTTTTATCGAATGTGTGTTAATCGGTTATTGCAATAGGTTGATATGTTTTGATCGTGGATTATGACCGTTGAGTTGCGGTTGAGGCTAAAGAGTTCGTAGATTGCTTTAGGTCGGGATTGAGGAGCTCGTAGACAAAGGCAATGGATTTTGGTAACGGATTCGTGGTATCGGTATCGAGGCAAGTTTATACTTGTTCAGTTTATAATATTTGATGAATGGTTTCGTTTTCATTTCATTTATAATTCATATAGCAATGTTGTTAGAAAGGACTATTGTTGGTATTAATGGTTGTGGTGATCGTCTCATTGGGGGATGTTGATGGATATGGTCCTCGGCTTTGAGGTAATCTAAGTATTTGTTCAATCATGTGGATAATTAGTATGTTGAGTTGTTGTATATGTTGAGGTTTCGTGTAGTGAGTTTCGTATCGGTTATTCGTTGAGGGATGTTGATCCCAGGACTGTTGTATTGAGATCGTAGATCATGTTGGTCATTCATTTGGGGATGATGATCCCAGGATTGATGTTTTGGATATTGATTAGTCGTGTCGACTTTTCATTGTCAGTCTGTTGTTGTTCACTTCGGTGAGTCTTTTGATCCTTATTGGATATGTGTTTCTTTGAGTTTCGTTGTCATGTTGCATCGTGACATATCTGGAGTCATATCTGCGTGCCGATTGGTTATTGTGTAGGATTTTTAGCCGGGCACATGATGGTTATGTGTTGATATTTCCACATTGAACCGTGCACACGAGACGTAGTTCGTGAGGCTAATTAGGTACAAGACCACACGTGTATGTGATCAATACCCGGGGTGGCTTGTGCACGGACACATTTCCGGATCGGGTGTACTATGATTTCCATCTTTGAGCCATATTGTTTGGTCGTTCATCCTCCATTTATGGTTGGGTATGTTCGACGGTTTGTGACTGGTTGTTCATACGCCCGAGGGGTATGTTCGACAGTCGGAGTTATTTTTTTTGAGATCCATTATTGTTGATCATTTGGAGTCTACCTTGTTGATGGTATTCTCGGTTATTATTGATCATTTGTTGATCGTGTCGGAGTTATCATGTTGATGGTAATCTCGGTTATCGTTGACCCTTTGTTGGACGTATTGGAGTTATCATGTTGATGATATTCTCAGTTGAGGTATTGGTTGATCATTGTTATTGATCGTATAAGCATTCGGGCTGTACGTCGATGTTCGGGATTTGTTATCATTATCATGTGGTAGTTGATCTACAGATATGCTGTGTATTATTTGGTTTATACAGGTTGAGTTTTGATTGTGTAATCCGATGGATAGGATTTGGCACGGATGAATTATTTCATGATTATGAGTTATGATGATGTTTTGAGGATTGTTGGTATTTTTGAAATTCAATACAGATAATTGTTGTTAAGTTCATTTCGTCATTCGAGGATGCGAAATGTGGATTATGATAAGGATTGGATTATTATGGATTGGTAAGGTTATAACGGTAAGATTACGTTGGTAGTATTCTTACAGTATTATTACATTGGTATGTAATTATTTATGATGATGTGATCGGTATCATTATTGAGTATTGTGGCTGACCCCGTCGTGGGCTTTATTTTTAGGTACTTGGAGATCGAGCTAGTAGCGGTCGTGAAGGGATGAGCTTCCCGATGTGATACTGGTGGTGGCATGTTTTGGAGTATTGAGTATTCTTTTCCGGTTATTTATTTCCGCTGCCAATGTGTATTTTAAACTGTGTTTTATCCGCTGCGTGTGTGTATTTTTAAATGGCCCTTTTGGCACTTTGCGAACTTGGGTTATTTTCGTCAAATGCTTTTTCCCAATTATTTTATCGGAACGTTTAAGGGGTGGCTTAACGTACACTTTGAACTGTCGAGATTTGGCATTTCGCTTTGTATTTTCAAATGGTATTCTATGACGGTATTTCAGAATTTTGTTTTTGAAAATATTTGAGTATGTGCAAAATATTACCGTCATCGGCCTTTTGGCGTTTCTAAACGTTTTTGAAATGGTTTTGTAAATGGTTTTTAGCCTGGTGGGTCCCAACGTGGGTCCCACGGCGTGTAATATTCCCGGTTGGATCTGGGGGTGTTACACCTATGCCCACAAAACCTGGAGACTTCAACGCCATCCCCAGTGCAGACTGAATGTCGAGATACCCCACTGTAATCATCCACGATGGGAAACTCATTCGCATACCTTATGGCAACAGGATCCTAGCAATACAAGAAGGACCCCTAGACGGAATTAAGCAATGAGTGAACCATCAAACATTTAAGGATCTAGAGACTTACCAAAAATAGACTTGGGACCCAACAAAAATCGTAAGACCTTGCAGAGTAACTTGAGACATTATGTTTGGAACAGTTGCCTATCTCTTCACTAATTCCTTGGGGATACTAGATTGAGTAGGACATGAAGTTTTATAGAAACACAGTTGTTCACTAAACCAAACCTTAGAAGTGAATCAAGCACCCTATCGATTAGCACTAACGGAATTTCAAAGGCTGCCAAACTAGTTGGCTGAACTTTCGGAAAAAGGAATTATCAGACCGAGTTCTTCACCTTGGGAAGCTCCGGTCCTGTTTGTTAAGAAGAAGGATAGATCATTCAGAATGTGTATCGACTGTCGGGAACTGAACAAATTAACTATTAAGAGCTGATACCCACTCCCAAGAATCGACAATCTACTCGATCAACTTCAGGGTTCATCTGTCTATTCGAAGATCGACCTGAGGTCAGGTTATCACCAACTCAAAGTTCAGGAAAGAGACATCCTAAAGACCGCATTCAGAACTCGATATGGTCATTACAAATTCCAAGTTATGCCATTCGGTTTGACCAACGCACCAGCGGTATTCATGGACCTCATGAATCAGGTGTGTAAACCGTACTTAGATAAATTCATGATCGCCTTCATTGACGACATCCTGATATACTCTAAGAGTGAGAAAGAGCAAGAGGAACACCTCAAACTAATCTTAGATTTACTGAAGAATGAGGAGTTGTATGCTAAATCTTGAAGTCTGAATTCTGGATATCCACTGTACAGTTTTTGGGTCACGTGATTGAGAGTTAAGGCATTCATATGGGTCCCGCAGAGAAGCCTTTAACTAAATAGACCCAGAAGAACGTGAAGTACGACTGGGGAGATAAGGATGAAGAAGCTTTTCAACTCCTTAAGGAAGAGTTGTGTAGTGCACCTGTGTTAGGTTCCCATAATGATATCACACAAGTAAATAACAAAGATAGAAATGAGATGAGAAGATAGAATCTTGGTCGATTATGACACAATAGATAGAGAGACAAAGGCTTGATATAATAGTGAAATAACCAACAATATTAATGTGCACTTACAGGGTCTATTTATAGGGGAAGGACTAGGGCAACACCTGTAGATCCCTCCTTACTCTTATTATGGGCTTTGTAAGGCCCATGGACTTATAATCTAGATACTAATACAAAATCCTATTAACATAACTTAAACATTAAACCAAAATAACTTAAGCAACCTATTACATATTTATTATGATCGACACTTGGTAACAAAATATATTCCCAACAATCTCCCCCTAAGGGCCGGTCATCAAGGTTGCTCGACGTCTTCATCCATTTCTTTAACTTTGACTTTCACGGCTTTAGATGTCCTCAAAAACATTAGGCTTTTGTTCATCGTTCTTTGTTCTTTGTTGATCAAGTGATGGTGTTATCTGCCTTTCATCAACGTCTTTATCTCTGGTGTCTTTATGCCTTTCCAACATGCTCATACGTCTTTTGACTATGAGTTATCATACTTACGTAGCTCTCATTTGTTTGCTTTGATCTTTGTCTTTCAACTTTGTAGATTCTTCAACATGACGTAGAATCTTTCTTAGAACTTTACTTTGCTTTGATATTTGGTGAGAACTTTCTTAGACTTTATCATTCTTTGTGATGTAAGTATGAGCATGTGGAAACTGTTGTGATGTTGACGATAGAAGCGGTGGTATATAACTTCCGGTCTCCATAAGTACGTGTATGAAAACAGTTAACAATAAATCATCCGGCACTTACAAGTTCGGACTACGAGATTGTTAACAACATAGTGTGAAAACTTTCTCTAATCCTTGCCAAGGCTGTTCCTGAACCAGATACCCCCGATAGGGCTTACACAGATACACCGAAGTGTATCAATGATTCAGGTGAGCCGCTGGAGTATACCAAAGTATCACTCTATGACTGTAGACCGTTTGAAACCACCGTGAACACTAAGCATAACCCACAAGGGAAAGTGACCTGCTGCCAGGGCTGTTTGATGTTGACCCTGGCAGGAATTTCCATTCAATCACTGAGAATCCCATTTGTGAATTCTCTCATAAATGTTCTAGCTGATTGCTAAGATCTGCGTAAGACTCTTGTTATTTACAACTGGTGTCCTTAATGTTAAACAACTAGTGTAGAAATATTAAGTGTTCCTAAGAGATCTTTTGATGAATCTCGTGGATCTACACTTGATTTAGTGCGCTTTTCTTTTAAGTCGTCGGAGGCATGGAGCAGATTACCCCTTTTCAATATCAAAACATTTCGGAGTGAAAAGTCGATAGATAAGGCAGGGTTCTCTGTGAGAAATGGAACAAACACCTTTTGAGAGATACTTGAGTGGTTAGAAGGTAAGTGCAGTGCGTCACTGGGTCTATGACGTAGTTGTCTTCAATACCGGTGTCACTTTAGTAACATACGTAGCATATGAATTGAACCTGGTTTCTACCCTAAGGTTGATCATTTGGAGGGATATTTCTTTTCACCCTTTCATTTACTTTTCTTTTTAATTCTTCAACCCCTTCTTTCTCCTTTCATTTCTTTACTCTTTTTTTTTCAATCATACCTAAGGACTTCTAGTGCTAAACTATTGGTATTGTCCTTGGGTAGATCCCTCTGGTTCTGGCGGATCATAGGACGTATTTCCTAACCTTAGTCACCTTATAACTCCATGACTATCCTATGTTGCCATAAACCATTCATTTGAAAATCTCTCAAAGTGTTTATGATTATAAAACATATTTGGTTAACAATTCGAGAGTTTTGTATTTTTCAGAAATACTCCCCTTTCACATGTGCTTATAAGTAGAAATTTACACATGTTGGGTGGAGTTCGCACTTTTGAATTGATTGAATCTCAGTGAACATGACTGATTTGAGACTGATGCGTTCGCACGAGGTTATAAATTTATAAACATTAATTACCAGTTAACTAGGAACACATTAGAGCAAGTATACCCTAGTCATATGTAGTATAGGAGTTGGTAAGTCAAGGTCGTCCCAAGAGACTTGGTTGCACTCAAGTGTCGTTTGTTTGTTTAAGCAATTAACAAGTTGATGGTTATGATTGTCACGGATCAAACCACAAGAAAAGCGATATGAGAATAAGCACATAAAGAACATACATGTTTGGACAAATGATCACATGGATATTAGGATGTTTAGTTTGGAAAACACATTATCAAAGGTAATCCTTACGACCTTTAGAAACAATAATAATTTAGTGTATTATAAATCAAATATGCATAAGCCTCAATCAAATGGTCATGTCATGAACCTTATGCCTAAACCAATAACAAGAAAGAATCCTTTTAAACTTTAGACTTTGATGTTATTAGTTCGTGAAGTTCCATTTTAACCAAATATGATGTTATCATCATAATCCAAACAAACACTACAAATATCCAAACATCCCTTTATCACAAGTTATCATATGAATCAAACAAGTATAAAGACATATCATTATCAAATACATCACATGAAACACAAAGAAACCAATCATAAAATATAAAGTTCAACATCTTGATAATAATAAGGTTTACCCAAAGTAGCAATTACAATGAGTAAAGAATAGGATTTATAGCAATCCTAAAAGCCTCCAATCAACCGGTACACACTCTAACCACACTAGAGAATCGCTCCAACACTTCTTGGTTCTACGTCTGAATTGCTCCAATTGGTTCTACGTCGGAATCACTCCAATTGGTTCTTGGTTATACGTCCTCTGTGAATGGTAGGGTGAATAGGGTCTTTCGGGTGTGGTAAGTTGGTGAAAAATCGTCCTTGAGGGTGGAAGGTAGAATTTCACAATGAAAACCAAGCCTAAGTGGTCTTATTTATAGGTAGAAACCACCCTTAGCCAACAAGTAACTTAGGCACAAAGTGTCATAAAGTAGCAGGTTTAGGAGTTATTAGGGAGACATGATCGGGCTTGGGGCTTAATGGCACTTAATAATGCATTAAAAATAACTTGGGAAGGTCATATTGGTCCATCCGATCGGATGCGGAGCCATGCCGATCGGATGGATGAGTTTTTCTAACAAGTTGGCTCCATCCGATCGGATGGAGCATTTTGACAGAAAAGGATAAACACCAACATTATAGAACTTTCTCTCCCAGTTCTGTGGCCGCTTGAATCAACTAAATCCGAGTCCGTATGCTCAACTTATGGCCAAAATGGTGAAGGTGTGTCGGGAACAACGAGTCTTCCATTATTTCTTCGTTTTAGCTTCTTTTCTTCATTTATTTCTCGTTTTCCCTCTTTTGCTTTATTCTTGAGTCTTTGGAGTGACAACTTCATGACTTTATCTTCTCGAATATACTCCACGAGACTTGAATTTGTTGGGAATTCTTCGTTCATGCATAAATCTTCGTTTATTGAACGTTTCTTCGTCTTTTTCTTTGTTTTCTTTGTCTTGAGCTTCCATGAACCTAAAATAGAAATTATACTTCATTAAGTGCCATAAGTTCATAAAAGTAACCAAAATATATGCATAAAATCCATGATAACGCTCCTAAAAACATGTACAATTTGAGCGTTATCAGAGACACACTTACATCACTAGTTAGACTAGCTTGAAATTATTACCCGTCCTGGTCATATTCAAAGAGAATCTTTCGAAGCGGTACATTCTACTTAGACAAGTCCTGTTCGAGATACGCTTACATTGCTAGTTAAAGAGATCCATTGTCAGCTTTTAGGTGACAACTAGCTCTAATAACTATCTTGAAATTATTACCCGTCAAGGACAAGTCTTTTCAATTTTTGACATTTGAATTTCGTCAATTCATGGGTTAAACCTGAGTCGAGCTCATACGAGATTCCACATTAGTTACCATATTTTAATCATTTTTGTTTTTCTCCCCCTCAAAAATAGCATATTGATGTTGTTTTTGGAAAACTTTTGATTAAAATATGCTTTTTAAGGTTTATGGGAAGAATTTACCAAGAACTTTACAATTTGAACAAAGATTGTTTCAAATACTCCCCCTTAATAAGTGAAATAACTTTTTGAGGTTTTGATTACGAGAGGGAATACTTGTTCTTTTGAGCAGAATTATGACAAAACTTGAAATTTTTTGATTAATTCTACTCAAAAGTAAGAAGCTTTCGCTCCTTATATTAGGATTGAGGCACTGAAGTGTACCTCAGGGTCCTTTCTTTACGAAGTACGGGTTGTACACTGTTATATGTGTACAAGCCATTGTAATACTAACAAATCACATATCAATTAAGTCAAATACTCACAGACAATTCAATGATTCTGGTCGTTGATATGGCAAGACCGGAAAGCTTGGTCGCCCACCAAAATAACTCTCCAACCGTCTGAATGATCCCTACGCTTCAACCTTTGTTCAATTTTGGCGATGAACCTGCGAACTTCTCTAACTTCCTTTGAATTCCATCTTGTGCTTCCGAAGAGATTTGTGTCCTTTTGCCGGCTACTCAAACCGTCACGAACATACTTCAAGGTGTCATCACAAAACTTATGAATCTCGTCGTATGCCAAAAAGCAGTTGTGAGCATAGGCACTTCTGTAGATGAATCCAAATCCAGGTTCTTTCATCAAGGTGTATTGAGACAGCTGATTGATATTATTGACTTCATGAAGTTTTCGCTTGGTGAGGTTCAACTTCTTTTGATAACTTTCAACACCCAATTGAAGGTCTTCAACACGTTCCCGAATGATGATACTCCTAATGAAGATTAAAAGAGAAGTGATGAATGCGAGCTGTATATCCGTTGGTAAGTTTCGAAGTTTGCCTTGGACTTTGAGAAGATACATGTCTTCAATGTCATTAAGGTTTAATCTTGGAAAGTCGGCTTCAGAAATTTCATACTCCTTTTCATCTTGACGTTTGATGATGATCTTCTTGAGAAAGGAGTAACCCCATCTGGAAATAGTTGAGATGAACTGGATTGAAACAATTCGTTGATCATGCATAACACCCCCCTTGTTTGTTCCAGTCTGCTACTGCGATAGAAGGGTTGTCGCTTAGCCGGCCAGTGATGAATCGCGTACAATGCATCGCGATCGTACACCACAAGTTCGTTAACAAACATGTGTGTTGCATCTTCTTCAATGGCTGTGTTTGAGAACCTTGCTGCCGAGATTGCATAAGTGAGGGAGGTTGCATATTTCTTCTCGGTTGTGTTCCCGTGTTGTAAGAAATCCAAGTCTGTGTTGTAAGAAATCCAAGTCTGTATTGTATTGTATTTTCTTTTTCTCTTTTTTTTTTTTTTTGGATGCTGAAAGATGGATTTGTAAAGGATTTCTGTAGTAGAATTTTGTATATTTATAGTTGTAAATTTTTAAGTGTTTAAGTTGAATTAGAATTTGTGTTGGATAAGTATTGAGGAGTTTTGATAAAGTGAGAGAAGTGAGAGTAAGATCGATCTGGGGAAAGAATTCTTAATTATGATTAGTGTGGTTTAATCATAATTGGTTAATTTATAATATGTGGTTAATTATAAATTGTATGACAATAATAATAATAATAGTAGTAGTAAATGTAGAATAATAATTAATTGGTAATATTGATCATGAAATAAATCTGAAAAATGATAATGATAACAAGAATAATAATATTAATACTTAATAAAACGGTATTAATAATAATAATGATAACATTATTGATAGTAGTGTTAGTATTATACTCGAATAATTAATAAAACTAGCATAAAATAAATAATGACCACTTGAATATATATATGACGAAATGACTCGGGCCATTATAACATGAGAACTTGGAATCAACGTTGAACTCGGTCCAGATTTCTTCGTCGTGCGATCAACGTTGAACTCAAGATTGAGCCAATCAATATCATTAGACATTGCACGAGCAATGTTTTCCAGATGATATTCAAGTTCTATTGCGCTCCCGGATCGTTCTTTAAGAAGATTGAAGATTGCATTCTTGATCCTTCTGAGCTCCTTTTCGTTGAGTTTCTTCACACGAAAGTCCCTCTGAATCATCTGAACATGTTCGACAGTTCGGCCATCTATCGGTTGTTGATCTTCAGCAAGCAGAGGTTGAGCCTTGACCAACTCATCATACCATCCATACTCAGGCGTGTTGTCGTGATCAAGCCATTCAACAACTTTTGGCTGCTTGCATTTTGAACGTTTTCTACTTTTGGAGGTCGATGAAGGTCCAGGTTTGTTGTGTGGTTGAGGATAAGGTTGCTCCAAGTCTTCTCCACCCGTGTAAACAAAGTGATCATCGGCCTTAGGAGCTGACTCGGATGGTTTCGGTTGGTTGGGTGCAGTGGTTGTAGTTATTGAAGGGTTAATCGGTTCCTTGTGTTGAGAAGAAGAACCTCCGACATTCCTTGGTTTCTTGGCTTGAGAGTTTGGATCAGGGTCTTCATCTTCTCTTCGTCGTTTACCTTTCTCAGCATCAGCTTTGCATGACTCCTTTGAGATGTTGGCTTGAATAGCTTCCCAAACAGCTACTTCTTCTTGAGTCATTGTTGTCTTAGCGGCCAATTTGGCAAACAATTGAGCTTGCAGATCTTCAAGAGTGAGTTCTTGTGGCGGTGTTGGAGCCCTGGCTGCTTGAATGGTGAAAGGTGTAGAAGAGATCACTTCATTGACTACGTGTCTGACAGTTTTATGGAGTTGATCTTTCAATGGCTTGACTAATTGTTTCAACTCTTTTGTCAGATTGTCTGCAAGATACGTGTCAGTGTACTTCTTGATCATTGTATCCATATCTTCTTGGACATATTTGGACAAGTATTCATCAACCCTTAGCTTTATGTCTTAGAGATCAATCAAATGATTATTTAAGCCCATGGTTCTAAAAGACGCTAGGCGCTAGGCGTTCGGATTGCTAACGCCTAGCGCCCAGGGGATTAATCGGGGATTAATCGGGCTAGGCGGATTTGAATTTTTTTAATATTTTTTTTTTATTTTGTATATATAATAATAAATATATAATATTTAAAATTACTAAATTATGTAAAAATAACATGAATTTTTGAGATGTCATACTTTGACAATATATATGTATTAAAAAATGAACCGACTAGTCATCATGTTATAAAGATGGATCAATCTAACATTCATTCATATGTCATAAATTTTCCAATCAAGAAGCAAAATGCACAAATGAAAATCCACCGACACTGACCCAATAAGGAGTTAAATTACAACCACAAATTCTTCTTCAAACAAAATAACATTCAATAGCTCTTCAAACAAAATAACATTCAACAAAATACAATTCAATAGTACTTTTTTTTTTTTGAGCAACAATTCTGCATGATATCGTTCACAAAATTGAACCAAAACATTTTGAAGTAGTCCAAACTAAAACAAAAACACAACGTCTAGTGCCAGAAGACAATCAACCATAACATTCCAAAGAGTAAAAAAAATACATACACATTATATCTCAAATTCTTCTTCCCCATATTGCTCTAATACTTCATCCGTATCGGATTCAAATTCATAATCCACCTCGTCATCCTCTTCCTCATCCGATACAAAATCATCCTCATGTAGTTCTCTAATTTCTTGAATTCTACAACTTCTCCTATGCTCTAAGCCACAATCTTCTCCAGATTCACTAGTTAGATCCGAATCATCATCATCACCACCTTCAACAATCCATCCTTGTGCCATGGTAGCTTCACTAGCAAGTAAAACATCTACATTCTTCTCTTTCTCTCTTCTTTTCTTGTTCATAATCCTAGCATTAAATTGGACGTAAACTAAATTGTTCAACCGTGTTGTATCAAGTCTGTTCCTTTTCTTTGTATGGATCTACATCAAGGGAAAAATAAATATCAATACGAATACTCCTTCATGCTCTAAGTTTGTAATATATATTGAAATTCAAAATGAATTGAATGAACTGTATTAGTTCTTAGTACTTACCCCTTCAAAACTGCTCCAGTTTCTCTCACAACCGGACGAACTTGTAGTCAATGAAAGTATCCTTTTAGCCATTTTTTGCAAGTTTGGCACACCATTTCCATAAACATTCCACCATGCAACTATATAAAATTACCACAATAAAACAGAAAATCAAAAACCACAATCATGTACAGAAAACCCGGGCCAGAAAATAGAAACTGGATAGAAAATCAGAAAACATGCCTGTACAGAAAACATGCCTGTACAGAAACCACCATTTACAGAAATGTTTTAATATAAAACAGGAACTCAAAAACAGACCTGTACAGCAAACAGGAACTCAAAAACACAAAACAGAAAATCAGAAATTCAGAAATGTACACAATGACCTGGATAGAAATGTACAGAAAACATAAAATCAAAAACAGAAAACAGAAAACAGAAACCACAATCAGAAAACAGAAATGTACAGAAAATAGAAAATCAAAAACTCAGAATAGATCACTCACTAACCTGGATCATAAGACTCGTTATCATGCTTGCATCCTTCTCGCGCTATAGCTTTTCCAAACATGCCTTCTCTCTTGTAAAACTTATGCAATTCAACATTAATTACCAAACTTTGAGTTGGAATGTCATCGGGAAATATCTTCTCCACGCAAGTTACAAACCCATCCATGACCACTTCATCATTTATGATGGTTGGGTTGTCAAATGAAAAGTAAGGGTTTAAGAGGTAGGCAGCTAGATGCAATGGGCTATCAAGTCGATTACGAGCTTTCCCTTCAATAATGTCAAGGATTGGACGATAATTCACATCTTGATTGTTGTACACCTTTTTAATCTCCTCTTTGGATCTAAGTAATTCTCCATACACGAAGCCCATTGTCGGCTTCCTATCTCCATCAACAATGCGAAGCACCTTCACTAACGGGGCAAATACCTTCAAACAAAGACTTACGCCTCTCCAAAATGAGGCACTATGTGCAATAGCCACTGCCCCCTTCCCTTTTACACTCTTTGCATGTTTCGTTTCGTTCCACTCATCACTAGTCATCATAGTTAGCAAATCTTTCTTCTTCTCCATCAAACTTTGCAAAGTGAGAAAAGCACTTGCAAATCTTGTAACTCCCGGTCTCACTATATCTCTTTTCTTTGTGAACTTTCTTAACAAAGCCAATGTCTTGTGATGTGCATAAATGTAGATGGTAAAGCTCTTTGCCTTCTCAATCACTCCTTTAAACTTAGGTAGGTTTCCAATTCCTTGAAGCATAAGATTTAAAGTGTGAGTTGCACATGATGTCCAAAATATATTTGGTCTCTTGACCTTCAACAAGTCTCCCGCCGCCATATTATTTGAAGCATTATCTGTCACGACTTGAACTACATTTTCTTGCCCAATTTCTTGATGCATTTGTCCACATATTCAAAAATATATGCCCGGTATGTGAATCATTCGATGCTTCTTTTGAAGAAAGAAATGTTGTACCTTCCTTGCAATTGACACATAAGTTCATGATACTTCTTCTCTTTCGGTCACCTCGGGCATCGGTCATAATAGAGCAACCATTCAAAGTCCACTCTTCTTCTTGCTTCTTCAACAAACTTTTGGTCCTCTCAACCTCTTCCTTCAACAATGGCTCCCTCAATTGATATTGGCTTGAGGCCGTAACCCGGCCAAATAATCCAACTGCTTCTACAAATCTTTTGAAGCTATCATTATCAATAGCATGAAAAGGAATACCGGCTTCATACACCCATCTTGCCAAATATTGATGCACATGATGAGTTCTTTCTTTAAAAAGTGCATCATTAATATTTTGTTGTCTCATCTTTTGCCTTCCATTCAATGTAGACTCGGATCAATAGCGGACACAAAATGATCTATGGGCCCGAGTAGGTGCGGCTTTTCCCTTGTCCCCCGACTCATTTCATTTTCTTCATCATCATAAACACCGACTTCTTCCCTCACTTCATTTTCATGTCTACACTTTTGCTTCTTCCTCTCTCTTGCCTCTTGATAGCTTTCTTGCATTTGAGTTTATCTTCTTCGCTAGATTTTCTACATGTGACATTACCCTTGATTCCGGCAATATCCGCTTCATTCGATTAATTCCCGCTAATGATCTTGCGCACAACTTGCACCTCAATTTATCTTTGAGGAAGCATGTGTCAATTCCCGTAGTCCCATCCTATATCATTCGAATCTCGCTTCAAACTAGATACCTCAGGATGTTGAATTTGATGCGTGGAATAACTAGCCATCAGATGAACGAATCCCGAACACGAAAAAATAAGCATAACTTTACGACCATATATTTCAAGGATGATATAGATGTTATCATATTATTATCAATATCGCTTATACTTATATATCCGGAGCACGGAGGGAATATCTATATCAATTATCAAATAATCAAAGTGTTTAACTTTTGTCTTTCAAGTATAGTGATTGGTGGGTCATCTTCATTGGTCTTTTACGATTAGTTTCAACTGAACTGATAAGTGAATGTATTTTTCCCATTGTTATTTTTTTGACGGGGAGATAGTGATGTAAAACTCTAAATACAAGAAGATACGCAACATATAAAAAAGAAGACAACAGTGAGCAACATACTGAAGGAAATAACTAACAACAACATACTGAAGCAACATACCAAGGTCCGCGTAGCGTAGGTCACAGCGAGGCTATGAAAGAAGACCGGAGCCGGCGAGGCGATGAAAGATGTCTGGAGACGTCGGCAGAAATCAAATAGATTTCAGGCACAGAGGTAGACGGTCACAGCGAGCGAGGCGACACGAAAAGTGACGGAATTCAAAGAAATTTGAGGTAAAGACCGTGGAGATCGCAGGAGGTGATGAACGTGGAGATCGCAGGAGGTGAAGACCGTGTTTTCTTGTTTTAGGGTTTTTACAATTTGGGGGAGGTGAAGACTGTGGAGATCGCAAGAGTCGGGTGAACGTTTTTAATTTAAATTTGTTTATCAAAAAAAATAAACTTAAAACGTTTTATTCCGCCCAACCCGCCTAATGAACGCCCAACTTAAAACGTTTAATGAACGCCCAGCGTATAGTGTCGCCAGCCCGCTTTGGCCGCCCAGCCCGCCTAGGCGGCCGATTAGTTGCTCATCCGCCCAATACAAACGATTATGGTGTAATCGGGACGGCGGTGCCCCGCCTAGCGCCTAGGCGGCGCCTAGGCGGCCGCCTAGCCCGATTTTTAGAACATTGTCGATGATGTAGTTATCAGCTTCATCACGGATGCATTATTCTTCAGCTAATTTAGCATCTTCTAAATCCTTTAATCTTCGTTCCTCTTCTTCTTGAGCCTTCTCCTTCATTGCAATTTCTTCTGCAGCCTTTCTTAAATCTTCATCAGTTATCAACAAGTTCTCCTTATCATCCTCATCTTGATCTTCTGCATCATGCATTTCCTCGTCCATTGGTGTCTCTTGTTGTTGTTCATAAATGACAAGAGCAGTGCTGGGATCCTTTTCCTTACTGGGTTGATTAACCAGATCGCAATCGGATGCATTAGGTGTCTTCCCCTCACCGGGTTGAATAATCGGAAGAGGTTGGGCTGCATTACTAGAACCTCCTACCTCATCGGGTTGAATAACCGGAAGAGGTTGGGCTGCACTGCTAGAACCTCCTACCTCACCGGGTTGAATAACCGGAAGAGGAGGTGGTTGTTCTGCTTCAAACGTTGTAATTCGGCTTTGTTGTAGGACAAGCTTAAGAGTTCTTGCATTTTCTTCTTCTATTGACAACCCGAAGTCCATGGTACTGTCTTCTGTAGTTAGTTGTTTTTCAGTCATTGGCTCTTTAAGCTTTCTTTTGTCCTCCAACTTAGATTCTTCTTCTGTCAACGGTCTCCTTAACATCTTCTCGTTGACAACCTCCGTTTCATCTTCTATCTCAGCACAATAGTCATCTATTTCTTTATCAAGCTCTTCGTAAGGTTTCTGCTTCATTTCTTCATCTTCAGCTTGTTTCTCGCTTGCATAAGCTTCTTTGTAGACTGCTGGCTCATCAGATTCTGTTTCGGATTCGTCAGAGGGTTGAGGTGATCGTTCAGGAGAAGGTTCAGGTTCTAGAACTTTAGCAGGTACCCTCCTCTTTCTGATCTTTGGAGGAGCAGGCTTCTTGGCTTTTGAGGAGCTACCCGTGCTTCCTGCTTTTCCTCCCTTCTTACCTCTTGTTTGCATTAGGAAGCTTGAGGTTGTTCGTCTAAAAATCCGACCTTTTCTTCTTTGAGAGCTCCCTCGTAATACTTGTAACATTTTGGGACTTTAACTTTATCGGTAACAAGACAGTCAGGAAGCTTAATTCCTTGCTTTCGGGTACTTGTGCCCAAAATCTTGATCATCTTGAGTGTGGGTTCATTCTTGACAGTGTGCTTGTCCTCATCATCAAGTCTTTGAGGAATATAATCGAATTCTTCGAGAAAGTTGTGGATGAGCAGCTTAGTAAATCTGACAAACGGGATCTTCTCACCTCCCTTCTGTATATGTTTCACTAAGTCTTCCCAAATAAGGCTTGCATAGTCAATTAGCTTGATATTTACCATGTCCCAAAAAATCTGAAGATGTGGTAATTTGGGATGCTCATGGCTACTGTCTCTGCCTAAAAGGGATTTAACAATGATAATGTACATTGTTCTCTAAGGCTGTGGAAGGTTATTGGTATTCACTCTTGAATGTGTAGATACAACCCCTTCTGACTTATCATAGCCAATTGCTCTGAGGAAATCAAGAACTTCACTTTCTGTTGGAGTAGGGTGATATTCTTCATCAGGACGAAGCATTGGTAAGAGGAGTATGGAGCGGAGAGAATCGATGTCCACAGTGACTTGACGTTTGTGTAGAGTGCACGTAAAATATTCTTCACCCATGTCAAGTTGAATTGTGTTCCAGAACTGGTGAATGTAGAACTCAGGGATTGAAGCAGACTTTGTCATCATGAACTTGTAGGGATGGTGTAAAAGAGCTTCCACTGCAACTTGGCAGGATGATTCAGTGCATGTGAACTTGTTGAAGTCAACACGAAGATTATTCTTGCCAATGATTTTGTTGTAGTCTGCTGGAAATGTGTTTTTCCATGTGAGCTTTTGTGGGTTCACTTGGGATTCAACAGTTGCTTGTTGTTCAACATTTTCTTGTGGTTCAGTCATTGCGGTAATCTGAAAAATTATGAGACATAAATACAGACATAGAAACAATATACATTGTTTGCTTATAAGTCCTAGTCATGGTTGAAGTCCATATGTTGACATTTGATCAGTGGAATGATTGTTTTAACAGTATTAAGTCACATTAAGTCCTCTGATTGGAAGTCCATATGTTGACATAGAAACAATATACATTGTTTGCTTATAAGTCCTAGTCATGGTTGAAGTCCATATGTTGACATTTGATCAGTGGAATGATTGTTTTAACAGTATTAAGTCACATTAAGTCACATTAAGTGTTGTTGTGATGATTTAAGCTTGAATTGATCCTAATTTTTAAATACACACTTAAACATTACAACAAAGAAACTTTTGAACTGATTGGAAAAAGATTATACATTTTACAAACAATAAAAATTGGTGACTTTATGCATAAACATGAATCTTATGCGTAAAACAGACTCTTATGCGTAAGAATGCAAACTTAGGCGTAAAATAACATCTTATGCGTAAGATATTAGACTTAGGCGTAAGAAAAATCTTATGCGTAAAATTGCAGACTTACGTGTAAGGATAAACCTTATGCGTAAGATTGCAACTTAAGCGTAAGATTAAATCTTATGCGTAAACCAGTATCTTACGCGTTAGATAGAATCTTATGCGTAAGCATGCAGCTTATGCGTAAGAATGAATCTTATGCGTAAGTATTCTGCTTATGCGAAAACATTTTTTTCAAATATCTTTTCAAGATATTTGTACTCCACTGTAGATTCTTTATGCGTAAGATGAACTGTTTATGCGTAAACCTTTGATTTCTTAGAATCTTTGATTTCCTGAAAACGAATTAATAAACCACTGATCAAAGACAACTCAAAACATGTTTTATACACCACAAATGACAAGATTACTCATAACAGCTTCATAGCAAAACTTATGCATAAAACCCTTGAACAAAGAATTACGAATAAGAAATCTACATGATAAATGTTGCAAGCAATGATTGGCGAGAGTTCCTTATGATATCCCAAGTGTTTTGACCAAGTATTAACACTTTTCAACCATAGAAACGCATGATTGAACCTGAACGTGTACCTTAAACCCTAAACCATTGATTTTAAGTTTCAACTTGTTTCTGGATAAATCAAAAGGCTTACACAAGTTCTATAACATGTTTAAACACTATCCATCTAACTTAATTAGCCTCAATCATGCACATGCAAAAATCCCTAATTCGTTCGTATGAACCCTAAAATCAAAGATCATCAATACGTGATTCTGGGATCGATTAGATGATAGGAACATGTTAAGGATACGTTCGTGAACAAAACCCACCAACAAAATCAATCATTTACACGCAATTGTGATTTTCCCCAATTCATATAAACCCTAAATCTAAAATTGTAAATTGAGAAATATTTAACCGTTGGATTGTGATAAAATTAAAAAACATTTCTTATTTTAACACAAAGATCACGTAACAACTTACAGATTTGTAGGTTTGTGAACGGATTTGACAAACGATTTGTGGCCGTGGATCGAGTTTGGTGAAAGAATTAAACGTGTTTGCAGGAAGAGTAAATGCTAGGGTAATTTTTGTTTTTGTTTAAATTTTATCTTTTGCGTTTTGACACAAATGGTCCCCTAACCATAAGTTTTGCAATTTTGGTCCTTATCTCACACCTTAATGAGAAAACTACTAAATCATTTATATGGCAAAAGACAACTTGTAATACTCCCCCTCGACTTAAGACTAAATCAATTTAAACCTTTTGAGAAATAATTAAATTCAAGGAGGGTAATTACCGGAGAAAATTTTACCAACACAATATAAACAAGATCTTTTTGGTAAAATGCAAGTACAAATTTTAAAAGAAATTATAAAAATTTGAAATATCAAACTCCCCCTCAACACTTGTTCGAGAAAATTAGTAAATTTGTTTGAAAGAACAAGATGTTGGTGGAAATATTTGTACTTGCATTTTTTTTTCCTCAAAGAAATAAAATGAAAAATCTTTTTGATTTTTTTTTTGTTAAAATATTTACAAAATGTTTTTGGTGATTGACTTTCTTAGTTGTTTTTAAGAAAGTTTTGCAAATCATCTGGAGTCAAACACCACATACCAATTTGGTGAACTAGGTCAGCAAACTTCGAAGGAGGAATTGCTTTTGTGAACAAGTCTGCCAATTGGTATTCAGTACCCACAAAATATAATTCAATTGTACCCTTCTCGACATGCTCCTTGATGAAATGATAACGGAGAGCAATGTGCTTGGACTTGGAATGATGAACGGTGTCGCAGGAAATGTCAATGGCACTCTTGGAATCACAATACATTGGAATCTTGTTGAATTCGTAGCCGTAATCCATGAGTTGTAATCTCATCCAGATGACTTGAGCACAACATGCTAACATAGCTACATATTCAGATTCAGTTGACGATAATGAAGTGCAATCCTGCTTCTTTGACTGCCAAAACATTAACTTATCTCCAAGAAACTGAACAGCCCCTGAAGTACTTTGCGTGTATCTAAACAACCTGCATGATCAGCATCTGAAAAAGCTATTAGATCAAAACTTGAATCCTTCAGATACCAGATTCCCAAATTAATGGTTCCCTTTATGTATCGAAGGATTCTTTTAGCCTCAGAGAGGTGCCTTTCAGTTGGTTTAGACTGATAACGTGAGCACTGATGCAGGATTTACTGACCAGGTTTTATATTTATAATTGACTCGTCTACCCAATGTCTACCTAATGCACTATCGGACAGTGTACCTGGTCATGTATGGTATAGCTAACGGTAAAGCCAAGGTCGTCCCAAGAGCTATGTGTGCGGATTATATTTAAGTTCTAGTGTCACTGGTTTTAAAGGGGGTTTTATAATTGATCAATTAAACTAAAAAATAAAATAAAATAAACAAGAAAGCGGTAAAATAATGAAGAGAATCAGTAGAGAGAGAAGTGTTAACCTAATTACTACTCTTGTTATTATTATGACAAGTTTTCTATTAAGTGCATCCTAACGTTTCATCTAGGGATTCAAGTTGGCTGGACTCAGATGGTCAAATCGTCCAATCCTATCTTTCACCTTGCCCTATTCCGTAACCTAATGATTACAAGAGTTCGCTGGCAATTACAAGATGAAAGAATCATTAAGTGCCTCTACTAACTTAGACTTGTCTAATGGGATCCGGACGGTCGGAACTTAGATCCCCCTAATTCCTTAAGCAATTCCGTTTGGTAGGTGGTCGTTCGTTGATATTTCCACACGAATAGTGATAGTCCTATGGTCAATTCCTATCACTAAACACACCCTTATCCACTATGGGTCCTATGGTCAATTCTCCCAGCTTCAATGGAACTACCAAACTTCAATGCTACCAAAACAAGGGTGTCCTAAGACACGGTAAGAAAGTATGCAAATAAAACGATACGAATACGAGCAAACTAAATCATAATCATAACAAATTCATAACAAGGCTAACCCCAAAGGTGTTTAGCCACTCATATTAAAAAATGCAGGAAAATCAATGTTTACCATGATTATGAAAACATGAATTCGATACAAGAAAGATAAATGGTAAAACTTATGATTGATGCGTGAATTCTCCCTTGGAAATGACTTGTATGCTTGCAGAACTTCGTCCTCCATGATCCCTAATTCCCTTCTGACTTCTGTGTGTGTGAAGATGATGTTTAAAATGCGGAATTAGGGCTGGTATTTATAGTCTCGACTCTGCTACGGCGTAACCATTAGGTTAAACTACGCCGTAGCCTTTGTATTATGATACTACGCCGTAGATGGATGATTTGTTACGGATGTAGAACTCTTGTACATCAATCTACGGCGTAACCCAATGAGTGGTTACGCCGTTACTCCATCATGGATCACGAAATTCTTCTTAAGTGTTGAAGAAAGAGCTACGGCGTAACTGGAAGGAGTGTTACGCCTGTAGAAGTCTCGTAGTCACATCTACGCCATAACCAATAAGTTAGCTACGCCGTAGGTCTTGGTCAGCGTTGACTTCAGTCTTCAGTGTAAATAGATGCTACGACGTAGGTAGAGAGATCATCTATGCCGTAGTTAGTGTAAAATCTGCATACTTCAAATATTTTCTTTAATAATCTTCCAAATCTGCGTCTTTTCATTCCAATGCTCATCTTTGCCCTGAAAATGAAATATAAACAAATAAGAGTATATATCGTAGTAAAATGACATAAATGATGAGCATAATAGGGGGAAATTAACACTAAAATATCGGAACTATTTGATGTTATCAAATATCCCCCCACTTGAACTCTACTTACCCTCAAGTAGACCTTATTAGAATAATTTTCAAAAAGATATCTCCCGAGAAAATGGAAGATATGAACTTAAAAACTTCCTATGCTAGAATTTATCAAAGCCGAACACCTCACGAAATGGGAAGAAACACTCATGCTCTCTCTCTCTCTAATCTAAGTGTTAGTTTCGTGGTGATCACTCAACGCACAGTCATAGTATGCATTCTATCATAGGCTTGGCGGTAACACAAATCTCCACCACTAGAGCTAAGGTCGAAACAATCTTTAAAGGCAATATTGGGTGAACAAATATAAGGCTAGGGGTGTAGTGTTGTTACTAACATACTACGGCAAAGGCGACAAAGGCATTAATACATGACCAGCACGCCGAGCAAGACACCAATGACTGCTCAAATCCCTCACCTAAGCATGATTCACAACTAAAGGGTAGGATAAGACATGGGATGCACATAAATAGTGTAAAATAAAAATAGAAAGCAAATAGTCTTAGACTACAACCAAGTTGTTACCGCCTGCCGTTCATCCAATGATAAAGCTCCAAGATGCAAAAATTGGATCATACTACAAGTGAATGTGCCATTAGCGGACGTCATGATGGGCACAACACTTGGTCATTATGTTGGTGAATAGAAACAAGCAACTCAATTCTTCATAAGTGATCGAAGTGGCCTCCTCGATACTAAATCTTTATAATCTCAAAACAAGGTGCTATACATTGTTGCACCAAAAATAAACTATCTACATACCGAATTTCACATTTTTTTTTCATAACTAAATTACAAGAATAATAACATCCCCCGCTTGAGATGAATCACACATGGGAATATTTGGGGGGTCTCAAATGATCTTCAAAGATAAGTCTTCAACGTAGGCGTGATTTCTGAATCTATTTACTCGAACCTCAAACTAGGGCAAGTGGTAACTTTCCAATCATAGACCAAGACTACACGATAGGCTAAGGCGAATAGGTGTATCGAAACAATAATTATAAGGGTATAAAATGAAAGAATGGCTCTGAAGGGTATATCTAAGGGTATCTTGCACTAAAGGTGAGTGCAACAAAAGGGTTTAAACACGAGGTCGGAGAGTCAATGTGACTAATCGATAAACGCACACATATAGGCTATTTGGGTGTTAATCCTAAAATATTGCCTTTTCAAAAAGTTTCTTCCAAATGTATCAAGTAAACTCAACACACTACTCGTTTATGGTCTCGAAATGATGTAAAGGCAAAGTTCTAAAGTCTACAAACTACCGGCACACTGAGTATCTGGTGGATTTGGGGTAAATCAGGGGGAGCTGAAAAGGCTAAACCTCACCATGAAAATTAAGGGTTAAATGTGCTCGGCTAAGGTCTATTCTAGTTAGGTTCGGAAAAACATGTCAAAATTTTAAAAATGGCATAATTTTACAAAATAAACTAGAAAAATGGGACAAATAAAATTCAAGTTATAATTCTACTCCCGTCCGCCCACTTAAAATGTACAAAGTCTCTTTTGTAAGCAAATGAGTAATAAAGATAAAGGAGATAGGTAGAATTAGAACGAGAACTTCCCTGAAATTCGCTCTTGAAAATGATAGAAGGATCATGTTTAAGAAAACGTGCCTTCGCTTCGCCTAATAAGCAAACTTCAAATTCCTGAAATCACGCAACTACCACAAGCATAAAATCTAAAAAGAAAAACAAAAGAAAATAGAAATCCTAACTCGCTTTCGTAGGAATCACGGTTGCATTTAGCATATGCAACAAGCCTTTTAAACCATTTAGTATCCCAAGTGGACGAGTGAAGTCTCGTGAGGGTTTACAGTGAACACACCCACAAAGTTCATTTAAAAACTAATACAAGATTAACGTATGTTTGTTATAAAAGATTTAAAATTAAATGGTACAGGAGAATGTTAAGGCTTAGTCATAAAGCAGTGTTACGCCATAAGTAATGATATCTGACAAGAGTTTGACACCTGGAGGTAGCTACAGCGTAACCATATTCTGAGTTACACCCGTAGACGCTTTCTGAGATGAATTCCAGGAGTGAAAACTCCATAATCAGATCCTCCACCATCTTTCTTTCTCTATTACCTGCAAATAATCATAACAAAACATACCAAACCAACTAAACTAAAAAAAGAAAGGGATAATTCGGGTTGTCTCCCGAAAAAGCACTTTTGATTATTATCGAGTCTTTAAGTTAGACACAAGGCCACGTCAACTATGCGGGTGGAAGGGTTTCTCCGCCTTTTCCCTTATCCCAAATGGCGGATGACTTGTCCCAAACCGTTGGAGCAATGTAAGATGTTAATCCAAAATGATCTTCCCGGAGAAAATTTGCTTGCGCTGCGATATTGCATTTCATCCTTAATGTTTAGCTGAACTTCTCCGAATTTAACCTTTACCCAATTATCAAATGATATTCCGTGGTAGCCAACTTCCCTTCTCTTGTGTTCTCTTTTGACCAAATTATCTTCGGTAAGCTTCCCACCATGGCATTTTTTACGAAGGGGATCACAGGTGGGCCAAACTTGGGTAGTTCCGCCATGTTTCATGATCGCCGGTTTACAAAAGTGAACCGCCCATTCGACCTCCTCATCGGAATTAATACCATTAAAATAGTTACGGACCCATGGCTCTCTATCAAAATCTGAATCTTCATAGCATGACCAGATGTTTGCTTCCCTTCTCAATTGTCTTAACCTAATTTGCCCTCCTCCATTGCAAGATTTGACAAAAGGACAACATGAAGGCATAACTAGTTTCTTTCCATCTTTCATAATCGCCTTTGGTTCACAACAATGATGTACCACGGTGACTTTTATAGGACCATCTTTATCACTCCTGTTGGTGATTTTAGTGTCACCATTCATTTTGTGTAATTGGAACTAATATGTGAGATAAGGGGTTTATGATTCGTATTCTAATATATGATCGGGTATGTGCGGAGTGCACACATGTATAAGATCGAATTATGTTCTGCAGACGCTAATGTCGGGAGTCGGAGCGCGCCGGTGACGGGTCTAGGGCGCGCCCTAGCGGGGTCCTTGGGGCTGAGCCCCGGGCGGGGGCCCCGCTGGGGTCGTGGGGCTGAGCCCGCGCGGGGTTGGGGGCAGCGCCCCCAAAGGTCTTCGGAAATTTAGACTGGGGATTTAGTGATATTTAGAATTTTAGAGGAGGCGTGGTAAAATTGATTAATTTCGTTAAACCACCCGTCAACCCTAATTTCGACCACTAATGACGGCGCCGTCATCAAAACCCTAAAATCGACCTACTTGTAACCCTAATCCGACATTATAAATAGGGCTCTCCTCATGAGTCCGAGACACACCCTTTCTGAGCTCTTTATCTTTCCGATAAACATGCAATTTCTAGCAATTTGGCTTTACGTGCGCCTGGATTCGTAAGTGTTCCATTGGATTATCCTAGGCTGAATTTCTTGTAACCCGGGCATAGGGTAGAAATATCAGTTCGGAAAGTGTTTACACGATCCATTGGAAAATCCGGATCTCCATAAAAACCCTTATACCCCACAACTCCAAGGTTCAAGTGTTCGATCATCATCATCACTATCTTTCCAAGAAGATCCCTCGCTTTCATCGCTCATATCGAAGTTAACCTCTTGTTCATATTTTAAACACAAAGGAGTCATATAGTTAAAGATGTCACTTGAGATTCCAAACGTATCGGGTGGAGTTTCCTCAACCGCAATATCCGCCATGCATGAATTAGCTACATCCTCTCTCGTTATAAACTCCTAACGAGATTTCTTTCATAAAGACATCAATACGGGCTCGTGACGTAGCTAGGAAAGGTCTCCCAAGAATAAGGTCTTCCCTAGGTGTGACAAATCGTAATTTCAGGTCATTTTTCTAACTTTTAAATTTTACTATTCATCTCGGGAATTTACTATTCACAGATTACTATTCATCGTTTTTGAAGTCAGTTTGCGAGTTTGAGATGTTATTCAAAATTTTTACTATTCACGAAACACTATTCATTCCCGGAGAAAATCACTATTCATGGTTACTATTCATCATTTTCGTAAACTAGGTTTACGAGTATTAAATTTGCGTAACCGTAAGGGTTAAGCCGCGTATTCATGGAACATCATTGAGAACACATCATATAGACTAGAGTTAGTCTACATATCATCAGTAACATCATCTTCATATTAGGTCATTCACGGGTTTGCATAATTTTAATTCACGTATATTTATTTATTTATTAAATAAACGCTATCGCACGAACATTTATTTTGAACAATTGACCCGACACTCCCAACTATGATCCTAATATATTTTCACACTCATTACGGTTATACAAAAATTATATTATTAGTTTACCCGATGTTTTAAATTTATTTGGTATATATATCGTTAAAAGTTTATAATTACGACGGTTTACGTACGATAATTATTTATGCACCCGATACTTATACGAAATGTATTTTTATAATTTTTATAACTTCGATATACTTTATTTTGTTCCGTTAAAATCGATTTCTAGGTAACTTAATACCTAATAACTAAATATCCTAACCTAATTAACAAAATATCTTCTAATAAACACATCTCCCCTATATACTAATGCAGAATACGCTGAGCCTAAATGACAGCTTCTCATGCTTCGGCTGCCACATGTCTTTTGTTGGTGCTTCGTGTGCTTATGTGTTAGCCTCTCATGCTTCAGCTGACACATAATCAATTACTGGTCTAATCATCATTGGATTAATTACATTATAATTATACCTCAAATAACTCCTACCTACCTTATCAATTTTTATGAATTAAGGAATATGAATTGTAAATAAATAGGAATTGATTATGTTTACATAAATATTTCATATTGTCATTAATTAAAAATTATAAATCACAAACAAAGAAAAATTTAATATAGTAATATGCACTATATATTAAAAACTTAAACCTAAAATCTCGCAGAAATATTATATATTCCACTAATTAATTAGTTTATATTGGTTAGTCACTATAATTAGGAATATCAATAAAATAAATATCAATTGAAATTACAGATGCTTGGGGGTATGCAAAAAAATGTTGGATATATAATAAAAAGGTACTTGAAGTCCTAATCAATTAAATAAATCGAAATAATCCTATTAAAGATATTATTGAAAGTGTAGAAATAATAGTTTTAATTATTATTAAGAAATAAATCAAAGAAACTATGGAATAAATCAATCAGTCTATATTAGTTTTAAATCTTATTTAATTAATATAAAATAACAAAATAAAAAAAAACTTATATTTACTAAATTATATAATTACTAATTTTATGATTTTTCATAGATATGTTTCTAAATATATAAGAAATGAAATATAATAGTAATATACTAATCCATAGATTCATCTTTGTACATAGGGAATTTCATAAAATAAAAATTGATTGTTTTAAGTGATTTTTAAGTAATTTTTTATTTTTTTAGTTTTAAAAGATTTGTTAATTTATCTACTTTTGAAATCAACTTCTGAAAGTTTTGGATTTGATTTTATATGTGAAATTATATCCAAATAATTTATGTAATGAATTGAGGTTTTTTTTTAAAAAAGGACCAAAAAAGAACGTGGAACTAAAATTTCATCAAATACAGTTTAACACAGTCAGATATGAATTGAAGTTTTTTCTAATACGAGTTTCTGAAATTACTAAAAGTGTCCAACTATTTATGTGTTCTCTTGAATGTAAAATGTGTCAACTTTAATAAACCAAACCAAACCAAACATACCCAGTATATCCCGCTCAGAGCAGGGTCTGGGGAGGGTAAGATGTACGCAGAACATGCCCCTACCTATTACGGTAGGGAGGCTGTTTCCGTGAAGACCCTCAGCTTAGTGCACAACAACATATTGAGTGAAAAATACAAAGGGAAGCATATGATATGAAAAAACTCATTACCATACCCATGGCTTAATCCACATGGGACTTAGCTAAGAGGAATTTGGCTACTTCACTCCCGATGAACGCTGCTCAAACATAAGAGAGGTTGACTCCGCGCACAGCTCCCTGTCAAAAATACACCACAAGCAAAAGGCAATATGATAAAATATACAATAAATGAAAAAATGCAATGCTCTAGGTCAAAGCTAACCGAGACAACCCAACCCTGAGGCTCTCAACTACAGCACCACTTCCAACTAAAGAATCCACAATTCTGATCTGGGTAAAATGTGTCAACTTTAATACTTCTATATATTAAGTTAAATGTTTGAAAATAATATCATATAAAAATGATATAAAGTTTCAACTAAACCAAATGTCACTTAGATTTTTTATAATACACGTTTCACAAATTACTGAAGATACTCTAATTATTTTTCTCTTCTTTTGAATGTAAAATTTCTTGAATTTAGTACTCTTAAATATTAAGTTCAATGCCTGAAATGTACCCTATAACTTTTTCGAACTCATCTTATATTACAAACAAAATTGGGCATTTTTTATTTTTCAAAAATGAGGATAATTTTAATTAGGCTAAGATGTGGATATAGTTTTCTTAGTTAACCCCGCGATTAGTACATTTACAATAAGTCATACAAGTAATTCACTTATATATACTACGATGGTGATGCTTCTTTTTTGTTTTTTTGGAAAATTGAAAAGTACTTAATTTTAAGTTATAAGCCATAATCTCCTTATTTTGTAATTGAAAAACCTATTTTAAAATGAATATACATATAGTTTCACTTCAACCAAATGCCGTCGAGATATTTTGTAATACAAGATTTAGAAATTACTAAAATACTTCAACTCTTTCTTATTTTTAAAATATAAAATAGGTAGACTTTAATATTCTTAAATATGAAGCTAAATGTTTGAAAAAATATCACGTAGCATAAATATGCCGTTTCACTTCAATCAAATCAATTGAGTTTTTTCTTTGGGAATTTTCTAAAATTTTAAGGTCATTTATAATTAGGACAAAATTCTGAAGTATATTTTTTAACTTATCCGAGCTATTCTTATATTACAATCTAACTTGTTAAATTTCTTGATAATTTTAAGGCTAGGACTTGGATATAGTTTTATAAATTAACAGGTATATTTATAATAGGTCATACAAGTAATTAAATTATATATACTAATATTATGTTTTTCATTGCAATTTGAGAAGTGCTTAATTTCAAGCTATAGTCAAAATCTCTTATATATTTCTAAAAGCTTTTTAAATTTTAAATATTACTAAATTGCTCTTGCCACAATTATTTAGTATAATTCTACAAATGAAGTTGTACCAAACGACAATGCATAAATCAGTTATTCAAGTATAAGCTCTTCTTCACGTTGGCATCATTGCAAACACATAAGACGGACCAAGAATATGAGATTAACTGTTGTAGAAACAATGTCATATCACCATCTACAAGAAATTAAGGACTTCTCCGAATGAATCCTCAAAATTATATATGGTGAGCTAGGTGAAGAAGTCGATAGAGAAACCTTGATTGATATTCTTTATATTTACTAATCCTGAATTTCGAAGATCATATTGCAGCCATTGATGTATCATTCACTTATAAATAACTTTTCATAAAGTAATTTTTTGAAGAAAGAGCAATCCTCGCGCCAACAAACGACATTGTGGAGATAGTAAACGATTACGTGATGTCAATAATTTCAAAAGACAAGCAGATATATCTCAGTTCTGATAATATATGCAAAATTTCTGCTACCTCTAAAAGTCAATTTTTTAATAGCATAAAGTGTTCTAGAATTCCAAATCACATCTTGAAATCGTAAGTTAGAGTTTCAATTATGCTAATTCAAAATATGAATCAATCATAAGGATTATACAATGTCACATCATTAATAATTTTCCAAATCCGTAACTATATTATTGGACGAAAAAAATTCGGGGAATAATTCTGATAGTAAAGTATTTATTCCATAATTGATATTAAGCCCGATAGATATCAAATTATCATTTAAATTTCAAATACGTCAGTTCCCACTTATTATGAGCTCTGTCATGACTATATTTAAGAGTCAATGTCAATGCTCTCTGATGTCGGTATGTATCTTTCAAGATCCGTATTCGATCATGGTTTTCTTTATGTAGCCATATCAAGAGTGAAGATCAGGAAATACTAGAAATCTTTTGTTGCGATGAGAATTGTGTAATCATAAATAGAACAAATAGTGTAGTTTATTATAAAGAAGTATTATGAAATTTATAATGAACAATTTACATATTATGTATTTATATAAGAGTTCTTTTTTGTGTTCTCGTGTAATTATACGGGTATTGTACTAGTTTACTAATAAAAAGATCACACCATCTCATCCCTTTCCCCATTTAAACGCCCATGTGCCCCCCCCCCCCCCCCAGTCACTTGTTGACTTCTAAATTTGACCAAGATATTACAAGTATGCCATAGGACTAGATATTTACAATACTTCAAGTATATCTTCACAATTATACATGCAAGATATTATTTTCACAAAAACTAGCTAAGAGTAAACTCTCCCACGGTCCTTGTGGTTCGGCCAACATAAGAAGAAGAAGAAGAATCATCAAAATTTTCAAGACCAAGAATTATCAAGATCCATTCAGTGTTCTAGTATAGGTTTCGAAATAAAAACCTTTAGGTTAATTAAGTTTTCTTTCACTAAACCTCTTCATCATCACAAGTAAGTTTCTAAACAATTTTTCATACTCTTACAATACTCATACTTGCTCTATTTCATTTCTAGTACTAAACATGCAAGTATTCTTATGTATTCACACTATAAGAATAAACGTCAAAGACTTCGGATAATATCTAAAGTAAAAATGTTATAATTACCGAAGTCTATATTCGTGTAGTAAAAGGTATACTTTACACTTCGCTTTTCATGCGAAGTCTAATATCCTAATAACCGAAGTCTATCTCGGTTCTTTTCCTAATTATGATCCAAATGTGGGGATAAGTGAAGTAAAAGAATGCCTTTAACTTCGATTATTTTATAATTGGCGTAGTAAATAAAGAACTTTTTACTTCAGTTATTGTATAATATATATTAGTATTTTCTGCAGTAATATATATTAATATTTCATATTTAAATTTAAAATTAATTGCGAAAATCTACATTCAACTATAACTAACCACCAACCACAAGAACTCAATAATATAAGAACCAATAATTTCATATCATCCCATCTTCAAAAAACATGTGTTCCAACCAATTCAATGTAACACCCCAAACTAGGCGGATATTACAGTGCCGTAGATCCCCAACTGGGACCCACCAGGCAAATGAAAATGAATGAATTACACAAGATAAATGTAGTACCGAACTACATTACAACCATAATTACTCCGATGAGGAGTTTAGTTACAACATACCAGGACAATACTGAATACTAGTGTATTTTATATGAAGATAAAATACACAACACTGAATGAAACGGAGTATTCAAATGAAAGTCTGCAGCGGAAAATAAAGGACAATAACATGAATAACTGAAAGATCGGGGCCCCCTACTAGTATCACTAGGACTCCTCGACATCAACATGCTATTCCCGTGCGTTTGCCTTGCCATGACCTGAAAAACAAAATCCCCAAACGGGTCGATTAAATGAACAACAATCCTCAAGAGTTGAAAATACACAATCATGATTATATATGAAATTATGAAATATCCTGTCGAAACATACGCAATCAAACATGCTATATGAATCAACTAACAGTACGGCTCAAAGGGTGGCGCCACACTACGCCCGGGATGGAAATGTGTCCGTGCACAAGCCACCAACGATCGAATACACGCGTGGTCTTGTACCTAAACAGTCTCACGAGACACATTGACTCGTGTGCACAGTCCAATGTGAGGCCAACAACCAACACACGACATAAATGTGCCCGACATGAAAATCCTACACATACCAACCGGCACGCCAAGATGACCCTAATGCCACGTTATAACAAAAGTGACATCGAAAATGAATAATGACTCACCGAGGTGGAATGGTAATGAAATAAATGATTTCAATGAAAAGATTGGAACCGCTGCTCCTTATGGTGAAATGATTAATTGATAACAACAAGTTTTGATACGGTTAATATAATGATGAATGAGTTATGATTATGAATGAACAACAACAAAAGGGATGAATATCCTTTTAACCGAGTAAGAATTAACTTACACAATACCGGTGACAATTATCCTTCCACGAACAACGTCCTAATTGAGATATCGGTCGCTCGAACAACCTTACATAATACAATTACCAACAATCCGTTCAATATACGAATCAAACACGAATATAACGAACTCAAAACGTCGATACGACTAAACCAAGTCCATAGAGGCATTAAATCAAACACGTTGTATCCAAACTCCGATTGTTTACAATCAAACCTCGATATACCAATATCAAAATCCCCAAGAAGTGTTTCAAACCAACAAAACATCTCCAATACGATCAATAATCCGTTATGAATATCCAAAAATGTGATTATAGCAACAATTAGTCGAAAATCCCCAATTCCAACTCGATTTTCAAGGTGTTCTCGAATAATTCCTCAATAATCCAATGAATCCTTATACAAACTCATAATCATATACATATCCCTTCATATAACATGATTATAACGTCCAAAATATCATATCTCAACACAAAATCGAAGTCCAAAGTGTTGAAGGAATTACCTCTTGAAGATCCAAGTACTTTAATCCGAAGAACACGCGTTAGATTGATTATCCGGGCTTCACGATCGAAAGGAGATGAAGAAAATCAAACACCCAAATGATTTGTGAAGGAAAAACCCTCCCTCAAGCTTCCTCTCTCGGTTGAAGGTGAAGAAAAGGGGGAGAAACGGCTGAAATGCTGAAAAAAAACGAATTTAAAGGAGTTGACTGCCTGCCGGACACGGCCCGTGCCGATCGGCACGGTCGCACGCACGCTTGGACGACATCCGCCGACAGGACTCGACCGTGTCCTCGCTTGACACGGTCGCAGCTGAGGGCCTTCCGATGACCCGTCCGACAGCCGACTCGGCATGACTCGGCCGTGCTGCACGACACGATCGGGCGTCTTGGGCGACGATTCGCTTATCCGGAAGGGTTCGACTGCCGTGCTGCACGACACGGTCGGGTCCTGAGGCAGACACTTCGGCATTTTCCGGACGAGTACGGCACGGGCCGTGTCGGACGACACGGCCGAGTTCGTTCGGCAGTGATCGGCCAATACTGAAAAATGAGTGGTTGAGCTAAAACGACCATAACTCTCTCGTCCGGACTCCGATTGACTCACCGTTTGAACCATTGGAAAACTAACTCGATGCTCTATAATATTGCAAAGATTTAGAATTTTTGGAATTACCAAAAATTAATGGTGATCTAACAAAGTCGAACTCATATGAGGAAAGTTGAAACAATGAACAATAACGATACACAACTCGAAGTTTTTCCGAACGGTGAACACGGTGAAAGAACATGATTGATGAATGATTATAATTGAGTGAAAATACACTGAGTGACAATTACAGACTGATAATTACTGAATGATAATGACTGAATTACAACCGGGTATTACATACACCCCCCCTTAAAAGAGTTTCGTCCCCGAAACTAAGGGTCAAACAACTCGGGATAACTCTCCCGCATATTCTTCTCGGTTTCCCAAGTGGCCTCTTCGACTCCGTGTCTAGACCACTGAATCTTGACCAAAGGGATCGTCTTATCCCTCAACTGTTTGATTCGCCGCTCCAACACTCGTACAGGACGCTCCTCGTACGAATGCTCATCCGCGATCTCGATTTCTTCGAACTGAAGTATGTGACTCGGGTCGGCAACAAACTTCCGCAACTGAGAGATATGAAACACATTATGAATTTGGCTCAAAGCCGTAGGTAAAGCCAATCGATAAGCTAACACGCCTACTCGATCCAAAATTTCAAACGGTCCAATGAATCTTGGGCTCAACTTCCCCCGTTTTCCGAAACGGAAAAATACTTCGACTTGGGGATACCTTGACCAAAGCATGGTCACCCGTCTCGAACTCTAGTGGTCGACGACGATTATCCGCATACGATTTCTGTCGACTCTGAGCTGTCAACATACGACTCTTGATCATAGCTACCTTCTCCCGGACGGCTATAAGCATATCGGGCTCGGTGCCGATTGATTCTGACAAGTCATCCTAACACAAAGGAGATCGACAAAGACGACCGTACAATGCCTCGTAAGGTGCCATCTTAATGGAGGCATGCCAACTATACTGTACGTGGACTTAAACAACAGTAATTGGGCTTCCCAATCGTCCTTCCAAACGAGGACGCATGCCCTCAACATGTCCTCTATTGTATGAATAGTTCTCTCTGATTGTCCGTCGGACTGAGGATGAAAGGCAATACTGAGATTAAGCTGAGTTCCCATAGCACGATGAACTGATTTCCAAAAATGGGATACTAATCGTCCGTCACGATCGGAAACGATACTCTTAGGAGTACCGTGCAGTCTCACTATCTCCTTGATGAACAACTGGGCCAGTCTCTTGGGACTCCACAAATCCTTGATTTCAAGGAAATGAGCTAAATTAGTAAAGCAGTCCGCGATCACTCAGATCGTATTTATGCCACGACGACTCGTCGGCAATTCGTGATGAATTCCATATAAATGTCTTCCCACTTCCATTCTGGAATAGGGAGCGGTATCAGCATACTCGCCGGTCGCTGATGTTCAATCTTAACTTGTTGACAGGTTAAGCATCTCGAAACAAATTTTGCGGCTTCTCGCTTCATATTACTCCACCAGTAATTATTTTCAAGTTCTTGTACATCTTGCTGGACCCCGGATGAACAGAATAAGGGGTAGCATGAGCTTCTCTCAAAATAGAATTTTTCAACTCGTCATTCGCCGGTACGCACAACCGGTTCTTAAACCTCAAAAGTCCATCCTCGTGGACCACGAATCCAGGGGCTTTCCCCTGAGCCACATCTTCACGGATGCGCAATAATGGAGGGTCTGAACTCTGATTCTCTCTGATTACCTCCTCAAGTGACGATGAAATCTCTAACATACAAAGCTGTCCCTGAACTCGCTGAAGCCAGACCTCGATGTCGGGTCTAAGGAATTCCTGTTGAAGCACCTTCTGAACTGTTAAACGAGCAAGCATCTGCTCCTGAACGGACTTACGACTCAAGGCGTCGGCGACAATGTTTGCCTTGCCCGGGTGGTAAAGGATTTCGATATCATAATCTTTGAGTAGTCCCAACCACCGCCTCTGTCGCATATTTAACTCCTTGTGAGTAAATATATCCTTCAACTCTTGTGATTGGTGAATAACTAAAAGGTGACGCCATAAAGGTAACGACGCCAAATCCCCACGCGAAAACCACGGCTGCTAGCTCCAGGTCGTGGGTTGGATAATTGACCAACTAATCCGAGGAAACATCGGATTTACTTAATATCTTTCGGAGGTCGCCAATCTCGGATAGTCTCCGACTTCTGAGGGTCGACACGAACTCTGTCAGATGAAATTACATGTCCGAGAAAGTCACTTCGGACCTCCAGAACTCATATTTGGAAAACTTTCCATAAAGTTGCTCTCGTCTCAACACGTCGAGAACCTGATGAAGATTGTAACACGCCCGATATATTCAGGAATATTACAGCGCCGTAAATCCTTTACGTAAGGATTTACAAGGCTGATTAAAAGGAAAGACAATAACAGATACCGCTTTATGAAATTGCTGAAGTAAAATACAACTGTCTGGTTCAAAAATCGAAATACAAATCTCCAATGAAAAGTTATTATTACATCATCCCAACATTATAAACGGACGACGTACTCGAGTACTTATTGAAATATCCAACAAATAACAGAGGCCGGAACATCACTTTGCACCCTCGTCGTCATGCATCTCCAGTGGTTGTTTCCCCGCTCTCCTGGATCCTGAACAAAAAAAATGTTCACCCCCGAAGGGGTTAGCACAACGATGCTAATACAAGTACGCTAATCATACAACAGTGATATAATCAACAATTATATCATACAAGTTTCTCCAACGAGAATATCCACAACACATATCATATCATAAAAATTTCAACATACTAGTGGTATCCCAACGATCCAGCGCACACAGCTATAGATTCCCATGATGATCCCGTCGGACCAACACATGGTGGAACTACCTGTCCAACGATCCAGCGCACACAGCTATAGATTCCCATGATGATTCCCGTCGGATCAACACATGGTGGACATATAATCACAACATATTTACACGATACAATCACATGGTCATAATATAAACGTTTCTAATTAGAATACTTGCCTCGGTTCGAAGACAAGAACAATACTTCCAGGAGAACGAAACGCTCGAAGGTTGCCCCTCTCGATCAATCACGTAGCAAAGTTCGAACCTTAAATAAGAGAAATAACATGGAATTCATCTTAGGTCGAACGAAACATCTAACAATCCGAATTACGGTTGAGAGTCTATAAAACGAAAACTGTCTGACCTGAATAACGTACGTTACATGTCCTCTGTAACGTACGTTAAACTTATTTGTTAGCGTACGTAAACTATGAAGTATAGCGTACGCTAAACATATACCAACAGTTCCTATCTGATCAGTCGTCTGATAGAATAACGTGCGTTACGTACCAAACGTAGCGTACGTTAACAACGTCATATAACGTACGTTAGTAACCAAACTTAACGTACGTTAATCATGCATGTCAGTTTCTCACTGGACGGATGACTGGCTCGATTAGTGACGAAGTATTCTTAGTGAGTAATCTAATATACCTTCAAATATATATATATCATACTCATGAATGATCTTCGGATTAATATCTTTAATTTCAAGGATACGGATATCATCGTAATACTATTTTCAATCTTGATCGAAATACTCATGTAAGATTCGGTTGGTCTAAGGTTGATGTAATTGATCTAATATCGTCATTAAATCCAGGCTTATACCAATGGCGAACTACTTATTCCATCTATGCAAGCAAGATTACAACTATGATGATTCTTTCCAAAATCCATTGGTAAAAGTGGAAATTGACACTCAGTTTACAATCAACATGACGATAACATTTGATACGGTTAATAATTCACTATTCTCATCTATGTCATAACCAGGTTCAACTGCGGTGTTCTACACCATAATAGTTCGATCATTATAGTTTAAGTATGATACTAGGTCGCATACGTCGTCAAAGTGATCTACTATTCTTGGTAATGCGATCATATCGTCTTAATCAACATACTTCAAGATTGGAAGTAGTACAACATACCTTAAGAGGAAGATAATACTGAGACTCTAAGTAAAAATCCAACTCCGGTTGCTTCAACGCCGACTCGTGATGATTTCTACTCCAAAGTCCAATATAAGTTGTCTTCAATGATCAAGTAGTGTCATACAAGCTCAATGATTCAGTAACAATTGATATAAAGGTGTTAAAAGAGGCTGGAAATCTTCTGGGGACGAATATGGTGATGTTTAGGGGCAAAAGGACGAGTTGAAATGAATTGGGGTGCTGCTCCTTTTATAACTTTCTGAGTGTTACGTATGCTAGGGCTACTTCATAACGTACGTTATCGCCCAAAATAGTTCACTGTCTGATTTCTGAACTTCATTACGTACGCTATACTAAACGCGTTACGTACGTAACCCATATAGTTTGCGTACGCTACACAATGTCCATAACGTACGTTAAGCCGTTGACTTAAAAAGGTGTCCAGATTCATGCCGTGCGAATCTGGTGGGTATCTCGGTCGAGCCCACCACCATGTACTCCATGTGCTAGCCGGCCCACCCAATAATTGACCGCATTACGTACGCTACGCTTCATCCATAGCGTACGTTAACATTAACAGCTTACGTACGTTAAGTTACACTCTTAACGTACGTTATCACGTATATGCATGGAGGAAAATTCATATGTTGCCACACCCATGTATAAAGATACAAATACGATAATGATCATACTCCATTATCAATATCATCATTCCCAAAATAATACAGGGTTCAAAGTACAGATGAAATACACAGTAATAAATCCGGTTATTACATACTCTCCTACTAAAAAGGAGTTTCGTCCCGAAACTCAAGACGAAAATAACTCGGGATATCTGGACTTCATGCCATCTTCTGTTTCCCATGTGGCTTCTTCCACTCCATGGCGTGACCATTGAACTTTGACTAAAATGATGGGTTTGTTTCTCAATTGCTTAACTCGACTCTCGAGTATCTTGACCGGTCTTTCTTCAAACGTCCCATCCTGCGCGACTTCGATCTCGCCGAAATCAATGATATGACTGGGATCTGGTATTTATCTCCGTAATTGGGATACGTGGAACACGTTATGTACATGGCACAATGACGGTGGCAATTCTAATCTATATGCCAACTCTCCAACTCTCTCAAGGATCTCAAATGGTCCGATATATCTCGGACTTAGCTTTCCATTCCTTCCGAAACGGAATATTCCCCGAGTAGGTGAAACCTTTAAAAGTACGTGATCTCCAATACTGAACTCCAAAGGGCGACGACGTACGTCTGCGTAAGATTTCTGGCGACTCTGGGCGGTCAACAGCCTTTCACGAATCAAGGCTATCTTCTCTCGAGTCTGTACGATCAACTCTGGTTCTGTTCCGATCAAGTCCGATGAATCGTCCCAGCATAAGGGCGATCTGCATCTCCTCCCGTATAATGCCTCAAACGGTGCCATCTTAATGGAAGCATGCCAACTATTGTTGTAGGTAAATTCAATCAACGGTAGATGAATTTCCCAATCAGTTGACCAATCTAAGGCGCAGGCCCTTAGCATGTCTTCCACCGTTTGTATAGTTCTTTCCGATTGTCCGTCAGTCTGCGGGTGATAAGCTGTACTGAAGTTCAATTCGGTCCCCAAGGCCTTATGAACTGCTTTCCAAAAGTGGGACACAAAACGGCCGTCTCGATCAGAAACAATGGTCTTCGGCGTACCATGTAATCGAACTATCTCCGAAATAAATACTCGTGCTAACTTCTCTGGTCCCCATGTATCCTTAATGCCTAGAAAATGAGCTGATTTGGTTAAACGATCAACTATCACCCAAATCATGTTCATTCCTGTCCTGGTTCTCGGCATATTAGTGATAAAGTCCATCGATATGTCCTCCCACTTCCATTCGGGAATCGGGAGTGGCTTCAACATTCTCAAGAGCCGTTGATGCTCGATCTTAACCTGCTGACAAGTCAAGCATTTCGAAACATAGTCCGCTACATCTTTCTTCATGTTGCCCCACCAGAAATTTTGCTTCAAGTCCTTATACATTTTACTGGTGCCTGGGTGGATAGAATAGGGTGAACTGTGAGCTTCCTTCATAATCGTCTGTTTCAGAATATCGATATCAGGAACGCAGAGTCGGTTCTGAAATTTCAAAATTCCATCATCATGAATTAGGAATCCGGGGGCCTTTCCCTTGATTACTTCATCACGTACCCGAATCATCAGAGGATCATCCGCCTGTCTGGATTTGATTTCTTCGGTTAATGATGAAGTTATCTCCATCACGCACAGTTGTCCTTGGACTCTTTGTAACCACACTTCGATTCCTTCACGAATCATCTCTCGTTGAAGGCTAAGTTGGGAGGTCAGTGTCTCCAGCATCTGAATAGAGACAGGCTTGCGGCTAAGTGCATCGGCCACTACATTCGCTTTGCCTGGATGATATAAAATCTCCAAGTCATAGTCCTTGATCAGCTCTAACCATCTTCTTTGCCGCATGTTCAACTCTTTCTGACTGAATATGTACTTGAGACTCTTTATGATCCGTAAAGATCTGACAGTGAGTCCGTACAGATAATGCCTCCAGATCTTCAAAGCAAAAACCACTGCTGCTAGCTCCAAATCATGTGTTGGGTAATTTACTTCATAAGGTTTCAGCTGTCGCGACGCATAAGCGATCACCTTATCATTCTGCATCAATACGCACCCAAGTCCTTGGTTGAAGCATCCGTAAACTATAAATCCTCCAGTTCCTTGTGGAAGTGATAGAATCGGTGCCGTCGTCAATCTCTTCTTCAATTCATCAAAGCTAATCTGACACAACTCATTCCATTCAAACTTTTGAGTTTTCTGAAGGAGTCGAGTAAGTGGGCGGGAAATTTTGGAAAACCCTTCCACGAACCGACGATAATACCCAGCGAGTCCTAAGAAACTTCGGACTTCTTTCACATTCTTTGGAGGCTTCCAATCCATAATTGCTTCGATCTTCTGAGGATCTACTCGGACTCCTTCAGCTGACACCACATGGCCAAGGAACATTACTTCTTTTAGCCAGAATTCACACTTGGAAAGTTTGGCGTACAATTGCTCTCTTCTCAAAAGTTCCAATACAATCCGCAAATGTTGCGCATGTTCTTCCGGGTTCTTAGAATATACCAGAATATCATCAATGAACACGACCACAAATTTATCCAAATATTCGATGAACACTCGGTTCATCAACTGCATGAATACAGCAGGCGCATTAGTGAGTCCAAATGGCATCACTATAAACTCATAGTGTCCGTAGCGAGTTCTGAATGCTGACTTTGGAACATCAGATTCCTTAATCCTCAGCTGATGGTATCCTGATCTTAGATCGATTTTTGAAAACTCTTGTTGCTCCTTGCAACTGGTCAAACAGATCATCAATCCGTGGCAACGGATACTTGTTCTTAATTGTCATCTTGTTCAGCTCTCGGTAATCAATACACAGTCGAAGCGATCCATCCTTCTTTCGAACAAAAAGAACTGGTGCTCCCCAGGGTGAAACGCTTGGCTGAATATAGCCTTTGTCCAGTAATTCTTCCAGTTGCTTCTTCAGTTCGTACATCTCCGTAGGTGCCATGCGATACGGTGCCTTAGAAATTGGTGTAGCTCCGGGTTCTAGCTCAATCGTGAATTCTACTTCCCGTCGTGGAGGTAGTCCAGGTAACTCGTCAGGAAATACATCTGGAAATTCGTTCACAATAGGAATGGATGAAAGTTCCACAATTTCATCTTCTTTCTTCATTGCATAACACCAGTACCCGATACAGCCCTGTTTCAACAACTTGACAGCTTTCATTGCTTTGATCAACTTTCCTGAACTTCCTGGTTTCCATCCTTCAAACAGTACTTCGGAGCCATCATCAGCGATTAGCGAAATATTCCTCCTTCGGTAATTTACAATTGCTCCATATCGATTAAGCCAATCGTCTCCGAGTATTAGGTCATCTCCTTGCATTTCTATCACAATTAGGTTTGAGAGCCATTTCTTACCCCCAAATAATATAGGAAAATCTCTAGTCTCTAAGTTCCCAACAATCCTCTCTCCACTCGGTAAACCAACAACATAAGGTTCACAAGTATGAAAACCAGAAATATTCAAACGATTTACACAAGATAAAGAGATAAAAGAATGCGTAGCTCCTGTATCGAATAAAACGCTAGCCTGGTGGGAAAGAATGCGGGCGATTGCACGATGCGACAATGACATCACGATCGTCTGTCCTCCTCATCTCATACAGGCGTGGGGGAACAGATCCGGCACTCGATGCCCCCTTTTGGTCCCATTGTCCTCTGCCTCATCCACGGCCAAAATTTTGAGGCATCTGAACACTTTGCTGCGTCTGTTGAATACTAGCTTCCTTCTGAATTGGCTGTGATGAACGGGTTCCTTTGTATTTGGTGGCGTCTTTGCAGAACGTCGCACGGTGCCCTTCCTGTCCGCAGTCAAAGCATGTAACTGGGGTGCGCAAACAATCGCGCCAAAGGTGGCCTGGGCGACCACAATTAAAACATTTCCTAGCTGTATCCGTCGTGGCTGACACTGATCCGTAATTCTTTCCGTTCTTAGATGGGTACGGAGGTTTCTTGAAAGAAAAAGAAGTCTGGGCCTTGCGGGGCCCACTGCTTTTGTGCTCTGTAAAAGTACCAGAGACTTTCTGTTTCTTCGAATCCATAAACTTCTCCATTGCTGCTTCTTTAATTTCATACGCCAACGCCTTATCCTGGTATTGGCGGAGAGTGGTACATTCAAAACCGGACATGTACCTCTGTATTTCTGGTTTCATTCTCCTTTCAAAATGAATCATCATCTCCGCATCCGTTCTGACCAGATGTCGAACAAATGCTAATTGCTGGTTAAACGTTTTGATCGTCTGGGATATGGGTTCATCTGATGGCTGAGCAGAGAAAAATTCTCGAATTTTGGCTTCCCTCACAGGACGAGGGCAATACTGAGCCTCCATCATCATTTTAAATTCCGCCCAATCGGCATCATGATCTACGGGTCGGATAGCTTCCCACCACTCGGACGCTTCTCCTGTCAGAAATTACAGGGCAATAGGAGCTCTCCTGTCATTTGGGCAATTAATCCCAGCAAAAATTTTCTCCAGTTCCTTCAACCAATGGTCCCAAGTGGGAGTCTCGGAAAAGCCGTCAAATTTGGGTGGTTGCATCTTTGCCACCTCTTGTAACCATCGGTCACCTCGATTTCCCATTTCCGGAATCCTTTGTTGTCCATCTCCCTGCTGAATTCCTGCCGCCACTTGCATTCGGTCCACGACCTGTGCGAACTGAGTCATCTGGTTCACGACTTGACGAAGGATTTCTGGTACACCAGGTTCCGGTTCGTTATTGATGGATTGTTGCGGCTCGCTTGAGCTATGACTAGCCTGATTAGAAGGCGACGCCTCCCTTTCAGCATTCCTCCGTCCGCGTCCATGACCGCGACCACGTCCACGTCCGCCTCTCAACATACTGTAAGTACAAGTACTTAATATACAGGAAACAACATTGCTCTAATGTTCAAGCATAAAGAGACACAACATGTAAAGAATGAGATAGAGTTTAGGAACTTACAACCACCGTTCGCATGAAGACGTAGGCAGTGCGGTGATGTCATTCACGGCCGGTTACCTCAAAAGACATAAATGACCCCTACTTTAACCCAACGGCCAAGATATCCATAATCTTAGCTCTAATACCATATTCTGTAACACCCCCGATATATTCAGGAATATTACAGCGCCGTAAATCCTTTACGTAAGGATTTACAAGGCTGATTAAAAGGAAAGACAATAACAGATACCGCTTTATGAAATTGCTGAAGTAAAATACAACTGTCTGGTTCAAAAATCGAAATACAAATCTCCAATGAAAAGTTATTATTACATCATCCCAACATTATAAACGGACGACGTACTCGAGTACTTATTGAAATATCCAACAAATAACAGACAGTGAACCCGGCCGGAACATCACTTTGCACCCTCGTCGTCATGCATCTCCAGTGGTTGTTTCCCCGCTCTCCTGGATCCTGAACAAAAAAAATGTTCACCCCCGAAGGGGTTAGCACAACGATGCTAATACAAGTACGCTAATCATACAACAGTGATATAATCAACAATTATATCATACAAGTTTCTCCAACGAGAATATCCACAACACATATCATATCATAAAAATTTCAACATACTAGTGGTATCCCAACGATCCAGCGCACACAGCTATAGATTCCCATGATGATCTCGTCGGACCAACACATGGTGGAACTACCTGTCCAACGATCCAGTAGCACCTGACTATAGATTCCCATGATGATTCCCGTCGGATCAACACATGGTGGACATATAATCACAACATATTTACACGATACAATCACATGGTCATAATATAAACGTTTCTAATTAGAATACTTGCCTCGGTTCGAAGACAAGAACAATACTTCCACGAGAACGAAACGCTCGAAGGTTGCCCCTCTCGATCAATCACGTAGCAAAGTTCGAACCTTAAATAAGAGAAATAACATGGAATTCATCTTAGGTCGAACGAAACATCTAACAATCCGAATTACGGTTGAGAGTCTATAAAGCAGCTCGACACGAATAACGTACGTTACATGTCCTCTGTAACGTACGTTAAACTTATTTGTTAGCGTACGTAAACTATGAAGTATAGCGTACGCTAAACATATACCAACAGTTCCTATCTGATCAGTCGTCTGATAGAATAACGTGCGTTACGTACCAAACGTAGCGTACGTTAACAACGTCATATAACGTACGTTAGTAACCAAACTTAACGTACATTAATCATGCATGTCAGTTTCTCACTGGACGGATGACTGGCTCGATTAGTGACGAAGTATTACGAAATTCTTAGTGAGTAATCTAATATACCTTCAAATATATATATCATACTCATGAATGATCTTCGGATTAATATCTTCAATTTCAAGGATACGGATATCATCGTAATACTATTTTCAATCTTGATCGAAATACTCATGTAATATTCGGTTGGTCTAAGGTTGATGTAATTGATCTAATATCGTCATTAAATCCAGGCTTATACCGATGGCGAACTACTTATTCCATCTATGCAAGCAAGATTACAACTATGATGATTCTTTCCAAAATCCATTGGTAAAAGTGGAAATTGACACTCAGTTTACAATCAACATGACGATAACATTTGATACGGTTAATAATTCACTATTCTCATCTATGTCATAACCAGGTTCAACTGCGGTGTTCTACACCATAATAGTTCGATCATTATAGTTTAAGTATGATACTAGGTCGCATACGTCGTCAAAGTGATCTACTGTTCTTGGTAATGCGATCATATCGTCTTAATCAACATACTTCAAGATTGGAAGTAGTACAACATACCTTAAGAGGAAGATAATACTGAGACTCTAAGTAAAAATCCAACTCCGGTTGCTTCAACGCCGACTCGTGATGATTTCTACTCCAAAGTCCAATATAAGTTGTCTTCAATGATCAAGTAGTGTCATACAAGCTCAATGATTCAGTAACAATTGATATAAAGGTGTTCAAAGAGGCTGGAAATCTTCTGGGGACGAATATGGTGAAGTTTAGGGGCAAAAGGACGAGTTGAAATGAATTGGGGTGCTGCTCCTTTTATAACTTTCTGAGTGTTACGTACGCTAGGGCTACTTCATAACGTACGTTATCGCCCAAAATAGTTCACTGTCTGATTTCTGAACTTCATTACGTACGCTATACTAAACGCATTACGTACGTAACCCATATAGTTTGCGTACGCTACACAATGTCCATAACGTACGTTAAGCCGTTGACTTAAAAAGGTGTCCAGATTCATGCCGTGCGAATCTGGTGGGTATCTCGGTCGAGCCCACCACCATGTACTCCATGTGCTAGCCGGCCCACCCAATAATTGACCACATTACGTACGCTACGCTTCATCCATAGCGTACGTTAACATTAACAGCTTACGTACGTTAAGTTACACTCTTAACGTACGTTATCACGTATATGCATGGAGGGAAATTCATATGTTGCCACACCCATGTATAAAGATACAAATACGATAATGATCATACTCCATTATCAATATCATCATTCCCAAAATAATACAGGGTTCAAAGTACAGATGAAATACACAGTAATAAATCCGGTTATTACAAAGATGAACCTCGTATTCCTCTCGGCTACGAGAATAAATCAAAATGTCTTCGATGAAGACAACAACAAACTGATCCCAAAAAAAATCGATGAAAACCCGATTCATTACCCCCATGAATACCGCATGTGTAATAGTTAGCCCGAACGGCATAACTACGAACTCATAATGACCATAGCGTGTATGAAACGCTGTCCTCGCGATATCCGACTCTCGAATCCGCAACTGGTGATATCCAGATCTTAAGTCGATCCTGGAAAATACTTAGGCTCCCTGAAGTTGATCTAAAAGATCATCAATACGGGGTAAAGGATACTACTCTTGATCATCACCCTGTTCAACTCCTGGTAATCGATACAAAAGCGAAAAGAACTATCATTCTTCTTGACAAACTGTAATGCCCGAGATTTCTGTTATGTAATTGGAACTTGTGATATTGTAATGATTGTACTTTTGTCTGAGTATTATTCTCCGTATTTCATAATCCGATGTTGCCGAGCGTTTAATTTCATGGTTGTGATTTGTAAGGTTGAAATTCTTTGCATGTAGCGCACGCTACAGGCTAAGGGTAGCGTACGCTAACATGGTTTCATAGCGCACACTACAGAATGTAATTAGCGCACGCTATGCGTGGTCAAATTGATTGGGACGTGCGGTAGGTGAGATCTGGCCGGGGGACCCCTGTCGGATCGTGTCGGATGTACCTGGACGGCTTTCGGGAAAAGCCGAGTCATCGCCTTAGCGCACGCTTCTGGTATATGCGTATCGCACGCTAAGTGCCGTGTACAGTTTTGTGTGTGAGCCGTTAGCGCCCGCTTCGAACAGGTTCTAGCGCGCGCTAATAGCCATTTATTATAAATAGGACATCATCCTATTCGAGATTTCAGTTTTTCTCCTCCCATAACCCGAACTCTTACACTTAGATCATAACTCCCTTCGTCCTAAACACTTCATATCAACCTCCTAGTTCGAGATTGAAGATCGTATATCATTGGAGATTGGTGTTCAAGCCTTCGGTGTTGGATCGCTTCATTTTCCTCCGTATTCTTCACTACTTTGAGGTAGGTGATTCTTCACTGATGTTAGTAATGTTCCTAAGGAAGTTTGAATCATGTTTTGATAGCAAGTATTTCGTTTATAATCGGTCATCACATGTTAGAAGGATACTTTTGACGTATCGGCATTATATATCGTATGAACCTTTGAACCATCTTATTATAAGGACTCCTAAGCATGTTCAAATCGAGTTATGATCAATAATCAGATATTTACCCAGTTGATACGTTTTACACGATGGAATCATGTGTTTTGGAACGTAGAACAAATGGAACTTAGATTATTTCTTGGAGATCGTAGATGAATTATGATGTTGAGTTGGCTATCCGTATATTTGTATTTCACGATCATAAATCTTCCACAAACCTTATTAGCATGATTTGCCGAGGATAACTTGTATTATCACGGTAGGATTCATGAGTTCTTCACCATTCAACCCAGTTTTCGGCTTGCGATTCGCCATGCAATATTAGCGCACGCTAACACGTGTGAGTTAACGTGCGCTATCGGGGTCGATAACGCCGAAACGCACGTAGCGTACGTTATGAGACCATCCGAGTCGTTGCCAGACCGTGGCTAGCGACGCTAGTCTTATACGATAGCGTACGCTAACAGTTCGTCTTAGCGCACGTTACGTAGAGTACGTAGCGCGCGCGCCAGCGATCAGCGATTGGTTATTTTGAGCTTTTCGGCCGTAGACCGAATTGTTAGGCCATCGTTCGACTTGAGATGATTTGTATATCGTTCCTTTTGTTAAGGTTCGAGCTTGTTACGTTGATCGAAGGAGGCGGCCTTCGAGCGTGTCGAGAACATTGAAGTGTTTCGTCCTTGCCATTTTCGAGGCAAGTATCATATGTCGAGTTCAATTTATCATGCTTGTGGTTTTATTCATATTGTTGAATGTGAGATGTATTTGTGAGAATTTTCGTGATATTCGTGGTTGTTTGTTCGTATTGATGAACATATTGAAATGCATATGTGTATGCATAATTGTTTCATTTATGGTATAAATGATCCGAGGGGATCATGAGGATCTATGCTGAGGGCGCTGGATCGAATGTCCACCATGCGTTGGTCCGACGGTATCATCATGGGGATCTATGCTGAGGGCGCTGGATCGCTGGACGGGTTTTCCACCATGCGTTGGTCCGACGGGATCATCATGGGGATCTATACCAAGGGCGCTGGATCGCTGGATTACCCTGTATTGTGTAGATGGAATCGTGAGGATTCGCATCGTTGGATTCCGGTAGCGGAAGTCCGTTTGCATGTTTTATGATGCATTAATGATTTATTCTATGACGATACTTGTACTAGCATTGTTTTGCTAACCCCTTCGGGGGTGGACATTGTTTTTGATGTTCAGGTAGTCGAGGAGCGGGAGGGCAGCCACAGTACCGACAGGACGATGAGATGGCTCAGTGATGTGGTTGATGTTCTTATTATTATGATTTGTCTTCTTGGTTCGTTTAGTAATCGAGTATGTCTGTATTAATAAAGTCTTTTCGATATGGTTTTATAAGTCAGCACATTTGATCATTTGTTTCAAATCTGTATGTGAATTCCAGTGTTCGATTGGTTTATTTTTACACTTCTTTTAAAATTAGCCTTGTAAATCCTTATCTAAAGGGTTTACGGCGTTGTAATTATTCGAATATCTCGGGGTGTTACGAATATGGTATCGGAGCTAAGATCTATGGATATCTTGGCGATCGGGTTAGTTGGGTGCATTTACGTTATTGATTATTGGTCGTTCGTAACATCACCGCTTGAGCCAAAGATCGTCAATTAATTTGTGGTTGTAAGTTTCCTAATCTCGAATACTCTTGTTTTATTTAATTCACGTCTTGTAAACATTAATGAATGTACTTTGAGAAAGTTTGTCCCAGATATTGAGTATTTATGTTTACGGTATGTTGAGAGGAGGTCGTGGACGCGACGCGGTCGTGGCGCGCGACGTGGTAATGCGAGGCAAGAAGAGTCGGTATCTACCCCGAGAGATAACCGCTAGTCAAACGGATTCACATTAGGGGGACGGCGAGATCGGCAAATAATAATGCGAGATCCTAACGTGCGGGAGTGCTTCAGTGGTTGCCCAGATAAACCGGTTTGCTCAAGTTGTGGATCGCATGCGAGGCAGCGATGGGACAATGAGAATAACGTGGATAATCGGGAGATAAATGGCTTATCAAGTGATCAAATTGCATCCTCCGAAATTTGATGGTTCGACCGAGACGCTTTCTTGGGATCACCGTTTGAAAGAATTAGAGAAGATTTTTGCGGGGATTAATTGTCCCAACGATAGGAAGGTTCGTCGCCCGGTATCTTCGACGGGAGGCTTTCGACTGGTGGGAGGCCATTCGACCGGAGGAGCATAATGTTGACTGGACAAAATTCAAACTGAGGATGGAGGCGCAGTATTGTCCTCGCCCGGTTAGAGAGGCCCGAGTTCGGGAGTTTTTCTCACCGCAAAATTCAGAAGCAACTGTGACGGAAGTGATTAAGACTTTTAATCACCAGCTGACTTATGTGCGCCACCTGGTCAGGACCGAGGCGGAAAGGATTTTCCATTTTGACATGCGAATGAAGCCGGAAATTCAGCAATATATGTCCGGATTTGATTGTACCACCTTGAGGCAGTATCAGGACAAGGCGTTGGCCTATGATATGAAGGAAGCAGCAGTAGAGAATTCGACGGAAGCAAAGAAACAGAAGGTGTCAAGCAACTTCACGGAGAATAAGAATAGCGGGCCCCGCCGGGGTCAGTCCTCTTTTCACTCATCCAGGAGACCTCCGCATCCTAGTCGAGGAGGAAAGAAGTTCCGGCGGCACCATTTACGACACGGGAAGAAGTGTTACAACTGTGGCAAGGCGGGACATGTTCGACGTGATTGTTTCGCGCCTGCTGTGACCTGTTTCGAGTGTGGACAGGAAGGACATCGCGCAACATTTTGTGGGAATGCGACCCGATATTTTGGTACTCGCGCTCCATCTCCAGTCCCGAAGGAGACGAGTGTGAACCAAACGCAGCAAAGTGGATTTCAGCAGCAGAACGCTGGGAAGAGAGAGGCATCCAGTGCTGGGTCCGTTCCTCCACGCCTGTACGAGATGAGGAAATCTGATCGTAACACACTGTTGCATCAGGTACGATTCAGATCCTTTTGCAACCAGTTAGTGTCTTGTTCGATTCAGGAGCCACGCATTCTTTTATATCTTTGAACTGTGTTAATCGTTTGAACATCTCGTGCTTGTATAATTGTGAACCTTATGTTGTGGGATTACCGAGCGGAGAGAAAATTGTGGGAACCTTAGAAGCTAAGGATTTCCCAGTATCTATAGAAGGAAGAGATTGGCCATCGAATCTTATTGTGGTTGACATCTGCGGTGACGATTTAATTCTCGGAGATGATTGGCTCAACCGTTATGGAGCTGTGCTGAATTACCGAGAGAGAGTCATTTCCATCATTGCTGATGACGGATCTGAAAACTTATTCCGAGGATGGAGACCGGGAAGCTCGGGGAAATTGATCAAGGCAATGAAAGCTGTGAAATTACTGAAGCAAGGATGTCACGGACTTTGGTGCTATGCCATGAGGAAAGAGGAAGGAGTAGAGCTCTCATCTATTTCAGTTGTGAATGAGTTCTCAGATGTTTTTCCTGACGAACTACCTGGATTACCTCCGCAGAGAGAAGTGGAATTCACTATCGAATTAGAGCCTGGAGCAGCTCCTATTTCCAGAGCACCATATCGCATGGTGCCAACCGAGATGTATGAACTCAAGAAACAACTGGAGGAATTGTTGCATAAGGGTTATATTCAACCAAGCATTTCTCCTTGGGGAGCGCCCGCTCTCTTTGTCCGGAAGAAAGACGAATCCCTCCGACTGTGTATTGATTATAGGGAACTCAATAAGATGACAATCAAGAACAAGTATCCTATACCTCGGATCGACGACTTGTTTGATCAACTGCAAGGGGCAAGGGTATTCTCGAAGATTGACTTGCGAACGGGATACCATCAATTGAGAATTAAGGAATCGGATATACCGAAATGCTTCGGATCGATGCGGGCATTATGAATTTGTAGTGATGCCATTTGGACTTACCAATGCTCCTGCGGTATTCATGCAATTGATGAATCGGGTATTCTTGGAGTACTTGGATAAATTTGTGGTCGTTTTCATTGACGACATCTTGATATATTCAAGGGACGCAGAGGAACATGCTGAACATTTACGTGTGGTTTTGAGCATCTTGAGAAAGGAACAGCTGTATGCTAAGCTTTCTAAATGCGAATTTTGGCTTAAGGAAGTAACCTTCCTTGGGCATGTGATATCATCCGACGGAGTTGGTGGACCGAAGAAAGTCGAAGCAATCTTGGAGTGGGAAGCTCTAAAAACGTGAAAGAAGTCCGAAGCTTCTTAGGACTTGCTTGGATATTATCGCCGCTTTGTAGAGGGATTTTCCAAAATTGCTCGTCCGCTCACTCATTTATTACAGAAAACTCAAAAGTTCATGTGGAATGAGGAGTGCCAGGCTAGTTTTGACGAACTTAAGAGGAGGCCGACGACAGCACCTATATTAGCGCGCGGAAAGGCCCAGCGGATTTATGGTATACAGCGATGCTTCAAATCGGGGTTTGGGTTGTGTGTTGATGCGAAGGATAAAGTGATTGCTTATGCTTCTCGGCAATTGAAACCGTCACGAAGTTAATTATCCGACTCATGATCCGGAGCTAGCGGTGTGGTCTTTGCCTTGAAAATCGGCGACATTATTTGTACGGCACTCATTGTCGATCTTCTGAGACCATAAGAGCCTCAAGTACATTTTCATCGAAAGAGTTAAACATGAGGCAGAGAAGGTGGCTAGAATTGATCAAGGATTACGACTTGGAGATTCTCTATCATCCGGGGAAAGCAAATGTAGTAGCCGATGCTTTGAGCCGTAAACCTGTTTCCCTTCGAGTGTTGGAAGCACTTACGTCCCAAACCGGTATTCAACGGAAGGCCGATCCGCGAGGATTGAAGTATGGGCACCGGGAATCCAAGGGCAACTTTATGTGATGGAACCGACTTCATCACTAGTAGAGGAGATCAAGTCTAAACAATTGAACAATTCTCGATCCTTCGATTATGTGGAAGTAAAGAAAGGAAAAGCCCGGATTCGTGATACAAGATGATGGAGTTACGAGATTTGAGTCGACTTTGCGTTCGATGATGATGATTTGAGAAGGACTATTACGAAGGAAGCTCACGGCGCCTATTCTATTCACCGGCAAAGTAGGATGTATAAAGATTTAAAGCAAAACTTCCGGTGGGGAATATGAAGAAGGACGTGGCGGAGTACGTTTCAAAGTGTTTGACTTGTCGGAGTTAAGATTGAACATCAACGACCTGCCGGAATGTTAAGACCGCTTTCGATCCCTGAGTGGAAGTGGGAGGATATCTCGATGGACTTCATTACTAGTATGCCAAGGACTAGAACGGGAATGAACATGATTTGGGTTGTAGTTGATCGACTAACCAAGTCGGCTCATTTCCTGGGAATTAAAGATACATGGGGACCCGAGAGATTGGCACGAATATTTATTGCGGAGATAGTCAGATTTCACGGGACGCCGAAGACCATTATTTCGGATCGAGATGGTCGTTTCGTGTCACACTTCTGGAAGGCAGTTCACAGGGCTTTGGGGACTGAGCTCAACTTTAGCACAGCTTATCATCCCCAAACGGATGGTCAGTCTGAAAGAACTATACAGATAGTAGAAGACATGCTTAGAGCTTGTGCTTTAGATTGGTCGACTGATTGGGAAGTTCACTTGCCCTTGATCGAGTTCACCTATAATAACAGTTGGCATGCTTCTATTAAGATGGCCCCATTTGAAGCTTTATACGGGAGAAGATGCCGATCGCCCCTGTCCGGGATGATTCTTGGATTTGATCGGACGAACCGGAATTGATTATTCGGACTCAAGAGAAGATAGCCTTGATTCGAGAGAGGCTGATCGCCCAGTCGGAAGTCTTATGCCGATGTAATTCGTCTCCCTCTAGAGTTCGATTGGGGACCACGTACTATTGAAGGTGTCTCCTACACGAGGGATTTTCAGTTTTGGGAGAAGAGGCAAGCTTAGTCCGAGATATATCGGACCATTTGAGATCCTAGAGAGTTGGGGATTTAGCATACGGTTGGCCTTACCGCCATCGGCCGAGTCATGTTCACAATGTGTTTCACGTATCCCAAGCTGAAGTATGTACCGGACCCGATCACGTCATTGATTACGACGAGATCGAGATAGCTAATGATGGCACCTTCGAAGAGAGACCAATCAAGATACTTGAGAGCCGGATCAAACAGTTTAGAAATAAACCAATACACTTGGTTAAAGTACAATGGTCACGACATGGAGTCGAAGAGGCCACTTGGGAAATGGAGGACGGTATGAAGGCTAAATATACGGAGTTGTTTTCATCATAAGTTTCGGGACGAAACTTCTTTTTAGGGAGGAAGGATGTAATGCCCGAGATTTCTGTTATGTAATTGGAACTTGTGATATTGTAATGATTGCACTTTTGTCTGAGTATTATTCTCCGTATTTCATAATCCGATGTTGCCGAGCGTTTAATTTCATGGTTGTGATTTGTAAGGTTGAAATTCTGTGCATGTAGCGCACGCTACAGGCTAAGGGTAGCGTACGCTAACATGGTTTCATAGCGCACGCTACAGAATGTAATTAGCGCACGCTATGCGTGGTCAAATTGATTGGGACGTGCGGTAGGTGAGATCGGCCGGGGACCTGGCCGGATCGTGTCGGATGTACAGGCGGCTTTCGGGAAAAGCGAGTCAACGCCTTAGCGCACGCTACTGGTATATGCATGCGCACGCTAAGTGCCGAGTCTGATTTAGGCGTGAGCCGTTAGCGCACGCTACGAGCAGTCTAGCGCGCTAATAGCCATTTATTATAAATAGGACATCATCCTATTCGAGATTTGATTTTCTCCTCCCATAACCCGAACTCTTACACTTAGATCATAACTCCTTCGTCCTAAACACTTCATATCAACCTCTAGTTCGAGATTGAAGATCGTATATCATTGGAGATTGGTGTTCAAGCCTTCGGTGTTGGATCGCTTCATTTTCCTCCGTATTCTTCACTACTTTGAGGTAGGTGATTCTTCACGATGTTAGTAATGTTCTAAGGAAGTTTGAATCATGTTTTGATAGCAAGTATTTCGTTTATAATCGGTCATCACATGTTAGAAGGATACTTTTGACGTATCGGCATTATATATCGTATGAACCTTTGAACCATCTTATTATAAGGACTCCTAAGCATGTTCAAATCGAGTTATGATCAATAATAAGATATTTACCGGTTGATACGTTTTACGATGGAATCATGTGTTTTGGAACGTAGAACAAATGGAACTTAGATTATTTCTTGGAGATCGTAGATGAATTATGATGTTGAGTTGGCTATCCGTATATTTGTATTTCACGATCATAAATCTTCCACAAACCTTATTAGCATGATTTGCCCGAGGATAACTTGTATTATCACGGTAGGATTCATGAGTTCCTCACCATTCAACCCGATTTTGGCTTGCGATTACGCCATGCAATATTAGCGCACGCTAACACGTGTGAGTTAACGTGCGCTATCGGGTCGAATAACGCCCGAAAGCGTCGTAGCGTCGTTATGAGACCAGCCGAGTCGACCGCCAGCCGTGGCTAGCGCACGCTAGTCTTATACGATAGCGTCGCTATGATTCGTCTTAAGCGCCGCGTTACGTAGAAATGCGTAGCGCGCTAAGTAGTCGAGCGATTGGTTATTTTGAGCTTTTCGGCCGTAGACCGAATTGTTAGGCCATCGTTCGACTTGAGATGATTTGTATATCGTTCCTTTTGTTAAGGTTCGAGCTTGTTACGTTGATCGAAGGAGGCGGCCTTCGAGCGTGTCGAGAACATTGAAGTGTTTCGTCCTTGCCATTTTCGAGGCAAGTATCATATGTCGAGTTCGATTTATCATGCTTGTGGTTTTATTCATATTGTTGAATGTGAGATGTATTTACGAGAATTTTCGTGATATTCGTTGTTGTTTGTTCGTATTGATGAACATATTGAAATGCATATGTGTATGCATAATTGTTTCATTTATGGTATAAATGATCAGGGGATCATGAGGATCTATCTTGAGAAGCTGGATCGAATGTCCACCATGCGTTGGTCCGACGGGATCATCATGGGGATCTATCTTTGGCCCGGATTCTTTGGGACGGGTTTTCCACCATGCGTTGGTCCGGGATCATCATGGGGATCTATACCAAGAAGTATTGGATCATTTGGATTACCCTGTATTGTGTAGATGGAATCGTGAGGATTCGCATCGTTGGATTCCGGTGGCGGAAGTCCGTTTACATGTTTTATGATGCATTAATGATTTATTCTATGACGATACTTGTACTAGCATTGTTTTGCTAACCCCTTCGGGGGTGGACATTGTTTTTGATGTTCAGGTAGTCGAGGAAGCGGGAGGCGACCACGATGCAGACGGAGACGATGAGATGGCTCAGTGATGTGGTTGATGTTCTTATTATTATGATTTGTCTTCTTGGTTCGTTTAGTAATCGAGTATGTCTGTATTAATAAAGTCTTTTCAATATGGTTGTATAAGTCAGCACATTTGATCGTTTGTTTCAAATCTGTATGTGAATTCCAGTGTTCGATTGGTTTATTTTTACACTTCTTTTAAAATTAGCCTTGTAAATCCTTATCTAAAGGGTTTACGGCGCTGTAATTATTCCGAATATCTCGGGGTGTTACACAAACAGCACTGGTGCTCCCCACGGGGACGTACTCGGTTGGATATAACCTTTCTCGAACAATTCCTCAAGTTGATTCTTCAACTCTCGCATTTCGGTCGGGGCCATCCGATACGGTGCCTTCGATAAATGGGACGTACCGGCTCCCACTCACTCCTGAATTCCCCTACTCTATGTGAAGGCAACTAGATAACTCGTCTGGAAATACATCATCAATCGATGACAATGATACCACGAATGATTGAACATTTCGATTGCCCTAGAATGATCAATCGATAAAAAGAGACACCAATAATGATTGAACAACTCGATTGCCTTAGAAAGGCCAATCGATGAAGATGATACAATGAATGTTTGAATAACTCGATTGCCTTTGAAAGGACAATCGATGAAAATAATACAATGAATGATTGAATAACGCGATTGCCTTAGAAAGGCCAATCGATGGAAATGATACAATGAATGATTGAATGACTCAATTGTCTTAAAAAAAGCCAATCGATAGAAATGATACAAGGAATGATTGAATAACTCGATTGCCTTAGAAAGGCCAATCGATGAAAATGATACAATGAATGATTGGATAGTTCGATTGCGGAATTTCTCTGCTTCCGCCATAATAGAAATTCTACTGGAACAACGGGGATTACTTCCCTGAAGCACACATTCGACAACTAACGACGGAAAGATAGTGACCAAACGCTAACAAACACTGAGGATAGTATCGAGACGGTTAAACCAACTAATACCGAAAATTACATCGTCCTAAGATAAGTTCACCACGATTAGATCCATCAACCAATCGCGGTCATTAAGCTTAATTCGGTATGATTTCGAAAATTCTTCCATCGTCAGGTAGACCGATGGTATGAGGTCCACAAGCAATAGGACTATCCCGAGATAAGTCCATTCAAGCATGATTCGAAAATGAATGAATGCGGTGTACCAGAATCAAAAGGTACACACAAGTTGAAATAAAATTACGAGTATACCTGAAATCATTCGGGCCACCGGATCTTTGATCCTCCTCATCATATGAATTTGGGACTTGCCGGCCCCCAAACCGGACGCTCCCGTATGATAAATACGAGCTCCAACTCTATTTGCTTCCAGTGTCTTAAACGACGTTGACAAAGCAGTCTGATTCTGAAAGGCTGATTGCTTCAGAGCCTGAGATGCCGCCGAAGCCGACTTGGAGTCCCTTCGGCAAAAACGGGCCTTATGCCCGAAATTCCCACAATTATAGCACGTGATAGACGGTTTCAGACACTCAGTGCTGAAATGACCCGGCGTTCCACAATTGAAACAGGTGATGGCCGAACTGACCGCTCGGGAATGAGATCCCGCACGACTATGCACCGTAGGAGGTCGCTCAGAAATGATAGGACTCACACGAGGCTTCTTGAAGGTTGACTGACCGCCTTCGGATTGATTACGCTTCGTTGATTTCTTGCTGACAAATGAAGGTTGTTGTTCAGCACTTTCCTTAGCAGCTGGCTCATACGGGAGAATTCTCTCGATTAATCCGGTCAGTGGCGCAATGCTTGATTGAGCAAGCGCACATGGGTCATCATGGCTGCATAAAAGTGAGTGGATCAACCCGAGCATCTTCTGATCGAGCCGAGTCTGAGCACGATTTCCCGGCGGTAGTGATTATTTCTCGGGTTTCGGTCCGCACCGTTCTCTCCCGTGCATCCACAGCGACTCTCTCCATACTGAAGTAGGAAGGTCGCATAATGATTATATTTCCCGCATGATTAGCACGTTATGATTATGTCATGAGATGACGAAAATGAGTATACATGCTCTAACTTAGTGATTATATGAATGATTTACTGAAGTTACATGATTATCTGATGAAATTCTTGAAATGATTATCTTGAATAACTTAACAAGATTGATAATATGATCATCCAGATTGACAACTAAGTAATGAAATGAATTGAGTAATTAATGAGTTAACATGATCGTCCTGATTATTAACTGAGTAATGAAATGAATTAAGTGATTGATGAGTTAATATGATCGTCCCGATCATAATGAATGATGATGTTTGAGGATTGTTAAATGATGAATGATGAATGAATGACTATTGCCAGAAATTATACCATGGCGTTAGAAGTCTTACAGTTCTTTCGGTCTGATTGGCTCGGCATTTGCACAGGTCACACGTGACGCGAAAGTCCAATGATACTAGTCTGATGACGATGATTTCAAATGAGACATGACTCGGAAGGTAGTATTCAAAACCACGCTCCGATACCAACTCTGTAACACCGCAAACTAGGCGGATATTACAGTTCCGTAGATCCCCAACTGGGACCCACCAGGCAAATGAAAATGAATGAATTACACAAGATAAATGTAGTACCGAACTACATTACAACCATAATTACTCCGATGAGGAGTTTAGTTACAACATACCAGGACAATACCGAATACTAGTGTATTTTATATGAAGATAAAATACACAACACTGAATGAAACGGAGTATTCAAATGAAAGTCTGCAGCGGAAAATAAAGGACAATAACATGAATAACTGAAAGATCGGGGCCCCCTACTAGTATCACTAGGACTCCTCGACATCAACATGCTATTCCCGTGCGTTTGCCTTGCCATGACCTGAAAAACAAAATCCCCAAACGGGGTCAGTTAAACAGAACAACAATCCTCAAGAGTTGAAAATACACAATCATGATTATATCGGAAATTATGAAATATCCTGTCGAAACATACGCAATCAAACATGCTATATGAATCAACTAACAGTACGGCTCAAAGGGTGGCGCCACACTACGCCCGGGATGGAAATGTGTCCGTGCACAAGCCACCAACGATCGAATACACGCGTGGTCTTGTACCTAATCAGTCTCACGAGACACATTGACTCGTGTGCACAGTCCAATGTAAGGCCAACAACCAACACACGACATAAATGTGCCCGACATGAAAATCCTACACATACCAACCGGCACGCCAGTATGACCCGGAATGCCACGTTATAACAAAAGTGACATCGAAAATGAATAATGACTCACCGAGGTGGAATGGTAATGAAATAAATGACAGCTCAATGAAAAGATTGGAACCGTCGTTCCTTATGACTGAAATGATTAATTGATAACAACAAGTTTTGATACGGTTAATATAATGATGAATGAATTATGATTATGAATGAACAACAACAAAAGGGATGAATATCCTTTTAACCGAGTAAGAATTAACTTACACAATACCGGTGACAATTATCCTTCCACGAACAACGTCCTAATTGAGATATCGGTCGCTCGAACAACCTTACATAATACAATTACCAACAATCCGTTCAATATACGAATCAAACACGAATATAACGAACTCAAAACGTCGATACGACTAAACCAAGTCCATAGAGGCATTAAATCAAACACGTTGTATCCAAACTCCGATTGTTTACAATCAAACCTCGATATACCAATATCAAAATCCCCAAGAAGTGTTTCAAACCAACAAAACATCTCCAATACGATCAATAATCCGTTATGAATATCCAATTATAGCAACAATTAGTCGAAAATCCCCAATTCCAACTCGATTTTCAAGGTGTTCTCGAATAATTCCTCAATAATCCAATGAATCCTTATACAAACTCATAATCATATACATATCCCTTCATATAACATGATTATAACGTCCAAAATATCATATCTCAACACAAAATCGAAGTCCAAAGTGTTGAAGGAATTACCTCTTGAAGATCCAAGTACTTTAATCCGAAGAACACGCGTTAGATTGATTATCCGGGCTTCACGATCGAAAGGAGATGAAGAAAATCAAACACCCAAATGATTTGTGAAGGAAAAACCCTACCTCAAGCTTCCTCTCTCGGTTGAAGGTGAAGAAAAGGGGGAAAAATGGCTGAAATGCTGAAAAAAAACGAATTTAAGGGAGTTGACTGCCTGCCGGACACGGCCCGTGCCGATCGGCACGGTCGTGTCGCACAGTTGGCCGACATCTGGCCGACAGGGACTCGACCGTGTCTGCCCGGCGCACGGTCGCGGCGAGGGCCTTCCGATGACCGTCAAGCGGCAATGACTCGGCATGACTCGGCCGTGCGGGCGACACGGTCGGGCGTCGGGCGACGATGCAGCTTATCCGGAAGGGTTCGACTCGGCCGTGCCACGACACGGTCGGGTCCTGAGGCTGACACTTCGGCATTTTCCGGACGAAATGCAGCACGAGCCGTGTCGGACGACACGGCCGAGTTCGTTCGGCAGTGATCGGCCAATACTGAAAAATGAGTGGTTGAGGTAAAACGACCATAACTCTCTCGTCCGGACTCCGATTGACTCACCGTTTGAACCATTGGAAAGCTAACTAGATGCTCTATAATATTGCAAAGATTTAGAATTTTTGGAATTACCAAAAATTAATGGTGATCTAACAAAGTCGAACTCATATGAGGAAAGTTGAAACAATGAACAATAACGATACACAACTCGAAGTTTTTCCGAACGGTGAACACGGTGAAAGAACATGATTGATGAATGATTATAATTGAGTGAAAATACACTGAGTGACAATTACAGACTGATAATTACTGAATGATAATGACTGAATTACAACCGGGTATTACATTCAAAACTAGATACATATCATAGCAAAGACAGAATGTGTAATAAGATTCCATCTATTTCATCATGAACACCACAAATAGTACAAAAAGGATTAAAAAAGATCATATACATCAAAACGGCAAAGTCTCTCTTCAGCACATCATTGTTTTTCATCAGACGATCATACTTTTTGTTCATGAAATCATCTTCTCATCAACTTTTTTTTTTCAAATCTTCAACATCGGCACGTGAAGCTAAGACTCCAATCTAATAATAGCACCACCTTTAATTCCAGTATAATTTCTTCGACTCTTCTAAGTTTGTAAATAGTACCATTTCAAGACACCCACAAGTGTCAAAACACTACTACAAAAACACCTATTAGTGACACTTTTGTTCTGACACTTTACCAAAAGTGTCATTAACTTTCGATATTTGATCTATTTTCTGACTTTAATATAAATGTATCAAAATCTATTGACACTAAAGTATCAGTAATTTAAATATCAAACACTTCTCATATTTTAATATCAAAAGTTATAAAAAAAATGTTAAATCATGATTTAAAATAGGCAGTCTCATTTAGTTTCTCACACATCCAAATCTTATAGTCCGTGTACCCTCTCCCCGCTGCGAGGATGTAGATCTTCATCAAAACCCTAATAGGTAAGAGGTTGAATCCTCCAACACAATCGACAACGGCAAGAGTAAGATCCAGGATAAGGAAGGAATTCCTTCGGATCAGCAGTGTCTCATCTTTGCCGGAAAGCAGCTTGAGGGCGGCCGCACGCTCGCCGACAACAACATCTAGAAGGGGTCGACTCTCCACCTCGTCCACGCTCGCCGGGTATTTTTTATTTAGTTTATAAGATTGAGTTTTACAGGACTGGTCTTACGGGGAGACCAAAGGAAACCTTCTCTCTTATGGTGGTTGCCTTTATCTTTGCTCTTCTGTGCACATGCTCCAGTTTTTTGTACAAACTTATTCCCGTAATTCTTACTAAATTTAGAATGTGTGCAACATGCACGTTTATTTTAAAGATAACAATTTTTTTGTTAAGTAGAAAGACTCTTTGAGTATGGTTACAAGCAAACTCATTTTACATTTGATTTGATAGGAGCCTAATTTTGCCTGCTAGTGGGGATTTTCTTTGATCGAAATTATGCAGGGTGAAGCATGTGATGGTCACAACATCACTTTTGGTTTGTGGTGCAATGACATTAAATTGGATTTGTGAAACAATCAGTCTGGTTTTGGTAAACTTTTCTATTATTTTTTCTTTTCCAGTTTTTGCAGCTTGCAATTGATGGTATTCATGCATTCTGCTGTTTCAGTCCTATATATATTGCCCTTTTCTGCATCTTCATTGAAAATTGTAATTAGGAATATTGCTTAAATGTCGTCTTCTAAAATAAAAAATTGTATTTTTCATATTTTATCATCATGTTTGCTGAATATATTCGCTCTCTAACCAGGTCAAGGATCGTCTTTAGTCATATGTGTCGCCATTTTGACCGGCTACACAGAAACATTGCACAAGATGTTAACTCAGCTATCAGGTGGGTCTGAAGAACGCCAATCATATAAAATTCTAGTGATCTTTTGTAAATTTCTTGTTTCCATTTCTCCTTTTCTTGTAATACCATTGGGCAACACTTACATATCGAGAATCCTTCTAGTAAATTTCTCACTTACATTTTGAATTTTGTTAATTGTTCATGAAAAGAAATTAGGATGTAATGAAACTTGGGATGTGCTTTCTTATGAAATTAGTTTGTGAAACTTATGCTGCCGATCTTTGTCTCCTCCAAAGTATACTTTTGCTTGATTTTTTTAGAATATATACTCGCTCGCACTTTCCTATCATCAACCACATCAAATCATAGTTTCACCCCAAATAAATTCAACGCCAACGCTTCACTTTTGTCTTACACATGTAGTGTTTGCTCAGTTTTATCTCATTGAATCACTATTTACATATTTATATTTCTGAAATGCAAATAATCCTTTGAGGTTTGTAGTTCCTTGCAAATAACACCATTTTCATTCCTTTTGATCAAGCACATTTGTACGACTAATGTAAATATCAAGGGGTTATTTATAATTTTGAAAGAAAACCATTTTGTGTCTAAGTTTTTTCGCTCGCGGTATTTTCGAACGGAAGTCAGGTTGCTGCCCTCCGGTGCCTGTATGAGTGAGCGGCGCCTCTCTGGAGACTCCTGGGAGTCCCGCGTCACTTTCCCCTCATTTTATTTTCGATTTACTGTTGTTAATTTTGTGTTTTTTTATATCCCCTGAAACTAGGGTTCGTCGCCAGTTTCAGATCTGATTTGTAGTCTTTGTGGTTGTGTGTTTTCAGGAGTTTCATTTGGCTTGTCATGGCTAACCCCACTGAGCTACCGGATTTGGTGTAATATCCGGGGATAATTTTTTTTTTTTTCGTGTTACTGTTGGGTTGTACGTATTCATTTGGAATTGTACAAATATTGTTGTTTGAACCGATACAATGTATATTGTATTAAAATATTTCGGGATCGAAATATTTATACTGGTCGTCGGTTTGGTTTCGTCGTTTGGTTGTTGCTTGGCGAGTTTAGAATTTTGGCTAAGTTTATAGCCATAGCGTGCGCTACCTGTGTAGCATTACATACGCTAATTTGTTACGATTACGTACGTTACGCCCTGAGGTTACGTACGTAATGCGTGGTAGGTGGTGGGAACCTTCATCGTGGTCAACTTTCGGGGCGAGGGTATCTTTAGGGTATTATATATATATATATATCACTTTCACATGCATTTCCCTCATGTGATTCTCCCTCATGTGTTCTCACGATTATATATATATAATATATATATATCAACTCTCTCACCCCCCCTCACCTTTCTCTCTCTCTCGTCCCTTTCCTCTCTCTCTCATTCTCACTTTCTCTCATTTTCTCTCTCTCTCGTCTCTCTCTCGCGTCTCCAGCCCTCCCATCTTCTCTCCCTCGTTTTTTTTCCGGCAAGGTGGAGCTGAAGGATGGCAGCCGGCTCTTTCCGGCGACGGACTAGAGTTGACGACCGGAGTAGAAGACTGACATCTCCGGCGACGACCGGAGCTCGACGGCGGCATGGTGGCTCGTGACTGGAGCAGCGACGGCCGGTCGGAATTTCCAGATCGGACGGCGTTGCAAAATCCGGTCGAGCTGTTCTGATTTCCGGCGAGACGGAGCTCAGGCACCGGCACTCTTCATGGTCTCCGGCCATGGATGCGGTTCCATTGATTCCGGCGACCGGAGGTGGTTTTTGTCCGGAACGGACGGCGGAACGGAGGTTTGACATATTTCCGGCAAGGAGTTGCAGGCGGAGAGTCGGGTGAAAACCGGCCATGGATGGAAACGGGCTGGAGTTGGACGAAGTCCAGCGGGTCAGGTTTTCCGGCGGCCGAACTTCCAGCATGGGAGTTTTTTTTTCGGACCTGGCCGATCGGCTTCTCTGGTAAGCCTGTGTGTGTTTTTTTTCAGTTATATATATATATATTATGTGTGTACTGTGTTATATATATATATATATACATATACGTACTGTTATATATATATATACTGTGTGTGTGGTGTGTGTTGTATATATGTGTGTGTCATGTGGGTACACATATATATATATATATATAGATATTGTGGGTTGTATATATATGTGATGTATGTATATTATATATATGTGTGTGTATACGGATAAATACGAGTATAGTATGTGTTCGTGTTGGAATCGGAATTATCTATTGTGTTGTTTTCGGTCGATATCCTGTTATCGAATGAATTGTATTTCATTCAAGGTTTTTCGAGTGCTTGTGATTGTCGGAGGACGCTGTTGATCGATTCGTGGTAGGACGTTGATCATGGAAGGACTTTCTCGCCTTCGGTTTGAGGCAAGTTTTATACTTGTACTGGTCAATGAGATTAATGTTATCATGTATGTGTATGAATGTGTGTATCATTTCGAGACTTGGTCTCTTTATGATTTTGTTGATATCAGGGGATTGTTTGATACGATACCCTTCGGCAAATTATGCCAAATATTATTGTTGTTCGTAAATGGCGGATTTAAGGCATTGCGATACTTGTTGGTAATATATCTGTCGATAGCCGGTTCGTGGTATCGACATATCGATTGTTATTGTTGATTGATGTTCCTTTGAGATATTGTTGTCGATAGCCAGTTCGCGGTATCGATATATCGATTGTTATTGTTGATTGATGTTCCTTTGAGATATTGATGTTGATAGCCGGTTCGCGGCATCGACGTATCGATTGTTGTTATTGATTGATGTTCCATCAAGATATTTTTGTGAATCGTCGTTATTGATATCAGTGTTTTTCTATTGATGTCGTTTTGGCCGATTGAAGGCATCGACGTATTTGATTATCATCTTCGTTATCGGTAACCGATTAAAGGTGCCGAGACATCCGTTGTATAATTGTTATCGGTTAACCGTTCTGAAGGTAATCGATATATTGAATTGGGATTATCAAAGATAATTCCCATCCGTTGTCAAAAAGATAATTCCCATCCGTTGTATAATTGTTATCGATTGGCCGTTCTACGGTAATCGAAGTATTGAATTGGGACTGTCGAGGATAGTTCCCATCCGTTGAATTATTATTGTCGTGTTGACCGATTCAAGGCAGCACACTATTATTCTTGTGAACTCGGTAATTTTGTGATCGTTGAAGGTTGAGGATTTCCCGAACTGTTGTGTTGTGATCGTTGCTCGTGTTAATCGGTCCTTAGGGATTTTGATCCCAGGATGGTTGTTTTGAATATTGTTGGTCGTGTCGATCTTTCATTATTCGTGTGTCATCGTTCACTTGGTGAGTCTTATGATCTGTATTGGATGTGTTATCCTTTGAGTTTCGTTGTCATGTTGTATCGTGACATATCCGGAATCATATCTGCGTTCCGATTGGTTATTGTGTATGATTTTTAGCCAGGCACATATATAGTCATTCGTGGATATTATTCCGCATTGGACTGTGCACACGAGACGTAGTTTCGTGAGGCTAATTAGGTACATTGTCCCACGTATATTCTGGATTCCGTATACGGGGCGGACATGTGCACGGACACATTTCCGGATCGGGCGTACTGTGATGTCCATCTTTGAGCCGTACAACTTTGATCGTCCATAGTATTGGATGAGTTCGACGTTTTGTGATTGAGCGTTCATACGCCAGAGGGGTATGTTCGACAGTCAGTTTGTTTCTTTGAGATCTGTATTGTGATGATTTACAACTTTGGGCTGTTCGGCTTTCAGGCCATCGTGATATTTTGGCAGCTTCGGCTGAGGGCTTTCAGACCATTGTGATGTAACGGTATTTCCGTTTGAGACTTCGGGCATTGTGATTCTTATTTATTTCAGCATTGGTTTGGTTTACCTTCGGGTAATGTATTGTTGTATTCTATATTGATGATTCGCCGTTGGGCACTTATGTTCTAACCTATTGAGCAGGTATTGATCGTATGCCATGGGCATAGTATTCCACGAATGCTCGATTCTTACTTTGGTTTGTGAGCATCTCGTACTACCATTGTTGTACTGTTTATTCTGCCTTTGGATGCGTATCATGTTGTGCATGTATTTGATATTCATTATTCTGGATGACTGACCCCGTGGGGGCGGAACATGTTTTCATGTTTTCAGTACTTGCGAGGATAGGGTTGATACACAGGGGCATGACGATGGCGACGAGGCATTCGAGCGATACTAGTCCGAGATATTTTGGTGTTCATGTTGGTCAGACAGTTGGAGTACTCCAATTTTGTTCAGTCGTTGTTGTTTTGTATTATCCGAGCAAGGCTCGTGTATGTTGTTGTATTTTATTTTGGCCATGTAGGCCCATCCTTGTCATTGAAATTCCATATCGGAATAGTATGTCGGACATCATAGTAGGGTCTGTGATTTCCTATTTTGGTCAGTTTGTTGTATTTTAGTCGTGTTCGCCTGGTGGATCACCTGGTGTGGGATCCACGGCACTGTAATAACCCAATGGGATTTGGGGGTGTTACATTTGGTCCGCCGTCCAGTTTTCGGCCACTGCCGGCCGAAGTCTCCAAAGCCATTAGACATCCAAATACGAAGAAGTGATGGCATCTCTAAGGTATGCTCTATTTCCCTGCATCTACTTGACCATTGTTCTCCAAAGAGTTATATAGACTCTTATCATGTAAATATGCAAAGTGACTTTTGATGGCTAAAGTATAAACAATAGTTGACATGTGATGGTGTTTATGAGAAAGCTGGATATATGGCCCGAGCCAAGGTAATTTTTTTATTTTTTTCCATTAATCATATTTTTTATGCAGAATTTGATAAAGTGTTCTTTGTAGTCATGTAGTCTAAATAAATGTCACTGTGTTTATTAGGTTATTGTAGTGGTGGATGTTGGGCAATTGCAGATTCCGGGACTTCTCTCGTAGCTGGTCCAAATACGAAAAATGTCATTTTTTCAGTAATTATTTCCTCTTTTTTGATGTATTGTTTGAATAGGATCCGCATGGTGATTCTTTATCTATACATATTTTGTTGTTTAGAATGTAAAACAGAAATAACTGACTTTTAGTAATGCGAATGTTTATTTTTGTTTTTCATATGTTTGTAGACTGTGATCTCCGTGATTAATCAGGCCATAGGAGCCTCTGGTGTTCTTAGACAAGAATGCAAGTCTGTACCAATATGGTCAAAATATTATGGATCTTCTCTTGACGAAGGTAGGAACCAACTATATATTTATAAATGTTTTCTTTTTGTCGTGCACGATCTTTTTTTGTCTTGTGCGATTTTTCTTGTTTTGCTGTTATGTTTATTTGCTTGTTGGACCGAATTGTGATTCAATTTGTCGCAGGTAAAGGCACAGAAAATATGCTCTGAGGTCGGGTTATGCACATTTGATGGAGCTCGTGGTGTGAGGTCAGACATGATTTGCTCATATTTGCAAAGTCGTAAATATGAATAAAAAATTGGGTTAATTCTATAAATAACCGATAATAAGCCTATTTCCCTGTATCCAAATACGAAGAAGTGATGGCATCTCTAAGGAATGCTTTATTTCCCAGAATCCACTTGACCATTGTTCTCCAAAGAGTTATATAGACTCCAAGATTAAGGTGTATTATCTGATGCTCAATAGTATTTAGTTTTTGTTCTTTTGTAGAGCTCTTATATTCACTGAATAAGTTTCAGCGTCATATTTTCTGCAATGAATTAATTGAGACTAGCAAAGTGATGCTAATGAAGTCTGAATGCTTATGAAATTCATTTTCCTTTTCTGCAGGTATGACTACTCAGGGTATGGACACTCGCAATAAGACTGAATTGATTTTGAAAACGGCCAACTCTGAAAATGTTGATCTGGCAGCATCAAGTGAACCTAGCAATTTTCCCCTTGTTTTACGGGCAAAAGAGCCACACGAACTACTTTCTTTTGCTGTATTATTGTATGAATTATTTTCTCTTGAAGATATTATTTATCCATCTATATATTATACCGTTCATGCATGGTATCACTCACTGGAAACTTCGAAAACCTTTGTGATGGTTTTCATTCTTCTTCTACTGCCACATTTTTACCATGTATTTTTTATTTTCAATGAAATTTGTACATGAGTTACCTCATGCAAGTCTCTCCATATGGGTGATTTATTTTCTGGTGAACCTGCATCGACATGTTAATATAGAGCAACATGATTTGTCTCTCCCCCCATTCACTCTCTGCTTTCTGTTTATGGAAGATATCTGATAAATGATTCATAAATGTACTGTTGTATGCTTTATTTTCTAGGGTCGTACAGTGTAATTTAAGTAAGAGACTCATTGCAAATGGCCATTTGATAGAGGTCAGTTTTGATTTAAGTGTTTACAATACTCATCATAGGCCTGTGTCGTTCTGATTTAAGTGTTTACAGTTTTGATTTAAGTGTTTAAGCCGATGTCTTTTGATATCAAGTTTCATGATGTCCAATGGAAAAAGTACAGGTGTGCTATACCTAAGCTGAACAAAGAGATCGTGCCCGAGAAATGCAAGTTGATTGTGAAGTCCAAGAGGGTGGTTATTGCTCTAGTCAAAGCTTCTAAAGGGAACTGGTCGGGTTTTCACTTCAAGGAAGACAAGGTAATTAATTTTTGCATGTATAAATATTCGTACTGTGGTGTGGAGTTGTCATTATTGTATAACTGTATGATGTCACAGTTGAAGCCGAACTTAAATAAGGAACGGGATCCAATGGCTGGAATAATGGACTTGATGAAGGTATGGCCTTGAGCACATTGAGAAACCTGTTTTTTTTTCCCTTTTTTTTAGTAAATAATGATGATTTAAATCAATTCTTAATTTGTTTACAGAATATGTATGAGGAAGGGGATGAGGATATGAAGAGAACAATAGCTAAAGCATGGACTGATGCACGATCAGGCAAAGCAGCTGATCCTTTGAAGAGTTACCGTTGAACATTTGTGGTTCTCAACTGGAGGACGAGTATGCCTTTTTTTTTCTTTTAATGTTGTTATTGGTGCATGAACTCTTCATGTTAATGAGTGTTAGTTCTATTATAACAAATCGTATTCATTGATGGTGTGTATTGCTGCCATTTTGATATAAAAACAGTTTTGCGACATGTCCCATTGTTGTTGTGTTGAAGATGAGTTTTTTTTTTTGTTTGAATTTTGTCCCTGAGTTTTGGTCGAAGCCTTTAGAGTTTAGAATGAGAAGTAATGTTACCCGTTATTTTTCTATTTATGTTCTCATTACAAAAACACGCCTTGGAGTAATGTTGGGATAAAAAAGATACCGATGTGAGACGGCAGTGAAGGGTATTTAGTACTCAGATATTCTTTTGAATGCTGTTTTTTTTTTGGTTGGGATAAGTGACCAAGTCAGCTGCATAGTATCGAAACTGAATAGATGGTTTGCAAAGGATCCTAGTGTACTTCGTCGTGTTGGTCATGTCATGTTGCAGCTTCCGTATGCTGCACAACGCAATCCAAGGAATATTGTGATAGCAGATGACTGTTTCCAGTCATCCAAATTTCCAGCAAAGCGCATCACTCAGGTGGTGATAAAATCCATCTAGAAACTCTATGGAAGTATGTTCATTGATTCTTGACATCTGTTATCAAATAATTTGTTTGAGTTCTTTCAGTAATTTGGTTTTTGTTCATTATCGTGGATTGCTTACTAAGCTCACCTTTCAGGACAAGTCTTAAGCCATGAAAATCTTGGTGATTATATAAAGATGAAGGTTCCTAGCTTAAGTACCATCAGTGTCAAGCAACTAAATGGTGAAAGTAAATATTCTCCAGTTGTATTCCTAGCAAATGCTATGCAGCAGCTTAAGAGGTGAGGTTGCAGACCAAAGAAATTGTTACCTTAATGTGGATGTGATTCAGTTTCTATTTTAGAAATTTTGAAAGTAATTTTGAAATGTCAGTTCAAGGGAATCGATAACTACAGCATGAAAGATCTTTCGGAACTACGTGATCGATGGGCTACATATGTTGCCAAGTTAATTACAGCTTACAATCGTGAGGTAATTTTAATATGAGTCATTTATATACAAAATTCTTCTGAATATCTATGGAACACTAGTTAGATATAGTATGTTAATTGATTCTGTACACTTGTACAGGTGGCAAAAATTTGAAGTTGTTGAGCATGTAGGTGTGGTGGGACAGATTGATGTTGCTGATGGTTATCATTGTATTTTGCATTGTATGCTTAAAATCCATTGTTTTTGTGTTGATGGAGATTGTTAGAGCTGGAGGAATTTTTTTTGGTGAGGTTTGGCAGCACATTTTCTGCGAAATTTGGTTGATTAAGTGTTTTGTTAGTAGTTAAGTTGAATGCTTGATTAGTATACTTGATTGAGGTGTGTTGTTGATAGTTTAGTATTTTGATTGTATTTTGATGGCTCTGGATGCTTGGTTTTGTATTGCTCTTTTTAATTGCATTGCATTTGGGATGTTTTATAATTGAATTGTCTGTTTGAAACTTTCAATTTATGGTATTTTTTTCATGTAATTAAACAAAAAATGTAGTATTCATAAAAATAGAATTGAGATAAAAATAATTTTTTTTTTCACAAATCTGAGCATATACCGACACTAAAATAGTGTCAGTAATTATTTTTACTGACACTTTATAATAGTGTCAGTAATGCTAAAGCCAGAACATACTGACACTAATGTTTAGTGTCAGTAAAAAATTAATTACTGACACAATTTTAGTGTCAGTAAAAAAAAATACTGACGCTATTTTTCTGTCAGTATTTATTAACTCTTGTATTACTGACACTAAAAATTAGTGTCAGTATTTTCTGGCTTTAGCATTACTGACACTATTACAAGGTGTCAGTAAAATTAATTACTGACACTAAAATAGTGTCAGTAAAGGGGAAATTTGTACTAGTGAAAGAGGTATATCTGGAGTCACTAAATAAAGTTGAATACACATAATGAATATGTTACCACATAACTAAACCATACAGGTCGGACTTACTTTACAATTGCGCCAAAAAGCCTAAATACTCATGTTACGGCTATAAATGAAATAAAAGTGAAATAAAATAACTAATCTTAAGTTATTTCAAGACTACAGTAACCTCTGGTTTATTCTTTTTTGGCACGGTGAGCATAATCAAAGGTGCTGAGTGTATCCTCCAAACAGTGGATTAAAGGTGATATTGTGACAATTAGGCACGTCTCTGTTTTCCCTTCCAGAGAATTTCTTAGCAGCCTTGTTAACTTGCTATCTCTGAGATTTAAGAATTCAGTTTATTGATTTACATGATAATCTATATGTAACAAGCCTAGTGCAAGTCCATAGTGCAAAAAATAGCATTACACGGTTTGGGGTTTTTATAAATGGAAATATATGAAACATTTTCTCTTGCTCTGCCCTCCATAGTGCAAGTCTTTCCACTTCCTATTTGCCTGTATGCAAAGATGGTGCAATTGCAGCCTTCATTAACTTCAAACACTATGGGCCAAACTGCCTGATCGTATAAATCCTTTTGGTGGGATGATTGACCAAAAACCTAAACACATTTACCACAAATTATTAATTATTCTATATATAGCACAATTAATAAGGAAGAAACGAAATATAATGAAAAAAATCAAGAACTATGACTAGATTGAGAACAGTTTGCAAATTATATTATAAATGAATTCTGAACAGTAACAACTCTTTGTAACGAATAACCACAAATACTTGAAAACAAGAAACAGAATTCAAGCATGAATTCCAGAAAAACACGGTCACTTAAAGATATACCAGACCTTGCCAAATGTAGAAGTCCTATCAATCTGCTTATTAGCAATATTTTGAACTGCACAAACTTCTCCTCTGCTCTCATTGTAATAAATCACCACAGGTGTATGCAGTTTTATCAGACCTTGCCAAAGGTAGAAGTCCTATCAATCTTATTAGCTGAAGGTTACTATTGCGACAAATATCCTAAATACTCATGATAACAAACTGGGCATGAATCAATTATAACTTGAAGAATTTATTACCATTTCTTCTCCTGGTCTTGCGTGCAGGCTGATTAAACCATGGCTTTACATGATTTTTCCAGTGTTTACCGAAGTGTCCATCGGAAATAACATTTTTGGGCTTCATGGTTTACCTTTACACAAGTAAATAATAAGATGAATTATCCTAATTAAAACAGACCAAATTAGCAACGACAAACCAGGAGCTTTATCACTTCTAGCAAATCAATGTAACACGAACGAAAATTTCAAACATCAAACATGGTTATATTACTTGTTCAAAAAAACTATCCTCCACTAACTCTTACACTTGAAAGTTTTCACTTTAAAAGTAAAAAACATATGAATTGCATACATCTTAAAGTACATGACTATTACAATTTAACCAACACTTCAACAGGACATACACATATAGGATCATGTTAACTTGCATCAAGTCAAAACAGTTAGAAATGAAACCTAATTGTTTACATCTTGGCTTTGTGAAAATCACAAAAACTGAACCAGAAAGCAGCTTACAAATGTGAAAATTCAAGCTCATAATTTCAAAATATGCAAGAGATCGCATATTCATCGAGAACAAATCACGCGATGCAAAATACTACAATTTACATTGCAACAACATCAAGAAAACCAATTTCTGCATATTATCATCAAACATATAAGCAAGGTTCAACCATCTTAACTCGCTAAACCTAGATTAATAGGGAATTATACAGTTTGATAAAACAAATTCAATGCTCTGGGCTTAGATTTCACGCAACGAATCAAACGAAGGATATAGTAAGAGGACAAGCAAATAGGCGAGGCTAATATGTCAGGGTTCAGATATAAAAAGACGGAGATTAGCACAGCGGGCGATAGAGTGGCAGCGGTGGTTTTAGAGCTTGGAAGGTACCGCGACCGGAGTGACAGCCACTTGATGAAGGCCATACACGGTGGGGCGGAGCTACACCAATGTTTAATCCGATTTGTTATCCAGCTATTGTATGATAAGCTAAAAGTTACTAATCTGTTATGCAAACACAACACATAATGTGAAACTACAATGATGATGAAAAGAGTGAAACACAATCAAAACTTTATTTAAGAATACCATACCTCCTCTTTGCAAAGGCTAGGGGAGGACACCATGTTAATGAAGTCAATTTCGAGTACTTCAGTTCCATCCCGTGTAGGAATTCCGTCATAAACAAAAGTCTGAAAGGAGGCGAGAGGAGAGTTGTCGGACGGTTGCTCAGCCCCAAACATAATGTAGAAAACTAATTACCTCAGCTCTATTAGGCGAAGCGTGGGGCGTGTTAACAGCCGTGGTAGGCATTTGCGGTGTTCTGGCTTTAGAGACTTCGGCCGGAGGTGGTACAGAGCTTGATGGCGAACTCAAATCCGGTAGCTCTGGAGGAATAGCCATACGAATCCAAAGGAAACTACTGAAAACACAAAAACACGCAGGATACAAATCAGATCTGAAACTGGCGGCGAACCCTAGTTTCAGAGAACCAAAATCGAAAAATTAAAACTGTAAATCGAACAAAAATTGAGGGAAAAGTGCCGCGGGGCTCTAGGGAGGGTATCCCAAGGGTCACCACCCACTCAGATAGGCACCGGAGGGCCGGCGACCTGACTTCCGTCCGAAAGTGCCGCGAGCGAAAAAATTAGAAATCTGCAAAAATCGAACGGGAACTGAAAATAATGTAAGCCCTAGTGTTCTGACTATGTATTCTTAATATACAAAACATCTATATACCCATTACACGAGAGAATTACCTCTGAACAGGTTAGAATCACCATGTCTTTGGGCCAAGCAACGATAGCTCGAAGGACATCCGCAATAGTTAATGGACCATTTTTAATGGGAACACCAACTTACACATAGATGATGGACATTAATATTCTCTATATGCTATACCAAAGTTCAAAAAAAAGGAAAAATGAATGACAAATTGTCGTTTAACAACACCACGAACTCCATATTTCTACAGACCTAATTAGATCAAAAGCTAAGAAATTTCTAGTAAAAAGCACCCATTATCATTCAGTCACAATCACAACTATAAATAATAGTATAGTTTAGCAGCTCATACAAATCGATCATGCTACTGATGTAACACCCCAAACTAGGCGGATATTACAGTGCCGTGAATCCCCGACTGGGACCCACCAGGCAAATGAAAATGATGAATTAAATAATATAATTGTAGTACCGAACCACATTATATTACCAAGTACTCCGATGAGGAGTTTAAGTACATTACACCAGGACAAAACAGAATACTAGTATATTTTATATGGAGATAAAATACACCACCCTAAACAAATAAGCATCTCAAACGGAATTTGCAGCGGAAAATACAAATGACGGAAATGACTGAAATGACTGAAATAAACGGAATGACTGGGGCCCCCTACTAGTATCACTGGGACTCGTCGCCGTCAACATGCTCTTCCCGTGCCTTTGCCTTGCCGTGACCTGAAAACAAAATCCCCCAACGGCCGGGCCATACGTAACAACAATCCTCAAGGGTTGAAAATACACAAACATGATTTAACTGAAGTTATGAAATATCCTTAGTTATGAATTACGCTGAAGAGGAGCATCATAGTACGCCCGTAGTGTTCTGTGCAAGTGTACAAGACGGATGACCGGACACACCCGTCCTTGTACCTAATTAGTCTCACGGAGGTAATCGTTACCGTGTGCACAGTCCAATGTATCACTCCCAATACATGGCCATCACGTGCCCGACTAAAAATTCCACACATCCGCACTCGGCCACGCAATATGAACCCAGAAGGTCATATGAACAAGAATGACCATAATTAATATCAATGAATAATAATAATCCGACAAAGTCAAGAATGACTCACCGATACGAAAGTGATAATGAAGTGATTGATAGTTTTCAATGAAATGATTGGAACCGCCGTTCCTCGCTAATGAAATGATTATCCGACAATTACAAGTCTCAAAATGATTAATACAATGATGAATGAGTTATGATTATGAATGATCAACAACAAAAGGAATGAATATCCTTTTAACCGAGTAAGAATCAACTTACTCAATACCGATGAAGAATGTCCGTCCACGAACAACGTCCTAAGTGAAATACCTCGCTCGAACAACCTTGAATAACAATAATTACCAACAACCGTTCAATACACGCATCAAACAACAAAACACGACTAACCCAAAGGTCGAAACAACGATAATCGAACTCATTGGGGCATTCTAACGAATACGTAACCAACCACACGACTTCGAAAATATCCAATCCCGAATATGTCGAAACCAACACTAAAATGAGTATTTCGAACTAACAAAACACTTCAATGATATCAATAATCCATTAGGAATCCATAAATCATGATTACAACAACCTCAATCGGAAAATCCCCAATTAACCGAAGTCAACCCCAAGGGTTCTTGTAATAATTCCGAAAAATAACCATTAAATCCGTAGGAATATATTTATCCAAGATAGATAATTCATATCTAACATATTCCAATGATAATCCAAGCTTACATGAAGAAATCGAAAGGAAAACCCAAAAATCCGAAATTCTAGATCCAAGAAATTAATACCTTTGATTCGATGGATTGGAGATGATGAAGTGATGATTAATCCAACTCAAAGACTTGAAGATGATGATTGATGATTACACCTTAAAGGATACTCTCAAAATCGCCCAAATCACCAAGAACCGACGAGAGAAAGAGATTAGAATGATAAATGACGAACTCTGACTAAACTGTCCAATTTATAGTCGATCCTGGTTAGCGTGCGCTAGCCCTAATGCGTAGCGTGCGCTAACGGGAAATTTGGGTATTCCGGTACCTTTGTCCGAACACGGTAGCGCGCGCTACGTACCTTTGTAGCGTGCGCTACGACCATACTACTAGCGTCGTAATTGCTCATAGTTAGCGTGCGTTAACGAATAATTTGATGCCCGATCGGAGTCGAAGCGCTGTTCTACGATTCGACCTCGATAGCGTGCGCTACAACCATTGTTTAGCGTGCGCTATAACATCGATTGCGTACGCTAAATATCACGCATAGCGTGCGCTATGAATTAATCCAGTGCAGTCCAGTAGCCACTGGACTCAATCTGATCTGTCCTTAGCGCGCGCTACACCACATATTAGCGTGCGCTACTACAACCCACTAGCGCGCGCTACTTACCATTCGTAGCGTGCGCTACTTATAATTCACCTGCAGTCCAGTACCTTCTGGACTGCAGCCAGGGTAACCTTAGCGTGCGCTAAAGCTGAGTGGTAGCGTGCGCTACCTATACCCAATTAGCGTACGCTAAAGGAATACGTAGCGTGCGCTACTCCTCACGCACAGCTCGCAACGGAAATGACAATGATAATAAACACGGCACGAAACTCCAATCAGATTAGTGATGAATGTCGTATGATACACGATACAATTACTCTGAATGATGAATACCATGATTGAATATGAGTGACAAATGATCAATATTGAGTGAGAATTCGAGTATCAATTCTTGAATGATAAATACCGAATGATAATTCTTGAATTACAACCGGGTATTACATACACCCCTTAAAAGAGTTTCGTCCCGAAACTAAGGGTCAAACACCTCGAGATAACTCTCCCGCATACTATCCTCGGTTTCCCAAGTAGCCTCTTCGACTCCGTGTCTAGACCACTGAATTTTAACCAAAGGAATCGTCTTATTCCTCAACTGTTTGATTCGCCGCTCTAAAACTCGCACAGGACGCTCCTCATATGAATGATCGTCGGCGATCTCGATCTCATCGAACTGAAGTATGTGACTCGGGTCGGCAACATACTTCCGCAACTGAGAGACATGAAACACATTATGAATTCGGCTCAACGCCGGAGGTAAAGCCAAACGATAAGCTAACTCGCCCACTCGATCCAAAATCTCAAACGGTCCAATGAATCTCGGACTCAACTTCCCCCTCTTCCCGAAACGGAAGATACCACGACTCGGGGATACCTTGACCAACACGTGGTCACCTGTCTCGAACTCTAATGGTCGACGAAGGTTATCTGCATATGATTTCTGTCGACTCTGAGCGGTCAACAAATGATTCCTGATCAAAGTTACCTTCTCACGGGCGGCTATAAGCATATCGGGCTCGGTGCCGATTGATTCTGATAAGTCGTCCCAACACAACGGAGATCGACAACGACGACCATACAAGGCTTCGTAAGGTGCCATCTTGATCGAAGCATGCCAGCTATTATTATACGTGAACTCGATCAAAGGTAGTTGGGCTTCCCAATCGTCTTTCCAATCGAGGACACATGCCCTCAACATGTCCTCTAATGTCTGAATGGTCTTCTCTGATTGTCCGTCGGACTGAGGATGAAAAGAGGTACTGAGATTAAGCTGGGTTCCCATAGCACGATGAACTGATTTCCAAAAATGCGACACAAACCGTCCGTCACGATCGGAAACGATACTCTTAGGAGTACCGTGCAGTCTCACTATCTCTTTGATGAAAAGTTGGGCAAGTCTCTCGGGACCCCACGTATCCTTGATCTCAAGGAAATGAGCTGATTTAGTTAAGCGGTCCACGATCACCCAGATCGTATTCATGCCACGACGACTCGTCGGCAAACTCGTGATGAAATCCATAGAAATGTCTTCCCACTTCCATTCGGGAATAGGAAGAGGTTTCAGCATACCCGCCGGCCGATGTTCAATCTTAACTTGTTGTGAGTTAAGCATCTCGAAACAAATTCTGCGACTTCTCGCTTCATATTACTCCACCGGTAATTTTGTTTCAAGTCCTTGTACATCTTGCTAGACCGGATGCACAGAATAAGGGGTAGCATGAGCTTCTTTCAAAATCGAGTTTTTCAACTCGTCATTCGTCAGTACACACAACCGATTCTTAAACCTCAAAAGTCCATCCTCGTGGACCACAAATCCAGGGGCTTTCCTGAGCCACATCCTCACGGATGCGTAACGATGATGGGTCCGAACCCCGATTCTCTCGAATTGTCTCCTCTAGTGACGATGAAATCTCTAACATACAAAGCCGCCCGAACTCGCTGAAGCTGCACTCGATCTCGGGTCTAAGGAATTCTGGTGAAGCTCCTTCGAATCGTTAAACGGGCAAGCATCTGCTCCTGAACGGACTTACGACTCAAGGCGTCGGCGACGACGTTCGCCTTGCCCGGGTGATAGAGGATCTCGATATCATAATCTTTGATTAATTCCAACCACCGTCTCTGACGCATATTTAACTCCTTCTGAGTAAATATATACTTTAAACTCTTATGATCGGTGAATATCTGACAGGTGACGCCATAAAGGTAATGACGCCAAATCTTCAAAGCGAACACCACGGCTGCTAGCTCCAGGTCGTGGGTCGGATAATTAACCTCGTAAGGTCTCAATTGCCGTGAAGCATAGGCAATAACTTTCCCGTTCTGCATGAGTACACATCCGAGACCCTGTCCGGACGCATCACTATAAACCACAAATCCTTCCGTTCCCTGTGGCAAGGAAAGTATAGGTGCTGACATTAACCGGCTCTTGAGTTCCTCAAAACTCTGCTGACACGCGTCGGACCACGTGTATTTCTTATCCTTCCGCAATAAGTTCGTCAAGGGTTGAGCGATTTTAGAAAATCCTTCCACAAATCGCCGATAATAACCCGCTAATCCGAGGAAACTTCGGATTTCCTTAACGCTTTTCGGAGGTAGCCACTCTCGAATAGCCTCCGTCTTCTGAGGATCGACACGAACTCCGTCTGATGAAATTACGTGTCCGAGAAACGTCACTTCGGACATCCAGAACTCACATTTGGAGAACTTCCCATAAAGTTGTTCTCGTCTCAACACGTCGAGCACTCGATGAAGGTGAGACTCGTGTTCCTCCCGGTCACGAGAATAAATCAAAATGTCATCGATGAAGACAACAACAAACCGATCCAAAAAGTCGATGAAAACCCGATTCATTAACTCCATGAATACCGCAGGTGCATTAGTCAATCCGAACGGCATAACCACAAACTCATAATGACCATAGCGTGTTCGAAACGCTGTCCTCGCGATGTCCGACTCTCGGATCCGCAACTGATGATATCCAGACCTTAAGTCGATCTTGGAAAATACTGAAGCTCCCTGCAGTTGATCTAAGAGATCATCAATACGGGGTAAGGGATACTTATTCTTGATTGTCACCCTGTTCAACTCCCGATAATCAATACATAAGCGAAATGAACCATCCTTCTTCTTGACAAACAATACTGGTGCTCCCCACGGGGACGCACTCGGTCGGATGTAACCTTTCTCGAACAACTCCTCAAGTTGGTTCTTTAACTCCTGCATTTCGGTCGGGGCCATCCGGTACGGTGCCTTCGATATCGGGGACGCATTCGGCTCCAACTCAATCGTGAATTACACATCCCTCTGTGGAGGCAAACCAGGTAACTCGTCTGGAAAAACATCGGCATATTCCCTCACCACCGGAATATCCGTCAACATTACTGATGACTTCTCGGTTTTGGCCATATAGCACCAATAACCGACACATCCCTGATTGAGTAATCTTACTGCTTTCATCAAATTAATGACCTTACTGAGCAGTACCGGATTACCTCCCTGAAACACACATTCAACCCCATCGTCTGAAATGATAGTGACCATACGCTTACGGACACTAATGATGGCATCATGATGATCCATCCAATCAATACCCAGGATGACGTCGTCTCTCGGCAAATCTACCACGATTAGGTCCGCTGGACATACACGACCATGAAACTGAATCGGACAATTCTGAATCTCACGATTGCCGATAATTCGTCTACCATTAGGTAGGCCAATGACATAAGGCTCACAACTAGTAGCACTACCCAGACGTAGTCTACTCAAACATGACTCGGAAATGAATGAATGCGATGCACCAGTATCAAAAAGGGTACACACAGGTTGAGATAGAATATCGAGTGTACCTGAGATCATTCAGGCCTCGGGATCATCGGTCTTCTTCATCTCATAAATCCGGGGCTTGCTAGTCCCGGCACCGGACGCTCCCGTCTGATGGCTAAAAGCTCCACCTTTAGTCGCTCCCGTCATTTTAAACGACGCTGATTGAGTGGCCTGATTCTGAAAGGCTGACTGCTTAGGTGCCTGAGATGACGTCTGAGTAGGTTTGGAGTCCCTACGGCAAAAACGGGCCTTATGTCCCACAATTCCACAGTTATGACACGTGACAGACTGTCTCGGACACTTGGTGCTGACGTGACCAAGATCCCCACAGTTGTAACAGGTGATGGCCGAACCGGCCGCTCGTGGCGAGATTCCGCGGGTTTAGACGACAATCGAGGTCGCTCGTAAAAGCAGAGCCCGCACGGGTTTCTTGAAGGTTGTCCACCGCCTTGGTGATTACGATTCTTCGATTTCTTGCTAGCGACGAAGGTTGCCGCTTAGCAATTTCCACAGCAAGCTCGTAGGTCGAGCTTTCTCAATGAATTCGCCAACGTGGTGCAATTATGAATAAGTAACTGAAGTCTCATACGGGGTTTCAGCCTCTTGCTGAAATACTTGATCTTATCCGCCTCCGAATGAATGATGGATGAGGCGAAAGGAAGAAGTTCCGGAAATTTCTCGGCAATGGCGAGAACATCCTCGTCTGCTGAGGGGTCGGGGGTGAGCAATTCCGACACTTGGCCTCTCCGAGTGGGGCCGGATAATACCTCTCCATCATGAGAGTCTTGAATCGATCCCAAGTACAAGATCCTTCGGTGGGCTTCAACGATAACCACCAAGAATGTGCGCTCTTACCTGAGTAGTAAGCCGCATGAAACTTTGTGTCCTTGGGACACTCTACCATAGCAAACAACTTCTCGAAATGCTCGAGCCAATGAATGATATCTGCCGGCCTGCACGAGCCCTCAAAAGTAGGTGGCCTCTGCGAGAGATATCGCCGATGATATTACTCACATTCCTCTCTTGCCTCGAGGTGGCGGCGGAGGAGCTGCTGATTTTGATTGACGGAGTTATGCATTGTCTCCATCAATCGAGCCATCCGGGTCATTTGGGCCATCATGCCACGCATAAAAGCGAGTGGGTCAACCGGACACCCTCGGCGAGCCGTGTCCGGTACGACTCCCGATAGTGAATGATCGCGTCCGAGGTGAATGAGTGGCGGCGTCCGCTCGATGAATTAGCATTATTCCTCGCGTTTGCACGTGTATTCACATGAGCTCTCGGGATTCGGCCCGCTCCACGGCCTCGTCCTCCACGTCCTCTTCTTGCCCTCTCCATACCGAAGTAGGAAAGTCACATGATGATTATATTCACCGCATGAAATATACGTTATGATTATGACATGAGATGATGAAAATGAGCATACGCGCTCTAACACGGTGATTACATGAATGATTAAGCGAGGTGACATGATTATCTCGATGAAATTATTGAAATGATTATCTTGAATGAGTTAACAAGATTAATGATTCGATCTTCCCGATCAACAATCGAACAATGAAATGAATTGGTGATTAATGAGTTAACTCGACCGTCTGGTCAAAATGACAATGATGATTGAGGATTGTTAATCGATGAATTATGAATGAATGACTATTGCCGAAATTATACCATGGCATTAGAAATCTTACGCTTCTTGGTCCGATTGGCTCGGCATTTGCACAGTCACACGTGACGCGAAAGTCCAATGATACTAGTCCGATGACGATGATTTCAAATGAGACATGACTTGGAGGGTAGTATTCAAAACCACGCTCCGATACCAACTCGTAACACCCCAAACTAGGCGGATATTACAAAGGTCCGTGAATCCCCGACTGGGACCCACTGTGCAAATGAAAATGATGAATTAAATAATATAATTGTAGTACCGAACCACATTATATTACCAAGTACTCCGATGAGGAGTTTAAGTACATTACACCAGGACAAAACAGAATACTAGTATATTTTATATGGAGATAAAATACACCACCCCGAACAAATAAGCATCTCAAACGGAATTTGCAATGGAAAATACAAATGACGGAAATGATCGAAATGACCGAAATAAACGGAATGAGGGCCCCTACTAGTATCATCTGGGACTCGTCGCCGTCAACATGCTCTTCCGTGCCTTTGCCTTGCCGTGACTGAAAACAAAATCCCCAACGGGTCGATACAGAACAACAATCCTCAAGGGTTGAAAATACACAAACATGATTTAATCAAGTTATGAAATATCCTTAGTTATGAATTACGCCGAAGAGGAGCATCATAGTACGCCCGTAGTGTTCTCGTGCAAGTGTACAAGACGGATGACCGGACACACCCGTCCTTGTACCTAATTAGTCTCACGGAGGTAATCGTTACCGTGTGCACAGTCCAATGTATCACTCCCAATACATGGCCATCACGTGCCCGACTAAAAATTCCACACATCCGCACCCGGCCACGCAATATGAACCCAGAAGGTCATATGAACAAGAATGACCATAATGAATATCAATGAATAATAACAATCCGACAAAGTCAAGAATGACTCACCGATACGAAAGTGATAATGAAGTGATTGATAGTTTTCAATGAAATGATTGGAACCGCCGTTCCTCGCTAATGAAATGATTATCCGACAATTACAAGTCTCAAAATGATTAATACAATGATGAATGAGTTATGATTATGAATGATCAACAACAAAAGGAATGAATATCCTTTTAACCGAGTAAGAATCAACTTACTCAATACCGATGAAGAATGTCCGTCCACGAACAACGTCCTAAGTGAAATACCGGCCGTTCGAACAACCTTGAATAACAATAATTACCAACAACCGCTCAATACACGCATCAAACAACAAAACACGACTAACCCAAAGGTCGAAACAACGATAATCGAACTCATTGGGGCATTCTAACGAATACGTAACCAACCACACGACTTCGAAAATATCCAATCCCGAATATGTCGAAACCAACACTAAAATGAGTATTTCGAACTAACAAAACACTTCAATGATATCAATAATCCATTAGGAATCCATAAATCATGATTACAACAACCTCAATCGGAAAATCCCCAATTAACCGAAGTCAACCCCAAGGGTTCTTGTAATAATTCCGAAAAATAACCATTAAATCCGTAGGAATATATTTATCCAAGATAGATAATTCATATCTAACATATTCCAATGATAATCCAAGCTTACATGAAGAAATCGAAAGGAAAACCCAAAAATCCGAAATTCTAGATCCAAGAAATTAATACCTTTGATTCGATGGATTGGAGATGATGAAGTGATGATTAATCCAACTCAAAGACTTGAAGATGATGATTGATGATTACACCTTAAAGGATACTCTCAAAATCGCCCAAATCACCAAGAACCGACGAGAGAAAGAGATTAGAATGATAAATGACGAACTCTGACTAAACTGTCCAATTTATAGTCAGTCCAGGTTAGCGTGCGCTAGCCCTAATGCGTAGCGTGCGCTAACGGGAAATTTGGGTATTCCAGTACCCACTGTCCGAACACGGTAGCGCGCGCTACGTACCTTTTGTAGCGTGCGCTACGACCATACTACTAGCGTACGTAATTGCTCATAGTTAGCGTGCGCTAACGAATAATTTGATGCCCAGTACTGGAGTCCAGAAACTGCCTGTTCTCTGATCTGACCTCGATAGCGTGCGCTACAACCATTGTTTAGCGTGCGCTATAACATCGATTGCGTACGCTAAATATCACGCATAGCGTGCGCTATGAATTAATCGGTGCGATCCGGTAGCCCGGACTCAATCGATCTGTCCTTAGCGCGCTACACCACATCTTAGCGTGCGCTACTACAACCCCCTAGCGCGCGCTACGTACCATTCGTAGCGTGCGCTACTTATAACTCACTGCCGGATCGCAAGGTGGTAACCTTAGCGTGCGCTAAAGCTGAGTGGTAGCGTGCGCTACCTATACCCAATTAGCGTACGCTAAAGGAATACGTAGCGTGCGCTACTCCTCACGCACAGCTCGCAACGGAAATGACAATGATAATAAACACGGCACGAAACTCCAATCAGATTAGTGATGAATGTCGTATGATACACGATACAATTACTCTGAATGATGAATACCATGATTGAATATGAGTGACAAATGATCAATATTGAGTGAGAATTACTGAGTATCAATTACTGAATGATAAATACTGAATGATAATTACTGAATTACAACCGGGTATTACAACTGAGATGAACAATAATTCAAACGCCCAAACAAAACATATAGATAATAACTCTTTGAAGGGAAAAAAAAGATTCGATCATTAAACATAAAAAACACAGTGCGCACAATATAACCAACTGAAAAAACAAAAATCAAACAACACTGAAATAATTCAGGCTGCAAAAAACTCTGGACCGGAAAAGATTAACAACGCACCATCGGAGTACTTAGTCGTGTTGTTAGTTAGGGTTGATGATGACCGGTTGTTCCGGTAGTCAGTTTGCTTTCCGGCGGTGTTGGATGTGGACGGTACGGCCACGGCGGAGACCTTGTTTCTGGAGGTGGAAGGAGAAGACTTCTCCAAATGCTTGTCCAAGGCATCGTTAATTTGCTTCCGATCTAACATCTCTCCACCATTAGATGAGCCCCCTCCTCGATCTCTGTACATGTTCATAAATACTGAGAAAAGGGAAAGTAGAACCCGCTACAAGCACAGTTTTATGTCACATATGCGGGTTCTAATATTCCAAAAGTATCAAAGAGATGGGGTAGCATACTCGAATTAACACGTAAACTAGACAAGCCGATATATCAAAAATCTATTAGCTCACATTAACACGAAACCAAGGACATAAAGAACTTAGAAAACGGACCTATAACGACCAAAATACACCCGTTTGAAACACGGCGTTCACAACTATTTTTCATCAGCACTCGCACTCAAAAATTTCCAAGTGTCAAACTGTCATAGCGGGTGACCAAGTTTGGAGCCATTTTTCTTATCAATAGAGTCAGTTTTGGGAAAATAATATCTCTAAGTAAAAGTTAGTTCACCTGGACTACTTTCCAAAATGTCCAGCCGTTCGTCAAACGGATTTCTTACGAGACCTCTCCAACATACCCGAAAACTTCCCAGAAACAGCAAATTTAGCCCGACTACCTCACTTCACTATTATTTTTATCTAGGATCGGGACTCGTATGGACAAAAGTTCAGTGTTACGAATTTTAGATATTGTTACAAGCTTCCTAAACCACTGAGTTTGTTTGCTAACACTCACAATTCACCGAGTTACGACTAGCTTTGCGAGGCTACTTATTCATTTTCAGAAATTTATAAAAGTATTTTATTTGCGACGAAAAACTCTATTTTCTCGATTAATCACTAGACGACTATCGTAGAATGACGTTACAACATATATACGCATAAAGTACTTTATACATTGACGGGACGTCATAAACATATTTTTCGACAATAAACATCATTCCAAAAATACATGAGTGGTATCGATAACATATGAATTTGCATGTACAACTTCATTTCATGACCTAAATCAGATCATATCATTAATATTAGGTTGCGGTTAGAGATCACGTCTCATTTCCGTATATCCACTATTGTCATCATAATCATTGTATCAGGTGAGTTTCATAGCCCCGTTTTCAATTGTTTATACTAGTTCCAAACTCACGGGGTGAGAATACATGTTTATTACTCCCTCTGTCCCAGCCAAAGGTTGACAGAGGGTGTATATTTGGTGTATTTTAGGTAATAATTGGTATAAGTAATGATGATTAAATGTGTGGTGGAGATTAAAAAGTAAAAAGTATTGATGATGAATGAGTGGTGGAGATTAAAAAGTAAAAAGTGATTGTTTGATTTAATTGTAAAAAGTGATATATGTAAACTTACTAAAGGGACTACTTTTTGATAGAAATGTAAACCTTTGGGCGGGACGGAGGGAGTATTTCATTACGGACACAAGTGTTAAAAACCATACATTGCCTAAGTTTCCGCATTTCCGAATAAATTCCATATTTCCGAATTAAGTCCCCTTTCCGAATCATGAACTGTTAATTACCAGTAAGCGCGAGTGGGTGAATAGATCTATTGAGGGTGACTCCTCCGTCCAAGTTGGTAGCTCCAACTGGTCAGACGGACGCATATCATTTGAGTACCTTTCCGATTTGGGTCCTTGCCGAATCTGTTAAGCTTCGGTGACATGCAGTTACATTCTCGTAGTCATTTACTACTAATAATATTAATAGTGCATTTTATTTCATTTAATCTCATTTCATTACCGAGTGAGTTATTATTGTACAATTACTTTCACTACACGTGCAAATCAACTTCATGTAATATCATTTAATAAGATCAGATATTTTCATGATATATCTTATGTTCTAAACCCGATTCAATTTCTCAAGTTAATTTCAGAAGATTTAATATTCGTCATTTTTTTAGTATGATAATTGAAGGTATTATTATTATTATTAATAATAATAATATTTATAATATGAACCATATTAATATTAACAATATTAATATTTTTATATTTATCATTTCTATATCATCATTTATATTACTTTCGATATTATTATTATTAGTATCGATATTATTAATATTATGAATACCGTTACTGTTATTTTTATCATTATTGGTATTATTATTATTATTATCTTTGGCCCAAATATTTTGTAATGACCTAACTAATAATTAAAGCCCATAAATTACCCAAACCCTAATTTTTATACAGTATAAATATAACTCTGCAGTATAAAATACTACACAAAATACAATTCTTATCAAGTCCTTCAGCTGATCGTCCCAGCAAAAAAAAAAATAATATCTCCAGATCTTTCATCTTCCACAGAGTACTTGTAAGATCGTTTCAGCCACAAGACTACTAGCAGATCGTTTCAGCCAAAACTCGTCAACACCTTTTCTGCAATTTTACCATATTTGCATCTTTCCAGCAAGTTAAACAAAAAATCTCTTCATCTTTATGTATTTTGTCTGTTGTGTTCCGGGAATTATTATTCCCGTGATGTGTCTTACCTAATATTGGTTGTAGATACATAGATGGAAGGTTCTAGATCCTTCTAGAGGTAGTAGGATCCTATTAGATGTCTTACCTTATCTAGGAATCCTATGTATGGAAGGACTCTCATTGTAATGCCTATATAAAGGCCCATCTATCAGTGTTATGAATGCAATTGATTGACTCGTATTTACAGTCTTTTACTTTCTCCTGAAACACGTTATCAGCACGTAGTATCTCAACTGAGTAGGAAAAATTCGTCCGAAATTCAGAAATTCCAAAAAAAAAATCAAAAAAAAAAAAAAATTGGAAACCGTAATCCCGATCGCAGCCGCCGAAGCCAGAAAACCAGCTGCGGACCACCGCCAACCCGATCCCATTGTTCGGATCCCCTCCGCCGCCTGCATCGTGCCGTCATCCGTGAACAGAAGCTGGAACCCTATTTTTTTTGACGTCATCTTCTCCAATCTTCCGCACCGCAATAAATCCGCCATCACCTTCCGACCCAGATCGCTATAGTCGCCGGCCACCCTCTTCATCAATCCCACCGCGCCGCCGCTCCAGGATAACCCTAACCCCCATCGCTTGTAGCCCGCCCAACTAGCCCGACCCGCGATGCAAAACCATGAGAAGGAGTGACCAGGCCCGTTGCTGCTCAATCGGAAAAGTCCGACCGCCTATCCAGCCCGACCAAGTGCTGACCCGACCAAGTGCTGACCCGACCCAGTGCTTACCCGACCCAATTGCTGAGTTAATCCGGTTGCTGAATTGATCCGACCAGATCTGATCGAAGCACCGTCGGATCGTCCAACGAAAGAAAAAAATCGAGAGACGAGATTTTTTCGCGCGTAAATTTTCTGCACAGCGCAGTCGTACGAAAATCACGTTTTCCAATTCATTAACCGTCAGATCGGTGTGAAATTTTGACAGCAACTTCCCAACACAAATATCTGTATATTCAACGGTGGAGATCGGATTCTGTGTAATATTGATTACTGAATCTACTGCCGAACAGAAGCAGATTTTTACGAGGAAATTTGGAGATCCGACCTCATCTAATACCGAGTTGCTGCATCGCTGCGCTCGAGTCCTTTTTCGGCCGAATTATCGAGCCCAGTAGCCCTATCCGGGCGTTTCTCAACTCTCCATATTTTCCTAATTAATGATTCATTTGTTCATTAACTTGTACACTTATGAATCTTACATGTTTATATTTTACGTGTATATAGGAATATACGTCGCTCATGATGATGTGCACGCTATGGAGAAAAAGCCATATTTATCCCGTTCAAGGATCAAAGTAAATATAGAACGGAGTACCCACGGAAATATGTTGCTCATATGGAGAGAATCTCCCATTCAAGGATCAAAGCATATATGGAACCAAGTACCCGTAAGACTTTATTAAAGTTCTCGTTTTTCAATTCCTCTCTTTTGGAAAATTTTTTTGGGGAATTGGGTATTTGGGTTCTTTATCTCCCACGCTACTTTGCGGTGGATGAGACAATGAGAGATGGTATCACTCTCGGATGTCGAAGTAAACTGTGTGACGGTCCTGGGGGAGTCACGGATAATTGTTGAAAGTCGATATTTGTGGTTGTTGCATACACCACGTTTTGGGTGCGATTTGACGTCGCCGTTTTGTCGATTTTAAACCAACAATTGAAAAAAAAAATGAACATTGTCGGTAACGGATTAGTCACGAATTTTTGACGTACAAATGGGACAAACATCGATTGCGACGGATATGTCGTGGTTAAAATCGATTTGTGACGGATTTTTCACGTTGAATTGAGCGACCACCATGTTGGTCTTGACCTAATACCATACTTGGAAAACTCCATCTTTCATCCTATTAAAATAAAATATTGCATGTGGGTGTAGACATGCACCGTCTCCTTGCAATATGATATATGAAAGAATGTACAAGTAATTCTCATGAGTTTCAACATGTAAAGCAATGGCATATTGCAGTAAATACATGAATTCATTGACCTCGATTATAGTTCGTATGACTATAGGTCCGAATACTTCTCTGAGTATTTTTAAAGGCATGTGCCTTATACATTTGACTATGTTTAGTAGATCTTATTGGATGGTCAAGACAAGTTGGTTATGGTATATTCATTATGTCTCATGGTTCAAAATGCTTAATTATGATGCACCGCGTTGTATCTATATAACATGGTTATTATGACGTATACTTGCAAATTGAGAATTAAAATACTTGGTTGATTGATGCACTTTGGTGGATTTTTTCTACACTTTTGATCATGACTAGGCGCATCCTCCTTGGTATTTGTTTATACTTTGAAAGTTCAAACGGAATCAATGATTGTTAAACAGCCTTAGCTGTACCGACATTCCTACTTTCTCTGCAAGTCTACCAAGTGGGAGTTACCAAAAGGATCATTAGTCGAGATAAGAAATCGAACACCCTGCTGCGTTTAAACGCACATATGGCTGTCATTGCCATGTTTTTGCATCAACACTTATGCCATTGGATATGGTCTCAACCTTGTTTTCTCACTAAACTTGGGAAAAACTAAACAGCCAATTAAAACATGCACTGTGATATGATTTTAATGATCTGTGTGGTGCACAATATATGGATAGAAAGATACGGAAGTCTAGTTTCCAGAACATCTGACCGTTAGTCCATAGCCTTCCTAACAAGGGAGTTATCGCTGTTTTAGTAAACAAAGGTCAAGTTGCGTGGAATTTTATTTCCAGCGATTGTGCTAACTTTTGTCCCAACCAACTTGGTTTTTTTTTTTTTTTTTTTTTTTTTTTTTGGAGAAAAAGCGTCCAGAGTGGACGGGGGGTTAAGGCGGGACCCACCAACCTGTAGATAAGAGAAAATCAAGAAATACAAAGTAGCAACCCCGAGTTATGACCAAAAATGGGCCATAAATCGGGTCCAAACATCGAAGAAATCTACGGCCCGCTTAAGATATACAAAGTGCACCACAAACCGTGGGCTAATGTGCGGACCCGTAGACTAAAATAACTCAAATCCGAATTATGACCAAAAATGGGCCATAATCCGGAATCTAAAATCTAAAGTGCCTACGGCCCGCTAGATCAATACAAGGTGCACCACTAAAACTGTGGGCTAATGTGCGGACCAATAGGCAAGCAAGCAATCAAGGAAATAAAACCTATCTAAATCTAAAAGACGGATAACCAAGCTGATCCATCCGTATAAGGGAGAGAAGAAACGGAGGAGCAGTATCGTAAGTATAAGTCTGAATGCCGAGGGACGACATGCCGAGCTCAGAAAGATAGTCGGCCGGCCTGTTGCCCTCCCGGAAAATGTGAGTGACTCGAATGAATATCTCCGAGAATGTGTCGGATACGCATAAGAGTGTGACGAACCCGCCAAGAGCCCCGATGGCCGATGATAGCAGGCTCACCACGGCGGTAGCATCAAGCTCAATCCAAACATGTCTCGATCTCCGGGAAGCTAGAGTCAATCCAATAGCCAACGCCCGGACCTCGGCATCAAAACTCGAAGAGGCACGAAAAGAGGAATGGAAAGCAAGAAGGAGCTCTCCGTGGTGATCTCTAACCAGACCTCCCCACCCGCAACGTGTGTCTCTATCAAACGAACCATCCGTGTTCGGCCTTGATCCAAGGTGTCTCGGGCGAAGCCAAACCACCGGACGGGACGAGTCCGAGCAGAGGAAGATGAAGCTCATTGAAACGATCGGGCGGCGAGCAACCCGCCGTAACTCGGATGAAATAAGCCCCGCAGGTCAATAAAGCAACATGGCGCTCCACCTGCACAATAACATGAGACGAAAGAAAAGTAACTGCCCTATGCTTTGCACTATTCCTTTCTGTCCAGATGAACCAAAGGATCAGACAAGGAATAATGAAAGTCGCGTGCCTAAAGTGTGTGCCGTGTGCGAAAAAACTCAGGAGCTCAAAAATATTCTGAGTATGGGGTACGGATAAATGTGTCCAAGCGCCAAAATACTCCCACACGTCACGAGCCACATCACTCTCCAAGAAAAGGTGGGCAATGGTCTCGGTATGGTAGGTCTGGGTAAGGGTATGCGAGCAGCACAAACATCTAGAAGCCAAAGAAACGCCCCTCCTCTGTAGGATGTCATCAGTCGGGATCCGTCGCATGAGAAGTCGCCAAATAAACACCGAAATGGTCGGTGTGAGTAAGGCTGTCCATATGGCCCCGTAAATAAGATTAGCCTGACCCCTCACCCTGATGTGAGACCAAGCCGACGATAATGAGAACGCACCCGAAGAGGTAAGAGTCCAGCACATACTATCCGAATCCTCCTCGGCGATGGGAATCGCGGAGATCTCCTGGATGAACTGAGGGGTAAATCCTAACTCCTCTCCAACAATAGTCTCCAACCTACCCATGTCCCAAGACCCATCAACCCATAACTCGTTGATCCTAAGATGGGGTCTACCAGAAACCTGGCAATAAGAAGAGATCGGCCTATCCCCAATCCAAGTATCGTCCCAAAAGCTGACCTCCCCGCAGCCACGACCAAGAGTCCAGCGAATGAATTCCTGGGCCTCAACACCCACGCGGAGGAGACGGCGCCAAGGGTGGCTGGCACGAGCTTTAAGAGCAGTACGCATAGGCGTATAAAGGCCAGCAGAGCAGTTTTTGCGGAGCATAAATTGCGCCCACAGAGACGTGCCCGCGCGAAGGCGCCACCAGAGCTTATAACTAAAAGCTCTCACCAAATCCGAAAGGCTCCGAATCCCGAGGCCTCCCTCAGATACCGGACGACAAATCTGCCGCCAACTGACCCAATGCGTCTTCCTCTTAGGACCAACAGCACCCCAGAAGTATCTCGCAATGATCTGCTCGAGTTCCTGGATAATGTACTGTGGGGGGTCCAAAACCTGAAGCAGGTGAAGAGGAATCGTGCAGAGAGTGCTCTTAATAAGAGCCAAACGACCCCCAAAAGCAAGGTGGCGATGGGACCAACCAGAGATCCTATCCAACATCCGTTGCTTCACCCCAGCAAAGAGCTCACGTCTCTTAAAGCCTTTGTAAAGGGGTACACCTAGATAGGTGATGGGGAGATCGCCCTGGCGAAAACCAGTAAGATCGAAAACTCTCTGATGCCAACGAGGCGCATGCTTGGGAGCGAGAATAAAAGTGCTCTTCTGGATACTAACCATCTGGCCCGAAGCCATAGAGTAGTGATCCAGGAGACGCATAAGATCAACAAGACCATCATCCACAGCCCGTGTGAATATAATGATGTCATCGGCGTAGGATAAGTGCGATACGGGGAAAGGCCGTCCAGCCGTCCTATACCTCATCAAACGATAATCTCGAATGAATCGATCCAAGCAGCGCGATAAATAATCAGCGGCAAGCACGAAGAGCGACGGAGAAATAGGGTCGCCCTGACGCAAACCCCGGCTAGAGGCAAAATAGCCGGCCGGACTGCCGTTCACCAAAATGGAGAACGTGCAACTCTCAACGCAATGACGGATGAACAAAATCCATCTAGCCGGGAATCCCATCCTCACCAGGACCTCACGTAAAAAATGCCAGTGAACCCTATCATACGCCTTAGCCATATCAAGCTTCAGCGCAAGGTTCGGAACACCATGAATGTCCGCGACGTGGAGGTCGTGAATAAGTTCTTGGGCCAAAAGGATATTATCAGTAATAACCCGCCCGTGAACAAATCCACTCTGGTTCGGTGAGATAATAAGAGGGAGGAGAGGAGCAAGCCGAGCGTTAAGGATTTTCGTGATAATTTTATTGGTCACATTACACAGACTAATAGGTCGGTAATCTGACCAACCGCTCGGAACAGGCTTCTTCGGGATCAAGATGACCGTAGTCGCCGTGAAAGCCGGAGGCATAGGATGACCCCCAAAAAACTCGAGCACAGCCCCCTCCACGTCGGAAGATACAATCTCCCAACAATGCTGAAAAAACAAAGACGAGAACCCGTCAGGCCCAGAAGCGCTGTGAGGATCGATATCAAATACCGCAGCACGAATTTCAAGGGGAGAGGGAGGGACACACAAACTATCAGAATCAAAAGAAGAGGGGATAGAGGGAAAACAAGTGTCATCCGGGGGGACGAGAACATCACCATAGGATGTAAGAAGAGTCCTAAAGAAATTCACAGCGGATGATCTGATATCCGACTCTACAGCGATCGTCGTACCACCTTCCTCAATGCTGTGAATATGCGACTGACAACGCTTCTGCTTCGCAAAACCCTGAAAAAACCGGGTGTTGCGCTCGCCCTCAGAAACCCAACGAACTGCGGCCTTCTGTTTCCAGAAATCTTCCTCCATAGAGAGACGAAGATGGTACTCAGCACGAAAACGGTGCATAGCGGTTCTATTCTCCGGAGTAGGATCCGAATCATATCGCCGCTCGGCTTCGTCAGCAGCCCTCAAGGCCTCATCCAACTTCGTATGAAGATTTCCAAAAACAGACCAGTTCCACTGTTTCAGTCTGCGCTTAACCCTAAGGAGTTTGGCCTGTAGGTTACACATGCCAGATAAACCAGTCGGGGTAAGCCAGACCTCCCTAACAGTGTCCAGGAATGTATGATGCCGGATCCACATACTTTGGAAACGGAATGACGACTTGTGACGAGTCGCGGAGAAGCGACACTGGATAAGAAGGGGTGCATGGTCCGACCGAAGTCGAGGCAGGTGAGTGACGGTAGAGACCGCGAATACGTTCGACCATGCTTCATTAAATAAAGCACGATCTAACCGTTCCCTCAAACCATTGCGCTCCCAAGTGAAAATATCGCCCTCGCAGCCCGCGTCAATCAACTCACAGTCAGCAATAGCCTGTGCGAAGTCCAAAATCTCTGGAGAACGGTCTGTGGAACTACCCTCGCGCTCATGTGAATGCAAGAAGATGTTGAAGTCACCGCTGACTAGCCACGGCAACCCCTCTACTTCTAAAGCAATCTCACGGAGGGTGTCCCAAAGGGCGTAACGACCAACACGGTTAGTGCTGGCATATACAAAGGTGACGTAAATCGACTGAGGAAGAAGGGAAGAAGAAATAGAAAGATGGAGGACTTGATCTGTATCCAACAAAACTTGGTGCTGATAGTGAGGGGAAGAAAAGAACCAAATTTTGTTAGACCGATTAAAAAGTCCCGACGCAAAACCTAAGGAACGAATATAAAAATCAAAATTAGCATTGGAACCCATGGGCTCTAAAATGCCAATAAGAGAAAACCTATGAACACGGTTGAGATGTCGAATGCGCTTCTGTGCTCCGGTGTTAGCCAGACCACGAGCGTTCCATGTAAGAATGGGTATCGACATAAACTAACCAACCAACTCAGACGAAGACCTAGGGCACTGACTGGAACGTCCCCGTCTCCGAGGTGAATCCTGCCGGCCAGATGTTCCCCCTTTCAAGGGCGATGAAGATCGCCCCTTCGAAGAGGAGGAGGGTCCGCGAGAAGCTGATCTTCCTCGTGTGGAAATCGAGGAGTCGGAGGCAGCTTTGCCCCTAGTGGTGACACCAGGAGCAGCAGTAGAAGACATCAGACGTCTCTTAACTGGAGGCTTCGGAGCTGTCGTAAGAGGTACCATCGTCGAGAAAGAGAGACTGGACTCAGAAATCTCAAATTGGGTGCGTTTAAGACCACACTCAGTCTGAGATAGGGAAGGAAAAGAAGAAGAAGAGGGAGGAGGGGGAGGCTCGTAAACCACAATGGCAAGGGTCTCAGGCTCCACGATAATCGGATCATCCGTGCAGCCCTCACCGTCATGGCGGGGGGAGGTAGACTCTACGAGTCTAGAAAAGTGTGGGACGGTAGAGGACTCCGTGTCGTCCTCTAAAACACGCTCAATATCGCTATCTCGACCACCGTCATCGCTACCCAACACGCTATCTTTAATGCCCACGCTAACAATGTCATCTGTGCCTACTAAATCCTCTTCCTCTCTAGCAGAGGAGTCTAACGATGCAAAGTATGAGAGATGTCCGGTGGCAGCCGTGCCCTTGGGGATCATCCCCGTCTCTCTAGCTCCTTTTTGGTAACAATCGCCAAACGGCAGGCTCCTTTCCTTTAGCAGTCATAGGAGCAGCCTGAGAGGTATTAGCCTTAGGGGCTTTAGTAGGGGCTGGTTGCGCCTTTTGTTGTCTAGATGTGGCAACAGCAGGCTTCTTACGCTGGGGCGGTGGAGGCCGTTCCTTGTTGCCAACTATGTAGCAACTGGACGGGTCGTGCCCCACATGAGAGCAAAGAGAGCAATACAATGGAACTCTCTCGTAGATAATGCGCTGCGTAAGAATGTGATCATCAAATTCAACTTCAATTTCGGGCACTCTGGGCGCCAAAAGATCAATTTCGACACACACACGGGCGACTGAAAGTCGTGAATGTGTGGCCGTGGGGGCATCTACTAAGATGGGATTGCCTACAGCTTTGGCAATCGTGTATAGTGCGCGTGGGTGAAATAAATGCAATGGTAAACCTGGAAGTCTAATCCAGACCGGGCAGATCGAAGTCTCTGTCCTAACCGAAAAGCTAGGTGACCACTTAAAAACACGGGCAGGACATCCAGAAAAATTCCACGTTGATCCTAACCAAATACGTCTGAAATCCTCATCATTATCAAACCTAATCGCTATGTGGCAATAATTTAGCCAACTCCAGCTAAATTTACCCCTCAGTTTCATATCATTTAAACCCGTAGACACATCTCGAGGGGAAGGGATAGCATGCGAGAATTTAAGGATTAAAGTGCGTTCCCATGACGCAGCAAGAGAAATCATATCAGAAGAAGAGAAAGTAACACGCGTTTTCTCATTTACGGAGGAAAGAGTACCAAATGGACATACCTTTGCTCCGTCGAAATTGAAAGATTTTACTGTTGAGCCGATCTGCTGGGTAAAACCGGGCTGCTGGGCCGAGCCGGATGAATTGTTGACCGTTTGGGCGTATGATAGCTTCGGCCGGACTGTCTCAGCAGGGTTATGGGTCGGATCATGAGTGATACTGTTGTGCTGGCCGTTTATATCTGATGAAATCTTTGCTGACTGGTGACCCGTATTAATGAGGTCAGGTGCTGTTCGGTCATGTTGGCCTGGATTAAAAGGTTTTGGATTTATGGGCCGAGAGTGGTCCATGTGATGTTTATTAAAATAGGGCTGGTTTGAAAGGGGGTCAGCTGGTGGAGTGTTGGTTGGGCTGGGTTGTTTAATATTGGGCTTGGTTGTATGGGGGTTTTGGTTGGGTTGGCCGATGTAGGGGGGACATTTGTATGGGCTGGGATTAGTGGTGGGTGAGTTTGTTTGGGTGATAAAACATTTGGGCCGTGAGAATGGCCTGGTGTATTTGGGTCAATATGTTTTGTTGTATTTTGTGGCTTAAAATAATTAAGGATAGTATTGGGTTTAATGGGTTTGGGTTTAAGATGGATGGGTTCAAGAATAATTGTAGGCTGTTGGGATTTATCTGAATGGGCCATTAAGGTAGGGCTTGAATTAAAATCAATAGAAGTGGGCTTGGATTGCATATAAGAGGTTGGCCATATGGAAGCAGGCCCAATATGATTGGGTATTGGAAAAGAGGCCCGTACCTTAGTAATTTCTGGCGAAAGTCCATTAGAGGAGCCCGGCAGATCAGAGCCGATCGTTGGGAATGGACCTAATATCGACGGCTTATCTACGTCCGTCGGAAGCTTTAAATCCTGGGTGTTTTCCGCCGCTAGGGTTGAATGCGGCGCGACGTACCCTGTAAATAGGGTTTTCGAGTTGGACGACGGAGCTTGTGCAGGGTCGTGCTTGACTGTCGGAGACGGCGGAATTGCTACCGGAAGGAGTTTACCAAAAAGACTAGTATTAGAAAAACCTGAGCTCTGAGGAGATTTGATAGCAATGTCGACCGAGCGACGGTGTTGAGATCTTTCTGGCGATGACGTTGGCGACGAGGACGGCTCCGGGGGCGGAACCGGCTTACTGCAGATGACATCTACTGATGCAGGTGAGATGACGTTAGATTTAGTGGGCGACCGCGACTTTCTTTTTTTCTTCGGCATGAAAACGGAGCTTCAGTCGTCGTGGAGTACGACGGCGAACATGAACCTTTGCAGCTGAAAGAAGCGGGATGGTACGGTGAATACAGATCTGGTATCGGATCGAAGAAACGACGGCAAAACTTGGTCGGGTGCTGCCGACGTCGGTTCGGGCTGGAGGTTGCAGGTGAAGGGTCGTGTGATGAAGGCGGTTCGGATGGTGGGTGAGATGGCCGGAGACGGTGGCCGGACGGGGGTGCGGTTGAAGAGGGAAGTTTCTCGGAAATTGTCACAGTAGATAGGATTATGATAAGGTGAATGTCACTCAAAAAATCTACTCAAGTATAAGCTGTCCCAACCAACTTGGTTCCCATCTTGAATTTGCAAGTGGTCTTATGACACATATTTTTCAACCTCTTTCTGGCCGAATTTGCCATAGATGATGCAGTTTTTGGTATGTGTTGTACGCTAAACTATCATCTTTCAAATGTTGAAAAACAGTTTCCTTGAGGAAGCCCAAAATACGCACCCTTATAAGAAGGTCGAGCGTGTGCATGGTAGTGTTACACCATGCTTGTGGCGTAATTTTGCCCCTTAGTCATATAATCTTGCCATGTTATGCACTCAATATGATAGATCATTTTGATCATATCAAGTATAAAATCTCTATGTTGTTAGAGTGTTCGCTATGCTTATATTTGTAAAATTTTGCAAGCGAAATTGAGTGCGTATTAAGCTATTTTCAAGGAACGCGATATTTTTGGATTTCGGTGTATAAATACATTATGACTATGATGACTAAGTCATCACAATCAATGAGTGGTATAATACTCAAGTTGTTGAATGCCGAATGGCGTTTTCTAGTCACATATGTTCCGTAATAATTGAACCATGTTATAACTCGATGATACATATGCCAAAGTGTATCACTCATATCATCTCATTATGATTTGTGAGAAATAAAATCTTATGCATCACTTGTATTGAATATGTGAAAGAAAAAATATTCATGAGTCAATATGGTCCGGCTTGCATCGGTTTTTGTAACCAGAAGATGTATTGGGACATTGACACATTTAGGCTTTAATAGTCCGTAGTTTGGACAATTTGATGATCCATATACCACGGTATTGTCATGGACATAATTTTCTTTGAACAAAGAAACTAGTTGGATCAAATACACCAAAGTACGTTGGTGGAATCGTGAGCAAGGCTCATGACCAATGATGATATTTATGTCATCCGCGTCTTGCTTTCATAAGCATGTGTGACGCCAAAGACCCCCCCGATGATCCTTCTTAGCCATGTTCATTTATTAAAGCCTATTTTTTGGCACGATTAGGAGATGACACCCTCCTATGCTAAAGAGAATAATGTAGCGACTCGCATAAGCATGGTCCTAAGTCCTTCCCTTTCACCGAGTCCTTATACATACATGATCATAAGTATTAGCCTGGGTGGCTTATGATGCTATGATGGTGTTCACAAATGGTCGTACTCAAGTGATAACATTTATATGTTATGTTGTTCCTTTGACAATGATTGATAAGTTGATGAAACCTGAGTTATGGTTGTCCAACTTGCGGACCAGTCATTGTAAAGGTCGGTTCACCCACTTTTTAGACCAAGTCTTAAAGTGAAATTTTAACGAGTACTTCCTAACATCCAAGGCTACCTTCTCACAAATTTCGGTGCCATTTGGAGACTTGGAAGGAGGTGAACCACTTAAATGAAGTTTTCACATACCACCAGCCGTCCCAACAACCAGTTCGATGTCATTTCGATCGGTTTTTAACCACAAGGTTGATGGTTTTGGAATCCTAAACACCCGTTTATACATGCTCACGAAAATTTTGAGGTGTTTGGGGCTGGTGAAGGGACTGAACTCTTCAAGAAAGCACTAGAGGTTCGATAAAACCAACGGCCTATCATCGGTTCAATCGTTTCTTTATGTTCAATCCCGGTGGTGTATGGTGGCGGTTTTGTTGGATTCTCAAGACCAGTAGCTACGGTTATGTAGCATAGGTCAACATGTCATATTCACATATACCTATCATCATTCAAATGCTTAGTTACAAGTGTAACAATATGCATTTTGTTAACTGGATTGTGTTAACACTGAAAACCTTTATCGTCCACATGTTCATGTACCAAAGTGCGTTACCAAAACGCATTATGACTGGTTATAAATGATGAATATGTCATGCGCTTTCACTCATAGTCTGCTTAATATATACCTTGGCAGATGATCTCGTAAGTCACTTTGATGAGCCAGTCTTCCCGTCGTTAGGGGGAGATGCGAATGATCATGTTTGAGTAAAAAGACTTGGAATTGTCGTAGTTTGTCCCTACTGTGCCTCACCAAGTTCCCTAAAGTGACGAGATTAAATACATGCTGCAAACATGTCTGCAAGGATTGTGTCCGGTCATGGACGTTCGTCATCTATAAATGGTGATATGGTAACATCACAAATTGTGGTAGATGGTGTTACTAGGCCGTGGATCTCATAGAGTATTGGGATGCCACTTGGTTCGATAAATACTCTCGCTAAGAATGTATGCGAGCTTGGTACATGAAACTTGATCATATGATCAAATGAACTCATCCGTCTCATGTGATTCTGGATTATAGTCATTATTGGGGGACGCCTCAATGAATGCCAATCCATAAAGAGTACTCTATGAATAAAGCCGGTACATGAGGACGTGGAATGTGAGTTCAATCGAACCATACTTCGTTGAAAATCTACAACGTTGTAGCCTTGGCCTAAAATGGAAACATATGCGACTCCAGTATAAACAAAGTGATAGCCCTTTGTTGAAGTGGTGCCGACACTTCAAAGATAAGCTCTATCTGTATACTTTGTCAAAGCGAGTGAGAGAAGTAGTTAAACTCACCTCATGGCGCGAGGTTTCTCATGAACGCACTGGATTCAACTACGATGACACGAAACTTAGTTGTGCTATCGTAATGGATGTTATAGCATCCACTATCTTTTCAGTTAGATAGTTTCCCAAAAACTGACGTGCAGCTTGTGGTTAAATCTTATCTTAGTGGGGAACTAAGTTAAGTGATAAAAAGAATCTCGTGGTGGATCAGACTCAAATCAAGTGGCTCCTGACCACGGAGCGCGTCGACAAGTAATTGTCGGGAACGCATACTAAATATATATTTGATTTGGAAGAGATATGAAGCTTTTGCGTGTAAAACTAAGGGTTTATAGTGATGTATTCTTATGAGACTAAGAGATTCCGCTAAATCCAAAGTTAAGAATGAAAGGATCTTGGGACACTTGATGATGCGTATTCATCAATCGGTTTAAGGCAATCTAAGGGACGGTTTCCCTAAGAGACGATAAAGTAATGCCTATATGATTCCCAATGATTAGTCGAAGTCATCATAAGACTTGGCGCACTTAAGTGATGATGCAGTCTTAAAAGAAAAGTATGGTATTATGTACTCATGTTTGACTCAATGTACTCATTCGTAATAATCCGGTAAAGCCACTGTGATGATGGACTAGGATGCACTCACGCAATGTCTGTGATTGACAAGAAGCTTGAAGCTCGCTCTATCTCGATAAAAAGGACACTTGAAAACTGATACCCGAATCTGCCCAGAATATGTTGGTCTATCTCCCATATGACCTACAGGGCAGCTCACTTGATGGAAAATGGTGAAATTTGTGCCATTGGAAAGGTTTGTGTCTACTTTCCAAGTTAACCAACCATTTGATCATATCCATCATGTTGAGTGACATATGACTATTGTTGCAAAGTATGACAGGATATGTCCGGTAATTTGCTGAGTCAAGTTCGATAGAGCTTTGTGATTTGCTCAGGTCGATCTAGGTTACGTACTGTATGTGAATGAAAAGCTATGGGTGTCTAGTTTTCATACGTTCTTACAGTTTCGTTGATACCTATTGAATCGAAGAAGTTATGACTGATTTAGTGCATGGAGGTCAAGACTTTAGAAAACTTGATTTTCGGATAAGTCTTTAGTGACTCTGCACTTTGGATGTGTCGCGCTCTTTTTGTCCTTAAACCAAGGTTTGTTTTTCCCACTGGGTTTTCACTTGGTAAGGTTTTTAACAAGGCGACCTATGAGAACATCCATACAATGATGCGTTGTACTTCTGTTCAACTTAGACCAAGAGGTATTTTTCCCACTGGGTTTTTCCTTGGTATAGTTGTGAGGGCAACTTGGCATCCGACTCCTATGATTTGAGGTACTCATCAGGAGGAGTCGTTATGTATACATCAGGGGAGTATACATGACATGTTATGTTGGTGCGTTGCAATCTTTTCCTCATCAAGCCTTTATTTTTCCCATGGGGTTTTGTTTTGGCTTGGAATAGGTTTTTACGAAGGCAACATCTTCTGCACCATTGTTGTATTAGTGCTCGACACAGGGGGAGTGTTCCGGGAATTATTATTCCCGTGATGTGTCTTACCTAATATTGGTTGTAGATACATAGATGGAAAGTTCTAGATCCTTCTAGAGGTAGTAGGATCCTATTAGATGTCTTACCTTATCTAGGAATCCTATGTATGGAAGGACTCTCATTGTAATGCCTATATAAAGGCCCCTCTATCAGTGTTATGAATGCAATTGATTGACTCGTATTTACAGTCTTTTACTTTCTCCTGAAACATGTTGATATTTCATCGAGATCTATCAAATTCAATATTTATGATAAACGTAAAAGGCAAGATAAGAATCATCAAACAACACGGCCGGAACTCATGGCCAAACCTCGAACCCAGAAATCAACTCAACTCAATTTCCACGGCCCGACTCCGGCAATCCAGGGCCGCGGCCGAACCAAAACATCAGGACAGACTTACCTTTCAGCCCGTTCCAGCCCAAATCCAGAATCCAAACTCACTGCAACCGGACTGAGCCCGAAACTGAACTTTCGAAACCAAATCGAACTCAGAATTCTAAATTCGGGCCGAGCCGGAATCCATAAATTTCCGACCATCAACCCTCGAACCTAAATATCAATCTCGAACAATGAATCAGATTCCTTTTCCGATCAAACCCATCAACCACTTGCTGGCACCTCCGATCGTGAACCACCGTTCGAACCACCACCGCTGCAGGCGCACATCGCGGCCCAGGGTCTCCACCGCCACGAGCTACTAGAAATCCGCCCTTGAGGTCGCACATCGTCGCCCGCCGCCACTGCCTCTTGTTCCGGACTTCTCCGGCCTCGTGATGGGCATGTATGTCGGAGAGCTTTTGCGTGTGTGTGTGCTCGAATGTTTGTGAATTGTGTGAGTGTGTTTACTGCTAATTTTTTCCTCCGAGAAGATGAATTTGTGAGAGAGAGAGAGAGAGAGCGAGAGAGAACAGAGGGAGAGGTGAGAAATCATAGAGAGAGAGAGATGAGGTGTATCGGCAGGCAAGAAGGTGAGGATGAAAATTAATCGACCGACACCTTGTTGATAGGGTATTTATATCCCCTAATTTCCTAGGGTTATTCAATTCTAGCCCCCAGCTTTCAATCCTCTACAAATTAAACCCATCCTATTTATAATTATTCAATTTAGTCCTCATAATTTCCAACAACTTTCAATTCAGCCCCAGACAATTTTAATTAACTTGTTTTTAATCCAGTCAGCTTCTCAATTCTTATGATTTGACCCTAGTCAACTTTAAAAGTTCAATTAAATCCAAATTTTGATCAAAACATCAAAATATTGACTTCCAATTAATATTACTAATTAATCTGAAATTATGCATAAGTATTTTAATTTCAGTCATTAATAATGTTAACTCTTCGGTTAATATTAATTAGCAATTATAATTTATTTGCAGTTACTATATAGTGATATTCGTATCTTTCATTTATTATATCAATAATAAATTGTAAGGATTATAATTATTATTATTATATGTAGACTTTATCGAAGATTTACGGGTTTAGAACTGTGAGTCGAGCATCTTCAATTCAAGTCAGACATTATCATTTATTCAGGTGGGAATTTTCACTAACACTTTAATTACTTTAATTGGACTGCATATGTGATATTCAATTCATGTTTATAAATTATGATACACGTTGTAAATCAGGCTCACCCGTATTCGTGTAAGAGGTTATCATGTTGTGTGGGGACACCTGCACAACCCAATATTCACATACATACTCGATTCATGTTATATATGGTATTGCGTGTATGTTTCATGTTGTGTGGGGACAGCTGCACAACCCAGTATTCACATACATGCTCGATTCATGTTATATGTGGTATTGCGTGTATGTTTCATGTTGTGTGGGGACACCTGCTCAACCCAGTATTCACATACGTGCTTGTTTCCACGAGCTGAGGGAAGCTCACCCCCACCTTTATTGATCTCGCAGGTTGAACCGAGCCGGATGGACGAAGGAGCGAGCTGAGGGAGCATATGAAAAAGAATTTATTAAATGCTGTTTTCTTTATGTCAACTGTTTTGAAACTTTTTGGGGAAACTCGGATTTGAAATTTATAAATTACGATTTATTCTTCCGCCGCAAATTTTACTCCGTATTTATTATGTAATGTTACCTTATTTAAAGGTATTTATTTTCACGATATTGTAGCGACTGGACTTTGTAGGCGAGAATTTTTATTCTCAAGAAAAATATTTTTCTCAAAATTTACCTTTTATTTATTTTTCCCCGTTATTTACCCTAGAAAGTCAAGGCGTTACACATAATGCCCATACCTCGTCCAAAATGCCATCTTCGGAACGTCGGACTCTCTCACCCTGAGTTGGTAATACCCTCATCTTAAATCAATTTTCGAGAAAACTGCTGCAACTGATCAAATAAATCGTCTATACGAGGTAAATGGTACTTGTTCTTGATAGTTACTTTGTTCAGCTCACGGTAGTCGATGCACAAACATAGTGAACCATCCTTCTTCCTCACAAAAAGAACAGGCGCACACCAAGGCGAAGTACTCGGTCTGATGTACCCTCTTTCCAGAAGTTCTCCCAACTGATTCTTTAATCCTTGCATCTCGGAAGGTGCCATACGATAAGGTGCTTTAGAAATCGGAGCCGCATCTGGCTCTAAGTCCACAGAAAAGTCTATCTCACGATCTGGCAGTAATCCCGGGAGATCGTCCGGAAAAACATCGGGATACTCACTAACAACCGGGATCAAAGAGAAATCGACTTTGTTCCCTTCCGTTTTCAAGGCATAACACTAATAGCGCGTACAACCTTTATTCAAAAGTTTAACGGCCTTCATGGCACTGATAAGTAACTTGGATTAGCCGGACTTACGTCCCAAAAATGAGTACTTGAATCCGTCTTTAGTCATCATGGTGATAACCTTAGTATGGTAATTCATAATCGCTTGGTGACTATCAAGCCAATCCTCGTGGAGGATCACGTTCTCGCCTACCAAATCAACTACAATCAGATTCGATAACTATTCCATACCGGATATAATCACCGAAAAATCTTTACTCTCCCGGTTCCCCATAATTCTATCCCTGCTAGGTAGTTTCACAATGAAGGGATCGCAAGCAGTCATACAAGTTATATTCAAACGGCATACACACTCCAAGGAAATAAAAGAATGTGTATCACCGGTATCAAAAAGCACACGAACTGAGTGAGATAAAATATGAATGGTACCTGAAGCCACCGCCGCGTCGGGTTCGTCTGTTCGACGCATCTCATAGACTCGTGGTTGTACCTAACCGACGCTAGAGTTCTCCCCTCTAGCGTTCTGACCCCATAATTCTGCTGAGATTGACCAAAAGATTGCCGCTGATTAACGCCTTGGTCAAGTGGTGCTGGGGCAGAAGCCCGAGTGTCCAAAGTCTGATTTGGTTCGGAACAATAAGACGCTCTATGTCCCATCTGTCCGCAAGTGTGACACTTTAACAGAGGAAAATTGCATTCCAAATTAACGTGGCCTGGACGACCACAATTATAGCAAGTCACCGTGCGATTTGTGGTGCCCGGAGCAGAACAGAAACCCCTCTTTCCTTTAGCAGAACGTGACGAATGTCCGGCAGAACGGTTAGTCATCTGTAACCTCTGGAAGTTGCCACTCTTAGAGCCAGAAAAATTTCCCGTGATCTTCTGCTTCTTCGATTCTTCAGTGGTATCGTTGTCGGGGCTTAACATATCATGGGCCAAAGCTCTGTCCTGATATTCCTTCAGTGTGGTGCAAGCAAATCCGGCCATGTACCGCCTTAAGTCCATATTCATCCGCATATCAAAATAACGGAACTTATCACGCTCGTTTCGCACTTGATCCTTCACGTGGATCAATTGTTGGTTGTACTCTACAATTGCTTGCGAAACGGGAATATTCTGCGGTTTAGCCTCGAAAAAGGCTCGAATTCGGCTCTCTCGTACCGGCCAAGGACAAAACTCGGCTCCAAAAGCTCTTTAAATTCAACCCACGTGGCAACACGATCCTGTGTCTTGATGACTTTCCACCATGTAGCGGCCTCTTTGGTGAGGAAATACTGAGCAATCGGTACTTTCCTCACTTTGGGACAATCAACCGCTTCAAAAAATTTCTCCAACTCCGCTAGCCAATCTTTCCAACCTAACGGATCTGTGGCACCGCCAAACTGTGGAGGGTGCATACGGATTACATTCTGAAGCAAGGCATCCGCGTTCGGGTTTGGATTATTCAGCTAAACGGTTTGCGCTAAGATGGTTATCTGGTTAGCCAATTGTTGAAGTACATTCGCAACTCCAATGTCCGCCCTGTTCCCCTAGCCAGTCGACTGGTCGTGCTGACTTTTGGTATCCGGATGCATCGAGTTCGATAAACTGGGTTGGTTGACCCCGCAACAGAACTGAGGGAAACGGCCGCGCCACGTCCTCGTCCAGGTACACAGCCACGACCACGGCCATGGCCCCTACCAGCTGATATATTGAAGAACACGCAAGGTACGTAAGTACAATTCAATCGCACATCCTCGAAGTGACTGATTCTCAAGAATACCAAAATAGAAGCAAAATGAATAAGGAAACACCAGAAGAGTAAGAGGTCTTACAAGTACCGGTCGCACTGTGATGATGGCAGAGTAGTGATATTGTGGACAAATGACGACTCAATCGACCCAAAAGACCGACAGCCTAGGTATCTATGGACCTAAGCTCTGATACCATATTCTGTAACACCCCCAAGTTATTCAAGATATATTACAGCGCCGTGAACCCCACCGTGGGACCCACAAGGCTAATCATACGTGGAACTATAAGACTCGACCAAGAAGGTCCAAATACAATTAAATGAAAGACGATACAAATGGTATTCAAGTCATGTCCAATGTATTCAAATACATCACAGTACAGAATCAAAACCTCGGCAACACAGGCGGGAACATCAAGGAAGGCTGAAAACAAACAATACTCGAGTATTCAATAACCATTCCAGTACAACAACACTGAATGGAGGAACACAAAACATAATTGGAGATAAGACACAGTATCACGCTTGACCATCATCTTCATGCCGACCCGATACTTGCCTATCCGCTCTCCTGGAACCTGAAATACATAAAAAGTATTTTCCCCATAAAGGGGTTAGCCATCGAATAGCTAGTGCAAGTATATCAAGTATGAAATACAATACTCCTCGACAATAAAGTAAAGGTAACCGTCAATTCATCAATTTAAGACTAGTATTCCGGAATAACTAAATCTCATAGCATCACATCAATACATACATGATCAACCGTGGAACCACACCAGAGGCTACCGAACCCTCAGGGGACCCATCGGCCCGCCCGAGAGTGGTTAACCCAAATTATCCATGGAATCACACTAAAGGCTACGAAACCCTCAGGGGACCTGTCGGCCCGCCCCAGAGTGGATATAAACAATCATTCCATTCATATATCTTACTTTCAAAGTCGAGAACGTATAAACATAAATATATACTTTGCCTTTGAGACATCGAGAAATTGAACGGAAGAGAGTATGAGTTCGGTAGGTCCAAGTGTACTACCCGGTTATAATTCATTCATTATCATTCAGTAATTATCAGTCAGTAAGTGTCACTCATTAATAATCACTCATCGTTCATGATTCTTTCATTTGCGTTCATTGGTGGCATGTTGTACCGTGTATCAGTTACCGATCATCATTTCATCTCCGTTTGAGTGTCGAGATGGGAGTATTATCATTATCATCGTGATTGGTAGTCTTGTGCTGGAAGGATCATCTTTGGACTTGTTCATTTTCACATACGTATGGTATGTCGGATCATTCATCAATCGTAGCGAGAAATCGGAGTTGTCGTATTTTCATCTTATACAGCAACGAGTTACGGCCGTAACTAGTCATACATTACGGCCGTAACATGCATTTGTTGGTTCGAAGTGATTTTGGGCGAAGGCGAGTTACGGCCGTAAGGATTGTCGGATACGGCCGTAATAGGCGCTCGTTGGTTTCAGGCCAATTTGGACGAACGGGACTTACGGCCGTAAGGGTTGCGGCATACGGCCGTAAGTTGAGCAGGTACGGCCGTAAGGCTTGTCCGGTTATGGCCGTATGTGTCAAGCAGGGTGCCCAGGCGAGATATGGCCGTATGATAGGCAGGATACGGCCGTAAGGGGTGTTCGTAATTTTCAGGATGTGTCGGACGAAGAGGACTTACGGCCGTAAGGGTTGCAGAATACGGCTGTAAGACGAGGCAGGTACGCCCATAAGTTTGGCCGGGTACGGCCGTATCGGTCGAGTTACGCCCGTAAGGTGTGCGGGTACGGCCGTATGGATGTCGGCAGGTGTTTTGGACGAGGGCGAGTTACGCCGGTAAGTCAGGTACGGGTACGGCCGTATGGCTGTCGGCAGTTTCTGGACGAAGCCGAGTTACGGCCGTACGAGCTGGATGGTTATGGCCGTAAGGCCGTTGACCTGGGATGTTACGGCCGTAAGTAGGCCGAGTTACGGCCGTAACTTCCGGCAGTTTGTAAGGGTTTGGCTGGGACTTTTTACTCATTTTCTCGTTCTTCAACTTATATCTGAGAGAGAGAGAGCTTGAGGGAGAGATTTTTCCACCGTCTATCACTTGGGTGTTAGCTTTTCATCATCTTCATTCGTTTGGGTAGCTTGGATACTCGATTTAACTCGTGTTCATCGGATCGAAGTGTTTGGATCTTCAAGAGGTAATTTCTTCAACATCTTGGATTTCGATTTTGTGTTGAGATATGATGTTTTGGACGTTGTAATCGTATTGTATGAAGAGGTATACATATGATTATGAATTTGTATAAATATTCATTGGATTATTGAGGGATTATTCAAGAACACTTTGAATATTGAGTTAGATTTGGGAGTTTTCGATTAATTGTTGTTGAAATCACGATTTTGGATATTCATATTGGATTATTGATCGTATTGAAGATGTTTTGTTGGTTTGAAACACTTATTGGGGATTTGATGTTGGTATAATTGAGGTTTGGTTGTAAACAATCGAAGATTGGCCACAACATGTTCGATATAATGCCCCAATGAACTTAGTTTAGTCCTATCGACGTAATGGCAATTAATCTCAATGCAATTCAAAAATCCAAATACTTACAGATCGTGAATCAGATGATTCCCCGTGATACTGCCACATGTCTCGACTCTAGAAAATACTCGATACAGACATTTACAAAACACTCATTTTACAAAATCAGTTCAACTCGAGAACACAACACATCTCTATCCGGAGAAGAACGTTAATACCGTTTGGAAAAGTTACAAAAATCCTAGTACCACACTGGTAAATCACATAACGCACAAGCTCGAGTGAACAACAAAACCCAGAGCTCAAACACTTGTCAACTGACAACTCGAATGACACGACAAAAGCACGACCCAACTCGACCCGACTGCCTAGTTTTTTCACAACCTAAGCTCCGATACCATATTCTTAACACCCCCACAAGGCTAAATGAAATTTTCGAAAACATTTACAAATGCCCAAGAGTCGGACGACGGTACTATCTTTTAAAAACATTCGAAGACTTAATAAAATCCGTTTATTAAAACCGTCGTACAATCTCCTTTGAAACCACAAGGTTCGAAATACCAAAAACTCAACAGTTTAAAATACATACGTTAAGCTATCGCTTACACGTACCGGCAAAATAGTTTAGAAAACGATTGTCAAAGTAACCTAAGTTACCAGATACCAATAGGCCATTTAAAAATACTCACACAGCGAAAAAGACAACCAATTAAAAATACTCTAGCAGTGGAATACAACAACTGATCTGGAAGCTCAACACACAAAAAATGCCCTAGCCATTATCCTCTGGGAAGCTCATCTCTTCACGACCGCTACAAGCTTGATATCCAAAGAACCTAAAAAGAAAGCCCACAACGGGGTCAGCCATAATATCCAACAATGGTAACCATCACATCACGTCAATAATTACATACCAATGAGATACTAAGTAAGAATACTACCAATGTAATCATACCGCCATAACTTTACGAAAGTCCACGATTCATATCCTCAACAATACAATAAACTAATACCGAAATATCTGTACTACATCTCAATAATGCCAAGGTTCTCAAAACATTATCATAACTCACTGTTACGATATTCACTAACTCTGTCAAACCCAATCCATCGAGTATCATTATCAAATCTCAACACGAAAACCAATTGTCCATCAAAGACATACACCAAGGGAAATACGGAACATACCTCAGGATATGCAATGCCACGACGAATCACGTCAATCTAATCCGAGATCAGATCAATACAACATACGGACATGGTCCTAACACAAGACCTACAAATGCATACTCATATGACAACGTCAATATGCTCACATCAATAACGACATTGTATACTTATGGCAACCCATAATATATATATGCACAACAACACATGATAAAATCAATGATATGAATAGTTGGTCATGACTATTAGCATACATTAGCGTATTTGCATACGTTGAACTGGATCAAAGTGAGATAGTGTCTTCTGTACTGACTGCAACAAGAACGTAAATCTCGGATAATTATTATTTCTTAATTCTAAGTATATAATATTTAATTGTATATTTATAATAACTATTGCCTTAATTTACCATAGGTGAGAGTCAAAATGAGCGACTCAATAAGCCTCGTATCTTGGGCAATAATATTGTTTATACGACAGTTATTATTATTACTAGAAATCGTGTCCCGACTTGTGCGGGTTGATGATGTCTCCTTGAAGAACTCGATAATGATTATTATATTAAACCCTGCAGGTGGATTTAATTCCGATCTAATAATAAGGTTCGAGTGGTACTACTCTTGGATAAGATATTAATTAATTAAAGCTGTCAGTAGCTTTTAATTAATTAATGGGCATTCGATATCTTAAACACGGGAAATAATATATTTAATGAGGAGCCCAATTTCGTAATTTGGGATTTTGGTAGGAAGTGCAATATCAGCCTTTTAATGGACTAAGTTGATATTAATAGATTCATTATATTAGGAAGAGTCCTAATAAGGTAAGATGAATTTATTGGGAGTCCTTCCATAATCTTCCTTAAGATCCCTAATAGTACTCCAAGAGCCTATATATAGGACATAAGGGTTTTGGCTGATTTTACATGCTATCTTGTGAGGTTGTGTGATCAAATTTTTCCTCTTGTGTTTAATTGTAGATCTAGACTTGTGTCTTTGATTCTACAATTTAGATAACACAATTAATTTGCTAAGAGTGTTTATAAAATACTAGAAAGCAAAGAAAATTAAAGTGATCACATACAAGGTGAATTCGGCCGATCCCAAGGTTGTCCAAACAAGATCCGGTAGTTCGTTGCCCACACAACGTCCGGGTTAAGGCGGATCATACTCTAGAAGGTCTAAAGGTAGAAATACAAGGAGATCAAGACGAAAGCAACCAATACTTTTCAAAAGGAAATATCCTATGATCTTTGGATCTAGATTAGGATATTTTAATAATCAACATATTTAATTAATAAATAATAAATAATATTTAAATTACTTATTAGTCTTAGTAATTAATTAATTAGCATGCCTAAATAGATCTTATGCTCGTAGATGCGTAAAACGCAATTATCATCTTTCCCAAACTTTACTTCCGCTGCGGTTTACTTTCCAACAATTGGTATCGGAGACGGATTTTTAGGCTTTTGCTATTTTAATTAATTTTGGTGATTAATTGATAGCAATTTAAATATTCATATATTTTGATGTTGGAATATTTTGCTAGATGTGTTCTTGCAGGTGATATGATCCAATTATCATGGTTTATATGAATGGTGTATCTATTTATTTTTATTAATTATGCAATTGTTGGTTTGACACATTTTTTGAGGCATGTAATGTTTTTTCCCGTGAGAAAATCCGCGGGTAGTTCTAGGTGTTTTTATTTTTCGTGTAATCTTGATGTAATTTCGATGTATTTTATTTTGTATAAAATTGTAATCGAATTTGGAAAAGACGGGATCACGAAGAAATAGAGCAACTGGATCAGGCACCAAGGCCGACAAGCAAAGCGGGCTGCCGAGCAACACACGATCGCGGCCGAGCAGCACGCGGCATGCCGGTTGCGGCGACTTGGTCCGGGCCAATTCGCTGGTTCGGGTCGGGTCGTCCAGTTTTTGGTCCGGTCCGTTTCGCCGCCGTTTGTTGCGTCCGCTTGAGAGTCGGGATTTAAAATTAAAAATTTTTATGTAATTAATTTTGCATAAGAGTGAAATTTTAATTTTGGAAATCCACGGCCCGGCCAGGGAGGAGCGACGAGATGCTTGATTCAGTGGGAGAGATCAAGTCGAAGATTTTTCTCGGGTTCAACTCAAGGAAGAAGACCATGATAATTAGATAATTTAATTATCCATGCCTTATTGTTTGGTTTTTACTGTTTTTTTGTATGGCATGTATGGATGTATGCGTGATATGTTTCCTTGAATGTTAGGATGAGAAAATTAAAAACCTTAAGGCTAAAATAACTAAGTGATTAAATTGATTTTTTTAAAATAAAATCAAATTGGCCTCCATAATTAATTTAAATTGTGAAGTAATTAGCATGCGCGTTGACATTACGGTCTTCCTCCATATCGGATGTGCTAATTATAGGTTCGCTAGTTTTAAATTTCAAAATGATAACATAAGATAAATATTACTTTTTATGACAGGACCTCTCCATCTGTAGAACTATTATTTAAAAGATAAGATTTTAAGGATGTTAAATTATGGTGTTCAATTAAGTGTATTAATTAATAAGCTCCCCATCGGAGTCTATGTTAATTAATACATGGCCAAGAGGAACCAACTATTAATTTTACTTGTCATAACGTAATTTGACTAGATAGTAAAATTAAAGACGTAAAACTCTACTTGAGAAATGTGTGTGTAAACGTCCACACGATCGTGGCTTGTATGTGCGGATTTTTCGAGGTGTTCGTTGCTAGCATATATATTATATTTTTGAGGTTTTCGATATATTTTGCTATGCATTATGTGATAGATGTTTTTAATTTTTATCTCAGATGTCTTTCAATCCACTAGCTGTTATTCTCAAAGAAAATAAACTTGATGGCACTAACTTTGCCGATTGGAAAAGAAATCTTGACATTGTCCTGACTGCTGAGGGGCATAAATTTTTCTTAATCCAAGAGAGCCCTCTAGAACCAGAACCCGATGCCACTCCCGAAGAGTTGGCTGAATTCCGAAAATGAATAAAGTCTGATGAGATGGCTCACTGTTACATTTTGGCTTCACTGACAAATGTATTGCGGCATCAACATCAGACAATGGGCTCGGCTGCGGAAATGATGAAAAGTCTCACCGAGATGTTTGGTCATCAGAACCGGGCGGCTAGACAAAATGCAATGAGGGTATTGATGACAACCCAAATGTCTGAAGGGACCCCAGTAAGGGATCATGTTCTAAAAATGATGTCTTATTTGAACGAACTGGGCATACTGGGGGCTACTATCGATGCGGAAACGCAGGTCGATATTATCTTAGGCAGCTTGCCAAGAAGCTTTGAGCAGTTCCGCCTTAACTACAATATGAACCGTAGGACATATAGTTTGGCGAAACTTCTAACAGAGCTTCAATCTGCTGAAGGTCTCTTCAAACAAGGTTATCATCAGATTCTTGCGGCAACCGGTGCTACTTCTTCCAAACCCAAATGGGGAAAGAAGAAAAAGCAGGTTGGCCAGAAGCAAGCGGCAACCCTCAAGGTGAAAAGCAAGGCTCCTCACCCCTAGGCTAGAGATGTTAAACGGGCTAGCCCTAGCGGTTCCGGGCTAGCCCTAGCGGGCTTCGGGCTAAACGGTCCGGGCTAAAAAAGCCCGGATTTAAACGGGCTATGAAATATTGGCCCTAACCCTAACCCTAACGGGCTTCGGGCTAAACGGGCTAAACGGGCTAAATATTTAAAAAATCTATTTTTTATTTTTTTATAAATAAAAAAAAACAATAACAATATATTATATATATATATATAGTAACAACTATACTATAATAAATATAACAAAAAATACACTTTTATGTATATATATATATACACTATATTAACAAATACTGTAATAATATATATTATATATAATATTAATATATATTATATATATAATATTAATATAGTGTATATATATAATATTAATATAGTATATATATATATATATATATATATATATATAGATATATATATATATATATATATCAAGCTAGCCACTGGCCGGGCTAAGCAACGGTCCGCCAAAAGCCCGAATTTAAACGGGCTAAGAAATATCGGCCCTAACCCGGTTTTTTTGCGGGTTAAACGGGCCAGCCCTACGGGCCCGAGCCCATTTAAAATCTCTACCCTGGGCAAACAAAAAGCCAAAGGGAAACTGCTACAAGTGCGGTCAGAAAGGACATTTTAAAGCGGACTGCCCTGCTCTTAAGAAAGGTATGTCTCGTGCACTAGTAGTCAAAACATGTTTGGCAGCTTGTTCTTCCACTTCGTAGATAGTTGATTCAGGCTCCACTGATCATGTTTGCTTTGACTCGCATGGTTTTCAGGTAACCAAACAGCTTAGTGTGGGTGAGATTACCATCAACTGGGACGATTGTTCCAGGCTTATGGCTGTTGCAGTGGGAGTCGTGTAGTTGAAGATTAATGATATATTATTAGTCCTCAATAATGTATTATTAGTACCGGATTTTAAAATGAATTTAATTTCGGTTTCTAAATTAAAAAGCGATGGTTATTCAGTTTTTTTTGATGATGATGCCATTATTAAGAAAAGAAGCAGTGAATATATTTGCAAAGGTACTTTTAATGATGGACTATATGTCGTTAATACTGCACAAACTCCTATGCATAAATCACTTAACGCTTTGTATAAACCTAAAAAGAGAAAAGAATCTTCAAGCATAAACCAAACATATATGTGGCATTTACGGTTAGGACACGTAAACCTTGGAAGGATTCAAATATTGGTAGATGATGGCTCATTGGATGATCTCCAAGTTGAGTCATTTCCAATTTGTGAATCCTGTCTGGAAGGTAAGATGACCAAAAGGGTTTTTAAAACCAAGGGAAACCGTGCTCAGAATGTGTTAGAATTGGTTCATACGGATGTATGTGGTCCATTGAATATCCAGGCTAGGGGTGGTTTTGAATACTTCATCACGTTTATAGATGATTATTCGAGATATGGATACATCTATTTGATGCGACGTAAGTCTGAAGCCTTTGACAAGTTCAGAGACTTCAAGGCTGAAACGGAGAAGCGTCATGGGAAGAGTATCATGTCACTACGATCTGATCGTGGTGGCGAATACCTTAGTTGAGAGTTTTTGGATTTCTTGGCGAATGAGGGGATTTCGTCCCAGCTCACCGCGCCGGGAACTCCACAACAAAATGGTGTGGCTGAAAGAAGGAATAGGACTCTTTTAGAAATGGTTAGATCAATTATGAGTTATTCAGATTTACCTATTTCGTTTTGGGGATACGCCTTAGAAACAACGGCGTACATTCTAAACTTGGTGCCTACGAAATCAGTTCCAAAAACACCCACAGAACTGTGGAGTGGGCGTAAGCCCAGTCTAGGACATGTTCGGATTTGGGGTACTCCAGCACATGTGCTGAATAAGGAAGCTGATAAGTTAGCATCTTGTACAGAAGTACGAGTGTTTGTGGGATATCCTAAGGGAACGAAGGGTGGCTTGTTCTATAGTCCCCAGGATCAGAAGGTCATTGTTCGCACCAATGCCCGATTTCTGGAAGAGGATTATATGATTAGTCACAAGCCCATGAACGAGATAATTCTGGAAGAGCTGAGGGGCAAGACTACGTCTATACCAATTGTACAAGCACCAACTAACACTGCACCACGTATCGATTCTGATACTTTTACACCAACTCAGGATTTACCTCGCCGTAGTGGGAGGGTTGTTCGTCAGCCCGAACGATTCATAGGTGTGGGAAAGTCTTCAGACTCAATACCAGGTGAATATGAATCAGATCCCTGGACCTATAAGGAGGCAATCCAAGATAAAGATGCTGACTCCTGGAAAGTAGCAATGGAATCGGAAATGGGATCTATGGATTCCAATCAAGTGTGGGAGCTAGAAGAGCTATCTGATGGTGTACAAGCCATTGGGAGTAAATGGGTCTACAAGCGAAAGAAAGGACGTGACGGGAAGGTTGAAACCTTCAAAGCTAGGCTTGTTGCAAAAGGTTACACTCAGAAAGAGGGTATCGATTATGATGAAACCTTTTTGCCGGTAGCCATGCTTAAGTCAATCTGGATTCTTTTAGCTATAGCTGCGCATTTGGATCTGGAGATTTGGCAGATGGATGTCAAGACTGCATTCTTAAATGGGAGTCTAGACAAGGAAATCTATATGCGCCAAGCAGAGGGATTCATTACTGAAGGAGAAGAGCACTTGGTGTGCAACCTTAAGAAATCTATTTATGGACTTAAGCAAGCATCTATATATTGGAACACTCGTTTTGACGAAGTTGTCCAGTCATATGGATTCTTCCAATGTCCGAGTGAGAGTTGTGTGTATAAGAAATGCGATGGAAACGTGTTGGTGTTTCTTGTACTGTATGTAGACGATATCCTTCTGATTGGAAACAACGTGAAGGAATTGTCGGACGTACGGGTATGGCTATCTGAGCAGTTCGATATGAAGGATCTAGGAGAAGCAGGACAGATCCTTGGAATCAGGATCTTTCTTGATCGGAAGAAAAGGATGTTGTGATTATCCCAGGCATCCTATATCGATACAGTGCTGAAGCGGTTTAGCATGGAGAATTCCAAGAAAGGTTTTCTACCTTACAGACATGGAATTCAACTATCTAAGGATATGTATCCTAAGACATCAAAGGAGATAGATGACATGAAGATGGTCCCTTATGCATCTGCTGGGGGAAGTCTCATGTATGCTATGCTTTGCACTAGACCAGATATCTGTCATGCTGTGGGCATGGCTGCTAGATATTAGTCAAACCCAGGACCAGGACACTGGATTGCTGTCAAGCACATACTCAAGTACCTGAGAAGGACTAGGGAGTACATGCTTGTATATCAATCAGACGACCTATTTCCGGTGGGTTACACTGACTCAGATTTTTCATCGGACAAAGAAAAGTTCAAGTCTACTTCGGGTTATGTGTTTAGCCTGGGAGGTGGAGCCATTAGTTGGAGGAGTGTGAAGTGTAACACCCCAAACTAGGCGGATATTACAGTGCCACGAATCCCCGACTGGGACCCACCAGGCAAATGAAAATGATGAATTAAATAATATAATTATAGTACCGAACCACATTATATTACCAAGTACTCCGATGAGGAGTTTAAGTACAACACACCAGGACAATACCGAATACTAGTATATTTTATTTGGAGATAAAATACACCACCCTGAACAAATAAACATTTCAAACGGAATTTGCGGCGGAAATACAACTGTAGAGAAATAAGCAGGACTGAAATAAACGGAATGACTGGGGCCCCCTACTAGTATCACTGGGACTCCTCGCCGTCAACATGCTCTTCCCGTGCTTTTGCCTTGCCGTGACCTGAAAACAAAATCCCCCAACGGGGTCAGTTACACAGAACAACAATCCTCAAGGGTTGAAATTACACAATCATGATATATCTGAAGTTATGAAATATCCTTAGTTATGAATTACGCTGAAGAGGAGTATCATAGTACGCCCGTAGTGTTCTGTGCAAGTGTACAAGACGGATGACCGGACACACCCGTCCTTGTACCTAATTAGTCTCATGGAGGTAATCGTTACCGTGTGCACAGTCCAATGCATCACTCCCAATACATCGCCATCATGTGCCCGACTAAAAATTCCACACATCCGCACCCGACCAAGCAATATGAACCCAGAAGGTCATATGAACGAGAATGACCATAATGAATATCAATGAATAATAATAATAATCTGACAAAGTCAAGAATGACTCACCGATATGAAAGTGATAATGAAGTGATTGATAGTTTCAATGAAATGATTGGAACTGCCGTTCCTCGCTAATGAAGTGATTATTCGACAATTACAAGTCTCAATATGATTAATACAATGATGAATGAGTTATGATTATGAATGATCAACAACAAAAGGAATGAATATCCTTTTAACCGAGTAAGAATCAACTTACACAATACCGATGACAATGTCCTTCCACGAACAACGTCCTAATCGAGATACCGGTCGCGCGAACAACCTTGAATAACAATAATTACCAACAACCGTTCAATACACGTATCAAGCAACAAAACACGACTAACCCAAAGGTCGATACAACGATAATCAAACTCATAGGGGCATTCTAACGAATACGTAACCAACCACACAACTTCGAAAATATCCAATCCCGAATATATCGAAACCAACACCAAAATGAGTATTTCGAACTATCAAAACACTTCAATGATATCAATAATCTAATAGGAATCCACAATTCAAGATTACAACAACATCAATCGGAAAATCCCCAATTAACCGAAGTCAACCCCAAGGGTCCTTGAAATAATTCCGAAAATAGCCATTAAATCCGTAGGAATATATTTATCCAAGGTAGATAATCCATATCTAACATATTCCAATGATAATCCAAGCTTACACGAAGAAATCGGAAGGAAAAACCCAAAAATCCAAAATTCTAGATCCAAGAGATTAATACCTTAGATTTGATGTTAAGGAGTGATGAAGTGATGATTAATCCAACTCAAAGGCTTGAAGATGATGATAGATGATAGAAGCTCGAAGAGAACACTCCAAATCGCCCGAAATCGCCCGAAGTCGCTCAAAAACGAAGAGAAGTGAGAAAATGACGAAACTCAGGCTAACTGTCCAATTTATCTGCTCAGTTAGCGCACGCTATGACCTGCTACTTAGCGTGCGCTAACGAGTTGTATGAACATTCCAGTGAACTCTGGCTGACCCGTTAGCGTACGCTACGACCTGGTAGCGTGCGCTAACTCTATCCCAATAGCCTGCGTTAACTCCAATTGTTAGCGTGTGCTAGCTAAATATCTGTTGTCCAGTACTGAAGTCCATAACCTTCTGTCCTCTGATCTGATCTCGGTAGCGTGCGCTACAACAAAGAAGTAGCGTGCGCTACTACACCGTTTGCGTACGCTAAAAATCACTCATAGCGTGCGCTATGAATTAATCCAGTGCAGTCCAGTAGCCACTGGACTCAACCTAATCCGTCCTTAGCGCGCGCTACAGCAATTATTAGTGTGCGCTACTACAACCCACTAGCGCGCGGTACTTACCACTCGTAGCATGCGCTACTTATAACTCACCTGCAGTCCAGTACCTTCTGGACTGCAGCCAGGGTAACATTAGCGTGCGCTAATGCTGAGTGGTAGCGTGCGCTACCTGTACTCAATTAGCGCGCGCTAGAAAGAGTACGTAGCGTGCGCTACTCCTCACGCACAGCCCACAATGAAAATGACAATGATGATAAACACGGCACGGAACTCCAATTAGATTAGTGATGAACGACGATTGATACACGATACAATTACTCTGAACGGTGAATACCATGATTGAATATGAGTGACAAATGATCATTAATGAGTGAAATTACTGAATGATAAATACTGAATGATAATTACTGAATTACAACCGGGTATTACATACACCCCCCCTTAAAAGAGTTTCGTCCCCGAAACTAAGGGTCAAACAACTCGGGATAACTCTCCCGCATCCTATCCTCGGTTTCCCATGTAGCCTCTTCGACTCCGTGCCTAGACCACTGAATCTTAACCAAAGGAATCGTCTTATTCCTCAACTGTTTGTTTCGTCGCTCTAAAACTCGCATAGGACGCTACTCATATGAATGATCGTCGGCGATCTCGATTTCATCGAACTGAAGTATGTGACTCAGGTCGGCAACATACTTCCGCAACTGAGAGACATGAAACACATTATGAATTTGGCTCAACGCCGGAGGTAAAGCCAGTCGATAAGCTAACTCGCCTACTCGATCCAAAATCTCAAACGGTCCAATGAATCTCGGACTCAACTTCCCCCTCTTCCCGAAACGGAAGATACCACGACTCGGGGATACCTTGACCAAAACATGGTCACCTGATTCGAACTCTAAAGGTCGACGCCGGTTATCTGCATATGATTTCTGTCGACTATGAGCGGTCAACAAACGACTCCTGATCAAAGTTACCTTCTCACGGGCGGCTATAAGCATATCAGGCTCGGTGCCGATTGATTCTGATAGGTCATCCCAACACAAAGGAGATCGACAACGACGACCATACAAGGCCTCGTAAGGTTCCATCTTAATCGAAGCATGCCAACTATTATTATACGTGAACTCGATCAATGGTAGTTGGGCTTCCCAATCGTCTTTCCAATCGAGGACGCATGCCCTCAACATGTCCTCTAATGTCTGAATAGTCCTCTCTGATTGCCCGTCGGACTGAGGATGAAAGGCGGTACTGAGATTAAGCTGAGTTCCCATAGCACGATGAACTGATTTCCAAAAATGAGACACAAACCGTCCGTCACGATTGGAAACGATACTTTTAGGAGTACCGTGTAGTCTCACTATCTCTTTGATGAACAGCTGGGCAAGTCTCTCGGGACCCCACGTATCCTTGATCTCAAGGAAATGAGCTGATTTGGTTAAGCGGTCCACGATCACCCAGATCGTATTCATGCCACGATGACTCGTCGGCAAACTCGTGATGAAATCCATAGAAATGTCTTCCCACTTCCATTCTGGAATAGGGAGAGGTTTCAGCATACCCGCCGATCGCTGATGTTCAATCTTAACTTGTTGACAGGTTAAGCATCTCGAAACAAATTCCGCGACTTCTCGCTTCATATTACTGCACCAGTAGTTTTGTTTCAAGTCCTTGTACATCTTGTTAGACCCCGGATGAACAGAATAAGGGGTAGCATGAGCTTCTTTCAAAATCGAGTTTTTTAACTCGTCATTCGCCGGTACGCACAATCGATTCTTAAATCTCAAAAGTCTATCCTCGTGGACCACGAACCCAGGGGCTTTCCCCTGAACCACATCCTCACGGATGCGTAACAATGATGGGTCCGAACCCTGATTCTCTCTGATTGCCTCCTCAAGCGACGATGAGATCTCCAACATACAAAGCTGTCCCTGAACTCGCTGAAGCCAGACCTCGATTTCGGGTCTAAGGAATTCCTGCTAAAGCTCCTTCTGGACTGTTAAACGAGCAAGCATCTGCTCCTGAATGGACTTACGATTCAAGGCGTCGGCGACAACGTTCGCCTTGCCCAGGTGGTAAAGGATCTCAATATCATAATCTTTGATTAATTCCAACCACCGTCTCTGTCGCATATTTAACTCCTTCTGAGTAAATATATACTTTAAACTCTTATGATCGGTGAATATCTGACAGGTAACGCCATAAAGATAATGACGCCAAATCATCAAAGCGAACACCACGGCTGCTAGCTCCAGGTCGTGTGTCAGATAATTAACCTCGTAAGGTCTCAATTGCCGTGAAGATGGGCAATAACCTTTCCATTCTGCATGAGCACACATCCGAGACCCTGTCCGGACGCATCACTATAAACCACAAATCCTTCCGTCCCCTACGGCAAGGAAAGTACAGGTGCTGACATTAACCGGCTCTTTAGTTCCTCAAAACTCCGTTGACACGCATCGGACCACGTGTATTTCTTATCCTTTCGCAAAAGGTTCGTCAAGGGTTGAGCGATTCTATAAAATCCCTCCACAAATCGCCGATAATAACCCGCTAATCCGAGGAAACTTCGGATTTCCTTAACATTCTTCGGAGGTAGCCAATCTCGAATAGCCTCCGTCTTCTGAGGATCGACACGAACTCCGTCTGATGAAATTACGTGTCCGAGGAACATCACTTCGGACATCCAGAACTCACATTTGGAAAACTTCCCATAAAGTTGTTCTCGTCTCAACACGTCGAGCACTTGATGAAGGTGAAACTCGTGTTCCTCTCGGTCATGAGAATAAATCAAAATGTCTTCGAAGAAGACAACAACAAACTGATCCAAAAAGTCGATGAAAACCCGATTCATTAACTCCATGAATACCGCAGGTGCATTAGTCAATCCAAACGGCATAACCACAAACTCATAATGACCATAGCGTGTTCGAAACGCCGTCCTCGTGATGTCCGACTCTCGGATCCGAAACTGATGATATCCAGATCTTAAGTCGATCTTGGAAAATACTGAAGCTCCCTGAAGTTGATCTAAAATATCATCGATACGGGGTAAAGGATACTTATTCTTGATCGTCACCCTGTACAACTCCCGATAATCAATACATAAGCGAAATGAACCATCCTTCTTCTTGAAAAACAACACTGGTGCTCCCCACGGGGACGCACTCGGTCGGATATAACCTTTCTCGAATAACTCCTCAAGTTGATTCTTCAATTCCCGCATTTCCGTCGGGGCCATCCGGTACGGTGCCTTCGATATCGGGGACGTACCGGGCTCCAACTCAATTGTGAATTCCACATCTCTCTGTGGAGGCAAACCAGGTAACTCGTCTGGAAAAACATCGGCATATTCCTTCACTACCAGAATATCCATCAACATTACTGATGATTTCTCGGTTTTGGTCATAAAGCACCAATAACCAACACACCCCTGATTGAGTAATCTCACTGCTTTCATCAAATTAATGACCTTACCAGAATAGCCGGGATTACCTCCCTGAAACACACATTCAACCCCATCAAATGCGAAATGATAGTGATCATACGCTTACGGACACTAATGATGGCATCATGACGATCCATCCAATCAATACCCAAGATGACGTCGTCTCTCGGCAAATCTACCACGATTAGGTCCGTGGCCATACACGACCATGAAGTGAATCGGACGATTACGAATCTCACGATTTCCGATAATTCGTCTACCATCAGGTAGACCAATGACATAAGGCTCACAACTAGTAGCACTACCCAGACGTAGTCTACTCAAACATGACTCGGAAATGAATGAATGCAATGCACCAATATCAAAAAGGCTACACACAGGTTGAGATAGAATATCGAGTGTACCTGAGATCATTCGGGCCTCTGGATCATCGGTCTTCTTCATCTCATAAATCCGGGGCTTGCTAGTCCCGGCACCGGACGCTCCCGTCTGCTGGCTATATGATCCACCTTTAGTCGCTCCTGTCGTTTTAAACGACGCTGATTGAGTGGCCTGATTCTGAACGGCTAACTGCTTAGGGGCCTGAGATGACGTCTGAGCAGGTTTGGAGTCCCTACGGCAAAAATGGGCCTTATGCCCAACAATTCCACAGTTATGACACGTGACAGACTGTCTCGGACACTTGGTGCTGACATGACCAAGATCCCCATGATTATAACGGTGATGGCCGGGCGCGCTCGTGATCGAGATTCCGCGGGTTTAGACGTCACGGGAGGTCGCTCGAGAAAGCGAGAGCCGCACGAGGTTTCTTGAAAGTGGCACATTGCCGTCGGGCGATTACGGTTCTTGGACTTCTTGCTAGCGAGATGAAGGTTCCGCTTAGCAATCTCCTTAGCGATAAGCTCATAGGTAAGAGCTTTCTCAATGAATTGGATAACGTGGTGCAATTATGATTAAGCAATCGTAGTCTCATACGGGGTTTGACCTCTTCTTTGAAATACTTAATCTTATCGCCTCGGAATGAATGATAGATGAGGCGAACGGAAGAAGTTCTGAAATTTCTCGGCAATGGCGAGAACATCCTCGTCTGGCGAGGGTCGGGGTGAGTAATCGGCAGTTTGGCCTCTCTGAGCGGGGCCGGATAATACCTCTCCATAATGAGAGTTTTGAACTGATCCCAAGTACATGATCCTTCGGTGGGCTTCAACGACAACCACCAAGAATGTGCGCTCTTACCCGGGTAGTAAGCCGCAACAGAAACTTTGTGTCCTTCGGGACACTCTACCATAGCAAACAACTTCTCGAAATGCTTGAGCCAATGAATAATATCCGCCGGCTCAGACGAGCCCTCAAAAGTAGGTGGCCTCTGGCGAGAGATGTCGCCGACGATATTGCTCACATTCCTCTCTTGCCTCTGCGGTGGCGGCGGAGGAGCCTGTTGATTTTGATTAACTGAGTTGTGTATCGTTCGTCTCCATAAGTTGTGCCATCTGGGTCATTTGGGCCATCATGCCCTGCATAAAAGCGAGTGGGTCAACCCGGACACCTTCTGACTGAGCCGTGTCCCGGGTACGACTCCCCGTTAGTGAATGATCGCGTCCAGGTGAAAGAGTGGCAGCGTCGCTGCTCGATGAATTAACATTATTTCTCGCGTTTGCACGTGTATTCACACGAGCTCTCGGGATTCGGCCCGCTCCACGTCCTCGTCCTCCACGTCCTCTTCTTACCCTCTCCATACTGAAGTAGGAAAGTCACATGATGGTTATATTTCCCGCATGAATATCACGTTATGATTATGACATGAGATGATGAAAATGAGCATACGCGCTCTAACACAGTGATTACATGAATGATTAATTGAGGTGACATGATTATCTGATGAAATTATTGAAATGATTATCTTGAACAAGTTAACATGATTAATGATTTGATCTTCCTGATCAACAACTGAATAATGAAATGAATTGAGTGATTAACGAGTTGACATGACCGTCCTGGTCAAAAGAAAATGATGGTTGAGGATTGTTAACTGATGAATTATGAATGAATGATTCTTGTCAGAAATTATACCATGGCGTTAGAAATCTTACAGTTCTTGGTCTGATTGGCTCGCCATTTGCACAGGTCACACGTGACGCGAAAGTCCAATGATACTAGTCCGATGACGATGATTTCAAATGAGACATGACTTGGAGGGTAGTATTCAAAACCACTCTCCGATACCAACTCTGTAACACCCCAAACTAGGCGGATATTACAGTGCCATGAATCCCCGACTGGGACCCACCAGGCAAATGAAAATGATGAATTAAATAATATAATTGTAGTACCGAACCACATTATATTACCAAGTACTCCGATGAGGAGTTTAAGTACAACACACCAGGACAATACCGAATACTAGTATATTTTATATGGAGATAAAATACACCACCCTGAACAAATAAACATTTCAAACGGAATTTGCGGCGGAAATACAACTGTAGAGAAATAAGCAGGACTGAAATAAACGGAATGACTGGGGCCCCCTACTAGTATCACTGGGACTCCTCGCCGTCAACATGCTCTTCCCGTGCTTTTGCCTTGCCGTGACCTGAAAACAAAATCCCCCAACGGGGTCAGTTACACAGAACAATAATCCTCAAGGGTTGAAATTACACAATCATGATATATATGAAGTTATGAAATATCCTTAGTTATGAATTACGCTGAAGAGGAGTATCATAGTACGCCTGTAGTGTTCTGTGCAAGTGTACAAGACGGATGACCGGACACACCCGTCCTTGTACCTAATTAGTCTCACGGAGGTAATCGTTACCGTGTGCACAGTCCAATGTATCACTCCCAATACATGGCCATCATGTGCCCGACTAAAAATTCCACACATCCGCACCTGGCCACGCAATATGAACCCAGAAGGTCATATGAACGAGAATGACCATAATGAATATCAATGAATAATAATAATCTGACAAAGTCAAGAATGACTCACCGATATGAAAGTGATAATGAAGTGATTGATAGTTTCAATGAAATGATTGGAACCACCGTTCCTCGCTAATGAAGTGATTATTCGACAATTACAAGTCTCAATATGATTAATACAATGATGAATGAGTTATGATTATGAATGATCAACAACAAAAGGAATGAATATCCTTTTAACCGAGTAAGAATCAACTTACACAATACCGATGACAATGTCCTTCCACGAACAACGTCCTAATCGAGATACCGGTTGCTCGAACAACCTTGAATAACAATAATTACCAACAACCGTTCAATACACGTATCAAGCAACAAAACACGACTAACCCAAAGGTCGATACAACGATAATCAAACTCATAGGGGCATTCTAACGAATACGTAACCAACCACACAACTTCGAAAATATCGATCCGAATATATCGAAACCAACACCAAAATGAGTATTTCGAACTATCAAAACACTTCAATGATATCAATAATCCAATAGGAATCCACAATTCAAGATTACAACAACATCAATCGGAAAATCCCCAATTAACCGAAGTCAACCCCAAGGGTTCTTGAAATAATTCCGAAAATAGCCATTAAATCCATAGGAATATATTTATCCAAGGTAGATAATCCATATCTAACATATTCCAATGATAATCCAAGCTTACACGAAGAAATCGGAAGGAAAAACCCAAAAATCTGAAATTCTAGATCCAAGAGATTAATACCTTAGATTTGATGTTAAGGAGTGATGAAGTGATGATTAATCCAACTCAAAGGCTTGAAGATGATGATAGATGATAGCAGCTCGAAGAGAACACTCCAAATCGCCCGAAATCGCCCGAAGTCGCTCAAAAACGAAGAGAAGTGAGAAAATGACGAAACTCAGGCTAACTGTCCAATTTATACTGCTCCAGATTAGCGCACGCTATGACCTGCTACTTAGCGTGCGCTAACGAGTTGTATGAACATTCCAGTGAACTCTGGCTGACCCGTTAGCGTACGCTACGACCTGGTAGCGTGCGCTAACTCTATCCCAATAGCCTGCGTTAACTCCAATTGTTAGCGTGTGCTAGCTAAATATCTGTTGTCCAGTACTGAAGTCCAGAACCTTCTATCCTCTGATCTGATCTCGGTAGCGTGCGCTACAACAAAGAAGTAGCGTGCGCTACTACACCGTTTGCGTACGCTAAAAATCACTCATAGCGTGCGTTATGAATTAATCCAGTGCAGTCCAGTAGCCACTGGACTCAACTTGATCCGTCCTTAGCGCGCGCTACAGCAATTATTAGTGTGCGCTACTACAACCCACTAGCGCGCGGTACTTACCACTCGTAGCATGCGCTACTTATAACTCACCTGCAGTCCAGTACCTTCTGGACTGCAGCCAGGGTAACATTAGCGTGCGCTAATGCTGAGTGGTAGCGTGCGCTACCTGTACTCAATTAGCGCGCGTTAGAAAGAGTACGTAGCGTGCGCTACTCCTCACGCACAGCCCACAATGAAAATGACAATGATGATAAACATGGCACGGAACTCCAATTAGATTAGTGATGAACGACGATTGATACACGATACAATTACTTTGAACGGTGAATACCATGATTGAATATGAGTGACAAATGATCATTAATGAGTGAAATTACTGAATGATAAATACTGAATGATAATTACTGAATTACAACCGGGTATTACATGAAGCAGAAATGCATCTCGGACTCTACCATGAAGCCGAGTACGTGGCAGCCTCTGAGGTAGCCAAGGAGGCAGTGTGGCTCAAGTACTTCCTGCAGGACTTAGATGTGATTCCCGATTTCCCAGAGGGTATTACACTTTATTGTGATAATACTGGTGCAGTCGCAAATTCGAGGGAACCACGAGCCCACAAGGCAAGTAAACATATCAACCGCAAGTACCACATCATACGAAACTTCGTAAAGGAAGGAGACATAGTTGTAGCCAGGATTGCATCGGAAGATAATCTTGCTGACCCTTTCACGAAAGGCCTACCCTCAAAAGTTTTTGAAAGGCATGTGGAAGGAATGGGATTACGGTGTATGGCAGCATTGCTTTGAGTATAAGTAGGAGAAATGAGAGACTATGTAATAGAGTAGTATACTTAAAAGAATGCTTTGAGTATAAGTGGGAGATTGTTAGGATTGTATACTGCAAAGCATACTTTATGCTTGTATTACCTAATTTCCCTGTTACTACCTATGAGAATATTAATCACATGTTTTGCATATTTATTCACGTTATGGTTATACAAATGAAATGTCTAATTATTTTACATTGTAGATAATGTGGTGTGTTGGTGTCACACATTATCGGTGCCTTAGAAAATAATATAATAGTTCACAACCTGTAACAACCCCAAAACCGTATAGGAATGTTACACGCCGTAGACCCTTTACACAAGGATATACCAGGCTAAACATCCATAAACAACCAAATGCTTGCCCGGCCAGGGTCAAACAATATAATAATACAGACCTTTAAGGTCACTTACACATAAACACAAAGACCGATGAGGTCACACAACTCCATTAACAAAACTGACTAAACAACATTACCCACACAGGGGTCGAAACACAATATAGCGTAAGACTGAAACAACTCTAACAATACAACCAAACTCTACCAACTCTCGACTCTTGATTAGTATCGCAACTCGTCATCCTCTTGTGCCAATCCTATGACTGCTACCCTGAACCTGCATGTATCTGGACGCAGAACAGACATCCACCCCTCGATTACTCGGGGGTTAGTAAAACTCCACTGTTTTACTAGTGCAAGTATAATATGATACGAAATGCAACAAGTAAATAGCAACTACGAATTTAATACGTAAATCAATTATCAAAATGTTCCAGAGAAGTTTTAGAATTTCGAACTCAAGTAAGAGATATTTGAAAAGGAACACATCATCTCGGGGATTTTTAAAGCAGAAATCCTATTGGACCTCGAGTCCCAATTTACAAAACTTTTTCGTAAACATTAGGGCCTTAGCCCGATTCTCGTTTCAAAACACACTAGATAATATATCATTATGAGTCCGAGACCCATATTTAAAATGTTATCCAAACAATTACTGCTACACGATCATTGTTCGTACACATCATGTACCGAACTCCGGAGGCCTCAACCGACCCTACCCGGCCACAAACATCGTTCGTACACATCATGTACCGAACTCCAGAGGTCTCGTCAGACCCTACCTGGATCACACACCTTGTTCGTACACATCATGTACCGAACTCCAGAGGCCTCGTCAAACCCTACCTGGATCACACACCTTGTTCGTACACATCATGTACCGAACTCCAGAGGCCTCGTCAGACCCTACCTGGAACGCACGCACACACATTGACACGACACAACTCATAATCATCAAATGTCAAGCCATTCCAAATTACACCGAAATGTACAATCAAGTATGTAAACCAAAACAACACAAATATCATGATCATCACAACGACTCAACAATGACCAACCACGCCCGGCACAGACTTAGATGATTTGCACATCCAACACAATTCCACGATGTTAACTAAGTGAATGTATTATCGTTACCATCAATTGTTCGTAATAATCAATTCATACGAAGCATATACACGAAAGTAAACCAATGCATCACAACCATAATACGACGTCCCTATTCACAAGACACAATTCGTATAGTAAAATACTTGCCTTAATAACCGCTACCGAATACTCCGAAGAACACGGTTCGACCGGGAAGCTCGGACCCCAAAGAAGACAACGAACGGAAGGGTTCCGACTCGAGTTCTTCACAAGAATTTCGTCCCTAAGTCATACCAATGATAAATCAACAATCGTACGATGAATAATAATCATACAACGCCCAATCCCCCCTCTAAGACCTTTTGTCGGACACCTTCAAGGCGTTGACTAAGAACTCGACCAAAACAACGAATCAAAATGATCCAACCATGGAATAACAAGGGAAATGATATTGCTCACATTCCTCTCTTGCCTCTGAGGTGGCGGCGGAGGAGCCTGTTGATTTTGATTAACTGAGTTGTGTATCGTTCGTCTCCATAAGTTGTGCCATCTGGGTCATTTGGGCCATCATGCCCTGCATAAAAGCGAGTGGGTCAACCCGGACACCTTCTGACTGAGCCGTGTCCCGGGTACGACTCCCCGTTAGTGAATGATCGCGTCCAGGTGAAAGAGTGGCAGCGTCGCTGCTCGATGAATTAACATTATTCAGGAATTGGGAGCGGCTTCATCATTCCGGCAGGCCGTTGATGCTCGATCTTAACCTGCTGACAAGTCAAGCATTTCGAAACATAGTCTGCTACATCTTTCTTCATGTTGCCCCACCAGAAATTCTGCTTCAAGTCCTTATACATTTTACTGGTGCCCGGGTGGATAGAATAGGGCGAACTGTGAGCTTCCTTCATAATCGTCTGTTTCAGAACATCATCATCGGGAACGCATAGTCGGTTCTGAAATCTCAAAACTCCATCATCACGAATTATGAATCCGGGTGCCTTTCCTTTGATCACTTCATCACGTAACCAAATCATCAGAGGATCATCTGCCTGTTTAGATTTGATTCCTTCGGTTAATGATGAAGTTATATCCATCACGCACAGTTGTCCTTGGACTCTTTGTAACCACACTTCAATTCCTTCTCGAATCATCTCTCGTTGAAGGCTAAGTTGGGAGGTCAGCGTCTCCAGCATCTGAATAGAAACAGGCTTGCGGCTGAGTGCATCGGCCACTACATTCGCTTTGCCTGGATGATATAAAATCTCCAAGTCATAGTCCTTAATCAGTTCTAACCATCTTCTTTGCCGCATGTTCAATTCTTTCTGACTGAATATGTACTTGAGACTCTTGTGATCCGTAATGATCTGACAGTGAGTCCCGTACAGATAATGCCTCCAGATCTTCAAAGCAAAAACCACTGCTGCTAACTCCAAATCATGTGTTGGGTAATTCACTTCATAAGGTTTCAGCTGTCGTGACGCATAAGCAATCACCTTATCATTCTGCATCAATACGCACCCAAGTCCTTGGTTCGAAGCATCACTGTAAACTATAAATCCTCCAGTTCCCTGTGGAAGTGATAGAATCGGTGCCCGAGAATGTTGAATATGTCCACAAGTAGGGTCGTCAATCTCTTCTTTAATTCATCAAAGCTAACCTGACACAACTCATTCCACTCAAACTTTTGAGTTTTCTGCAGGAGTCGAGTAAGTGGGCGGGAAATTTTAGAAAACCCTTCCACGAATCGTCGATAATATCCAGCAAGTCCTAAGAAGCTTCGGACTTCTTTCACGTTCTTTGGAGGCTTCCAATCCATAATTGCTTCAATCTTCTGAGGATCTACTCGGACTCATTTAGCTGACACCACATGGCCGAGGAACATTACTTCCTTTAGCCAGAATTCACACTTAGAAAGTTTGGTGTACAATTGCTCGCTTCTCAAAAGTTCCAATACAATCCGCAAATGTTGCGCATGTTCTTCAGGGCTCTTAGAATACACCAGAATGTCATCAATGAACACGACCACAAATTTATCCAAAAATTCAATGAATACTTTGTTCATCAATTGCATAAATACAGCAGGTGCGTTAGTGAGACCAAACGGCATCACTACAAACTCATAATGTCCGTAGCGAGTTCTGAATGCTGATTTCGGAACATCAGATTCCTTAATCCTCAGCTGATGATATCCTGATCTCAGATCGATTTTAGAAAATACTGTTGCCCCTTGCAACTGGTCAAACAGATCATCAATCCGTGGCAACGGATACTTGTTCTTAATCATCATCTTGTTCAGCTCTCGATAGTCAATACACAGTCGGAGCGATCCATCCTTCTTTCGGACAAAAAGAACTGGCGCTCCCCATGGTGAAACGCTTGGCTGAATATAGCCCTTGTCCAGTAACTCCTCCAGCTGCTTCTTCAGTTCGTACATCTCAGTAGGTGCCATACGATACGGCGCCTTAGAAATTGGTGTAGCTCCGGGTTCCAGCTCAATGGTAAATTCTACATCCCTTCGTGGAGGTAGCCCAGGTAACTCGTCAGGAAATACATCTGGAAATTCGTTCACAACAGGAATGGATGAAAGTTCCACAATCTCGTCTTCTTTCTTCATTGCATAGCACCAGTACCCGATACAGCCCTGTTTCAACAATCTGACAGCTTTCATCGCTTTGATCAATTTTCCTGAGCTGCCCGGTTTCCATCCCTCAAATAGAATTTCTGAACCGTCGTCGGCGATCAGCGAGATATTCCTCCTTCGGTAGTTCACAACTGCTCCATATCGATTAAGCCAATCGTCTCCGAGTATCAGGTCGTCTCCTTGCATTTCTATCACGATCAGATTTGAGAGCCACTCTCTGCCTCCAAATGATACAGGGAAATTTCTAGTTTCTATGTTTCCGACAATCCTCTCTCCACTCGGTAAACCAACAACATAAGGTTCACAAGTATGAAAACCGGAAATATTCAAACGATTTGCACAAGACAAAGATATAAAAGAATGCGTAGCTCCTGTATCGAATAAAACGCTAACTGGCTGGGAAAGGATCGGGACAGTACCTGATGCGACAGCAGCATCCTGATCGTTTGTCCTCCTCATCTCATACAGACGTGGGGGAACAGATCCGGCACTCGATGTCCCCTTTCGGTCCCATTGTCCTCTGCCTCGTCCGCGGCCAAAATTCTGAGGCATCTGAACACTTTGCTGCGTCTGTTGGATACTGGCTTCCTTCTGGACTGGCTGTGGTGTACGGGCTCTAAAAGACTTTGCAGCCTCTTCACAAAACACTGCCCGATGTCCCTCTCGTCCACAATCAAAACAAGTCACGGCAGGAAGGGGGCAATTCCGTCGATAGTGCCCCGTCTGGGCGCAGTTAAAGCATTTCCTGGTAACATCAGTAATAGTTGATGTCGCTCCGAAGTTCTTTCCGCTCCTAAATGGGTGCGGAGGTTTCTTGAAAGAGTGAAAGGATGACTGGGCCTTACGGGTGTAACACCCCCAAGTTATTCAGGGTATATTATAGCGCCGTGAGCCCCACCGTGGGACCCACAAGGCTAAAAATATGCGGAACTATAAACTTGACCGATAAGGTCTACATACAATAGAAAGAAAGACGATACAAATGGTATTCAAAACCATAACCAATGAAAACATATACATCACTGTGCAAATCAATACCTCGGCAACACAGGCCGGAACAACAAGGAAACAGAAATACAATACTCGAGTATTTAAAAATCCATTCCAGTACAACAACACCGAATGGAGGAATCGAAGAAAATAACAGGAGACAAAACACGGTATCACACTTGCCCATCATCTTCATGCGGACCCGATACCGTCATCCGCTCTCCTGGAACACGAAATACATGAAACGTATTTCCCCATAAAGGGGTTAGCCGTCGAATAGCTAGTGCAAGTATAACAATATGAAACATGATACTCCTCGACAATAAAGTAAATGTAATCCGTCAATTCATCAATATCCGCCAATTCATCAATTTAAGACTAGTATTAGGAATAACTAAATCTCATAAGACGTATGTGAATGCCGTAGAAACGGTTCGTTCACCTCATACGCCGTTACGTATGTGAATGCCGTCAAAGCGGTTCGTTCACCTCATACGCCGATACATGTAGGAATGCCGTCAAAGCGGTTCGTTCATTACATGCCAATCAATATATCTATGAATGCCGTAAAAGCGGTTCGTTCATGATATGCCATCAATATTTCTTACTTTCAAAGTCGAGCGTACAATCATAAATGTATACTTGCCTTAATAAGCGTTACGAAAATCCCGAAGAACACGGTTCGGCCAGGAAGCTTGAACCACGAAGAAGACAACGAGCGGAAGGGTTTCGACTTGAGTTCTTCACAAGGATTCCGTCCTAAGTCATATCAATGATAAATCAACAATCGTACGATGAATAATAATCGTACAACGCACAAACCCCCTCTAGACCTTTTGTCGGACACCTTGAAGGCGTCGACTAATAACTCAACCAAAGCAGCGAATCAATACACTCCAACCAAGGAATAACGATGGGAATGATAGAATACACCTAAATCATCATCAATCCATCACTAATCTAAATTTCTACGGATTAAAAGGATGAAGTCAAACAAAATCCCCAATTTCAACACAAAATTCAAAGTGTTCTTGAATAATCTTTCAATAATCCGATGAGTACTCCAACAAGACCATAATCATGCGTATATCACTTCATACCCCATGATTTTAACATCCAAAACATCATTACCCAATACAAAATCGAAATCCAAGATGTTGAAGAAATTACCTCTTGAAGATCCAAGCACTATGATTCGAAGAGCACGCGATAGAACGATGATCCGGGCTTAAAAATCGAGAATAGATGAAGAGAAATCACTCACTCAAGTGATAGGTGGAGAAACATCTTCCTCTCAAATCTCCTCTCTCGCCCAAGTGAAGAAATGGGAAAAGTATAGGTTGAATCGCACAAAAAACGCAGATATAGGGTGTCTGTCATGTGTGCCGCGGCTCGGTATATGTGTGCGCGGCACAGGCCCAAAGTCGCTCCCGGGGCTCGCGGTGTGCCGCGGCTCAGCCAGTGTGCCGCGGCACCGCACAGCGATTTTGGATGAATCTGGAAAATGAGAGTGACTTAGCTATTTCGACCATAACTCCCTCGTCTGGACTCCGATTGACTCACCGTTTGAACCATTGGAAAGCTAACTCGATGCTTTATAATATTGCAACGATTCAGAATTTTTGGAGTTTCCAAGAATTTACGGTGATTTAACAAAGTCGAACTCATACGTGGGAAAGTCGCTAAAGAACACGGAATTCAACAGAACGTTACCGAAACGAACTCGGATGACAAAAAGTGTAGAATTAATCATTCTCGGGAAGACGAAACGGTCCCAAGCAAGTTGTCAAAAACGGACTTCCGCCAAAAATAGAAATTTCCGGGAAACAAAATTACGGGTATTACATTCTACCCTCCTTAAAAGAAGTTTCGTCCCGAAACTTAAAACAGGCAGGGAGAAGAAATATTTCGCCAGGAAAAACTCAACGAGATACACAAGAGCCGAAACTTACGCCCAAACGGCGAATAATCAAAAAATAAAACAACAAAACATAAACAGAAGTAAAACCAAAACAAATCCGAAAAAGATACGAATTCACAATGCCCGAAGGCTCCAACGCAAATACCGATACATCACAATGGCTCGAAAGCCGAACAGCCCAAAGTCGTAAATCATCACAATCTGAGTCTCAAAGAAGCAAACGTGGTATCGGGCATACCCCTCGGCGTATGAACAACGATGCAAATCGTCGGACATATCTAATACAACATGGACTACGAACGATCAATCAATAAAGCTCAAGAGGGACATCACAGACGCCCGATCCGAAATGTGTCCGTGCACATGTCCACCCGTATCTGAGAATCCATAATATACGTGTGACAATGTACCTAATTAGCCTCAAGAACTACGTCTCGTGTGCGGTCAATGCGGAAATATCCACGCATGACCATCGAGTGCCTGGCTAAAAATCCTACACATAACCAATCGGCACGCAGACATGATTCCAGATATGCCACGATACAACATGACAACGAAACTCAAGGGATAAAACATCCAATACGGATCATACGACTCACCAAGTGAACGATGACACACGAATAATGAAAGATCGATACGACCAACGATATTCAAAACAACCATCCTGGGATCAGAATTCCCTAAGGACCGATTAATACGAGCAACGATCACAACACAACCGTTCGGGAAAATCCTCAACCTTCAACGATCACAAAATTACCGAGTTTACAAGAATAATAGTGTGCTGCCTTGAATCGGCCAACACGACAATAATAATTCAACGGATGGGAACTATCCTCGACAGTCCCAATTCAATACTTCGATTACCGTAGAATGGCCAATCGATAACAATGATACAACGGATGAGAATATTTTTGACAACGGATGGGAATTATCTTTGATAATCCCAATTCAATATATCGATTACCTTAGAACGGTCAATCGATAATCAATGATACGATAGAATAGAAGTCACGGTGTCTTAAACCGACCACCGAAACGGAGATGACAAAAGGATATATCAAACGTCCCCAATCGGTTAACGCAACATCATAGCAGTTCGAATTTGACGACAAAGATTCGACGATGTCTCAGAACGACATTAATCGCGAACAATAATAATCGATACATCGATACCGCGAACCGGCTATCGACAGCAACTTTACCAACAAGTATCGTAATGCCTTGAACCGGCCATTTACAACCAACAGTAACATTTGGCATAATTTTCCGACGGGCGTCGTATCAATGATCCCCTGATATCAATACAATCATAAAGAGGCCAAGTCCCGAAATGATACACATATTCGTACGCCTACACAATAACATTAGTCTCATTGATTAGTACGAGTATAAAACTTGCCTCGATATCAATACAACGAATCGTTACCAATTCGATCGCTTTCGTCTTACGAGTCTCGACCTAGTTAATCTACGAACCCTTCAACCTTAACCGCAACTCATACGTCTTTATCTATGATCAAACATCATATCTTTCTGTAAAACGAAGGATTGATAATCAACCGGTTCGATGACGAGCAAGATCAATACCACCAAACCACGAACTCAATCGTTTCACCATATCTCGACCAATCATAGTCCGAATCTGTCCAACTCGGACCCTCACGCATCCATGTCCACAATACGAGCGAAATCCGATGATCATATCAAGAACCAATTCGGACCAATAATAAGGGTCTAAATATTATCGGTTCCAAACTCAATTCTTAAATACGAATTGACAAGGTTCCCTTCTCGTAAATCCGTAGTTAAAATTTTCCGATGATCATCGTTAATTCTAACCATCCAATTAGTTCAGCATTATAGATAATCATATTTTAAGGTTATCAAACAATCCAATCATTCGATTTGAATATTTGCTCCGTACGTATGGGCTTTCAAATTCAGAGATGAATAATAGTCTCATCAAGCTCATAATCACATTCGTATTTCCTATACGAATATTATTTCCAACGCATAGTTTAGCTCTAGATATGAATATTCCATATTCATATTCAAAACATCAACACTTCTTAAAAATTTTCATCATGTCATTCATACAACCTCAAGAATCACAACAGAACCCTTATCGTCATATGAAGAAGATCTCAATAATCATATCAACATCCGAAATCTCTTATTACGATTCCAATAAATCTCGTATAGCATTATCACATGATACCATATAACACCTCAATACCGAATACCTTCCCGTACACAATCTTCTATGTACGATTACCACAAAACATACCTCTATCCGGACTTCCTTCCGAAATGTATACCATAGACCAAGAATATCCAAAATGTCATCAACAATATCCGAATACTACAATCTTCACCCCAAACCTTACGGGAGTATTACACGCCGTAAACCCTTCTCACAAGGATTTACTGTGCTAAGCACAATTTTCCACGTCATTTCAAAAATGTCAAAAGACGATGACGGTAATATTTTTCAAATACTAAAAAAATCATTTTCCAAATACCGTCAAAACGATCAAGGTTAAAATGCCAAAACTTCGGTTTAGGGAATCGGTTTTACAAAATAAAATTTCAGTTGGCAAAATACCAAAAATCCATTTCAAAAATACTCACGCCGCGGATAAAAGTACGGTCCAATTTATGCATTTTCATTGAAATAAGACGAACATCAAAATACACGATTCCCAACATACTCCCTCCCAAGTAGTAATCCAAAAGAAAAAAATGAGCCACTATCAAAGGGATACGAGGATTACCTTGTATGGACGAACCACGAAGAAAAGAATAATTGAACTCCATTCCAAGAATCATTAAATCATCATAGTCATCATATGGCCTCAAGAACATCGAGATCTCTATGATTCCATAATCATAATCAACATATTCAAAGCATATCATTATCTTCCTTCAACATAAACCTCATATATCCTCAAGAATCGCAATAACAACATCATAATCATCTTCATACGAATCATTCATCAACTATAACATCAAAAATCCGAAATGAAAAGGAGAAATATCCAACATACCTCATAGAATATGGATAACACAAGAAATCACTTCAAGAATCAATAATAGTTCCATAACCAAGCTCTAATTCCATGATTCCAAGCTCACAATCATGTTAGAAGTGTTTAAAACACTCTTAGAAGTGAAGAGGGACGAGTTGGGATGGGAGAAATGAGTTTCCTTTGGTGAACAAATGAAAGACCAACTCTTATTATATAAATCTGCGCATCTCGTTACGTGCGTAAGTGTCCTTACTTAACGTACGTAACAACTGCGTCGTGTAATGCGAAATCCATAGCGTACGTAACAAACTCCTTTGTCTCATTCAGCGAAGTCCATTACGTCGTAACCCATACCATATAACGTCGTAATATACCGGTTGACTTACTACGATATCGGTCGTGTTACGTATGTAACACGTCCCGTATAACGTCGTAACACATACGTTGACTCACTGTCAACATCCTCCGCGAAAGTTGCCGACATAGGGTCCCACTGCCGACCACGACTCGATTGTCGGATTCCCATGTTACGTATGTAATGTCTCGCCATAACGCACGTAACTCTACCAATTTAACGTACGTAAGCTTCAACACATAACGTACGTAATGGCTTCCATACTTAGCCATTTACAGCAATTCCTGTCCAACGTCTCAACATAACAAATACGAACATACGGCAGAATCAATACATATACTCAATTCAATAACATTATCAAACGTTCCCAACGTCCTCGAGCATAATTAACCATCCACGATATCCAATATATAAACGAAAAATATATCCGAAAAATCGGGGTATTACACTCTACCCCCTTTAAAAATAAGTAGCGTCCTCGAAACTTGCAATCACTCGCACAAACAACCTTTCAACGGAAAATCCAAAATCACCAAGATAACCAAGAATTATCGAATAAACCGAACAATATACTTACAGGTCAGTGAAGACGAAGATCTCCCGTGATACTAGCATGCGACTCCTAAACAAAGTCTCAACATAATACCGATACACACCATTATCGAAATTAGCAACTTAACAAAATCTCAAGGAAGAGTTCACGTCCGTGACCACGGCCACGATTCTTCCTACTTTCAGCCAACAATCTGAAGGGCACATACATGCGTAAGTATAATCCGAATCGCACATTCTCGAAGTGACCAATTTCCAAGAATACCAAGCTATAGACGAAATGATTAAGAAGAATACAAGAAGAGTGAGAGGACTTACAAGTACCGGTCGCACTGTGATGATGGCAGAGTAGTGATACTGTGGGCAAATGCCGACTCAATCGACCCAAAAGACCGACAGCCTAGGTATCCATAAACCTAAGCTCTGATACCATATTCTGTAACACCCCCAAGTTATTCAGGGTATATTACAGCGACGTGAGCCCCGCCGTGGGACCCACAAGGCTAAAAATACGCGGAACTATAAACTTGACCGATAAGGTCTACATACAATAGAAAGAAAGACGATACAAATGGTATTCAAAACCATAACCAATGAAAACATATACATCACTGTGCAAATCAATACCTCGGCAACACAGGCCGGAACAACAAGGAAACTGAAATACAATACTCGAGTATTTAAAAATCCATTCCAAGACAACACTGAATGGAGGAATCCAAGAAAAATAACCGGAGACAAAACACAGTATCACACTTGCCCATCATCTTCATGCAGACCCGATACCCGTCTGTCCGCTCTCCTTGAACCTGAAATACATGAAACGTATTTCCCCCATAAAGGGGTTAGCCGTCGAATAGCTAGTGCAAGTATAACAATATGAAACATGATACTCCTCGACAATAAAGTAAATGTAATCCGTCAATTCATCAATATCCGTCAATTCATCAATTTAAGACTAGTATTCCGGAATAACTAAATCTCATAAGACGTATGTGAATGCCGTAGAAACGGTTCGTTCACCTCATACGCCGTTACGTATGTGAATGCCGTCAAAACGGTTCGTTCACCTCATACGCCGATACATGTAGGAATGCTGTCAAAACGGTTCGTTCATTACATGCCAATCAATATATCTATGAATGCCGTAAAAACGGTTCGTTCATGATATGCCATCAATATTTCTTACTTTCAAAGTCGAGAACGATAATCATAAATGTATACTTGCCTTAATAAACGTTACGAAAATCCCGAAGAACACGGTTCGACCGGGAAGCTTGAACCACGAAGAAGACAACGAGCGGAAGGGTTTCGACTTGAGTTCTTCACAAGGATTCCGTCCTAAGTCATATCAATGATAAATCAACAATCGTGCGATGAATAATAATCGTACAACGCACCAACCCCCCTCTAGACCTTTTGTCGGACACCTTGAAGGCGTCGACTAATAACTCAACCAAAACAGCGAATCAATACACTCCAACCAAGGAATAACGATGGGAATGATAGAATACACCTAAATCATCATCAATCCATCACTAATCTAAATTTCTACGGATTAAAAGGATGAAGTCAAACAAAATCCCCAATTTCCAACACAAAATTCAAAGTGTTCTTGAATAATCTTTCAATAATCCGATGAATACTCCAACAAGACCATAATCATGCGTATATCACTTCATACCCCATGATTTTAACATCCAAAACATCATTACCCAATACAAAATCGAAATCCAAGATGTTGAAGAAATTACCTCTTGAAGATCCAAGCACTATGATTCGAAGAGCACGCGATAGAACGATGATCCGGGCTTAAAAATCGAGAATAGATGAAGAGAAATCACTCACTCAAGTGATAGGTGGAGAAACATCTTCCTCTCAAATCTCCTCTCTCGCCCAAGTGAAGAAATGGGAAAAGTATAGGTTGAATCGCACAAAAAACGCGAGATATAGGGGTCTGTCATGTGTGCCGCGGCTCAGTATATGTGTGCCGCGGCACAGGCCCAAAATTCGCTCCCAGGGCTCGGCAGTGTGCCGCAGCTCAGCCCAGGTGTGCCGCGGCACCGGGTACAGGCAGTTTTGGACGAATCTAGAAAATGAGAGTGACTTAGCTATTTCGACCATAACTCCCTCGTCTGGACTCCGATTGACTCACCGTTTGAACCATTGGAAAGCTAACTCGATGCTTTATAATATTGCAACGATTCAGAATTTTTGGAGTTCCCAAGAATTTACGGTGATTTAACAAAGTCGAACTCATACGTGGGAAAGTCGCTAAAGAACACGGAATTCAACAGAACGATACCGAAACGAACTCGGTTGACAAAAAGTGTAGAATTAATCATTCTCGGGAAGACGAAAAGGTCCCAAGCAAGTTGTCAAAAACGGACTTCCGCCAAAAATAGAAAATTTCCGGGAAACAAAATTACGGGTATTACAACGGGGCCCGCTGTTCTTGTGCTCTGTAAAAGTACCAGAGACTTTCTGTTTCTTGGATTCCGAAAATTTCTCCATGGCTGCTTCCTTGATCTCATATGCCAACGCCTTATCCTGGTATTGACGGAGTGTGGTACATTCAAATCCGTACATGTACCTCTGGATTTCTGGTTTCATTCTCATATCGAAATGGATCATCATTTCTGCATCTGTTCTGACCAGATGTCGAACAAATGCTAGCTGTTGGTTAAACGTCTTAATTGCCTGCGATACTGGCACATCAGAAGGCTGAGAGGAGAAAAACTCCCGAACTTTGGCTTCCCTCACAGGACGAGGGCAATACTGAGCTTCCATCATCAATCTAAACTCTGTCCAATCAGCATCATGGTCTACAGGCCGGATGGCTTCCCACCATTCGAACGCTTCCCCTAGGGGAAAATATTGAGCGATAGAGGCTCTCCGGTCGTCTGGGCAGTTAGTTCCGGCAAAGATTTTCTCCAGTTCCTTCAACCAATGGTCCCAGGTGGGAGTCTCAGAAATACCGTCGAATTTGGGTGGTTGCATCTTCGCCACCTCTTGCAGCCACCGGTGACCTCGATTTCCCATGTCTGGGATCCCTTGCTGTCTCTCTCCCTGCTGTAGTCCCACCGCCACTTGCATTCGGTCCACGACTTGGGCGAACTGAGTCATCTGGTTCACCACTTGACGAAGGATCTCTGGTACAGCAGGATCTGGTTCGTTATTAATAAATTGTTGCGGCTCGCCTGAGCTATGACTGGCCTGGTTAGAAGGCGATGCTTCCCTTTCAGCATTTCTTCGTCCGCGTCCACGACCGCGACCACGTCCACGTCCGCCTCTCAACATACTGTAAGCATAAATACTCAATATACAGGAAACAACATCGTTCTAATATTCGAGTATAAAGAGACACAATATGTAAAGAACGAGATAGAGTTTAGGAACTTACAACAACCGTTCGCATGAAGACGTAGGCAGTGCAGTGATGTCATTCACGGCCGGTTACCTCAAAAGACATAAATGACCCCTATTTTAACCCAACGGCCAAGATATCCATAATCTTAGCTCCGATACCATATTCTGTAACACCCCCGATATATTCAGGAATATTACAGCGCCGTAAATCCTTTACATAAGGATTTACAAGGCTGAAGAATTGAACAAACATTAAAAGGTACTAACGAATGGAAATAACGAAATTAAGATACAATAGTTCTGACCAAATACTGAAAGTACAGTTGTTCAACAGGAACTTAATAATACATCACCAAATTCAAATTCAGCATAAATGACTTCGTACTCGAGTACTTATTGAAATAACCAATAAACAACAGACAAATGAACCCGGCCGAAACATCACTCTGCACCCTCGTCGTCATGCAGCTCCAGTGATTGTTTTCCTGCTCTCCTGGATCCTGAACATAAACAAAATGTTCACCCCCGAAGGGGTTAGCACAATGATGCTAGTACAAGTACCACAACATATTATTCATATCTCACGAAGAATAATAACGTAAACGACAAAAACTACCAACGAGTCTTCTCCTACGAGAAACTCAAAAATGACATGCACAATTGATAATCACAACATGATATCATAACATACACATGGTGTTGCTACCCAAAATATTATCCGGAGATAGATATTGCTGGAATGGATGGGATAGCAAACAAATGCAAGAGCACTTCCGAGAGAAAGATAAATAACACAAGATTTGCCGGGGTTGTTAGTCCCGGGCTTGAATGCTCTCGCGAGATATTATTAATACCGATATTCGGGGATACAAGTACTAATGTAAGAATACAATTACAATGAGTGTAAAGTTTCTTGTTATCTTAGCTAGTGAGCGTGTAGATTGCCGGAAGAACCAGATTTGATGCTCTGTGAGTTCTTGTAACAAAGGTGATGAACAGTCGCGGCGGTGAGAGATCGACCGCCTCTCACGGCGAGTATTTAGTTGGATGTTTGGGCTTCTGGGCTTGTGAATCCCTTGGAATCTGTCTAGTGGAGACTTGCTGCTTCTGCCGATCGTCTTCTGGACGAGAGATTTGGAAAGAAGTCCTGAGATGGATTCCGGTGGGATAGCCGGGAGCTTGATGATATGTGTGTGTTCTTCAGTATTTCCGTGGATGTATCGGAATGTGAGAGAATGAGCTCTGAGCGTAAGTCAGAATGAATTCGGACCTGTATATTCAGTGAACTGGGAACTGTAGAGTGAATTCCGAGCTGTAGGTTCAAATGAATTCAGAACTGAGAACCTTTTTCCAGTAGGAGGAGGTTCTCTATTTATAGGGCCTGCACACGCCGGGCGATCGCCTTTACTGCAATATAATAATCGGGCGATCGTCTTTTAGCACATGGGCCTGTCCCTTTAAAGCCTGCAGGAGTTGTTGGCGTCAACTTTGCGGTCCAATGGGGAGCTTACACGCGTCCTGAGTTAGTCACATGCGGCCCTACTGACAACTTTCGGCGCACATGCCGGTAGGTGGGGTAGGTGACAGGCTTTAGTCAAAGATCTTGTCAGTTAGCAAAAGATCTTGTCAGCGCCTTTTACGGATCTGCACGTGGGTGCTTTTCTGAGATCCAGTCCTTGATGGTTTTGATGGGCGATCGTCTCTGCTCGGGGCGCAGGTCGATTGCCCTTAGCCGGTTAGTAGAGCAGATCGCCAGCTGCCAAAGGGCGATCGCCCTGGGAGTCGATCGCTAGGTACCTGATGGTGGTTTGATATCTTCGACTCGGTCGAGCTAGTCAGGGTTTGACTGGAGTTGACTTGGTCGCTCGGCCTTATAGTCGATCGCCTGTCGGGATGAATAAATCGTGACACAACAATTGCCCCCCAGCTCGCTCATACGTTGGAAACGTGGGGTGAGGTGGCTTTCTTGGCGATCGCTGAATTTTTTACGAGCGACTGAGTGTTTTAATGAACTGGCGATCGTCTTCGAGCCGATATGCTCTGGATTCGGACGACCTGGTTGGCCGTTGAACTGCGCGGGAAAAAGCAACGGGCGTTGAAAAGTCTCCGTGCACGTGTCAGGCTTCTATTGGAGGACGCCAACGGTCATTAATGACTCCTCGGCTGACGCGTCCTCGAAAAGACGCGTACGCGGGTCTCGAGGGGGTCAACTGGTGCGCCGTTTGAGATCCGACCCCTGAGGTTTTCCCTTATTGCAATCGGGTCCCTGCTTTCTCCTATAAAAGGGGGCGCGGGGCTGCAGTCTCTCACGCGTACGCATTTGGAGAAAGAAGGTCCTGCTGCCGAATTTTTTGAAGATCTAAGCGCCGATCGTCGATCGATTTCACTTTAGGGTAAGAAAAAACCTTTTCTTCTTTTCTAACTCTGAAAATGGCCGGAACCTCATCGTCGTTTGGAGCGGGAAACAATTCTGCCCACGGGAAATCGGCTGCCCGGGGAGAAACTTCTTCCGTCTTCCACCTGGAGACGGCGGCTGAAGCCATTCGAGCCGGAGTCGACCCGGCTGAAGTTGAGGCTTTGTTCAATGAGGCCGAGGTTGCTAGGGAGTCGGCTGCTGAGGAGAGACGATCGCAGATCGAGAGGGATCTGGCGATCAGGGCTTACTGGGAGCAACATAGTGATTTTGGACGGGCCTATAGGGCCTTTGCTGAAATAATGGATAGATTGGCGGTCCTACTCCGCGATTCGATTTCGGGGATATTCGGTCGCGTATCCCTATGTGCTCCCAAGCGGTCGCAGATCGTGCCGCGCAGCGATCGTTGTGGTCGCTCGGCCAAATACGAGCTCGGCGTCGGAGAGATCGGCCGTCTGAGGACAAGATTCCATGTACCTTGAGATGTGGACATGTTCGCGCCCGCGGAGAATGAGCAGGCCGACCGGCCTCGATGGGTATGGTCGCAGTGAGTGAGGCCGTTATGGAGGCCGGCTGCGCTTCCCTCTGTCCTTGCGGTCTCCCATCTGGCCGCTTGGAATGTGGCGCCACTTCGGTGACGCCGAACGCCCGGCTCCAAATCATATGCACTCTCACCCTTTTCGGCGGTCACCGCTTTGTCAAATCTCCGTCGCCGTTGGAGATGAACTATTTGTTTAAACGGCGGCACATAGAGGGTTGGTCGGCGGTTACCATATTCAAGGCCGATCTGGCGGGTGATTCATGGAGTTCGAATAAGATACGGGCGATCGAGGCGAAGTGGTTGCGGGTCGTGGCAAGTGGAGAGCTTCGGCGACAATCCCACAGTGACTGGAGATCCCCCGAATTTCGGGAGAGGAATCCGGTAAGGGTTTAGACTCTCCCTTCGCTTGGATGCGTGTTGGGTGATCTAATTTGATTTACATTTTGCAGGCTTTCATATCCGCGATCGAGGAGCCGCCTTTCGACTTCCTCGTTGTTTGGGAGCGAATTAGGAGCTTGTCGGACGACGACCTAGACGCCACTCGGATCAACAAGGAGAGTCGCGGTTGTCGGCTCGACTATTCCGCTTCCGAGACATCTCGCGGTGCAGGTATGACTTTATGCGATCTTCAATTTTTAGGCGATCGCCTTACTTGAAGATAGTGTCGGCCGTTAGTCGATCGTCTTTAGCTGCAGAGGTTCGTTTCCTCGCTTTTTGGAGCCTCGGAGGAGATCGCTATGTCGAACCCGGGAGTCCTAGGCCGTCTCAAGTCGAAGAGGTCGACTCGGGTTCCACCGTCGCATTGCCTATAGTTCCAGAGGCGGTGCCTCGTGCGGAGCCGGAGCCTCGCGTAGAGCAGTCGAGGTTGAGGAGGAAATTCATCGGAGGAGGGGCCGCGGGCGAATCGCAAGAGGCCGAGGCCGCAAGAAACCGTTTCTGCCTCGGGCGATGAAGTGCCGATCGCCGCGCCACCGATCACCATCGTTGCTCGGAGCGCGAGCCGCCTCTGCGGCTTTTCTGCGGGAGCGGCGATCGCGGATGCGGAAACTCCTCGAGGGAAACCGTTTTGGTCGGGATCCCGAGAAGGCCGAGAGGTAGATAGCATTTACGTGTTGACAATTACATCTGCGTAGGAGTTGTATTAACCTTCTGTTTTGGTGCGGGATCCGTCGCAAAGACCCGTCTTGTCCACCGATGGTCGTGGATTTTACGCGAGTCGATCCTCGCCATTCTGCGACATTCCTCCCTATGTGAGCAAGGCCGCTTGCTTTGCCGGCGTGGACAATCGATCTGGATACGATCGCCTGGCCGCGGTCGCCGAGTTCGATGGATGCCGTCGCCCTTTCTCTTGAGACGGCGACCATGGCCGTCCCAGTGCCGCCAGAGTTTGAGGCGGCCCTCCACTATTCGCCTTCGGGGAGGATCTTGAGGCGGCTCGGAAAGAGAACGCCGAGTTTTGACAAGATTGCAGCGATGGAGAGGGACTCCTTGGGCGGCCAGCGGGCGAGCCTTGAGCTTGAGCCGGAGAAGAAGGAGACCGAGAAATTCGAATGGCGGTCGACCGGTTTCGGGACCGGATGCGAGTGCCGTCCAGGCGAGGAATGTTGCTGAGGAGGAGGCCGATCGCCAGAAGGTGACGATCGCTCGGCTGATGAGCGAGCTGGCGGAGGCGAAAGAGAAGGTTGCTGCGAGGGAGGCCGAGCTCCAGGGATCGCAACAGGCGATGGCCGAGCTGAGAGGAGAGGTCGAGGCGACCAAGGCCGATCCCTTCCAAAATTTGGAGTATGTCAGCGAGTTCGCCTATTACTTGGCGTTCGCCGACTCGATCCGAGCGGCTAAGAAGGGAGGCTTGGAGGTCGGTCCTCTTGCCGAGAAGTTCAAGTCATATGCATTGGAGCATCCTCTCAATTCGGCTTTCTCCTTGCCGATCTTGGACCTGGCGGACATCGGTGTGGATTTGAGCTGGTATCCGTCTCCAGACAGTCTTGCTCATCCCGATGCTCCGGAAGATGAGGGAACCGCGCCGAATGCTGATGGTGAAGGCCCGGCAGGGGCCTGAGGCGCTTCCTTTTTGATGTTTTTAGCTTACTTGTAGCTTTGTAGTTTTCTTTTTGTAGCACTTAGGCCTTCGGGCGACCGTGTACTCTATTTTTTCAAGTAATGAAATGAGCGTTTGTCTTTCTGACTTATCACTTGAATGAATGGTTATTTTTAAGTCTTTGTTTGACTTTGTACAAATGTGTTGAGGAGAGATCGTTGCGAGGGTAGTCCCAAATGAATTGATAAACTCATAAGACAACTTTTTACAACAAGTTCGATCGCTGCACTACATCTGAAAAAATGACGATCTCCGTATGTGGTTGAATAGCGACGATCGTTGTGAAGGTAGTCCGCACTCTTCTTGCCCCTTGTTTTTATTCACTTAGTGGAAGTAAGGGGATGAAAATAATTCCTTGAGTGAGCGGTCTTTAACTTTGTCGAATCCTCGGGGACGGTCGTCCATCTTGAGGAACCGTGCAGATCGCGGAGTTCGATGGACCAACTCCTTGATCATGTCTTGATGCGCGAAGACATTGAGTGTCTCGTGACTCACTTTATTATGAGGGTCCTCCGTTAGGCTGCGCCTCGCCTCGTATTTAAATGAAGGGCGTGCGGTCTCGGTCTAGAGGAGTCCTTGCGCGGGGCAGCGTCGGATGAATCAACTCCGCGCCCGCGGCTTGTTAGCTCTGCTTCCACCTCGGCCAGCCATGGAGATGGCCGACCTCGACGGTGTACGTTGAGACGGGGTTGTGGCACGTCGCATTGTCCGGGTTCACCATGTTAGATGATGAACCTTTGAGGGCGAGCGATCGTGTCCACTGATTTACTTTGGAGGGCCCTCAGACTACGCCGGCCTTGTATTTAAACGAAGGGCGGGCGATCTTGGCCTAAAGGGACCTTGCACGGCCTAAGCAGTCGGTTCCATCGACCACCAGGACCATGGCTGCACTCTTCCACCTTGGATCGTCATGTAGATGCCGACCTTCGACGGTGTACGTTGTGCGGGGGAGGCGATCTCGTGCCTTAGTCCATCATGTTATATGGTGAACTGTAGATGGCGATCGAGTCCTCCGGTTTCTTGAATAAGGAGGGAGATCGGGGTGACTTCCGTGGTCTCCTTCTCTTGATTGAAGCATATAGAGACGATCGCCGAGGTTGATCCAGGGGTCGGCTCGTATGAGCTTCCCAGCCTGTTTTGCGTTCGACTCGGACGATCGTCTATAGAGATAGGCGGGGGCTCCGGCTAAACTAATAAGCTGTCCAACTTGCCCTCCTCGAACAATATCCAGAGCTGTTTGAGGAGGTCGCGGCAATTGTTGGTGCTGTGGCCGGGACTCTTGTGGTAGGCACAATATTGATTGTTGTCCAGGTGACCGTGGTCCCTTATTGCCTTTGGCTTTTTGAGCTCTTCGTGCCCCCTGATGGCATAGAAAATATGTGCCGGAGTTCTGTTGAACGTATGGAGGAGATGGGCTTCCATGTCCTCGAAAGCCTGGAGATCTCCGGGTGTCTTGGCGATCGCCTTCTTTGCTTTGGCGATCGCTATCTTCTGGGCAAGAGGTGGCGTTTCCTCGTCCAAGCGGAGGGTGAGTAGCCTTTGCCTGGCCAGGAAGTTGGCAGCCTTAGCGCGGAAGATCGTGTAAGTTGGGGGAATATCCTTGGAGAGATGTCTGAACATGGGAGAGTGACCGTGGAATCCCCCCATGACCGAGTAGAGAGCGAGCTCATCACTGACGGGTTCGCCGGTGAGGATGATTTCGTCTACCCGGTCGATGTAATCTGCGTCAGTTTCGTCCTTCCCCTGCTTGATTTTTATCATGCGCTGGGGGCCTTCTGGTCTGGCGACCTTGTTGGCGAAGTATGACGTGAAGTCATCCGCCAATTTCTTAAAAGAGGTGACCGATCGTGGTGGTAATGAGACGTACCACTTATGGGCGGCTCGCCAATGTCACGGAAGATCCGGCACCTGGTTGCATCAGATGCCCCACACCCAGTCATGTAAATTCGGAATTTACTCAGGTGGGTTTCGGGGTCCGATCTCCCCTTATACAGAGGTGTTTTAGGAGGAGCGATCGTTGGTTGTATGGGGGCAAGCTCGATGTGGATCGCGAGTGGCTCGGTAGGCCCGGCGATCTTCTTGCTGGTGCTTGCCCCAGCGTCCAAGAGTGCTCTCATCTCATCGAGCTGACGTTGCATGGCGGCCATCGCCGTGGCCTGACTGTTAGCGGCTCGGCGATCGGAGCGGGAGCCGAGGCGGTTGAATCTTGAGTCCACGCGATCGGGCGGGAGTCGATGGCCGACATGCGTTCGTGTGAAGTGAGTAGGCCGAACTCCCGGTGACGGATTCGGATTCCGTCTTCTCAAGGTTGGAAACAGAGTGCCCGGTCGCCGGGATGGGTCGCGTCCCAAGCGATCGAATATGGATCCGTCCGGTCGTGCGAGAGCCTTTCCTCGCGAATCGGGGCTTTTGACGATCGCTCGTTCGGTAGCCCCTTGAATTTCCGTTTTCCCATGCGACGGATGATCGAGGGAGTTATCGCGGGCGGCGTGCATGCTCTCCGTCGCTCCTCCAGGATGGCCATAGCCTCCTCGATCATTCCTTGGTTTGGGCCGATCGAGTGAGAGGTGGGGCCATCTCTCGGATGCGGGATCGAGTCTAGCGTTCTGCGGCCTCCCCGTCGCCGGCCGGGTTCGGGTGGCCGGGAAATGGTGTCCGGCGGTTCGAGAGTAGCTTTCTTGATGGACCGGCGGATGTCATGATTCTCGGAGGTTTTCTTTGAAGTGCGGTGAGTGTCACTTCAAGTATATGCCCCGAGAACAGTGAGTGCTCTTGGGACGGTAGAAATAAAAATATGAGGGTTAGATCCCCTTCCTCTAGCGCTAATTGTTGCTACCCAAAATATTATCAGGAGATAGATATTCTTTGGAATGGATGGGATAGCAAACAAATGCAAGAGCACTTCCGAGAGAAAGATAAATAACACAAGATTTGCCGGGGTTGTTAGTCCCGGGCTTGAATGCTCTCGCGAGATATTATTAATACCGATATTCGGGGATACAAGTACTAATGTAAGAATACAATTACAATGAGTGTAAAGTTTCTTGTTATCTTAGCTAGTGAGCGTGTAGATTGCCTAAGAACCAGATTTGATGCTCTGTGAGTTCTTGTAACAAAGGTGATGAACAGTCGCGGCGGTGAGAGATCGACCGCCTCTCACGGCGAGTATTTAGTTGGATGTTTGGGCTTCTGGGCTTGTGAATCCCTTGGAATCTGTCTAGTGGAGACTTGTCGCTTCGCCGATCGTCTTCTGGACGAGAGATTTGGAGAGAAGTCCTGAGATGGATTCCGGTGGGATAGCCGGGAGCTTGATGATATGTGTGTGTTCTTCAGTATTTCCGTGGATGTATCGGAATGTGAGAGAATGAGCTCTGAGCGTAAGTCAGAATGAATTCGGAACTGTATATTCATGGCTGGGAACCGTAGAGTGAATTCCGAGCCGTAGGTTCAAATGAATTGAATCGAGAACCTTTTTCCAGTAGGAGGAGGTTCTCTATTTATAGAACTGCACACGCCGGGCGATCGCCTTTACTGCAATATAATAATCGGGCGATCGTCTTTTAGCACATGGGCCTGTCCCTTTAAAGCCTGCAGGAGTTGTTGGCGTCAACTTTGCGGTCCAATGGGGAGCTTACACGCGTCCTGAGTTAGTCACATGCGGCCCTACTGACAACTTTCGGCGCACATGCCGGTAGGTGGGGTAGGTGACAGGCTTTAGTCAAAGATCTTGTCAGTTAGCAAAAGATCTTGTCAGCGCCTTTTACGGATCTGCACGTGGGTGCTTTTCTGAGATCCAGTCCTTGATGGTTTTGATGGGCGATCGTCTCTGCTCGGGGCGCAGGTCGATTGCCCTTATCCGGTTAGTAGAGCAGATCGCCAGCTGCCAAAGGGCGATCGCCCTGGGAGTCGATCGCTAGGTACCTGATGGTGGTTTGATATCTTCGACTCGGTCGAGCTAGTCAGGGTTTGACTGGAGTTGACTTGGTCGCTCGGCCTTATAGTCGATCGCCTGTCGGGATGAATAAATCGTGACACAACACATGGTAATTCCGTCGATCCAGCGTTCACTGCCTAGAACCCACGATGATCCCGTCAGACCAACCCGTGGTGGAAAAACCCGTCCGATGATCCAGCGCACGCTAGCATAGATCCCCCGATGATCCCGTCGGACCAACACGAGGTGGACATACAATAACGACATACATGCACGACAATATGTATAACATCAATACATAAAACAAATAAGGTACTTGCCTCGATTTGAAGACAAGAACAATACTTCCATGAAAACGAACACTCGAAGGTCGTCTTCCTCAATCAATCACGTAACAAGATCAAACCTTAACAAAAGAAATGATATAGGATTTATCTCACGTCGTACGAATGTTTAACAATTCGATTTACGGCCAAAAGTTCATAAAATGCAATCTGCCTGAATTGCTTAGCGCACGCTAAGTACTCTGTGTAGCGTGCGTTAAGTCTGCTCGATAGCGCACGCAAACAACAAAGCCTAGCGTACGCTAACTATGCATGGTCAATACTTCACTGATCAGTCGACTGACTCGTCTGATGGCCTAGCGTACGTTACGTACCAAACGTAGCGTACGCTAACTCGTGCTCGATAGCGCACGTTAATCTTTATAGCTTAGCGTGTGCTATCTGTATATGGCAGTTTACTGCTGGGTAGTAAACTGTTCTCATCATGATCAAAACAATGAAATCTTCCGTGATAATCCATGTTACCTCCATGAATATCATGTACATACGTTTATGAATGATCTTACGGATAGCAACAACTTTGGATTCAAGGATATGTATACCATTATAAAACCATATTCCATTTCGACTACAATTCTTCATATGACGATTCGAAAGGCTTAACGGTTGATATCAACACCTTATATCCATCGAAATTATCATGCTGTAGTTGTTTAACATTCCATCTATACTAGATAAATCCTTCCATGATCAATCCCTTAGATTCATCTAACAATAATAATGTTAAAGTCAAGTCCATGATTGTTATGAAGTCATCTACTAGATTCGGATTACCAATGATAGAAGCTTCCTTTACTTGTTCAATGTAATAAGATTCGAATCATGATGATCATAATCAAGGTACTTAAGGCTTATTCATCTCAATATTCCAAACATGATGTACTTTGGATAAATCACTTATGAAAATCAATATCTTGTTAATATGATCATCCAATTCTTTAGAATCCGACTCTAAGTCTGGAGATTGGTTGAACATACCTTAATATGACGAAAATCACTGAACCGTAAGGTAGAATTCGACTCCGGTTGGTTGTATGCCACTCCAAGGTGCTATTCCACTTCAATGATTACTCCCAAGTGATAACCAATATAGAAAGACCAACAAGATGTGTTCTAAGTGTGTAGAGGGATTATTATAGCTCTCTGGCCTCTCAAGGATGAAGATTGGACGGATGAAATGTAAGCCAAAACGGGTTGCTGTACCATTTATAATATTCTGCATTTTAACAAGTTAGCGCACGCTACTAAGCTTCCTTAGCACGCGCTAATAAGAGTTGACTGCAGAACTGTCCAGGTTCATCCGCGGGAATCTTATCCGGACCCATGTCCCGGCTGGCGCATGTGCTAGCCGTCCCGCTCAATAATTGAGTTCTTAGCGCACGCAACTCCTGCATGCATAGCGTGCGCTAGTAGTAGCCAGATAGCGCGCGTTAAGCTACATTCTTAGCGTGCGCTATCACGAGTTTGCATGAGAAATTTTGCATGTTGTTATACTTATGTACAAAGGTATCAATGCAAGAAATATCATACTCCAATAATCAAAACCACAAAATCCGAATAATACAGGGTTTGAATACAAATGAAATACACCGTAATAAATCCGGATATTACAACTAGACTCTTACCACCCTATAAAAATGTTCTTCCAAGTGTCATACAAGCTGTTTCACAATTTCATTGCAAGTTATTTTGTTACCATCATAAGACTATTTCACAACTTCAACAAGCTATTTTGTTACCGCTGACACATTCTTAGTGTAACTATCGCAAGTGCAGGATATTGTATCAAGTAGTAAGTGGACTTTTTGAGTCCGGTTTATCGATCCCACGAGGAAGTTTGGTTATATGTTGAATTATACACTATTAGTCTATTTGTTATAGAGATATATATGATTGAAACACACAATTTAAGAGTTTGGTTTAATAATTGCAAAGAAAATGCACTAATAATTCTAATATTCAAGGAAATGAAAGATTGCACTAATAATATATTAATAAAAGATATAATGAAATAGTTGGGATTACAAACTTAGTTCATCATTAGTTATAGAAGATGCATAGGAGATCATAAGATGAATTTACTTATTATGTTGTGTAGATTCGATTTTCCTTAAAAAGACGGTTTCTCTTTCGAACTACAAAACGCCCCTTACATATTGAATCAATCCACTATATTTCTATGTTGATTAGCTTTAATACATAGCATTAGGATTTATGAAAATAACTCAAAGAATCATCTAAGGTCTAGAGGTATATTTTTATCCCCTAGAACAACTTAGAGTGAAGATCATTTGATCTAATCAAACATATTTTCTTTCGAAACATATGAAGACCATAAAATATCGTCATTTATTGGCCAAATAAATAAAGATTGTTAAAACAATGAAAATCACACACAATAATAAGTAATTCACGATAGATCTTTATACAAACTTAAATAACATGACTAACCTTGTTTATAATCCCAACTAAGGTAACTTAGCCCATGAAGGGTTTAATATACATAATACAAGCTTGAGTGACCATTATTAGTTGAACAAGAGAAAGAATTGATCCTAACTCCCTTAGTAGATAAAGTAGAAAGAAGCAATAAACTCTCTGAACAATATATGCTATACCACTATTACACAAATCACTCAAGAACACAAGTGTGTTCTTCACACAAAAAGAAAATATTACAAAAGGTGGAAAAATTATAAGATGAATGATTAATGATGATGGATCTAAGGGGTCTATTTATACACCTAAAGTCATCTAATAGCTCCAAAACTCCAGCATTATTACAATATATCGGATCAATGCCAGTCATCCCCTCAATAATACACCAAAAGTATAAAAAATTAGACAAATGATCACAATCTGTCAAGAGTTACGGCCGTAACATTAAGGAGTTACGGCCGTAACATTCAGTAGTTACGGCCGTAACATGGCTTCGTAAATTTGCACACTGGTTGCTTTGTGAGTTACGTTTTCAGCCCATAATTTCTCAGACTTTGCGTTTTTGCCCCAAATCTTCTTTGGATGATAACTTTTGATATATAACTCTGATTTTGAATCCGAAAAGACTTCCGAACTCCTCTCGGAAAGCCATACAATATGAATACATAAAAATTCAATAAAGAGAATATTTTATAAACATGTTATTTCTTGAGTAAATCAGTAATTCAATCCGATTAAGACTAGATTTACATCATCATCCGATAAAAATAAAATTATTAAAAACTAATTAATTAAAAGCAAAAAACGAGTAGACTAGCTCAATTATGGGTGAAATTTATCGATACAAACCATGGATAAGTGTATAAAACTGACACTTATCACACCCCCAAACTTGAATTCTTGCTAGTCCCGAGCCAGACTCTTTATTATTCACGCTCTAAAAAATAAAAATAAGACAAAAATAAGAAAAATAATACACACATAAATTAAAATATAAAAAGAGAAAAGGAGATCAAAATGTCATTAATACACAACAACCAGCTTTATACAGTAGATAGAAATGAATCAAGATTCAAAATAAATCTACTAATGATTTTGAAGTTAAAACACGGTTTTATTTTGTAATTCCAAATTCAAGGTTTCCCCCCAAAAGGTTGATTATTTCTTTCCCACTCATGATACACACGACTCCCTTTAATGGTTGCTCTCGATCACTCGTTTATTTTTCGACTCAATATGAAGAAGAATTTCATTGGCGTCATCAAATATTGTGATTTTTCACGAAATTGAGTGTATTGAAATTCAGCCACTAATTAATTCATATATGCTCATAAACTACATCCCTTAGTGATAGCTTTCACACCGTTATTTGCTAACGTGTAGCTCTTTTCACCAACACAATTTCTCTCTCTTTTTTTTAAGGTGATAGCTTTCACACCGTTATTTGTTAACGTGTAGCTCTTTTCACCAACTATTTTGTGAGACGGCAGCTACGCACCAACAATGGTTAGTCCTTTATTTTTCGTAAAATTTTAGGATCCCCAAAATTAGGCAGTTGTTGCTGCTCAACACTTCTCATTTTTGTCATTTTTTTTAGGTGATAGCTTTCACACCGTTATTTGCTAACGTGTAGCTCTTTTCACCAATGACTCCTTGTTTTAGGGAATAGAATTTTTGCAAAAAATCGTTTATTAGCTAAGCATGAAAAATCAAAAACTCCACAAATTAAGTAAATTTCAGTGCTATTTTTCAGCAACCGACTGATTCTTCTTTTCTCAAGGTAACGAATGACTCGATTTTATATGATAACTACAAGGCTTGGAAAGAGAGATTAAGGCTCAAAAATTTTGGAATATACAATTTTTTTACCGGTTAAAACAATTTTAGAAGCTTGTATATAGCTAACTTATTGGTGTTATGGCCAGATCTAGAAATCTCATAAATCAAAATACTATATGTATATATATATATATACTAAAAAAATTTTAAGGCAAATAAACAAAATAATCAAAACACACCAAAATACCGGCACACCAAAACATACCACCCCCAAACTTGAAAATAAAACTGTCCTTAGTTTTAAAAAAAATAGAAAAAAAAAAGCAATGGAGAAAAGCAGAATACTCCCTGTTGATGAAAGTTTTGCTCGAGCTCACGCCTTTTAGAATCTGCAAGAGAATAAATATACGAGGCAAACAACAAAAGAAAATAAAATATACTCGGAAGTATAACACAATTTTTAAGATGCGCTTCAAGAAAGTCCGAAGAGTCGCCTTACGCTGCCATCAATTCTTTTATTAAAAAACAAACAATAAAAATTACAGCAATAAAATAATACATAAATCGCGAATAGATGCGCGTCAAGAGATCAAGAAGAAACTCCTTAAGCTGCCACCATTTAACACGATTATTACACACGACAGAAAGTAAAAATACAAGAGGTCCGACATGGGTTATCAAAGGGAGAGGAATGAATCCATTTTTCGTTTTCTCACGGTAAAATCTTCCATCCAGACAATTTTAGCTAGAGATGGATCTGGTTGAGGAACAAATTCATTGAGTTTTTTGATTAGTTCTTCTGTTGTTGTTGCAACGACTATGATTCGTTTAGCACGTTCGGAAATAAAACCTTTTTCAGTAGAGTAGTCGATGAAAGATAGTAAACCATCAAAGAAACCATTGACATTAAGTAGACTTATTGGTTTTTGATGAACATTTAGCTGGGCTCTGGTAACCACATGAAAAAGTTCCTCAAGGGTGCCAAAACCACCAGGAAGGGTGATAAAGGCACCAGAATTATTTATCATGTGAGTTATGCGATCTTGCATATTTATAGATCTAAACTCATCTCCAATAGTTGCCCCGGTGATTTTACATTCAGCCAGAGGTTTTGGAATTAGTCCCAACACTCTTACTCCTTCCATATAGGCAGAAGCAGTAGCTCGTCCCATTAATCCTAGACTTCCTCCTCCGTAAACTACATGAATGCATTTTTCTCCTAAGGTACGACCCAAGTTGTGGGCTGCTTCAGTAAAGCATGCCTCTTTTCCATAACTAGCTCCACCAAAAATGCAGATTGTGCTAAATTTTTTTGTTGAAGATGATGACTCCATTTTTTAAAAGAAATTTTTAAGAGAGAAAAAGAGAAAAGTACAAGTTTGAGGGATGAATGAAAGAAACAAGCACAATGTTTATTTATAGAAGAAAAAGAAGGTAAAAATTGTTTAACAAGTTTGTGATTGCGTTGATTGCGCTCCAACTACTCAATAGAATAATAAATGCATTTATCGCGTACCACATTTTTTATTCAGAAAATCTCACCATATGACAAAAATAAAAGATACTCACGTGTATGTACAGTAGTTGTGATTGTAACTCACATCTTCCTCTGATTTTACGTTCAGAAATGGCCTAAACGCCTTCTATGAGTCGGGGAGAAGCTTCCCATCCAATTTTCTTACAAATTGGCAAACAGGGTCTTTTAACGTCAGACTCCCAAGACGTTGTTCATATTCTGGTTTGAATTTATTCCACAAACATCGAATTCCGTAATGTACGAGTCCACTAGGATGCGTGTCAAGAGAAATTTCGATATTATCTAGATTCTCTTTATTCAGACCATCCTTAATGAATTGAATTTTATCTTCTCTGTTTGTAGATGGAATTCCTAAAGATCGACATTTTAAATTACAGTTCCATCTAGCACATTTATAGCAAACGGCTATCATCTTTGCTCGTCGTTTCTTGGCATATCACTACAAAAAAAACAGTTTTTACCGACGCCAAAATGGCGTTGGTGAAACAAAAAATGGCGTTGGTAAAAAAATTACCGACGCCATTACCGACGACAACCCGTCGTTGGAAAAACGCTCGACGGTAATTTTTTACCGACGCCATTTTCCGACGCCGCCATTTACCGACGCCATTTTTGGCGTCGTTAAATTAAAAAAAAAATTAAAAAAGTAATGTCAGGACTCAGGCGGGGCTCAGGCGGGTTAGGTGCGGGCTCAGGCGGGAGGGTTCGGTCAGGTCCAGGTCAGGGTCCGGGCGGGTCGGGTGCGGGTCCGGGCGGATCAGGTTCGGGCTCCATTCAATTTCAAATGGTTGAGAAAGATTTTGGTTTATAAACCACCAAAAACATTGATGTTTTTTCGATGTGGGATTGTGTTAAAAAATTACCGACGCCGAAATGGCGTCGGTAATGGCGTAAACGACGTCAGTAAATTTAAAAAAAAAAAAAATTACCAACGCCAAAATGGCGTCGGTAATGGCGTCGGTAAATGGCGTCGGTAAACGGCGTCGTTAATTGTAAAAAAAATAAGTCTGCGAACCGGTCGTCGGCAATGGCGTCGGTAAATCGGGCGTCGGTAAATGGCGTCGGTAAATTATAAGTTTAACAACGGCGGTACGGGCGTCGGTAAATGGCGTCGGTAAATTATAAGTTTAACAACGGCGGTACGAGCGTCGGTAAATGGCGTCGGTAAATTATAAGTTTAACAATGGCGGTGCTGGCGTCGGTAAATGGCGTCGGTAAAAACTATTTTTTTGTAGTGTATGAACTTTTTCCAAACCCTGGTAAAAATCTAGTCGGTGTTTCTGTGAATTCACCTGCTATTCTTACTTTGGATTCAATTATGAATCTAATATCAAAAGGTATGCTTTTATTCATAAGCAACCCCATCCTTTCAATTCCTGTCTTGTAAATTTTTAAAATGACATTTTTGCTCAGAAAGGGAAATCCTTTTTCAATTTTATTCAAAGTTTCATCCATGACAAAAAAAATAAAATGAAAAAGGATAAAATATCTACAAATATCAGTTGTTGTGGGACACTGAAAAATCCGACTTTAATAGTCACGGAGTACCGTTATCCGCCACTTGACCGGACAAACACAATTGAGTACTAAGTTACAACGTCGAGAAATTGTATCTATAACAATAGTTTATAATGTAAGATTTCAAAATAAAACTTATACTTCCCCGGCAACGGCGCCAAAAACTTGACACGTTCTTAGTGTAACTATCGCAAGTGCACGATATCGTATCAAGTAGTAAGTGGAATTTTTGAGTCCGGTTTATCGATCCCACGAGGAAGTTTGGTTATATGTTGAATTATACACTATTAGTCTATTTGTTATAGAGATATATATGATTGAAACACACAATTTAAGAGTTTGGTTTAATAATTGCAAAGAAAATGCACTAATAGTTCTAATATTCAAGAAAATAAAAGATTGCACTAATAATAGATTAATAAAAGATATAATGAAATATTTGGGATTACAAACTTAGTTCATCATTAGTTATAGAAGATGTATAGGAAATCATAAGATGAATTTACTTATTATGTTGTGTAGATTCAATTTTCCTTAAAAAGACAGTTTCTCTTTCGAACTATAAAACGCTCCTTATATATTGAATCAATCCACTATATTTCTATGTTGATTGGCTTCAATACATAGCATTAGGATTTATGAAAATAACTCAAAGAATCATCTAAGGTCTAGAGGTATATTTCTATCCCCTAGAACAACTTAGAGTGAAGATCATTTGATCTAATCAAACATATTTTCTTTCGAAACATATGAAGACCATAAAATATCGTCATTTATTGGCCAAATAAATAAAGATTGTTAAAACAATGAAAATCACACACAATAATAAGTAATTCACAATAGATCTTTATACAAACTTAAATAACATGACTAACCTTGTTTATAATCCCAACTAATGTAACTTAGCCCATGAAGGGTTTAATATACATAATACAAGCTTGAGTGGTCTTTATTAGTTGAACAAGAGAAAGAATTAATCTTAACTCCCTTAGTATATAAAGGAGAAAGAAGCAATAAACTCTCTGAACAACATATGCTATACCACTATTATACAAATCACTCAAGAACACAAGTGTGTTCTTCACAAAAAAAAATATTACAAAAGGTGGAAAAATTAAAAGATAAATGATTAATGATGATGGATCTAAGGGGTCTATTTATGCACCTAAAGTCATCTAATAGCTCCAAAACTCCAGCATTATTACAATAGATCGGATCAATGCCAGCCATCCCCTCAATAATACACCAAAAGTATAAAAAATTAGACAAATGATCACAATCTGTCAAGAGTTACGGCTGTAACATTAAGGAGTTACGGCCGTAACTAGGGTGGATTACGGCCGTAACATTCAGTAGTTACGACCGTAACATGGCTTCGTAAATTTGCACACTAGTTGCTTTGTGAGTTACATTTTCAGCACAGAATTTCTCAGATTTTGCGTTTTTGCCCCAAATCTTCTTTGGATGATAACTTTTGATATATAACTCTGATTTTGAATCCGGAAAGACTGCCGAACTCGTCTCGGAAAGCCCTACAACATGAATACATAAAAATTCAATAAAGAGAATATTTTATAAATATGTTATTTCTTGAGTAAATCAGTAATTCAATCCGATTAAGACTAGATTTACATCATCATCCGATAAAAATAAAATTATTAAAAACTAATTAATTAAAAGCAAAAAACGAGTAGACTAGCTCAATTATGGGTGAAATTTATCGATACAAACCATGGATAAATGTATAAAACTGACACTTATCAACCGCCCTATAAACTGTTCTGCCATCACACTACAAACTATTTTTGCTACCATTGCATAAACTGGTTTGCTACCTTGTAAATTGTTTTGACTTGTATTTTAAAAAGAGTGAGATTAACACTTTTTAATTCCTGATAAACATAATACTATTTAACAAAACCAAGCATCACCTCATTTGTCCTCAATTATGCATAGCTTGATCACCTATGTCTAATTCAGGAAGAATCATGTCATGAAGGAAACAATCATCTTTTCAAACTTCCTAAAGCAATTTTCATTCAAAACATCAAAAAAAAAAGCAAAACTTTGTAACCAGATAAGTTGTTCATAAACATCCCTTGTTAACACCCTATAGACACCGATGCCATTCATCCCGCACTTAATCGATAAATTGGATTAATTATTAAACAACCTTCTAGGAAAGACCTTTCATACCATCTATAAGGAAGATGCCTCAATATCAAACAATCAATGACTCCCCATCTACACTTGAAAATAGAATGGACACTCCTCAACATAGTACCCACACTACCTAACTAAGATAACAACCTAAGTCACGAAATGATAGAGAGGATAGTTCAGATTCGAAATAACCTACAAACTACCAGAGACCAACAGAAAAGCTACGCTGATGTGCGACAAAAAACCGTTAGAATTTCAAGTTGGCGACAGAGTTATGTTGAAAGTCTCGCCTTGGAATGGCGTGATACGATTCGGAAAACGCGGGAAGTTGAATTCGAGATACATTGGGCCATTTAAGGTTCTGGATAGAGTCGGACCAGTGGCATACAGGCTAGAGCTTCTGTCAGAACTCAGCAGTGTACATAACATGTTTCACCTTTCAAACCTCAAGAAGTGACTTTCATATGAATCACTCGTAATTCCATTAAAAGAAATTCAACTCGACGACAAGCTCAATTTCGTTGAAGAACCAGCAGAAATCATGGACCGTGAGGTCAAACAACTAAAGCAAAGTCAAATTCCTATCGTGAAAGTCCGTTGGAATTCTCGAAGAGGTCCCGAGTTCACTTGGGAGCGGGAAGAACAGATGCGACTCAAATATCCTCATCTTTTCACCAATACCACTCCAGAGACCAACACTAACTGAATTCAGGGACCGAATTCCTTTTAGGGTGGAAGACTGTGACAAATCGTAATTTCAGGTCATTTTTCGAACTTTTAAATTCTATTATTCATCTCGGGAATTTACTATTCACAGATTACTATTCATCGTTTTACTATTCATCGTTTTTGAAGTCAGTTTGCGACTTTGAGATGTTATTCAAAATTTTTACTATTCACGAAACACTATTCATTCGCAGAGAAAAATTACTATTCATGGTTACTATTCATCATTTTCGTAAACTAGGTTTACGAGTATCAAATTCGCGTAACCGTAAGGGTTAAGCCGCATATTCATGGAACATCACTGAGAACATATCATATAGACTAGAGTTAGTCTACATATTATCAGTAACATCATCTTCATATTAGGTCATTCACGGGTTTGCATCATTTTAATTCACGTATATTTATTTATTAAATAAACGCTATCACACGAACATTTATTTTGAACAATTGACCCGACACTCCCGACTATGATCCTAATATATTTTCACACTCATTACAGTTATACAAAAAATATATTATTAGTTTACCCGGTGTTTTAAATTTATTTGGTATATATATCATTAAAAGTTTATAATTACGACGGTTTACGTATAATAATTATTTATGCACCCGATACTTATATGAAATGTATTTTTATAATTTTCATAACTTTGATATACTTTATTTTGTTCCGTTAAAATCGATTACTAGCTAACTTAATACATAATAACTAAATATCCTAACCTAATTAACAAAATATCTTCTAATAAACACATTTACTAATAAAAGATCACACCATCTCATCCCTTTCCCCATTTAAACGCCCATGTGACCCCCTTAGTCACTTGTTGACTTCTAAATTTGACCAAGATATTACAAGTATACCATAGGACTAGATATTTACAATACTTCAAGTATATCTTCACAATTATACATACAAGATATTATTTTCTCAAAAACTAGCTAAGAGTAAACTCTCCCATGGTCCTTGTGGTTCGGCCAACATAAGAAGAAGAAGAAGAATCATCAAAATTTTCAAGACCAAGTATTATCAAGATCCATTTAGTGTTCTAGTATAGGTTTTGAAATAAAAACCTTTAGGTTAATTAAGTTTTCTATCACTAAACCTCTTCATCATCACAAGTTGCTAAACAATTTTTCATACTCTTACAATACTCATACTTGCTCTATTTCATTTCTAGTACTAAACATGCAAGTATTCTTATGTATTCATACCACTTTATATATGTTTTTCTAATTATTATGGACTCAAAATTATAGCTAGTGTTTTTATTTAAACTTTCATTGTTGGTGAAGTTTAGGAACCCATGACACCCTTGGAAGGTGTATGGTAGGTTTATACTGGTTTTGTTGGTGATTGGAAAGGATTAGTACAAGTTATAAACTAGAGAAATCGTTTTCGACATAATGTATTGAAGGGCTGTCCTATTTTCAAAAACCTGGAATTTTCAGTAGGTCGTGGATTATTTTGGACTATATATTCAGAAAATACGCTCAAAAACGAAACCATCGCCACTTGAATGAGTAAAAACGGGCTTACGACGAGAAAGATACGCTCATTCCAAGTTTAACGACGAAAATATCTATGGGTAAAACAGGGCATTAAACGTAAACTAGACAAGCCGATATATCAAAAATCTATTAGCTCACATTAACACGAAACCAAGGACATAAAGAACTTAGAAAACGGACCTATAACGACCAAAATACACCCGTTTGAAACACGGCGTTCACAACTATTTTTCATCAGCACTCACACTCAAAAATTTTCAAGTGTCAAACTGTCATCGCGGGTGACCAAGTTTGGAGCCGTTTTTCTTATCAATAGAGTTAGTTCACCTGGCCTACTTTTCAAAATGTCCAGCCGTTCGTCAAACGGATTTCTTGCGAGACCTCTCCAACATACCCTAAAACTGCCCAGAAACAGCAAATTCAGCCCGACTACCTCACTTCACTATTATTTTTATCTAGGATCGGGACTCGTATGGACAAAAGTTCAGTGTTACGAATTTTAGATATTGTTCCAAGCTTCCTAAAACCACTGAGTTTGTTTCCTAACACTCATTATTCACCGACTTACTACTAGCTTTGCGAGGCTACTTATTCATTTTCAGAAATTTATAAAAGTATTTTATTTGCGACGAAAAACTCTATTTTCTCGATTAATCACTAGACGACTGTCGTAGAATGACGTTACAACATATATACGCATAAAGTACTTTATACATCGACGGGACGTCATAAACATATTTTTCGACAATAAACATCATTTCAAAAATACACGAATGGTATCGATAACATATGAATTTGCATGTACAACTTCATTTCATGACCTAAATCAGATCATATCATTCGTATTAGGTTGCGGTTATAGATCGCGCCTCATTTCCGTATATCCACTATTGTCATCATAATCATTGTATCAGGTGAGTTTCATAGCCCCGTTTTCAATTGTTTATACTAGTTCCAAACTCACGGGGTGAGAATACATGTTTATTATTTCATTACGGACACAAGTGTTAAAAACCATACATTGCCTAAGTTTCCGCATTTCCGAATAAATTCCGTATTTCCGAATTAAGTCCCCTTTCCGAATCATGAACCGTTAATTACCAGTAAGTGCGAGTGAGTGAATAGATCTATTGAGGGTGACTCCTCCGTCTGGGTTGGTAGCTCCAACTGGTCAAACAGACGCATATCATTTGAGTACCTTTCTGAGTTGGGGCCTTTCCGAATCTGTTAAGCTTCGGTGACATGATCTTAGAGCAGTTGTATTTATTTTATATGACATTATTGTTGTACCTTCCATGACCTTGTGGTGGCCGTATCAATTCAGTTATTTACATAAACCTATGAACTCACTCAACCATTGTGTTGACACTTTAGCATGCATTTTCTTAGGTAATTAAAGATAGCATATCATGGCATGCATGAGGACTTATCATAGAGTCGCGGTGACGACGCGTCTCACATGTATTTGTATGCACTTTAATCTATCGTTTGGTTTGTAACAAACTTATTTCCGCAAGCGTTGACTATCTTTTGGTACCTATCTTTTGTAAACTCTGAATGTTTTATTTAATCAAACGATGAACTTTTAAAATGACACTTTAGGTCACTCAATATAACTGTAACTGTGATGATATGGCAGTCGCATCCCAGGTATTCCATTCCGCTGCAAATCATGTATTTGGGGGTGTGACACTAGGAATATTTGCCATATCGATAACTATGAAGTCCGCGGGGAATAGAAACCTGTCAATCTTAATAATGACATTATCAACAACTCCAATCGGAGTTGCCTTAGTCATGTATGCCATCTCGATCACCAAACTTGTTTTCCTAAGACTTGTCAATTTAAGGGATAGAAATAAAGAGAGTGGCATAACATTAATGTTAGACCCCAAATCAGCTAATGCCGACAAGTTAGAATTACCGATGGTGCATGGAAGGGTAAAACTCTCCGTGCTATCCTCCTTAGTTGGTAATTGGCAAGGCATCGCATCACAAGGCTTGGTTTCATCCTGCAAAAGAATCTTCTCACTAGATTGATTATGGAATCTTTCGGTTGAATCATCTTCCTTGTCATCGGCGAAAATTGCCTTGTGATAAGTGTCAGTTTTATACACTTATCCATGATTTGTATCGATAAATTTCACCCATAATTGAGCTAGTCTACTCATTTTTTGCTTTTAATTAATTAGTTTTTAATAATTTTATTTTTATCGGATAACGATGTAAATCTAGTCTTAATCGGATTGAATTACTGATTTACTCAAGAAATAACATGTTTATAAAATATTCTCTTTGTTGAATTTTTATGTATTCATGTTGTAGGGCTTTCCGAGACGAGTTCGGCAGTCTTTCCGGATTCAAAATCTGAGTTATATATCAAAAGTTATCATCTGAAGAAGATTTGGGGCGAAAACGCAAAAGTACGAAATTTTTGGGCTGAAAATGAAGTCTGAAACTCCATACGGGCGTAACATCATAACATACGGGCGTAACTCACAAATGCAGAAAAACGTAGCTATGTTACGGCCATAACTACTCAGTGTTACGGCCGTAAGTCATCCATGTTACGGTCGTAACTCCTCAATGTTACGGCCGTAACTCTTAGCAGATTTTTGATCATTGTATAATTTTTTATACTTTTGGTCTATTATTGAGGGGATGGCTGGCATTGATCCGATCTATTGTAATAATGCTGGAATTTTGGAGCTATTAGATGACTTTAGGTGTATAAATAGACCCCTTAGATCCATCATCATGAATCATTCATCTTATAATTTTCCATTTTTTGTAAACTTTTCTTTTTGTGTGAAGAACACACTTCTGTTCTTGAGTGATTTTTGTAAGTGTGGTATAACATATGTTGTTCAGAGAGTTTATTGCTTCTATCTCCTTTATCTACTAAGGGAGTTAGGATCAATTCTTTCTCTTGATTCAACTAATAATGACCACACAAGCTTGTAATATGTATAATAAACCCTTCATGGGCTAAGTAACCTTTAGTTGGGATTATAAACAAGGTTAGTCATGTTATTTATGTTTGTATAAAAGATCTATTGTGAATTACTTATTATTGTGTGTGATTTTCATTGTTTTAACAATCTTTATTTATTTGGCCAATAAATGACGATATTTATGGTCTTCATATGTTTCGAAAGAAAATATATTTGATTAGATCAAATGATCTTCACTCTAAGTTGTTATAGGGGATAGAAATATACCTCTAGTCCTTAGATGATTCTTTAAGTTATTTTCATAAATCATAATGATATGTATTGAAGCCAATCAACATAGAAATATAGTGGATTGATTCAATATGTAAGGGGCGTTTTATAGTTCGAAAGAGAAACCGTCTTTTTAAGGAAAATCGAATCTACACAACATAATAAGTAAATTCATCTTATGATCTCCTAGACATCCTCTATAACTAATGACGAACTAAGTTTGTAATCCCAACTATTTCGTTTTATCGTTAATCAATCTATTATTATTGCTATCTTTTTATTTCCTTAAAATATTAGAACTATTATTGCATTTACTTTGCAACTATTGAACCAAACTCTTTAAATTGTGTGTTTCACTCATCTTAGTATCTATTAAAATAGACTAATAGTGTAAAATTCAAATTATAACCAAACTTCCTCATGGGATCGATAAACCGGACTCAAAAAGTCCACTTTACTACTTGATACGATATCGTGCACTTGTGATAGTTACACTAAAAACGTGTCAAGTTTTAGGCGCCGTTGCTGTAACACCCCCGATATATTCAGGAATATTACAGCGCCGTAAATCCTTTACATAAGGATTTACAAGGCTGAAGAATTGAACAGACATTAAAAGGTACTAACGAATGGAAATAACGGAATTAAGATACAACAGTTCTGACCAAATACTGAAAGTACAATTGTTCAACAGGAACTTAATAATACATCACCAAATTCAAATTCATCATAAATGACTTCGTACTCGAGTACTTATTGAAATAACCAATAAACAACAGACAAATAAACTCGGCCGGAACATCACTCTGCACCCTCGTCGTCATGCAGCTCCAGTGGTTGTTTTCCCGCTCTCCTGGATCCTGAACATAAACAAAGTGTTCACCCCCGAAGGGGTTAGCACAACGATGCTAGTACAAGTACCACAACATATTATTCATATCTCATGAAGAATAATAACGTAAACGACAAAAATACCAACGAGTCTTCTCCTACGAGAAACTCATAAATGACATACACAACTGATAATCACAACACGATATCATAACATACACATGGTAATTCCGTCGATCTAGTGTTCACTGCCTAGAACCCACGATGATCCCGTCAGACCAACCCGTGGTGGAAAAACCCATCCGATGATCCAGTGCACGCTAGCATAGATCCCCCGATGATCCCGACGGACCAACACGAGTTGGACATACAACAACGACATACATGCACGACAATATGTATAACATCAATACATAAAACAATTAAAATACTTGCCTCGATTTGAAGACAAGAACAATACTTCCACGAAAACGAACACTCGAAGGTCGTCCTCCTCAATCAATCACGTAACAAGATCAAACCTTAACAAAAGAAATGATATAGGATTTATCTCACGTCGTACGAATGTTTAACAATTCGATTTACGGCCAAAAGTTCATAAAATATAATCTGCCTGAACTGCTTAGCGCACGCTAAGTACTCTGTGTAGCGTGCGTTAAGTCTACTCGATAGCACACGCAAACAACAAAGCCTAGCGTACACTAACTATGCATGATCAGTACTTCACTGATCAGTCGACTGACTCGTCTGATGGCCTAGCGTACGTTACGTACCAAACGTAGCGTACGCTAACTCGTGCTCGATAGCGCACGTTAATCTTCATAGCTTAGCGTGCGCTATCTTTGCATGGCAGTTTACTGCTGGGCAGTAAACTGTTCTCATCATGATCAAAACAATGAAATCTTCCGTGATAATTCATGTTACCTCCATGAATATCATGTACATACGATTATGAATGATCTTACGGATAACAACAACTTCGGATTCAAGGATATGCATACCATTATAAAACCATATTCCATTTCGACTACAAATCTTCATACGACGATTCGAAAGGCTTAACGGTTGATATCAACACCTTTATATCCATTGAAATTATCATGCTGTAGTTGTTTAACATTCCATCTATACTAGATAAATCCTTCCATGATCAATCCCTTAGATTCATCTAACAATAATGATGTTAAAGTCAAGTCCATGATTGTTATGAAGTCATCTACTAGATTCGGATTACCAATGATAGAAGCTTCCTCTACTTGTTCAATGTAATAAGATTCGAATCATGATGATCATAATCAAGGTACTTAGGGCTTATTCATCTCAATATTCCAAACATGATGTACTTTGGATAATTCACTTATGAATATCAATATATCGTTAATATGATCATCCAATTCTTTAGAATCCAACTCTAAGTCTGGAGATAGGTTGAACATACCTTAATATGATGAAAATCACTGAACCGTAATGTAGAATCCGACTCCGGTTGGTTGTATGCCACTCCAAGGTGCTATTCCACTTCAATGATCACTCACAAGTGATAACCAATATACAAAGACTAACAAGATATGTTCTAAGTGTGTAGAAGGATTATTATAGTTCTCTGGCCTCTCAAAAATGAAGAATGGACGAATGAAATGTAAGCCAAAATGGGTTGTTGTCCCATTTATAATATTCTGCATTTTAACTAATTAGCCCACGCTACTAAGATTTCCTTAGCGCGCGCTAATAAGAGTTGACTTCAGAACTGTCCAGGTTCGTCCGCGGGAATCTTATCCGGACCCATGTCCCGGCTGGCGCATGTGCTAGTCGTCCCGCTCAATAATTGAGTTCTTAGCGCACGCAACTCCTACATGCATAGCGTGTGCTAGTAGTAGCCCGATAGCGCGCGTTAAGCTACATTCTTAGCGTGCGCTATCACGAGTTTGCATGAGAAATTTTGCATGTTGTTATACTTATGTACAAAGATATCAATGCAAGAAATATCATACTCCAATAATCAAAACCACAAATCCGAATAATACAGGGTTTGAATACAGATGAAATACACCGTAATAAATCCGGATATTACATACTCTCCTACTAAAAAGGAGTTTCGTCCTAAAACTCAAGAGGAAAATAACTCGAGATATCTAGATTTCATATCAGCTTCCGTTTCCTAGGTGGCTTCTTCCATTCCGTAATGTGACCATTGAACTTTGACCAAAACGATTGGTTTGTTCCTCAGCTGCTTAACTCGACTCTCGATTATCTTGACCGGTCTTTCTTCAAACGTCCCATTCTGCGCGACTTCGATCTCGCCAAAATCGATGATATGACTGGGATCTGGTATATACCTCCGTAACTGGGATACGTGGAACACGTTATGAACATGGCACAATGACGGCGGCAATGCCAATCTGTATGCCAACTCCCCAACTCTCTCAAGGATCTCAAATGGTCCAATATATCTCGGACTCAGCTTTCCTTTCCTTCCGAAATGAAAGATTCCTCGAGTAGGAGAAACCTTCAAAAGTACGTGGTCTCCAGTATTGAACTCCAATGGGCGACGGCGTACGTCCGCGTAAGATTTCTGGCGACTCTGGGCGGTCAACAGCCTTTCACGAATCAAGGATATCTTTTCTCGAGTCTGCACGATCAACTCTGGTTCTGTTCCGATCAAGTCTGATGAATCATCCCAACATAGGGGCGATCTACATCTCCTCCCGTATAATGCCTCAAACGGTGCCATCTTAATGGAAGCATGCCAACTATTGTTGTAGGTAAATTCAACCAATGGTAGATGAACTTCCCAATCGTTTGACCAATCTAAGGCACAGGCCCTTAACATGTCTTCCACCGTTTGAATAGTCCTCTCGGATTCTCCGTCAGTCTGCAGGTGATAAGCTGTGCTGAAGTTCAATTCGGTCCCCAAGGCCTTATGAACTGCTTTCCAGAAGTGAGACACAAAATGGTCGTCTCGATCAGAAACAATGGTCTTCGGCGTACCATGCAATCGAACTATTTCCGAAATAAATACTCGTGCCAACCTCTGTGGTCCCCACGTATCCTTAATGCCTAGAAAATGAGCTGATTTGGTTAAACGATCAACTATCACCCAAATCATGTTCATTCCTGTCCTGGTTCTCGGCATATTAGTGATAAAGTCCATCGATATGTCCTCCCACTTCCATTCAGGAATTGGGAGCGGCTTCAACATTCCGGCAGGCCGTTGATGCTCGATCTTAACCTGCTGACAAGTCAAGCATTTCGAAACATAGTCCGCTACATCTTTCTTCATGTTTCCCCACCAGAAATTCTGCTTCAAGTCCTTATACATTTTACTGGTGCCCGGGTGGATAGAATAGGGCGAACTGTGAGCTTCCTTCATAATCGTCTGTTTCAGAACATCATCATCGGGAACGCATAGTCGGTTCTGAAATCTCAAAACTCCATCATCATGAATTATGAATCTGGGGGCCTTTCCTTTGATCACTTCATCACGTAACCGAATCATCAAAGGATCATCTGCCTGTCTAGATTTGATTCCTTCGATTAATGATGAAGTTATCTCCATCCCGCATAGTTGTCCTTGGACTCTTTGTAACCACACTTCAATTCCTTCACGAATCATCTCTCGTTAAAGGCTAAGTTGGGAGGTCAGCGTCTCCAGCATCTGAATAGAAACAGGCTTGCGGCTGAGTGCATCGGCCACTACATTCGCTTTTGCCTGGATGATACAAAATCTCCAAGTCATAATCCTTAATCAGTTCTAACCATCTTCTTTGCCGCATGTTCAATTCTTTCTGACTGAAGATGTATTTGAGACTCTTGTGATCCGTAAAGATCTGACAGTGAGTCCCGTACAGATAATGCCTCCAGATCTTCAAAGCAAAAACTACTGCTGCTAGCTCCAAATCATGTGTTGGGTAATTCACTTCATAAGGTTTCAGCTGTCGCGACGCATAAGCGATCACCTTATCATTCTGCATCAATACGCACCCGAGTCCTTGGTTCGAAGCATCACTGTAAACTATAAATCCTCCAGTTCCCTGTGGAAGTGATAGAATTGGTGCCGTCGTCAATCTCTTCTTTAACTCATCAAAACTAGTCTGACACGACTCGTTCCAATCAAACTTTTATGTTTTCTGCAGGAGTCGAGTAAGTGGGCGGGAGATTTTAGAAAACTCTTCCACGAATCGACGATAATATCTAGCAAGTCCTAAGAAGCTTCGGACTTCTTTCACGTTCTTTGGAGGCTTCCAATCCATAATTGCTTCAATCTTCTGAGGATCTACTCGGACTCCTTTAGCTGACACCACATGGCCGAGGAACATTACTTCTTTTAGCCAGAATTCACACTTAGAAAGTTTGGCGTACAATTTCTCGCTTCTCAAAAGTTCCAATATAATTCGCAAATGTTGCGCATGTTCTTCCGGGCTCTTAGAATACACCAGAATGTCATCAATGAACACGACCACAAATTTATCCAAAAATTCAATGAACACTCGGTTCATCAATTGCATAAATACAGCAGGTGCGTTAGTGAGATCAAACGGCATCACTACAAACTCATAATGTCCGTAGCGAGTTCTGAACGCTGATTTCAAAATATCAGATTCCTTAATCCTCAGCTGATGATACCCTGATCTCAGATCGATTTTAGAAAATACTGTTGCCCCTTGCAATTGGTCAAACAGATCATCAATCCGTGGCAACGGATACTTGTTCTTAATCGTCATCTTGTTCAGCTCTCGATAGTCAATACACAGTCGGAGCGATCCATCCTTCTTTCGGACAAAAAGAACTGGCGCTCCCCAGGGTGAAACGCTTGGCTGAATATAGCCCTTGTCCAGTAACTCCTCCATCTGCTTCTTCAGTTCGTACATATCAGTAGGTGCCATACGATATGGCGCCTTAGAAATTGGTGTAGCTCCGGGTTCCAGCTCAATGGTAAATTCTACATCCCTTCGTGGAGGTAGTCCAGGTAACTCGTCAGGAAATACATCTGGAAATTCGTTCACAACAGGAATAGATGAAAGTTCCACAATTTCGTCTTCTTTCTTCATTGCAAAGCACCAATATCCGGTACAGCCGTGTTTCAACAATTTGACAGCTTTCATTGCCTTGATCAATTTTCCTGAGCTTCCCGGTTTCCACCCCTCGAACAATATTTCGGAACCATCGTCAGCGATCAAGGAGATATTCCTCCTTCGGTAGTTTACAATTGCTCCATATCGATTAAGCCAATCGTCTCCGAGTATCAGGTCGTCTCCTTGCATTTCTATCATGATCAGATTTGAGAGCCACTCTCTGCCTCCAAATGATACAGGGAAATTTCTAGTTTCTAAGTTTCCGACAATCCTCTCTCCACTCGGTAAACCAACAACATAAGGTTCACAAGTATGAAAACCGGAAATATTCAAACGATTTACACAAGACAAAGATATAAAAGAATTCGTAGCTCCTGTCTCGAATAAAACGCTAACTGGCTGGGAAAGGATCTGGACAGTACCTGATGCGACAGCAGCATCCTGATCGTCTGTCCTCCTCATATCGTACATACGTGGGGGAGCAGATCCGGCACTCGATGTCCCCTTTCGGTCCCATTGTCCTCTGCCTCGTCCGCGGCCAAAATTCTGAGGCATCTGAACACTTTGCTGCGTCTGTTGGATACTGGCTTCCTTCTTGACTGGCTGTGGTGTACGGGCTCTAAAAGACTTTGCAGCCTCTTCACAAAACACTGCCCGATGTCCCTCTCGTCCACAATCAAAACAAGTCACGGCAGGAAGGGGGCAATTCCGTCGATAGTGCCCCGTCTGGGCACAGTTAAAGCATTTCCTGGTAACATCAATAATAGTTGATGTCGTTCCGAAGTTCTTTCCGCTCCTAACTGGGTGCGGAGGTTTCTTGAAAGAGTGAAAGGATGACTGGGCCTTACGGGGCCCGCTGTTCTTGTGCTCTGTAAAAGTACCAGAGACTTTCTGTTTCTTAGATTCCGAAAATTTCTCCATAGCTACTTCCTTGATCTCATACGCCAACGCCTTATCCTGGTATTGACGGAGTGTGGTACATTCAAATCCGGACATGTACCTCTGGATTTCTGGTTTCATCCTCATATCGAAATGGATCATCATTTACGCATCATTACGACCGGATGTCGAACAAATGCCATTCTTTGGTTAAACGTCTTAATTGCAGGATACGGCACATCGGAAAGGCTGAGCGGAGAAAAACTCCCGAATTTTGGCTTCCCTCACAGGACGAGGGCAATACTGAGCTTCCATCATCAATCTAAACTCTGTCCAATCAGCATCATGGTCTACAGGCCGGATGGCTTCCCACCATTCGGACGCTTCCCCTATCAGAAAATATTGAGCGATAGAGGCTCTCTGATCGTCTGGGCAGTTAATTCCGGCAAAGATTTTCTCCAGTTCCTTCAACCAATGGTCCCAGGTGGGAGTCTCAGAAATACCGTCGAATTTGGGTGGTTGTATCTTCGCCACCTCTTGCAGCCACCGGTCACCTCAATTTCCCATGTCTGGGATCCCTTGTTGTCTCTCTCCCTACTGTAGTCCCACCGCCACTTGCATTCGATCCACGACTTGGTCGAATTGAGTCATCTGGTTCACCACTTGACGAAGGATCTCTGGTACAGCAGGTTCCGGCTCATTATTGATAGATTGTTGCGGCTCGCCTGAGCTATGACTGGCCTGATTAGAAGGCGACGCTTCCCTATCAGACTTTCTTCGTCCGCGTCCACGACCGCGACCACGTCCACGTCCGCCTCTCAACATACTATAAGCATAAATACTCAATATACAGGAAACAACATCGTTCTAATATTCGAGTATAAAGGGACATAGCATGTAAAGAACGAGATAGAGTTTTGGAACTTACAACCACCGTTCGCATGAAGACGTAGGCAGTGCAGTGATGTCATTCACGGCCGGTTACCTCAAAAGACATAAATGACCCCTATTTTAACCCAACGGCCAAGATATCCATAATCTTAGCTCCGATACCATATTCTGTAACACCCCCGATATATTCAGGAATATTACAGCACCGTAAATCCTTTACATAAGGATTTACAAGGCTGAAGAATTGAACAGACATTAAAAGGAACTAACGAATGGAAATAACGGAATTAAGATACAACAGTTCTGACCAAATACTGAAAGTACAATTGTTCAACAGGAACTTAATAATACATCACCAAATTCAAATTCATCATAAATGACTTCATACTCGAGTACTTATTGAAATAACCAATAAACAACAGACAAATAAACCCGGCCGGAACATCACTCTGCACCCTCGTCGTCATGCAGCTCCAGTGGTTGTTTTCCTGCTCTCCTGGATCCTGAACATAAACAAAATGTTCACCCCCGAAGGGGTTAGCACAACGATGCTAGTACAAGTACCACAACATATTATTATATCTCATGAAGAATAATAACGTAAACGACAAAAATACCAACGAGTCTTCTCCTACGAGAAACTCATAAATGACATACACAACTGATAATCACAACACGATATCATAACATACACATGGTAATTCTGTCGATCCAGCGTTCACTGCCTAGAACCCACGATGATCCCGTCAGACCAACCCGTGGTGGAAAAACCCGTCCGATGATCCGGTATGCGCTAGCATAGATCCCCCGATGATCCCGTCGGACCAACACGAGGTGGACATACAACAACGACATACATGCACAACAATATGTATAACATCAATACATAAAACAATTAAAATACTTGCCTCGATTTGAAGACAGGAACAATACTTCCATGAAAACGAACACTCGAAGGTCGTCATCCTCAATCAATCACGTAACAAGATCAAACCTTAACAAAAAAAGTGATATAGGATTTATCTCACGTCGTACGAATGTTTAACAATTCGATTTACGGCCAAAAGTTCATAAAATGTAATCTGCCTGAACTGCTTAGCACACGCTAAGTACTCTGTGTAGCGTGCGTTAAGTCTGCTCGATAGCACACGCAAACAACAAAGCCTAGCGTACGCTAACTATGCATGGTCAGTACTTCACTGATCAGTCGACTGACTCGTCTGATGGCCTAGCGTACGTTACGTACCAAACGTAGCGTACGCTAACTCATGCTCGATAGCGCACGTTAATCTTCATAGCTTAGCGTGCGCTATCTGTGCATGGCAGTTTACTGTTGGGCAGTAAACTGTTCTCATCATGATCAAAACAATGAAATCTTCCGTGATAATTCATGTTACCTCCATGAATATCATGTACATACGATTATGAATGATCTTACGGATAACAACAACTTCGGATTTAAGGATATGCATACCATTATAAAACCATATTCCATTTCGACTACAAATCTTCATACGACGATTCGAAAGGCTTAACGGTTGATATCAACACCTTTATATCCATCGAAATTATCATGCTGTAGTTGTTTAACATTCCATCTATACTAGATAAATCCTTCCATGATCAATCCCTTAGATTCATCTAACAATAATGATGTTAAAGTCAAGTTCATGATTGTTATGAAGTCATCTACTAGATTCGGATTACCAATAATAGAAGCTTCCTCTACTTGTTCAATGTAATAAGATTCGAATCATGATGATCATAATCAAGGTACTTAAGGCTTATTCATATCAATATTCCAAACATGATGTACTTTGGATAATTCACTTATGAAAATCAATATCTCGTTAATATGATCATCCAATTCTTTAGAATCCAACTCTAAGTCTGTAGATAGGTTGAAAATACCTTAATATGATGAAAATCACTGAACCGTAAGGTAGAATCCGACTCCGGTTGGTTGTATGCCACTCCAAGGTGCTATTCCACTTCAATGATCACTCACAAGTGATAACCAATATACAAAGACCAACAAGATATGTTCTAAGTGTGTAGAAGGATTATTATAGTTCTCTGGCCTCTCAAAAATGAAGAATGGACGAATGAAATGTAAGCCAAAACGGGTTGTTGTCCCATTTATAATATTCTGCATTTTAACTAATTAGCGCACGCTACTAAGCTTTCCTTAGCGCGCGCTAATAAGAGTTGACTTCACAACTATCCAGGTTCGTCCGCGGGAATCTTATCCGGACCCATGTCCCGGCTGGCGCATGTGCTAGCCGTCCCGCTCAATAATTGAGTTCTTAGCGCATGCAACTCCCACATGCATAGCGTGCGCTAGTAGTAGCCCGATAGCGCGCGTTAAGCTACATTTTTAGCGTGCGCTATCACGAGTTTGCATGAGAAATTTTGCATGTTGTTATACTTATGTACAAAGATATCAATGCAAGAAATATCATACTCCAATAATCAAAACCACAAATCCGAATAATACAGGGTTTGAATACAGATGAAATACACCGTAATAAATCCGGATATTACAGTTGCCGGGGAAGTATAAGAGTTATTTTGAAGTATTACATTATTAACTATTGTTATAAATACAACTTTTTCTTTGTTGTTAATTATCTTGTCTATGCGAAGGACGTACAATCGCGATTTAGTTTCATTAGATCCCGAAATTGAAGCCACATTTAGAAGAAGGCGAAGAGAAAAAAAACAAGCCGTATTTCTTCACCATTAATGGCGGATGAACCAAACCCACCACTCCTCCAAGAAAATGATAACGAAAGAATTCCTCCGGTAGGAGGAATACCCAATGCTCAAAACATTCAACATCAACAACATCCTATTGTGCCGGAAATAGATGAAGACAACATGCTCTTTGGGGAATTCATGAACCCCCCATATTTGAGCGTGCAATCAAGTGTGATCTATCCACCATTTGGAGTGGACAATTTTCAAATTCTCCCCGATGTCATCAATCTCTTCTCAAACAACAACTCATTCTATGGAAGAACCGATGAGAATCCATATCTCCATATTAACCGTTTTGTGGAGATTTGTGGAAATTTCAAATATCCAAATGTAAATGACGAGGCGATAAAAATGAGACTTTTCGTGCACACTTTGAAGGGCAGATCAAGAGAGTGGCTAGATACTTTGCCACCACGAAGCATAACAAATTGGCCCTAATTTGTTCAAAAATTCACCACTAAATACTTTCCACCAATAAAAGTGGCGAAACTCAAATACGAAATCTCTACATTTCGTCAACAAAATTCGGAGTCATTTCACGAAGCATGGGAGAGATACAAAGATATGCTACGAAAATGTCCTAACCATGGTTTCAATTTGGGAGCACAAGTCAATTACTTCTATTCTGGACTCTTACCTACATGTCGAGCCAATGTCGATTCATCATCAAATGGTTCACCTGGAAACAAAACTATGAGAGAGACTTATAATCTTTTTGAGGTTATAAGTGAACAAAGTGCAAGATGGCCAGACAGAAATATCCAAAAAAAAAAAACAAATGGCGTTTTTGAAGTGGATTCTTATTCACTTATGTTGGCAAAAATTGAAGCTTTATCAAAGAAAGTCGAGGACATGTCTTTTTCAACTCCTCAATCTGTAAAGACGGTGCAAACTCCACAAGTTTCAACTCTTTCATGTGAAATTTGTGGAGCAACTCACAACAGCACTATGTGTACCTTAGCGCAACAGGAGCAGTCATTCCCACCACCAGAACAAGTGGCCTATGCTCAGAATTTCCAAAGGCAAGCATACAATCCTTACGGGCCAACATACAATCCAGGGTACAAAAATCATCCAAATTTTTCTTATGCAAACAACAACAATGTGTTGAATCCAACGCATCAAGAAAAGAAGCCCGAGTGGGAAGAAGCAATCACGAAGCTAGCCGAACAACAACTGAAGTATCAACAACGCAATGATGCTTCAATTAAAAATCTGGAGACACAACTTGGCCAAATGGCCAAAATACTTTCCGAAAGATCCCACGGAATGTTACCTAGCAATACCGAGGTAAATCCAAGGGAGAGTGTCCAGGCTATCACAACAAGAAGTGGAGTGCAATTGCCTGAGATTACTGTGGAAAATCATCTGACAAAACAAAAAAATAAACAAAGTCGAGAAATAGAAAAAGAATCTGAATCAGGACATTCATCTCAAAAAGGTCCAGTTGCTGCCAAATCTTATGTTCCACCTATCCCTTTTCCTCAACGGTTGAAGAATCACAAGCTCGATGCGCAATTCGGCAAATTTGTGGAAATTTCAAAAAGCTACAAATCAACATACCTTTTGTCGATGCTCTAGCACAAATGCCAAGTTATGCCAAATTTATGAAAGATATTCTTTCTAACAAACGAAGGCTTGAAGAATATGAAACTGTCGTGCTAACAGAGGAATGTAGTGCAATACTACAAAAGAAGTTGCCACCCAAGCTAAAAGATCCGGGAACTTTTACAATCCCGTTTACAATTGGTGAAGTGAATATTGACAAAGCTCTTTGTGATTTAGTGGCAAGTATCAATTTGATGCCCCTGTCAATTTTCAACAAACTAAACTTGGGAGAAGCAAAAGCAACAACAGTTTCACTGCAATTACCAGATCGGTCAATCAAATATCCACATGGGATAATAGAAGATGTGCTAATCAAGGTTGATAAATTTATATTTCCTACAGATTTTATCATCCTTGACATGGAGGAAGATCAGGATATTCCTATTATCTTGGGACGGCCATTTCTTGCAATCGGACATGCTCTTATTGACGTCTACGAAGGAAAGCTAATTCTTAGAGTGCAAGACGAACATGCCACCTTCAAAATCCTAACAACTTTGAATCATCCCTCCACAGATGATTACTGTCTAAAAATTGATGCAATTGATGCTAGAATATGAACAACGTCTTGGGAATCTGACGTTAAAAGACCCAGTTTGCCAATTTATAAGAAAATTGGATGGGAAGCTTCTCCCCAACTCTTAGAAGGTGTTTAAGCCGTTTCTGAACGTAAAATCAGAGGAAGATGTGAGCCACAATCACAACTACTGTACATAAACGTAAGTATCTTTTATTTTTGTCGTAAGGTGAGATTTTCTGAATAAAAAATGTGATACGCGATAAATGCTTTCATTATTCTATTGAGTAGTTGAAGCGCAATCAACGCAATCACAAACTTGTTAAACAATTTTTACCTTCTTTTTCTTCTATAAATAAACAATGTTCTTGTTTCTTTCATTCATCCCTCAAACTTGCACTTTTCTCTGTTTCTCTCTAAATAATTTCTTTTCAAAAATGGAGTCATCATCTTCCACAAAAAAATTTAACACAGTCTGCATTTTTGGTGGAGCTAGTTCTGGAAAAGAGGCATGCTTTACTGAAGCAGCCCACAACTTGGGTCGTACCTTAGGAGAAAAATGCATACATGTAGTTTACGGAGGAGGAAGTCTAGGATTAATGGGACGAGCTGCTGTTTCTGCCTATATGGAACGAGTAAGAGTGTTGGGAATAATCCCAAAACCTCTAGCTGAAAGTAAAATCACCGGGTCAACTATTGGAGATGAGTTTAGATCTGTAAATATGCAAGATCGCATAACTCACATGATAAATAATTCTGGCACCTTTATCACCCTTCCCGGTGGTTTTGGCACCCTTGAGGAACTTTTTCATGTAGTTACCAGAGCCCAGCTAAATGTTCATCAAAAATCAATAGGTGTGCTTAATGTCAATGGTTTCTTTGATGGTTTACTGTCTTTCATCGACTACTCTGCTGAAAAGGGTTTTATTTCCGAGCGTACTAAACGAATCATAGTCGTTGCAACAACACCAGAAGAACTAATCAAAAAACTCAATGAATTTGTTCCTCAACCAGATCCAGCTCTAGCTAAAATTGTCTGGGTAGAAGATTTTACCATGAGAAAACGAAAATTGGATTCATTCCTCTCCCTTTGATAACCCATGTCAGACCTCTTGTATTTTTTGATTTGTTTTGATTATTCATAGATTTTATAAATCTTTGAATTGTTTTGTTTTATTTTGGGAAGACTTGAAGTCTCCTATTTATAGTCTTGTGTAAGCATTGTAACACCTATTGTATGTTGAGAAATAAGAATACACTTTGTGTTTTTGTTGGTGAATGCCTTTCATCGAAACTTGATTTTTATTCGACGCATTTTCGAGTATTAATCCGATTAATTCTCAATAGGTCTTGAGGAGAAATCACCTTATCAAATTATAGGTTGAACATACCTTAATATGATGAAAATCACTGAACCGTAAGGTAGAATCCGACTCCGGTTGGTTGTATGCCACTCCAAGGTGCTATTCCACTTCAATGATCACTCACAAGTGATAACCAATATACAAAGACCAACAAGATATGTTCTAAGTGTGTAGAAGGATTATTATAGTTCTCTGGCCTCTCAAAAATGAAGAATGGACGAATGAAATGTAAGCCAAAACGGGTTGTTGTCCCATTTATAATATTCTGCATTTTAACTAATTAGCGCACGCTACTAAGCTTTCCTTAGCGCGCGCTAATAAGAGTTGACTTCAGAACTGTCCAGGTTCATCCGCGGGAATCTTATCCGGACCCATGTCCCGGCTGGCGCATGTGCTATCCGTCCCGCTCAATAATTGAGTTCTTAGCGCATGCAACTCCTACATGCATAGCGTGCGCTAGTAGTAGCCCGATAGCGCTCGTTAAGCTACATTCTTAGCGTGCGCTATCACGAGTTTGCATGAGAAATTTTGCATGTTGTTATACTTATGTACAAAGATATCAATGCAAGAAATATCATACTCCAATAATCAAAACCACAAATCCGAATAATACAGGGTTTGAATACAGATGAAATACACCGTAATAAATAGGATATTACAGCTTAGGGAAGTATAAGAGTTATTTTGAAGTATTACATTATTAACTATTGTTATAAATACAACTTTTTCTTTGTTGTTAATTCTCTTGTCTATGCGAAGGACGTACAATCGCGATTTAGTTTCACTAGATCCCGAAATTGAAGCCACATTTATAAGAAGGCGAAGAGAACAAAAAACAAGCCGTATTTCTTCACCATCAATGGCGGATGAACCAAACCCACCACTCCTACAAGAAAATGATAACGAAAGAATTCCTCCGGTAGGAGGAATACCCAATGCTCAAAACATTCAACATCAACAACATCCTATTGTGCCGGAAATAGATGAAGACAACATGCTCTTTGGGGAATTCATGAACCCCCCATATTTGAGCGTGCAATCAAGTGTGATCTATCCACCATTTGGAGTGGACAATTTTCAAATTCACCCCGATGTCATCAATCTCTTCTCAAACAACAACTCATTCTATGAAAGAACCGATGAGAATCCATATCTCCATATTAACCGTTTTGTGGAGATTTGCGGAAATTTCAAATATCCAAATGTAAATGACGAGGCGATAAAAATGAGACTTTTCGTGCACACTTTGAAGGACAGAGCAAGAGAGTGGCTAGATACTTTGCCACCACGAAGCATAACAAATTGGCCCTAATTTGTTCAAAAATTCACCACTAAATATTTTCCACCAATAAAAGTGGCGAAACTCAAATACGAAATCTCTACATTTCGTCAACAAGATTCGGAGTCATTTCACGAAGCATGCGAGAGATAAAAAGATATGCTACGAAAATATCCTAACCATGGTTTCAATTTGGGAGCACAAGTCAATTACTTCTATTCTGGACTCTTACCTACATGTCGAGCCAATGTCGATTCATCATCAAATGGTTCACCTGGAAACAAAACTATGAGAGAGGCTTATAATCTTTTTGAGGTTATAAGTGAACAAAGTGCAAGATGGCCAGACAGAAATATCCAAAAAAAAAAACAAATGGCGTTTTTGAAGTGGGTTCTTATTCACTTATGTTGGCAAAAATTGAAGCTTTATCAAAGAAAGTCGAGGACATCTCTTTTTCAACTCCTCAATCTGTGAAGACGGTGCAAACTCCACAAGTTTCAACTCTTTCATGTGAAATTTGTGGAGCAACTCACAACAGCACTATGTGTCCCTTAGCGCAACAGGAGCAGTCATTCCCACCACCAGAACAAGTGGCCTATGCTCAGAATTTCCAAAGGCAAGCATACAATCCTTACGGGCCAACATACAATCCAGGGTACAATAATCATCCAAATTTTTCTTATGCAAACAACAACAATGTGTTGAATCCAACGCATCAAGAAAAGAAGCCCGAGTGGGAAGAAGCAATCACGAAGCTAGCCGAACAACAACTGAAGTATCAACAACGCAATGATGCTTCAATTAAAAATCTGGAGACACAACTTGGCCAAATGGCCAAAATACTTTCCGAAAGATCCCACGGAATGTTACCTAGCAATACCGAGGTAAATCCAAGGGAGAGTGTCCAGGCTATCACAACAAGAAGTGGAGTGCAATTGCCTGAGATTACTGTGGAAAATCATCTGACAAAACAAAAAAATAAACAAAGTCGAGAAATAGAAAAAGAATCTGAATCAGGACATTCATCTCAAAAAGGTCCAGTTGCTGCCAAATCTTATGTTCCACCTATCCCTTTTCCTCAACGGTTGAAGAATCACAAGCTCGATGCGCAATTCGGCAAATTTGTGGAAATTTCAAAAAGCTACAAATCAACATACCTTTTGCCGATGCTCTAGCACAAATGCCAAGTTATGCCAAATTTATGAAAGATATTCTTTCTAACAAACGAAGGCTTGAAGAATATGAAACTGTCGTGCTAACAGAGGAATGTAGTGCAATACTACAAAAGAAATTGCCACCCAAGCTAAAAGATCCGGGAACTTTTACAATCCCGTTTACAATTGGTGAAGTGAATATTGACAAAGCTCTTTGTGATTTAGTGGCAAGTATCAATTTGATGCCCCTGTCAATTTTCAACAAACTAAACTTGGGAGAAGCAAAAGCAACAACAGTTTCACTGCAATTAGCTGATCGGTCAATCAAATATCCACATGGGATAATAGAAGATGTGCTAATCAAGGTTGATAAATTTATATTTTCTACAGATTTTGTCATCCTTGACATGGAGGAAGATCAGGATATTCCTATTATCTTGGGACGGCCATTTCTTGCAATCGGACATGCTCTTATTGACGTCTACGAAGGAAAGCTAATTCTTAGAGTGCAAGACGAACATGCCACCTTCAAAATCCTAACAACTTTGAATCATCCCTCCACAGATGATTACTGTCTAAAAATTGATGCAATTGATGCTAGAATATGAACAACGTCTTGGGAATCTGACGTTAAAAGACCCAGTTTGCCAATTTATAAGAAAATTGGATGGGAAGCTTCTCCCCAACTCTTAGAAGGTGTTTAAGCCGTTTCTGAACGTAAAATCAGAGGAAGATGTGAGCCACAATCACAACTACTGTACATACACGTAAGTATCTTTTATTTTTGTCGTAAGGTGAGATTTTCTGAATAAAAAATGTGATACGCGATAAATACTTTCATTATTCTATTGAGTAGTTGAAGCGCAATCAACGCAATCACAAACTTGTTAAACAATTTTTACCTTCTTTTTCTTCTATAAATAAACAATGTTCTTGTTTCTTTCATTCATCCCTCAAACTTGCACTTTTCTCTGTTTCTCTCTAAATAATTTCTTTTCAAAAATGGAGTCATCATCTTCCACAAAAAAATTTAACACAGTCTGCATTTTTGGTGGAGCTAGTTCTGGAAAAGAGGCATGCTTTACTGAAGCAGCCCACAACTTGGGTCGTACCTTAGGAGAGAAATGCATTCATGTAGTTTACGGAGGAGGAAGTCTAGGATTAATGGGACGAGCTGCTGTTTCTGCCTATATGGAAGGAGTAAGAGTGTTGGGAATAATCCCAAAACCTCTGGCTGAAAGTAAAATCACCGGGTCAACTATTGGAGATGAGTTTAGATCTGTAAATATGCAAGATCGCATAACTCACATGATAAATAATTCTGGCACCTTTATCACCCTTCCCGGTGGTTTTGGCACCCTTGAGGAACTTTTTCATGTAGTTACCAGAGCCCAGCTAAATGTTCATCAAAAATCAATAGGTGTGCTTAATGTCAATGGTTTCTTTGATGGTTTACTGTCTTTCATCGACTACTCTGCTGAAAAGGGTTTTATTTCCGAGCGTACTAAATGAATCATAGTCGTTGCAACAACACCAGAAGAACTAATCAAAAAACTCAATGAATTTGTTCCTCAACCAGATCCAGCTCTAGCTAAAATTGTCTGGGTAGAAGATTTTACCATGAGAAAACGAAAATTGGATTCATTCCTCTCCCTTTGATAACCCATGTCAGACCTCTTGTATTTTTTGATTTGTTTTGATTATTCATAGATTTTATAAATCTTTGAATTGTTTTGTTTTATTTTGGGAAGACTTGAAGTCTCCTATTTATAGTCTTGTGTAAGCATTGTAACACCTATTGTATGTTGAGAAATAAGAATACACTTTGTGTTTTTGTTGGTGAATGCCTTTCATCGAAACTTGATTTTTATTCGACGCATTTTCGAGTATTAATCCGATTAATTCTCAATAGGTCTTGAGGAGAAATCACCTTATCAAATTATAGATTGAACATACCTTAATATGATGAAAATCACTGAACCGTAAGGTAGAATCCGACTCCGGTTGGTTGTATGCCACTCCAAGGTGCTATTCCACTTCAATGATCACTCACAAGTGATAACCAATATACAAAGACCAACAAGATATGTTCTAAGTGTGTAGAAGGATTATTATAGTTCTCTGGCCTCTCAAAAATGAAGAATGGACGAATGAAATGTAAGCCAAAACGGGTTGTGTCCCATTTATAATATTCTGCATTTTAACTAATTAGCGCACGCTACTAAGCTTTCCTTAGCGCGCGCTAATAAGAGTTGACTTCAGAACTGTCCAGGTTCGTCCGCGGGAATCTTATCCGGACCCATGTCCCGGCTGGCGCATGTGCTATCCGTCCCGCTCAATAATTGAGTTCTTAGCGCACGCAACTCCTACATGCATAGCGTGCGCTAGTAGTAGCCCGATAGCGCGCGTTAAGCTACATTCTTAGCGTGCGCTATCACGAGTTTGCATGAGAAATTTTGCATGTTGTTATACTTATGTACAAAGATATCAATGCAAGAAATATCATACTCCAATAATCAAAACCACAAATCCGAATAATACAGGGTTTGAATACAGATGAAATACACCGTAATAAATCCGGATATTAGAGTTGCCGGGGAAGTATAAGAGTTATTTTGAAGTATTACATTATTAACTATTGTTATAAATACAACTTTTTCTTTGTTGTTAATTCTCTTGTCTATGCGAAGGACGTACAATCGCGATTTAGTTTCACTAGATCCCGAAATTTAAGCCACATTTATAAGAAGGCGAAGAGAACAAAAAACAAGCCGTATTTCTTCACCATCAATGGCGGATGAACCAAACCCACCACTCCTACAAGAAAATGATAACGAAAGAATTCCTCCGGTAGGAGGAATACCCAATGCTCAAGACATTCAACATCAACAACATCCTATTGTGCCGGAAATAGATGAAGACAACATGCTCTTTGGGGAATTCATGAACCCCCCATATTTGAGCGTGCAATCAAGTGTGATCTATCCACCATTTGGAGTGGACAATTTTCAAATTCGCCCCGATGTCATCAATCTCTTCTCAAACAACAACTCATTCTATGAAAGAACCGATGAGAATCCATATCTCCATATTAACCGTTTTGTGGAGATTTGCGGAAATTTCAAATATCCAAATGTAAATGACGAGGCGATAAAAATGAGACTTTTTGTGCACACTTTGAAGGACAGAGCAAGAGAGTGGCTAGATACTTTGCCACCACGAAGCATAACAAATTGGCCCTAATTTGTTCAAAAATTCACCACTAAATATTTTCCACCAATAAAAGTGGCGAAACTCAAATACGAAATCTCTACATTTCGTCAACAAGATTCGGAGTCATTTCACGAAGCATGGGAGAGATAAAAAGATATGCTACGAAAATATTCTAACCATGGTTTCAATTTGGGAGCACAAGTCAATTACTTCTATTCTGGACTCTTACCTACATGTCGATCCAATGTCGATTCATCATCAAATGGTTCACCTGGAAACAAAACTATGAGAGAGGCTTATAATCTTTTTGAGGTTATAAGTGAACAAAGTGCAAGATGGCCAGACAGAAATATCCAAAAGAAACCAAATGGCATTTTTGAAGTGGATTCTTATTCACTTATGTTGGCAAAAATTGAAGCTTTATCAAAGAAAGTCGAGGACATGTCTTTTTCAACTCCTCAATCTGTGAAGACGGTGCAAACTCCACAAGTTTTAACTCTTTCATGTGAAATTTGTGGAGCAACTCACTACAGCACTATGTGTCCCTTAGCGCAACAGGAGCAGTCATTCCCACCACCAGAACAAGTGGCCTATGCTCAGAATTTCCAAAGGCAAGCATACAATCCTTACGGGCCAACATACAATCCAGGGTACAAAAATCATCCAAATTTTTCTTATGCAAACAACAACAATGTGTTGAATCCAACGCATCAAGAAAAGAAGCCCGGGTGGGAAGAAGCAATCACGAAGCTAGCCGAACAACAACTGAAGTATCAGCAACGCAATGATGCTTCAATTAAAAATCTGGAGACACAACTTGGCCAAATGGCCAAAATACTTTCCGAAAAATCCCACGGAATGTTACCTAGCAATACCGAGGTAAATCCAAGGGAGAGTGTCCAGGCTATCACAACAAGAAGTGGAGTGCAATTGCCTGAGATTTCTGTGGAAAATCATCTGACAAAACAAAAAAATAAACAAAGTCGAGAAATAGAAAAAGAATCTGAATCAGGACATTCATCTCAAAAAGGTCCAGTTGCTGCCAAATCTTATGTTCCACCTATCCCTTTTCCTCAACGGTTGAAGAATCACAAGCTCGATGCGCAATTCGGCAAATTTGTGGAAATTTCAAAAAGCTACACATCAACATACCTTTTACCGATGCTCTGGCACAAATGCCAAGTTATGCCAAATTTATGAAAGATATTCTTTCTAACAAACGAAGGCTTGAAGAATATGAAACTGTCGTGCTAACAGAGGAATGTAGCGCAATACTACAAAAGATGTTGCCACCCAAGCTAAAAGATCCGGGAACTTTTACAATCCCGTTTACAATTGGTGAAGTGAATATTGACAAAGCTCTTTGTGATTTAGGGGCAAGTATCAATTTGATGCCCCTTTCAATTTTCAACAAACTAAACTTGGGAGAAGCAAAAGCAACAACAGTTTCACTGCAGTTAGCTGATCGGTCAATCAAATATCCACATGGGATAATAGAAGATGTGCTAATCAAGGTTGATAAATTTATATTTCCTACAGATTTTATCATCCTTGACATGGAGGAAGATCAGCATATTCCTATTATCTTGGGACGGCCATTTCTTGCAACCGGACATGCTCTTATTGACGTCTACGAAGGAAAACTAATTCTTAGAGTGCAAGACGAACATGCCACCTTCAAAATCCTAACAACTTTGAATCATCCCTCCACAGATGATTACTGTCTAAAAATTGATGCAATTGATGCTAGAATATGAACAACGTCTTGGGAATCTGACGTTAAAAGACCCAGTTTGCCAATTTATAAGAAAATTGGATGGGAAGCTTCTCCCCAACTCTTAGAAGGTGTTTAAGCCGTTTCTGAACGTAAAATCAGAGGAAGATGTGATCCACAATCACAACTACTGTACATACACGTAAGTATCTTTTATTTTTGTCGTAAGGTGAGATTTTCTGAATAAAAAATGTGATACGCGATAAATGCTTTCATTATTCTATTGAGTAGTTGAAGCGCAATCAACGCAATCACAAACTTGTTAAACAATTTTTACCTTCTTTTTCTTCTATAAATAAACATTGTTCTTGTTTCTTTCATTCATCCCTCAAACTTGCACTTTTCTCTGTTTCTCTCTAAATAATTTCTTTTCAAAAATGGAGTCATCATCTTCCACAAAAAAATTTAACACAGTCTGCATTTTTGGTGGAGCTAGTTCTGGAAAAGAGGCATGCTTTACTGAAGCAGCCCACAACTTGGGTCGTACCTTAGGAGAAAAATGCATTCATGTAGTTTACGGAGGAGGAAGTCTAGGATTAATGGGACGAGTCACATACGCCTATATGGAAGGAGTAAGAGTGTTGGGAATAATCCCAAAACCTCTGGCTGAAAGTAAAATCACCGGGTCAACTATTAGAGATGAGTTTAGATCTGTAAATATGCAAGATCGCATAACTCACATGATAAATAATTCTGGAACCTTTATCACCCTTCCCGGTGGTTTTGGCACCCTTGAGGAACTTTTTCATGTAGTTACCAGAGCCCAGCTAAATGTTCATCAAAAATCAATAGGTGTGCTTAATGTCAATGGTTTCTTTGATGGTTTACTGTCTTTCATCGACTACTCTGCTGAAAAGGGTTTTATTTCCGAGCGTACTAAACGAATCATAGTTGTTGCAACAACACCAGAAGAACTAATCAAAAAACTCAATGAATTTGTTCCTCAACCAGATCCAGCTCTAGCTAAAATTGTCTGGGAAGAAGATTTTACCATGAGAAAATGAAAATTCGATTCATTCCTCTCCCTTTGATAACCCATGTCAGACCTCTTGTATTTTTACTTTCTGTCGTGTGTAATAATCGTGCTAAATGATGGCAGCTTAAGGAGTTTCTTCTTGATCTCTTGACGCGCATCTATTCGCGATTTATGTATTGTTATTTTATTGCTGTAATTTTTATTGCGTGTTTTGCTTTTATAAAAACTTTGATAGCAGCGTAAGACAACTCTTCAGACTTTCTTGATGCGCATCTTAAAAATTGTGTTATACTTACGAGTATATTTTATTTTCTTTTGTTGTGTGCCTCGTATATTTATTCTCTTGCGGATTCTAAAAGGCGTTAGCTCAGACATCAACTTTCTTAACAGGGAGTTTTCTACTTTTCTGCATTGATTTTTATTTTTTATTTTTAAACTGAGGACAGTTTTATTTTCAAGTTTGGGGGTGGTTTGTTTAATTATTTTGGTGTGTTTTGATTGATTTGGTTATTTGCCTTAATTTTATATATATATATATATATATATATATAGTATTTTGATTTTTGAGATTTCTAGATCTGGCCATAACACCAATAAAATTGCTATATACAAGTTTCTAAAAATCGTTTTAGCCGGTTAAAAAATTGTATATTCTAAAATTTTTGAGTCTTAATCTCTCTTTCCAAGCCTTGTAATTATCATATAAAATCGAGTCATTCGTTACCTTGAGAAAAGAAGAATCAATTGGTTGATGAAAAATAAAACTGAAATTTACTTAATTTGTGGAGTTTTTGATTTTTCATGCTTAACTAAAAAATGATTTTCTGCAAAAATTCTATTCCCTAAAAAAAAAAATGAGTCATTGGTGAAAAGAGCTACACGTTAGCAAATAACGGTGTGAAAGCTATCACCTAAAAAAATGACGAAAAGGAGAAGTGTTGAGCAGCAACAGCTGCCTAATTTTGGGGGTCTTAAATTTTGCGAAAAATAAAGGACTAACCATTGTTGGTGCGTAGCTGCCGTCTCAGAAAAATTGGTGAAAAGAGCTACACGTTAGCAAATAACGGTGTGAAAGCTATCACCTTTAAAAAAAATGAGATAGAAATTGTATTAGTTGAAAGAGCTACACGTTAGCAAATAACGGTGTGAAAGCTATCACTAAAAGGGATGTAGTTTATGAGCAGATTTGAATTAATTAGCGGCTGGATTTCAATACACTCAGTTTTGTGAAAATCACAATATTTGATGACGCCAATAAAATTCTTCTTCATATTGAGTCGAAAAATAAACGAGTGGTCGAGAGCAACCATTAAAGGGAGTCGTGTATATCACGAGTGGGAAAGAAATAATCAACCTTTTGGGGGGGAAACCTTGAATTTGGAATTACAAAATAAAAACTGTGTTTTAACTTCAAAAACATTAGTAGATTTATTTTAAATCTTGATTCATTTCTATCTACTGTATAAAGCTGGTTGTTGTGTATTGATGGCATTTTGATCTCCTTTTCTCTTTTTATATTTTAATTTTTGTGTGTATTATTAGTTTTGTGTCTTATTTTTATTTTTATTTTTATTTTTGGAGTGTGATTAATAAAGAGTCTTGCTCGGGACTAGCAAGAATTCTAGTTTGGGGGTGTGATAAGTGTCAGTTTTATACACTTATCCATGATTTGTATCGATAAATTTCACCCATAATTGAGCTAGTCTACTCGTTTTTTGCTTTTAATTAATTAGTTTTTAATAATTTTATTTTTATCGGATAAAGATGTAAATCTAGCCTTAATCGGATTGAATTACTGATTTACTCAAGAAATAACATGTTTATAAAATATTCTCTTTTTTGAATTTTTATGTATTCATGCTGTAGGGATTTCCGAGACGAGTTCGACAGTCTTTCCGGATTCAAAATCTGAGTTATATATCAAAAGTTATCATCTGAAGAAGATTTGGGGCGAAAACGCAAAAGTCAGAAATTTTTGGGCTGAAAATGAAGTCTGAAACTCCATACGGGCGTAACATCATAACATACGGGCGTAACTCACAAATGCAGAAAAACGTAGCCATGTTACGACCGTAACTACTCAATGTTACGGCCGTAAGTCATCCATGTTACGGCCGTAACTCCTCAATGTTACGGCCGTAACTCTTGGCAGATTTTTGATCATTGTATAATTTTTTATACTTTTGGTCTATTATTGAGGGGATGGCTGGCATTGATCCGATCTATTGTAATAATGCTGGAATTTTGGAGCTATTAGATGACTTTAGGTGTATAAATAGACCCCTTAGATCCATCATCATGAATCATTCATCTTATAATTTTCCATTTTTTGTAAACTTTTCTTTTTGTGTGAAGAACACACTTGTGTTCTTGAGTGATTTTTGTAAGTATGGTATAGCATATGTTGTTCAGAGAGTTTATTGCTTCTATCTCCTTTATCTACTAAGGGAGTTAGGACCAATTTTTTCTCTTGATTCAACTAATAATGACCACACAAGCTTGTAATATGTATAATAAACCCTTCATGGGCTAAGTAACCTTTAGTTGGGATTATAAACAAGGTTAGTCATGTTATTTATGTTTGTATAAAAGATCTATTGTGAATTACTTATTATTGTGTGTGATTTTCATTGTTTTAACAATCTTTATTTATTTGGCCAATAAATGACGATATTTATGGTCTTCATATGTTTCGAAAGAAAATATGTTTGATTAGATCAAATGATCTTCACTCTAAGTTGTTATAGGGGATAGAAATATACCTCTAGTCCTTAGATGATTCTTTGAGTTATTTTCATAAATCATAATGCTATGTATTGAAGCCAATCAACATAGAAATATAGTGGATTGATTCAATATGTAAGGGGCGTTTTATAGTTCGAAAGAGAAACCGTCTTTTTAAGGAAAATCGAATCTACACAACATAATAAGTAAATTCATCTTATGATCTCCTATACATCCTTTATAACTAATGACGAACTAAGCTTGTAATCCCAACTATTTCGTTTTATCGTTAATCAATCTATTATTATTGCAATATTTTTATTTCCTTAAAATATTAGAACTATTATTGGATTTACTTTGCAACAATTAAACCAAACTCTTTAAACTGTGTGTTTCACTCATCTTAGTATCTATAAAAATAGACTAATAGTGTATAATTCAAATTATAACCAAACTTCCTTCTGGGATTGATAAACCGGACTCAAAAAGTCCACTTTACTACTTGATATGATATCGTGCACTTGCGATAGTTACACTAAAAACGTGTCACCTTGCATGCCCCTACGGTTGTCTTGCTTTCTTCAATCACATTCTTCTCATGTATGTCATCTGCTAGCTTCCCGATCATTGTTTCAAGATTTTTGAGGGACTCGTCATGATTGATAAGGCTCTTGTTGGTGGCTTCTTGAAAATTTTTTAACCACTCATCTTGCTCTTCTTGTTTCTTTTTGAAGTCTTCAAGATACTTGTTGATGATTTCTTCAAGACTAGATCTCCTTTCGCCATAAGGTGCACGGTTGTATCCCGGTGGTCCCGTGCGATAACCATTGCTATTATTACCTTGGAAAGGTCTTCCTTCCCCATATTTCACCTCCTCAACTCTTTCATCATCCTCATCTAAAGGACAATCCTTGGCCAAGTGGGCCCCTTCACAAATCTCACATCCCACTTGAATGGCATGCACATTTTCCTTGAGTTTCTTCATGTCCCGGCCCAAGCTTTCAAGTTTACTAGTGATTAGAGCAATGCCATCTGTACTTCCTCCAATGATCCTACTACTTCCCCCATCATGCCACTTTTGAGAGTGGTCCGCCATGTCTTCCATTGCCTTTAAGGATTGAATAGGGGTCATCCCAGGGATCGGCCCCTGAGAGTCAAGCATTTGCCTCGTGGAAATGTTGATCCCTTTGTAGAAGATATTCACCACCTGTTGTTTGTTGAGGTTGTGAGTAGGGCACTTATATAGAAGATCATTGTACCTTTCCCATGCTTGGTACAATGTTTCGTCTCCATCCTGTTTAAAATTATGAATATCTTCAAGATACTTTGCCGTCCTTGAAGGAGGGAAATGTAACACCCCAAACTAGGCGGATATTACAGTGCCGTGGACCCCCGACTGGGACCCACCAGGCGAGTGAAAATGAATGAAATACACAGGGTAAATGTAGTACTGAACCACATTACATCATTAATTACTCCGATGAGGAGTTTTATACAACACACCCAAGATAATATAGAATACGTGTATATTTTATATGAAGATAAAACATACGACACTGAATAAAATGACTATTCAAATGGAAGTCTGCAGCGGAAATAAAATAAAGAAAACATGAGTGAATGAAAAGGACTGGGGCCCCTACTAGTATCACTGGGACTCCTCACCGTCAACGTTTTCTTCCCGTGCCTTAGCCTTGCCGTGACCTGAAAAACAAAATCCCCGAAAGGGGTCAGTTACATAGAACAACAATCCTCAAGAGTTGAATAAACACAATCATATATGCTGTATAAACCACAAGTTCGATCAAAAATCTCAAACCGTCGAACACATGCGATCAAAAGTGAATCGGTCAGATTATAACCCAAATCCTGTTGAAAACATACGCAATCAAACATGCTGTATGAAACAACTAACGGTACGGCTCAAAGGGTGTCTGTGCACAAGCCACCAACGAGTATCGATCGAATACACGTGTGGTTAATACAATATGAATGAGTTATGATTATGAATGAACAACAACGAAAGGAATGAATATCCCTTTAACTGAGTAAGAATTAACTTACCTCAACACCGGTGATGATACGATCTCTCTCGAACAACGTCCTAAGGAAACTACTGGTCGGTCGAACAACCTTGAATAACACAATTACCAACAATCCGTTCAACATACGAATCAAACACGAATATAACGAACTCAAAACGTCAATACGACTAAACCAAGTTCATTGGGGCATTTCGACAAACACCTTGAAAACAAAATCCCTTCTTAAACAACTAAACTCATTTGTATCGAAAACCAACTTCTATTGAATGATCCAAACCACCAAAACACCATCAATACAATCGATAATCCAAACGAAATGCTCAAATCGAGTTTACGATATCATTAAATTGCAAAACCCAATTCCAAGTCAACCTTCAAAGTGTTCTTGAGAAAAACTTCCAACAATCCGATGATAACTCATAAAAACTTGTAATCATACGTATATCCATCACAAATCGTGATTATATCATCCAAAACATCAAGCTCCAACTCAAAATCGAATCTAGGGTTAAAGAAATTACCTTGGATTAGGATGAAGAATCCACAAACATGTTGTTAATCCACACCACAACTTGAAGAAGATGAAATTATCTGAGTTTTGATGATGTTAAAACACCCCAAAATCGCCCAAAATCGCCCCAAGGAAGAGAGGAAGAAGGAAAATGAAGAAATGAGGATGTTCTTCATAACAAACGCAGATATACAAAAATATGTACCGTGTGCCGCGGCACAAGGCCAAAAACGCCCAGCAAAACATTTTTGTGCCGTGGCCCGGCCATAAGGGGCCGCGGCCCGCGGTACAGCCCACTCCAGCATCAAAAGGCACACGGTGCAGTCTTAGCTCTTTCGACCATAACTCCTTCGTCCGAACTCCGATTGACTCACCGTTTGAACCATTGGAAAGCTAACTTGATGCTCTAATATATTGAAAAGATTCAGAATTTTTGGAGTTTCCAAAAATTAATGGTGATTTAACAAAGTCGAACTCATACGTGGAAAAGTCGCTTAAGAACACGGAACTCAACAGAACGACACCGAGATGAACTCGGATGACAAAAAGTGTAGAATTAATCATTCTCGGAATGACGAAATGGTCAAAATAGAGTCTCTAAGATGGACTTCTGCCAAAAAAATAAAATTACCAGAAATCCAAATTGCGAATATTACATACTACCCTCCTTAAAAGAAGTTTCGTCCCGAAACTTAAAACAAGTAGGGAGAAGAAATATCCCACTAGAAAAACTCAACGAGATACACAAGAACTGCAAATGTATCCAACAATAGCATGATTCGAACAAGAAGGAAATTTGAAATGGCATGAACTCCAATATCAACATCGATTAATGAAGTATTTATAACGATCAAGATAATATTCTCATCTCGATTCTCAAGCAAGGTTGAAACAATGAACGATATCGATACACGACTAAACATTAGTCCGAATGGTGAGCACGAATGAATTAACATGAATGATGAATGATTATTAATGAGTGAAAATCCACTGAGTGACAATTACTGAATGAAAAATGAATGAATTTACAAGCGGGTATTACATACTCCCCCCCTTAAAAATAGTTTCGTCCTCGAAACTAAGGGTGAAACAAATCGGAATAACTCTTCCGCATACTATACTCGATTTCCCAAGTAGCCTCTTCGACTTCATGACTCGACTACTGAATTTAACCAAGGGATCGTCTTGTTCCTCAACTGTTTGATTCGCCGTACTAAGATTCGTACAGGATGCTCCTCATACGTATGATCATCTTATCTCGATTTCATCAAACTGAAGTATGTGGCTAGGGTCGTCAATATACTTCCGCAACTGAGATATGTGAAACACATTATGAATTCGGCTCAACGCCGAAGGTAGGGCTAATCGATAAGCTAGCTCGCCTACTCGATCCAAAATCTCACACGGTCCAATGAATCTCGGACTCAACTTTCCCCTCTTCCCAAAATGGAAGACACCCCGACTCGGGGATACCTTGACCAAAACATGGTCACCTGTCTCAACCAGTCATTAAGCTTAATTCGGTCAGTTCTAAACCTCATGATTTTCGAAAATTCTTCTACCGCCAGGTAGACCAATGATATAAGGCCCACAATTAATAGGACTATCCAAGTTAAGTCTATTCAAACATGATTCGGAAATGAATGAATGCGGGGCACCAGTATCAAAAAGGGTACATACAGGTTGAGCTAAAATTACGAGGATATCTGAGATCGTTCAGGCCTCCGGATCGTCGGTCCTCTTCATCTCATGAATCCGGGACTTGTCGGCCCCCGAACCGGACGCTCCAATCTGATAAATATGAGATCCGCTTTTATTCGTTTACGCTGACAAAGTAGTCTGATTCTGAGTCGCTGATTGCTTCGGGGCCTGAGATGCTACCGGAGTCGGCTTGGAGTCCCTTCGGCAAAAACGGGCCTTATGACCAACAATCCCACAATTATGGCACGTGATAGACGGTTTCAGACACTTAGTGCTGTAATGACCGGGCGCTCCACACTTGAAACAGGTGATGGATGATCTAGCCGCTCGGGGCTGAGATCCCGCAGGATTAGGCGGCGCAGGAGGTCGCACGAGGCTTCTTGAAGGTAGACTGACTGCCTTCGGACTGATTATGCTTCGTTGATTTCCTGCTGACAGATGAAGGTTGTTGCTCAGCAATTTCCTTAGCAGCAGGCTCACACGGGAGACTACTCTCGATTAATTCGGCCAGAGTGGCGCAATGATGATTGAGCAATTGCATATGGGTCATCATGACCTGCATAAAAGTGTGTGGATCAACCCGAACATCTTCCGATCGAGCTGAGTCCTGGGTACGACTTCCTGGCAGTGAGTGATTATTTCCCGAATTTCAGCCCGCACCGCGGCCTCTCCCCGTGCATCCCCTGACAGCTCTCTCCATACTGAAGTAGGCGGGTCGCAAGATAATCATAGATCTCATATGAGTACCGCATTATGATTTACGTCATGAAATGATGAAAATGAGCATACGCGCTCTAACACAGTGATTACATGAATGATTAACTGAGGTAACATGATTATCTGATGAAATTCTTGAAATGATTATTTTGAACAAGTTAACATGATTAATTATACGATCCTCAAGATCAACAACTGAACAGTAAAATGAACTGAGTGGTTAATGAGTTAACAAGATCGACATGATTACAAATGAAAATGATAAATGAGGAAATCTTACTGTTCTTTGGTTTGAAGGGCTCGGCTTTTGCACAGGTCACACGTGACGCGAAAGTCCGATGATACTAGTCTGATGAATGATGATTTCAAATGAGACATGACTCGGAAGGTAGTATTCAAAACCACGCTCCGATACCAACTCTGTAACACCCCAAACTAGGCAGATATTACAGTGCCGTGGACCCCCGACTGGGACCCACCAGGCGAGTGAAAATGAATGAAATACACAGGGTAAATGTAGTACCGAACCACATTACATCATTAATTACTCCGATGAGGAGTTTCATACAACACACCCAAGATAATATAAAATACTTGTATATTTTATATGAAGATAAAACATATGACACTGAATAAAATGAGTATTCAAACGGAAGTCTGCAGCGGAAATAAAATAAAGAAAATACGAGTGAATGAAAAGGACTGGGGCCCCCTACTAGTATCACTGGGACTCCTCCCCGTCAACGTTCTCTTCCCGTGCCTTAGCCTTGCCATGACCTGAAAAACAAAATCCCCCAATGGGGTCAGTTACACAGAACAACAATCCTCAAGAGTTGAATGAACACAATCATATATGCTGTATAAACCACAAGTTCGATCAAAAATCTCAAACCGTCGAACACATGCGATCAAAAGTGAATCGGTCAGATTATAAACCCAAATCCTGTTGAAAACATACGCAATCAAACATGCTGTATGAATCAACTAACGGTACGGCTCAAAGGGTGGCAACACACTACGCCCGGGAAGGAAATGTGTCCGTGCAAAAGCCACCAACGAGTATCGATCGAATACACATGTGGTCTTGTACCTAAGCAGTCTCACGAAGTAATCGCCTGGTGTGCATAGTCCAATGTGAGGCCAACTACCAACACACGACTTAATATGTGCCCGACATGAAAATCCTACACATACCAACCGGCACGCCAGTATGACCCGGAATGCCACGAGATAACAAAAGTGACATCGAAATCAATAATGACTCACCGAGATGAAATGATAGTGAAATGAATGATAGCTCAATGAAAAGATTGGAACCGTCGTTCCTCGTGACTAAAGTGATTAATTGACAATGACAAGGCTCAATACGGTTAATACAATATGAATGAGTTATGATTATTAATGAACAACAACGAAAGGAATGAATATCCCTTTAACTGAGTAAGAATTAACTTACCTTAACATCGGTGATGATAAGATCTCTCTCGAACAACGTCCTAAGGAAACTACCGGTCACTCGAACAACCTTGAATAACACAATTACCAACAATCCGTTCAACATACGAATCAAACACGAATATAACGAACTCAAAACGTCGATACGACTAAACCAAGTTCATTGGGGCATTTCGACAAACACCTTGAAAACAAAATCCCTTCTTAAACAACTAAACTCATTTGTATCAAAAACCAACTTCTATTGAATGATCCAAACCACTAAAACACCATCAATACAATCGATAATCCAAACGAAATGCTCAAATCGAGTTTACGATATCATTAAATTGCAAAACCCAATTCCAAGTCAACCTTCAAAGTGTTCTTGAGAAAAACTTCCAACAATCCGATGATAACTCATAAAAACTCGTAATCATACGTATATCCATCACAAATCATGATTATATCATCCAAAACATCAAGCTCCAACTCAAAATCGAATCTAGGGTTGAAGAAATTACCTTGGATTAGGATGAAGAATCCACAAACATGTTGTTAATCCACATCACAACTTGAACAAGATGAAATTATCTGAGTTTTGATGATGTTAAAACACCCCAAAATCGCCCAAAATCGCCCCAAGGAAGAGAGGAAGAAGGAAAATGAAGAAATGAGGATGTTCTTCATAACAAACGCAGATATACAAAAATCTGTACTGTGTGCCGCGGCACAGGCCCAGTGTGCCGCGGCACAAGGCCAAAAACACCCAGCAAAACAGTTTTGTGCCGCGGCCCGGCCAGAAGGGGCCGCAGCCCGCGGTAATCTCTGTTCCAAAGATCAAAAGGCACACGGTGCAGTCTTAGCTATTTCGACCATAACTCCTTCGTCCGGACTCCGATTGACTCACCGTTTGAACCATTGGAAAGCTAACTTGATGCTCTAATATATTGAATAGATTAAGAATTTTTGGAGTTTCCAAAAATTAATGGTGATTTAACAAAGTCGAACTCATACGTGGAAAAGTCGCTTAAGAACACGGAACTCAACAGAACGACACCGAGACGAACTCGGATGACAAAAAGTGTAGAATTAATCATTCTCGGAATGACGAAATGGTCACAATAGAGTCGCTAAGATGGACTTCTGCCCAAAAACTAAAATTACATACTACCCTCCTTAAAAGAAGTTTCGTCCCGAAACTTAAAACAAGTAGGGAGAAGCAATATCCCGCTAGAAAAACTCAACGAGATACACAAGAACCGCAAATGTACCCAACAATAGCATGATTCGAATAAGAAGGAAATTTGAAATGGCATGAACTCCAATATCAACATCGATTAATGAAGTAATTATAACGATCAAGATAATATTCTCATCTCGATTCTCAAGCAAGGTTGAAACAATGAACGATATCGATACACGACTCAACATTAGTCCGAACGGTGAACACGGATGAATTAACATGAATGATGAATGATTATTAATGAGTGAAAATCCACTTAGTGACAATTACTGAATGAAAAATGAATGAATTTACAAGCGGGTATTACATAATTCCCCCCTTAAAATAGTTTCGTCCTCGAAACTAAGGGTGAAACAAATCGAAATAACTCTTCCGCATACTATCCTCGATTTCCCAAGTAGCCTCTTCGACTTCGTGACTCGACTACTGAATTTAACCAAGGGATCGTCTTGTTCCTCAACTGTTTGATTCGCCGTACTAAGATTCGTACGGGATGCTCCTCATACGTATGATCATCTTATCTCGATTTCATCAAACTGAAGTATATGGCTAGGGTCGGCAATATACTTCCGCAACTGAGATACATGAAACACATTATGAATTCGGCTCAACGCCGGAGGTAGGGCTAATCGATAAGCTAGCTCGCCTACTCGATCCAAAATCTCAAACGGTCCAATGAATCTCGGACTCAACTTTCCCCTCTTCCCAAAACGGAAGACACCAGGAATCGAGGATACCTTGACCAAAACATGGCCACCTGTCTCGAACTCTAATGGTCGACGATGATGATCTGCATATGATTTCTGTCGACTCTGAGCGGTCAACAAACGACTCCTGATCAAAGATACCTTCTCACAGGCGGCTATAAGCATATCGGGCTCGGTGCCGATTGATTTTGATAAGTCGTCCCAACACAAAGAAGATCGACAAAGACGACCATACAAGGCCTCGTAAGGTGCCATCTTAATCGAAGCATGCCAACTATTATTATACGTGAACTAGATCAATGGTAGTTGGGCTTCCCAATCATCTTTCCAATCGAGGACGCATGCCCTCAACATGTCCTCCAATGTCTGAATAGTCCTCTCTGATTGTCCGTCGGACTGAGGATGAAAAGTTGTGCTGAAATTAAGCTGAGTTCCCATGGCACGATGAGCTGATTTCCGAAAATGAGATACAAATCGCCCGTCACGATCAGAAACGATACTCTTAGAAGTACCGTGCAATCTCACTATTCCTTTGATGAACAACTGGGCAAGTCTCTCGGGACCCCAAGTATCCTTAATATCGAGAAAATGAGCTGACTTAGTTAAGCGATCCACAATTACCCAGATTGTATTCATGCCACGACGACTCGTCGGCAAACTCGTGATGAAGTCCATTGAAATATCCTCCCACTTCCACTCTGGAATAGGGAGAGGTTTCAGCACACCTGCCGGGCGCTAATGTTCTATCTTGGCTTGATGACAGGTCAAATATCTCGAAACAAATTCCGCGACTTCTCGCTTCATATTACTCCACCAGTAATTTTGTTTCAAGTCTTTATACATCTTGCTAGACCCCGGATGAATGGAATAATGGGTAGCATGAGCTTCTCTCAAAATCGAGTTTTTCAACTCGTCATTCGCCGGTACACATAACCGATTCTTAAAACGCAAAAGTCCATCCTCGTGGCCCACAAACCCGGGGGCTTTCCCCTGAGTCACATCCCCTAGGATGCGTAACAGAAATGGGTCCGAACCCTGATTCACCCTGATCGTCTCCTCGAGTGGCGATGAAATCTCTGACGTACAAAGTTGCCCTTGTACTCGTTGTAACCAGACCTCGATCTCGGGTCTCAGAAATTCCTGTTGAAGTTCCTTCTGTACTGTTAATCGAGCAAGCATCTGCTCTTGAACGGACATACGACTCAAGGCGTCGGCGACAACGTTTGCCTTTCCCGGGTGGTTGACACGTTGTTAGTGTAACTATCGCAAGTGCACGATATCGTATCAAGTAGTAAAGTGGACTTTTTGAGTCCGGTTTATCGATCCCACAAGGAAGTTTGGTTATAATTTGAATTATACACTATTAGTCTATTTTTATAGATACTAAGATGAGTGAAACACACAATTTAAAGAGGTTGGTTTAATTGTTGCAAAGTAAATGCAATAATAGTTCTAATATTTTAAGGAAATAAAAAGATTGCAATAATAATAGATTGATTAACGATAAAATGAAATAGTTGGGATTACAAACTTAGTTCGTCATTAGTTATAAAAGATGTATAGGAGATCATAAGTTGAATTTACTTATTATGTTGTGTAGATTCGATTTTCCTTAAAAAGACGGTTTCTCTTTCGAGCTATAAAACGCCCCTTACATATTGAATCAATCCACTATATTTCTATGTTGATTGGCTTCAATACATAGCATTAGGATTTATGAAAATAACTCAAAGAATCATCTAAGGACTAGAGGTATATTTCTATCCCCTAGAACAACTTAGAGTGAAGATCATTTGATCTAATCAAACATATTTTCTTTCGAAACATATGAAGACCATAAATATCGTCATTTATTGGCCAAATAAATAAATATTGTTAAAACAATGAAAATCACACACAATAATGAGTAATTCACAATAGATCTTTTATACAAATATAAATATCATGACTAACCTTGTTTATAATCCCAACTAAAGGTTACTTAGCCCATGAAGGGTTTATTATACATATTATAAGCTTTGGTGGTCATTATTAGTTGAATCAAGAGAAAGAATTGATCCTAACTCCCTTAGTAGATAAAGAAGATAGAAGCAATAAACTCTCTGAACAACATATGTTATACCACACTTACAAATATCACTCAAGAACGCAAGTGTGTTCTTCACACAAAAAGAAAAGTTTACAAAAAAATGGAAAATTATAAGATGAATGATGAAGGATGATGGATCTAAGGGGTCTATTTATACACCTAAAGTCATCTAATAGCTCCAAAACTCCAGCATTATTACAATAGATCGGATCAATGTCAGCCATCCCCTCAATAATAGGCCAAAAGTATAAAAAATTATACAATGATCAAAAATTTGCCAAGAGTTACGGCCGTAACATTGAGGAGTTACGGCCGTAACTTGGATGACTTACGGTCGTAACATTGAGTAGTTACGGCCGTAACATGGCTACGTTTTTCTGCATTTGTGAGTTACGCCCGTATGTTATGATGTTACGCCCGTATGGAGTTTCAGACTTCATTTTCAGCCCAGAAATTCTTGACTTTTGCGTTTTCGCCCCAAATCTTATTCAGATGATAACTTTTGATATATAACTCAGATTTTGAATCCGGGAAGACTGCCGAACTCGTCTCGGAAAGCCCTACAACATGAATACATAAAAATTCAACAAAGAGAATATTTTATAAACATGTTATTTCTTGAGTAAATCAGTAATTCAATCCGATTAAGACTAGATTTACATCTTTATCCGATAAAAATAAAATTATTAAAAACTAATTAATTAAAAGCAAAAAACGAGTAGACTAGCTCAATTATGGGTAAAATTTATCGATACAAATCATGGATAAGTGTATAAAACTGACACTTATCACACCCCCAAACTTGAATTCTTGCTAGTCCCAAGCAAGACTCTTTATTAATCACACTCCAAAAATAAAAATAAAAATAAGACACAAAACTAATAATACACACATAAATTAAGTAAAAAAAATCAAATAAAAAGAGAAAAGGAGATCAAAATGCCATTAATACACAACAACCAGCTTTATACAGTAGATAGAAATGAATCAAGATTCAAAATAAATCTACTAATGATTTTTAAAGTTAAAACACGGTTTTTATTTTGTAATTCCAAATTCAAGGTTTCCCCCCCAAAAGGATGATTATTTCTTTCCCACTCGTGATACACACGACTCCCTTTAATGGTTGCTCTCGATCACTCGTTTATTTTTCGACTCAATATGAAGAAGAATTTCATTGGCGTCATCAAATATTGTGATTTTTCACAAAATTGAGTGTATTGAAATTCAGCCGCTAATTAATTCAAATCTGCTCATAAACTACATCCCTTAGTGATAGCTTTCACATCGTTATTTGCTAACGTGTAGCTCTTTTCACCAATTTTTCTGAGACGGCAGCTACGCACCAACAATAGTTAGTCCTTTATTTTTCGCAAAACTTAAGACCTCCAAAATTAGGCAGCTTTTGCTGCTCAACACTTCTCCTTTTCGTCATTTTTTTAGGTGATAGCTTTCACACCGTTATTTGCTAACGTGTAGCTCTTTTCACCAATGACTCCTTTTTTTAGGGAATAGAATTTTTGCAGAAAATCATTTCTTAGTTTAAGCATGAAAACTCAAAAACTCCACAAATTAAGTAAATTTCAGTTCTATTTTTCATCAACCGACTGATTCTTCATTTCTCAAGGTAACAAATGACTCGATTTTATATGATAACTACAAGGCTTGGAAAGTGATTAAGGCTCAAAAAATTTTGGAATATACAATTTTTTTACCGGTTAAAACGATTTTAGAAGCTTGTATATAGCTATTTTATTGGTGTTATGGCCAGATCTAGAAATCTCATAAATCAAAATACTATATATATATATATAATAATAAAAAAAATTAAGGCAAAAAACCAAATCAATCAAAACACACCAAAACACACCAAAATAATAAAACAAATCACCCCCAAACTTGAAAATAAAACTGTACTCAATTTTTAAAAAAATAAAATAAAAAGCAATGCAGAAAAGCAGAATACTCCCTGTTAAGAAAGTCGATGTTTGAGCTAACGCCTTTTAGAATCTGCAAGAGAATAAATATACGAGGCACACAACAAAAGAAAATAAAATATACTCGTAAGTATAACACAATTTTTAAGATGCGCATCAAGAAAGTCCGAAGAGTCGCCTTACGCTGCCATCAAAGTTTTTATAAAAGCAAAACACGTAATAAAAATTACAGCAATAAAATAACAATACATAAATCGTGAATAGATGCGCGTCAAGAGATCAAGAAGAAACTCCTTAAGCTGCCACCATTTAGCACGATTATTACACACGACAGAAAGTAAAAATACAAGAGGTCCGACATGGGCTATCAAAGGGAGAGGAATGAATCCACTTTTCGTTTTCTCACAGTAAAATCTTCCATCCAGACAATTTTAGCTAGAGCTAGATCTGGTTGAGGAACAAATTCATTGAGTTTTTTGATTAGTTCATTTGGTGTTGTTGCAACGACTATGATTCGTTTAGCACGCTCGGAAATAAAACCCTTTTCAGCAGATTAGTCGATGAAAGATAGTAAACCATCAAAGAAACCATTGACATTAAGCAGACCTATTGGTTTTTGATGAACATTTAGCTGGACTCTGGTAACCACATGAAAAAGTGTAGGTCACAAGTCGTCCAGGAACAAGTCTAGAGGGGGGGTGAATAGACTTGTTGAAACTCTTGAACTCTTTTTCCGAAGAGTGAGTTTCTTCAGCTGATAATCAAACAAATGACTTGGAGTCGTTTGTTCTTGGATAAGTGCGGAAGTCAGCTGATGACGAATATAAATTAATCTTAATGAAACACTTAACAATGTATGCATCAGTTAGAGTATGATGCAGTAAAACAGTAAATAACACAGGCAGTTATAGTGGTCTCAGAGGTGGGGTAATCCTCTACTAATCCACTTTTCTCCAAACCAGTTGGAGATGAATTCACTATAATTTTCAACCAGTGATAAAGATTACAGTGATTCACAACACACTACAAATGACTTCTAACGGTGGAATTCCGTGCCGTTGTACACACACTGATCGCCTTGCACCTCTTGATCCTCGATCCTCGGATGCCTTCTGATCCGCTACTTCAACCAGTGAAGTACCCGTACTCAAGATTTAAAGACAAGAGTGTTTGTCTTCTCCAACTTAAGAGCTTCCTTGAATATGAACTTTTGGATCTGCTCTTTTTCTCGATGCTATTTGATTGCTTGAGATTGCTTTGTTTGCTTTGATCGCTAGAGTATATGTTCGCACGGTAGTTGCTCGATTTCAAATCTTCGGATATATATAGATCACAATCTCGAGCTTCTTCCTTGTAGCCGTTGCAAATCTTTGAACAAATCCGTCGTTGGAGAGAGACTTCATTGTTTAATCTTTTACGAACGTTGCAAGGTGGATTCCCATTATTTAATTTTATCTTCCGACCGTTGTGAGGACTTACGCATGTGAGCGCCGAATCTTTTGAATATAAAAGGATTAAAGTCTTCACGGTGGGTCGGGATGATTTAATTAAATCATATCTCTTGCGGGAATCACTCCAATTTGTCTCTTCACGTTGCATGTGAGCTTTCCGTAATATTTGACTTTTCAAAGCATGCCGACGTGGATTTGGAGTACTAGGTCAGTAGTTGAGTAGGTGATGTGCGGCTTACATCTCTGCAGTAGGTTCTCTCATTCCTTTGTTTGAGACTTGTCGATCGGGTGACTTCCCGAGGTACCTCATTGCGATCTGGTCAAACTTCTCGATAAATTTTAGTTGACCGGGCTACTCGATTTGAAGTCATTTGTACTTCTCGATGGACTAGGTGTACTTTAGTACTTAGCCGATTTTCACTAGCTAACTTTGGCCTATAGAAGATACTCATTTGGTTCTTCTTTACATTTTGCCAATTTTTATACTTAACATTTTTTTGCTATGGAATATACTCATTTGGTTCTTCCTTACATTTTGCCAAGTAATAAACATTTGATTTTAAATTAATGACATCATCAAAATCTAACAAGTATTCCTAACAAATTCCCCTATTTTGATGATGGCAAAACTAAGTAAGAAATCAAATGACCAAGTCTGCACTTAAGTGCGAGACAAAAGCGAAATCGATCTAATATTGAGACAATGGAAAATTGTCATTCAACAATTTGTTCATAGATTTTTGACTTATCATTGAAATTATACAAGAATGTTTTAAGTACGAAAATAAAATTACAAGTAAGAAAAATAATTAAAAGATCATCGCCTCTTCCTCTGCCTCTTCTAGTAGGTGCTTGGCGAGCTTGAATGGTTTGGCTCGATAGGTCTTACCTTGACGGAGCAAGGCCATACTTTCTTTTTACCACGAGTCTGCGAAATCCTGCTCTGCCGAGATCCGAATTTGTTCTCGAGGCACACTAGCTTGATTTCCTTTTGAAGTTGTAGCTCATCAAGTTCACCATCCATGCGGATTGGTGCTTCTTGACTACGAATAAGGGAATCATAGGAAAGGCTTTTTGCTCTTTTGCGTACTTTTTCAGAACAGCCCAAAGCTTAGGGTGAACTTCTTCCATCCAGTTTATGAAAATCTCCTGTGGGGAGAGTTTGTCATCTTGAAGTAGTTCCAAGACATAATAGTCTCTGATGAACCTTTTCCTAGCAGCTCCCCACATTTCAAGAGCTTCAAATGGGCAGAAATCTTCAACATACCATAGCTCCAACCCTTCCCATTCAAGAGTAGGTTCAAAGCCTCTTCTGGTCCTTCTGCGCTTCCCTTCAGGCTGGTCAGCCTTGTCTTCTTGATCTACAACTTCCTTCCTCTTTAGGCTAGAGGGTCCTTCAATCTGAGGGACATCTTGCTTCTTCTTACTTCTGATTTCTCTCTCTTCCCCCTGAATCCTCTCTTCCCCCTTTTTGCCAAAGATCAATGAGGGTTGTCAACTGTTGTTCCATGCGGCTCATCCAATCGGACATGCCAAAGGGCATTCATTTGTTTGTAGGAGGAGGAGGCCGAGGATTTCTCGGCCAAGTAGGGTGTCAATCTTGGCATTTATGGTCGAAGGTCGGGAGTGACTGAGTTGACATGACTCCCCAATGGTGTCTCGACAATTTGCTTGATCGGCTCGGTCATGGTAGGTGATAAGCGAGGCGATGGGGAGTGTTCTCCGATCCTTGACAAGGGAGCCACTAGGCTGAGGCTCTGGGCTGCGGCAGTAGGTCGATTGAGTCTTCTCCGGGTCCCCGACTGGAGTCCTCTGCCCGCTCTGCGTCTAGGTGGTGTACCGGGGAGGTACAACAATCCTATCTGCAGCTTCGTTGGTAGGCTCTGGCTCCTGCTCTGGCTCCTTCTCTCTTTCTTCCTCTTTCCCTTCTTCTTCTTCAGATTTCTCTTTTTCTCCTTCTCCAGATTTTTCTTTTTCTTCTTCTCCAGATTTTTCTTTCTCTTTTTCCTCATCTTTTTCTTTTTCTTTTTCTGCTCCTCCTTCACCTCCATCATCATCATCATCATCCTTAGCATCGTCCTTCTCCTTCTCTTCTCCTTCATCATTCTCATCATCCTCCTCCTTATCTTCTTCTTCTTCTTCCTGATCAACTTCTTCTCCTTCTTCATCTCCTTCATCAGCTACTTCTTCTGTTTTCTCAATCTCCTCTGTCTCCTTTTCAACTGGTATGTTTTCTTCAGGTTCTTTTTCTTCTTCATCCTCTTCAACCAAATTGATAATTTCATTCTCTTCATCAACTTCTTCAATCCTAATCTCCTTTTCTACTTCCTCCTCTTCCTCCTCCTCTCCAAAGCTACCATCAAAAATACTGAGCATTATAGAGTGGATAAAATGGTCCATGTTTGTCTCAAAATGTGACATGAACCAGTTATCCTGGAGGAGTAAAGCTAAATCTGACTCTTTGCAAAAATCAGTCAGAACATCCTCCGTGGCTTGGGGGTATTCCCAACCACTAGTTTCAACAAAAGTTTGAAAATTTGTAAAAGACATGGTTTTTAGAGTTTTCCACTCTTTAAAAATATTTACAAAGGAGTGTTTTTCTGCTTGCGGTTCATCCCGAATACCGAACGGATCTTCTCTCGATCTATGGTGATGGGGATTCCGCCGACTGAGCTGTTAATCCCGTGCTGAACCAGAGAGGCATTACGATAAAATTCGACGACATCTTCCTTGAACAATTGCTGCGGGTTGATGTCGAGAAACGGGTAGATTCCGTTCAGCTTCATCGCCCGGATTAAGTCGAGCATATCGAAGTCCTCTAGATTCGCTTCTAATAATCCTTCGAAATCGACGACCATGGAGAAGATGACCTGGTCCTTCATCGCCTTCAAGTTTGCTCCTTCAAGAGATGCCATTTCTGCAAAGAGAATTTTAGGATTTAGTGTATATTTTGCTCTGTAAGTTCTAGGGTTTCTGAAAGCGTAAAGAGGAAAGTGAAAGGGTTTTCTTCCTTATAAAGAAGATGAAAGGACGTTTGGATTAGTTTATTATAAATTTAAACGGTGGTACGCCTTTTCATATTCTTTTGAATTTCAAATTTGAATCGGTGGCCCCATTTAAAATTTGACGGTTGATTCTGATTGGCCACCGTAGAGGTTAATTAAATAGGCGTGTGACGCGTGTATTTAAAATTGCCACTTGGCTTATAACGATGTATATTTTAAATGCCATTTTAGCTAAAATAATATTTATAAATGTCGCAGATATTAATTAAGAATTAGAGATCAGTTTAGAGAACTTAGTGGTCCGATTTCGTTGACTGTTGAACAATCTGCATCAGGTTAATTGACTTATCCCCTGGTATTATGTACAGCTAAGTTGCTTTGTCGGCCTTCGTCTTCTCGCCCGCATCGGCTTAGCCGCTTCGAGGGTCCGTCCTTCCTTCAACTTGCTTGTAACTAGATTCCCAATCTAGTAATCCAAGGTCTCTGCTAAGCTCTAGGAATCTTTCTTCTGGCAATGGTTTGGTGAAGATGTCAGCTATTTGGTAGTCTGTGCTGACTCTTTCAACTCTAACCCTTTTGTTAAGCACATGATCTCGAATGAAATGGTGCTTGACGTCAATGTGCTTCGTCCTTGAGTGAAAAACCGGATTGTTGGTTATTGCAATAGCACTATTGTTGTCACACCATATTGGAACTTCGTTGGCAATAATATTGTAGTCCCTTAACTGTTGTCTGATCCATAGAATTTGTGCACAACAGCTACCTGCAGCTAGGTATTCTGACTCTGTAGTGGATATGGAGTTAGAAACCTGCTTCTTGCTAAACCAGGATATCAGTCTGGTTCCTAGGAATTGACACGTTCCACTAGTGCTCTTCCTATTGATTTTGCATCCGCGAAATCCGCATCGAGTATCTGACATTTCAAGTTGTCATCCTTGGGGTACCATAGTCCAACATTAATGGTAGACTTTAGGTACTTGATTATTCTCTTGGCTGCATCTAGGTGTGATTGCTTTGGCTTGGACTGGAATCTTGCACAAACTCCAACTCCATATGATATGTCTGGCCTGCTTGCAGTTAGGTACAGAAGAGATCCGATGAGTCCTCTGTAGTGGGTTGAGTCCACTGATATTCCTGCCTCGTCTGCATCCAGGTGAGTACTTGTGCTCATTGGAATTCTTGCGGGCTTGGCTGATTCCATTCCATATCTCTTGATAAGATCTCTAGTATACTTTGCTTGGTTGATGAAAATTCCTTTTTCCATCTGCTTAACTTGTAATCCGAGAAAGAAGTTAAGCTTTCCCATCATACTCATCTCAAATTCTCCTTGCATGAGGTTGGAGAATTTCTCGCATAGTTCTGGATTGGTTGATCCGAATATGATGTCATCCACATGAATCTGAACTATTAATATGTGGCCTTCGTGCTCCACTCTAAATAGGGTCTTGTCCACTTTTCCTTTGCAAAATCCATTTTTCTCAAGAAACAGACAGGTGTTTCATACCATGCTCTCGGTGCTTGCTTGAGTCCATACAGAGCCTTCAACGACTTATAGACTTTGTCTCCTTTGACAAAACACAGGGTTGCTCTACATAGACTTCTTCTTCTAGGATTCCATTCAGAAACGCACTTTTCACATCCATCTGGTAAACTTCAAAATCCTTGAATGCAGCATATGCGAGGAATAGTCTGATGGCTTCTAATTTTGCAACAGGTGCATAAGTTTCATCAAAATCTATTCCCTCACACTGTGCATATCCTTTTGCTACGAGTCGCTTTATTCCTAACAACGGCTCCGTCTTCATCACTCTTGTTTTTATACACCCATTTGGTGCCAATAACTTTCTTGTGATCGGAGTGCATGCATTAGTTCCCAAACTTTGTTTCTTTCCATCTGCTCCAATTCCTCTTGCATGGCATTAATCCATGAATAATCTTCCAAGGCTTGTTGTAGTCTTGGGTTCAATTTGTGACATGAAACATGAGAACATCGCCATTCCTATTTGGTAGAGTTGGTTGTCTTGTCTTGACTCCATCGACCAACTTTCCGATGATTTCTGAATTGGATGATCCTTAAGCCATTTGGGGATCTCGTCCTCTTCGGGTTTGTTCCCCTGTTGGATTGCTCTGGTGGTTATCTGCATCTGTGGATTCAGTGCTGCAATCGGATCGGCTACCGCCTTGTCATCTGCAGCTTGGTTACGAATCTGCAGATGAGTCTTTGTCTGCTCATTTGGGTCTTCTTGGCGGCAAGCTGGATCGAGATAGGTTTGGTGATCTGTCGATCTGCGATTGGGTCTTCATCAGTGCGGTTGGGTCATCAGGTGATCTGCAGTGAGTCCACCATTCCAGTGTCATGTACAATGACTTCTTCAAGGGTTCTTGACTTGAGCTTGTTCTCAATTTGCTCAAGTTGTTTCTGTACTCAACGGTAGATTCATCAAAAACAACATGGGGTGTTTCCTCCACAACTAAGGTTCTTTTGTTGAAAACTCTATATGCCTTGCTTCTTTGGGAATATCCCATAAATAGACCATCATCGCTTTAGCATCAAAGGCATTTAGTTGTGTTTTACCGTTGTTGTGGATGAAACACTTGCAACCAAAAACATGAAAGTAAGCAACGGTAGGAGTTCTATTATTCCAAACCTCATAGGAGTTTTGCCATGTCTCCCTACTATCATACTCTGCTGCAGGTGTGGCGGTGTGTTGCGGCTTGACCCAGAACCTCTTGGGTAGGTCCGCTTCGCAATCATGGACCTTCCGCTTCCTTCGAGGGTTACATTCCTTCTTTCAGCAACACCATTCTCACAGGGCGTCACTGCGCAGAGCTCATCGGATCCCATTCGATCGCTGAAATCGATTATCGCCTTGTTGAGAAACTCTCCTCCTCTATCGATCGATCTTAATTATGGAGAGGGATTTCTCATTCGGATCCTTCTCGGCTCGGGTAACTTGGTCAAGGTTTCACTTTTCTTGAATAGAAAGATGATCCAAGTGTACCTTGAATAATCATCTACAATCACAAGAGCATGCTTTACGCCGCTCAAAGTCCTTGGCTTGATGGGACCAAATAGATCCATGTGGAGTAGATCTAAGATCCTTGTTGTGAGCGTTGTAGGTGCTTGGCTTGAACGACGCCTTGGTGCGCTTTCCCTTCGACATGCATCACAGTGCTTCCTTCTTGAATACTTCATTTGGAAGTCCTCGACCGGCTTCGAGAGCTAATCTTGTTGATGGCTTTGAAGTTCGAGTGACATAGTCTTTTGTGCCTGACCATCCATTCTCGGCTACAGTCTTGGATAGAAAACAGGAGTTAGGTGTTCTGTGTTCCAATCAATCATGTATACATCTCTTCTTCGGAAACCTTGTAGCTTTATTTCTCCAGATAAGATGTCTATCACCATACACTTCAAAATGGTGAAGACTACTAGATTCTTCTCGTCGCAGAATCGGCTTATGCTCGGGAGGTTGTACTTGAGCCCTTTGACATAATGAACTTTGGATATTACAATGTTTCCTCGGTGCAACTCTCCAAAGCCTTTTGTCTGTCCTCTAGAGCTATCTCCAAAGGTTACATCGGGACCTCTTTCCTTGATATATTTGGTCGCATCCTCTTGTTCCCGTCATGTGCCTCGAGCATCCAGAGTCTACAAACCACTCTTCACCTCCAAAATTTGAGCTTGAGGAGATGTGGTTGTAGTCCTTCCATCTTTTCGCAATTAAACAAGCAGAGATTTAGGTACCCAAATTTGTGTGGGTCCTTTGGGGTTAGTTGGTTTCTGGAGAATTGATTTCTCCTTGGATTATAGGAATTGTTATTATTATTATAACCCTTATACGGTGCCTGTGGTCGAGGTCTAAATCTCTGGTTGGATTGTATAGGATATTCCTCAAAATAGTGTGGGCCATTTCTAAATCTAGGTGAGACCATTTGTTAAACCTTTGTGGTCTCCACACTTGTTCATTTTGGTAATTTGGATAACCTTGAGGTTTCCATCCCCCTCCCATTATGAAATCTATTTTTGGGGAGTTGTTGGTAATAGTGGGCATGTTGTGCTGGCCTTTGCTTTTGCACAGGCCTTGCCTAGTCGCTGTCTAGGTGGTATGCAGTGTAACTTGACTGCGGCTGACGCGTTTGACTTGGTTGTTGCTGTTTTGAAAATCGGTTTATACACGGGCTCGTGATCGAGACCATTGTTTCTCCCTTGATAAACTTGGTTTTAACTAGAGGGAGTGTGAGAATCATATCCAGGCACGATTTGGTATATAATGACCTTTTATAAGTACACAATTCGCCGAGTTGAAGACGCCTTCAGGGAGGTTATTTCTGCGCTTTGAGTTTTATTTAATCGTGCACTTAGTAAACTCGGCTTTGGCATGAGCAAGTGCGGTGACTTTTCTTTAAGTAAAATATTTAGCCGGTCTATCTCGGTTGTATTGACACTTGCACGGTTTTTAAAATCAGTGTAGTTGTCTCAACCTTATTTAAATCTAGGTGAGTTTTGAAATCATTTTTCACCGCCTATTCTCATCTTGCGGTGAGTCTTCTCTCTTGTCTGACTTGGTGTGCGATTTAAGTGTTTCAAAATCTTTGAATAAGCGATTTACCGATTCATGTAAATCCATATCTTGTGACATGGTGAGCTATTATTTGAACCGGTAGGTTTAGAGGTTACCTCTTCATCGGCCAAGTTTGCCATCGCAATCATACTCCTCGTCTTCATCGGAAAAGAAACCGCCGCTTGATTCGACATGCTCCTGGTCTTCTCCGATGAGAGCTTTTCTTCTGTCTTCCTTTCTGCCCACCTCCTTCTTGGTTTCATCCTTCTTGAGCTCGGGACAATCCATTTGGATGTGTCCTATTTTATGACAGTTGTAGCATTCAACTTTCCAGCTTCCAGCCTTCTGGTTCCTTATTGGGTTCTCCTTGTAGTTTTTCTTATACTTGGAGCAGTTCTTTCTGAAATTGCTGAACCTTTGCATAATGAACGCCATTTCTTCCTCAAAATCTAGTGGATTTGGAGGTTTCACATCGGATAGGCTCTTAGCAGGGGACTCGGCTGCAAATGCGATTCCCTTCTCTACAGGCTCAGTTGAGGATGAGCTTGGAAGCTCGAACTCATAAGCCTTTAGATCAGAGAACAGCTCCTGAATCTTTATCTTATTTAGGTCTTTGGATTCTCTCATAGCTACAGCCTTCATGCTCCATTCGGGATTGAGTGATCTGAGGACCTTGAGTGCCATTTCCCTGTTGCCATAAGTTTTGCCCAGGGAGTTGATTTCATTGATAATTTCAGTGAACCTTGTGTCCACTTGGTCTATTGATTCACCATTCTTCATTTTAAAGTTGTCAAACTTTTGGATAGCTATTGACAACTTGTTTTCCTTGATCAGCTCCGTTCCTTCACACATTAGAGCTAATGTGTCCCAAATCTCTTTGCCATTCTTACAATATTTGATCTTGACCATTGTGGATTTGTCAAGAGTTTGGTATAGCACATCTCTGGCCCTGTTGTCAAGATTGGCCAGCTTTCTCTCTTCGGGGGTCAGCTCCGTTCTCTTCTTAGGGATCTTTTCGGGCCTCCCAGCTGCGATCTCCTCGGCTGTGTTGTCCTTCTCGAAAATGAATGGACCGTCTTCAATGATGCACCACATGTCGTCATGGATTGAAGATAAATGTGCCTGCATTCTTATCTTCCAGAGATCATACTCGTCAACTGAAAAGACAGGGAGTCTAGAGTGCATGTGTTCCATTATAACGTGAGAGATAAGATATATATATATATAGTATAGATCTGGTTCGTGAGAAAAAAATGAACCAACCTCTCTGATACCACTTGTAGGTCACAAGTCGTCCAGGAACAAGTCTAGAGGGGGGGGTGAATAGACTTTTTGAAACTCTTGAACTCTTTTTCCGAAGAGTGAGTTTCTTCAGCTGATAATCAAACAAATGACTTGGAGTCGTTTGTTCTTGGATAAGTGCGGAAGTCAGCTGATGACGAATATAAATTAATCTTAATGAAACACTTAACAATGTAAGCAACAGATAGAGTATGATGCAGTAAAAAAGTAAATAACACAGCGATTATAGTGGTCTCGAGAGGTGGGGTAATCCTCTACTAATCCACTTTTCTCCAAACCGATTGGAGATGAATTCACTATAATTTTCAACCGGTGATAAAGATTACGGTGATTCACAACACACTACAACAGCTTCCAACCTGTGGAATTCCGTGCCGTTGTACTCACAATTGACTGGCTTGCACCTCTTGATAGTCTATGCTCGGATGCCTTTACTGTCTGCTTCTTATAACTTTGAATTACCCCGTACTCAAGATTTAAGGACAAGAGTGTTTGTCTTCTCCAACTTAAGAGCTTCCTTGAATATGAACTTTTTGGATCTGCTCTTTTTCTCGATGCTATTTGATTGCTTGAGATTGCTTTGTTTGCTTTGATCGCTAGAGTATATGTTCGCACCGGTAGTTGCTCGATTTCAAATCTTCGGATATATATAGATCACGATCTCTGAGCTTCTTCCTTGTAGCCGTTGCAAATCTTTGAACAAATCCGTCCGTTGGAGAGAGACTTCATTGTTTAATCTTTTGAACGTTGCAAGGTGGATTCCCATTATTTAATTTTATCTTCCGCCGTTGTGAGGACTTCTGCATGTGAGCGCCGAATCTTTTGAATATAAAAGGATTAAAGTCTTCACGGTGGGTCAGGATGATTTAATTAAATCATATCTCTTGCGGGAATCACTCCAATTTGTCTCTTCACGTTGCATGTGAGCTTTCCGTAATATTTGACTTTTCAAAGCATGCTGACGTGGATTTGGAGTACTAGGCTGTAGTTGAGTAGGCTGATGTGTAGCTTACATCTCTGCAGGTAGGTTCTCTCATTCATTCCTTGTTTGAGACTTGTCGATCGGGTGACTTCACGAGGTACCTCATTGCGATCTGGTCAAACTTCTCGATAAATTTTAGTTGACTGTGGCTACTCGATTTGAAGTCATTTGTACTTCTCACGATGGACTAGGTGTACTTTAGTACTTAGCCGATTTTCAGCCTAGCTAACTTTGGCCTATAGAAGATACTCATTTGGTTCTTCTTTACATTTTGCCAATTTTTATACTTAACATATTTTGGCCTATGGAAGATACTCATTTGGTTCTTCCTTACATTTTGCCAAGTAATAAACATTTGATTTTAAATTAATGACATCATCAAAATCTAACAAGTATTCCTAACAAAAAGTTCCTCAAGGGTGCCAAAACCACCGGGAAGGGTGATAAAGGCGCCAGAATTATTTATCATGTGAGTTATGCGATCTTGCATATTTACAGATCTAAACTCATCTCCAATAGTTGACCCGGTGATTTTACTTTCAGCCAGAGGTTTTGGGATTATTCCCAACACTCTTACTCCTTCCATATAGTGACGTGACTCGTCCCATTAGTCCTAGACTTCCTCCTTCGTAAACTACATGAATGCATTTTTCTCCTAAGGTACGACCCAATTTGTGGGTTGCTTCAGTAAAGCATGCCTCTTTTCCATAACTAGCTCCACCAAAAATGCAGACTGTGCTAATTTTTTTTGTTGAAGATGATGACTCCATTTTTGAAAAGAAAATTTTTTAGAGAAAAACAGGGAAAAGTGCATGTTTGAGGGATGAATAAAAGAAACAAGCACACTGTTTATTTATAGAAGAAAAAGAAGGTAAAAATTGTTTAACAAGTTTGTGATTGTGTTGATTGCGCTTCAACTACTCAATAGAATAATGAAAGCATTTATCGCGTATCACATTTTTTATTCAGAAAATCTCACCATACGACAAAAATAAAAGATACTTACGCGTATGTACAGTAGTTGTGATTGTGGCTCACATCTTGCTCTGATTTTACGTTCAGAAACGGCTTAAATACCTTCTAAGAGTCGGGGAGAAGTTTCCCATCCAATTTTCTTATAAATTGGCAAATTGGGTCTTTTAAAGTCACATTCCCAAGACATTGTTGTAATATCCGATTGTAACTTTTCATTTTTCCTGTCGTTGTATTATTCAGATAATCTGATTATCATAAATCGTTGCATTTAGTATTATGTTGAGGTATTATATATTTGAATATCATATCGTTGTTATTTCATTTCATATGTGATGATTCGATGTTAATTAGAGAGTTACATTTTCGAATTTTTCTGTTGATGTAGCGTACGCTACACAGTACGATTAACGTACGCTAATCCTGTGCCTTAGCGTGCGTAAGGTTTCCTCTGTTGCGTACGCTAAGAGGGAATCTGGCATCAGTTGACTTCAGCACGTGAACTCCTTAGCCGTTAGCATGCATGTGATCTAGGTCTGACCTGTCGTGTCGGTGAGAATCTACTTTTAGTAGCGTGCGTAACCCATTTCTTATTAGCGTGCGCTAACGGCCCGCGATAATTCAAGACAGTAGCCACTGTAAGCCGCTTACGTACGTAAATTCGACCGGATAGCGTACGTAAGTGCATTAGCGTACGCTAAACTGTCCCGATAGCGTGCGCTAAGTCTGCACAGTCTATTTATAGGACCAGCCTGTTTTTCATTTCTTCACAACCCCAAACCGAATTTCTCTCTTCACATATCATACCTCTGCACTACCAAAACGATATCAACCTTCACCAACTTGTTTCTAAGCCTTAAATCTTGGAGTGGAGATCATTTCCTTGGAGACTAGGAGTTGTTCTTGAGCTTGGAGTATATTTTCTCATAGCATTGAAGTTGTTCTTCATTTCTGGAGGTAGGTGTACTTTCCTCTCTGCATTATTTTCTTATGTTGATGTTAATGACGAATTATACTTCACCTAGAGTTAGATTAATCAAGTAAAACATAGTTTTAATCCAACCTTTTTAACACTTTTGATGAATATGATAAATGAGGGTTTAGATTAGATGAGTTCTTGATGTTGTAGTGATGGTAATCATGTTTATAGTTATCATTACTCATCTTCTTGGGACGAATTTAACTCAGGAGAACATTGTTGGATCGGTTAGCTTCATCATAGCTGGATTTAATCAAGAACTTGATATCATAGAGTGTTTAAACACCATTTTAGGTATTTAATTACCTTGGGAAGAACTTGATAATGTTAAAGATAGGATTAGATGATCTTGTTCAGAAATCTTAGAAACTTTAAATCATTATGGTTCAGCTTCACAAGTCTTTGAAGAATGATAAGGAATCTTGATAACTACAACAATAACTTTTCATTAATCTAATGTGTTGATAACTTAGAATGTGGTTCATCGTCATGCTAAATAGATAGTGTTCTTAAGAAGATGATGCTGTTTATGAACAATATTGTCATGGTAGATTGAGTATCAAATTCATTATGACTATCCTTTTATAACAGTAGATGTTGTAGAACATGAGAATTTGATTTAAACACATTTTATTGGCAAATTGAAGATGTTTTGTTCATAGAATAACAAGAGAATTAAAGGACACTTTTGGTATGGTAATCCGATTTTGGAAGATGAATTAGATGTATTGAAACCTTTCATTAATCGTTGAGGTATTCATTAGGGTGGAATGAATTATTCGAGTAGGTTGCGGGCGTCGTTCCCTACGAATTGATATTAATATTATGTGAATATGTTATTGAATGAATTACGTTTCATTCAAGGTTGCTTGTTCGATTGAGTGTTTAACCGAGGATACCGTCCGTTTGATCATTTGGAGAAGGACTATCTTTCGCTTACGGATTTGAGGCAAGTTATCTTGCTTGGTTATAATGATGATTAGATTCTTGCGATGATTGTATATTTCATGTGTATGAATTGTTCATGTAACGTTTGTCGTGATTTGACATTGTCCTTGATGTTATGGGATTGCATTCCCAAGTACGTCGTTTTGAATCGTTGATCTCGTTGGTCTTTATTTTCACTTTGGTGAGTTTTTCTTGATCCTTAATTGGATGTATATTTCATTGAACTTCGTTGTCATGTTGTGTCGTGACATTTCCGGAATCATATCTGCGTGCCGATTGGATATTGTGTAGGATTTTTAGCCGGGCACTTGTATAGTCATACGTGGATGTTTCCGTATTGGACTGTGCACACGAGACGTAGTTCGTGAGGCTAATTAGGTACATTGTCACACGTATATTCTGGATTCCGTATACGGGGTGGACATGTACACGGACACATTTCCGGATCGGGCGTACTGTGATGTCCATCTTGAGCTATATTGTTAATCGTTCATAGTCCATGTATGATTGGATGTGTTCGATGTTTTGTGACTGATTGTTTCATACGCCCGAGGGGTATGATTAATAGTCGGAATGACTTTCTTGAGATCTATATATATATATATGAATTGTATAATGTTGGAAGAATTGATTATCATGTATATCTGACCCTGTGTTGGGCGAAATACTTGTATTGTATTTTAGGTCGAGGCAAAGGCAAGGCACGGGAAGAGCATGTCGACGGCGAAGGGTTCGAAGGATACTAGTTCGGGGGCCCCACGTCTTTGTTGTCCGGTTATGTTAAACCGTGTTATGTTATTTCCTGCTTCATTTAAATTGTTATTTGGTTGTATTTGACATTTGAAGTATTTTCCATCCTCATATGGTTTATACTTGTTTTTCGGATCCTGTGTATTGTAAGGCCGTTGGCCATATTTTAATAAACTCCTAATCGGAGTAATGACTATTCATTGTGGTTCGGTATCACAAATAATATCTATTTAACCTGTTTTGGATATCGCCTGGTGGGTCCCAGTGTGGGATTCACGGCACTGTAATAGCCGCCTTTTGGGGTGTTACAGTTGTCCATATTCTGGCATCAATTGCATCAATTTTTAGACAATAATCATCTGTGGAGGGATGATTCAAAGTTTTTAGGATTTTGAAGGTGGCATGTTCGTCTTGCACTCTAGGAATTAGCTTTCCTTCGTAGACGTCAATAAGAGCATGTCCGGTTGCAAGAAATGGCCGTCCCAAGATAATAGGAATATCCTGATCTTCCTCCATGTCAATGATGATAAAATCTGCAGGAAATATAAATTTATCAACCTTGATTATCACATCTTCTATTATCCCATGTGGATATTTGATTGACCGATCGGCTAATTGCAGTGAAACTGTTGTTGCTTTTGCTTCTTCCAAGTTTAGTTTGTTGAAAATTGACACGGGCATCAAATTGATACTTGCCCCTAAATCACAAAGAGCTTTGTCAATATTCACTTCACCAATTATACACGGGATTGTAAATGTTCCCGGATCTTTTGGCTTGGGTGGCAACTTCTTTTGTAGTATTGCGCTACATTCCTCTGTTAGCACGACAGTTTCATATTCTTCAAGCCTTCGTTTGTTAGAAAGAATATCTGTCATAAATTTGGCATAGCTTGGCATTTGTGCTAGAGCATCGGCAAAAGGTATGTTGATGTGTAGCTTTTTGAAAATTTCCACAAATTTGCCGAATTGCGCATCGAGCTTGTGATTCTTCAACCGTTGAGGAAAAGGGATAGGTGGAACATAAAATTTGGTAGCAACTGGACCTTTTTGAGATGAAGGTCCTGATTCAGATTCTTTTTCTGTTTCTCGACTTTGTTTATTTTTTTGTTTTGTCAGATGATTTTCCACAGAAATCTCAGGCAATTGCACTCCACTTCTTGTTGTGATAGCCTGGACACTCTCCCTTGGATTTACCTCAGTATTGTTAGGTAACATTCCGTGGGATCTTTCGAAAAGTATTTTAGCCATTTGGCCAAGTTGTGTCTCCAGATTTTTAATTGAAGCATCATTGCATTGTTGATACTTCAGTTGTTGTTCGGCTAGCTTCATGATTGCTTCTTCCCACCCGGACTTCTTTTCTTGATGCGTTGGATTCAACACATTGTTGTTGTTTGCATAAGAAAAATTTGGATGATTTTTGTACCCTGGATTGTATGTTGGTCCGTAAGGATTGTATACTTGCCTTTGGAAATTCTGAGCATAGGCCACTTGTTCTGGTGGTGGGAATGACTGCTCCTGTTGCGCTAAGGGACACATAGTGCTGTTGTGAGTTGCTCCACAAATTTCACATGAAAAAGCTGAAACTTGTGGAGTTTGCACCGTCTTCACAGATTGAGGACTTGAAAAAGACATGTCCTCGACTTTCTTTGATAAAGCTTCAATTTTTGCCAACATAAGTGAATAAGAATCCACTTCAAAAACGCCATTTGGTTTCTTTTGGATATTTCTGTCTGGCCATCTTGCACTTTGTTCACTTTTAACCTCAAAAAGATTATAAGCCTCTCTCATAGTTTTGTTTCCAAGTGAACCATTTGATGATGAATCGACATTGGCTCGGCATGTAGGTAAGAGTCCAGAATAAAAGTAATTGACTTGTGATCCCAAATTGAAACCATGGTTAGGACATTTTCATAGCATATCTTTGTATCTCTCCCATGCTTCGTGAAATGACTCCAAATCTTGTTGACGAAATGTAGAGATTTCGTATTTGAGTTTCGCCACTTTTATTGGTGGAAAGTATTTAGTGGTGAATTTTTGAACAAATTCGGGCCAATTTGTTATGCTTCGTGGTGGCAAAGTATCTAGCCAGTCTCTTGCTCTGTCCTTCAAAGTGTGCACGAAAAGTCTCATTTTTATCGCCTCGTCATTTACATTTGGATATTTGAAATTTCCACAAATCTCCACAAAACGGTTAATATGGAGATATGGATTCTCATCGGTTCTTCCATAGAATGAGTTGTTGTTGGAGAAGAGATTGATGACATCAGGGCGAATTTGAAAATTGTCCCTTCCAAATGGTGGATAGATCACACTTGATTGCACGCTCAAATATGGGGGGTTCATGAATTCCCCAAAGAGCATGTTGTCTTCGTCTATTTCCGGCACAATAGGATGTTGTTGATGTTGAATGTTTTGAGCATTGGGTATTCCCCCTACCTGAGGAATTCTTTCGTTATCATTTTCTTGGAGGAGTGGTGGGTTTGGTTCGTCCGCCATTGATGGTGAAGAAATACGGCTTGTTTTTTGTTCTCTTCGCCTTCTTCTAAATGTGGCTTCAATCTCGGGATCTAGTGAAACTAAATCGCGATTGTACGTCCTTCGCATAGACAAGAGAATTAACAACAAAGAAAAAGTTGTATTTATAACAATAGTTAATAATGTAATACTTCAAAATAACTCTTATACTTCCCCGGCAACGGCGCCAAAAACTTGACACGTTGTTAGTGTAACTATCGCAAGTGCACGATATCATATCAAGTAGTAAAGTGGACTTTTTGAGTCCGGTTTATCGATCCCACAAAGAAGTTTGGTTATAATTTGAATTATAGACTATTAGTCTATTTTTATAGATACTAAGATGAGTGAAACACACAATTTAAAGAGTTTGGTTTAATTGTTGCAAAGTAAATGCAATAATAGTTCTAATATTTTAAGGAAATAAAAAGATTGCAATAATAATAGATTGATTAACGATAAAATGAAATAGTTGGGATTACAAACTTAGTACGTCATTAGTTATAATAGATGTATAGGAGATCATAAGATGAATTTACTTATTATGTTGTGTAGATTCGATTTTCCTTAAAAAGACGGTTTCTCTTTCGAACTATAAAACGCCCCTTACATATTGAATCAATCCACTATATTTCTATGTTGATTGGCTTCAATACATAGCATTAGGATTTATGAAAATAACTCAAAGGATCATCTAAGGACTAGAGGTATATTTCTATCCCCTAGAACAACTTAGAGTTAAGATCATTTGATCTAATCAAACATATTTTCTTTCGAAACATATGAAGACCATAAATATCGTCATTTATTGGCCATATAAATAAAGATTGTTAAAACAATGAAAATCACACACAATAATAAGTAATTCACAATAGATCTTTTATACAAACATAAATATCATGACTAACCTTGTTTATAATCCCAACTAAAGGTTACTTAGCCCATGAAGGGTTTATTATACATATTACAAGCTTTGGTGGTCATTATTAGTTGAATCAAGAGAAAGAATTGATCCTAACTCCCTTAGTAGATAAAGGAGATAGAAGCAATAAACTCTCTGAACAACATATGCTATACCACACTTACAAATATCACTCAAGAACACAAGTGTGTTCTTCACACAAAAAGAAAAGTTTACAAAAAAATGGAAAATTATAAGATGAATGATGAAGGGTGATGGATCTAAGGGGTCTATTTATACAACTAAAGTCATCTAATAGATCCAAAACTCCAGCATTATTACAATAGATCGGATCAATGTCAGCCATCCCCTCAATAATAGACCAAAAGTATAAAAAATTACACAATGATCAAAAATCTGCCAAGAGTTACGGCCGTAACATTGAGGAGTTACGGTCTTAACTTGGATGACTTACGGCCGTAACATTGAGTAGTTACGGTCGTAACATGGCTACGTTTTTCTGCATTTGTGAGTTACGCCCATATGTTATGATGTTACGCCCGTATGGAGTTTCAGACTTCATTTTCAGCCCAGAAATTTCTGACTTTTGTGTTTTCGCCCCAAATCTTCTTCAGATGATAACTTTTGATATATAACTCAAATTTTGAATCCGGAAAGACTGCCGAACTCGTCTCGAAAAGCCCTACAACATGAATATATAAAAATTCAACAAAGAGAATATTTTATAAACATGTTATTTCTTGAGTAAATCAGTAATTCAATCCGATTAAGACTAGATTTACATCTTTATCCGATAAAAATAAAATTATTAAAAACTAATTAATTAAAAGCAAAAAACGAATAGACTAGCTCAATTATGGGTGAAATTTATCGATACAAATCATGGATAAGTGTATAAAACTGACACTTATCAGTGGTAAATTATCTCGATATCATAATCTTTGATCAGTTCCAACCACCGTCTCTGCCGCATATTTAACTCCTTCTAAGTAAATATATACTTTAAACTCTTATGATCGGTGAATATCTGACAGGTAATGCCATAAAGATAATGACGCCAAATCTTCAATGCGAACACCACGGCTGCTAGCTTCAGGTTGTGGGTCGGATAATTAAACTCGTAAGGTCTCAATTGCCGTGAAGGATAAGCAATAACTTTCCCGTTCTGCATGAGTACACACCCGAGACCCTGTTCGGATGCATCACTATAAACCACAAATCCTTCCGTCCCTTGTGGTAAAGAAAGGACAGGTGCTAAAATTAACCGGCTCTTGAGTTCCTCAAAACTCTGTTGACACGCGTCGGACCACGTGTATTTCTTATCCTTCCGTAAAAGGTTCGTCATGGGTTGAGCGATTTTAGAAAATACTTCCACAAACCGCCGATAATAACCAGTTAATCCGAGGAAACTTCGGATTTCCTTAACATTCTTCGGAGGTTGCCAATCTCGGATAGCCTCCATCTTCTGAGGGTCGACACGAACTCCGTCTAATGAAATTACATGCCCGAGAAATGTCACTTCGGACATCCAGAACTCACATTTGGGAAACTTCCCAAAAAGTTGCTCTCATCTCAACACGTCGAGTACCTGATGAAGGTGAAACTCGTGCTCCTCCCGGTCACGAGAATAAATTAAAATGTCATCAATAAAGACAACCATGAACTGATCCAAAAAGTCGATGAAGACCTGATTCATTAACTCCTGGAATACCGCAGGTGCATTAGTGCATTAATTAACTCCACGAACTCATAATGGCCAAGCGTGTTTGAAACGCCGCCCTCGCGATATCCGACTCTCGAATGCGCAACTGGTGATATCCAAATCTTAAGTCGATCTTGGAAAATACTGAAGCTCCCTGAAGTTGATCTAAGAGATCATCAATACGGGGTAGAGTATACTTATTCTTGATCGTCACCCTATTTAAGTCTCAATAATTAATACACACACGAAATGAAACATCCTTCTTCTTGACAAACAACACTGGTGCTCCCCACGGGGATGCACTCGGTCGGATATAACCCTTCTCGGTCAAATCCTCTAATTGATTTTTCAATTCCTGCATGTCAGTCGGGGCCATCCGGTACGGTGCCTTCGATAATGGGGACGTACCAGGCTCCAACTCTATCATGAATTCCATATCCCTCGCTGGAGGTAAAACAGGTAGCTCGTCTGGGAGTACATGTCAAACGATAACAATGATACCAAGAATGGTTAAACACCTCGATTGTCTGAGAGTGGCCAATCGACGACAACGATACGATGAATGGTTGAACACCTCGATTGCCTTAGAACGGCCAATCAATGACAATGATATAAGGAATGATGGAATATCTCGATTGCCATAGAACAGTCAATCGATGATAATGATATAATGAATTATTGAACAACTCTGGTTGAGTAATTTTACTGCTTTCATCATATTAATGATTCTTCCGGAACAACGGGGATCACCTCCCTGAAATACACACTCGAATCCAACGACGAAAATGATAGTGACCGTACGCTTACGAACATTGAGGATGGTATCATGACGATCCATCCCACTAATACCTAATATTACATCGTCCTTAGGTAAATCCATCACGATTAGGTCCACCAACCACTCGCAGTCATTAAGCTTAATTCGGCCAGTTCTAAACCTCATGATTTTCGCAAATTCTTCTACCGCCAGGTAGACCAATGATATAAGGCCCACAATTAATAGGACTATCCAAGTTAAGTCTATTCAAACATGATTCAAAAATGAATGAATGCGGGGCACCAGTATCAAAAAGGGTACATACAGGTTGAGCTAAAATTACAAGTATACCTGAGATCGTTCGGGCCTCCGGATCGTCGGTCCTCTTCATCTCATGAATCCGGGACTTGCCGCCCCCGAACCGGACGCTCCAGTCTGATAAATATGAGCTCCGCTTTTGTTCGCTTCTGTCGTCTTAAACAACGCTGACAAAGCAGTCTAATTCTGAGTCGCTGATTGCTTTGGGGACTGAGATGCTACCGGAGTCGGCTTGGAGTCCCTTCGGCGAAAAGGGGCCTTATGCCCAACAATCCCACAATTATGGCACGTAATAGACGGTTTCAGACACTTAGTGCTGTAATGACCCGGCGCTCCACAGTTGAAACAGGTGATGGCTGATCTAGCCGCTCGGGGCTGAGATCCCGCAGGATTAGGCGGCGCAGGAGGTCGCTCAAAAATGTTAGGGCCCGCACGAGGCTTCTTGAAGGTAGACTGACCGCCTTCGGACTGATTACGCTTCGTTGATTTCCTGCTGACAGATGAAGGTTGTTGCTCAGCAATTTCCTTAGCAGCAGGCTCACACGGGAGACTTCTCTCGATTAATTCGGCCAGAGTGGCGCAATGATGATTGAGCAATTGCATATGGGTCATCATGACCTGCATAAAAGTGAGTGGATCAACCCGAACATCTTCCGATCGAGCTGAGTCCTGAGTACGACTTCCTGGAAGTGAGTGATTATTTCCCGGATTTCAGCCCGCACCGCGGCCTCTCCCCGTGCATCCCCTGACAGCTCTCTCCATACTGAAGTAGGATGGTCGCAAGATAATCATAGATCTCGTATGAGTACCGCATTATGATTTACGTCATGAAATGATGAAAATGAGCATACGCGCTCTAACACAGTGATTACATGAATGATTAACTGAGGTGACATGATTATCTGATGAAATTCTTGAAATGATTATTTTGAACAAGTTAACAAGATTAATTATACGATCCTCAAGATCAAAAACTGAACAGTGAAATGAACTGAGTGGTTAATGAGTTAACATGATCGACATGATTACAAATGAAAATGATAAATGAGGAAATCTCACTGTTCTTTGGTCTGAAGGGCTCGGCTTTTGCACAGGTCGCACGTGACGCGAAAGTCCGATGATACTAGTCTGATGAACGATGATTTCAAATGAGACATGACTCGGAAGGTAGTATTCAAAACCACGCTCCGATACCAACTCTGTAACACCCCAAACTAGGCAGATATTAAAGTGTCGTGGACCCCCGACTGGGACCCACCAGGCGAGTGAAAATGAATGAAATACACAGGGTAAATGTAGTACCGAACCACATTACATCATTAATTACTTCGATGAGGAGTTTCATACAACACACCCAAGATAATATAGAATACGTGTATATTTTATATGAAGATAAAACAACACTGAATAAAATGAGTATTCAAACGGAAGTCTGCAGCGGAAATAAAATAAAGAAAATACGAGTGAATGAAAAGGACTGGGGCCCCCTACTAGTATCACTGGGACTCCTCGCCGTCAACGTTATCTTCCCGTGCCTTAGCCTTGCCATGACCTGAAACACAAAATCCCCCAACGGGGTCAGTTACACAGAACAACAATCCTCAAGAGTTGAATGAACACAATCATATATGCTGTATAAACCACAAGTTCGATCAAAAATCTCAAACCGTCGAACACATGCGATCAAAAGTGAATCGGTCAGATTATAACCCAAATCCTGTTGAAAACATACGCAATCAAACATGTTGTATGAATCAACTAACGGTACGGCTCAAAGGGTGGCAACACACTACGCCCTGGATGGAAATGTGTTCGTGCACAAGCCACCAACGAGTATCGATCGAATACACGTGTGGTCTTGTACCTAATCAGTCTCACGAAGTAATCGTCTCGTGTGCACAGTCCAATGTGAGGCCAACTACCAACACACGACTGAATATGTGCCCGACATGAAAATCCTACACATACCAACCGGCACGCCAGTATGACCCGGAATGCCACGAGATAACAAAAGTGACATCGAAATCAATAATGACTCACCGAGATGAAATAATAGTGAAATGAATGATAGCTCAATGAAAAGATTGGAACCGTCTTTCCTCGTGACTGAAGTGATTAATTGATAATGACAAGTCTCGATACGGTTAATACAATATGAATGAGTTATGATTATGAATGAACAACAACGAAAGGAATGAATATCCCTTTAACTGAGTAAGAATTAACTTACCTTAACACCGGTGATCATATGATCTCTCTCGAACAATGTCCTAAGGAAACTATCGGTCACTCGAACAACCTTGAATAACACAATTACCAACAATCCATTCAACATACGAATCAAACACGAATATAACGAACTCAAAACGTTGATACGACTAAACCAAGTTCATTGGGGCATTTCGACAAACACCTTGAAAACAAAATCCCTTCTTAAACAGCTAAACTCATTTGTATCGAAAACCAACTTCTATTGAATGATCCAAACCACCAAAACACCATCAATACAATTGATAATCCAAACGAAATGCTCAAATCGAGTTTACGATATCATTAAATTGCAAAACCCAATTCCAAGTCAACCTTCAAAGTGTTCTTGAGAAAAACTTCCAACAATCCGATGATAACTCATAAAAACTTGTAATCATACGTATATCCATCACAAATCGTGATTATATCATCCAAAACATCAAGCTCCAACTCAAAATCGAATCTAGGGTTGAAGAAATTACCTTGGATTATGATGAAGAATCCACAAACATGTTGTTAATCCACACCACAACTTGAAGAAGATGAAATTCTCTGAGTTTTGATGATGTTAAAACACCCCAAAATCGCCCAAAATCGCCCCAAGGAAGAGAGGAAGAAGGAAAATGAAGAAATGAGGATGTTCTTCATAACAAACGCAGATATACAAAAATATGTACTGTGTGCCGCGGCACAGCCCAATGTGCCACGGCACAAGGCCAAAAACGCCCAGCAAAACAGTTTTGTGCCGCGGCCCGGCCATAAGGGGCCGCGGCCCATGTCTGACCGCTCCGGCATCAAAGGCGAGGCAGTGCAGTCTTAGCTATTTCGACCATAACTCCTTCGTCCGGACTCCGATTGACTCACTGTTTTAACCATTGGAAAGCTAACTTGATGCTCTAATATATTGAAAAGATTCAGAATTTTTGGAGTTTCCAAAAATTAATGGTGATTTAACAAAGTCGAACTCATACGTGGAAAAGTCGCTTAAGAACACGGAACTCAACAGAATGATACCGAGACGAACTCGGATGACAAAAAGTGTAGAATTAATCATTCTCGGAATGACGAAACGGTCACAATAGAGTCTCTAAGATGGACTTCTGCCAAAAAAATAAAATTACCAGAAATCCAAATTGCGAATATTACATACTACCCTCCTTAAAAGAAGTTTTGTCCCGAAACTTAAAACAAGTAGGGAGAAGAAATATCCCACTAGAAAAACTCAACGAGATACACAAGAACCGCAAATGTACCCAACAATAGCATGATTCGAACAAGAAGAAAATTTGAAATGGCATGAACCCCAATATCAACATCGATTAATGAAGTAATTATAACGATCAAGATAATATTCTCATCTTGATTCTCAAGCAAGGTTGAAACAATGAACGATATCGATACACGACTCAACATTAGTCCGAACGGTGAACACGAATGAATTAACATGAATGATGAATGATTATTAATGAGTGAAAATCCACTGAGTGACAATTACTGAATGAAAAATGAATGAATTTACAAGCGGGTATTACAGGAAATACCTTTGGATGAATTGTTTCTTCAAGAGACTCCAGGTGTGGACAGTTCCCGCAGGCAATCTATCAACCCATCTCTTTGCTGCTCCTGTCATGGGGAAAACTCTAAGCATGACCACATCCTGAGACACTCCCGGAATGTTGAACAAACTAACAATGTATAAAACATTGTCAATATGCTCGTGAGCATCTTCAGTCTTGTTTCCCGAAAAGGGGTCTTTCCGCAGCTCTCTTATAAATGGATTCTTGTTCTCGAATTGCACATCCGCCCCAATAGCTGGCCTAACCAAACTAGGCCCTTGTTCTTCTCGTGTTAGAGCAAGATATTCTTCGAGAGTGAGGGTATAGATGTCAACGTCACCCATGGTACCCGAAACTTGAAGAGAATCGTGAGAAACTAAAATAAAAACAAAAATGTAAAACTTAAACAAAATCCTAAATAGCTCCCGGCAACGGCGCCAAAAACTTGATGCAGGATTTACGGACCAGTTTTTATATTTATAATTAACTCGTCTACCCAAGGTCTACCTAATGCACTATCGGGCAGTGTACCCGGTCGTGTATGGTATAGCTAATGGTAAAGCCGAGGTCGTCCCAAGAGCTATGCGTACGGATTATATCTAAGTTCTAGTGTCACTGGTTTTAAAGGGGGTTTTATGATTGATCAATTAAACTAAGAAATAAAATAAAATAAACAAGAAAGCGGTAAAATAATGAAGATGAATCAGTAGAGAGAGAAGTGTTAACCTAATTACTACTCTTGTTATTATTATGACAAGTTTTCTATTAAGTGCATCCTATCGTTTCATCTGGGATTCAAGTCGGCTGGACTCAGATGGTCAAATCGTCCAATCCTATCTTTCACCTTAACCTATTCCGTAACCTAATGATTACAAGAGTTCATTGTTTACAAGATGAAAGAGTCATTAAGTGCCTCTACTAACTTAGACTTGTCTAGTGGGATCCGGCCGGTCGGAACTTAGACCCCTAATTCCTTAAGCAATTCCGTTTGGTAGGTGGTCGTTCGTTGAAATTTCCACACGAATATTGATAGTCCTATGGTCAATTCCTATCACTAAAGACACCCTTATTCACTATGGGTCCTATGGTCAATTCTCCTAGCTCCAATGGAACTACCAAACTTTAATGCTACCAAAACAAGGGTATCCTAAGACACACTAAGAAAGTATGCAAATAAAATGATATGAATACGAGAAAACTAAATCATAATCATAACAATTTCATAACAAGGCTAACACCAAAGGTGTTTAGCCACTCATATTCAAAAATGCAAGAAAATCAATGTTTAACATGATTAATCAAAACATGAATTCGATACAAGAAAGATAAATGGTAAAACTTATGATTGATGCGTGAATTCTCCCTTGGAAATGACTTATATGCTTGCAGAACTTCATACTCCTTGATCCCTAATTCCCTTCTGACTTCTGTGTGTGTGAAGATGATGTTTAAAATGCAGAATTAGGGCTGGTATTTATAGTCTCGACTCTGCTACGGCGTAACCATTAGGTTAAACTATGCCGTAGCCTTTGTATTGTGATACTATGCCGTAGCTGGATGATCTGTTACGGATGTAGAACTCTCGTATACCAATCTACGGCGTAACCCAATGAGTGGTTACGCCGTAACTCCATCATGGATCACGAAATTCTTCTAAGTGTTGAAGGAAGATCTACGGCGTAACTAGAAGGAGTGTTACGCCCGTAGAAGTCTCGTAGTCACATCTACGCCGTAACCAATAAGTTGGCTACGCCGTAGGTCTTGTTCAGTGTTGACTTCAGTCTTCAGTGTGAATAGATGCTACGGCGTAGGTAGAGAGATCATCTACACCGTAGTTAGTGTAAATTCTGCATACTTCAAATATTTTCATTAATAATCTTCCAAATCCGCGTATTTTCGTTCCAATGCTCATCTTTGCCCTGAAAATGAAATATAAAAAAATAAGAGTATATATCTTAGTAAAATGACATAAAAGATGAGCATAATAGGGGGAAATTAACACTAAAATATAGGAACTATTTGATGTTATCAAGCACATATACATAGCAAAAACTATATCTAGTCTGTTAGCTGTGAGATACATGAGTGACCCAATAATACTTTGGTATTTAGTAGGGTCAACTGGTGTCCCGTGTATATGAGCATCTAGCTTTGTTCTATGAGCCATAGCGGTATTGTAAGTATCACAGCTTGTCATTCCATGTTTCTTTAAAATTTCAAGAGCATATTTGGACTGATTTAGAAAAATTCCACGGGGTGATTGATGAACTTGTAGTCCTAAGAAGAACGAAAGTTCACCCATCATGGACATTTCAAATTTTGTTTTATTAGTCTTGCAAAAGCGTTTGAATACTTTTTATGTGTTGAAGCAAAAATAATGTCATTGACATAAATTTGAACAATTAGAATGTCCTCCCCGTGTTTTTGAATAAACAATGTTGGGTCCACAGAGCCTTTAGAAAAATTATTGGCAAGTAAGAAAGTTGACAGTTTATCGTACCATGCCTTCGGGGCTTGTTTAAGGCCATAAAGGCCTTTCTTGAGCCTATATACATGATTGGGACGTTCTGGATTGACGAATCCCTATGGTTGACTAACATATACCACCTCAAGAAGTTGACCATTCAATAATGCCGTTTTCATGTCCATTTGATAAACAACCATGTTTTTGTGAGCAGCATATGCCAGAATGATACGAACAGCTTCAAGTCGTGCCACTAGAGCAAATGATTCGTCATAGTCAATACCTTCTTCTTGAGTGAATCCTTTTGCTACCAAACGCTATTTGTTACGAATTACTGTGCCTTCTGCATCCAACTTGTTTTTCCAGATCCACTTTAGCCCAATGACAAATACTCCTTCAGGTCTTTCAACTAACTCCCAGACTTCTAATCTTTTAAATTGATTGAGTTCTTCTTGCATTGATTCAATCCACTTGTCATAAGTCATTATTTGTTTAATGTTTTTGGGTTCGTCTTGACAAACTGTGAGTGCATAGATGCAAGTTTCTCCATCTGAGTGAAGTCGTTGTCTTGTCATGACTGGTGCATGGGGATGGCCAATAATGTGAACTAAAGGATGATCTCGAGTCCATTTATGTATCGAGGGGTGATGTTGATAACTATCATGCATATTAGACGGATCCAAATTGCGTGTAGATGACTCTGCAATATCTGAAACTGTTGGAGACGGTGCAAATGGATTAAAGAATGCATTTGGGTCATAATTTGCAGGTTCGGGTACTGATTGTTGTGGTAGATCTTCAGCTGCATTGTCAGTGTTGGAAGCGGTTTGTTCAGCTATTGTTGGAGATTCAATTGAAGGTGCGTCGGTTGCAACGGTTGTTGTTGTAGGAGCAGGTGTATCAGGCATTGGAATATTATCAGGTTGAGCAGCGGAACTTGTAGATACATCTGGTGCACTATAATCAAAGGAATCATCAAACAGTGGAGCAAACAAGGTTTCCAATTCTTTACGGTTAAGTGAAAGAGGTGCAGCTGATTGATCTGGAAAGTTTATACGGTTGGTTTCGGGTCCTAAGCTGTTGTGCTCAGAAGCCATTTCTGTAAGCTCATCGAAACTAGCATGAATAGTTTCCTGAATTTCTCTAGTACGACGATTCCAGATTCGAAAACCTTTGGAATTTTCACAATATCCAATGAAGATACCAATGTCGGCTTTTGGTTTAAGTTTACCAAAATCATCACGATCATTATTTGGGTAACAAAGAGCACCAAATACATGAAAGTGTTTTATGTTCGGTTTGCAGTTGTGAACAATCTCATAAGGGGTTTTGTGATGGCGTTTGTTGAACGATTTTATAACATGCAGTTGATACAGCTTCTGCCCATAAGTAATCCGATAATTGAGCATTGATTAACATCGTTCTTGCAGCTTACACTAACATCCTATTGCGTCTTTTGACAACTCCATTCTGTTCTGGACTTATTGCAATGGATGTTTGATGTTCAATTCCCACTTTCACAAAATAAGACCGAAGAGTCTGATTCTTGAATTCAGTTCCATTATCTGTTCTAACTTTTCTGACCGTGTTACGAAGCTGAACTTGAATCTTTGTGAGAAAGGTGATGATCATCGAAGGAGCTTGATCTTTACTATGAAGTCCATCTGGAGTAGTCATCAACAATTACTAGAATGTAGCGTTAACGTTAATAGTTTGAACACGCAAAGGGCCACACAAGTCCATATGAAGTAAATGAAGAACGTGATCCATACTATGTTCTGTTTTTAAAGGGAAGTGTGCACGAGTACTTTTTCCTTGTTCACAAGCCGGACATATGTGATCTTTTGAATATCGAAACCTTGGAAGACCATCAACTAGTTTGTGACGTGCAAGCTTAGTCATGGTTTTGAAGTTGAGATGAGAAAGTCGTTTGTGCCATAACCATGATTTTGTCGAATGTGCTTTGGAGAGTAGACATATAGGAGAAGATGCAAACATATCAGACATTGAGATGGTGTAAAGACTGGTTGCATGAGTGCCTGACAATAGATCATTTCCTTGTAGGTCGCGAACGAAACAAGTTTTCTCCCGAAATGCTACTTCTAAATCCCCATCACATAATTGACCGACTGAGAAAAGGTTGTGACCAAGGCCTTCGACATAATAGACACGACTAATTTTGATGTTGCCATTGACGTAATCTTTGTATCCCAAAAAGCAGCGAAATGATCATTCCCGAATCTGACAGTGCCGATGAACTTTGAGACAAAGTATACTAACAATTTGAGATTACCTGTCATGTGTCGGGTGCATCCGCTATCAACAATCCATAGAACAATTTGTACCACCTGCATCACATGAAGACGACAAAGATGGGGAGATGGCATGGGTGGAATCCAAAGAATTTGTGGGTTCCGTTGGGTTAGAAACACAGATATTAATAATTTTAGGTATCCATTTAAAACTAGGTTTCCTTTGTAACCAACGTTGCCATGTCCAACTAGTTTGTGCTTTCCTCTTAGTGAATTTTCTAGGTAATGGCACATTCTTAGGAGTAGTGCTCGCTACTATGGGAGTATCGACATTATTCTTAGAAACTACACTTGGCGGTTTTCCTAGCACAGACTTAGAAGCAATAGTGGGCCTAGAGGGAATGCCAGATGTACGTTTCTTGTTATGAGTTAAAAGAGAGTTAGCTACACATTTTGCATGATCACCAGATAACATACTTTTACGACAAAACACACAAGAGGCATTAACATTCAAAACATTCAAAGGTTCATCATTCGTTACACTGATAGTTTGATTACAATTTACCAAATTAGAATCTAAATCAGATGCAACATGAGTTTTATTCAAATTCCTAAGTTGATCATCTACTTCTGGGGCTTCTAGTTTTCCGCTTCTATGTTGCAAGATCCTATTCTTCCATTTGTTGCTCTACCGCTTTGATCTGCTAACGCTAGTAGTGGGGACTATTCCTGTAGAAGTGGAAGGATTCAAATTAGTAGTCTGAGTGTGTGTATCCCTAGGTGTTGTGTCCATTTTGTACATTCCTGGTGCAATCACATTTGTGTTAATAAACTTTCCTTTTTCAAGTAACTGAATTTTCTCTTTTAATTCAATGATGATGTGTTTCCTTTCTTGTATTTGACCCTAAAGTTCTTTATTGAAGCGAAAAGTGTCTGTACGGTTTTTTCTGCATTCAGCATTTTCTTTCAAAAGTTCGGACCGAGTCTTTTTCAAAGAGTCATAAATTATTTTGTACTCATTTTTTAACCTCTCGATTTCCTTTTCGTATTTGAAAATTTGACATTTTAAAACAAAATTTTCATCATCAAGATTTTCAACTTTGGATATGTGACTGTTTTGAAAGGACGTTGAGGCATTTTGAATCTGCAATTGCAATTCAAAATCAAGACTCTGAGTTTGACACCATTGAAGCTTTTGATTGAGTTGAAAAATTTCATTGGAAAGTTTACTATGCACATCATCATTGTGTTTTATTATTCTCTCATTTTCTCTTTTTTAATATCTCAATTTCGTGTCTCAACGATTCAGTGTCAGCAGTGTGATCATCAACAAGCATAGAATTGCAAGATACATAAATAGAATTCATGATAACAGGAATAATATCAGCATTCAGAACATCTTCCAAGAGTCGATCTGCATCATTTTGTAAAACCTTGTTTCGAGGTTTTTGTTTAGAAATTGACTGTTCAGTTGCGTTAAAAATGTTCATCATGGATATAACTTCTTTCTGAAGTTCCTGTTCCCAGTGTGTAGCACAAAGACGCAAGTGTTGAACGTGTGGCAAAAAATTGTTTTTGAAAATTTCTCTCTTTTCTTTCTCATAAGCAGATTGAAAAGTGGAAACGTTTATCTCTGAGTTACGTTTTGTTCTAAAAATTTGATGTCTTCCATAAACGTATCAAAATACCTAAGTACAAGACAACGTTTAGGTAATGGTATAATTTGACCAGAAGGTGGTAAAGGACCATTTATTTGTGCCACTGGTTGAATGGGACCAACATCAGAAGATGATTCATGAATTTGCATTACAAACCATGGTTGTTCTATTTTTTTTCTTTTTAAGGAACAAAGGTTTCAAAAATATGAGGTGCTTTTGAATAATCAAAAGGTAGACAATAAGGTTTAAAGCTCATTTTTGATCGACTCTCATCTTCCTGTCCTCACAATCATGTACAACAACACGTACAATTGAACCATCAAGTAATTTTTCTGCACTATACAACTTCATATTTTCCTTGAGTGCTGAGTGTAGAAAACGTGGTTTGTTATCACCAAGAGCAAAACCATAACCTTTGGGACTTGGTTTCAAAGTAAATTTTTGTATTGTTGTGATAGACTCACCAGTTTTGTAAACAATGTTTTGAAACTCTTTTAATTTGCACTCCAGGTCGACAATTTCATCAAGGTAAGAATCAATTCGTTTCCTTGACTTTTGTTTGTGTTTTGAAAAACTAGCTTGACAAGTAGACATCTCGGTTTTTGTTTTTAAAAGTTAGGAATTGAGATGTTCAACTTGTTGTTTGAGCTCACTATTTTCTTGTTCCAATTTAGAAACCAATTTGCCGTTAGAAACAATTAATTATCGAATTTGATGTTGTAAGTCTTGTTCTTTGACATAAGATTGTTGAAATGCAACTTCAAAACTTTTTTCTCGTTTTTCTTGTGTTTCAAAATTTGTGAGTTGTATTTTATAGCACTCAAGATCCGCAGTCAATGATGCAATTTTTGCCTTCAGTGTCTTGTTGATGTCATTACATTTTTTAGTCGGGGTTTGGGTGGTCAAAAGTAAGGTCATGAGTTCTGAATCTAGACCGGGCGTAGGTTCATTTTGTTCAATTTGATCATTGTTATTGTTATCAATTGGATCATCAAATGTAACAACTGGGTTAATTTGATCATCATCATCAAATGTAACAACTGTGTTCATTTGTTCATCTTCTTTAGGAGATAAGAATGAAGCATTTTGAACAACTTACTCCTCATCTGATGCAGATGCAGTTGGTGATGCAATTTCATGTATCAAGCATGTGGTTGAACCAGGTACCTGAGACAGACCATCAGTGTCATACATTAGGCCTATGTCACTCATGTGAAGTTCCTGCATGTTTGCCATTAACATCACTTCTGCATTTGCTTCCAAATCTTCCATGTCATCATCAGAATATGCATTGGCCATGAAGTTGTTTTCCTTGTCAGTGAGAGTTTCACCTGCTTCATCATTAAGATCTAGGAGTAATGCTTGCTTGTGAAACGCACTGCCTCGAGTTCTTGGTTTTGGACATGCATTAGCCAGATGACCCTTCCCATTGCAGTTATAGCACCTGACCACTGTATTCCCAGTTTCTGTATTCCCAGTTTCAACAATTTCAACCCTTTTCTGAGGTGCACCAGCATTGTTCCTATATCCCACAGTATCATTAAACCGTCGTCCATTTCCTGAATTACCCACATAGCCTCCTGAATGTAATACCCAGATTTTCAGTATAAATTTTTCGTGTTATTTTATCTGAGATATATTGTATAGTTTGGTATCTATACAGTATGGATAAAATAAATTGAGGACCGAGACAGTTATACTTGTGTAATTGACGTTTTGATTGATAGTTATATTGAGGATTTATTGTATCAGGTTGAACTGATTTGGATATCAGGTATATCGTATGAGAATATTTTTTTGGGATGAGTATATATGTATTTAGTATGCCGTATGTTCATATCCAGTATGTCGAGACGTCGGACAGGAATAGTTTGATTTTGGCTAAGTATAGAGCCCTTAACGTACACTAAGTTTAAGAACTTACGTACGCTAAATTATACGCTTTACGTACGTTATGCATAAGGCATTACGTACGTAACAAGAGGAATCAGACTTGTGATCGGATAGTGGGGCCCGTGGTCGGCGGCTTTCGGCGCAGATGTGGATAGGTGAGTCAACGGATGGATTTACGCACGCTATACAGGGTGTACTATGTACGTAATACAAGTATAATACTATAGCAAGTCAACGTACGTATTACGTACGCAACGGATTAAGTGTTACGTACGTTACGGGGCGGCTGGCCGAGTCGTGGCCGAGAGGACCTGTAGTGGCCGATCATGGTCGGCAGTGACTCGCAGGGATGGCTGATCACAGTCGGCAGTGACTCGCTTGGCGTAAGGACTGGCCGATAACGTACGTAAAGTGTGGCGATTCGGACCGTAAGGGCGATTCTGACGTAAGCGATTTCGATTACGTACGTAAGGGTGTCGGCCAAAATGGACAGTAGGGTAGGCCACGGCCGGTTACGTACGTAAGCCACGGCCGATTACGGCCGTAATGTGCCGATAGGACTCGGCCTATATAAGGCTTGGACCGAGTCATCTTGGGCATTTTTCATTTTTCTTCGTTCCTTCCACGATTTTTCACCATAGATTGATGGATTTGAGTAGGAGAAACATATAACAACATGTTTTGGAAGTTTTATTCATGGATTAACATCATCTTCCACCCGGATCGAAGGTAAGATCACCTAAACTTTTGGTTTTTGAATATTCTTGAGGTTTCTTGGTATTTTGGCCGATTTGATTCGTTTTGATTCAGATTATTGATAGAATTTGGTTGTATTCTCGTAATTATACATTATTGTTGAAGTTTTGTGAAATAAATTCGAGAATTTCTCCGTTAAATCGATTGAATTGGACTATACACCTTAAGTGTTCGATAAAATGCTTCAAAGAGGTAGAACTTGGGAAGTTCTATATGTTTTCGTAGAATAGTGATTGAATTGATATTGTTGTGATGATTCTTAGTAATTACGGGAATTTTGCTAAGGGAAGATAATGAATTGATGATCAAATCCCTTGATTATGTTGATATAATTATGGAATCGTAGTATTCTCGATGTTCTTGGTGGTTTGTTGCGATTCATGATGTTATGAGAAGTATATGTTGAAGAACATGATTATATATACCTTAAATTGTGAATAAGGATTGTTTATATGTTAGAACAAATCGTATTATGTCGATTGAGGATTTTGAATGTGATGTCGGAATAAGTTGTGTTCTTAAGGAACTCTTGGATTATATGAATTGATGAATATGTTTAAGTGATGTTGGTATTTTAGATATGAATATGGAATATTCATATCTAGAACTAAGTTATGTGTTTTGGTACAATATTCGTATAGGAATACGAATATGGTTCCGGGTTTGATAAGATTATGACTCACTTTTTGAGTTTGAGAATTTATACGTATTGAACAAGTGTTCAATTCGGATAATGGAATTATTTGAAACCTTTGAAATATGATTATTTATAATGTTCAATTAATCGGATCGTCCGGATTGGTGATGATAATCGGTAATTGGTTTATATTATGAATTTACAAGGAGGAAACTTGTATCCGTATTTAAGATTGAATTTGGAATCGGTAATGTTAGACCCTTGTTGGTTTAAATTGATTATTGATATGATCTTCGGATTGTGGAATTGTATTGTGGTTTTGAATTCGTGTTTGATTGGTTCGGGTTGTTTGGATATGTGTTTAATCGGGATATTGTAGAACTGTTGTGTTTGTTGATCGGTTATTGATTGTTATTTGTGATCATCGAGTTACGGCTTGTATCGTGGATATGAGTTCGTATTTGTTTGAGTTGTATTGTTCGGTTTTGTTTATGATTGGGGTATTGTTGAGCCGTTGAGTTGGTTGGCTATGTCGGTTATTGATTGTTATCGGATTGTTGTTAATTGATTATTGCAATAGGTTGTGATGTTTGATCGTGGTTTATGACCGTTGTGTTGCGGTTGAGGCTGAAGAGTTCGTATATTGCTTTTGATCGGGGCTGAGGAGCTCGTAGACAAAGGCAATGGATTTTGGTAACGGCTTCGTGGTATCGGTATCGAGGCAAGTTTCTGCTTGTTCAGTTTATAATATTTGATGACTGGTTTTGTTTTCATTTCATTTATAATTCGTATAGCAATGTTGTTAGAAATGTAAGTTGTCGGGATAATGGTTTGTATATCGTGTGCTGCTTGTATTAAATCATAAGGTATATGATTTAATTGTGTTCAAGGAAGACGTGAGTTATCTTTGGTCAAGGATATAGAATATCGGATATCGAGGATAGTTATCGTGATGACATAAGTATCGGGATAAAGGTTTATTGGTATTGAATGGATGGTACCTTATTTGAGATTATTCGTATAACTGTGTATTCGTTCATGGATGGTGTTCGTGGAAAGGATGTTGTCTTCGGCTTTGAGGTAATTTATGTATTGTTCAGTTATGAGATAATTATTATGTTGAGTTGTTGTATATGTTGTACGTTGAGGCTTCGTATATTGAGATTCGTATTGGTTGTTCGTTGAGGGATGTTGATCCCAGGACTATTGTTGGTATTAATGGTTGTGTTGATCGTCTCATTGAGGGATGTTGATCCCAAAACTGTTGTCTGAGATTGATGATCGTATGGATTATCCTCTGGGGTTTGTGATACCAGTATTGTTGTTTTAAATATTGATTGGTCGTGTCGACTTTTCATTGTCGGACTGTTGTTGTTCACTTCGGTGAGTTTGTGATCCTTATTGGATATACGTTTCATTGAGTTTCGTTATCATGTTGCATCGTGACATATCTGGAGTCATATCTGCGTGCCGATTAGTTATTGTGTAGGATTTTTAGCCGGCCACATGATGGTTATGCGTGGATGTTTCCGCATTGAACTGTGCACACGAGACGTAGTTCGTGAGGCTAATTAGGTACATGTCCCACGTATATCCTGGATTCCGTATACGGGGTGGACATGTGCACGGACACATTTTCGGATCGAGCGTACTGTGAGGTCCATCTTTTGAGCCATATTGTTGGGTCGTTCATAGTCCATGTTTTCGGTTGTACTTTGACCTTGGGTTGGTCGTATTGGATCTCATCATATCGATGATATTCTCAGTGATGTATTGGTTGATCATTGTTATTGATCGTATGAGCATTCGGACTGTACGTTGATGTTCGGGATTTGTTATCATTATCATGTGGTAGTTGATCTACAGATATGTTGTTGGTTTATCCAGGTTGAGATTTGATTGTGTAATCCGGCGGACAGGATTTGGCACAGATTGGATTATTTCCGCACTTATGAGTTATGAGGACGATTTGAGGACACTTGGTATTGTTTGAATACAGTACAATATAATTGTTGTTGATTTCATTTCGTCATTTGAGAATGCGAAATGTGAATTATGGTAAGGATCGATTTGGTATGGATTGTCATGGATTGGTAAGGTTATGACGGTAAGTTTACATTGGTAGTATTCTTACAGTATTATTACATTGGTATGTAATTATTTATGATGATGTGATCGATATCATTGTTGAGTATTGTGGCTGACCCCGTCGTGGGCTTTATTTTTAGGTACTCGGAGATCGAGCTAGTAGCATTCGTGAAGGGGTGAGCTTCCCGGGTGATACTGGCTGTGGCATGTTTTTGAGTATTGAGTATTTATTTCTAGTTGTTTTATTCCGCTGCAAATGTGTATTTTGAACTGTGTTTTTATCCGCTGCATGTGTATTTTAAAATGGCTTTCCGGTATTTTTACCAGCGTGTGTATTTCAAATGACCTTTTGGCATTTTGCGAACTTGGGTTATTTCATCAAACCTTTTCTTAAACTATTTTATCGGTACGTTTAAGTGGTGGCTTAACGTACATTTTGAACTGTCGAGATTTGGCATTTCGCCTTGTATTTCCAAATGGTATTTTATGACGGTATTTGAGAACTATGTTTTTGAAAATATTTGAGTACTTAAAATATTACCGTCATTGGCCTTTTGGCATTTTTAAACATTTTTGAAATGGTTTTGCAAACGGTTTTTAGCCTGGTGGATTCCGGCGCGGGGCCCACGGCGCTGTAATATCCTGGATGGTTTTGTGGGTGTTACACTAAACCTGATCTTCCATAGTTACGATTATGTATCTCAACTCATCCATCTTGTACAACAGCTTGATTCCTTGTGTTAGATGAAGTGCGAAGACGATTGTTGGATTTGTTTGAAAATTTACTGAAGGCACGAGAAATGAATGCAAGTCCTTGATTCAAAGTATTGAATTCCCCATCTTCATCATTTGTTGAATTTTTGTAGTACATGGTGTCAGTGTTGTCATAGGGGACTAGTTGACTTGCATTTGATTGTTGTGTCGAATCATATGGAATGAGTTGGTTTGAGGGGGTTTGTTGAGGGTAGTTAAAGTGATGTTGTTCTTGGACATAAGCATGGTTTGACTGTGGAGGTGGAGCAAAGTGAGATTGAGCTATAAGTGCCAATGAATTTGGAGGTGTAGGAAGTGAATACGTTCCAAAAGAGCTCGATCTTTGTCCACTACAGACTGATGGTGCTTCAGATAATCATACAACAATCCATACGGTGCATTGTGAAGATTTTTAGCTTGCCGAACAAACGTGACATATTTCTGCCAATCTTGACCAAGACAACTTAGAAACTTAGTGTTGATTGCAATCCTAGGTAGTTTGATGTTGTGTTTGTCCAAATCATTGATGATGTTTGTGAACCGATGGTAATAAGACTCAAGTGACTCCCCTGATTCAATCATAAACATTGTGTATTCGAGGTAAAGTTTGGATTCCATTTCTTTGTTTAGTTCAGTTCCTTCCATTAAGAGATGAACATGTTCCCACATATCCTTAGCTATTTTCTGAGCATCAATGCTTCGGAAAATCGGATTAGGTATTCCCTAAATAATATATGCCATTGCGAGTTCATTTGCTTCACGATGAAGTAGTTGATCTGCAGTGAGTTGAGAGTCAGGAACAGGGCTCACTGTTGCTTCTCTTGGAGGAACAGCATTTGCATCTCCAGGAACCGTAATGGTAGGTGTTTGAAAAGGGCCTTCAAGTATGACCTTTTTCATAAATTTGCCATGCGGTTTCTTGAGTTCTATGAACCTTAAGAATCGACTTGACCATTGAATATAGTTTCCAGGCGTGAGCATTGGAGGTGTGTCAAGTGATCCAGCTTCATGTCTCGATTATTGGCTACTGATTGCCTCACACATTTGGTCAAACCAATGTGGCTGTTTTGCTGGAAGTTGGAATGATTGCATTGATTGTTGTTGAGGGTATTGTTGTTGTGGAGGGAATGGTTGTTGTGGAATGAATTGGTGTTGTTGCATCAATAGTTTTTGTTGAGGATACTGCTGTTGATGAGGATATTGCTGTTGTTGAGGATACTGCTGTTGTTGAAGAAATTGTGGTTGTTGAGGATACTGCTGTTATTAATGAAAATAGTTGAAGTAAGGTGGTTGAGACATGTTTACACTTGTGTGGATGATGGATCTTTGTAGTTGATTGAAATGTAAGTTCCTTAGTCCAAAATATGTTCTTACGCGTAAACTGGTTCTTATGCGTAAAGGTTGAACTTATGCGAAAACTTTGAGTTATGCGTAAACTTTTGGGTTTATGCGTAAGCTTTGAACTTAGGCGTAAACTTTAGGTTTATGCGTAAACTTTAGGTTTATGCGTAAGATATTTACGCATAAGGTTTACAAAACCAAACAAACCTTTCAAACTTATCCAAGCTTGAAAGATATCACAAGTCGAAGTATTCCACAAGCTTATCCAAGCTAGGGAAGTACTGAGTAGTCTTAGCGCGTTGATGAAACTGAAGATTCTTCTTATGCGTAAAACTGAAGACTTCTGTGTAACTTTCACTGCTTATGCGTAAGATTGGGTTTTAAGGCTTATGCGTAAACAAACAATCTTATGCGTAAAAAGAGGGTTTTGACTTTCTTTCGCGTAACAGATCAGTTTCTTCAAACACGATTTTTTTTGCATAAGATACACGATTTCTACTAGTTTCTTTAGGACAAATCTCTTCTAAAACACGTAAAGAACAATAAAGTTTAAGACTTTAACACTCAAGATGAAATTTGCACTTATGCGTAACTTGGTACGAAGTAAAAACTAGAAGAAAAAACGAGTTTAAACCTATAAAACACGTAACTTTATGCAAGAACTAAGCTTCTAATCACTATATCAATCTTAAAACTTTCCAAGCTTCAAGATTTGAGTGAAAGAAACAAAGTTTAACGCGTAAATATGAAGAAAAAGAAATAAAAGACCGTGTAATACTAAAGAACTACACTTCAAGCAACTATTAGGCGAATGATACCACTTGTTAGGTTCCCATAATGATATCACACAAGTAAATAACAAAGATAGAAATGAGATGATAAGATAGAATCTTGGTCTATTATAACATAATATATAGAGAGACAAAGGTTTGATATAATAGTGAAATAACCAACAATATTAATGTGCACTTACAAGGTCTATATATAGGGAAAGGACTAGGGCAACACCCCTAGATCCCTCCTTACTCTTCTTATGGGATCTGTAAGGCCCATGGACTTATAATCTAGATACTAATACAAAAGCCTAATAACATAACTTAAACATTAAACCTAAATAACTTAAGCAACCTATTACATATTTATTATGATCGACACTTGATAACAAAATGTATTCCCAACAACCTATTTTAGCCTTACCTGAAGGTAGTGAAGAATTTGTCGTTTATTGCGACGCATCACACAAAGGTTTGGGAGTTATGTTAATGCAAAGAGAGAAGGTGATACCATATACCTCTTGACAACTGAAAACCCACAAGAAAAACTACACGACCCATGACCTAGAGTTAGGCTCAGTCGTGTTTGCACTTCGAATATGGAGACACTATCTTTATGGCACCAAGTGTGTGGTGTACACCAACCACAAAAGCCTACAAAATATCTTGAACAAAAAGGAGCTGAACATGAGACAGCTCTGATGGTTGGAATTGCTCAGTGATTACGATTGTGAGATTCGTTATCACCCAGGCAAGGCAAACGTAGTTGCCAATGCCCTCGGCAGAAAAGAGCAAATGAAACCTCTCAGAGTCAGATCATTAGGAATGACAATCAGTTCACCTCTTCCATCAAAAATTCTTGAGGCTCAAGTCGAGGCACTCAAGAAAGAGAACCGACCAAGTGAGAAGCTTTACGGAATGCCAGAAAGTGAGAATGGCTTCGTAAAGAGGTCCGATAGAGTTTTATGTTTTGGAGACAGAAGTTGGATTCCACTATATGGAGGACTTTGTGACTTGAATGTGCACGAATCCCATGAGTCCAAATACTCCATTCATCCAGGATCCGAAAAGATGTACCTAGATTTGAAGAAGCTTTACTGGTGGCCAAACATGAAGGCCGACATTGCAGAATATGTCAGTAAATGCTTAACATGTTCAAAGGTCAAGGCTGAACACCAGAGACCGTTAGGTTTGCTTCTACAACCTGAGATCCCAGAATGGAAGTGGGAACGCATAACCATGGACTTTATCACCAAACTGCCTAGAACATCGAGTGGTTACGACACGATCTGGGTAATCATGGATCGTCACACTAAATCTGCTCAATTCCTTCCTATAAAAGAGAATGATAGCATGGACAAACTTGCACGGCTATACTTGAAGGAAATTGTTGCAAGGCATGGTGTGCCTATTTCTATCATCTCTGATCGGGACAGTCGTTTCTGGAAGTCGCTCCAGGACGCATTAGGAACAGATCTCTACATGAGTACAACTTACCACCGTCAGGCTAATGGTCAGAGTGAAAGGACCATTCAGACGCTAGAGGACATGCTCAGAGCGTGTGTAATCGATTTCGGGAACGGCTGGGATAGACATTTGCCTTTAGCCGAGCTTTCCTACAACAACAGCTATCACACCAGCATCAAGGCTGCACCATATGAAGCACTTTATGGTCGTAAGTGCTGATCGCCGATATGTTGGGCTGAAGTCGGAGAAAGCCAACTTACCAGACCAGACCTAGTCCACGAGACTACCGAAAAAATTGTGCAGATCAAGAGCCGAATGCAAGCGGCTCGTGACCGTCAAAAGAGCAATGCCGACAAGAGGCGAAAACCTCTTGAGTTCCAAGTGGGTTATAAAGTGATGTTAAAGGTCTCGCCATGGAAAGGCGTGATAAGATTTGGTAAATGTGGGAAGTTGAACCCTCGTTATTTGGACCTTTTGAGATTCTTGCCAGAGTCGGGCCGGTAGCCTGTCGACTCGAATTTCCATTCGAACTCAGCGCTGTGCATGACGTTTTTCATGTCAGCAACTTGAAAAGGTGTCTATCTGATGACAACCTTGCTATCCCTTTGGAAGAAATCCAGCTTGATGAAAAACTGAAGTTCATTGAAGAACCGATTGAGATCATGAACCGAGAAGTTAAACGACTAAAGCAGAGTCGTATCCCAATCGTGAAGGTCCGTTGGAACTCTCGCGGAGGTCCCGAGTACACTTGGGAGCGAGAGGATGAAATCAAGCAAAAGTACCCTCATCTCTTTTCGAACACATCGAGTGACGCGAATTGAAATCCGGGACGGATTTCCCCATTAGCTAGGGAGACTCTGACAAATGGTAATTTTCACACTTTATTTTAATAATAAATATTTATTTATTATTATTATTTTTAAACCGAGCATTTCTATGCATAATTGAACGTTTTGGGCATTTCTGAGCATTTTGGGGAGCTGTCCCGCATACTGTAGCTTACAGTCACTGCTGAAAAAGTCTAATTTTTGTCAGTAAGCGTAAATTATTCTATTTATGATAGTTACTGACAAGTTTCGTAATTAACTAAGAAGTTTTCTCGTATTTACTGAAAAGCAACCCCACGCGCGTACTGACACTACATTATACATGGTAGCAGTCAAATAAATACATTTTTGAGCTAATAATAATATTTTATTGTTATTCTGATAAAAACGTCGATAAAAACTTTATTTTACGTATACGTGTCCAAAAATATCAAACCGATAACGTTTAAGCTTATACGTGTCCAAAAATGTCAAACCGATAACGTTTAAGATTAAACCGACACACGATACACCAACAACAACAACAACATCTAAGCCTTAGTCCCAAAATGATTTGGGGTCGGCTAACATGAATCAAACTTTGAAACCGTCAATAATCGTTACATAAATAACATAAAAGGAAAAAAGAGGGAAAAAGTAGAGAAAAAAGCAAATAAAAAAAAAAAGAATGAATGAAAAAAAAAAAGAAAAAAAAAGGAATCAGACTCCATCCACCATCCGTATTCTTTCCCGCCACATTTGCCTCTCCATCGCCATACTTTCTCCAATTCCAAGAAACCGTATATCATTTTCAATCATCTTTATCCAAGTTTTCTTGAGTCTTCCTCTACCTTTCACAACATTACTTGCTCCCCAACTTTCTAGCCTCCTCACTGGGGCATCAATAGGTCTTCTTCTCACATGAACAAACCATCGTAATCGATTCTCCATCATCTTGTCTTCTATAGACGCAACTCTTACCTTCTCTCTGATCACCTCATTTCTGAGCCGATCCTTTTTTGTATGACCACACATCCATCGTAGCATACGCATCTCTGCACATTCATCTTTTGAACGTGACATCGCTTTTCTGACCCAACACTCGGTGCCATATATAATACTGCCTAATTGCCGTGCGGTAAAATTTACCCTTTAATCTATGAGGCATGCCAGGATCACATAAAACCCCTGTGGCACTCTTCCACTTCAACCACCCTGCCTTTATTCTGCGAGCCACATCGCCATCTAGCTCTCCATCCTTTTGAATAATAGATCCAAGATACCAACGAGGAGCGAAATATTTTCCCTACCCTCTCTTGGCTCGTTTTACCGCCCACCTCCACCACTACATGACAAGAAATTTTATCTTAATAAGAGTTAGTGGATGATGACATGCATGCATTTTGTTTTTATACCCTAATTACTTCACACGTTAGAACACACATTTTCATCTAACAAAACTTCCTGAATCATTTTTTTTCTTACTTCTACCATTCGAACAAACAAAAAAAATCCAAGATCCACAAAAATCTATTAAGTTTATAAGCAATGGGAGTGTACTTTCAAGTGTTTTGGGTTAACCGGAACGTATTGTGGGTAAATTTGGTACATTTTGAGCTCTTTCTTGGTCTCTTTGGTCACGTACAAACACACCCATTGTAAGGAAACTTCAAAACTCTTTCAATCTTGTTCATTACATGTTCTTGTGATGTTTAAAAGTGTTACCAAGTGTTAAATGTATATGTCTTGTTAATCTGAAAAAGCTAGGGTTTGATATATATATATATATATTTATGGTGCTCGACTTTTATGAAACTTTTGTACAAATTATGATATTTCTTACTTGTGTGGTAAATCTTGTTGCTTGTGGTACTAATTTGATGGTACAAATATAATTAACTTTAATTATGCGAATTTAAGACGAAATATACACTTATGTGTATATATATACTAATCGGCCACACTTAAAAATAAATAATAATTGGGGTTCTGAAAAGCATAAAAATTTTGGCTCTAGTGGTGAAATGGTGAAATTAGTGCTTAAAAGCTTATTTTGAATAGCTTATTGAATAAGCTATAAACTTATTATGTTTGGCTTATTTTTTTGGGTTTTTGGGTCGTACGGTTCACCTTGGGCCGAGCCCAACTAATTTTGGCCATGGTGGACTTTTTGACTTAATGAGTTATTAATAAGTGCTTATTTGGTTAATTAAAAGTTAGTTACGAAAACTATTAAAATTAAAACGGACTTAAAGGTTTGGACTTATATTATGGGCTTATGATGGTTTCGACACAAATTGGGCTGAGCCCTTTCGGCAGTATTTCACTTTTTGACCAAATGATTTATTTAGGCCTGGGCATGGGACGGACGGGACCATTTTTAGGTAATTCCGATCTCGTCCCATTTGAAAATTATGGGACGAGATGGGACGGGATTGTATTTTTAAAAAATTGATCCCGATCGTCCCGATCCCGAATGGGATCGAGACGGGATCGGGACACGAACGGGACGGAAAATGATCCCGTTGACCAATGTTGACCTCAAATGAATACAATATTTGGACTTGTTACATGACAATATATTTAAGTTTTTTTTTTAAAAACCAACATGTTTATCAAATATCGTTGTGAGCAATTTGTTATTTTTTGAACAAATGGTTCATAGAACTCTGAATGCTTTCTTATTTCACCCGAAGTAATAAATATATAGAACATTACAACATAGTCAGATACTCACTGATCTCTACTTCTATGCACAAGCTCTTCATGGTTTATGGAAGCTTCGTTCCCCGAAAGAAGTAAACGAGATAAGTTAGAAATGTTAGATGATAAGACTGCTTTGGGCTTGGTAGTCGGGTAAATTTAGTAACTAGATATTTTTACGGGATGGGACGGGATCCCATCGGGATTCGACATTTGGGCTCGCGGCCCGTCCTAAATTTTTAAAACGGGACGGGACGAAACGAGCCTTGAGTTTTAAAATTTTGGTCTCGTCTCGTCCTGGTGCGGGACGAGACGGGCCCGAGACGGGCCCGAGCCTTCGGGATTAGTTGCCCAGACCTAGATTTATTCGATGTGTTAAATTGGTTTTTGAAACTTTAACGATATATTTTGACGTATTAAAACATAATATATCGATTTAAAACTGTTTGGACTCGTTTTGACACTTTAAGCCCAATTTGCCAAATAAATGGACTTTTCGATCCAATGTCATGAACATTGATTTATGTTGACTTTTGACTGAACATTGACTTTTATAACGAAACTTATAGTTAAAACGTAAACGTAACGATATATATAGTTATAAGGATAAATATATATTTTGGACTAGATTTGCAAATATTACTAACGTAAGGGTCTATTTGAGTAAATTGCAGCAACAACAACAACAACAACATTACTTCAATGTCACAACGGCTCCCGCAAAAAGCGGGGTAAGGGGGGATCGGATGTATGCAGCCTTACCCCTGTCTTAACACAGAGAGGCTGTTTCCGGATGATTCAAAATGAAAATTGCATTGAGAATTGCATGGAATGACTAGTATTTAATGAGAAAAAGAAGTGCAACAAGTTTAGTGAGTCATTTTGTTTTATACCATTATAATTCAGAACCAAAGAATAAGGAGTCTTTAGCATAGAATAAAATAAAATAAAATAAAATAAAATAAAATAAAATAAATGCAAAAATACAACCCAACATATAACTTCAAAAGCCACAAATCACTCCAGACTTGAATGTAGATTAATGATGAAACTTAGCTCAACCTAAAAAATAATCACTCTGCGAGGAAGAACAATGTGCTTATCATGGAATTTTAGTTTACACAAATGCTCAATGGTATATATATATATATAGATCATACGAAAATTAATTACCTTGTGAAATCTAGAAATTTTTGCAGGTCATTGATATTAGTGATCTAACGGATGTAGGTGAGTAGAATTATATGCATTTATGTATTTTTTTATTGTATTATTTGTTGCATATACTTAGGCCAGAATGTGACGAATAAATAATAACAAATACGATAAATTACTTAATAATGCAATTGATTTCTAGATTTCACCATTAAGGGTGTTTCCACCATAATCAATCTATATATATATATATATATATATATAAAAGTATATCATATCAGATAACAACAATTTTCAGAACTAGAAGCGTGAAAATATGTGGCATGTGGGATAATCCCTCGTGAAAATGCAGAACATATATACTAAACGGCAGTCAGTCTAGCATTAGGCTTGCACAAGAAAATAATGATCAACAATCAAATCCGTGATCAACATTTGAGTAAATTGCAACATTTGGGAAAAATGAAAAGTTTGAATAAACGAATGAGTCACGCCCGATTTTTCTAAAATTTCAACACTTAGAATATTTTCGGATAAAAACTGACTAAAGGACGAAATATGCTATTTTTATTATTAAAAATATAAATTTTTCCAAATTAATATTTTTAAACTCCTTAAGACTTGTAAATATATTTTCATACATTTGTACACTTACACTTATTTAATTTTTCTAAATTAAATACTTATAAATTCCTTTTATAATTATCATTATATTATAAATAATTATAATATTTATAATATAATATGACCCCACTATCACCATTATTATATTAATTTTTCAATATCTATTTAATTAATTATAAGCCCTAAATAATTAAATACATAATTATTAAATTTTACTTAATATATATATATATATATATGATAATATTTATATCTATATAGAGTCGGGTTCAAACGAGAATGCTAATTATTTAAGAGAATACGAGAATGGTCACCCATGTACAAAATCATATATGATTCACGTACAAAATCATATATGATTACGTGAGTGTGTACATCAGTATAAATTCATATATGATTTTATACGTATATATTTGATTTTTTGGTCAGTATAAAATCATATATGATTTTTTCCGTCAGTGTAAAATCATATATAATTTTATACATGGCCGACTATTCTCGTATTCTCTTAAATAGTTAGCATTCTCGTTTGAACCTGTCTCTCTCTCTCTCTCTCTCTCTCTCTCTCTCTCTCTCTATATATATATATATATATATATATATATATATATATATATATATATATATATATATGGATAGGTTCAGGTAGGAAAGCTTTTTTCCGTAAGAAATAAGAATGATTTTGGGCCTTTGATCTTTGGTGATCAATGGCTGCGATTTGGTCACGTTGTGCTAAGAATTTAGCCTAAGTGTGCTACGCGGAATATTTTTGTGGGGATATATTTGTAATTATACAGATTGTATGTTTGGTATTTCCTATAATCATGGGATTTCATTTCCCAATTTCCCATCTCTTCCCAACGTGGTGATTTTGTTTTCTCTTTCCTCCATCCTTTTATCTCTTTCCTTCATCTTTCATCTTTCCTCCATCATTTATACCCTTATCTCCATTTGCTTTACCCTTATCATTATCTGTAAAAAATATAATAATAATAATAACTTAAGCTCTCAAGAAATTTACAGACTGCAAAAAATAAAATAAAATTATATTTATTGTGCTTACTAATAAATCACATTACACTACTTAGCACAAATATTACTGCTTATTTTTTTCCGAATGTGCGAAACCATCACCTAAATGTCTTTGAAAAATTATTATAAATGTGCAGAAACAATCAACTAAATGTGCTGATAATAAACACACTTATGCTGCAAAATAATATTAAATGTGCTTACTAATTACAAAGATTGTGCTAACTACTCAGAATAATCGTGCTAATATACAGCGGCGACGGCGGCAGTCGGAATGGGGGAGCAGTAATGAGAAGAAATGGGGGAGAGAAAATGAGCGGACGAAATTAGGGATAGATCGAAATGAGGGGAGAGAAAATTAATTTTGAAAATAAATTCAGAATCCCTTAAAAGATGGATAAGATGAATGGAAAGGAATGAGAAAAAAATTTCATTTCACAAATACCCTTGTTGTTAAAATCGGGTGAATCAATGATGATGTCAGCATCAAATCTAGTTAAATCTGAACCCTTAATTCTTTATAGATGTAAGGTTGGGATACATTCTTATTTCTTACACTTAAACCATTTCACTCCATAACCCACCCCTATATATATATATATATATATATATATATATTACTTGTGTATTTTCCGACGACGAGTACTAAGCACGGATATTTCCGTCACACGTATTTTCACCGTACACTTTCACCGCGAGCCATCACCAAAGAGACTTTTACGAAAAAAACCACTTTTGAAATGTACCTTACCACACAGCAAGCAAGAAAATACACGAGCACTTGACACACGTAAACCTTTCAAATGAGTTAAAACGTTTAAAATGCGAATAGTACACTAAGACTTACCATACTGATCTAGGTCGTGTGTCCGAGCGGTTGCACTGTGTTATTTGTTTACCAGCATATTGCTACTGTTAAGGTGAGTTTATAGCCCCACTTTTATATGAACTGTTTTTATAAACCTTGGGGTGAGAAACATGCAAAAATTGTTTCCATGGACCTAAATTGAACTTTTATTTTCACACACTAGTATGCGCTTAACCTAAGTATGTATGATCCCACTGCGCCCAATATCATCAACCGTCAATTCCTCGGGAAGCGCATATGATATAAATAGATCTATTGGGGGGTGACTCCCCCATTCGGTTGGCCAGGCAGGTCAACGCGAATGTATACCATGTTGGATTTTTGCCGAGTGTCTGGGGATTAACACTCGCGGGCACTCTTGTTATGCTATGCCATTTTGGTATATTGTTTGTCGTAGTTTCGATTGGATGAGCTTAGTGTTAGCATGCGGTTAGTGTGTGTGTGCTGAATTATTTGCTATGGTCCATATGTGCTTATTTACTTTAAATATGAACTCATCGGCGTTAGCTGACTTTTGCATGTTTTTCTCAGGTGTTTGAGTATGTATTTGATGAAGGCATGGCATGGCATCGATCATAACTACCTGAAGTGTTTTTACACATGAATTAAACTCTGATTGGGACGGTCACGTTAAATGGGCCTTGTTTTATTTAAACTAAACTTGATGTATGACATTTTAAGTTTAAAAATGTAAACTATTATTAAAACGGATTTTTATGTCGTTCTCTATATTTGTGTGTTGTGATATCAATTTAGTAGCACCCAAAACATGTATGTTTCCGCAAATCCAGATTTCGGGGTGTTACAACTGACGATTTCTCATCAGTTGGCTAGTTTGGAATCTATTCGAGAGATCTTGGTCATACGTTATGCATGCCAACTTCTTCATGAGATGTATAAGGTTGGAGTTCAGATTCCTTAAGCTTGTGATATTTCTATGTTTGATTATTTTCGATGTCCAACTAGTTATCTGCTTTGCTGTGGCGATATATGTGTTAAACCAATACTTATAAAACAATTACAATATTGGTTCAGGTTTTTGGTTCTGCTGGAGTTATAGGCAATCCCATAGGTTTCGCAATGAGTGTAGGACTTGGTATTAAAGATTTCCTGTCAGTTCCATCCAAAAGCTTTATGATGGTAAATATCATTTTGCTTTCTAGACCTAGCCAAATGTCCAGGGTTCTTATATCTGGCAAAAATGGGTTGTAGTCATGACGGACCTTTTTTGGTTTGAGTTGGGTTGGATTGGCCTAAAACTCTTCTTATCTTATGCATTCAGTTTTGATCTTAGATTAACAACTATTTTTACAAAGCCCAGCCGGACTTATCAGAGGCATGGCACAAGGAACTACTAGTCTTATCAGTAATACAGTCTATGCCGTAACGGTTTAAATAAATTACTACAGTAGTTACTTACCATTACTTTTCGAATTCTTTTGTGCACGGTATTATATATTTCATACTGGTAGGGTATTGTTGCCTTTACAATGGACGACCGAACTCTAACGGAGATGGAAAACCAACAAAGGGGCATGTCATCTCATCTCATGTTAAAGGTGTAATAAATGAAATTTTGGAGGTATAGTCTTTTCCCATGTTCAACACATCATGTTACTAAGTAAATCTTATTATTACTACAATTACTGTTTAATCAGATTAATATATAAACATGTTTCTTTACTCAAGCAGCTGCGGAATCTACAACTCAAGCGACTGATACTTCTTCTCAACAGAGCATTATGAAATTGTTGGACAACCTTCTCAACAAGGTATTTTCTCATATAGTGTATTAAGAATGTTAGCAAACTAAAACCATTTTACTGAAAAACAACAGAAGATTATTCGACAATTTACATTTTGTATTATATAATGGGCTAAAAATGTTGAGGTTAACTCAACCCGACCCATTACAAAATGTGTCCTCTTTTTTCACCTCTAGTCAGATACCCATAATCAGTTCTGTATCATAAAGTAGAGGTATCAAAATGATGGGTTGATTAAAAGTGGGACAAAACGGGTGTTTATTATGCTCTGTTTACGCATTAGTGTGTTTTCATAGTTTTAAGTTAAAAAAACAATATAGGAACATGCTCTGTAAAGTCTACACACTAGCGTTTTTAGTTTGATCTGTATCATCATCAGCATATCATACTCTGTTACACCCCAGCGCGTTTCTGTTGGGGTTGGCAAACCCATCCCACATCGGAAGAGAGAAGAAAAGAAGTCTTCTATATAATAAAGTCCACCACTCCATTAGTATGAGGCCTTTTGGGATGGAGCCCAAAAACAAATCCGTGCGGGATTTGCCCAAAGCGGACAATATCATACTAATGTGACAGAGTGGTGGTGGTGGCGGTCCTAACAGTTTCAATAGTTATAATAAGGATACACGTGATATGCCTATAATTTTTTGGAAAACGTGCTTCTCCACTACAAGAAAAACTGCATCAGACAACGGTTTTTGCCCGTTGTCTCACCCTCTATTTTCTCGTTGTCTATTGAGACGCCGTCTCTTACATGCCTCAGACAATGGTACAGAATCTATTGTGTGAAGGAGAGACAACGACTTCATCTCGAGACACCGTTGTGTAATAGCCAGAAACAACAACACTCCATTAAGAAACCATTATTGTTTGGGATGCTACACAATAGTTTTAGAACAATACACACTTGTCATAAAAGAAATTACACAACATTTTTGTAGAATTTGTCCATTGTCTATCTGCTTATAACTCAAGTGTTGTTTATTTAAACATGTTGTTAGAATTTATCAAACACAATTGTTTTTTATTTTGAATATGTTGTTAAGATTTCATAAACAAAATGATTTCTTAAAACTATAGCATTGTTTGAGGGTTAAGCGCACAAACCTTTGTTGAAGTTGCGCCATTGTTGGAGTGTTGAGGCCACAATGGTTTTGTTTTTCAAACAATTGTTAGATGTACTAAGCACAATTGTTTATTTCTTACAAAGTGTTGTTTATATTTTCTATAAACAATGGTTTTATAATTAAAACATCTATTTTTACTTATTTTCACATAACGTTTTGTTAGAATGTTGTTGTTGTCTAATGCGAATTTTAGCAACTGTTTTTTAAAATTACCTAATTGCCTAATGACAAATCAGACAATGATTTTATTTGCATTAAAATTACTCATTTAGACAATAGCTTCAATTTACAAAACCAACCAATCTTCATCATTAAATAAATAAATACCAACCAATATTCGTCATTAAAGTAGCAACAAATATTTTCCAACTTTCATATACATCTAAAACATCTAAACAAACATTCTCCAACTTTCATATATACTAGTTCATGTCCATTCTTCTCGAGTTAGTTTCACCTTTGCAAGAAACGCAAACCTTGTTGAAGTGTCATGACTCAATTTCATAAACTACATTTAGTTCCCTTATGAGTTCATGAGGGGTCTATCTCGCCATTGTAGTACTTTTCCATTATCTCTCTAGCATTATCACTGTGGCCAGTGTCTTCAAAATCATGTGTTGCATTTTCCCTACATAATTTAAGACAAGTTTATGAATGATTCCTCCCATATATAGCTACAGGTTTGTAAAGATAACGTGGAAATGAATTGTGAATTTAAGACAAGTTTGCAAGTGATCCTATAATTTTGAGATATATGCTTACTTTGAGGGCTGAAATGTGAAGAATGCAACTTAAAGCTTAATGCAGCATGTTTATCAAGATGAGGACTCCGGCCTTCTTCACCACAAGCTTAATCATCTCTTCTCCATTAACCACAACTTTGGCATCCATGTTGTAATCCTGTTTCAATTCAAATTGTTATATAGGCATGGCAGCTTCAAACACAGATCAGTACTTACCAACAATATGTATTCATTTCAAAGATTTCACACTATATACATTTACACCATACCTATATGTATACACATAATTCTTTAGATATTTAATGCCTGGCACCAAAAAATACAACCTCGGATTATAAAACACGGTAAAAGGGCTATTATTCACGACAGCATGGGCAGTTGCAGTTAGAATTCCAATATGCATACTATCGCTCGAAAAATTGATGACGGTAAGTGGGTTGGTTGTATGTGGGCCCGTCTTATGCCTAAAAGAAGATGCTGCTTTTCGTCCCTGTAAGCAAGGATGAATTACTATCATATAAGACTAGCAGACAAGAGGAAGAAAAAAACTACTGTCTGTTTATATAGTTAATTCATCTCAACCAACAATCTGAGAAAATATTACATCATATTACCTAATGAACAAGACCGAGTCACCTGCAAACAACTTCTTCCCAGCGATGAAAAGGCTCTACCCAGTCGTAAGCAAGTGACGCTTTGGTTGCCCTAATTTTCACAATCACCAAGTTTTGAACATCACATTGCAATTTTGGCCACCACACCAGGCTATGAGTATTAGTAAATATATACACACACACACATATATATATATAATAAATATATATTTTGCAAAAAACAGGGATATTTGTTAGATAGCTACAAACCTTGAGGGGGTGTTTGTTGTAATACCCGGTTGTAATTCATTCATTTTCATTCGTATTAAGCAGTCAGTGATCATCATTCAGTAAACTTCACTCATTTCTAGTAACTCTTCATTCATGATTCATTCATTGTGTTCACTGTTGGCATGTTGTAATCGTTTATCAGTTACCGATCGTCTTTTCATCTCCGTTTATAGATCGAGACGGGAGTATTATCATTTTCATCGTGTTTGGTAGTCTCGTACTGGGAATATCATTTTTGGCATGTGTTGGACTTGTTCACTTTCACATTCGTATGGTATGTCGGATCATTCATCGATCGTAGCGAGGAATCGGAGTTATCAGATTTTCACCTTTGTCCAGCAACGAGTTACGGCCGTAAGGATTGTAGGTTACGGCCGTAACAGGTGTTCGTTGGTTTCAGGCCATTTTGGACGAACGGGACTTACAGCCGTAAGGTTGCGACATACGGCCGTAAGTTGGGCAGGTACGGACGTAAGGCTTGGCCGGTTACGGCCGTACGTGTCCAGCAGGGTGTCCAGGCATTTTTGGCCGAAGGCGAGTTACGGCCGTAAGAAGGGTAGGATACGGCCATACGTGGTATTCATAAATTTCAGGTTTTGTCGGACAAAGGGGACTTACGGCCATAAGGGTTGCGGCATACGGCCGTAAGACGAGGAAGGTACGACCGTAAGACTTGGCCGGATACGGCCGCCACTGAGCGGGTGCCTGGTCATTTTTGACAAAGGGGGCTTACGCCCGTAAGTTTGGCCGGATACGGCCGTATTGTCCAAGTTACGCCCGTAAGGTGTGCGGGTACGACCGTAAGGATGTCGGCAGATGTTTTAGACGAGGGCGAGTTACGCCCGTAAGTCGGGAGCGGATACGGCCGTAAGACTGTCGGCAGGTGTTTGGACGAAGCCGAGTTACGGCCGTAGGAGTTGGCCGGTTACGGCCGTAAGGACGTTGACCTGGGATATCTCAATTAGGACGTTGTTCGTGGAAGGATAATTGTCACCGGTGTTGTGTAAGTTAGTTCTTACTCGGTTAAAAGGATATTCATTCCTTTTGTTGTTGTTCATTCATAATTATAACTCATTCATCATTTTATTAACCATATTGAGACTTGTAATTGTCGAATAATCATTTCATTCACGAGGAACGACGGTTCCAATCATTTTATTGGGTTATCAATCACTTGACTATTATTTTCATCTCGGTGAGTCATTCTTGACCTTGTCGAATTATTATCCATTGATATTCATTGTGGTCATTCTAGTTCATATGACCTTCTGGGTTCATATTGCGTGTCCGGGTGCGGATGTGTGGAATTTTTAGTCGGGCACGCGATGGCCATGTATTGGGAGTGATACATTGGACTGTGCACACGGTAACGATTACCTCCATGAGACTAATTAGGTACAAGGACGGGTGTGTCCGGTCATCCGTCTTGTACACTTGCACAGAACACTACGGGCGTACTATGATACTCCTCTTCAGCGTAATTCATAACTAAGGATAATTTATAACTTCAGATATATCATGATTGTGTATTTTCAACCCTTGAGGATTGTTGTTCTGTGTAACTGACCCCGTTAGGGGATTTTGTTTTCAGGTCACGGCAAGGCAAAGGCACGGGAAGAACATGTTGATGGCGAGGACTCCCAGTGATACTAGTAGGGGGCCCTGTTCTTTTCAGTCATTCATGTTGTCATTTATCTTTCCGCTGCAGATTTTCATTTGGATACTCCGTTTCATTTAGTGTGGTGTATTTTATCTTCATATAAAATATACTAGTATTCGATATTGTCCTGGTGTGTTGTACTTAAACTCCTCATCGGAGTATTTGGTAATATAATGTGGTTCGGTACTACAATTATATTATTTAATTCATCAGTTTCATTCGCCTGGTGGGTCCTAGTCGGGGATCCACGGCACTGTAATATCCGCCTATTTTGTGGTGTTACAGAGTTGGTATCGGAGCATGGTTTTGAATACTACATTCCGAGTCATGTCTCATTTGAAATCATCGTCATCACACTAGTATCATTGGACTTTCACGTCACGTGTGACCTGTGCAGATGCCGAGCCAATCAGACCGAAAGAACTGTAAGACTTCTAATGCCATGGTATAATTTCTGGCAATAATCATTCATTCATCATTCATTAGTTAACAATCCTCAAACATCATTTTCATTTGATCAGGACGATCATGTTAACTCATTAATCACTCAATTCATTTCATTACTCAGTTGTTGATCTGGATGATCATATTATTAATCTTGTTAAATTGTTCAAGATAATCATTTCAAGAATTTCATCAGATAATCATGTCACTTGAAGAATCATTCATGTAATCACTGTGTTAGAGCGTGTATGCTCATTTTCATCATCTCATGACATAATCATAACGAGATATTCATGCGGGAAATATAATCATTATGCGACCTTCCTACTTCAGTATGGAGAGAGCTGTCAGAGGATGCACGGGGAGAGGCCGCGGTGCGGGCCGAAACCCGGGAAATAATCACTCGCTGTCGGGAAATCGTACCCAGGACTCAGCTCGATCAGAAGATGTTCGGGTTCATCCACTCACTTTTATGCAGGTCATGATGACCCATATGCAATTGCTCAATCATCATTGCGCCACTCTGGCCGGATTAATCGAGAGAACTCTCCCGAATGAGCCTGCTGCTAAGGAAATTGCTGAGCAACAACCTTCATCTGTCAGCAAGAATTCAACGAAGCGTAATCAATCCGAAGGTAGTAAGTCAACCTTCAAGAAGCCTCGTGCGGGTCCTATCATTTCTGAGCGACCTCCTACGGCGCATAATCGTGCGGGACCTCAGTCCCGAGCGGCCAGTTCGGCCATCACCTGTTTCAACTGTGGAGCGCCGGGTCATTATAGCACTAAGTGTCTGAAACCGTCTATCACGTGCCATAATTATGGGAATTTTGGGCATAAGGCCCGTTTTTGCCGAAAGGACTCCAAGTCGCTCCGCAGATCTCGTGCCCCAAGCAATCGGCGATTCAATCGGACTACTCACAACGCTGCGTTAAGACAATAGAAGCAAATAAAGGCGGAGCTCATATTTATCGACGGAGCGTCGGTTCGGGGCCTAAGCAAGTCCCGGATTCATGTGATGAAAAGGATCGACGATACGGTGGCCCGAATGATCTCAGGTATACTCGTAATTTTATTTCAACTTGTGTGTACCTTTTGATACTGGTGCACCGCATTCATTCATTTTCGAATCATGTTTGAATAAACTTAATTTGGATAGTCATATTGCTTATGGACCTCATACCATCGGTCTATCTGATGATGGAAGAATTTTCGGAAGTCATACCAAATTAAGTTTAAATGACCGCGATTGGTTGATGGACCAAATCGTGGTGGATTTACTTAAGGACGATGTATATTGGGTATTAGTGGAATGGATCGTCATGATACCCCCCCCCCCCCCTCAATGTTCGTAAACGTTTGGTCACTATCATTTTCATCGTTGGGATCGAATGTGTGCTTCAGGGAGGTGATCCCCGTTGTTCCGGAAGAATTATTAATATGATGGAAGCAGAGAAACTCCTCAATCAAGTTGTTCAATCATTCATTGTATCATTTTCATCGATTGGCCGTTCTAAGGCAATCGAGTTGTTCAATCATTCATCATATCATTTCATCGACTGGCCATTCTAAGGCAATCGACTTGTTCAATCATTCATTGTATCATTTTCATCGATTGGACGTTCTAAGGTAATTGAGTTGTTCAATCATTCATTGTATCATTTTCATCGACTGGCCGTTCTAAGGCAATTGAGTTGTTCAATCATTCATCATATCATTTTCATCGATTGGCCGTTCTAAGGCAATCGAGTTGTTCAATCATTCATTGTATCATTTTCATCGATTGACCGTTCTAGAGCAATCGAAATGTTCAATCATTCGTGGTATCATTGGCATCGATTGACGATGTATTCCCAGACGAGTTACCTGATTGCCTTCACAAAGAGTTGTGGAATTCACGAGTGAGTTGGAGCCTGGTACATCCCCATTATCGAAGGCACCATACCGGATGGCCCCGATCGAAATGCAGGAGTTGAAGATTCAACTTGAGGAATTGTTCGAGAAAGGTTATCTACGACCGAGTGCGTCCCCGTGGGGAGCACCAGTGTTATTTGTCAAGGAGAAGTATGGTTCGTTAGTGTGTGTATTAGATGATGATCAAGGATAAGTATCCTCTACCCCGCATCGATGATCCCTAGGATCAACTTCAGGGAACTTCAGTATTTTTTTTTCTAGATCGACTATAGATCTGGATAGCATCAGTTGCGAATTCGAGAGTCGGATATCGCGAGGATGGCGTTTCAAACATGCTATGGTCATTATGAGTTCGTGGAGTTAATTAATGCACTAATGCACCTGCAGTATTCACGGAGTTAATGAATCGGGTCTTCATCGACCTTTTGGATCAGTTCATGGTTGTCTTTATTGATGACATTTTAATTTATTCCCGTCACTGGGAGGATTACGAGCTTCACCTTCATCGAGTTCTCGACATGTTGAGACGAGAGCAACTTTATGGAAAGTTTTCCATATGTGAGTTCTGGATGTTCGAGGCGACGTTTCTCGGGCATGTAATTTCATTAGACGGAGTTCATGTTGACCCTCAGAAGATGGAGGCTATCCAAGATAGGAAACCTCCAAAGAATGTTAAGGAAATCCGAAGTTTCCTCAGATTAGCTGGTTAATTATCCGACCCACGACCTGGAGCTCGCAGCCGTGGTTTTCGCGTTGGTTACCTTTATGGCGTCACCTGTCGGTTATTCACCAATCACAAGAGTTGAAGTATGTACTTACTCAGAAGGAGTTAAATATGCGACAGAGACGGTGGTTGGAACTAATCAAAGATTACGATATCGAGATCCTTTACTACCCGGGCAAGACGAACGTTGTCGCCGACGCCTTGAGTCGTAAGTCCATTCAGGAGCAGATGCTTGCTCGTTTAACAGTTCAGAAGGATCTTCAATTGGAATTCCTTAGACCCGAGATCAAGGTCTGGCTTCAGCGAGTACAAGGGCAACTTTGCATGTTAGAGATTTCATCGTCACTTGAGGAGGCAATCAGAGAGAATCAGGGTTCAGACCCATCACTGTTGCGCATCCATGAGGATGTGGCTCAAGGGAAAGCCCCTGGCTTTGTGATCCACGAGGATGGATTTTGCGCTTTAAGAATCGGTTATGCGTACCGGCGAATGACGAGTTGAAAAACTCAATTTTGAGAGGAGCTCATGCTACCCCTTATTCCGTTCACCTGGGGTCTAGCAAGATATATAAGGACTTGAAACAAAATTACTGGTGGAGTAATATGAAGCGAGAAGTCGCGGAATTTATTTCGAGATGCTTAACCTGTCAGCAAGTCAAAAGAGAACATCAGCGACCGGCGGGTATGCTGAAACCTCTTCCTATTCCAGAATGGAAGTGGGAAGACATTTCTATGAACTTCATCACGAGTTTGCCGACGAGTCGTCGTGGCATGAATACAATCTGGGTGATTGTGGATCGTCTAATTAAATCAGCTCATTTCCTTGAGATTAAGGATACATGGGGTCCCGAAAGACTGGCCCAGTTATTCATCAAAGAGATTGTAACACCCTCAATCCACTCAGGGATATTACACGGCGTAGACCCTCTTCTCGAGGATCTACAAGGCTAATAACTAAAATCAAACATCTAAACATCGCCTTTAAGGCTAAAATGACTCAGTAGACCAATTTGGTCTTTCAACAAAAACATACAACTCAATTCCAAACAAATACCCACGCAGGGGTCAAAATACAATAAACTCCCGTACAACGGGGAAAATACTGCAGCGGAAAAGAAAATACAACTAGACCAATACGACATCAATGGATCCTCGTGTGATTAGTATCGTTCATCTTTCATCATCCTTCGTGCCGACCCTGTGTTATGCTCCAAAACCTGAATGCAAAAATAGACATCCACCCCCCGAATACTCGGGGGTTAGCAAAACTCCACTGTTTTGCTAGTGCAAGTACAAGTGCAAAAATACGAGCCATACAATTCACATTCCATGAATAACGATAACCAGGAAATCCTCAAAAATCCAAAAGTAACGAAAAGTACTTCCCGAGGCAAGAGTTTGGGTAAAACATTCCAAAACCGAAAGACCACAATTAAAGGGAAACAATTTATGAAACAGTTTAAAATGCCATCGAGAGTTTTAATAGAAAACAATTTAGGATTATCAAATCCTATATTTCCAAAATCAATAGGGGTCACAACCCAAAGGTTTTGTTTTCGCAAATAGAAAACCGACAACAATTCACAGGGCCAAAACCCAAGTCACGTGTCTTCGACGGACATAAAATCAATACCAACTCGTGAAGTTTTTACTCGTGATTCCCGGACTCAACCCATTGGAAATCCCTCCGTGATCCCGTTGAACTCCCCAAGGTGAGTAAAATACATTCACTAAATAAACACCAACCTGTGAAGTCTTTTACTCGTGAATCCCGGACTCAACCCATTGGAATTTCGTCCGTGATCCCGTCGGACCCCCCGAGGTGAGTAAAATACATTCACCACTCGTGAATCCAGGGCGCAACCCATTGGAATTCCCGTCGTGGACCCGTCGAACCAACCCACGGTGAGCGAAGAAATCATGCGCAAATAACATATCACACCAAGGATATCCAAACAATTCACACAGAGCATCAAACACTTAGCAAAACACCACGTCAAACCACAATGCACCGAAATGAAACAATATACGTCCACACGCAAATACCAAGTGCATCGTCAACACCAAACATATCCATAGGATTCACATAGTCACTTACAACCCACAATTTACAAAACACACGCGTTTGAAAGTGAGCCTTTAACGAGGCTAGCCGAATCTTTTGAAAACTCATTTCAAACAAATAAACAAACACACCAAGATGATAACCAATTATCATATTCACAAAACAAGAATAGTATGGACAAGGTACTTGCCTCAAAATCGGCACGCAAGTATTCCGACGAACACGGCTCAACCGGAAAGCTTCGAAACGCCCGATGCTATCGAAAAGGAAGACGACAACGAACGGAAGGGTTCGACATGGTTTCTTCGCAAGAAACCCGACCCTAACATCATATAATCAATAAATCAACGATTATACGAGGAAGAATAATCGTAGAACGTCCGAAAACCCCTCTAAGACATTCTACCGGACACCTTCAAGGCGTCGATCAAGAACTCGATCCAAATAACGAATCGATACGATCCAACCATGGAATAACAAGGGAAATGATATAATATATCTAAATAATCATCAATCCATCATAATCCTAAGTTAAATCGGATTAAACGGATGAAAACAACCAAAACACCCAAATTCCCCAAAACTAGATTTCTAGGAAATCTGACCTGATTTGGTAGATCGGAGGGTGTTATAGGATGGATGATTGATGATATGAACTCCAAAACTTCATGGATTGATTGTCCAACAACATCTCTCCATGATTGATCAAGCTCCAGCCGCGGAAGGGAAGAAAACGAGTGAGAAAATGGGAGAAAAAACGCTGCGGCCTTAAATATCTTGACGCACGGTGTCTGCGCCCGGCCAAAGTGTGCCGTGGCACAGGCCAATCTGCCGCGGTGACTTCGCGGTGTGCCGCGGACCTGTTGGCATGTGCCGCGGCACAAGGTACAGAGTGCTCGGCCAAAAACTGGAAATGAGAGTGACTTAGCTATTTCGACCATAACTCCCTCGTACAGACTCCGATTGACTCACCGTTTGAACCATTGGAAAACTAACTCGATGCTTTATAATATTGCAAAGATTCAGAATTTTTGGAGTTTCCAAAAATTAATGGTGATTTAACAAAGTCAAACTCATACGTGGAAAAGTCGCTAAAAAGCACGGAACTCAACAAAACAATACCGAAACGAACTCGGATGACAAAAAGCGTAGAATTAATCATTCTCAGAATGACGAAACGGTCATGAGCGAGTCATCAAAACAAACTCCGGCCGAAAAATGAAATTTACCAAAAATCGAAAATTGCGGATATTACAGAGATAGTGAGACTGCACGGTACTCCTAAAAGTATCATTTCCGATCGTGACGGACGATTCGTGTCTTATTTTTGGAAATCAGTTCATCGTGCTATGGGAACTCAGCTTAATCTCAGTACCGCCTTTCATTCCCAGTCCGACGGACAATCAGAGAGGACTATTCAGACATTAGAGGACATGTTGAGGGCATGCGTCCTCGATTGGAAAGACGATCGGGAAGCCCAACTACCATTAATAGAGATAATAGTTGGCATGCTTCGATTAAGATGGCACCTTATGAGGCCTTGTACGGTCGTCGCTGTCGATCTCCCTTGTGTTGGGATGACCTATCCGAATCAATCCGCACCGAGCCTGATATGCTTATGCTGCCCGTGAGAAGGTAGATTTGATCAGGAGTCGTATGTTGACAGCTCAGAGTCGACATAAATCATATGCAGGTAATCGTCGTCGACCGCTAGAGTTCGAGACGGTGACCACGTTTTAGTCAAAGTATCCCCAAGTCGAGATATCTTCCGTTTCGGAAAGCGGGGAAAGTTGAGTCCGAGATTCATTGGGCCGTTTGAGATTTTGGATCGAGTAGGCGAGTAAGCTTATCGATTGGCTTTACCCCCGGTGTTGAGCCGAATTCATAATGTGTTTCACGTCTCTCAGTTGCGGAAGTATGTTGCCGACCCGAGTCACATACTTCAGTTCGACGAGATCGAGATCGCGGATGATCATTCGTATGAGGAGCGTCCTATACGAGTTTTAGAGCGGCGAATCAAACAGTTGAGGAACAAGACGATTCCTTTGGTCTAGGCACGGAGTCGAAGAGGCTACTTGGGAAACCGAGGAGAGTATGCGGGAGAATTACCCCGAGTTGTTTGACCCTTAGTTTCGGGGATGAAACTCTTTTTAAGGGGGGGAGTATGTAATACCTGGTTATAATTCATTCATTTTCATTCAGTATTAAGTAGTCAGTGATCATCATTCAGTAAACTTCACTCATTTCTAATCACTCTTCATTCATGATTAATTCATTGCGTCCACTGTTGGCATGTTGTAATCGTATATCAATTACCGATCGTCTTTTCATCTCCATTTATAGATCGAGACGGGAGTATTATCATTTTCATCATGTTTGGTAGTCTCGTACTGGGAATATCATTATTGGCATGTGTTGGACTTGTTCACTTTCACATTCGTATGGTATGTCGGATCATTCATCAATCGTAGCGAGGAATCAGAGTTATCGGATTTCCACCGTTGTCCAGCAACGAGTTACGGCCGTAAGGATTGTAGGTTACGGCCGTAACAGGTGTTCGTTGGTTTCAGGCCTTTTTGGACGAACGGGACTTACGGCCGTAAGGTTGCGACATACGGCCGTAAGTTGGGAAGGTACGGCCGTAAGGCTTGGCCGGTTACGGCCGTACGTGTCCAGCAGGGTGTCCAGGCATTTTTGGCCGAAGGCGAGTTACGGCCGTAAGAAGGGTAGGATACGGCCGTACGTGGTATTCATAAATTTCAGGTTTTGTCGGACAAGGGGGACTTACGGCCATAAGGGTTGCGGCATACGGCCGTAAGACGAGGAAGGTACGACCGTAAGACTTGGCCGGATACGGCCGTACGCTACAGGCAGGGTGCCTGGTCATTTTCGACGAAGGGGGCTTACGCCCGTAAGTTTGGACGGATACGGCCGTATTGTCCAAGTTACGCCCGTAAGGTGTGCGGGTACGACCGTAAGGATGTCGGCAGATGTTTTAGACGAGGGCGAGTTACGCCCGTAAGTCAGGAGCGGATACGGCCGTAAGACTGTCGGCAGGTGTTTGGACGAAGCCAAGTTACGGCCGTACGAGTTGGCCGGTTACGGCTGTAAGGCCGTTGACCTGGGATGTTACAGCCGTAAGAAGGCCGAGTTACGGCCGTAACTTCCGACAGTTTATAAGGGGTTGGCCGGGACTTTTTCCTCATTTCTTCATTTCTCCAACTTTTATTCGAGAGAGAAGGTTTGAGGGAGAAAATTTTCATCATCCATCACTTGAGGGTTTGATTTTCTTCTTTTCCTTTCGATCGTGAAGCCCGAATAATCGATCTAACGCGTGTTCTTCGGATCAAAGTACTTAGATCTTCAAAGATAATATTCATCAAACCTCTTGGATTTTCGATTTGTGTTGAGATATGATGTTTTGGATGTTAAGATCATGTTGTATGAAGTGATATACGCATGATTATGGATATGTTCGATTATTCATTGGATTATTAAAGGATTATTCAAGAACACTTTGAATATTGAGTTGGATTTGGGGGTTTTCGATTAATTGTTGTTCAAATCACGATTTTGGATATTCATATTGGATTTTTGATCGTATTGAGGATGTTTTGTTGGTTTGAAACACTTCTTGGGGATTTGATGTTGGTATTATTGAAGTTTGGTTATAAACAATGGAAGTTTGGCCACAAAGTGTTCGATATAATGCCCCAATGAACTTGGTTTAATCATATCGACGTTTTGAGTTCGTTATATTCGTGTTTGATTCGTATATTGAACGGATTGTTGGTAATTGTATTATTCAAGGTTGTTTGAGCGACCGATATCTCAATTAGGACGTTGTTCGTGGAAGGATAATTGTCACCGGTGTTGTGTAAGTTAATTCTTACTCGGTTAAAAGGATATTCATTCCTTTTGTTGTTGTTCATTCATAATTATAACTCATTCATCATTGTATTAACCGTATTGAGACTTGTAATTGTCGAATAATCATTTCATTCACGAGGAACGACGGTTCCAATCATTTCATTGGGTTATCAATCACTTGACTATTATTTTCATCTCGGTGAGTCATTCTTGACCTTGTCGAATTATTATCCATTGATATTCATTGTGGTCATTCTAGTTCATATGACCTTCTGGGTTCATATTGCGTGGCCGGGTGCGAATGTGTGGAATTTTTAGTCGGGCACGCGATGGCCATGTATTGGGAGTGATACATTGGACTGTGCACACAGTAACGATTACCTCCGTGAGACTAATTAGGTACAAGGACGGGTGTGTCCGGTCATCCGTCTTGTACACTTGCGCAGAACACTACGGGCGTACTATGATACTCCTCTTCAGCATAATTCATAACTAAGGATAATTCATAACTTCAGATATATCATGATTGTGTATTTTCAACCCTTGAGGATTGTTGTTCTGTGTAACTGACCCCGTTAGGGGATTTTGTTTTCAGGTCACGGCAAGGCAAAGGCACGGGAAGAACATGTTGACGGCGAGGAGTCTCAGTGATACTAGTAGGGGGGCCCGTTCTTTTCAGTCATTCATGTTGTTGTCATTTATCTTTCCGCTGCAGATTTTCATTTGGATACTCCGTTTCATTCAGTGTGGTGTATTTTATCTTCATATAAAATATACTAGTATTCGATATTATCCTGGTGTGTTGTACTTAAACTCCTCATCGGAGTATTTGGTAATATAATGTGGTTCGGTACTACAATTATATTATTTAATTCATCAGCTTCATTCGCCTGGTGGGTCCTAGTCGGGGATCCACGGCACTGTAATATCCGCCTATTTTGGGGTGTTACATTTGTAACAACACATCACGGGGAATTTGTAATTTTGGAAAACAATCGAATTTTCTTTGTAACTAGGCTAAATATCGATGTTGACATTTGTAATTATCCTTATAATATATATAACCGGAAGCATCAGATAGAGTGTGTTTAATTTCGGTCTACCATTGGTGATTTTTTCCACACTACCTGTTGATCAGCATTTTTATCATGCTCGGTTATCTCAATATTTGATGTCTTTCTCCAGTTACATAAAAAAAGGCAGCACTATTAACAATATGACAAGCCATAGCCCCCACCCCATTCCAGCACCTCTTGTTTCTACTATTCCAAGCACTCCAACAAATCATTATCATCATGCATAAGGCCTCACTACTAAGCCTTCAAAATGTGAGGAAAATCAATCTATCAGATTGCTAAAATGCAATCAGTAACCCCAAATCTAGCTTTTCTCCAACAATCTTTAATAATCTGACAATTAATAAACATATGTTCAACATTCTCACCTGCAACATTGCAGAGATAACATCTTCCGTTGAGTTTCACTCCCCTCGCAATAAGTCTGTCGGCCATAGGAAGGCATCTCCTGCACACCTGCCAGAAGAAAAATTTTACCTTCAGTGGGATTCTCATATTCCACATTCTGGTCCAAGCCAAGTCGCAATTCTCCGTTACATCACCAGAAATATTCCGATAACAGCTCTTTACGGAGAAATTCACTTTCTTCTCCCAACGCCAGCTCAATAAGTATTTTGTTTGACGCAAACTTAAAGGAATATCGAGAACAAGTTTTGCATCCCGCTCATTCAGGATATCATTTACACACTCAGTGTCCCAGTCTTTACAATTATTAACCATTAATCCGTTAACTGTAGATTGTCTTAATTTATCCGGCATCTCAGTCAACACATACGGTTTATCAGTACATGGGATCCAAATCCCTTTCAAATATGACGAACTTACCCCGGATAATATGACGAAATGTCCAGACGTTATCATGCAAATCCCTTGCGACAAGCTCTTGTGCAGGTGGTTGCATCATGAAGTCCTAGAACAAGATAAAACCAGGTCTCAGAGAACAGATTTTATAATTTAACAAACAAAAAGAAAAAGATGAACACAGATAAATAAAAGTTTCCTTATAACAAACCAGAGGAGGAAAAATCTTCTCTGCAGCACGACGAGGCACGAAAACCCCCCCATGCGTGCTCGTATCACTTGGCGTCAAGTTTTTACAGAAAAAATCGGTTTGGGGTTTATATGCTTTCATAGATAAATCCGACCTCAATAAAGCATCCTTGTCAAATTGCAATATCAGCAAACATACATTCGATTATTTTATTCGAAAAAAAAAAAGAAAAAAAAAATAAATTCAGTCTGAGCCGATCGAGCAGAAATGAAAAAACATTCCTCAAATAGAAAAACCCTGGAAGTCTGAAAAATAAAAGAGCAAATCGATGAACTTACAAAGGCAGCCGATTGAAATTCTTCAAGTGTCGGGTAGATTATTTGAAGATTGGAAAGCCTGGAAGTCTGAAATCGGCTGAACGCCATGGGCTGTGGACGCGGGACGATGAAGTGCAGAGATGGTCTGAACTTTGAGGTTGGACATGAAGTGCATAAATGTTTGGATGGTGAAGTGCAGAAGTGGAGTTTGGAGTATTTGGAGTAATTGTGAAACGGCGGACCAAGTGAGCAAGTAGAGTAGCAGGCAGCAAACCCTACTTCATAACTATTCAATATTATATATATATATATATATGTGTGTCGGGTCGGATACCCCGTTAGACAAATATTTTTTGCCCGTATCCGGATCCGAATTTATTCTCTTTCACCGGGTCGGGTCCCGATTTCTTTTTAAAATTATAAAAATACCCAGTAAATTTACCTCGGGTCAGGGGATAGTTGGGTCGGGTAGTTCGGTCTGGTTTTTATGAACACTCATACTAAATTGACTAGTACACTAACGAGTGCTTTTCATGGATTATTGTTTCTATTTTTTAAAAATATATATCGACGATCCAACTATACGGATGTCAAGATATATGTAATTGAGTGATGTTCCCAAATTTTCAAAAACTAAAAAATTAATTTGGTTGGAGATCTTAGTAGATCACTACTAAATTGACTAGTAATCATAACTAGTGGTTTGTTACGGATTGTTGTTTCTATTTTTTTAAAAATATTTCGACGATCCAACCATACGGATGTCAAGATATATTTAATTTAGTGATGTTCCCAAATTTTCAAATATAAAAAATTAACTTTGTGTGACATCTTAGTAGGGCACTGCTAAACTGACTAGTACTCGTAACTAGTGCTTTGTCCCGAATTTTTGTTTCTATTTTTCTAAAAATACTATTCGACGATCCGACCATATGGATGTCAACATATATCTAATTGAGTGATGTTCTTAAAGTTTTAAAAAATAAAAAATTAATTTGGCTTAAGATCTTAGCAAACCATTACAAAATTGACTACTACTAGTAATTAGTGCTTTTCACGGATTATTGTTTCTATTTTTGTAGAAATATTTATCGACGATCCAACCATATGGATGTCAACATATATCTAATTGAGTGATATTCCCAAAATTTCAACAAATAAAAAATTTATTTGGTTTGATATCTTAGCCAACCACTACTAAATTGACTAGTACTAGTAATTGGTTTTTTTTAAGGATTTTTGTTTCTATTTTTGTAAAAATATTTATCGACGATCCAATCATACGGATGTCAACATATATCAAATTGAGTGATGTTCCTAAATTTTTAAAAAATAAAAAATTAAGTTGGCTTGAGATCTTAACAAACCACTACTAAATTGACTAGTACTAGTAACTAGTGCGCTTTTCACGGATTATTGTTCTATTTTTCTAAAAGTATTTCTCGACGATCCAACCGTATGTATGTCAAGATATATCTAATTGAGTGATGTTCCCAAATTTTTAAAAACTAAAAAATTAATTTGGTTGGAGATCTTAGTAGATCACTACAAATTGACTTGTACTCATAACTAGTGCTTTGTCATTGATTGTTGTTTCTATTTTTTTAATTAGATAGATCTTGACATCTGCTTGGTTGGATCATCATTACATATTTTTAAAAAAAATCGAAACATAAATCTGGGACGAAATATTAGTTAGAAGTACTAGTCAAAGTGCTAGTTGACTATTAAAATCTCGAACCAACTAAATTTACTTTTTTTCTAAAATTTGTGGAATATCACTAAAATAGATAGATCTTGATATCCGTACAGTTGGATCGTCGATAGATATTTTTAAAAAAATCGAAACACCAAAACGGGATGAGTCATAGAATAAACTAATATTGAACTCTCCTAGATTCCTAATCCTAGTGCTTTGTCTTGGAATATTATTCTATTTTTCTAAAAATATTTATCGACGATCCAACCGTACGGATGTCGAGATATATCTAATTGAGTGATGTTCCCAAATTTTCAAAATATAAAAACTTAATTTGGTTAGAGATCTTAGCAAACCCCTACTAAATTAAGTAGTACTAGTAACTAGTGCTTTTCACGGATTATTGTTTCTATTTTTTAAAAAATAGTTATCGACGATCCAACCGTACGGATGTCAACATATATATAGTTGAGTGATGTTCCCAAATTTCCAAAAAATAAAAATTATATTGGTTTGAGATCTTAACAAACCACTACTAAATTGACTAGAAACTAGTGCTTTTCACGAATTATTATTTCTATTTTTATAAAATATTTATCGACGATCCAACCATACAGATATCAAGATATATCTAATTGAGTGATGTTCCCAAATTTTCAAAAAATAAAAAATTAATTTGGTTTGAGATCTTAGTAAACCGCTACTAAATTGACTAGTACATAACTAGTATTTTGTCCCGGATTTTTATTTCTATTTTTCTTAAAATAGTTCTCGACGATCCAACCGTACGAATGACAACATATATCTAATTGAGTGATGTTCCCAAATTTCCAAAAAATAACAAATTATATTGGTTTGAGATCTTAACAAACCACTACTAAATTGACTAGTAACTAGTGTTTTTCACGAATTATTGTATCTATTTTTTTAAAATATTTATCGATGATCCAACCGTACAGATGTCAAGATATATCTAATTGAGTGATGATCCCAAATTTTCAAAAAATAAAAAGTTAATTTCGTTTAAGATCTTAGCAAACCACTACTAAATTAACTAGTACAATAACTAGTGTTTTGTCCCGGATTTTTATTTCTATTTTTCTTAAAATAGTTCTCGACGATCCAACCGTACGGATGTCAATATATATCTGATTGAGTGATGTTTCCAAATTTTCAAAAAAGAAAAAATTATATTGGTTTGAGATCTCACCAAACCACAATTGAATTAACTAGTAACTAGTGTTTTTCATGAATTATTATTTCTATTTTTTTTTAAATATTTATCGACGATCCAACTGTACAGATGTCAAGATATCTAATTGAGTGATGTTCCCAAATTTTTAAAAAATAAAAAATTAATTTGGTTTGAGATCTTAGCAAACCACTACTAAATTGACTAGTACAATAACTAGTGCTTTGTCCTGGATTTTTGTTTCTATTTTTCTTAAATTAGTTCTCAACGATTCAACCGTACGGATGTAAACATATATCTAATTGAGTGATGTTCCCAAATTTCCAAAAAATAAAAAATTATATTGGTTTGAGATCTCACCAAACCACTATTGAATTGACTAATAACTAGTGTTTTTCACGAATTATTGTTTCTATTCTTTTTAAATATTTATAGACGATCCAACCGTACAGATGTCAATATATATCTAATTGAGTGATGTTCCAAATTTTCAAAAAAAAAAAAAATTAATTTGGTTTGAGATCTTAGCAAACCACTACTAAATTGACTAGTACAATAACTAGTGCTTCGTCCTGGATTTTTGTTTCTATGTTTCTTAAAATAGTTATTGATGATCCAACCGTACGGATGTCAACATATATCCAATTGAGTGATGTTCCCAAATTTCCAAAAAATAAAAAATTATATTGGTTTGAGATCTTAGCAAACCACTACTAAATTGACTAGTAACTAGTGCTTTTCACGAATTATTATTTCTATTTTTTTTTTAAATATTTATCCGATGATCCAACCGTACATATGTCAAGATATATCTAATTGAGTGATGTTCCCAAATTTTCAAAAAATAAAAAATTAATTTGGTTTGAGATCTTAGCAAACCACTACTAAATTGAGCTAGTACAATAACTAGTGCTTTGTCCCGGATTTTTGTTTCTATTTTTCTTAAAATTGTTCTCGACGATCCAACCGTACGGAGATCAACATATATCTAATTGAGTGATGTTCCCAAATTTCCAAAAAATAAAAAATTAATTTGGTTTGAGATCTTAGCAAATCACTAATTGACTAGTAACTAGTGATTTTCACGGATTATTGCTTCTATTTTTTTAAAAAAATTATTGATGATCCAACCGTACAGATGTCAAGATACATCTAATTGAGTAATGTTTCCAAATTTTTAAAAAATAAAAAATTAATTTGGTTTGAGATTTTAGCAAACTACTACATGTTTTAGATAAAATACGTGCTTTAGATAACGGTTTTAATATTCCGTTGTTTGAAGCATGATTAAATATAAAATATCAAAAAACACTTGTCTGAGTCACACAACGGTTTTATAACACGTTGTGTGAAATGTAATAAAACAAGCATAGTTAAAAATGCTTGTCTTATTTCAACAACGGTTTAATGTGGCATTGTCTTAAGCTAATTCCCACAATATATTTTTAAAACGGTTGTCTAATCCTCCAAGTTTGCACAATACTAACGACAAAAAGCCTTGTCTGATTGTTTTTTTTAGACAACGGTTTTCAAACCGTTGTAATGTACTTGGATTACACAATACTTTTTCGAGGATGAAAATAAACTGTTGTCTGTTAATTTCAGCCAACACTTTTTCGATCTGCTGTTGTCTGATTAGTGTTGTTTGATTGCATTTTTCCGCTTTTGTGACCCTATAATTTTCTTACGCCAACTTTATAAATGTCCATCTGCCCTTTTAGTTGCACACGTCTCTTCTTAAATTGATTTTTAGTATACATGATTGTACACGTGTTATTGGTTTTTTTGCATGTGGTCAGTCTCATGTAAAGCAGATCGAGCGTTATGCTTTAGCAGTGGAATGGCTGCCTTATCTACTGCCACTCATCTTGTTAAACCTGGTAAAAAGAAACTAAATTTCAAACTTCTTTTGACACATACATGTATATAGGTTGATGATCTGAAGTGCGATACTTTGTAGGTGAAGAAATTGTTGCTGGAGAAGACATATATATAGGTCAATTCAGGACACTAGTTCTAGTTTGGTTCACTGAAACAAACAGGTTCATGAACATGATGATTGCTTATTTCTAAAATTTGAGTTTTATTTGAATAGTTTTTGAACATTACAAGTGGATAAGTGTTATCTTTGCTTCATTTACAGGTGGAAGCAGAGAATAAGAAAAGAAATCGCTCAAAGTCGGATGAGCCTTACGCCACAGGGAGCAAATGATTTCTGTATGACTAGAAATCTTAGATATGCCCTTTACGTTATATATAGAACATACCCTTTACGTGTTTCTCTATGATTTCCATGTGTTGGGTATCGGGTCGTATAATGGCTAAAGACAAGATAGATAATACAAGCGGATTAAATGAATATTACAATTACAATTATATTCTACGGGATAGGGGTTAAGGATTACAGGCCAACAAATGAACCTATAATTATAACTAATATAATAATCCTGTAACAACGAGCTGACGGAAATAGGACCAGAACAAATCTGCAAACACAAATAGCCGATTCCAGATTAATCAATGATAATGATAATAACCAAACGACCAGAATACGATAACTGGTATATATTATATATATATATATATTATATATAGGGGGGCTTTATTTTCAGAACTCTCTTAAGTGCGAGAACTGCGAGAACTCCTTTAAACCAATGAGATGTTTTTTAAATATTAAAAAATATTATTAATTCAAATGGGTATTATAGTAAAATATAATTTTTATTACGGGAGATAACCCCTATTGATGATAGCCCCTACTATAATAGCTCATACTGATGATAACCCCTACTATATATATAACCCCTATTATATAGTAGGGGTTATGATCAGTAGGGCTTGTATGCATTGACATGATGTACATTATGTATTATTAGGAGTACATTATGTATTACGAGAACCACCTTTTGTACTCCTAATAATACATAATGTACATCATGTCAATGCATACAAGCCCTACTGATCATAACCTCTACTATATAATAGGGGTTATATATATAGTAGGGGTTATCATCAGTATGAGTTATTATAGTAGGGGCTATCATCAATAGGGGTTATCAAAAATAATATAAAAATTGTATTTTACTATAATACCCTTTTGAATTAATAATATTTTCTAATATTTGAAAAAATCTCATTGGTTTAGAGGAGTTCTCGCAGTTCTCGCACTTAAGAGAATTCTGAAAATAAAGCCCCCCTATATATATATATATAATATATAGACTAGTGCAGGTATGAATATATATATTTATATATATAACAAATATATATAATATATATATATAGATAAATACCGAAAATATATATAACAAATATATATATAATATAAAGTATACTAAAGGTATATATTTATATATATATATAGCAAATATATATAATATATATGTATAAACTCCAGGAAATATATATAACAAATATATATATGTATAATATATTGCACAAAATCACCAAGAAAAGCAATATAAACGGCGATAAATTAAGATCTAGAAAACCCCTTTTTCGGAACGTGATGTGTGGGCTCAGATCTTCCGAAAACCCTAGCAATTGACACCGATACGAACGATTGTCCACAGAGGACTTGCCCAAATCACCTCCGGCCGGCCAACAGCCCGGTAGCACCTTCACCAAATCGAGAAAACTCAGAAACCTATCCCGGTCTCACTCACAGTTCTCACCAAAGAGATTACTCTTGTTTTCACTCGGATTCTCAAGGCATAAAACAGTTTTTCACTCGGTGTATCAAAACTCCAGCCCTGCCGCGCCTTTTATACACGGAGAGATGAAATCGGATACAAGAAGTGCCACGGGATTCCATCGTCTCAGTCAACTCACGGGAGGAAGGATTATTAGAAAAACGGGAGCAGAAACGCAGCGGGTGGGAGTTGACCGAAGGGTAGGTGAGAACGGGAGAAGAAAGGGAGAGACGAGAGAGAGTGGAGGCGGTGAGGAAATGAAAGAGAGAGGTAGGGTTAGGGTTATTAATAGGATAAGATGGACGGTCCAGATTAGATGCATCTTAATACATCTTGATCGGATGACTCCTATTAAATAAGGCTGCCAATGGGCTGGGCCAGCTCTTAAATGGTATGGGCCAGACTATATAAAAAGGGGAGATATAGTTTCTGGGCTGGTTGGGCCAAATACTAACATTTCTCCACCTTTTGCTCCAACCAGTCATTTGCATTTTCGGGTTTCGGAGAAAACTCATCATCGCCTATCTCTGGGGTTACCTGCACATACACACAGTAAATAAGGTAAAGAATACACAAAGAAGACTGACTCACAAAGAGATCCCCTAAAAACACAAAGTTCAAAAATTTTATTCGACCGAATCAAAATTCAGTCTTTTTAAACAAGATTTAAATTTCTCGACAGGTAAACACTTAGTACCCATATCTAAAGGATTAAATTGGGAGGGTATTTTTTCAAGATAGATTATATGTTTAGCAACAACATCTCGTATGAAATGGAAACGAACATCAATTTGTTTAGTTCTATCATGAAAAACTGGATTCTTGCAAAGTTGAATACCGGATTGACTATCCGAAATAACTTCGACTTTATCCTTTAGAAAACCGATTTATGATAAGAGTCCTTTTAACCATATAGCTTCTTTTAATGCTTCTGTTATAGCAACATACTCATATTCGATAGTGGATAAAGCAACTATAGGTTGTAATTGAAACTTCCAACTAATCGGTGCGCCACACAAAGTAAACACATAGGAAGTAGTAGACTTACGGTTATCACGATTAGCAGCATAATTAGAATCCACATATCCAACCAATTTTACACCTTGAGGGTGTCGAGAGAATTTAAGACCATACCTGGTTGATCCCTTCAAGTACCTTAGTAGCCATTTGACGGCTTACCAATAATAGACCACTGGGTTAGCCATGTATCGACTAAGACAACTCACAGCATAAGCTATGTCAGGTCTTGTGCTGACCGTTAGATACATGACCGAGCCAATGGCATTTGAGTAAGGTACATTTTTCATATAATTGGTATCATCCTCAGTTTTTGGGGATTGATTTTTACTTAACAGGAAATAACCAGCAAGAGGCACATTGGTTGATTTAGACCGACTCATAGAAAATTTAGATAAAATTTTCTACACATAGGAATCTTGGTTTAAAACAATGGTGGAGTTTTTCCTATCACGAAAGATATTCATCCCAAGAATGCGCTTAGCATCACCAAGGCGTTTCATGTCAAACTTCGCACTTAAGCATTTAATGACATGATCTACGGTTTTCACACAAGGGCTCACTAAGAGCATATCATCAACATATATGAGTAAGAAAACAAGATTTTTGGAATCAGTTTTGTAATACAAGTAATGATCATAATTACTTCTTGAAAATTTAAGAGAGAGCATGTATTCCTTAAGCGTTTTATTCCATTGCCTAGGTGATTGTTTTAAACCATAGATTGATTTTTTAAGCAAGCAAACATGATTAGGGCACTTAGGATCAATAAAGCCATTAGGTTGACTCATATAAAGCTTTTCTTCAAGTTCACCATATAAAAAGGCAGTTTTGACATATAATTGTTTTAACTCCCAATCAAATTGAGCAACTAGAGCATGCATGATACGCACAATAGTGAACTTAACCACAGGGGCAAAGATTTCAGTGTAGTCAATACCTTCTTTCTGGATGAAACCTTTAGCAATGAGTCTAGCTTTGAATCTGACCGACTCATTTTTTTCCTTAACTTTGAAAAGACATTTACAGTCAACCACCGAACAGTTGGGCGGTCGGGGCACAAGAGCCCAAGTTTCATTTGAGTACAATGAAGTCATTTCTCCATTCATTGCATTAAGCCACTGTTCTGAGTGTTCAGATTTTAAAGATTCATCATATGTTTTGGGTTCACAATTATCAATGGATTCAAACATATTGAACGCATACGATGCCATATGATAATCACTTAAGTGAGAAGGCCTTCTAATTTCTCTCCTAGGCCTATCTCGAGCAAGTTGATAATCATGCAAATTCTCTTCAGGTACTTCTTCTGTTTCATCATGAACATCAGCATTATCATGATTATCAAGATTAGTTTATGTTTGCACATTATCCGTTTCATCTAAAGAAATGTGCAGCTCCACCTCATTTGGAGCAGGGGGATTTTCCGGATCAGGTAAAAGGCAAGGAAATTCATTTTCGTTGAAAACAATATCTCGACTAATAATAGTTTTGAAGCCGGTTTGGCCCTTTAGCCAAACCCTATAGCCTTTTACCCCTTCTGGGTATCCCAGAAACAAACATCTCACAGAACGAGTCTCAAGCTTATCATTTTTCTGATGCACATAAGCAGAGCATACAAATATACGAAGATTAGAATATCAATAGATCGACCAGACCAAACACATTCAGGATAATTACCATTCAACGACACAGAGGGAGATCTATTTATCAGATAAGCAGCAGTTAGTAAAGCCTCACCCCAGAACTTTTTCGAGAGCTCAGATATGACCAACATGCTTCTGACCCTTTCTAGCAAGGTTCTATTCATACGTTCAGCCACCACATTCTTTGGGGTGAATAAGGGACATATTTATGTCTCTGAATACCAGATTGAGCACAAAGCTCATCGAACATTTGATTGCAAAACTCAAGGCCATTATCGGTCCTTAAGATTTTAATCTTTTTTCCAGTTTGGTTTTCAATCAAGGTTTTCCAATTTTTAAATTTCTCAAAGACATCAGATTTGTTCTTCAGAAGGAACACAAAGACCTTTCGAGAGTAATCATCAATCACAGATAGGAAATATCTATTTCCACCATGTGTGGATTCACTAGATGGCCCCCACACATCAGCATGCAAATAATGCAAAGTGTCATAAGTAGTAGGAGATCTAGGGGGATGGGGATTAGGAAACTTGACACGATGTTGTTTACCTACCACGCAGGAGTCGCAAAACGGCACAGAGGACAATTTAACTTTCCCAAACACTGCTTGTTTTTGCAAAATTTCCAGACTCTTATCATTAATGTGGCATAGACGTTTATGCCACAGACCTGTTGAGTCACCTTGGACAGCATTCACAAAAGAATCATATTTTGCAGTTTTCACATAGAGGTTATTCCGTTTTATTGCTTTGAAAACACATAAGTTACCTTTAAAGATTTTCATAATCCCATTACCCCACTTACCTTCATACCCCTCATCATCAAGGATACCACAAGAAACAAGATTGTGACACAAATCAGGAACATGCCCCACGTTCTTTAAAGTTAACAAATAACTGGAGTCACACATTATCTTGATATCTCCTAAACCATGAACTTGACACTTTTTCTCATTAGCCATAGAGACGGACCAATTTGTCACTTCTCTATATTCAGGAAATAGCCTTTTGAAAGGCGACATTTGAAACATACAAGCGGAATCAACAAGCCACTCATTTTCACACAAAGTAAGAGTATGCACAGTATTAGCTTGTTAACAAATTTCAGACACCATGAAAATATCATCTACACGGCCACTTTCTACCACAAGGTTGGCATTATCATTTTGATATTTTTTCTTAGGTTTAGTGCACTCGTGAATGTAATGACCAGATTCACCACAATTATAGCACTTACGGTTCTGAGGTCGAGACTTTGACCTACTCTTCCATTTTCCCTTCTTCTTTTCAGAAAAATTACTTTGATGGCTTTGGCTTGAGGAAGGTTTCTGTTTTTGAAAGCGGTTTTAAGTCCTTCCCCTCACAAAATTAACCTCACCTAGAGATTTATTCCCCTTATTGTTTTTGAAATCCAATTCTTTACTTTTCAAACTGTTTATAACAGTATCAAGAGTTACTTTATCTCTGCCGTACTTAATAGCAGACTTAACATCACTGTATGAATCAGGGATGGCATTTAAAATAACATAGGGGTGTAACACCCCGAATCCGCTCAGGGATATTACACGCCGTAGAACCTTTCCTCAAGATTCTACCAGGCTGGTAACAAAACCGAACAACTCAACAACGCCTTTAAGGCTAAAGTGACTCAGTAGACCGATTTGGTCTTTCAATAAATACATACAACTCAATTACAATACATGCCCACGCAGGGGTCGAATACAACACACTCCCGTACAACGGGAAAGAATACTGCAGCGGAAAAAAATAGACTATAACTAAACCAAAGACATCATACGGATCCTCGTGTGATTAGTATCGTTCATCTTTTGTCATCCTTCGTGCCGACCCTGTGTTATGCTCCCAAACCTGAATGCAAAAACAGACATCCACCCCCCGAATACTCGGGGGTTAGCAAAACTCCACTGTTTTGCTAGTGCAAGAACAAAGTGCAAATACGAGCCATACAATTCACATTCCACGAATAGAAATAAACAGGAATCCTCAAAGATCTAAGCGTAACGGAAAGTACATCCCGAGGCATGAGTTTGGGTAAAACATTCCAAAACCGAAAGATCACAAATCAAGGGAAACAATTTATAAAACAGTTTAAAATGCCATCGAGAGTTTTAATAGAAAACAATTTAGGATTTTCGAATCCTTCTCTTTCCAAAAATCAACAGGGGTCACAACCCAAAGGTTTTGTTTTCGCAAATAGAAAACAGACAACAATTCACAGAGCCCGAGCCCAACATCACGTGTCCTCGACGGACATAAAAATCAACACAACGTAATCACGCACGCGCATCGCCTAGGACCGGGACGAAGCCACAAATCCCACTCAGGCCTCGAAGGACCCTCCCGAGCTGGCTAGCGAAACAAATCACACACATCTCATGGTTGGATCAATCGCTTGTTGCATCCTGGCCACATGATCGCATGCCATGTGCCACCGTAGATTATCTCAGGCTCTCACGGTTGGATCAATCACTTGTTGCATCCTGACCACATAATCACGTGCCATGTGTCACCGTAGACCTTCAACCATATCCACACATTCACACAAATAACATATAACATCAAGGATATTCAAACAATTCGCCCAGAGGCATCAAACACTTAGCAAAACACCACGTCAATCCACAACGCACCGAAATGAAATAATATACGTCCACACGCAATACCAAGTGCAACATCAACACCAAGCATATCCATAGAATTCACATAGTTATTCACAAACCACACCATTCACAAAACACACGCGTTTTGAAAGCAAGCCTTTAACAAGGCTAAACCGAATCTTTTGAAAACTCATTTCAAACAATCAAACAAGCACATAAAGACGATCACCAATTATCATATTCACAAAACAAGAATAGTATGGACAAGGTACTTGCCTCGATATCACGAGCAATGGAAAAATGAACGGATACGGCCGGGTAGCCCTCAAATTCCCGAACACTATCTAGAACGCGATAAAGACCAAATTACGACGGAATAACACCACACGAATCATCAAACACCAACGATATTCAACTCGGAAATCCTCGAGCACCTATAATCCTCCGGAAGGAACAATAAAACATGATTACAACGAGAATCGAGGCCAAAAACAACGGAAATCCCAACAACTATCGAAGGGAAACTCATTGGGACATTTAATCAAACACTCAATGTTCGATAACTCCCAAGAACACTCGAATCACTAATCGAGTTGAACAAACTTGAAATATGGATTTACAACCCATAGAACACGATTAATAACATCATACTACACCAACCGATGTATCAAAATCGGACTAAAATCGAAATCAAGAACAATTTCTCCGAAAAGTCACTTGAAGGAAAATCAAGAAATATACCTTGATTCGACGAAATACACGGATTGGATGATGATATAATCAACAAGAATCTTCCAAAACATCTTGGAATTGATTAGAATCGGCCAAGAACTCGATTTCCCGTCGCACCCGTCCGATAGCCGCAAAAAAAGTGAAGAAACGAACAAAAACGGGCTGTCAGGCCTTATATAGCCGGTCACTGCGGGACACTTACGGCCGTACTCGGTAGGACTTACGACCGTAACCGGCATTCATCAAAAAAATCTACACAACACCTGTCGGACACTTACGGCCGTAACTGGCACACATTACGGCCAGAATCGCCTTCGCCAGAAGTCGCCAGCGCCATACGGCCGTAACTCGGCCCTTACGGCGAGAACTCGGCCAGGCCAGGCCCTGCTCCGGCCGTGACTCGGCCGTGGCCACTCCGACGGCCCGGACGACCCCGAAACCCGAACCTGAGTAAAAACCGAAGATACGATTACGAAGTACTCGCAAAGATGAATCTAAGAGCTAAGAGAACACACGATTCCGACCACCCGAAGTGTCGGAATTCGACAACGGAAAGTAATTACCCCAAACTTTGGGAAATTACGAAAATGTCCCAAAACGTCCGAAATACACGATACGTGATCGAAACACCAAACCAAAACTCGAAACATGAATAATAACATTAAATGAACTTAGGAAAAACTCGAAACAACAGTTTCGAACGAGATTCGCAAGAATCGAACTCAAGTGCGGAAAAGTCGCTAAAAAGCACGGAACTCAACAAAACGACACCGAAACGAACTCGGACGTCGAAAAGTGCAGAATTAAATACTCTCAGCATGACGAAATGGTCATGAGCGAGTCGTCAAAACGGACTTTCACCGAAAAAAATAAATTACCAGAAATCGAAATTACGGGTATTACATTCTACCCTCCTTAAAAGAAGTTTCGTCCCGAAACTTAAAACAAGTAGGGAGAAGCAATATCCCTGCGAGGAAAACTCAACGAGATACACAAGAAATGCGTAACTTACGCCCATCGACGAAACGTTACAAGCAACGCAAAGGAATATACGGCGTGAAAACACGCTCCACGACGACCAACACAATGCCACTGGTAGAGACATAATAAAATCAACAAGTGACAAGTGTCATCAAACAGATAATACAATCAAGTCAATCGTCCGAACAATCACAAAACACAACCAACAAAAATCAATACGATTGACCAACCCAACGGTACATCAATCAAAACACGAGCCAAACGCTGAACAAATACGGAATTCCACCGCCCAAGGGTTGGAAGATCGAAAACGAGACTAATTTCCCGAACTTAAGGGAATTACGAAGGAGTCTGAATGTTCAACGATCACGAAACGAGATCAACAAAAATTAAACAATCAAACGATCGAACCATAACGATCGAGACAACAAAAATCAAATAATCATGTTCGGATCACAAAGAAACATAAGGTTCAACCGACAACTCTGAGGTTCACATCTCGACTCGAGAAAAAAAACATGATCCGGTGAAAACAACAAGATGCGCACTCACATAAGATCCACATGAAAGGGAATAACAATTGAAAAGTCACAACGACGAACGAGTAATTTCGAAACAATACCACTCTCGTTCGATTAACAAAAGTAAGGGACAGGACAAGCTCAGAAAATGTTAACGAACATAAACGAGTCGATAGAGTCGAAAATACAGAAGTTCCAAATCCGATCCACTTCGAATAAAAGAACTAGTAGAACCAAAAGATGTTACTTCCGAACAAGGTTCACAAGAATCTAACCGAACTCGGAAAAGTCACAGCGATAACCAGATCGACCCAAAACAAGATCACAGCTCGTTCGAACGATGAAACCGAAATACAGAACAAGTTCAGACAGTATCAACGAACACGAGCGAATTGATAGACTTGATAGAGAGAAAATGCGGAAGTCAAAAATGATACGGGCATTACATTCGACCTCTTATAAAAGAAAGTCGTCCCCGCAACTCGCAATAATGGAAACAAGGTAACAACACAAAAAGCAACTGACAGAGAAATCTCCCATGGGCCTCTCAGAGCCGATCTTGATATCTGTGCTGAAGCGCGAACTCCGAAAGTCTCGGTAGCCAATTCGCAAAACTGAATTCGGTGTCCCTCGAGTCCACACCCGAAATGTGTTACTGACGAGAAGGACAAATTGCACGTACATTCCCCCGGCATATCACGGTTGAAATGCCTCGGCTCGGCATACCGAAAATACAAATGCTAGATACAATGGAACATAACACCGCAAAACAACATAGCGGAGATGCCAACTCAGCACAACAAAGAATCATAACACATATCATATACAACGATTACCATCGTAAAGTAATACGCACACAAACACTACAGCAACGACGGTATCGTTTGGCGACCTTAACGGCCCGAACAATAACGAGCACATAATTACAAACATCATGAATCAGTCACACATGTACACAAACGTACAAACCTAAGCTTTAACAGCTCACACGGGTGCGATAATACGCAAGTCACCACGAAATGACAACATTAAAGATCGTCATCACACCTCCCACAAAGGGCTAACAAAACATATGCGTGGCGAACGACTCAACGTTCACACCACCAATTCAATCACAATTTGGAGGGCTAACACCCTAACAACAATACCAACATCATACACACCTTCTCCGACCACAAGCAGGAAATAATGGGTTTTAAAAAAAACGAAAACCACCTTTTGAAAACAGTTTGGAAACACCAGTTGATCTTGAGTATCATTTTACAAAATTTGAACAAACATCATTTTCGAGACTTTGAAAATCATCTTGCGTTTGAACAAAAATGAGGACACCTTTCTTTTAGTGAAAAACTTTCAGAATATCCGACCCTCGGGTCTAAGTATAAGTGTTTCTAAACATTGAAAATATCTCAAAACATTTTGGTCCTCGAGGTAGAAGAATTTTTGAAACATGTTGTGGCACCTTGGATGTACCACGAGAAAATAATTCATTTTAAAAGTACGTCTCGAAATTTATTTTCTAAGATACTCAAGGTTTTCAAGATAATTCAATGGGCTACAATGCCCAAAAATTTCAGGTAATTACACAAAACTTTATAGCGCCGTGGGTCCCGCGTTGGAACCCACCAGGCTAAAAACCATTTACAAAAATACCAAAAAGGCCGATGACGGTAATATTTCAAAAACTCACAAAAGCCATTTACAAAATACTAAATACCGTAATAAGAATTTCGCCAAAACGATCAAAGCCATAATGCCAAAAACTTGGTTAAGGGAATCGGTTTTCGAAATAAAACTCAGTCGGTAAAATACCGAAAGCCATTTCAAAAGAACTCATGCAGCGGATAAAAGAAATAAAGTCAAACATGCACAATCCAGCAACGCTACTCCTCATATGAACGAAATATGAGGGTCAAATAACCACATATCAAGAAATCAAAATCCATAAGAGGATTCCATCACTTAACAAATAATCATAAAAATAGCTCGTGTCACACGAGGCACAACACAAAGAAGGGAGACTTACATCCACAGGTCGCACGAAGATGATGATCGCCCACGATACTAATCACGACCAACAAACTCAGACGACGCGTCGCGACACGACTCAGTCAGACAAAATCCGATGAGACAAAACTCAACAGACACCACTGACCCGACAGCCTAGGTTTCAACAACCTAATCTCTGATACCATTTATGTAACACCCCCAATCCGCTCAGGGATATTACACGCCGTAGAACCTTTCCTCAAGATTCTACGAGGCTGGTAACAAAACCGAACAACTCAACAACGCCTTTAACGCTAAAATGACTCAGTATACCGATTTGGTCTTTCAATAAATACATACAATTCAATTACAATACATGCCCACGCGGGGGTCGAATACAACACACTCCCGTACAACGGGAAAGAATACTGCAGCGGAAAAAAATAGACTTTAACTAAACCAAAGACATCATACGAATCCTCGTGTGATTAGTATCGTTCATCTTTTATCATCCTTCGTGCCGACCCTGTGTTATGCTCCCAAACCTGAATGCAAAAATAGACATCCACCCCCCGAATACTCGGGGGTTAGCAAAACTCCACTGTTTTGCTAGTGCAAGAACAAAGTGCAAATACGAGCCATACAATTCACATTCCACGAATAGCAATAACCAGGAATCCTCAAAGATCCAAGCGTAACGAAAAGTACATCCCGAGGCATGAGTTTGGGTAAAACATTCCATAACCGAAAGATCATAAATCAAGGGAAACAATTTATAAAACAGTTTAAAATGCCATCGAGAGTTTTAATAGAAAACAATTTAGGATTTTCGAATCCTTCTCTTTCCAAAAATCAACAGGGGTCACAACCCAAAGGTTTTGTTTTCGCAAATAGAAAACAGACAACAATTCACAGGGCCCGAGCCCAACATCACGTGTCCTCGACGGACATAAAAATCAACACAACGTAATCACGCACGCGCATCGCCTAGGACCGGGATGAAGCCACAAATCCCACTCGAGGCCTCGAAGGACCCTCCCGAGCTGGCTAGCGAAACAAATCACACACAACTCACGGTTGGATCAATCGTTTGTTGCATCCTGGCCACATGATCGCATGCCATGTGCCACCGTAGATTATCTCAGGCTCTCACGGTTGGATCAATCACTTGTTGCATCCTGACCACATGATCACGTGCCATGTGTCACTGTAGACCTTCAATCATATCCACACATTCACACAAATAACATATCACATCAAGGATATTCAAACAATTCGCCCAGAGGCATCAAACACTTAGCAAAACACCACGTCAATCCACAACGCACCGAAATGAAATAATATACGTCCACACGCAATACCAAGTGCAACATCAACACCAAGCATATCCATAGAATTCACATAGTTATTCACAAACCACACCATTCACAAAACACACGCGTTTTGAAAGCAAGCCTTTAACAAGGCTAAACCGAATCTTTTGAAAACTCATTTCAAACAATCAAACAAGCACATAAAGACGATCACCAATTATCATATTCACAAAACAAGAATAGTATGGACAAGGTACTTGCCTCGATATCACGAGCAATGGAAAAATGAACGGATACGGCCGGGTAGCCCTCAAATTCCCGAATACTATCTAGAACGCGATAGCACCGAAATTACGACGGAATAACACCACACGAATCATCAAACACCAACGATATTCAACTCGGAAATCCTCGAGCACCTATAATCCTCCAGAAGGAAGAATAAAACATGATTAAAACAAGAATCGAGGCCAAAAACAACGGAAATCCCAACAACTATTGAAAGGAAACTCATTGGGACATTTAATCAAACACTCAATGTTCGATAACTCCCAAGAACACTCGAATCACTAATCGAGTTGAACAAACTTGAAATGTGGATATACAACTCATAGAACACGATTAATAACATCATACTACACCAACCGATGTATCAAAATCGGACTAGAATCGAAATCAAGAACAATTTCTCCGAAAAGTCAACTTGAAGGAAAATCAAGAAATATACCTTGATTCGACGAAATACACGGAGTGGATTATGATATAATCAACAAGAATCTTCCAAAACATCTTGGAATTGATTAGAATCGGCCAAGAACTCGATTTCCCGTCGCACTCGTCCGATAGCCGCAAGAAAAGTGAAGAAATGAACAAAAACGGGCTGCCAGGCCTTATATAGCCGGTCACTGCCGGACACTTACGGCCGTACTCGGCAGGACTTACGACCGTAACCGGCATTCATCAAAAAAATCTGCCCAACACCTGTCGGACACTTACGGCCGTAACTGGCACACATTACGGCCAGAATCGCCTTCGTCAGAAGCCGCCAGCGCCATACGGCCAGAATCTCGCCCCTTACGGCAGAACTCGGCCAGCTGTGCCCCGCTCCGGCAGTGACTCGCCGTGGCCACTCCGACGTCTGACGACCCAAACCGTAACTTGAGTAAAAAATGAAGATACGGTTACGAAGTACTCGCAAAGACGAATCTAAGAGCTAAGAGAACACACGATTCCGACCACCTGAAGTGTCGGAATTCGACAACGGAAAGTAATTACCCCAAACTTTGGGAAATTACGAAAATGGCCCAAAACGTCCGAAATACACGATACGTGATCGAAACACCAAACCAAAACTCGAAACATGAATAATAACATTAAATGAACTTAGGAAAAACTCGAAACAACAGTTTCGAACGAGATTCGCAAGAATCGAACTCAAGTGCGGAAAAGTCGCTAAAAAGCACGGAACTCAACAAAACGACACCGAAATGAACTCAGACGTCGAAAAGTGCAGAATTAAATACTCTCAGCATGACGAAACGATCATGAGCGAGTCGTCAAAACGGACTTTCACCGAAAAAAAGAAATTACCAGAAATCGAAATTACGGGTATTACATTCTACCCTCCTTAAAAGAAGTTTCGTCCCGAAACTTAAAACAAGTAGGGAGAAGCAATATCCCTGCCAGGAAAACTCAACGAGATACACAAGAAATGCGTAACTTACGCCCATCGGCGAAACGTTACAAGCAACGCAAAGGAATATATGGCGTGAAAACACGCTCCACGACGACCAACACAATGCCACCGGTAGAGACATAATAAAATCAACAAGTGACAAGTGTCATCAAACAGATAATACAATCAAGTCGATTATCCGAACAATCACAAAACACAACCAACGAAAATCAATACGATTGACCAACCCAACGGTACATCAATCAAAACACGAGCCAAACGCTGAACAAATACGGAATTCCACCGCCCAAGGGTTGGAAGATCGAAAACGAGACTAATTTCCCGAACTTAAGGGAATTACGAAGGAGTCTGAATGTTCAACGATCACGAAACGAGATCAACAAAAATCAAACAATCAAACGATCGAACCATAACGATCGAGACAACAAAAATCGAATAATCATGTTCGGATCACAAAGAAACATAAGGTTCAACCGACAACTCTGAGGTTCACATCTCAACTCGAGAAAAAAAAAACATGATCCGGTGAAAACAACAAGATGCGCACTCACATAAGATCCACAGGAAAGGGAATAACAATTGAAAAGTCACAACGACGAACGAGTAATTTCGAAACAATACCACTCTCGTTCGATTAACAAAAGTAAGGGACAGGGCAAGCTCAGAAAATGTTAACGAACATAAACGAGTCGACAGAGTCGAAAATACAGAAGTTCCAAATCCGATCCACTTCGAATAAAAGAACTAGTAGAACCAAAAGATGTTACTTCCGAACAAGGTTCACAAGAATCTAACCGAACTCGGAAAAGTCACAGCGATAACCAGATCGACCGAAAACAAGATCACAGCTCGTTCGAACGATGAAACCGAAATACAGAACAAGTTTAGACAGTATCAACAAACACGAGCGAATCGATAGACTTGATAGAGAGAAAATGCGGAAGTAAAAAATGATACGGGCATTACATTCGACCTCTTATAAAAGAAAGTCGTCCCCGCAACTCACAATAATGGAAACAATGTAACAACACAAAAAGCAACCGACATAGAAATCTCCCATGGGCCTCTCAGAGCCGATCTTGATATCTGTGCTGAAGCGCGAACTCCGAAAGTCTCGGTAGCCAATTCGCAAAACTGAATTCGGTGTCCCTCGAGTCCACACTCGAAATGTGTTACTGACGAGAAGGACAAATTGCACGTACATTCCCCCGGCATATCACGGTTGAAATGCCTCGGCTCGGCATACCGAAAATATAAATGCTAGATACAATGGAACATAACACCGCAAAACAACATAGCGGAGATGCCAACTCAGCACAACAAAGAATCATAACACATATCATATACAACGATTACCATCATAAAGTAATACGCACACAAACACTACAACAACGACGGTATCGTTCGGCGACCTTAACGGCCCGAACAATAACCAGCACATAATTACAAACATCATGAATCAATCACACATGTACACAAACGTACAAACCTAAGCTTTAACAGCTCACACAGGTGCGATAATACGCAAGTCACCACGAAATGACAACATTAAAGATCGTCATCACACCTCCCACAAAGGGCTAACAAAACATATGCGTGGCGAACGACTCAACGTTCACACCACCAATTCAATCACAATTTAGATGGCTAACACCCTAACAACAATACCAACATCATACACACCTTCTCCGACCACAAGCAGGAAATGATGGGTTTTAAAAAAAACAAAAACCACCTTTTGAAAACAGTTTGGAAACACCAGTTGATCTTGAGTATCATTTTACAAAATTTGAACAAACATCATTTTCGAGACTTTGAAAATCATCTTGCGTTTGAACAAAAATGAGGACACCTTTCTTTTAGTGAAAAACTTTCAGAATATCCGACCCTCGGGTCTAAGTATAAGTGTTTTTAAACATCGAAAATATCTCAAAACATTTTGGTCCTCGAGGTAGAAGAATTTTTGAAACATGTTGTGGCACCTTGGATGTACCACGAGAAAATAATTCATTTTAAAAGTACGTCTCGAAATTTATTTTCTAAGATACTCAAGGTTTTCAAGATAATTCAATGGGCTAGAATGCCCAAAAATTTCAGGTAATTACACAAAACTTTATAGCGTCGTGGGTCCCGCATCGGAACCCACCAGACTAAAAACCATTTACAAAAATACCAAAAAGGCCGATGACGGTAATATTTCAAAAACTCACAAAAGCCATTTACAAAATACTAAATACCGTAATAAGAATTTCGCCAAAACGATCAAAGCCATAATGCCAAAAACTCGGTTAAGGGAATCGGTTTTCGAAATAAAACTCAATCGGTAAAATACCGAAAGCCATTTCAAAAGAACTCACGCAGCGGATAAAAGAAATAAAGTCAAACATGCACAATCCAGCACCGCTACTCCTCATATGAACGAAATATGAGGGTCAAATAACCACATATCAAGAAATCAAAATCCATAAGAGGATTCCATCACTTAACAAATAATCATAAAAATAGCTCGTGTCACACGAGGCACAACACAAAGAAGGGAGACTTACATCCACAGGTCGCACGAAGATGATGATCGCCCACGATACTAATCACGACCAACAAACTCAGACGACGCGTCGCGACACGACTCAGTCAGACAAAATCCGATGAGACAAAACTCAACAGACACCACTGACCCGACAGCCTAGGTTTCAACAACCTAATCTCTGATACCATTTATGTAACACCCCCAATCCGCTCAGGGATATTACACGCCGTAGAACCTTTCCTCAAGATTCTACCAGGCTGGTAACAAAATCGAACAACTCAACAACACCTTTAAGGCTAAAATGACTCAGTAGACCGATTTGGTCTTTCAATAAATACATACAACTCAATTACAATACATGCCCACGCAGGGGTCGAATACAACACACTCCCGTACAACGGGAAAGAATACTGCAGCGGAAAAAATAGACTATAACTAAACCAAAGACATCATACGGATCCTTGTGTGATTAGTATCGTTCATCTTTTATCATCCTTCGTGCCGACCTTGTGTTATGCTCCCAAACCTGAATGCAAAAACAGACATCCACCCCCCGAATACTCGGGGGTTAGCAAAACTCCACTGTTTTGCTAGTGCAAGAACAAAGTGCAAATACGAGCCATACAATTCACATTCCACGAATAGCAATAACCAGGAATCCTCAAAGATCCAAGCGTAACGAAAAGTACATCCCGAGGCATGAGTTTGGGTAAAACATTCCAAAACCGAAAGATCACAAATCAAGGGAAACAATTTATAAAACAGTTTAAAATGCCATCGAGAGTTTAGAAAACAATTTAGGATTTTCGAATCCTTCTCTTTCCAAAAATCAACAGGGGTCACAACCCAAAGGTTTTGTTTTCGCAAATAGAAAACAGACAACAATTCACAGGGCCCGAGCCCAACATCACATGTCCTCGATGGACATAAAAATCAACACAACGTAATCACGCACGCGCATCGCCTAGGACCGGAATGAAGCCACAAATCCCACTCGAGGCCTCGAAGGACCCTCCCGAGCTGGCTAGCAAAACAAATCACACACATCTCACGGTTGGATCAATCGCTTGTTGCATCCTGGCCACATGATCGCATGCCATGTGCCACCGTAGATTATCTCAGGCTCTCACGGTTGGATCAATCACTTGTTGCATCCTGACCACATGATCACGTGCCATGTGTCACCGTAGACCTTCAACCATATCCACACATTCACACAAATAACATATCACATCAAGGATATTCAAACAATTCACCCAGAGGCATCAAACACTTAGCAAAACACCACGTCAATCCACAACGCACCGAAATGAAATAATATACCTCCACACGCAATACCAAGTGCAACATCAACACTAAGCATATCCATTGAATTCACATAGTTATTCACAAACCACACCATTCACAAAACACACGCGTTTTGAAAGCAAGCCTTTAACAAGGCTAAATCGAATCTTTTGAAAACTCATTTCAAACAATCAAACAAGCACATAAAGACGATCACCAATTATCATATTCACAAAACAAGAATAGTATGGACAAGGTACTTGCCTCGATATCACGAGCAATGGAAAAATGAACGGATACGGCCGGGTAGCCCTCAAATTCCCGAACACTATCTAGAACGCGATAGCACCGAAATTACGACGGAATAACACCACACGAATCATCAAACACCAACGAGATTCAACTCGGAAATCCTCGAGCACCTATAATCCTCCGGAAGGAACAATAAAACATGATTACAACGAGAATCGAGGCCAAAAACAACGGAAATCCCAACAACTATCGAAGGGAAACTCATTGGGACATTTAATCAAACACTCAATGTTCGATAACTCCCAAGAACACTCGAATCACTAATCGAGTTGAACAAACTTGAAATATGGATATACAACCCATAGAACACGATTAATAACATCATACTACACCAACCGATGTATCAAAATCGGACTAGAATCGAAATCAAGAACAATTTCTCCGAAAAGTCAACTTGAAGGAAAATCAAGAAATATACCTTGATTCGACGAAATACACGGATTGGATGATGATATAATCAACAAGAATCTTCCAAAACATCTTGGAATTGATTAGAATCGGCCAAGAACTCGATTTCCCGTCACACCCGTCCGATAGCCGCAAGAAAAGTGAAGAAATGAACAAAAGCAGGCTATCAGGCCTTATATAGCCGGTCACTGCCGGACACTTACGGCCGTACTCGGCAGGACTTACGACCGTAACCGGCATTCGTAAAAAAAATCTGCCCAACACCTGTCGGACACTTACGGCCGTAATTGGCACACATTACGGCCGTAACCGGCCTTCGTCAGGAAGCTTCCGGGCGCCATACGGCCGTAACTCTCAGCCCCTTACGGCAGTAACTCGGCCAGGCCAGGCCCTGCTCCGGCCGTGACTCGGCCGTGGCCACTCCGACAGCCCAGACGACCTCGAAACCCGAACCTGAGTAAAAACTGAAGATACGGTTACGAAGTACTCGCAAAGACGAATCTAAGAGCTAAGAGAACACACGATTCCGACCACCCGAAGTGTCGGAATTCGACTACGGAAAGTAATTACCCCAAACTTTGGGAAATTACGAAAATGGCCCAAAACGTCCGAAATACACGATACGTGATCGAAACACCAAACCAAAACTCGAAACATGAATAATAACATTAAATTAACTTAGGATAAACTCGAAACAATAGTTTCGAACGAGATTCGCAAGAATCGAACTCAAGTGCGGAAAAGTCGCTAAAAAGCACGGAACTCAACAAAACGACACCGAAACGAACTCGGACGTCGAAAAGTGCAGAATTAAATACTCTCAGCATGACGAAACGGTCATGAGCGATTCATCAAAACGGACTTTCACCGAAAAAATTTTTTTACCAGAAATCGAAATTACGGGTATTACATTCTACCCTCCTTAAAAGAAGTTTCGTCCCGAAACTTAAAACAAGTAGGGAGAAGCAATATCCCTGCCAGGAAAACTCAACTTGATACACAAGAAATGCGTAACTTACGCCCATCGGCGAAACGTTACAAGCAACGCAAAGGAATATACGGCGTGAAAACACGCTCCACGACGACCAACACAATGCCACCGGTAGAGACATAATAAAATCAACAAGTGACAAGTGTCATCAAACAGATAATACAATCAAGTCGATTATCCGAACAATCACAAAACACAACCAACGAAAATCAATACGATTGACCAACCCAACGGTACATCAATCAAAACACGAGCCAAACGCTGAACAAATACGGAATTCCACCGCCCAAGGGTTGGAAGATCGAAAACGAGACTAATTTCCCGAACTTAAGGGAATTACGAAGGAGTCTGAATGTTCAACGATCACGAAACGAGATCAACAAAAATCAAACAATCAAACGATCGAACCATAACGATCGAGACAACAAAAATCGAATAATCATGTTCGGATCACGAAGAAACATAAGGTTCAACCGACAACTCTGAGGTTCACATATCGACTCGAGAAAAAAAACATGATCCGGTGAAAACAACAAGATGCGCACTCACATAAGATCCACAGGAAAGGGAATAACAATTGAAAAGTCACAACGACGAACGAGTAATTTCGAAACAATACCACTCTCGTTCGATTAACAAAAGTAAGGGACAGTGCAAGCTCAGAAAATATTAACGAACATAAACGAGTCGACAGAGACGAAAATACAGAAGTTCCAAATCCGATCCACTTCGAATAAAAGAACTAGTAGAACCAAAAGATGTTACTTCCGAACAAGGTTCACAAGAATCGAACCGAACTCGGAAAAGTCACAGCGATAACCAGATCGACCCAAAACAAGATCACAGCTCGTTCGAACGATGAAACCGAAATACAGAACAAGTTCAGACAGTATCAACGAACACGAGCGAATCGATAGACTTGATATAGAGAAAATGCGGAAGTCAAAAATGATACGGGCATTACATTCGACCTCTTATAAAAGAAAGTCGTCCCCGCAACTCACAATAATGGAAACAAGGTAACAACACAAAAAGCAACCGACAGAGAAATCTCCCATGGGCCTCTCAGAGCCGATCTTGATATCTGTGCTGAAGCGCGAACTCTGAAAGTCTCGGTAGCCAATTCGCAAAACTGAATTCTGTGTCCCTCGAGTCCACACTCGAAATGTGTTACTGACGAGAAGGACAAATTGCACGTACATTCCCCCGGCATATCACGGTTGAAATGCCTCGGCTCGGCATACCGAAAATACAAATGCTAGATACAATGGAACATAACACCGCAAAACAACATAGCGGAGATGCCAACTCAGCTCAACAAAGAATCATAACACATATCATATACAACGATTACCATCGTAAAGTAATACGCACACAAACACTACAGCAACGACGGTATCGTTCGGCGACCTTAACGGACCGAACAATAACCAGCACATAATTACAAACATCATGAATCAATCACACATGTACACAAACGTACAAACCTAAGCTTTAACAGCTCACACAGGTGCGATAATACGCAAGTCACCACGAAATAACAACATTAAAGATCGTCATCACACCTCCCACAAAGGGCTAACAAAACATATGCGTGGCGAACGACTCAACGTTCACACCACCAATTCAATCACAATTTGGAGGGCTAACACCCTAACAACAATACCAACATCATACACACCTTCTCCGACCACAAGCAGGAAATGATGGGTTTAAAAAAAAAACGAAAACCACCTTTTGAAAACAGTTTGGAAACACCAGTTGATCTTGAGTATCATTTTACAAAATTTGAACAAACATCATTTTCGAGACTTTGAAAATCATCTTGCGTTTGAACAAAAATGAGGACACCTTTCTTTTAGTGAAAAAATTTCAGAATATCCGACCCTCGGGTTTAAGTATAAGTGTTTCTAAACATCGAAAATATCTCAAAACATTTTGGTCCTCGAGGTAGAAGAATTTTTGAAACATGTTGTGGCACCTTGGATGTACCACGAGAAAATAATTCATTTTAAAAGTACGTCTCGAAATTTATTTTCTAAGATACTCAAGGTTTTCAAGATAATTCAATGGGCTAGAATGCCCAAAAATTTCAGGTAATTACACAAAACTTTATAGCGCCGTGGGTCCCGTGTCGGAACCCACCAGGCTAAAAACCATTTACAAAAACACCAAAAAGGTCGATGACGGTAATATTTCAAAAACTCACAAAAGTCATTTACAAAATACTAAATACCGTCATAAGAATTTCGCCAAAACGATCAAAGCCATAATGCCAAAAACTCGGTTAAGAGAATCGGTTTTCGAAATAAAACTCAGTCGGTAAAATACCGAAAGCCATTTCAAAAGAACTCACGCAGCGGATAAAAGAAATAAAGTCAAACATGCACAATCCAGCAACGCTACTCCTCATATGAACGAAATATGAGGGTCAAATAACCACATATCAAGAAATCAAAATCTATAAGAGGATTCCATCACTTAACAAATAATCATAAAAATAGCTCGTGTCACACGAGGCACAACACAAAGAAGGGAGACTTACATCCACAGGTCGCACGAAGATGATGATCGCCCACGATACTAATCACGACCAACAAACTCAGACGACGCGTCGCGACACGACTCAGTCAGACAAAATCCGATGAGACAAAACTCAACAGACACCATTGACCCGACAGCCTAGGTTTCAACAACCTAATCTCTGATACCATTTATGTAACACCCCCAATCCGCTCAGGGATATTACACGCCGTAGAACCTTTCCTCAAGATTCTACCAGGCTGGTAACAAAACCGAACAACTCAACAACGCCTTTAAGGCTAAAATGACTCAGTAGACCGATTTGGTCTTTCAATAAATACATACAACTCAATTACAATGCATGCCCACGCAGGGGTCGAATACAACACACTCCCGTACAACGGGAAAGAATACTGCAGCGGAAAAAAATAGACTATAACTAAACCAAAGACATCATACGGATCCTCGTGTGATTAGTATCGTTCATCTTTTATCATCCTTCGTGCCGACCCTGTGTTATGCTCCCAAACCTGAATGCAAAAATAGACATCCACCCCCCGAATACTCGGGGGTTAGCAAAACTCCACTGTTTTGCTAGTGCAAGAACAAAGTGCAAATACGAGCCATACAATTCACATTCCACGAATAGCAATAACCAGGAATCCTCAAAGATCCAAGCGTAATAAAAAGTACATCCCGAGGCATGAGTTTGGGTAAAACATTCCAAAACCGAAAGATCACAAATCAAGGGAAACAATTTATAAAACAATTCAAAATGCCATCGAGAGTTTTAATAGAAAACAATTTAGGATTTTCGAATCCTTCTCTTTCCAAAAATCAACAGGGATCACAACCCAAAGGTTTTGTTTTCGCAAATAGAAAACAGACAACAATTCACAGGGCCCGAGCCCAACATCACGTGTCCTCGACGAACATAAAAATCAACACAACGTAATCACGCACGCGCATCGCCTAGGACCGGGACGAAGCCACAAATTCCACTCGAGGCCTCGAAGGACCCTCCCGAGCTGGCTAGCGAAACAAATCACACACATCTCACGGTTGGATCAATCGCTTGTTGCATCCTGGCCACATGATCGCATGCCATGTGCCACCGTAGATTATCTCAGGCTCTCACGGTTGGATCAATCACTTGTTGCATCCTGACCACATGATCACGTGCCATGTGTCACCGTAGACCTTCAACCATATCCACACATTCACACAAATAACATATCACATCAAGGATATTCAAACAATTCGCCCAGAGGCATCAAACACTTAGCAAAACACCACGTCAATCCACAACGCACCGAAATGAAATAATATACGTCCACACGCAATACCAAGTGCAACATCAACACCAAGCATATCCATAGAATTCACATAGTTATTCACAAACCACACCATTCACAAAACACACGTGTTTTGAAAGCAAGCCTTTAACAAGGCTAAACCGAATCTTTTGAAAACTCATTTCAAACAATCAAACAAACACATAAAGACGATCACCAATTATCATATTCACAAAACAATAATAGTATGGACAAGGTACTTGCCTCGATATCACGAGCAATGGAAAAATGAACGGATACGGCCGGGTAGCCCTCAAATTCCCGAACACTATCTAGAACGCGATAGCACCGAAATTACGACGGAATAACACCACACGAATCATCAAACACCAACGAGATTCAACTCGGAAATCTTAGAGCACCTATAATCCTCCAGAAGGAACAATAAAACATGATTACAACGAGAATCGAGGCCAAAAACAACGGAAATCCCAACAACTATCGAAGGGAAACTCATTGGGACATTTAATCAAACACTCAATGTTTGATAACTCCCAAGAACACTCGAATCACTAATAGAGTTGAACAAACTCGAAATATGGATATACAAGCCATAGAACACGATTAATAACATCATACGACACCAACCGATGTATCAAAATCGGACTAGAATCGAAATCAAGAACAATTTCTCCGAAAAGTCAACTTGAAGGAAAATCAAGAAATATACCTTGATTCGACGAAATACACGGATTGGATGATGATATAATCAACAAGAATCTTCCAAAACATCTTGGAATTGATTAGAATCGGCCAAGAACTCAATTTCCCGTCGCACCCGTCCGATAGCCGCAAGAAAAGTGAAGAAATGAACAAAAACGGGCTGCCAGGCCTTATATAGCCGGTCACTTCCGGACACTTACGGCCGTAACCGGCAGTGCCTTACGGCCGTAACTCGGCCCATACGGCCGTACTCGGCAGGACTTACGGCCGTAACCGGCATTCGTCAAAAAAATCTGCCCAGCACCTGTCGGACACTTACGACCGTAACTGGCACACATTACGGGCGTAACCGGACTTCGTCAGGAAGCTTCCAGGCGCCATACGGCCGTAACTCTCGGCCCCTTACGGCCGTAACTCGGCCAGGCCAGGCCAGGCCCTGCTCCGGCCGTGACTCGGCCGTGGCCACTCCGACGGCCCGGACGACTCCGAAACCCGAACCTGAGTAAAAACTGAAGATACGGTTATGAAGTACTCGCAAAGAGGAATCTAAGAGCTAAGTGAACACACGATTCCGACCACCCGAAGTGTCGGAATTCGACAACGGAAAGTAATTACCCCAAACTTTGGGAAATTACGAAAATGGCCCAAAACGTCCGAAATACACGATACGCAAACCAAAACTCGCAACATGAATAACAACATTAAATGAAATTAGGAGAAACTCGAAACAACAGTTTCGAACGTGATTCGCAAGAATCGAACTCAAGTGCGGAAAAGCCGCTAAAAAGCACGGAACTCAACAAAACGACACCGAAACGAACTCAGACGTCGAAAAGTGCAGAATTAAATACTCTCAGCATGACGAAACGGTCATGAGCGAGTCGTCAAAACGGACTTTCACCGAAAAAAAGAAATTACCGGAAATCGAAATTACGGGTATTACAAGGGGTGTATTCATCAATATTTTTATCACCGGTTTGTTTGATATCCTGGATTAATTTTGTAAAAGTGTCCAGGTTATCGTTTATATCTTTTCAAATATCAAGTTTGTACCGAAATTTTTTTTCAAGTAAAAACAGTTTGTTAGGCAGGGAAGTTTCTGTTGGAAAGTAAAACGCAGCGGAAGCGAAGTTTGGGAAAGATGATAATCGCGTTTTATGCATCTACGAGCATAAGATCTATTTAGGCATGCTAATTAATTAATTACTAAGACTAACATGCAATTTAAATATTATTTATTATTTATTAATTAAATATGTTGATTATTAAAATATCCTAATCTAGATCCAAGATCATATGATATTACCTTTTGAAGAGTATTGGTTACTTCCGTCTTGATCGCCTTGTATTTCTACCTTTAGATCTTCTAGAGTATGATCCGCCTTGAACCGGACGTTGTGTGGGCAACGAGCTACCGGATCTTTCTTGGACAACCTTTGGATCGGCCGATTTGTATCCCTCACAACTTTCGATTTTCTTTTCTTCAAGTTATTCTGATATGTAGCAAGAATAAAAGTGTTCTCTCACTTGTGGAATCAAAGACACAAGTCAAGATCCACAATTAAACACTTAGAAGAAAAAATCGAAATTCCTTGTGTATGAATGTGATAAAATTGGCCAACACCCAAGATGTCCTATTTATAGGCTCTTGGACTACTACTAGGGATCTTAAGGAGGATTATGGAAGGACTCCCTAATAAATTCATCTTACCTTATTAGGACTCTTCCTAATATAATGAATCTATTAATATCAACTTAGTCCACTAAAAAGTTGATATTGCACTTCCTACCAAAATGCCAAATTACGAAATTGGGCTCCTTATTAAATATATTATTTCCCGTGTTTAAGATATCGAATGTCCATTAATTAATTATAAGCTACTGACAGCTTTAATTAATTAATATCTTATCCAAGAGTAGTACCACTCGAACCTTATTATTATATCAGAATTAAATCCACCTGCAGGGTTTAATATAATAATCATTATCGAGCTCCTGAAGGGGACATCATCAACCAGCACGAGTCGGGACACGATTTCTAGTAATAATAATAATTTTCGTATAAACAATATGTTGTTACCCAAAATATTATCCGGAGATAGTATTGCTGGAATGATCGAGTAACAAACAAAATGCGAGAACACTTCCGTGGGAAAATAGATAACACAAGATTTGCCGGGGTTGTTAGTCCCGGGCTTGAATGCTCTCGCGAGATGTTATTAATAAATATACTGTCGAGTACAAATATTAATGTTAGAATCTAATACAATGAGTGTAAAAGCTTCTAGTTATCTAGGCTTTAGAGCGCGTAGATTGCCGGAAGAACCAGATGGATGAATCTGTGAGTTCTTGCTTGGAATTTATGATGAATGTGTGTGAATGTCACTATGAATATGTTAGTGCTTGCCAAAAGAGCCTTTTGTTCTCTCTTTGGTGTGTATTTTGCACTTAATTCGTGGTAGGATCCCCTTTTTCTTGGCCGCAATAGTGAGTTCTCTATTTATAGGGGACTAAGTAGTTGGGATCCCTCGGGCGATCGCGGGCGATCGCCGTTTTCTATATTAAAATAAACGGCCGATCGTCCCGTCACGTGGGCCTGTTTCCTTGAGGTCCGAGGTTGCAGTTGGAGGCCAGCTGGGTGAACCAATGGGAAGCCAAGACGCAGCGTCGCGATCATTGTCAGGGGGTCCACTTCGTACCTTTCGGCGGCCTTGTCGGTAGGTGCGGTAGGTGACAGGTGGGTCAATGATCCTTTTGTTGGTATCCTATGAAGATCCGCGGGTGGGCCATCGTCCAAGATTCGGTCTTCGGCGACTTTGTGGATCTCTGGATCCCCACGTGGCATGAGACGATCGCCTCTGAACCGTTAGACAAAGACGATCGCCAGGTATCAAAAGACGATCGCTGGTTACCAAAAGACGATCGCTATATTATGCCGGACTTTAGGTGTTCGTCCGGAGTTTGGCTTCTATGGTTGACTTTTCAGGGAGGTCGCCGATCGCCTATCGTGGCGAGTTAATCGTCGCACAACAATTGCCCCCCAGCTCGCCTTGATGTTGAAAACACGGGGTGAGGTGGCACTGTTGGCGATCGCCGATGTTTAGACGACCAGCCGATCTGAATTCAAATATGGACGACCTTCTTTCGCGTCGGGAGCAGCGGGAAAAGAAGGCGGGCCTTTCATAAGCGGCTGGGACACGCGTCGTGCTGCCGTTGGGGGGAATCCGACGGTTTGTCAGACCTGTCGGCTGGCATGCCCTCGAAAAGACGCGTATGCGGGATTCGAGGGCCGCATTTAATGCGTCCCCACGTGACGGTTCCGATTCAGTCCCCGAGGTTTCTCCTTTTTGCACTTAGGCCCTCGTTCCCATCTATAAAAAAGGGGGGGGCTTCTTCTCCTTCACTTTTTACGCACCCTTAGCATCCATAGCCGAATTTCTGCAGAAATTTCTGGAGCCTTTGAGTGCCGATCTTCTTCTTCTTTCTAGGTAAGATTAAATTTAACCTTCTCCTTATCTTTACTTTCCAATATGTCGGGAGGATCGAAAACCTTCGAGACCGGAAGCTCCTCTGCCGCCGCCGCGTTGCCTGAACGGGAGGAGGTTCCCGTTAGAGTGGATATGGAGACGGCCGCTGAAGCTATTCGAGCGGGGATTGCACCCGAAGAACTCGAAAAACTTTTCAACGAGGCCGAGGTGGCGAGGACGGCGGCGACGGAGGAGCAGGGGGGCTTGCCGGTGGATGAAGACGATTTGGTGCGGGAGGCCTGGGAAAGAGAGAGCAGATTCGGCCCCGCCTATGTGGCTTTTGCTCAGATGATGGAATCGATCGCTGGACCTTGCCCGGAATTCGATTTCGAGGCCTACTCCGTCGCTCACCCTTACAAACATGTGAATCGGACGGTCTTTGGGCCGCCGTCCGTCTCCGTGGACTCTCGGCGGATCCGAGTACGGCGACCAAGAATGACTGAGCCTGGAGGGCCAAATATCACATCCCCTCGACGTTTCCCTTCACGTGCCTTTGGAGAATGAGCGCGCCGACCAACCGCCCAGGTATGGTCGCCGTCAACGAGATGATTATGGAGGCGGGTGCGATTCCCGTTGCCACTCGCCGTCTCCTATTCTTGATCGCACGGAATTTGGCGCCTCTTCAATCGCCGAATGCTTGGCTGCAGATCATCTGCACGTTGACCTTGTTCGGCGGTCAATGGTTATTTCGTCACCTCGTGTGGCTGAGATGAATTATCTGTTTAAATTGGCTGCAGAAAGGGACGATCGGCGGTTATCATATCCAGGGCCGACTCGGGAGAGTGGTTCTTGGCGTGCCGAATAAGACCAGGGGCGACCTGGCAAAATGGTGTTGGGTCGGCGGGGCATGGCGATCGGCGTTGAGTGAAGGGCCGAGTGAAGAGTTGGAGATTCCCACTATTTTCCGGGAGAGGAATCCGAGTAAGGATTTAAACTCTCCCTTTGATTGAGCTTGTCTTGGACTGATCTAATTTCGTTTTCTTTTGCAGGACCTCTTGTACCAAATGACCGGCGACCTTCCATTTGATTTCTTGATCGTTTGGGAGCGTATTCGTGCGTTGCCGAACTCCTTTATTGACGTTCGATCGCTTGGTACTGAAGCTCATCGGTTGGGGGCTCGTTTGTTTTGCTACCCTCGTCACTTGAAAGTTCAAGGTATGAGTTTAAGTGGTGTTTCCTTTCTTTGCCGATCGTCTCCAAAAGGTCGTTTTGTTTTGTCTAACTTGTTTGCATCTCTTCTTTGACAGAGGCTTATTTTCCCCGAATTGCTGAACCTCCGCCAGAGATAACTATGTCGGACATGGGAGTTCTCGGTCGCCTTAAGTTGGGCAAGCAGACTGGTCGCGTTCCAGCGACGACGTCTCATCCTGCCCCGGTGAAGAGACCCGCTGAGGCGCCGGTCGCCAAGCCGGTGGTCGAGGGAGAGGAACAGCTCAAACGCCGCAAGAGGCGGAGGTCGGAGTCCCCGTCGATCTCTGAGGCGGACGTATCGATTCTTGAGCCTCCGGTCGCTGCGGCTCCTATCTCCGCCATCCCGATGATGGAGCGTTCCGGCGCCAAACCCACGGTCACCGGACCCCGGTCATCTGGCAGCTCGGCGAAGAAGATGGCGATCGCCGATGCGGAGACATCCCGGGGCAGGCCTTTTTTCGGACGCGACCCCGAGCTGGTCAATAGGTAAGAGTGGGTTAAAAGTTTCTTTCTGAGTCAGGCATTCCGAGCATGGTATGGGCTAACTCCTTGATTTCCTTGGTTTGCGCTGCAGGGTTCGCCTCGCCGACCCGGACGTCGCCCCCATGGTGCTGGATTTCCTGTCGAGCAAGGCTCCACAAGGTTCTGTCGAAGTCCCTGCTTATGTTCGCCAGGCGATCACTTCCCTGCCCAAGGCTTGGACGACCGACCTTGACGCGATCGCTCGTCGGCGTTCTGGAGATGCCATGCAGGCGACCGTTGCCCTGGCTCTTCAGGCTGCGACGATGGCCGTCCAAGCTTCTCGGGATTTTGAGGGGCGACCCTCCACTGCTCATCTCCATCGCGAGCTCGAGACCGCCCGGAACAGAAATATCGAGGATGCCAACCGGATCCGGTCGATGGAGAAAGAGTATGAGGAGACCGCCAAGCGCCAAGCGGACGTGGATCGATTGAAGCAGTGAGCCGAGTCGCCCAAGGAAGCCGCTGATCGATCCGAATAAGGAGAAGGAGACTCGTCGAAGCTTGAGGCTTCGCAGAGGAGGCGACCGGGCCAAGGCTGCGGTGGATCGGCCTGGTGAGCCGGAGGCGCGAAGAGAGAGCCGGAGAAGGCCGGGCGAGAATGTTGCCAAGGCGGCCGAATCAAGCGAGGTCGAGAAGACGGCGGCGGATCTGAAAGGGCAGCTGAAGGCGATCGAGGTCGATCCCTACCTTAACGTCGGGCACGTCGGCGAGTTCGCTTACTACTTGGCCTATGCTGACGCTGTCCGAGCTGCTAAAAAGGCAGGGGTCGAGACCGGTCCCCTGATGGAAAGCTTCAGATCCTATGTCTCCAAGCATCCTCTGCATCTGCACTTCTCTGCCGATCCTTGACTTGGTCGACCTCGGGATTGACTTGAGTTGGTATACCGGCAAACTCATTCATCCCGAGGCCGATGGCGGTGCCCAAGCCGATCCGCAACCCGAAGGCGAAGACCAGCAGGCGGGGCCTTGAGAGGCTTTTTGTTTTTTCTCCGTACCTTGTACTTTTTGTTGTAATGCCTTCGGGCCTCGAGATGTATGAAGCTTGTGTTTATGAATAAAATACTCCTTTTCTCATTTTGCGTAATGCATTATATGCGATTGCCTTTGACTGTTTGCGTGTAATTTTTACGAGTATGCGTATATTTGTTTCGACTTTACGTTCGTCCGGCCGATTGTCTGAGTGTTGAAAGTATTGACGTGTTTTGAATTGGATTTCTTACTTGTAATTTTCGTGTCGGACGACCTCGATCGCCCTGCATGTTTTTGAGCGAAGCCGATCGAATATGGTTTCTCTTTGTTCGATCGTATTTGAGAGTAGCTCGGCCTATCCCTGCCCCCTTGTTTTTGTTCACTTATTGTAAGTAAGGGAACAAAGACTAGTCTGTCTGGCGAGCTATCTTCATTTCGCCGATTCTGAAGAGTCATGCGTGGTTGCGGTGTTCGATGGACCGATCTCCCCAATCGTGTCTTCGTGTGCGCGGGATATTTAGTATCCTGCGACTCACTTTTTGTGAGGGTCCTCCGTTAGGCTACGCCTGCCTTGTGTTAAAACGAAAGGCGGGCGATCTCGGTCTGGAGGAGTCCTTGCGCGGAGTGTTGTCGGCTTATTCGACACCACGTCCGCGGCTTGTCAGCTCTGCTTCCACCTCGGCCCGCCATGAAGATGGCGATCCTCGACGGTGTACGTTGAGACGGGGGTAACGGCACGTCGCATTGTTCGGGTTCACCATGTTAGATGATGTACCTTGAGAACGTGCGATCGGGCCTGCTGACTATTTTGGAGGGTCCTTCGGCTACGTCGACCTCGTATTTAAACGAAGGGCGGACGATCTCAGCCCAAAGGAACCTTGCATGGGCGAAGCTGTCGGTTCCATCGACCTCCAGGACCATGGCTGCAATAATTTTACCTCGGATCGTCGTGATCAGCGATCGTTGGTGATATGCGATGCCTGGAGGGGCGATCGCCATAACAGATGGGATAACGAAAAATCTCATTATATTCCTTGTACATCATTGAAATCGAATACAAATTTATCACTGATAGTATTTTTTCAGATGTACGGCGTTCCAGGGGTATTGGTCCGGAGTACCGTCAGGATGTTCCAGTTCGTAGGCTCCTTTAGTTAACCATCTGGATACTCTGAAAGGTCCTTCCCAGTTTGGACCAAAGACACCTGTATGGGTTTGGATTTTCTTGAGGACGAGATCGCCCACTTGAAATCTTCTCCCTCTGACCTTTGAATTGAAGAACTTCTCGGCTCTCCTTTTGTGGATTGTGTTCTTCATTTCTGAGGTCAGCCGTCTTTCTTCAAGCATGTCTAGAGTCGATTCGCGGGCTACATCGTTGTCGGTCGTCATCTCTGTTCGGTTCGATGGCGAGGACGGCGATCTCGAAGGAATCACCGCTTCATTCGAAGGTAAGGGCGACGGGGTTTCACGGTTGAATTGCGGGTCGTCGTTCGGTAGGACCATAAAGCGTCTGGGAGCTCGCTCGCCCATCTTCCTTGCCGGGATTCGAGTCGTGCTTTGATCGTGTGTTTGAGGATCTTATTCACCTCTACACCCGTTAAATCCGAGGGTGATAGGGCACTGAGAATAACCTTTTGACTCCCCACTTTTCACAGAATTGCATGACTTCTAAGCCGTCGAACTGTTTCCCGTTGTCGGAGATGATGGCCTGGGGCAAACCGAATCGGCATATTATGTTTTTCCATATAAATTTGATCACTTGTTCTTGGCCGATCTTGTTGAGCGGTTCGGCCTCAGCCCATTTGGTGAAATAATCGACCCCAACGATGGCGAACTTACAGCCCCACAGGCCGTCGGCAAGGGACCTATAAGGTCGATGCCCCATTGCGCAAATGGCCAAGGGCTATACATGGAGGTGAGCTGTTCGGGTGATAGTTTTATGTTGGGACCCATTATCTGACATCTATGACAAGATCTGGCATAAGCGATCGCATCTTTCCGAATTGATGGCCAGAAAAATCCTTGTCTCGTCGTCTTATGGAGGAGGGCTCGCCCGCCCGCGTGGTTCCCACAAATCCCGTCATGGATTTCGGCTAAAACGAGCCGACCTTCCTCGGTGTAATACACTTGAGGAGGAAGGTGAAAGCTCGCTTGTAAAGCCGATCGTCGATAGGGTATACAGTCGCGCGAAGGCGGAGTTGGCGAGCTTTCACACGGCCGTCGAGGACCGTTCCGTCTTTTAAGTATTTGATGAGCGAGTCATCCAATTCTCTTGGCGATGGCGACCGTGGTAACCAAATTCTGTCGATCGCGGCCTTGCCGACTTTGTGATTTGGATGTTGGAGAAGTGGTGCCCCATCCGATGATGCTAGTTTGGAAAGTGCATCGGCACAGGAGTTGTGCTCTCTCGGGACTTGCTCGATTAGTACTTCTTCAAATTTTGTGCACATTTCGGCGACCGGCTCTTGGTATTTGACCATCCATTCGCCGCGTGCCTCATATTCCCCCTTGACTTGGTTCACGACCAAAAGGGAGTCCATGTAGATATGGAGGCGTCGAACATCTAGGGCGAGGCTAGATCAAGCCCGCCTACGAGCTTCGTATTCGGCTTCATTGTTGGTCGACGAAAACCAAACGCACGGCATTTGTGAAACTCGACCGTCTGGGCTAATGAGGACAATCCGCCTTTGCTCTCGCATTGGTCGCCGAGCCATCCACGTATAATTTCAGGCAGGTCGGCCGACTGGCCTGACCGTGAGGGAACGTTAATTCCACCACGAAGTCCGCGAGCTTGGCCTTTGATCGCCGTGCGAGGAGCGTAAGTGATACCGTATTGTGCGATCTCCAGCGACCACTTGAGGAGTCGTCCGTTGGTGTCCGGTCGGTGCAGGACTTGTCTTAGGGGTAGAGTGGTTAGGACCTCCACCTGGTGATCGAAGAAGTAAGCTCTCAGTTTTCGTACACTCATGACAAGGGCATAGGCGATCTTCTCCAATGGTGTGTAACGTGTCTCGGCGTCGTGGAGCGCCTGGCTAACGTAGTAGATCGGCAAGTGGGCTTGCCCCTCTGCTCGCACCAGAACGGCACTCAGTGCGACCTCCGAGGCCGCTAAGTAAAGGAATAATTTTTCACCGGGGATCGGCTTTGCCAGGATCTGGGGGTTGGATAGATATTCCTTTATTTTGGCGAATGCTATCTGGCTTTCTTTCGTCCATGCGAACTTCTTGTTCTTGATGGTCGCGAAGAAAGGCTTGCTTTTATCGCCGAGCCGTGATATGAAACGGTTGAGGGCGGCTAGACAGCCTGTGAGGCGTTGCACTGCTTGATGTTCCGCGGTTCCTGCATGTCAAGGATCGCTCGTATCTTGGCGGGGTTCGCCTCGATCCCCCTTTGGCTCACTATGTGCCCCAAGAACTTCCCGGAGCCCACCCCGAAGTTGCATTTCTTGGGGTTCAGCTTCATGTTAAACTTCTCAAGGATGGCGAACGTCTCGGCAAGATCGTTGAGGTGATCTTCCTTCTTGAGGCTTTTGACCACGATATCGTCAATGTAGACCTCCATGGTCTTGCCGATCTGATCGGCGAACATCCTGTTGACTAATCGCTGGTAGGTCGCCCCTGCGTTTTTCAAGCCGAACGGCATTCTGACCCAAAAGTATATGTCTTTTTCTGTGTGGAAAGATGTGTGTTTTATGTCTTCCTCTGCCATTGGGATTTGATGATATCCGGCGAAGGCATCCATAAACGACATCATTTCGCAACTTGCCGTGCTATCGACCAGATGATCGATATGAGGCATTGGGAAGTGATCTTTTGGACATGCCGCGTTGAGGTCGGTGAAGTCTATGCATAATCTCCAGGAGCCAGTCGGCTTTTTGACGAGCACCGCGTTGGCGACCCACTGTGGTTCGTCCGTCGCTACTCCGATCAGTCTGTTGTTGAGTAACTCGGACTTCTATGTCGAGCGCTGCGTATTTCTCGGGACCGAACTTCCTACGCTCGGTGAACAGGTTTCATTGCCGGTCGATCTTCGAGATAATGGCGGGCGTGTTCGGGACTTATGCCAACCATATCTTGATGCGACCAGCAAAGACACCGATGTTCTTACGTAGCAAGTTGATCGAGATCTCCCTTTAATTCGCGGTTGATGCTCGCGCCGATCCGTACCTCCCGCTCGGATGATCCGGATCCATCGTAATGCTTTCCAACTCTTCGGCGAGGCAGTCGCCTCTCGTTGGTACGATCTCCGGACTCGGTCCTTGGATCGATGTCGAGACTTGGCTCGAAACCGATCCTTGGCTCGATGTCGTCCGTCGATCGAAGAGAGATGGCGTCCCCTGAATCGGGTTGGTACGGAGTCTCAGGCTCGTCGATCTCCCTGGGTTGATCGTCGCCGCTTCAATGTTACATACAAGACGGGAAGTATTGAAAGAATTAACAACATAGGAGTAACTCAAACATCTCTTTGCCATTAGTTGATCTCCTTTTACAAGACCGACCGTCCCATCGGCGGTGGGGAATTTGATACAAGAAAAGAAAGACGAGGCGACCGCCTCAAAGGTTTCTAAAAGGGCGACCTAGGAACCCATTATAGATCTGGGCCTATCTATGATTACAAAGCTTAGGTTCCTAGTAATCCTAACCTTGGGATCATAAAAGCATATTAGCTCGACGAGAGCTTGATCCTCCGTAGGCTTGGGGTGTTGTCGCCGAACCCTTGAAGCATGGTGTCGAAAGGCTTGATGAATTTGATCAGGTTGCCGAGTTGGTCTAGGGCGGATTTGAATATGATGTTGCAAAAACTCCCATTGTCGACCAACACGCGATCGACCGTCTTCCCAAGGATGCAAGCGGAGATCACTAGTGCATCCTCCTTGGGACATTGCACTCCTTCCCTGTCCTTGTTGGAAAAGGTGATGAGTGCGTCTTTAGAGATGGTCGGTTCCGGGGGTACAACGACGTGGACCCCGGCGAATGCCCTCAGCTCGGCTTTTCGTTTCCTGTTCGACATGGTGGAAACCGGGGAGAGACCCCCGAGGTTTCCACCTCCCGCTTGGAGCATGTTGACCCGGCCGCCAGAGTTGATCGGTGGGACCGAATCATCAGAGTATTCCGGCTCATGCTCAATTCTGGCGACCGGATTGGGAGGAGTTCTCTCGTGTTGCCGACGCTCGCGCCCTCCGGTCCTTTCCGTCCTTGGTTCCGGCTTGGTGACCAAGCTGTCCAGTTTGCCTTCCTCAAACAATCGCCAGAGTTGCCTGAGGAGATCGCGGCACTGGCTAGTGTTGTGGCCGGGACTCTTATGATAGGCACAGAATTTGCTACGGTCTAGGTGACCGTGGTCCCTTATTGGCTTTGGCTTGGAAAGCCACTCGCGACCCTTGATCGCGTTGAAGATGTGTGGCGTAGATAATTTGAAGTTGTGAAGTATGTGGACCTCTACCTCCTCGAAGGCAATGAACTCGCCAGCGGCTTGGCGATCGCCTTTCCGGGCTTGGCGACCGCCTTCTTACGGACATGGGAGGGTGCTTTTCCTTCTTCGGATGGTCCCTCTTCTAAGCGGAGTGAGAGCATCCTCTGTCGGCCAGGAACCCGCGGCCTTGTTGCGGAAAATCGAATAGGTCGGGGGATATCTTTTGTGAGATGCTGAACATGGGCGGCGTCCGTGGAATCCGCTCATAATCGAGTTGAGAGCGATCTCGTCGGCGACGGGCTCACCGGTGAGGACTATCTCGTCTACCCGGCCGATGTAATCCCCATCCGATTCGTCCTTCCCCGCCCGATTTTCATCATGCGGTGAGGACCTTCCGGCGAGCGACTTTGGCGGCGAAGTATGACTCAAGTCGCTCGCTAGCTTCTCAAAGCAATTGATTGAGCGAGATGGTAGTGAGGTGTACCATCCGTGGGGCGAGGTCGCCGAGTTAACGGGAACATACGACATTTCGCCGCATCCAAGCTCCGCACCCGGTCATGTAGATCCGGAATTTGCTTAAGTGGGTTTCGGATCCGATTTCCTCGTATAAAGGTGTTTGTGGGGGATTGATAGTTGGTTGGGTGGGGCGAGCTCGATCTGAGTCGTGAGTGGTTCGCTTGAACCAATGATCGATCTCTGGCGCTGCCCCATTTTCCATGAGCGCCTTCATCTCGCCGAGTGGCGTTGAATGGCGGCTATCGCCGTCGCCCGACCGCTCGCCGATTGACTCTCGAGCGTGAACCAAGGCGATCGTGCACGATCCCCTGGCCCCGTGGTGAACGACGATCTCCCTGCCAGAGGGTTCCCTTCTCGGGCGAGCAGGGGCTCGCTGACCGGTCTGTCTCTTGGGAGTCGGATACGCCGAACTCCTAGTAAAGGATTCAGATATCGATGTCTCCCGGCTGGGGCCGGAGTGCCCCGGTCTCCATGAGGGATCGCTCCCTAGGCGGCTGAAGACGGAATCGTCCCGTCTTACGAGAGCCTTCTCCAGCGGCTCGGGGCTTTCTGTCGATTTCTCAACATAGATCCCCTTGAGCTTAGTTTGCTTGCCGGCGGTTGGCCGACGGGGTGATGGTGGGCGCCTCGTGGGCCCTCTCGCTGCCTCGAGGATGGCTATAGCCTCCTCAACTGCTCCGATGTCCGGAACCGATCGAGTGAGAGGCTAGAACCGTCCCTCGGGGCGGGAGTGAGAGCCTAGCGTCGCCACGGCCGCCTTCCGCCGTGGGCTGGGATTCGGTCCTCGCCGGAATAAGATTTCCGGCAGATCTCAGGGTGGCCCTCTTGGAGGTTGTTCCGATGTCATTTTCGATGGTTTTCTATTGAAGAACAGTGAGTGTTTCTTCAAGTATATGTCCGGAGAACAGTGAGTGTTCTTCGAGACGGTAGGAATAAGAATGAAGGTTTAGACCGCGGGGGCACCCTCCTTCTAGCGCCAATTGTTGTTACCCAAAATATTATCCGGAGATAGTATTGCTGGAATGATCGAGTAACAAACAAAATGCGAGAACACTTCCGTGGGAAAATAGATAACACAAGATTTGCCGGGGTTGTTAGTCCCGGGCTTGAATGCTCTCGCGAGATGTTATTAATAAATATACTGTCGAGTACAAATATTAATGTTAGAATCTAATACAATGAGTGTAAAAGCTTCTAGTTATCTAGGCTTTAGAGCGCGTAGATTGCCGGAAGAACCAGATGGATGAATCTGTGAGTTCTTGCTTGGAATTTATGATGAATGTGTGTGAATGTCACTATGAATATGTTAGTGCTTGCCAAAAGAGCCTTTTGTTCTCTCTTTGGTGTGTATTTTGCACTTAATTCATGGTAGGATCCCCTTTTTCTTGGCCGCAATAGTGAGTTCTCTATTTATAGGGGACTAAGTAGTTGGGATCCCTCGGGCGATCGCGGGCGATCGCCGTTTTATATATTAAAATAAACGGCCGATCGTCCGCCACGTGGGCCTGCTTTCTTGAGGTCCGAGGTTGCGCTTGGAGGCCACCGGGTGAACCAATGGGAAGCCAAGACGCTGGCCGCGAGTCGCCGTCCCGAGGGGGTCCACTGTACCTTTCGCGGCCTTGCAGAGGTGCGGTAGGTGACAGGCTGGGGTCAATGATCCTTTTTGTTGGTATCCTATGAAGATCCGCGGGTGGGCCATCGTCCAAGATTCGGTCTTCGACGACTTTGACGGATGCTGGATCCCCACGTGGCATGAGACGATCGCCTCTGAACTGCTAGACAAAGACGATCGCTGGTATCAAAAGACGATCGCTGGTTACCAAAAGACGATCGCTATATTATGCCGGACTTTAGGTGTTCGCCCGGAGTTTGGCTTCTATGGTTGACTTTTCAGGGAGGTCGCCGATCGCCTATCGTGGCGAGTTAATCGTCGCACAACACAATATTATTGCCCAAGATACGAGACTTATTGAGTCGATCATTTTGACTCTCACCTATGGTAAATCAAAGCAATAATTATTATAAATACATAATTAAATATTATATACTTATAATTAAGAAATAATAATTATCCAAGATTTACGTTCTTTTTACAGTCAGTACAGAAGACACTATATCACCTCGATCCAGTTCAACGTATGCAAATATGCTAATGTATGCTAATAGCCAAGACCAACTATTCTCAAGCATACACTACAACCCTTTATATAATTTGTCTAATAATTATATAGGTTGTGAACTATTATATTATTTTATAAGGCACCGATAATGTGATCTTCCGTGTGACACCAACACACCACATTATCTACAATATAAAATAATTAGACATTTTATTTGCATAACCATAACGTGAATAAATATGCAAAACATGTGATCAAATGTAATTAATATTCTCATAGGTAGTAAGAGGGAAATTAGGTAATACAAGCATAAAGTATGCTTTGCAGTATACAATCCTAACAATCTCCCACTTATACTCAAAGCATGCTTTTAAGTATACTACTCTATTACATAGTCTCTCATTTCTCCCACTTATACTCAAAGTAATGCTGCCATACACCGTAATACCATTCCTTCCACATGCCTTTCAAAAACTTTTGAAGGTAGGCCTTTCGTGAAAGGGTCAGCAAGATTATCTTCCGATGCAACCGTAGCTACAACTACGTCTCCTTCCTTTACGAAGTGTCGTATGATGTGGTACTTGCGGTTGATATGTTTACTTGCCTGATGGGCTCGTGGTTCCCTTGAATTTGCGACTGCACCAGTATTATCACAATAAAGTGTAATACCCTCTGGCAAATCGGGAATCACATCTAAGTCCTGCAGGAAGTACTTGAGCCACACTGCCTCCTTGGCTGCCTCAGAGGCTGCCACGTACTCGGCTTCCATGGTAGAGTCCGAGATGCATTTCTGCTTCACACTCCTCCAACTAATGGCTCCACCTCCCAGGCTAAACACATAACCCTAAGTAGACTTAGACTTTTCTTTGTCCGATGAAAAATCTGAGTCAGTGTAACCCACCGGAAATAGGTCGTCTAATTGATATACAAGCATATACTCCCTAGTCCATCTCAGGTACTTGAGTATGTGCTTGACAGCAATCCAGTGTCCTGGTCCTGGGTTTGACTGATATCTAGCAGCCATGCCCACAGCATGACAGATATCTGGTCTAGTGCAAAGCATGGCATACATGAGACTTCCCCCAGCAGATGCATAAGGGACCATCTTCATGTCATCTATCTCCTTTGATGTCTTAGGACACATATCCTTAGATAGTTGAATTCCATGTCTGTAAGGTAGAAAACCTTTCTTGGAATTCTCCATGCTAAACCGCTTCAGCACTGTATCGATATAGGATGCCTGGGATAATCACAACATCCTTTTCTTCTGATCACGAAAGATCCTGATTCCAAGGATCTGTCCTGCTTCTCCTAGATCCTTCATATCGAACTGCTCAGATATCCATACCCGTACGTCCGACGATTCCTTCACGTTGTTTCCAATCAGAAGGATATCGTCTACATACAGTACAAGAAACACCAACACGTTTCCATCGTATTTCTTATACACACAACTCTCACTCGGAAATTGGATGAATCCATATAACTCGACAACTTCTTCAAAACGAGTGTTCCAATATCTAGATGCTTGCTTAAGTCCATAAATGGATTTCTTAAGTTTGCACACCAAGTGCTCTTCTCCTTCAGTAATGAATCTCTCTGCTTGGCGCATATAGATTTCCTTGTCTAGACTCCCATTCAAGAATGCAGTCTTGACATCCATCTGCCAAATCTCCAGATCCAAATGTGCATCTATAGCTAAAACAATCCGGATTGACTTAAGCATGGCTACCGGCGAAAAGGTTTCATCATAATCGATACCCTCTTTCTGAGTGTAACCTTTTGCATCAAGCCTAGCTTTGAAGGTTTCAACCTTACCATCACGTCCTTTCTTTCGCTTGTAGACCCATTTACTCCCAATGGCTTGTACACCATCAGATAGCTCTACTAGCTCCCACACTTGATTGGAATCCATAGATCCCATTTCTGATTCCATTGCTACTTGCCAGGAGTCAGCATCTTTATCTTGGATTGCCTCCTTATAGGTCCAGGGATCTGATTCATATTCGCCTGGTATTGAGTCTGAAGACTTTCCCATGCCTATGAATCGTTCGGGCTGACGAACAACCCTCCCACTACGACGAGGTAAATCCTGAGTTGGTGTAAAAGTATCAGAATCGATACGTGGTGCAGCGTTAGTTGGCGCTTGTACGATTGGTATAGACGTAGTCTCGCCCCTCAGCTCTTCCAGAATTATCTCGTTCATGGGCTTGTGACTAATCATATAATCCTCTTCCAGAAATCGGGCATTGGTGCGAACAATGACCTTCTGATCCTGGGGACTATAGAACAAGCCACCCTTCGTTCCCTTAGGGTATCCTACAAACACTCGTACTTTTGTACGATATGCCAACTTATCAGCTTCCTTATTCATCACATGTGCTGGAGTACCCCAAATCCGAACATGTCCTAGACTGGGCTTACGCCCACTCCACAGATATGTGGGTGTTTTTGGAACTAATTTCGAAGGCACCAGGTTTAGAATGTACGCCGTTGTTTCTAAGGCGTATCCCCAAAACGAAATAGGTAAATCTGAATAACTCATCATTGATCTAACCATTTCTAAAAGAGTCATATTCCTTCTTTCATCCACACCATTTTGTTGTGGAGTTCCCGGCGCGGTGAGCTGGGACGAAATCCCCTCATTCGCCAAGAAATCCAAAAACTCTCCACTAAGGTATTCGCCACCACGATCAGATCGTAGTGACTTGATACTCTTCCCATGACGCTTCTCCGTTTTAACCTTGAAGTCTCTGAACTTGTCAAAGGCTTCAGACTTACGTCGCATCAAATAGATGTATCCATATCTCGAATAATCATCTATAAACGTGATGAAGTATTCGAAACCACCCCTAGCCTGGATATTCATTGGACCACATACATCCGTATGAACCAATTCTAACACATTCTGAGCACGGTTTCCCTTGGTTTTAACTTTTGGTCATCTTACCTTCCAGACAGGATTCACAAATTGGAAATGACTGAACTTGGAGATCATCCAATGGGCCATCATCTATCAATATTTGAATCCCTCCAAGGTTTACATATCCTAACCGTAAATGTCACACAAATGTTTGGTTTATGCTTGAAGGTTCTTTTCTCTTTTTAGGTTTATACAAAGAGTTAAGTGATTTATGCATAGGAGTTTGTGCAGTATTAACGACATATAGTCCATCATTAAAAGTACCTTTGCAAATATATTCACCGCTTCTTTTCTTAATAATGGCATCATCATCAAAAGAAACTGAATAACCATCGCTTTTTAATTTAGAAACCGAAATTAAATTCATTCTAAAATCCGGTACTAATAATACATTATTGAAAACTAATAATTTATCATTAATCTTCAACTGCACGACTCCCACTGCAACAGCCATAAGCCTGGAATAATCGCCCCAGTTGATGGTAATCTCGCCCGCACTAAGCTGCTTCGTTATCTGAAAACCATGTGAGTCAAAGCAAACATAATCAGTGGAGCCTAAATCAACTATCCAAGAAGTGGAAGAACAAGCTGCCAAACATGTTTTGACTACTAGTGCACGAGACATACCTTTCTTAAGAGCAGGGCAGTCCGCTTTAAAATGTCCTTTCTGACCGCACTTGTAGCACTTTCCCTTTGGCTTTTTGTTTGCCTCGGGGTGAGGAGCCTTGCTTTTTCACATTGAGGGTTGCCACTTGCTTCTGGCCAACCTGCTTCTTCTTCTTTCCCCATTTTGGTTTGGAAGAAGTAGCATCGGTTGCCGCAAGAATCTGATGATAACCTTGTTTGAAGAGACCTTCAGTAGACTGAAGCTCTGTCAGAAGTTCCGCCAAACTCTATGTCCTACGGTTCATATTGTAGTTGAGGCGGAACTGCTCAAAGCTTCTAGGTAATCTGCCTAATATAATATCGACCTGCGTTTCTGTATCGATAATAGCCCACAGTATGCTTAGTTCGTTCAAATGGGACATCATTTTTAGAACATGATCCCTCACTAGAGTCCCTTCAGACATTTGGGTTGTCATCAATACCCTCATTGCATTTTGTCTAGCCGCGCGGTTCTGATGACCAAACATCTCGGTGAGACTTTTCATCATTTCCGCGGCCGAGCCCATCGTCTGATGCTGATGCTGCAATACATTTATCAGTGAAGCCAAAATGTAACAGCGAGCCATCTCATCAGACTTTTTCCATTTTCGGAATTCGGCCAACTCTTCGGGAGTGGCATCCGGTTCTGATTCTAGAGGGCTCTCCTCGATTAAGACAAATTTATGCCCCTCAGCAGTCAGGACAATGTCAAGATTTCTTTTCCAATCGGCAAAGTTAGTGCCATCAAGTTTATTTTCTTTGAGAATAACAGCTAGTGGATTGAAAGACAGATGAGATAAAAATTAAAAACATCCATCACATAATGCATAGCAAAATATATCGAAAAACCTCAAAACACAATATATATGTTAGCAACCAATACCTCGAAAAATCCGCACATGCAAGCCACGATCGTGTGGTCGTTCACACACACATTTTCCAACTAGAGTTTTACGTCTTTAATTTTACTATCTAGTCAAATTACGTTTTGACAAGTAATATTAATAGTTGGTTCCTCTTGGCCATGTATTAATTAACATAGACTCCGATGGGGAGCTTATTAATTAATACACCTAAGTGAACACCATAATTTAACATCCTTAAAATATTATCTTTTAAATAATAGTCCTATAGATGGAGAGGTCCTATCATAAAAAGTAATATTTACCTTATATTATCATTTTGAAATTTAAAACTAGTGAACCTATAATTAGCACATCTGATATGGAGGAAGACTCTAATGTCAACGCGCATGCTAATTATTTCACAATTTAAATTAATTATGGAGGCCAATATGATTTTATTTTTAAAAAAATAAATTAATTTAATCACTTAGTTATTTTATCCTTAAAGTTTTTAATTTTCTCGTCCTAACATGCAAGGAAACATATCACGCATAGATCCATACATGTCATATATCAAAACAATAAAAACTAAAAATAAAGCATGGATAATTAAATTATCCAATTATCATGGTCTTCTTCCTTGAGTTGAATCCGAGAAAATCTTCGACTCGATCTCTCCCACTGAATCAAGCATCTCGTCGCTCCTCCCCGGCCGGGCCGTGGATTTCCAAAATTAAAATTTTACTTTTATGCAAAATTAATTACATAAAAAAAATTTAATCTTAAATCCCGACTCCCCAGCGGACGCAACGAACGGCGGTGAAACAGACCGGACTAAAACTGGACGACCCGACCCAAACCAAATGAATCGCCCGACCAGCCGCCATGCATCGGGTAAATGCCGGCGGCCGCCGACAGTACCATGTGCTCAGCGGCAAAGACTCGCTTGCCGCTTGTTTGTCGCCGCCCAAAGATCCCGGCATCCTGCTCGCTCTATTTCTTCGTGATCCGTCTTTTCCGAATTCGATTACAATTTTATACGAAATAAAATACATCGAAATTACATCAAGATTACACGAAAAATAAAAACCACCTAGAACTACCCGCGGATTTTCTCACGGGAAAAACGATTACATGCCTCAAAAAACGGGCCAAACCAACAATTGCATAATTAATAAAAATAAATAAATAAATACACCATTCATATAAACCATGATAATTGGATCATATCACCTGCAAGAACACATCTAGCAAAATATTCCAACATCAAAATATATGAATATTTAAATTGCTATCAATTAATCACCAAAATTAATTAAAATAGCAAAAGCCTAAAAATCCGTCTCCGATACCAATTCGTGGAAAGTAAAACACAGCGGAAGCGAAGTTTGGGAAAGATGATAATCGCGTTTTACGCATCTACGAGCATAAGATCTATTTAGGCATGCTAATTAATTAATTACTAAGACTAACAAGCAATTTAAATATTATTTATTATTTTTTAATTAAATATGTTGATTATTAAAATATCTTAATCTAGATCCAAGATCATAGGATATTAACTTTTGAAGAGTATTGGTTACTTCCGTCTTGATCGCCTTGTATTTCTACCTTTAGATATTCTAGAGTATGATCCGCCTTGAACCGGACGTTGTGTGGGCAACGAGCTACCGGATCTTTCTTGGACAACCTTTGGATCGGCCGATTTGTATCCCTCACAACTTTCGATTTTCTTTTCTTCAAGTTATTCCGATATGTAGCAAGAATAAAAGTGTTCTCTCAATTGTGGAATCAAAGACACAAGTCAAGATCCACAATTAAACACTTAGAAGAAAAAATCGAAATTCCTTGTGTATGAATGTGATAAAATTGGCCAACACCCAAGATGTCCTATTTATAGGCTCTTGGACTACTACTAGGGATCTTAAGGAGGATTATGGAAGGACTCCCTAATAAATTCATCTTACCTTATTAGGACTCTTCCTAATATAATGAATCTATTAATATCAACTTAGTCCACTAAAAAGTTGATATTGCACTTCCTACCAAAATGCCAAATTATGAAATTGGGCTCCTTATTAAATATATTATTTCCCGTGTTTAAGATATCGAATGTCCATTAATTAATTATAAGCTACTGACAGCTTTAATTAATTAATATCTTATCCAAAAGTAGCACCACTCGAACCTTATTATTATATCGGAATTAAATCCACCTGCAAGGTTTAATATAATAATCATTATCGAGCTCCTCAAGGGGACATCATCAACCCGCACGAGTTGGGACAGGATTTCTAGTAGTAATAATAATAATTGTCGTATAAACAATATTATTGCCCAAGATACGAGACTTATTGAGTCGATCATTTTGACTCTCACCTATGGTCAATCAAAGCAATAATTATTATAAATACACAATTAAATATTATATACTTAGAATTAAGAAATAATAATTATCCGAAATTTACGTTCTTCTTACAGTCAGTACAGAAGATACTATCTCACCTCGATCCAGTTCAACGTATGCAAATACGCTAATATATGCTAATAGTCAAGACCAACTATTCTCAATCATACACTACAACCCTTTATATAATTTGTCTAATAATTATATAGGTTGTGAACTATTATATTATTTTATAAGGCACCGATAATATGATCTTCCGTGTGACACCAACACACCATATTATCTACAATATAAAATAATTAGACATTTCATTTGCATAACCATAACGTTAATAAATATACAAAATATGTGATTAAATGTAATTAATATTCTCATAGGTAGTAACAGTGAAATTAGGTAATACAAGCATAAAGTATGCTTTGCAGTATACAATCTTAACAGTTTCAGTGTAAGTCTCTTCCAATTTTTCCCACAGTGCCTTAGCTGTATCATGTTTACCAATTTTCCGAATTACAGAATCGGACAGATTTAGAATAATTGATGAATACGCAAACTCATCTGCCTCAGCCTTTTTATCGGCAGCAGTATTGTCAGAAAATGATTGATCAATAGCTTTAAAAGCTTTTTGTTGAATTAAAATGCCCTTCATCTTCTGTTGCCAAATTTTGAAATCCCATTTACCATCAAAAGGTGCAATATTAAAAACTGAGAAAGAACCCATTGTAACACACAATATAATATAATCACAAAGAAACCCGAAAAAATCACAAAGATCATGAAAGGGAGCACACAGTCGATGAGACTCAAATTCAGGGACTCGATATGAATTTTGAGATTAAAACCCGTTTAAATTAAAACCGGGATCCTCAAGCTCTTGACAAAGATCCGAGGGAGACTTCCGGTCCTAGCAGCGCAATATTAGTGTTGTTTTAGATTTTAAGGTTTTAATTTGTTTGAGTTTTAATTAATAAGGAAGCAAGAGTCACCCGAAAAATGAATCCAACCAGTTAACACAAAAAAATGTCCGCGTCAAGCGAACAGCGAGTAACAATAAACAGTTCAACGATAACTAATGCGACAATAGAACCGAAGCTAGCAGCAATAATTAAAGACGAGGTTCAAGCCGATATACCTGAGCGGAAACCCGGATGGGTTATTCCGTATCACCATGAAGCCAAAGAACCCGACACCGACAAAACGGTCTCCGATACCACTGTTGGGTATCGGGTCGTATAATGGCTAGAGAGATGATCGATAATACAAGCGGATTAAATGAATATAACAATTACAATTATATTCTACGGGATAGGGGTTAAGGATTACAGGCCAACAAATGAACCTATAATTATAACCAATATAATAATCCTGTAACAACGAGCTGACGGAAATATGACCAGAACAAATCTGCAAACACAAATAGCCGATTCCAGATTAATCAATGACAATGATAATAACCAAACGATCGGAATACGATAACCGGTATATATTATATATATATATAATAGACATATATATAACTAATATATATATATATATATATATATTATATAATATATAGACTACTGCAGGTATGAATATATATTTATATATATAACAAATATATATAATATATATATATAGATAAATACCGAAAATATATATAACAAATATATATATATAATATAAAGTATACTGCATGTATATATTTATATATATATATAACAAATATATATATATATAATATATATGTATAAACTCCAGGAAATATATATATATATATAATATATTGCACAAAATCACCAAGAAAAGCAATATAAACGGAGATAAATTAAGATCTAGAAAACCCCTTTTTCGGAACGTGATGTGTAGGCTCAGATCTTCCGAAAACCCTAGCAATTGACACAGATACGAACGATTGTCCATAGAGGACTTGCCCAAATCACCTCCGGCCGGCCAACAGCCCGGTAGCACCTTCACCAAACCCAGAAAACTTAGAAACCTATCCCGATCTCACTCACAGTTCTCACCAAAGAGATTACTCTTGTTTTCACTCGGATTCTCAAGGCACAAAATGGTTTTTCACTCGGTGTATCAAAAATCCAGCCGTGTCGCGCCTTTTATACACGGAGAGATGAAATTGGATACAAGAAGTACCATGGGATTCCATCGTCTCAGTCAAAGGCTCACGGGAGAAAGGAGATTAGAAAAACGGGAGCAGAAACGTGGCGGGGTGGGAGTTGATCGAAGGATAGGTGAGAATAGGAGAGGAAAGGGAGAGACGAGAGAGAGTGGAGGCGGTGAGGAAATGAAAAAGAGAGGTAGGGTTAGGGTTATTAATTGGATAAGATGGACGGTCCAGATTAGATGCATCTTAATATATATTGATCGGATGGCTCCTATTAAATAGGGCTGCCAATGGGCTGGGCCAGCTCTTAAATGGTATGGGCCAGACTATATAAAAAAGGGACATATAGTTTCTGGGCCGGTTGGGCCAAATACTAACACCATGATTTCTCTATATGATGATGTTTCTGTATGATTTTTGTACATGAAAGTAATTCTGATTTGGATGTTCGGATTTGTGTTTGCAAAAGTATGTTTGTGCATTACTGACACAAACTTGGTGTAGACAAAGATCTAAATATGTATAGACACATTATATGTCAACATAGGTGTGTCACCGTAGACCTTTACCGTCGGAACTTCTGCTGACACTTATTATATGTGCTAATTTATCTTTGGTGACACTTTTATATACTTTTCTTGACACTTTTTGTTGATGCGGCGGGTACTCTGTGATTAAAATTTCTGGCAATGTGATGTTTTTTTGGCCATACTTTTTTTTAATAATTAATTTACGAATAACAATAACTTTATTTAAAAGGTTATGTGATTGTCAAAAGTTTGTAGATTGTTTAAATGAATTGTATTAATTTAGAGGGCTGTTACAAGTTTACAAATTCAATACAATTAATTTTATAAATGTAACATTTATTTGTATGTATGCAAGAAGCTATTGAAATTTCCTTAAGTGGCAACATATTTTAGATAAAAGAGATAAATTTAAGAGGAGATGCATTGAAATGTGTGGTTGTAATTTTTTTTCGCCTTTCTCATTTTAATTTTCTTTCTCATTTGATCATAAATCATGACCTAAATACTTTATATACTAGTATAGATAAAACATCCGAGAAAAATTGTGAGCAAGTTATCTAGCTAGATTAAAATTTAAAATGAATTGAGCTGTGGTAAATAGGGTAAAAGCTATAGAATACCAACGTACTTTCAAAAAAATACCGACTTGATCCTTTTACTTTTTTATTGCCAACTATATCAACGAACTTTCAAATTTTATTTTGACTTGAAACATTTCTTTATACCGTTAGTCATCATGTGGCAACGTTGGTCCTTTTAGTCAACGAACGTTTGCAAAGTTAGTCCTTTAATATTAACGACTGTTTTTAATTAACTAAAAATTGGTTTTTCTTTATGTTTTAAGACTTATTCGTCCATTTTTATACGTTTTTGCCCGTTTTCATACGTTTTCGTCCGTTTTTATACGTATTCGTCAGTTTTTACCCGTTTTCATCCGGTTTGACACGTTTTTGATCTGTTTTTACACGTTTTTGTCAGTTTTTACACGTTTTCATCTGGTTTTACACGTTTTCGTTCGTTTTTACACGTTGTCATCCATTCTTACACGTTTTTGTCCGTTTTTACACAGTTTTGTCTGGTTTTACCCATTTTCGTCCTTTTTTACACGTTTTCATCCATTTTACACGTTGATCGGTAGAAATATTGCATAATTATATGTGCTAAATGCATAATTATATTATATTTATTATAGCACAACTTGATTGTTTTCTACCTATTTAATTTATGAATGTAATTTTATTCATTAGTGGATTTTATTCATTATTTCAGAAAATTATTATATTGAAGTCGAAATAATCACCGGGACAATAATTAAAATCTCTCAATCTAAGAAGAGTTCCGGCCGAAATAAAAGACAGGAAAAAAAGAGTCCTACATTAAAACATCTCACGACAATTCATCACGTGAAGAGAAAAAAATAGAAAAAGAAGAAGAGTCGTAGGAGAAGAAAACTAAAGGTGGACTTATAAATAAGACAAAGAATCAAGATACCACAACCCCAATTAGCAGCTCACGACATCTCTCACCAGTCACCATTAAAACCCCCATCATCATCATAATTCTGAACCCCATAGTAGAATTCTCACGTGAAGAATAGAGGAGGTCAGCCGCAATATTCAGGAAGGCACGGCTTCCTAGAAGACAAGAATTAATTGCTGGCTCTGGTGAAGGGTAATTCGGCCGCCGAACAGTAAATAAAACAGCTATAATTTTCTGGTTCTTGATTTCCATGCTTAATTATTATTTCATATTTTATTTAGCCATCATATCCGGCTAATTTATCTATTTCAGTTCTTAGGGATGTTTGAACTCGTATCTATATTATTTATGTTTTAATCTCATAGCATATTCTTGACTTAATTCCTTTAAATTATCTTTGTGTTATTGAGTAGATTTATTTATGATATAATTTACTTTAATTGGTCTGATCAACTTAATTGAGATTTTTATATCTATTGCTAGATTTCGGGTTATAATACGTAATCGTTATAATTCTAAATCACAAGTAGCAACAATTGATTTTATTTAGTTGGGTAACACAAAATCAAGATCCCTTGTGTCGAGCTTGTGAACTCAATATCTTGTCTATTTCAATCGTTTTGGTTCCTAATACATATTAGTTATTCCTCACTATATAAAATTCATAAGAATCTGTTGTCTGGTGAAATCCATTTCTCCACCGCCAGTAGTCTGAATTCAACAGACCTCCATTTCTCCACCGCCAGCCGCAAATTTGTTTTGAGAAGTCAAGACTTGTACACATAATTCTCCATCGCCCTAGATCATTCGCTCAGATCCAGCTTCCTAGATCACAAATCGCGAATCTATTGTCAAAAATTTCAGATCTAGTCTCGGGAGTTCTTTGACGCGAAATCCATCGAGAAACACCAGTCCAGATCCTGTTTTACTAATACTCATTTTGGGGGTTTTCTCGCGATAGCTTAGTTAATTAACCACAAAGCTTTGCCTTAACTTGCGCTTGCGCTGCTGGTCATCTATGGCCGGCGTATCGCCGGAAGAATAACATTACACTGCTGCATTCATCCCACCCTGTCAATCTAACAGTAGTACTGTATTTTAGCTATTTGTTTTGCAGGTTTTCCAGTCAGATTTTCAAGCTGCCCGAAATCTTCCAAATCGTGTCGAAGTCTGGTATCATTGTACTTTTTTATTTAATTTCATTTTCTTTAGCCATATATATGCTACTTACTGATTTGTATGTGGTTTGCTGGCTTTTAAATTGTCTATCACATTCTCATCATTTTTTCATTTTTGGCTTCACTACCGTATTTTATTTTTCGTAGTGCGTTTGTGTTTTGTGTTGGTCGATGTCGCGCTGTTTGCGGATTGGTAGTTGGAATTTGGGTACCTTGATGGGTAAGCTTTTGGAGCTTGTGGATATTTTGGGTAAGAGAAGGGTTGATGTGGCTTGTATTCAGGAGACTAGGTGGAAGGAGGCGCAGTCCAGGAAGGCGAACGGTTATAAATTGTGGTATTCTGGCCTTGCTAACTCGAGTAATGGTGTGGGTATTCTTTTGTCTAAGGAGCTTAAGGATAACGTTGTGGAAGTGAAGAGGTGTAATGATAGTATTATGTCCGTTAGAGTGGTGGTTGGGGAGAAGGTGGTTAACGTGGTTTGTGCGTATGCCCCACATGTTGGTTTGGGTGTGCTTGTTAAGGAAGCTTTTTGGGTATGTTTAGATGAGTTGGTCGGGTGTATTCCGGACGATCAATTTATTGTTTTGGGGGGCGATTTCAATGGGCACATTGGTGAGGGGTGGATGGTTACCATAGAGCGCATGGGGGTTTCGGCTTCGGATTTAGGAATGCAGGAGGTTCCGCACTGCTTGAGTTTGCCACTGCGCATGGGTTGGTAATTGCAAACTCTGTTTTTCAAAAGAGAGCTGAGCACCTCATCACCTTCAGTAGTGGGGGGCACAACACCCAAATTGACTACCTTCTTTTGCGCAGTCGTGACGCTAGGGCGTGCGTGGACTGCAAGGTGTTCCGGAGCGAGGCCTGTGCTTCTCAACACCGGCTGCTGGCTATGGATTTATCCATGGGAGGTCGTGTTATTAGCAGGGCTAGAGAAGCTAGACCTAGGATTCTCTGGAATGATCTGAAGGGTGAGAAGGCGGCAGTATTCAAGGAGTCTCTGACCCGCGAAGGAGGTTTTTTGCAAGGGGGCGATGCTAACCTTATGTGGACCAGCATGGCCAATGCTATTAGGAGGGTGGGCGAGAAGGTGGGGGGGTTTCTTCGGGCAGGTCTAGTGGACCTAGAGAGGAATGGTCGTGGAATGAGGAGGTCCAAAAGAAGGTTAAAGCTAAACAAGCGCTATTTAAGGAGCTTTTGTCGGTAAGTGCTGGGGAGGAGAGAATCTTGAAGATTGTAGCGTACAATGTGGCGAAAAGAGAGGCTAAGAAGGCAGTGGCTAAGGCTAAAGGGGAGGCTTACAAGGATATGTACAAGCGCCTAGACACCAAAGAAGGAACGAATGCTATTTTTAAACTAGGGAAAGCTAGGGAAAGAGGGCGGCGCGACCTGGGTCCCGTTAAGTTTATTAAGGATGATTTGGGCCAAGAACTAGTGAACGATGTGGCTATTAAGGAGAGGTGGAATAGGTATGTTTTTGAACTTTTCAATGAGGCTAGGGGTAGTGACTCGGTGGTACAAGGAGTTAGTCTATCTTCTGTCCGTTCGTTTAGTTCCTATGAAAGCATCAGCAAGGAGGAAGTAAAGGGTGCCCTAATGAAAATGGGTAGAGCTAAGACTGTAGGCCCGGATCAGATCCCTATTGAGGTGTGGCTTTTTCTGGGGGAAGTCGGAGTTCAGTGGCTAGTAAAGCTGTTCAACATCCTCCTTAGAGGTTCTAAGATTCCAACGGAGTGGAGGCATAGTATTGTCGTGCTGTTTTTCAAGAACAAAGGCGATGCTCAGAGTTGTAGTAACTATAGGGGTATTAAACTCCTCAGTAATACTATGAAACATTGGGAAAGAGTGGTTGAATGCAGGGTTAGAAGAGAAGTTGAGATCTCAGAGAAACAATTTGGCTTCATGCCGGGAAGGTCCACAACTGAGGCCATTCATCTCGTCAGACGCCTTATGGAGAAGTTTAGAGAGCGGCGTAAGGACCTCCATATGGTGTTCATAGATCTAGAGAAAGCTTATGATAGCATTCCGCGCAATGTTATTTGGAGGAGCCTAGTAGAGAGGAGGGTGTCGTTGCCATTCGTTAGGGCGATCCAAGACATGTACTCCCAAGCTAGGACGTGCGTTAGGACCCCATCTGGTGACACCCAGTATTTCCCGATTGAGATAGGACTACACCAGGGGTCGGCGTTAAACCCTCTTCTCTTCGCTCTGATCCTTGATGTCATTTCGCGGGGGATACAAGATGGCGTCCCGTGGTGCGTGCTTTTTGCTGACGACATTGTGTTGGTGACGGAGTCGAGGAGGGAGGTGAACTCGAAGTTGGATCTATGGAGGTCTATGTTAGAATCTCAGGGCTTGCGTGTGAGCCGGTCTAAGACAAAGTATCTCTGGTGTAACTTTAGTGGTGAGGCCAACGAGGAAGATGTAGTGGTAATGATTGCGGATCAGATCGTTCCCCGTACGGATAAGTTCAAGTATTTGGGTTCGATCATTCAGAAGGAAGGTGAGTGTGAAGATGATGTCACTCATCGCATCAAGGCGGGGTGGCTAAAGTGGAGAGCAGCGACAGGGGTCCTGTGCGACAATAAAGTCCCTCTAAAGTTGAAGGGTAAATTCTATAGAGCGGCAATCCGACCTGCAATGTTTTATGGCTCCGAATGTTGGGCGATGAAGAAGTCGTTTGAGAGCAAGTTGGAAACGGCTGAAATGAGAATGTTACGTTGGCCGTGTGGTCGCTCAATGTTAGATAGAATCTCGAACGGGGTTTTCAGGAACGCGCTAGAAGTGGCGCCCATTTCAGCGAAAGTTAGAGAAGGGAGATTGAGATGGTTTGGCCACGTCCGCAGGAGGCAGGCGTCTGCTCCAGTGAGGAGGGTCGAGAGTTTAGTAGTTGTCGGGGAGAGGAGGAGAGGCAGACCAAGGAGGACGTGGGAGGAGCAGCTGAGATTGGATTTGAAGGCGTTAAACCTTTCCGAGACCATGACTGTTGATAGGTGCGCTTGGAGGCGCCAGATCAGAGTTGTGGATTCTTTAGTTGGGAGTGGTGTTGTAGTTGAGAGCCTCAGGGTTGGGTTGTATCGGTTAGCTTTGCCCTAGAGCATTGCATCTTTACATTTATTGTATATTTTATCCTATTGCCTTTTGCGTGTGGTGTATTTTTGACAGGGAGCTGTGCGCGGAGTCAACCTCTCTTCTGTTTGAGCAGCGTTCATCGGGAGTGAAGTAGCCAAATTCCTCTTAGGTAAGTCCCATTTAGATTAAGTCATGGGCTCAGGTATGGTATTGAGTTTTTTCGTATCATATGCGTGCCTTTGTATTTTTCACTCAATATGTTGTTGTGCACTAAGCTGAGGGTCTTCACGGATACAGCCTCCCTACCGTAATAAGTAGGGGCATGGTCTGTGTACATCTTACCCTCCCCAGACCCTGCTCTGAGCGGGATATACTGGGTATGTTTGGTTTGGTTTGGTTTTTGGTTCCTAATGCATCTAACGAACAAGATTTGAAGAGCTTGTTTTGAATCCTTCGTCTAGATAGGTTTAATTGAAGAGCTTGTTTTGATTAAATAAACTTAAGAAACGATTAGGGTTAACATAACTTGTTTTTGACTTCGGAGTAGGAGTTCATTAGGAATTAAGGAAAGATAAAAGTGCTGCATTAATTCATAAATTAAATTAGAACGGGGGATAACGGAACTAAGAACTCGATATTAATCGCAATCGTTTTTCCTTATCAAATTTTACTTCATTTTATTTGTCCTTCTTTTTATTTGTCTACTTGTTATTTTAGTTTGTTTACTTTAACCCAACCAACCAACCCCCCCACCCCCCACCCCCGTTTTATTATATCTAATATTATTATTTTTAGTATTATTTATTTAGCACTACTATTTTAGTTTCAGAAATAAATATTCAACTCAAGAAGTTCGATTAATTCATCCGTTCCTCGTGGGATCGACCCTTACTTATCAACACTACTATTTAGTATAAGTGAGTCAAGGAATCTTTATAAATATCTAATTTTGACGCATCACGACAGCGCAGTCAAAATTTTGGCGTCATTGCCAGGGAGCGGTGCGAAATTAATTTTATTTTCTGAGTTGAATTTTTATTCTTAATATTTTTTTCTGAACAATAATTCATTTTTTTTAGCAGTCATTAATGGCAGTTTTTTTAATAGCAGGTTTATTTTTTTTTTTTCGAGCAGATTTTCGACACTGGGTCACCCAGTGTCAGTTCTGAAAATTCATAATAATTGTCAGTTGTGCACTAATCCGTTTCGTTTTAATTTTGCATGAATACAAGGTCATGTGGAGATAAGAACTTGCAGTATTATCCAGAAATTACCAAACGGGATCGATTTTTCAGGCGAAGAACAAAAGAAAATAGAGCCGCACTCAGGAACTTACCGTTTTCTCTCGAAACATCCCCCCGTGAATCGGAAAACGAGAGTGGAACCATGGCGGTTAACGGTGAAAATACATTGAAGCAATTATCCAACCCGGAGGTATCACAACAACCGCTTTGCATCACAATCCCGATTATTGACAACAACAATACTTTTAAATTAAAGTCGGGATTGATTCACTTGCTACCTGCATTCCATGGTTTATCTGGAGAGGATCCGCACAAGCATCTTAAGGAATTCCATGTGTTTTGGTCAAGCATGAAGCCCAATGGCGTCACCGAGGAACAAATCAAGCTTAGAGCCTTTCCATTTTCATTAAAAGATTCGGCTAAAGATTGGTTATTCTACTTACCGTCGGCCACTATCACGACATGGAACAATATAGAGATCTTGTTTTTGCAGAAATATTTTCCGGCCTCTCGGGCAGCCAATCTAAGGAAGGAAATCTGTGGCGCGAGACAAATGATGGGAGAGAGCCTGCATGAATATTGGGAGAGATTCAAACAATTGGTGGCACGCTGCCCCCAACATCAAATCAGCGAGCAGCTCTTGATACAATACTTTTACGAAGGACTGACCCCGACGGACCGTAGTACCATAGACGCATGCAGCTAGCGGGGGAGCTTTGGTTGATAAGGCACCATCAGCAGAAAGAGCCCTCATCTCGAATATGGCCGCTAATTCACAACAACTTGGTTATCGTGACAATCCCGTAAAAATGGTGAAGGAGGTACATGACTCGTCTATTGAGGTTAAGCTCACTGAATTAACCTCCTTTGTAAGAAAACTCGCTATAGGAAACTCGCAGCTCATACCGTGCTGAATTTGCCAAACTACGGAGCACACCACTGAGCATTGCAGGGTACTATTGGATGAGATCGAGACACATGCCAATGCAATCGGTACTGAAAATCTTTACGGAAAGAAATATGATCCATAGTCAAAGACATATAATCCAAGATGGAGAGATCATCCCAATTTTAAGTGGAAATCGCAGCAAGAAGAGCCTCAGCAGAATAAGGGCCAATTTTACAAGTCGCCGTCAGAAAATTCAAGTCCCTCACTCGAAGAAATGATGAAGACCCTCACTTCAAACACGATTCAATTACAGCAGAACATGAATCGATTTCAGCACGACACTCGATCGAGCATCAAAGTCATTGAAAATCAAATAAGCCAACTTGCTACATCGGTGAGTCGTTTGGAAAGACAGAATAGTGGGAAACTACCCTCCCAATCAAAAGTAAATCCTAGGAATGTGAGTGCTATTACTTTGAGAAGTGGTAAGCAGCTGGAGGGACACCAGGAACCCGAGAAAAATCTGAACGAGGAAGGAGAGAAATGAAAATCTACTCTCCAGACTGACACTGGGTCACCCAGTGTCAAACATACACCCAATGCTGAACTGCCGGACAACAAGGTAATAACTTCTAATTCTTCACATATTGGCGCTGACAGCATACATTTTCCTTCGAGGGTAAATAAGGCTGCAACGGAGAGCAAGGAGAAACAAATTTTGGATGTGTTCCGAAAAGTAGATATCAACATTCCACTAATAGAAACGATTCAACAAATTCCAAAATATGCTAAATTCCTCAAAGATTTGTGCACCAACAAACGAAAGCTAAAAGAAACTGGAAAGACGCTCCTCGGAGAAAATGTGTCGACCATTCTCCAAAGAAAGTTACCACCTAAACGAGATGATCCAGGTAGTTTGCCATCCCCTGTCGAATAGGTAATTCTCGATTTGAGCAAGCTATATTGGACTTAGGCGCTTCTATAAATGTCATGCCACAATCTATTTATTCTTCTTTAAATTTAGGACCCTTAAAAGAAACGAGGATAATAATTCAATTAGCTGATCGTAGTCATGTATATCCCGAGGGAGTTATTGAAGATGTATTTGTGCAAGTTAATGAGATTGTTTTTCCAGTCGATTTTTATGTTTTAGATATGCAAGGCGACTCGGGAAATTCAACACCCATTTTGTTAGGAATGCCATTTTTAAACATCGCCGAAACAAAGATAGATGTTAGAAAGGGTTCCCTCACAATGGAATTTGATGGGCAAGTCGTAAAATTTAATATTGATGAAGCAATGAAATTTCCTGAAGATGCGTGTTCTTTGTTTGCATTACGTGTGATTGACCCTCTCATCGAGGAAGTGTTGAACTTGATTGCAGGAAAAAGCTTGAGAAAGATGTCTTTGGTAACACGGAGGAATCGAGCACACCTATTACCAAGATTGTAGGTCGCAAACACACTGCCCAACTCATCAAGCTCACGGAACATCACAAGAAGACCCTTCCCTCCATGGAACAAGCGCCCGAGCTCGAACTAAAGCCACTACCGGACCACCTGAAGTACGTATACTTGGGAAAAAATGAGACACTACCAGTAATCATTTCGGCCGAGTTAACACCCGTACAAGAAAAGGCCATCATCGCCGTCCTCGAAAAGTACAAGGAATCAATCGGCTGGACTATTGCCGACATCCGCGGGATCAGCCCGGCCATATGCATGCATCGGATTTTATTGGTTGAAGACGCCAAGCCTAGCCGAGAAGCCCAAAGAAGACTCAACCCACCAATGATGGAAGTAGTGAAAAAGGAGGTTCTTAAGCTTCTTGACATAGGGATGATATATCCGATTTCCGACAGCAAGTGGGTGAGTCCCACACAAGTAGTTCCAAAATAATCGGGTATCACAGTGGTGGAAAACAAAGAAGGCGAACTAATTCTGAGCTGTGTTCAGACCGGATGGAGGGTGTGCATTGATGTTCGGAAACTAAATGCAATGACCCGAAAGGACCACTTTCCATTACCTTTCATCGATCAGATGATCGAGCGAGTAGCGGGACACTCATTTTATTATTTTCTTGATGGATTTTCAGGTTACTTTCAGATCGCAATTGCACCCGAGGATCAGGAGAAGACAATCTTCACGTGCCCCTTTGGGACGTTCGCATACCGTCGCATGCCATTCGGACTGTGCAATGCACCGGCTACCTTTCACATATATGTGGTAAGTATTTTTTCCGAATACGTAGAGACATCATAGAAATTTTTATGGACGATTTTAGTGTTTGTGGGGATTCTTTTGAGTTTTGCCTTGAAAATCTTACGCTCATTCTTCAGCGTTGTGTAGAAATGAATCTTGTATTAAATTGGGAAAATTGTCACTTTATGGTTAAACAAGGCATAGTCTTAGGACATTCGGTATCGTCAAAGGGGATAGAAGTTGATAAATCAAAAATTAATACTATCACTGCATTGCCTTACCCCGTAAGTGTGCGGGAAGTTCGTTCTTTTCTTGGGCATGTAGGATTTCTTGGTCAGCCGCAATATTCAGGAAGGCACGACATCCTAGAAGACAAGAATTAATTGCTGGCTCCAGTGAAGAGTAATTCGGCCGCCGAGCAGTAAAGAAAATAGCTATAATTTTCTGGTTCTTGATTTCCATGCTTAATTATTATTTCATGTTTTATTTAACCATCATATCCGGCTAATTTATCTATTCCAGTTCTTAGAGATGTTTGAACCCGTATCTATATTATTTATGTTTTAATCCCGTAGCATATTCTTGACTTAATTCCTTTGAATTATCTTTGTGTTATTGAGTAGATTTATTTATGATATAATTTACTTTAATTGGTCTGATCAACTTAATTGAGGTTTTTATATCTATTGCTAGATTTAGGGTTATAATACGTAATCGTTATAATTCTAAATCACAAGTAGCAACAATTGATTTTATTCAGTTGGGTAACACAAAATCAAGATCCCTTGGGTCGAGCTTGTGAACTCAATATCTTGTCTATTTCCATCGTTTTGGTTCCTAATGCATCTAACGAACAAGATTTGAAGAGCTTGTTTTGAATCCTTCGTCTAGATAGGTTTAATTGAAGAGCTTGTTTTGATTAAATAAACTTAAGAAACGATTGGGGTTAACAGATCTTGTTGTTGACTTCGGAGTAGGAGTTCATTAGGAATTAAGGAAAAATAAAAGTGCTGCATTAATTCATAAATTAAATTAGAACGGGGGATAACGGAACTAAGAACTGGATATTCATCGCAATCGTTTTTCTTTATCAAATTTTACTTCTTTTTATTTGTCTACTTGTTATTTAGTTTGTTTACTTTAACCCAACCAAACCCCCCCTCCCATTATATGTAGTATTATTTTTTTTAGTATTATTTATTTAGTACTACTATTTTAGTTTCAGAAAAATATTCAACTCAAGAAGTTCGATTAATTCATCCATTCCTCGTGGGATTGACCCTTACTTATCAATACTACTATTTAGTATAAGTGAGTCAAGGAATCTTTATAAATATCTAATTTTGACGCGTCACTGATAAGTGGTAATTTTACCACTTATTTCTAGGATTTTATACTAGGTTTTTATCTCGTTTCGTGATTAATGTGCTCGTATTTGGCTTATTTATGATTAGTCGAGCCGTATTACGCGTTTGGGTTGGTTTTAGTGTGTTTGCAGGTTTTTAGAGCCAAAAGGACCCAAAACGAGACAAAGGACCGAGAGTCGAGTCAAACGGACGAAGAAACGGATTTTTGCGCCAAACAGAAGACCCTATCGGCCAGCCTATCGGCCGATAGGGCCGTCCGAAAGGAGCTCCTGCCTATCGAGTGAAGAAAGCGACGAACCACCTATCGGCCAGCCTATCGGCCGATAGGCCAGGCCGAAAGGCTTCCCAGCGGGCTCTCGTTTTTGGACGGATTTTGACTCTTTTGGATATTATTTATTTCCTAGATTAGGGCTAATCGGGATTTTTAACCCCTTAGGCTATATAAACCTGTTTTTAGACCTAGTTTCATCATCTTGGATCATCTTCCATCAGCCTTTATCACTCTTTTATCATATTAAGCAGATTTTTACACTTTTTAGCAAGATTTATTCCTTTGATTCAAGAACTTTTTGGAGGAGAATTATTATTGAAGACTCGGAGTTCATACGAACGGGTTGTAATCTCTCTTTTCATATTAATAATATGCATTCTCCATCTATTTCTTGTTTAATTTCAAGTATGTCTGGCTAATTCATTGATTGATTCTAGGGTTAGTAATTTTAATTGATGTTCACATGATGTTCTTTTGATTACCTTTTGACCTTTCATCCTAGGCTCGTGTTCAAGTTGTGTTAAATCTCATGTTAGATTAAAGGGCCCTTAATCGATGCATGTTAGCTAATTGATTTTGTCCTAAGGAGTAATTGATTAGTGGAAATACTTGATGCACAATATGATTTTATCTTGAGACCTAGCGGAGAAAGATAAATCATAGATAAATAAGTTGGTGCTTTTAAGTGATTTTAATTTTGAGCCTCAAGGGGAAAAGGGTTTTAATTAACTATCTTTCTAGGTTGCCTTGACAGAATTCTAGATCGAGAGTGATTATTTCTAGGATTGAATTAAAATTTGGGGAAAAGGAATCAAGTGAACGAATTGTGTGAACTCAATTAGATGATACTACCCTAGGATCAATTACCTTTCGACTTGTGATTTTATCTTGCTAATTTGCTTTATTTGCTTAATTTAGATATTTCATCTTTTATTTAATTTTTGTTCTTCGATTTTTAAAATTAGATAATTAGAATCAAAACAATTTTTCGGATTCCTAAATAGCAGTCAAATTTTGAGTAGAGTTAATTCCTTTATTTTCGACACATCAATTCCCTTGGGTTCGACACCTTGGAAATACTCCGAGGTTTTACAAATTTTAAAATTGATCGGATTTGAAAACCATACTACGCGAATTCAAGCGATCAATTTTTGGCGCCGTTGCCGGGGATTTGATAGAAAATTTAAGGGAATAATTCGAAAAAGAAGAGATTGTTACTTTAGGTAGTTTACTTTTATTATTAATATTCGATCTCGTTTCCTCACATCTTGTTTTCTTTTCCTTGTAGGCGGTGCATGATCACGAGATCCCAAGGAAAGAACTTATTTCCTTTGGACCCGGAAATCGAGAAGTCTTTGAGGAGGAAGAAGCAAGAAGCGAGAACCGAGACTATTACTATACCTTTCGTTGATACCATGGCCGGCATTGTTGACCAACCACGAGAACTCGCTCGTCCCGAGAAGATCCCTTTGAATGCCCGCCGACCTAAGCCGACGATTATCAAGAAGGAGGTTGGGGAAAGATTGATGCCAACAACTTCGAGCTTAAGCCGTCCCTCATTGCTACGGTGAAGTCTCAAACATACGGAGGGGGAGTGAATGAAGATCCAAACGCTCATCTTGAGTCGTTTTTGGACATATGTGCCACCATCAAGCAAAACGGAGTGCCTCCGGATGTCATTAAGCTCCGCCTATTCCGGTTCTCTTTAGAAGACGATGCACTAGATTGGTACAAGAGCTTAGATCGGAAGGAAATTGGTACTTGGAGAGAGATGACTCGCATTTCTTAGCACAATTCTATCCTCCCTCGAAGGTGCAAAAACAAATCAACGATATCTTGCAATTCGAGCAATATGAGGATGAATACTTATACGAGGCATGGATCCGATTTAAGAAGCTACTTCGCAAATGCCCGCAGCATGGAATTGACAAAGAGGAGATCTATATTCGGTTTTATCGGGGTTTGACGAGGAAGGCTAGAAGAGAGTTGGACTACTCATCGAAAGGGGGATTTCTGGCTAACGATTATGAAGAGGCCAAGAATCTCATTGAGCTAGCGGTCAACAATGATTACGAGGAGGTGACCGATAGGAAGATGACGAGAAGAAAGGTTCCATCCGGTGACGAGGACGCCTACGGTGATTTAAAGGCAAAATTTAAAAACAACAAAAAGAGCTCGAGATGCTAAGAAAGAATACTTTGGGAGTCAATTCGCTTTTGAAGAGTTAAACGAGCCGATTGCGGTTAAGGAGGATGTGAACTACATGCAAGGAGGAAACTTCCTAAGAAGGGGGAAATTGGGGGAACTCTTATCCGAACAATCGAAACCACCCTAATTTCTCCTATGCCAATCCGAACAATGCTCTCCACCACCACCGGGATTTAACGTGAAAAACGGGTTATTCAAGAGCCGATTGCTAAGACACCTATGGAAGAGATGTTGGAACGGTTGGAGGCGAGCCAAAAGATTTTATTTATAAAGTAGACAAGAGGTTCGAGCTCTCGAGCATAGTGTGACATCTATTGGAAACTCGGTGATAGCCTTGACTAAGCAGATGTCGATGGTGGAGACCCAAATGAGTCAAATGGCGAACGCCTGCCGGATTTCATAAGCCGGGCATTTTCCGAGCAAGACGAGACCAACCCGAAGACGCAACAATGCAACGCAATCGAGCTTGAGTGGAACGAGGTACGTGAATCATGGGGCTGAAGTTGAGAAACACGGAAACAAAGATGTACTAGAAACGGGAGCGTAAAACGAAAGAAGATGGAATACAAGAACCTATCGGGTAGCCTATCGGCCGACAGCTCAACCGATACCCATACAAAGATGCCGGGCAAGTGAAGCCTATCGACCCACATATCGGCCGAAAGGTCCCCGGAGATGCGAATGTGAAGAATTTTGAGGAAAAAGCTCCATTTCCACAGCTTGGCCAAGTCGAGATATGATGAAAAGCTCCAACAATTTATCGACATGTTTCAAAGGTGAATATCAACATTCCACTTCTAGACGCTTTGAGAGACATGCCAGGCTACGTGAAATTCTTGAAAGACGCTGTGGCAAGCAAGAGGAAGTTGAGGAAGTTTGAAACAATAAATATGACAGAGGAGTGTAGCGCTATCATTCAAAACAAGCTCCCACTCAAGCAGAAGGATCCGGGACGTTTTACTTTGACATGCATGATTGGCGACCAAACGTTCCGTAATGGGTTGTGTGATCTCGGGGCAAGCATCAATCTTATGCCTCTATCCATCTTTAAGAGGTTGAAGATTGGGGAGATGAAGCCGACTACCATTTCTCTACTCATGGCGGACCGGTCAATCACTTATCCGAGGGGAATTGTGGAGGATGTGCTCGTTAGAGTCCAACACTTAGTCTTCCCGGCCGATTTCGTAGTTCTTGATATGCCCGAGGACGAGAATCAACCATTGATCTTTGGGAGACCGTTTCTAGCGACGGGGAGAGCACTTATCGACGTCCAGGAGGGTGATCTTACCTTCCGGGTTAATGATCAAAATCTAAAAATTTCCATCTATGATGCGATGAAGAAGCCCGACGATGCGCCCGAGGAATGTTTTGAAATTGAGTCTATTATGCCGCCCCCGACCGACTTGTTGGAGCATTGTATTTCACACTCCATTTACTCACATTCTGAGGTTGATGAAATTTCCGAGGATTTGCCGGAGTATGTTCGAATGTTGGAGGCGAACGAGTCTCGACTTAATGAGAGGAGCGTATGCTATCTTGATATCAACAAACCCGTTCAAGGGGGAGTTGTCACTGAAGACCCGGGTTGAATGAGGTATCGTCTAGCTAAAGACGTTAAACGTAGCACTTGTTGGGAGGTAACCCAACGTATGTATGTATATTAGTTCGTTTTATTCATTTATTTTCGATTTTTCGTTTGCGTGATTTTTGTAGTTTCTAATTTCGTAGTAGCTTTGTTAGTTTTTGTTAAGTTCTAATCCATGCATGCCGAGTTTTGAATACCTGCAGGTCTTTCATCGCCATATCCAAGCAAAAACGGGACCAAGTATGTGAAGTAGAACGAGCTGAAAAAATTTTTGGGACAGAAAATCCTATCGGGCGAGCCTATCGGCCGATAGGCCCGGCCGATAGGCTGAGAAAAATAAACAAATTTTAATAGAGAACAAGCAGTGGTCCATAGGGTAAGCCTATCGACCGATATCCCACCCGATATAAAGGTATGTAAGAGACGAAGCTCTATCGACCTGACTATCGCCGATAGGCCTGGCCGATAGGAACATACCCGGCCCAGTATCCACTTCGACCCGGTTATTTTATACCCCTTTTTAACACTTCACACCCGATTTTCTCACACACTTACACAACTCTCGGCCGATAGAACACAAGAACGAAAGGGGCGAATTTTTTTTCTACTTTTCTTCCTTCAAACTCGATCAAGGTACGTAATTTCGACGCTTAATCCTTTTGTTTTTCAATTCTATACATGTTTTGAAGTACTTTGACGGATTCTTTTTGGAGTTTTGATGAAAATCGAATTGGGGATCCACTTTTTGGGGCTTTTGCTAAACTTTGATGTTCTTTGAATTTTATGCCCGATTGTTGATAGAATCTTGAGGGAAACATGTTATCTAGGCTTGATTATTCATGGGTACTTCGAATTGGGGGATTATTTGATGAAATTGAACGAATTTTGAAAAACCCCCAAATTTGAAGAACCCTAATTTCGCATTTTGTTGAAATTGGGTGGATTTGTTGAATTGAATTGTTAATTGGGATTGATAGGAGTTGAATTGTTGATGAATTAGATTGGATTGGAGAGAATTTGCCCTAATATGATTGTAGTGTGTTGTTTTGTTATTGTGGGTGGTGATTTTGATCCTTTGAATATGAAATGGGGGAGTCTAAGTTTGGGGGAGATTGTGTGATTTATAGAGGGCTCTTGATATTGTGGGATTATGGGATTATGTCGATGCTCGTTGAATGTTTGTATTATGAGTGTTTATTGGATTTTAATTGGATGGTTGTTTTGTAGGAACGTTGAAATGGGAAAGCAAAGCAAGAAGTCGAATCCGAGTACGGCCGGAAAATCTAAGGCAACCACAGAAAAGGAAAAGGCTCCGATGAAGGTAGTGCCGGCTATTCCGATCCCGGCTGCACTCGACCCGAAGAAGTTCAAGCTGAGATTGACCGGGCCAGAGTCTAAAAGAAGGTGGTCGCACCTTATCGGCATGTCACACAAGCATTGCCGATTTCGCATGAGGAGACGGCTCGGGTATGGGTGTTTACGATGATATTGTGCTACTAGCAAGGCAAAGGCGGGTTTGAGCAAATTTTCGGGCTAACTACCTCGCTTACCACGTGCTCACCGTGGAGTTTCGTCCACACTTGAGGTTTTTAGGGAGAACGGGACTCCGGCGTCTATTCGCTTCAATCTCGACAACATAGAAAGGGAGCTCTCGGCCGATGAAGTTAATGCCATTATCAACGGGCCGAGGACGGATCATTCCAAAGCAGGCGATCATGCCAAAGAAAACTTAGAGCCGTGGTCCAAGATGATTTCCGCAGGAGGAGACGCTTCTTATTTATAATCCGACATATGCCAAAGCCTCCTCGATCAGGAACCCAGCCTCCGTTATGTCCACCGCCCGCTCACATCGACGATTTTGAGCCGCACCGACTCGGGGACGTGCTTGTCCACCGATCTTCACCTTTTGTGGTCGGCCTTGAACGGTACACGGAAGCACGCGGATGTTTTCTCGATCGAGCACATGGAGAAACAAGCCCGGTGACCGGGAAGCAGAGGATTGGTATTGGGGCGTTCGTGACCCCTATTGCGGAGCATCTCGGGGTGCGCATTAGCGGAGAGCCGGTGTCCCGAGACATCTATTTGATAAACCGACACCGCAGAGGCAGGAGATGCTTGCCTTCACCGAGGGGTTCGACCGAAATTGCAGTCGGAACAAAACCGTGTCCCTCTTCCGACTCCCCTCTCCGACCTTGACTGGTGATGGGCGACGCGCCCGATGTATATGCGAGGTGGAGTATGAGCTCGCGGCTCATGTGGCACTTATCCGACTGCTAGATGCGCCGTAAGAGGCAACGCCGGGAGGTGACCATTGATGAGCCGTTCTTAGAGGGAGCCGAGGAGGAGATGGATGATATACCCGAGGGGGGTAGCCGTGACGAGATTCCCACCGGTGGAGGTACTAGTTTTCAGATGAGGGCTCCAGATTTTGATGCTTTTGAGACGAGATTTTTTGAGAGAGAGAGAGAGATGCACGACGAGAGTATGCAAGCGCAAGATAATTATCACTTGGCGAGTATGCGTTCTTTGACAACCGAGTTTGGTTCTTTGGGAACTCGGTTGGGCGAGGTTGAGACTCGGGTGGGTGCTGTTGCCACTCGGGTCAATGAGTTGTACGAGCTCGTGGAGAGACGCGCCGAAGAGGACAGAGTGTGGCGACTAGAGGAGATTGCTTGGAGGGAGCAAGAGAGGAAGAGACACGAAGATAGGTGGGCCCAGGAGGACCACTACCACCGAATGCTACACGAGATGTACCACTTTGCTCCTTTCCCCGATTCACATGCCCGCTATGATCCGAGCTCGCCGACAAACCCGCCATTTCCGCCACAGTGATCAGGTACTCCATTAACAAAGCCACTCCTTTCTCTTTTCAAACTTATTCCTCCTTTGGGATGCGAAATAAGTTTGGGGGGGGGGGGGGAAGAAGTGCGGCTTTGTTAATTTCTTTACGTGTGAGTACCTTGTTTGCCTTGTATCATTATTTGCTTGTGTGTGTTGGTGCCCGTTGTTTTTTATTTGTGCTTATCTTATTGGTGTTGCGTGGATTTGGCTTTTGGTTGCTTAGTTTTTAGATTTTTTTTTTTATTCATTTTCGTTCGGTGTGTTTGCTAGTTTCTATTTTCTATTTTTTTGGTCGTAGTAGTTTTTTTTTTAGATTTCGTGTTTGCTTTTATTTGCTTTTCGTTGTTTGTTTTAGATAGCCTTGCTTGTCTTAGTTTTTCTTTATTAGTGAATTTTTCGTGCTTCTAATTGTGTGATACCGATGTTACGACACTGTTTTTCTCTCTGAAGAAACGGTCGAGTTTTAGTCGAGTTGTAGTCGATTATTTCGTTTTGCATAGTATTTATTTAGGTCCAAAATTTTTCGTGATTGTAGAGGTCTTGGATAAGAGACGATACATACTTGTTTTAAAATCACCGTCAATACGTTTGGTTACATCTTCCTGATAGTGAGTCGATCTTTTTACCGTCGTGTTGGCACTTAGATTGAGTTTAGTGTCGGTCTTTCTCCCAAAAGTTGAGATAATGTTGTTCTATGAAGGGAAGTCTAGTAACCGGGGGCATTCGTGTGACCCGTTGTTTGCCCTCGCGTAAAACGACGACACTGATTAGACTAGTGATTTAGATATTTCACATGTGCCAATGATAGGGAACTTAGTAACCGGGGGTATTCGCGTGACCCGCTGTTTACTCTCGCGTAAAACGGCGACCTTGATTCGGACATGCGGTAATTATATATTCGAGTTGTTTCTCCGCTGTAGACGGGAACTTAGTAACTAGAAGCATCCATGTGCCCCATGAGTGTCTTTTACGTCAAACGGTTTCCTAATACATGAGAATGGAAGTTCCACCCTAGGATTACCCCGATGAAACATCCCGAGATCCTAACCTAGTGGTCAACTCGAATTAAATTCGTGAACATATATATAAGGGAATACTGACCGAGGTGTATTTGTTATGAAACTCGAGAAAAATGTGCCACTCGACCGTAACGACGAACTAGCTTGTTTATTTTAGCCTTTCATATTGACGGTCGATTTGACTCACGTTTTGTTAATCTTTGAGCTGGATTTTCTTCATGAACGAATGATTAGGACTGAACTTGACTACTTTGTGGAATCATTATTCTGAGTGCAGCTCGCTTTTACGACACTCGGATTATTTAGAGAGAATTACAGGGTAGTATTGATTAGGTTGAACACTATGAGTTGCACGATGATTCACGATTTTCTTTTCTTTTTGTTGTTCGGGACGAACAAGGTTTAAGTTTGGGGGGGTTTGATAAGTGGTAATTTTACCACTTATTTCTAGGATTTTATACTAGGTTTTTATCTCGTTTCGTGATTAATGTGCTCGTATTTGGCTTATTTATGATTAGTCGAGCCGTATTACGCGTTTGGGTTGGTTTTAGTGTGTTTGCAGGTTTTTAGAGCCAAAAGGACCCAAAACGAGACAAAGGACCGAGAGTCGAGTCAAACGGACGAAGAAACGGATTTTTGCGCCAAATGTAAGACTTATCGGCCACTTATCGGCCGATAGGGCCGTCCGAAAGGAGCTCCCGCCTATCGAGTGAAGAAAGCGACGAACCACCTATCGGCCACTATCGGCCGATAGGCCAGCCGAAGGCTTCCCAATGGGCTCTCATTTTGGACGGATTTTGACTCTTTTGGATATTATTTATTTCCTAGATTAGGGCTAATCGGGATTTTTAACCCTTAGGCTATATAAACTTTTTTAGACCTAGTTTCATCATCTTGGATCATCTTCCATCGGCCTTTATCACTCTTTTATCATATTAAGCGATTTTTACACTTTTAGCAAGATTTATTCCTTTGATTCAAGAACTTTTGGAGGAGAATTATTATTGAAGACTCGGAGTTCATACGACGGGTTGTAATCTCTCTTTTCATATTAATAATATGCATTCTCCATCTATTTCTTGTTTAATTTCAAGTATGTCCGGCTAATTCATTGATTGATTCTAGGGTTAGTAATTTTAATTGATGTTCACATGATGTTCTTTTGATTACCTTTTGACCTTTCATCCTAGGCTCGTGTTCAAGTTGTGTTAAATCTCATGTTAGATTAAAGGGCCCTTAATCGATGCATGTTAGCTAATTGATTTTGTCCTAAGGAGTAATTGATTAGTGGAAATACTTGATGCACAATATGATTTTATCTTGAGACCTAGCGGAGAAAGATAAATCATAGATAAATAAGTTGGTGCTTTTAAGTGATTTTAATTCTTTGAGCCACGGCGAAAAGGGTTTTAATTAACTATCTTTCTAGGTTGCCTTGACAGGAATTCTAGATCGACCGAGTGATTATTTCTAGGATTGAATTAAAATTTGGGGAAAAGGAATCAAGTGAACGAATTGTGTGAACTCAATTAGATGATACTACCCTAGGATCAATTACCTTTCGACTTGTGATTTTATCTTGCTAATTTGCTTTATTTGCTTAATTTAGATATTTCATCTTTTATTTAATTTTTGTTCTTCGATTTTTAAAATTAGATAATTAGAATCAAAACAATTTTTCGGATTCCTAAATAGCAGTCAAATTTTGAGTAGAGTTAATTCCTTTATTTTCGACACATCAATTCCCTTGGGTTCGACACCTTGGAAATACTCCGAGGTTTTACAAATTTTAAAATTGATCGGATTTGAAAACCATACTACGCGAATTCAAGCGATCAGTCACGACAGCGCGGTCACACGTTTTAGTCCGTTTTTACACATTTTCGCCTGGTTTTGCACGTTTTGGTTTACACGGTTTCGCCCGGTTTTACACGTTTTGATCTGTGTTTACACGTTTTCGCCTGGTTTTACACGTTTTGATCCGTTTTTACATGTTTTTGTCAGTTTTTACACGTTTTCGTCTGGTTTAACACGTTTTCGTCCGTTTTTACACGTTTTCATCCATTTTTACACGTTTTGGTTCGTTTTTACACATGTAAAAACGGACAAAAACGTAAAAGGCGGACGAAAACGTGCAAAACGGACTTAAACATGTAAAAATGGACGAAAACGTGTAAAAACGGACTAAAACGTGTAAAAACGGACTAAAACGTGTATAACCGAACGAAAACGTGTAAAAATGGACGAAAACGTGTAAAAATGGATGAAAACGTGTATAAACGGACGAAAACATGTAAAACCGGACGAAAACGTGTAAAAATGGATGAAAAAGTGTAAAAACGGACGAAAACGTAAAAGCGGACGAAAACATGCGACAATGAACGAAAACGTGTAAAAACGGATGGAAACGTGTAAAAACGAATGAAAACGTAAAAAGGGACAAAACGTATGCAAAATATTATAACGGGCAAAAACGTATAAAAAGGGAGGAATAAGTATGAAAACGAGAAAACCAAATTTTTAGTTAATTAAAAATAGTCGTTAGTATAAAAGGACTAACTTTGCAAACGTTCGTTGACTAAAAGGACTAACGTTGCCACATGATGACTAACGGTATAAAGAAATATTTCAAGTCGAAATAAAATTTGAAAGTTTGTTGGTATAGTTGGCAATAAAAAAGTAAAGGGATCAAGTCGATACTCTTTTGAAAGTACGTATTCTATAGCTTTTACTTTGGTAAATATTTATTATTTTTTTCAAAAATAAAACGACAGGAAATTAAATAAAACAATGCTTAAAACAAGTTATACGTTTCTAAATTTAACCATTTACTACATTTGACTTGTAAAAGTCAAATTGAATTATGCTTTATGAGAGGAGAAAAGAACATTTTTTTTTTTGACAAGAGAGGAGAAAAGAACATGCAATATAAGAATCTGGTCTCTCTTTTTGAGAGATCTACTCTCTGGCTAGAGATTGAGATCTTGTGTTGTGCAAGTCTCAATTAACATCTTTTGCTTTTCTTAACCCAAACTTGTGAAATCACCGCCCACACTTTTCGAGAGTTTACGTGAGCACATATATTGTTTTCTGTGTGATTCTTGGTTGGCCCAGGAAACTCGGTTTGAAAGTCTGCTCTTTTTTCGGTTCATTTTGCTTTTTAAAATTTTTTTCAATTATTCTAAATTGATTTCACTGAGATTCTGATACGCTGCAGTGATTAACCTTCCCTTTTCTTCCTCCTTTTCCTCACTTTCTTTTCTCTGGTGTTTGTTTCTTTGCTTCTTTGTTGTGTTATCAGGATCATCTTGGTTGATATTTCGGTCTATTCCACTTTTAGTCCACACGGCCATCCAAGGTCCTGGTTTCGTTCTCATGGAGCAATTGTTGAATGGGTTGGGTCGGAAACTGAGCCTTACTGAGTCCGAATCTGACAAAGTTGCTATTCCGGCTGCGATTTGGAATACGTCGGCAGTAGATCATGAAATGTGCTTAGTGGGAAGGGTTTTGACTCGCAAATCCATTAATTTGGAAGCATTTGAGCGCACCATGTTGGCAGCGTGGGATTTGCACCATTCGGCTCGTATGCAGAAAATTGGAGATGATCGAATTCTTGTTCAATTTGATCATGTTATGGATAAAAATAAGGTCATGGCAAGAGGTCCGTGGGCATTTGATAAGAACTTGGTGATCCTTCGTAAACTTGTGGTGAATGACGATCCGTTGAGGGTGCCGTTGGATGAGTGTGAATTTTATGTTCATGCTTCGGGGTTGCCGGTAATGATTACTCACCAAAAGATGGCTGAGGTGCTAGGTAATGCAATGGGTAAATTCAAATCCATTGACAATACCCATGATAAGGGTTTTCTCAGAACCACCCTTCGGATTCGAGTGGAAATTAATGTCACCAAGCCTTTGCGACGTATGATCCAACTTACGGGACCGGATGGGCAGGATGTTCAAGTTAATCTTACATATGAAGGATTAGCCAACTTCTGTTATTTTTGTGGAATATTAGGTCATTTGGTGCGTGATTGTCATGATTGTTTGGAGCTTGCGGATGAAAATGGTATTGTTCCTGAGAATAATTTGGAGTACGGAGATTGGTTGCGTACGCATATCACCGCAGCCCAACCAAGGTACGTCAATGGTAGCCTGGCCCGTAACTTTGGCCGAACACCACGTCATCCTTTTTCCTATGGTAACTCAGCAACAAGGGGCGCAGGGGGCAGTAGTAGTAATGTGGAATGTACAGGGACTAAAATGCAAAATGTGGTTAAGGAGGGACAAGCGGCTATGACTACGGAAATTCAAATCAGTGGTGACTCTGTGCCAATCAATTCAAATATGGTGGGACCACCAAAAGGAAAGGATGTTGTAATTGTAACTGTTAATTCCGTAAATTTAGGAAAGGAGTTGGCTATTATTCCTCCTCCCTTGATAAACTCAAATTCAAATCCCATCGAGATCTGACCAGACACCAGTTGACCATGACAATAACCATATGTTAGTGGACCTTCTCCCTATTACTACCCATACTCCTCAGGCCCACCCCATACCCACTCAGCCCACCGAAATTTCCCCACCCTTCCCCAACCACCCCATCATCCAGACTGCTCCACTATCGATCGTCCATCCAATCTTTCCCAACCCAATTCCGTTTCCAGGCCCAATCTCCTCCTCTTTATTCCAGCCCAATGCTCTACCCAGTCTGTTGCTCGAAAACCATAGTAATCCCATCACCCATCCTCACCCAATCTTCCCTGAAATACAGACTTCTCATTCAGCTAAATTCCGTCGGTTTAAAACAGCTCGTAAACCGATATCCCCCATTCAGCCTTTGTCAGATAATATGCCACAGCCCATGGGTCAGAAGAAACGGGGCAGACCTGTGGGGAGTAAAAATAAGGGCGTTCCCGTTGATCTAGATGTTCAGGAGATGGAGGATATTACGCATGCTAAAAAGAAACAGTGTGGTGTCGTGGAAAAATCTAACCTTGTACCAGAGGCGGAGGTTGCTGAGCAACCTCGCCTACGTCAATGAGTTGTATGAGTTGGAACTGCCAGGGTTTGGGGAGCCCTCGGGCAGTTCGTACTTTGGGGAATTTGATTGTGGATTCCCACCCCAAATTGGTCTTCTTGATGGAGACCAAGTTAGATGCTAAGGGTACTAATCGGTTACGTTATAAATTTAAGGGGAAATTATTTATTTAGGACACTATCTTATTACGTGTTGCAAAAGTAGGACACTTTTTTTACGGGCTTGCAAAAATAAGACACTATCTTCTAATTTTCATCAATTTAGGCCAAATTTAACATATGCGGGCTAAAAATCACGTGGACCGCACATGTGGGCTCAAAACGGGCTTGGTTTCCAGCTTGACATTTCAAATCACTTTACTAAATCCTATTCATTTCCACGTAGATAAAAACGTGCAGTAAAAATTGCAGAACCCTATCTACCAAAAACATGCGCAACCATCATCCTCTTCATATTTCCAAAATCGCAGAACCCTAGCTACCGAAAATTACATCTTTTTGCTTTCTTTCTTTTTCTCTCTTCGCGCCTTTGTTGTTCACTGTCAATACGCAGACGACGATCAAATTTCGCGATAAAAAATGTCTGAATCGGTCGCCTCTTATGTACAGTAAGCATTTGAAATCTCAATCTAATGTGGTCGGTATTTCTTTAATTGTTACGATTCAAATTGTCATTTGCGAAATATTTCTGGTTAAAGTGGGGTTATAGTGTGGGGTTATAACTCTAGAAAATGTATGAACTGCAATAACTCATAGTATTTTTTGGATTTAATTTTATTTATGTGAACTTATACATTTTTTAAATAAATTATTCATTGGGGTTTGTTCAAATTGTGCAGAGCCAATATGTGTGTTGGAATCTGGCTTTCATACACATATTGCAGGTGAGATAGGTCAGAGCACGGGTGAGATGATGAATGACGACTCTGATGAATTTTATGATAGTGACTACAACATGGATGAAGAGAGTGAAGATGGTGATGACAACCTGTATGACACCAATATCAGCAAAAATGTTGCAGATGGAGATCCTAATAGAAACGATTCTAGTGATAAGGATTCCAGTGAAGAGGATGCAGATGTGGTTCATGAGGATATAGACTTTGATGAGTATAAGCATTCGGATGGAGAAAAAGAGGGTCCACATCATCCTATTTTCAACCCTGAAGTTATATTTGAACCAAATTTTGAGTTGGGGATGATATTTGGTACTAAGATAGAGTTTAAATGAGCTGTGCAGTCTCATGCCATCAAGACTAAGAGGTCTTTGAAATTTACAAAGTCTGCCCCAACCAAAATGTATGTAGTTTGTGAGGATAAGAAGTGTAGTTGGAACATCCATCTCAACAAAATGGCTGGTGAGGAAACATTTCAGATTAGACAATACCAACCCAATCACATTTGTGATCCTTCATTTGTAGTAAAAAATGTGAAGTCCAGATGGTTAAGTGAGAGGTTCATGAAAAAGTTTTTGGTTGAACCTAAGAGAAAAGTCAAAGTGTTTAGGGAAGATGCCATGGATGAAATAGGTTGTGATATCTCAAAGAATCAAGCTTATAGAGCGAAGAAAATGGCTATGGAAAAACTTGAGGGAAATCCCGACTTGCAGTATTCAAAGCTCTGGGATTATGCTGAAGAGCTTAGATCTAGTAATCCTGGTTCTACTGTGATCGTACACTCTGAAAAAGATGAGAATGGGGATTTTAGATTTGATAGATTTTATCTATGTTTAGATGCAGTAAAGAAAGGGTTTAAGATTTGCAGGCCTATAATTGGAGTAGATGGTTGTCATTTGAAAGGGCCTCACAAGGGAATTTTGTTGTCGACTGTGGGTGTAGATGCTAACAACAATTTGTACCCAATTTCTTGGGCTGTTGTTAATATAGAGTCTAAAGAGACATGGGAGTGGTTTTTACATGTTTTGAAGCAAGATTTGGGAATTTTTAACGAAAATGAATACACCTTTATGTCTGACAAGCAGAAAGGTCTAATTCAGGCCTTTGATGCAGTTTTCCCAGGTGCTGATCACAGATTTTGTGTGAGACATCTTCATGAGAACTTCAAGTCGGGTGGATATAGAGGTCTATCATTTAAGACAGCATTGTGGAGAGCTGCACAGGCCAGCACACCTGGAGAATGGAAGGTAATGATGGACCAATTGAAGGTATTAAATGAAAGTGCATGGAAATGGTTGATGAGTAAACCTGCAAAAGAGTGGAGCAAGTCACATTTCAATGAAAAGCCCACATGTGATATGTTTCTCAACAATGTTTGTGAGTCGTTTAATTCCAGCATTCTTGATGCAAGAGAGATGCCAATTTTGACTATGCTAGAATGGATTAGGGAGTGGATGATGATCAGATTTCAAAAACATAGGGATATCTCAAATTTGAAGTGGAATGGGAGAATATGTCCTAGGATTAAGAAAATTCTAAATAAACATGCTGAGAAAGTAACTGACTGCACTCCAATCAAGGGAGATAACACCCATTACCAAATTAAGTGTCGTGATAGAAGTCAATATATAGTTAACTTGGATGAGAGGAGTTGTAGTTGCAGACTTTGGGATTTAAGTGGCATCCCTTGCAAGAATGCCATTTCTGCAATCAACAACCAGAAAGAAAATAGAGAGGATTATGTTCATGAACATTATACAGTGGAGGTTTACAGAAAGAGTTATGTATACACAATCAAAGGAATTAATAGGACTTCTCTATGGAAAGAGACATTATTTATTCCACCACTACCTCCAAATATGGGGAGAGGAGTAGGTAGGCCTCCAAAAGAAAGAAGAAGAGAATCTGATGAACCCGCACAAAAGCTGAAAAAGAAGACCAAGGGAAGAAAGCCCATGAAATTGAAGAGAAGGCAGACCACATTGAATTGCACCAAGTGTGGTGAAGAAGGACACAACTCATTCACATATGGTAGACCTTCAACATACAGAAAAAAGAAAAAGGTATATTTGAACTTTATTTTATATATGTCAATCTTTCATATATATTTCTGGAATCTTCTCATAATAACAGTAATTACATCTCAGGTTAGGAAAACTAATAATAGAAGTAATAGGAAAAATACAACAGAAGATGGAGGGGAAGATGTAAGATTTTTTTGTTCTTTTATATTTATTTATATATTCTTGTACTAATTACATTTATATTTAATGCTTGTATTCGGTAGTTTGAAGTTGACTTGGGAGATGTAAATTATGAAATTGAGAATGAAGCAGATGAGGAAGTGGATAATGTAAGCAATTTTGAAACGTATAAGTCAATGAATCAGTGTTATTTCAGTTTTAGTACTTATACAATATTTTTATATTATTTCAGTTTTTAACCAGTTGGATGCAAGCGCCTGTTGTACCAGAATCAAATCTACATGATGATGTAAGGTTTTTTTTTTTAATTTAAGAACCCATTGCACCGATTTGATCTAATTATTAGAACATGCATACCAGGAACTTGTTATATCTTATGCAAGAACCTGCTGTAAAATTACGTGTATGTTCCTTATTTTTTTGGTTATTGTATTTATATATCTAGGGTCAAACTTCTTCGATCCTACCACCCGCACCTTCAATTATTGACGTTTGTGATGAGGAAGAGATTTTACCACATTCCATTTCAACACAAGAGTCTCAAGTTCTTATGAAGAACGTCCCTGGTCCTTCAATGTACAACCAACTTCAAGTAGGGCAAGTGATGGGGTCTCTGCCATCATTACAGCACACCACCACAAAGCTTCATTCCTGGCAAAATTCTATTCCTGTTGTAATTCAAGGAGGGAAGAAATTTATCATCTTGGCTACCTTGCAAAATCATTCAAAGAAGTGAAGTCCTTTTTGTGATGATGTATTGTGACTTTTGTGAAATGAAGTCCTATCTTGTGGGTCTGTTTGAGGACACGGACTTGTGTGCCATCCATGCCAAGCGTGTTACCATAATGCCAAAAGATATCCAGCTGGCTCGCAGGATCAGAGGCGAACGTGCTTAAACTTGCCTTGGTTGTGTTGGTGCTGGTTTGGAGTTCAGTATGTTGTAGATATTAAAAAACTTGCCTAGTATTAGTTTCATGTGTTTTGTCGAGTAGGAGCCTTCAGACTTCTGTTGCTGGTGTTCTCTATTCGACGGAAATGATGGTTAATGCTTTAAATGTGTTTGTTATCGTAGATCCTTCGTGAAGGATAACCTTTTTATGTGTTCTGTTTTGTGGTTGGTTCGTGAAGCTTTTGACCAAATGTTCATATTCAGTTGTTACTTGTTGGGTATCTGTTGCTGTGCAAAAGTGATGGGTAATTTGTTTTCTTTTTGATATAAATTTTTAAATTATTGCCATTGAATTGACAGCTAATACATTTGAAGTTTGATCAAAAAAAAAATTAAGAAATTTCTCATATTTGTTTGTTGTGCTATTTTAAAAATTTTGAAACTACAAGTTAAAGCAACCAATTAATATGGTTCTATTTTGCACGAAATAAGTTAGATTTATAATTTAAATGTTAATTGAGAGAACCTTAATATAATTTTTAAATTGTTTGTAACAGGAGAATTTTTGAATATCTTTGGTCTAATTTTGCTAAATTTTGAAGATATTGTCCTAATTTTGCAAATTCGTAAAAATATGTCTTTTTTTTTGCAAGACGCAACAAGTTAGTGTCCTAAAAATATAATTTTCAAATCTAATAAAATGATTGGGCATCCACCTGGTTGCCACGCTGGAAACCAAGCCCGCTTTGAGTCCACATGTGCGATCCATGTGATTTTTAGCCCGCATATGTTAAATTTGGCCTAAATTGATGAAAATTAGAAGATAGTGTCCTATTTTTGCAAGCCCGTAAAAAATGTGTCCTACTTTTGCAACACGTAATAAGATAGTGTCCTAAAAAAATAATTTTCCCTAAATTTAATATGTTTGGAGTTGGAGTTCCTGCTGTTGGTCGATCAGGGGGTTTAGTTTTACTGTGGGAAAAGGATGTCTCCGTTACTTTGTTGAGCCTGAGTAAAAATCACATTGATGTCAATGTTCAGTTGGATGCTAATGGTCCCGTGTGGAGATTTACTAGATTTTATGGTGAGCCGGATGCAAGTTTGCGTAAGCATACTTGGCGTTTGTTGAGACATTTGGGTACTTGTTCGGGACGGTAATGGATGATTATGGGCGATTTTAATGAGATTCTCAGCCATGATGAGAAATTAGGTGGACCTTTGACACCCGAATGGAGACTACGGGCCTTTCGGGAAACGCTTACTCACAACGATTTAGTAGATCTTGGATTTTCTGGTTATAAATTCACTTGGAACAGTAAGAGGCCCGCACCTAATAATACAAAACTAAGACTGGACAGAGCCTTAGCCACACCTAGTTGGAACACGCTTTTCCCCTTCACCCAAATTCTTCATCTTACTTCACGCAAATCGGATCATCTACCAGTCCTTGCCAAATTCAGCCATCTACCCACCACTCATACCCATCGCAGATTTACTAAAACGTCATTCCGCTTTGAATCCGTCTGGTTGAGGGCTAATGAGTTTGAGCGTGTGATAGAAGAAAATTGGGAGTTCGATGATGACTTTGTTCGACAATTGGAGCGTTGCAGTGTTGGGCTTACAAATTGGAGCCGCAACTCTTTCCCCAACATATGGAAGGAGATCGCAAAGGTGAACCAGGATCTTGAGCGGCTTCAGTCCTTACCGTACTCTAGCGCTGTCAGGGAAGAGGAGCGAGGTTTGAAACGAGATTTGGAGGATTTACTCGACAAAGAATAAGCACTGTGGCATCAGAGAGCCAAGACTCAATGGCTTGCCGAGGGAGACCATAATAAAAAGTTTTTTCATGCTCAAGCCTCTAAACGAGCCAGTCAAAATTCGATTGAGGGTTTGAAAGATAGTATGGGGGTTTTACAATCTGATCCACTGGCTATAGGGGGATTGCAGTTGATTATTTCAAAGAGATTTTCACCAGTAGACAGCCTTTGGATCAGGACATTGAAACGGTTGTGAGGACTATGAGATCGAGAGTGGACCAACGTATCAACCAGGATCTATCCAGACAGTTCACCCCATTAGAGGTAAAAAATTCGCTTTTTGATATGTTCCCAACCAAATCCCCTGGCCCCGATGGTATGCCAGCTCTTTTTTATCAGAAGTTCTGGCGTATCATAAAAAATGATGTGACTACTTGTGTGCTTAATATTCTGAATCATCGCATTCTTTCTCCCAAAATGAATTTTACCCATATTGTTCTGATTCCTTAATGTCAAAAACCAGAGTCGATTACCCAGTTCAGACCCATTAGCCTCAGTAATGTCATTTTTAAAATAGCTTCTAAAGCTATTACCAATAGACTTAAACCCCATATGAACCCCATTATTGCTAAGACCTAGTCTGCTTTTGTGCCCAATAGGTTAATCACTGATAATGTGTTGGTTTCCTATGAAATTAATCATTTTTTAAAAATAAAAACAAAAGGCAAAGATGTTTTTATGGCTTTAAAACTGGATATGAGCAAGGCTTACGATCGCGTAGAATGGGACTTCCTTGAAAGAGTGTTAGATAAATTAGGTTTTGAGCATAATTTTATACAACTTTTAATGCTCTGTGTGCGCTCTGTCTCTTATTCTGTTAAAATCAATGAAGATTTGTTTGGACCCATCCATCCTGAGAGAGTTTTGCGTCAAGGGGACCCTCTTTCCCCATATCTGTTCTTGTATTGTACTGAGGTTTTTAGTTCGTTGTTTGTGGAGGCTGAAAATAGGGGGTGATTCGTGGGGTTGCTGTTAGTCCTTCGGCCCCTCGGGTCTCTCACCTGCTTTTTGCCGATGACACATTGATTTTTTGTGAGGATACTAAGGAGTCTGCTCTTGCCATTGTTAATATTTTGCATGCTTATAGTTTGGCTTCTGGTCAGATTATTAACATTGATAAATCCATGGTGGTTTTTAGCAAGAATGCGGGGAGTGAGAGGGTGGAGGAGGTGAAGGGGGTGTTACCGGTGAGTGTAGTTGATAAACATGAGAAGTATCTTGGGTTGCCTACTGAAATGGGGAAGTCTAAGAGAGAGGTGATTAGTGTAACACCCCAAACTAGGCGGATATTACAGTACCATGGACCCCCGACTGGGACCCACCAGGCGAATGAAATTGAATGAATTACACATGGTAAATGTAGTACCGAACCACATTACAATATTAATTACTCCGATGAGGAGTTTCATACAACACACCCAAGATATTACAGAATACATGTATATTTTATATGGAGATAAAATATACAACACTGAGTAAAATGAGTATTCAAACGGAATGTCTGCAGCGGAATAAAATGAAGGAAACATAAATGACTGAAAATACTGGGGGCCCCTACTAGTATCATTGGGACTCCTCGCCGTCAACGTGCTCTCCCCGTGCTTTTGCCTTGCCATGACCTGAAAAATAATATCCCCCAACGGGGTCAGTTACACAGAACAACAATCCTCAAGAGTTGAATACACACAATCCTGTCGAAACTTACGCAATCAAACATGCTATATGAATCAACTAACAGTACGGCTCAAAGGAATGGCGCCACACTACGTCCGGGATGGAAATGTGTCCGTGCACAAGCCACCAACGAGTATCGATCGAATACACGTGTGGTCTTGTACCTAATCAGTCTCACGAAGCAATCGACTCGTGTGCACAGTCCAATGTGAGGCCAACAATCAACACACGACTTAAATGTGCCCGACATGAAAATCCTACACATATCAACCGGCACGCCAGTATGAGCCGGAATGCCACGATATAACAAAAGTGACATCGAAAATGAATAATGACTCACCAAGATGAAATGATGGTGAAATGAATGACAGTTCAATGAAATGGTTGGAACCGTCGTTCCTCGTGGATGAAGTAATCAAGTGACAATTACAAGTTTTAAAACGGTTAGTACCTTATGAATGAATTATGATTATGAATGAACAACAACGAAAGGAATGAATATCCTTTTAACTGAGTAAGAATTAACTTACTCAACGCCGATGAAGAATGTCCTTCCACGAACAACGTCCTAAATGAGATGTCAGTCGCTCGAACAACCTTGAATAATACAATTACCAATAATCCGGTTCAACACACGAATCAAACACGAGTATAATCTAACTCAAAACGTCGATACGACTAAACCAAGTTCATTGGGGCATTATATCGAACACGTTGTGGCCAAACTTCGATTGTTTACAACCAAACCTCAATAATACCAATATCAAATCCCCAAGAAGTGTTTCAAACCAACAAAACATCTTCAATACGATCAATAATCCAATATGAATATCCAAATTCGTGATTTCAACAATAATTTATCGAAAACCCCCAAATCCAACTCAATATTCAAAGTGTTCTTGAATAACCTTTCAATAATCCGATGAATACTCATACATACTCATAATCATATGTATATCTCTTCATACAACATGATTATAACATCCAAAACATCATATCTCAACACAAATCGAAATCCAAGAGGTTTGAGAAAATTACCTTTGAAGATCCAAACACTTTGATTCGATGAATACACGTTAGATCGAAGATCCGAGCTTCACAACCGAATGAAAATGATGAAGAATCGAGTATTCAAGGGATTGATGAATAAAATTTCTCCCACAAACCCTCTCTCTCGAATATAGGATGGAAAATGAGTGTTTCTTCTCAAAAAAACGAAGTTATAGTGCAGACTGCACTGTGTGCCGCGGCACACCCGAAATCTGCCCCCAGTGCTCGGCAGTGTGCCGCGGCCTGGCCGAGTGTGCCGCGGCAGTGACTCGGCAGTGTGCCGCGGCCCTGCCGGCAGGAGCCGCGGCCCCCGGTACAGGCGGGTCGGCCAAAACTGCAACATGTGTGTGTCTTAGCTATTTCGACCATAACTCCCTCGTACGGACTCCGATTGAATCACCGTTTGAACCATTGGAAAGATAACTTGATGATCTATAATATTGAAAAGATTCAGAATTTTTGGACTTTCCAAAAATTAATGGTGATTTTACAAAGTCGAACCCATACGTGGAAAAGTCGCTTAAGAATACGGAACTCAACAGAACGACACCGAGACGAACTCGGATGACAAAAAGTGTAGAATTAATCATTCTCGGAATGACGAAACGGTAACAATAGAGTCGCTAAGATGGACTTCCGCCAAAAAAATAAAATTACCGGAAATCCAAATTGCGGATATTACATACTACCCTCCTTAAAAGAAGTTTCGTCCCGAAACTTAAAACAAGTAGGGAGAAGTAATATCCCGCTAGAAAAACTCAACGAGATACACAAGAACCGCAAATGTACCCAACAATAGCATGATTCGAACAAGAAGGAAATTTGAAATGACATGAATTCCAATATCAACATCGATTAATGAAGTAATTATAACGATCAAGATAATACTCTTATCTCGATTCCCAAGTAAGGTTGAAACAATGAACAATATCGATACACAACTCGAAGTTATTCCGAATGGTGAACATAGATGAATGAATGTGGATGATGAACGGTTATTAACAAGTGAAAAATTACATAGAGACAATTACCGAATGAAATTACTGAATGATAATGACTGAATTACAACCGGGTATTACATACACCCCCCCTTAAAAGAGTTTCGTCCTCGAAACTAAGGGTCAAACAACTCGGGATAACTCTCCCGGATACTATCCTCGGTTTCCCAAGTAGCCTCTTCGACTCCGTGTCTAGACCACTGAATTTTAACCAAAGGAATCGCCTTATTCCCCAACTGTTTGATTCGCCGCTCTAAGACTCATATGGGACGCTCCTCATATGAATGATCATCTGTGATCTCGATTTCGTCGAACTGAATTATGTGACTCGGGTCGGCAACATACTTCCATAGCTGAGAGACGTGAAACACATCATGAATTTAGCTCAACGCCGGAGGTAAGGCCAATCGATAAGTTAGCTCGCCTACTCGTTCCAAAATCTCAAACGGTCCAATAAATCTAGGACTCAACTTTCCCCGCTTCCCGAAACGGAAGATACCTCGACTCGGGGATACCTTGACCAATACGTGGTCACCTGTCTCGAACTCTAATGGTCGGCGACGATTGTCTGCATAAGATTTCTGTCGACTCTGAGCGGTCAACAAACGACTCTTGATCAAAGCTACCTTCTCACGGGCGGCTATAAGCATATCGGGCTCGGTGTCGATTGATTCTGATAAGTCATCCCAACATAAAAGAGATCGACAATGACGACCGTACAATGCCTCGTAAGGTGCCATCTTAATCGAAGCATGCCAACTATTATTATACGTGAACTCGATCAATGGTAGTTGGGCTTCCCAATCGTCTTTCCAATCGAGGATGCATGCCCTCAACATGTCCTCCAATGTCTGAATAGTCCTCTCTGATTGTCCGTCGGACTGAGGATGAAAAGATGTGCTGAAATTAAGCTGAGTTCCCATGGCACGATGAACTGATTTCCAAAAATGAGACAATCGCCCGTCACGATCAGAAACGATACTCTTAGGAGTACCGTGCAACCTCACTATTTCTTTGATGAACAACTGGGCAAGTCTCTAGGGACACCAAGTATCCTTAATCTCGAGAAAATGAGCTGACTTAGTTAGACGATCCATAATTACCCAAATTGTATTCATGCCACATCGACTCGTCGGCAAACTCGTGATGTCCATTGAAATATCCTCCCATTTCCACTCCGGAATAGGGAGCGGTTTCAGCATACCCGCTGGTCGCTGATGTTCTATCTTGACTTGTTGACAGGTGAGACATTTCGAAACAAACTCGGCGACTTCACGCTTCATATTACTCCACCAGTAATTTTGTTTCAAGTCTTTATACATCTTGCTAGACCCCGGATGAATGGAATAAGGGGTAGCATGAGCTTCTCTCAAAATCGAGTTTTTCAACTCGTCATTCGCAGGTAGGCACAACCGATTCTTAAAACGCAAAAGTCCATCCTAGTGGACCACAAACCTGGGGGCTTTCCCCTGAGTCACATCCTCTCGAATGGGTAACAAAAATGGGTTCGAACCCTAATTCTCTCTGATCACCTCCTCAAGTGGCGATGAAATCTCCAACGTACAAAGTTGCCCTTGTACTCGTTGTAACCAGACCTTGATCTCGGGTCTCAGAAATTTCTGTTGAAGTTCCTTGTGAACTATTAATCGAGCAAGCATCTGCTTCTGAACGGACTTACGACTCAAGGCGTCGGCGACAACGTTTGCCTTGCCCGGGTGGTAAAGTATCTCGATATCATAATCTTTGATCAGTTCCAACCACCATCTCTGTCGCATATTTAACTCCTTATGAGTAAATATATACTTTAAACTCTTATGATCGGTGAATATCTGATAGGTAACGCCATAAAGATAATGACGCCAAATCATCAAAGCGAACACCACGGCTGCTAGCTCCAGGTCGTGTGTCAGATAATTAACCATCTAATCCGAGGAAACTTCGAATTTCCTTAACATTCTTTGGAGGTTGCCAATCTCGGATAGCCTTCGTCTTTTGAGGGTCGACACGAACTCCGTCTGATGAAATTACATGCCCGAGAAACGTCGCTTCGGACATCCAGAACTCACATATGGAAAACTTTCCATAAAGTTGCTCTCGTCTCAACATGTCGAGAACCTGATGAAGGTGAAGCTCGTGCTCCTCCCGGTCACGAGAATAAATTAAAATGTCATCAATAAAGACAACCACGAACTGATCCAAAAAGTCGATGAAGACCCGATTCATTAACTCCATGAATACCGCAGGTGCATTAGTGCATTAATTAACTCCACGAACTCATAATGGCCATAGCGTGTTTGAAACGCCGCCCTCGTGATTTCCGACTCTCGAATGCGCAAATGGTGATATCCATATCTTAAGTCGATCTGGGAAAATACTGAAGCTCCCTGAAGTTGATCTAAGAGATCATCAATACGGGGTAGAGGATACTTATTCTTGATCGTCACCCTATTCAACTCCCGATAATTAATACACACATGAAACGAAACATCCTTCTTCTTGACAAACAACACTGGTGCTCCCCACGGGGATGCACTCGGTCGGATACAACCCTTCTCGGTCAAATCCACTAATTGATTCTTTAGTTCCTGCACTTCGGTTGGGGCCATCCGATACGGTGCCTTCGATAATGGAGACGTACCAGGCTCCAACTATATCGTGAATTCCATATCCCTCGGTAGAGGTAAAACAGGTAGCTCGTCTGGGAGTACATCGTCAAACGATAACAATGATACCACGAATGGTTGAACACCTCGATTGCCTTAGAACGGCCAATCGATAGAAATGATACAATGAATGATTGAACACCTCGACTGCCTTAGAATGGTCAATCGATGACAATGATATATAATGAATGATTGAACATCCCTGGTTGAGTAATTTACGGCTTTCATCATATTAATGATTCTTCCGGAACAACGGGGATCACCTCCCTGAAATACACACTCGACTCCAACGACGGAAATGATAGGGACCATACGCTTACGAACATTGAGCATGGTGTCATGACGATCCATCCCACTAATAGCCAATATTACATCGTCCTTAAGTAAATCCACCACGATTAGGTCCACCAACCACTCGCGGTCATTAAGCTTAATTTGGTCAGTTCTTAACCTCATGACTTCCGGAAATTCTTCTACCGTCAGGTAGACCAATGATATAAGGTCCACAATTATTAGGACTGTCTAAGTGAAGTCTACTCAAACATGATTCGGAAATGAATGAATGCGGTGCACCGGTATCAAAAAGGGTACACACAGGTTTAGATAAAATTACGAGTATACTTGAGATCGTTCGGGTCTCCGGATCGTCGGTCCTCTTCATCTTGTGAATCCGGGACTTGCCGGCCCCCGAACCGGACGCTCCCGTCTGATAAATATGATCTCCGCTTTTATTCGCTTCCGTCGTCTTAAACGACGCTAACAAAGAAGTCTGATTCTGAGTCGCTGATTGCTTCGGGGCCTGAGATGCTACCGGAGTCGGCTTAGAGTCCCTTCGGCAAAAACGGGCTTTATGCCCAACAATCCCACAATTATGGCACGTGATAGACGGTTTCAGACACTAAGTGCTGAAATAAAACTGTTCTTCACAGTTGAAACAGGTGATGGCCGAACTGGCCGCTCGGGACTGAGATCCCGCACGATTATGCGCCGTAGGAGGTCGCTCAGAAATGGTAGGTCCCACACGAGGCTTCTTGGAGTTTGACTGACCGCCTTTGGACTGATTACGCTTTGTTGATTTCTTGCTGACAGATGAAGGTTGTTGCTCAGCAATTTCCTTAGCAGCAGGCTCACACGGGAGACTTCTCTCGATCAAATCGGCCAGAGTGGCGCAATGATGATTGAGCAATTGCATATGGGTCATCATGACCTGTATAAGAGTGAGTGGATCAACCCGAACATCTTCCGAACGAGCTGAGCCCTGGGTACGACTTCCTGGCAGTGGGCGATTATTCCCCGGGTTTCGGTTTGCACTGCGGCCTCTCCCCGTGCATCCCCTTATAGCTCTCTCCATACTAAAGTAGGAAGGTCGCATGATAATCATAGATCTTTTATGAGTACCGCATTATGATTTACGTCATGAAATGATGAAAATGAGCATACGCGCTCTAACACCGTGATTACATGAATGATTAACTGAGGTGACATGATTATCTGATGATATTCTTGAAATGATTATCTTGAACAAGTTAACAAGATTAATGATATGATCTTCAAGATCAACAGCTGAGTAATAAAATGAATTGAGTGATTAATGAGTTAACATGATCAACATGATTAAAATGAAAATGATAAATGAAGAAATCTTAGTGTTCTTTGGTCTGAATAGCTCGGCTCTTGCACAGGTCACACGTGATGCAAAAGTCCAATGATACTAGTCTAATGAACGATGATTTCAAATGAGACATGACTCGGAAGGTAGTATTCAAAACTACGCTCCGATACCAACTCTGTAACACCCCAAACTAGGCGGATATTACAGTGCCGTGGACCCCCGACTGGGACCCACCAGGCGAATGAAAATGAATGAAATACACAGGGTAAATGTAGTACCGAACCACATTACAACATTAATTACTCCGATGTGGAGTTTCATACAACACACCCAAGATATTACAGAATACATGTATATTTTATATGGAGATAAAATATACAACACTGAGTAAAATGAGTATTCAAACGGAATGTCTGCAGCGGAATAAAATGAAGGAAACATAAATGACTGAAAAGACTGGAGGGCCCTACTAGTATCATTGGGACTCCTCGCCGTCAACGTGCTCTCCCCGTGCTTTTGCCTTGCCATGACCTGAAAAACAATATCCCCCAACGGGATCAGTTACACAGAACAACAATCCTCAAGAGTTGAATACACACAATCCTGTCGAAACATACGCAATCAAACATGCTATATGAATCAACTAACAGTACGGCTCAAAGGAATGGCGCCACACTACGTCCGGGATGGAAATGTGTCCGTGCACAAGCCACCAACGAGTATTGATCGAATACACGTGTGGTCTTGTACCTAATCAGTCTCACGAAGCAATCGACCTGTGTGCACAGTCCAATGTGAGGCCAACAACCAACACATGACTTAAATGTGCCCGACATGAAAATCCTACACATACCAACTGCACGCCAAGATATGACCGGAATGCCACGATATAACAAAAGTGACATCGAAAATGAATAATGACTCACCAAGATGAAATGATGGTGAAATGAATGACAGTTCAATGAAATAGTTGGAACCGTCGTTCCTCGTGAATGAAGTAATCAAGTGACAATTACAAGTTTTAAAACGGTTAGTACCTTATGAATGAATTATGATTATGAATGAACAACAACGAAAGGAATGAATATCCTTTTAACTGAGTAAGAATTAACTTACTCAACGCCGATGAAGAATGTCCTTCCACGAACAACGTCCTAAATGAGATGTCAGTCGCTCGAACAACCTTGAATAACACAATTACCAATAATCCGGTTCAACACACGAATCAAATAGGAGTATAATCTAACTCAAAACGTCGATACGACTAAACCAAGTTCATTGGGGCATTATATCGAACACGTTGTGGCCAAACTTTGATTGTTTACAACCAAACCTCAATAATACCAATATCAAATCCCCAAGAAGTATTTGAAACCAACAAAACATCTTCAATACGATCAATAATCCAATATGAATATCCAAATTCTTGATTTCAACAACAATTTATCGAAAACCCCCAAATCCAACTCAATATTCAAAGTGTTCTTGAATAACCTTTCAATAATCCGATGAATATTCATACATACTCATAATCATATGTATATCTCTTCATACAACATGATTATAACATCCAAAACACCATATCTCAACACAAATCGAAATCCAAGAGGTTTGAGAAAATTATCTTTGAAGATCCAAACACTTTGATTCGATGAACACACATTAGATCGACGATCCGAGCTTCACAACCGAATGAAAATGATGAAGAATCGAGTATTCAAGGGATTGATGAATAAAATTTCTCCCACAAACCCTCTCTCTCGAATATAGGATGAAAAATGAGTGTTTCTTCTAAAAAACGAAGTTATAGTGCAGACTGCACTATGTGCCGCGGCCCGGCCGAGTGTGCCGTGGCACAGGGCCGAAATCTGCCCCCAGTGCTCGGCAGTGTGCCGCGGCCGGCCGAGTGTGCCGCAGCAATGACTCGGCAGTGTGCCGTGGCCCTGTCGGCAGGAGCCGCGGCCCCCGGTACAGGCGGGTCGGCCAAAACTGCAACATATGTGTGTCTTAGATATTTCGACCATAACTCCCTCGTACGGACTCCGATTGACTCACCGTTTGAACCATTGGAAATCTAACTTGATGCTATATAATATTGAAAAGATTCAGAATTTTTGGAGTTTCCAAAAATTAATGGTGATTTTACAAAATCGAACTCATACGTGGAAAAGTCGCTTAAGAATACGGAACTCAACATAACGACACCGAGACGAACTCGTATGACAAAAAGTGTAGAATTAATCATTCTCGGAATGACGAAAAGGTAACAATAGAGTCACTAAGAGGGACTTCCGCCAAAAAAATAAAATTACCGGAAATCCAAATTGCGGATATTACATTTAGTTGGATTAGGGAGAGGCTGTGGAAGAAAACTCAGGGATTTGGGGAGAAGCACCTCTCTAAGGCAGGGAAGGAAGTTATGATTAAAGCGGTGCTTCAAGCTATCCCTACATATGTGATGGGGTGTTTTAAGCTTCCGGAGTACCTACTTCATGAGATAGAATCTATCATCTCTAGATTTTGGTGGGGTGATGGGAGTAAGAGGAAAATTCATTGGATTAACTGGGATACCCTTTGTGAGAGCAAAAGAGATGGGGGTTTGGGCTTTAGGGATCTTAGATCCTTTAATTTGGCCATGTTGGGTAAACAAGTGTGGCGAATAATTCAAAACCCTGACACCCTACTTAGTCGAGTGCTTAAGGCAAAATATTTTCCCCATTCTGATATTTTGGATTCCAGTCTTAGCCCTAATGCTTCTGTTACTTGGAGGAGTATTCATCACTCTATTGCTCTTGTGAAACATGGTTTGGTGTGGCGAATTGGGACGGGTGAGTCTATTAATATTTGGAGGGATAATTGGATTCCTAGACATTCCATTAGAAAACCCTATACTCCAGATTTCCACGGTTTGGGTGACATACCTGTTTCAGGTTTTATTAGGCGGGAGGGTAGTGTTGGATGGGATGTTGAGGCACTGCAAGAGATATTTTGGGAGTGTGACGTAGAAGACATAATTAAGATTCCGGTTATTGGGTATGGGGCTGATGTGAGACGTTGGTATTTCAGTCCCAATGGTCACTACACGGTTAAGAGTGCTTACCATGCTGCTAGGGAGATGAAGAAACAATAGAGAGTTTTAAATGCTGCATCCAGCTCGGTTAGGCATGAAAGGGACTCGCAATTTGTCTGGAAAATTAATCTTCCCAATAAAGTTAGAGTTTTCTTATGGCGGCTACTTAAAAATGGTCTTCCAATTGTCTCTAATTTGGTGAAACGCAACGTCCAAACTGAAGACATTTGTCCTTTATGTTCTGAGTTTGCAGAGTCTACTATACATGTGTTCAAACTATGTCCTTTTGCACGATTAATATGGGCTTTATCCGGTTTGCCTGCACATGTGTTGCTTGCTCCTTGTACTGACATATGGGAATGGGTTGTCAATACTAAACAGACACTTACGCGGGAACAGTTTGCTCAGTTCACTTGCTTTTGCTGGTGTATCTGGCACCATAGGAATAATATTGTTCATGGTAATCCAGTACAGGAACCGCCTCAGTTGATACAGTTTGCGCAGGAATTTTTACTTAGGTACAGGGCGGCTAAATCTCAATTCTCCTCGCCGCGGCCATCTGATTTTGTACAGCAATGGAAGGCACCGACTGGAACCACAATTAAGATCAACGTTGATGCCTCTATTATGCAGTCGAAGAAAGCAGCTGGTCTAGGTGTTATTGCACGGGATTCTCAAGGCCGGATGTTGGCATGGAGACGCAGGAAGGTGGACTACAATACTTGTCCTCTAACAGCCAAAACTCTTGCTGTTGTGTGTGGAATGGAGTTGGCTTTGGCGCATGGTTGGCAGGAGGTAATCATCGAGAGTGACTGCCTAACGTTAATTGATGCACTGAATTCGACTGGAATGACGGGTGGTAGTTTCGTGGAAGCAATGAAATTCAATTCTAGTTGGTTTCAGAATATTTCTTTTACTCATGTACTGCGTACTGGTAATCTGGTGGCGCATAAGTTGGCCATGAACGTAGATGTAGACAGCGATGGTTTCATGTATCTACCTATCTGATTGTTAGGAGATTTTTGTACTCTTCTTGATTATGAAATACAACTATTTGTTTCTCAAAAAAAAAAAAAAGAACAACATCATTGTATCACTTTGTTCTTATATGTTTGTCGTATGTACTAATAAGATTTTATACTATTACAATTTCTTATTTTGAAATAATATGGACTACTTTTTATTGGTTTAGTTATAAATATCGACGTCATTTTCATGTATGCTATTATTATAAGTAAATTGACGTTAGTGGTGGATTTACAAAAAAAGATGAATACACAATAAACTTTTTTTATTATAAATTTTGAGGAAATAATTTCTATTTAGTTACAATGTTGAAATGAAGGTGACTATAACGTTTGTAGTTATAACGAGGTGGAAGACGGGCCGCCGCATTGCGGCGGAGAATCATTTCACGTCGTTGATAATTGCACGCAATTTTTTTTAAGTAGAAAGCGGGTTAATCAATGCCAATTTTCCAATGATAATAATAACCAAAACATATAATGCTCCTGAGTATTATTTTAATGGTAATGTAAGAAATATCATTACCAGTTGGTTAGAAGAAAGAACCGGTTATGGGCAGGACCCACTGCCAACATTACTGGCCCGTTTGGTAACCATATTTCGGCAGGTTAGGATAAATTAACATGCCGAAACATGCATTTGGTAGGCGTGTTTAGTTAACTCATTGGCCCGCCTTTAAGCCAAAGCCCGTGTTAATTCACTGTTACAATTTGATTTTGTAACCCACCAAAATGGTGGGTTTAAATAAAATGATTGAACAGTGCTCATATTAACCCAATAATTCCAAAATTACCCCAAGTCTTAATTTTTTTTTAAAAATCCAGAATATTAATATTAAGAATTGGAAATTTTTATTTAAAGTTCGAAAATAAAAACTAAAAATAAAAATTGGATGTTTTTTATTTAAAGTTCGAAAATAAAAAATAAAAAATTAGTTCGAAAATAAAAATAAAAATTGGATGTTTTTATTTCGAAATAAAAAATAAAAAGTTAGTTCGAAAATAAAATAAAAAATTGGATATTTTTATTTAAAATTCAAAAATAAAAAATAAAAATGGGATGTTTTTATTTAAAGTTTGAAATAAAAAATAAAAAATTAGTTCGAAAATAAAAAATAAAAATCAGATGTTTTTATTTAAAATTCAAAAATAAAATATAAAAATCGGATGTTTTTATTTAAAGTTCAAAATAAAAAATAAATAATTAGTTCAAAAATAAAAAATAAAAAATCGGATGTTTTTATTTAAAATTCAAAAATAAAAATAAAAATAGGATGTTTTTATATAAAGTTTTTGAAAAAAAGTGGAATATTATTTTTCATAAATAAATAAAAACCGAATTACTATATATTTTTTTTTTAAAATCTTGCTAGTATTCTAGATTTTTTTACTATTCACAAGGATAAAAATGTAATTTTATAATTTAATTTAAATAGTACGTTTTTTCTACCAAACACTAAACTATTATCACCACTTTATCTAACTTGCTATAACTAACATCTCATATCCTAACCAGACATATCCTGACATGGCTACCAAACGAGCCCTACAGGTAAAGGTTAACCAATCCTACAACATTAGCTTCATGTCGTGTCGACAGCCTTGTCTTGTTGCCACCATTTGCACCGGCATCACGGTGCGACCACTTGCATCACCACTCCGCTGCTTTGCTGTCATTGCTAGCCGTTTATTGGCTCTTTCGAAATTCCAAGCTGCAAATGTGCAAAAAAAAAGGGAAAAAAATACACAAACACAAACACATCCAAGTAGTTAGTGACAGTATATGGTTAAAAGATATACCTTATTCTTAATGGGCGGCACCTTGTTTTTTCGCACATTTTTTTACGTTATTCTCATTGCATTTGTGCACCCACTTGCACATCATACACAATTACACCTGAAACTAAGACACAATTAGTTTTGGAATACAAATTATTTAAGCACTCATTTTTAGCATTTTTAAGCAATACAATTCATGTCGTCTAACAGACCCTTTTCTTCTTTTACTTCCTTCGTTCTTTGTAGTTTCTGTGTTTGTATGCAATATGTGTAAGCCTTCAGTTGTAAGACAAAAACAATATTGGTTCTGCCCACCCTGGACCCCAAATAACCCATTTTCACCGACCCTAAAAATCCTAATGTTGCAGCACATCACTCAATCCGCCTAACATGAACTCAAAATTAAAACTTTGTTCTATCTAGTAACCGTATAATCAAGACCTTCAAAAACCAATTCATTTACGAATTTGATATTTGACATTCATTAATTAATCATCAACTACATCATAACTATTTGTTTAATCATGATAAAAAAATATGTTACCTTTTTTACATTTAGTACTTTGGTATGCGGCTTCAATGCCTACACAAAGGAAAGAAGAAATTCAAAATCAATATACACTGCTTCACAAATATATTTGTTGATAGTCCATCCGTTTTGACATCCACGTAAACACTCCAGTCGGCTGAACCGGCCGATCAGAGCAATAAGCGGACCGAGTACGAATCCAATTCTCTCCCGGTCTCGTTAAAGACCGGACCGGTCAGAGACGTCAAGGCCGACCCGATATCCAGACCGGAAGGGCCGAGCAGATCAAGGATTAATACGCTCCAACTCAAGATTACGACAAGGCCGACCAGAACGGCGGGAGACCCTAGGACCGACCCCAGTGGATAAGCATCACCAGAAGCACGCAAGACAAGCACACAGGACAATTAATGCATGCTGTCATATCCCTTCCCAAAGCAATCCTTAGAAGCCGCCACGTGTCTAAGGCATATTTACACTCTGACAAGTGTTTTGGGCATATTTCCCAACATTCTCCAGCTGTCATCTCCTGACTAGCCGAGATTGTCTATATATAGAGAAAGTGTACAGAAAAAAAAAGACTTTAGGAATTTATGAGAAAAGAGAAAGGAGAGAAAAAGGAGAAAACTTGTAATAAGTGAGCAAAAACATATAGACCAGTTTGAATAATCCAGCTCGGCCCTACCCAAAATTACGGTCATTTAATAAAATTTAGTGATCCAATCTATTTCATCTTTTTGTTATTTCCTACGTGACTTCAATCCATTCGTGCAGATCAGCACACGTGACATTGGCCAAATCAGACGTCAACAATATTAGTTCAACCAAAAGCCACTAACACAAATAAGTCAAATGACCATAAACCCATAAACATCATCAACAAAATTAAACCCACAACTGAACATGGAATCCAGATAAGCATCCACACGGGAAGGTCCATAGTTTGCTTCGGTAATTGCTTCTGCATAACAAAAAAAACCCATTAATCTTTGAAGCTCTAAACAGCATAACATAATAAATGGAAAAAATATTTTTTTAGGCCTGTAACTTTGGTTGGATTGGGTTAAAAGAACATTATCTTTTCGGGCCTAGAAAAAAAAGACATTAATTTTAAAAAGTGGGAAAACAATGACAATTAAGCCCGAAGGAGGTCCGATTGGACTAAATTGACTCGTGCCTCGCACGTGACGGGCCTGAAATATTTTCTCTTTTTTTTTGGGATTGGGAGAAAACTATATTTTGGTTGGTATTAAACTTCAAATATCTAGTAATTAAATATATGTTAAATATATAAATAAATAAAAATTAAATAATCCATATAAAAAAGATAAAACAATTTATAATTAAAAATAGCATATAGTTTTTTAAAAGGAATAACAACTTATTTAGTTTGAAAGTTGTGTAGGTGATATTTTAAATTTTTGAAGGTTAAATTTGAAGTTTATTATTTATTTATTTGTGTTTTGATATTTTATAAAGATATTTTTTTATGTAAATATTGAATTATAATATTATTTTAATTTTTACACTCCATATCCCACTACACCATTTTGGAGTGTAAATGACACTTACCATTTATTTCTAAACTTTCTAAATTACTTTTTATTTCTAAAGTTTATAAATTACTTTTTTATTTATTTTACCATTTATCTTTTAAATTATTATAATTTTATTAATATTTTTATTTCAATTATTTTGAAATATATTTTTGAAAATAAAAATATTTAAATTTTTAATAATTACACATCATTAAAATCTTAATAACCGAAATGTACTCAAATTTTAAGTTTTAAATTTGAAAATCATCACAAAATTAAAACTATCAAATAATTTTAAATAAAAAAATTATGTATAAAATTTAAAAATTAGTAAGCATCAACTAATTAACGGCAAAAAAAATTTGTAAAAATATGAATATTTTGATATTGTTAAAAATAATATTTTATACAATTTTTTATTTATATTAATTAATTTGAAAAAGAATTTAGATAGGGTAAAATAAATTAAACTAATCGAATTGGTTAACTCGATTAAATTTGATTTATAATAAAAATTTATTGATTTGATTTAAAAAATTATAAATAATTGAAATATTTTTTTGATAAATTAATCAATAATATTTTTAAAATTATTTTTTAGTTCATATATTACGATATAAATATAAAAACTAAGAGAAACTCAAGAAAGGATCTACAATACTCTTAACAAAAATACATAATTGATGTTTTAACAAAAATATTTTTTCTCCAACTCTTCTAAACAATATAAACCAATTTGAAGTGTTTTTAAACTTTCTAAAAAATGAAAAGGTATTTTAAAAAAATACTAACTTAGTGAGAAATTTTTCTTTTGATTAGAAGTGAACATGAATAGATTTAGTTCGATTTGGTGTGTTCATTTTTATAAATAAAACTAAATTATTTAAATTCGGGGTGATTTTATTCGATTTTTATTTTTTTGATTGGTTTCAGTTTAAACCATGATTTCTAAGAACTAATTAAATTCAAATTTTATTTTAAGTAATAATTATTTTTAAAAAAATTAACTAGAAATAATTTTTTAAAATTTAATTAAATACTACATACACTAGAAAACAATATTTCAAAACGATTGTGAGGCTCCTTCCATTTCTGAATTTTTTTTTTTTATTTTCCACAATCGGCCCGTCACGTGCGATGCACGAGCCAATTTAGCCCAATCGGACCTCCTTCGGGCTTAATTGTCCTTGTTTTCCCACTTTTTAAAATTAATGACCTTCTTCTCCTGGCCCGAAAAGATAATGTCCTTATAACCCAACTAAACCAAAGTTACGGGCCTAAAAAAACATTTTTCCCCATAATAAACCAATCAATCTTTTAATCAAATACTTAAACCCCATCCAATTTAGAAAAAAACCATAAAAGTAAAACTGAATCTATAATCATACAAGCACAATAATCTACTGCTATTGATGAACAACTACTTGTGGATTTTGTGTTACTGTTTGCCGCTTCACCGGAGAAACAAAGACATGGGTGTCGTATTGTGTATGAGTGTTTTGTGTGCGTGATTTTTTGGTCAAATCGAAAACCAAAACATAATAAAAAACAATAGCTGTTTGTAGTAAAAGGCGAAATCCCTCGAACTACTATGTATGGAAGGAGAAGATGGAAGACCTTCTATATGTGAAGGATTATTATTTACCGATTTTTAGCAAAGATAAACCGGAAGGCAAGTCCGACGCGGAGTGGACTATTTTGTGTAATATCCGGAATTTCTATTACTGTTGTTTAATGTTATTTTATCCGAGTTATGTTGTACAGCGTGGAATCTGTACAGTATGGATAAAATAATTGTAGAACTGAGACATCTGTACTGGTATAATTGTCGTACTTGGTCGACAAAGGATATAGTGCGTCATGTATACGTATCTAGTATGTTGAGACGACGAGCAAGACCAGTATAAATGGCTAAGTGTAACATTATTAGCACACGCTAATAATCACGAGTAGCGCACGCTATCGTGCAGGTTTAGCGCACGCTATGGACACAACTTAGCGTATGCTAGTGAAGAACAGCTCAGAGGGAATCTGCGTGTGGACCAGGCCACTTTCGGCGCACGTTCTGATAAGTCAACGGATGTTTGTAATGTAGTACTAGCGCACGCTAAACCCTAAAGGTTAGCGCACGCTAATGGTATATTGGACAAAAAGGAATCTTATCCTCGTCAGCACTTTCGGCGTGTGGACCAGTCTTCGGAGCATACAGACAAACGAGTCAACTGATATTAGCGCACGCTAAATGCAAGGACTTGCGTACGCTAGACAGTGTAAGTTACGTACGTTAATGCATGGGCATTACGTACGTAAGCTCATGTACGAAGCCAGGCAGTAGTCTTTGGACTGCAATAGCGCATGCTAACAAAGGTCAGTTAGCGCACGCTAAGGCTATTGCGCACGCTAAGGCTATTGCGCACGCTAAACTTGAGATGTTAGCGCACGCTAGTAATGTTTATTATATAAGGGGACAGACGAGTTTTGAGATGCATTTAGTCCATTCTTTCACCTTCAGTCGATAGAGAGAGCTTTGGGAGGTTCTTGAGGTTCCCAAACACGGTGAGGTGGTGATTTTTAACAAGATTAAAGTAGAAAGCATGGATTCAAGCCTTGTTCTTCAAGTTACTCATGATTCTTGGAATGGAGTTCAAGTGTTCTTCTTCTTAGTTCATCTAATCCAGGTAATATTCGTATCCCTTGTTAGTTGTTCGTTTTTAAGGATGATTACATGTGAGGAACATGTTGGATAATCATGTGCGATATTATGTAAGATTTTATGGGATTATGATAAAGAGTTTTCGGACGTTATTTAAATGGTGATTCGTTTAAACTTGATGAGGTTGGATCATGGATTTCTGAATCATGATGATTTCAGTGGTCGATTTAGATGAGTTAAATCATGATATGAGGTTGTATTCCAGATTTTGTATGAGATGATCCTTGTTATCGGGTTGGTTTGATTATGTGATTTGCATGATGAAGAAAATGATAGACATTATGATATATACCTCGGATTTCGTTGTTTTAATAGCTTTGAACTTGGTTTAGAATCACTTAGTGTTCTTGAAATCGCCATATGTTGATCGGTATCTGAAAAACATGCATCTGTACAGCATTAGCGCACGCTAAGCTTACTACCTAGCGCGCGCTAACGGGAGAAACTTAGCGCACGCTACATTAAGTGATGAACGTGCGCTAAGAAGGCAGAAAGTGCAGTATTTTCGTGTTGTGGTTCTAAATTCGTGATCGTTTAAGTTGGTTTGATCAGACTTGTGGTTAACTGAGATATTGTTGAGCCGTTGGGTTTGTGAATTGGTTTTATCGATTGTTGATTGTTGTCGAACTTGTTGTTTATCGATTATTATAATAGGTTGAGATTATTGATCGGTGTTTATAACCGTATGTTGCGGTCGTGTTCGAGTATGTTCGTGAATGGCGTTGGTCAGGGACGAGGATCTAGTAGACAAAGACAATGAGATTAGTGACGGCTTCATCATCGTCGTATCGGTATCGAGGTAAGTTATTACTTGCTCAATTATAGTATTTAATGAATGATTTCCGTTTCATTCGTGTATAATTCGTATAGCAGTGTTTATAATCGTAATCACAGGAGATTTGGGATTATAAATCGTATTCGAGTCTTGAGAACCTAAATCATAATGTATATGATTTACTTTTGTTATTAGTATACTTGTATATCGAGGATATATTGTGATAAAGACGAAGATATGAATTATCTGCAATCCGTGATACTTTAGACCGTCGAGTATTGAGGATAATGGTTCGTGATGGTTTAGACATTGAGATCGTTCTCGAAGGACTCGGGGTAAGTACTCTAATCATTTCTGTCATTTGTGTCGGTCATGTCGTGATACATTCTTGTAACGTTGTTGTCATGCATTTGTGCATTGTTGTTATCATGTATTGTGTACTGTTGTTTTGTGCAGTTGTGCATTGTTGTCATATGTCCACCATGCTTTGGTCCGACGGGATCATCATGGGAATCTATAGCTGTGTGCGCTGGATCGCTGGACAGGTAATGCCACCATGCGTTGGTCCGACGAGATCATCATGGGAATCTATAGCTGTGTGCGCTGCATTGTTGGATTACCATGTATTGTTGTTGTGCGAATGTATATTATGGAATTGCCATAAGTATACATTGTCGTTATTGTTGTGATCATATTGACGTTGTCATATGAGTATGCATTTATAGGTCTTGTGTTAGGACCATGTCCGTATGTTGTGTTGATCTGATCTGGGATTAGACTGGCGTGATTGTCATGGTATTTCGTATATTGAGGTATGTTCCGTATTTCCTTGGTACTTGTCTTTGAGGGACAATCGATTATCGTATTGAAATTTTCGACGTCATCCGATGGATTGAATTGTCCAGAGTTGGTATAATTTCCGTATCGCAAGTTATGATCATATTTTGAGAACCTTGGGTATTGTTGAGATACCGTACAGATATTTCGGTATTATCTTAATGTGTTGTTAAGGATACGAATCGTGGATTTTCGTAAAGTTACGACAGTAAGATTACATTGGCCGTATTCTTACTTAGTATTTCCATTGATATGTAATTATTGACGTGATGTGATGGTTATCATTGTTGGATATTATGGCTGACCCTATCGTGGGCTTTCTTTTTAGGTTCTTGGATTATCAAGCTTGTAGCGGTCGTGAAGAGATGAGCTTCCCGGAGGATACTGACTAAGGCATGTATTTGTGTATTGAGTTTCTGATCAGTTGTTGTATTCCGCTGCTAGAGTATTTTAATTGTTTGTCTTTATCCGTTGTGTGAGTATTTTTAAATGGCCTTTTGGTATCTGGTAACTTAGGTCACTTTGGCAATCGTTCTCTAAATCTATTCTGTCGGTACGTGATAGCTTAACCTATGTTCTTAAACAATTGAGCTTTGGCATTTCGGGCCTTGTGATTTCAAATGAGATTTTACGACGGTTTGATAAACGGATTTTATTAAGTCTTCAAATGTTTTAAAAGACAGTTCCGTCGTTAGCCTCTTGGGCATTTGTAAATATTTGAAAAAATTTCCTTCAGCCTGGTGGATTCCATCTCGGGGCCCACGGCACTGTAATATTCTGGGTCGGATCTGGGGGTGTTACATTTTGCATCGCCAAGTTTGCGGATATATTCGACAATGGGTTGATGACAATGTTTTGAACCATATTAGTGGAGAGAAGGATGCTCGAGAGTTATGGCACAAACTCGAGCAATTATATGCTCGGAAGACGGGGAATAATAAGTTATTCCTCATTAAACAAATGATAAATTTGAAGTATCGAGACGGGACTCTGCTATCGGATCGTTTAAATGCATTCCAAGGCATAATTAATCAACTTACCGGAATGGGAATTAAATTCGAAGAGGAGGTGCAAGCTTTGTGGTTGTTAGGAACATTGCCGGATTCTTGGGAGATGTTTCTGTAACATCCCGAGATATTTGGAATAATTACAACGTCGTAAACCCTTTTAGTAAGAATTTACAAGGCTAATTTGAAGAAATGTAAATATAATACAACAGTACCATTAAAGTTCAAAATACAAAACCGATTCAAACAGATCAAATGAGTACATTATTACAACCATCTCAAAATATTAATACGACACGCGTACTCGAGTACTAAAAAAAAGAACCATAAAGACAAGTCACAACAACAATAAACATCACTGAGCCCATTCGTCATCATGTCGGTACTGTGGCTGTTTTCCCGCTCCTCGGCTACCTGAACATCAAAACAAATGTCCACCCCCGAAGGGGTTAGCAAAACGATGCTAGTACAAGTATCGAAATACACAAATCGAATATGCAACAACAATGCATAACAAAATACACGAAACGGACTTCTGCTATCGGAATCCAACAATGCGAATCCACAAGATTCCATTAACACAACATGGGTATTCCAATGATCCAGCGCCCTCATCATAGATCCCAAGATGATCCCGTCGGACCAACACGAGGTGGAAAAACCCGTCCAATAATCCAGCGCCCTCAGCATAGATCCCAAGATGATCCCGTCGGACCAACACGAGGTGGACATCCGATCCAGCGCCCTCAGCATAGATCGCACAACATACACAAACACAACTTATGCATATATATATGCAAAATCGCTATGTCCATCAATATGAACATACAAATACTCGATAACGAATATCATGACAATTCAACGAAATAAATCCCATGTTCAACAACATGAATAAACCATATGCATGCTCAAAATACCAACATTTCAAAATACGATACTTGCCTAAAAAATGGCAAGGACTAAATACTCCCACGAATGTCACACGTCCGCAGGCCGCCGTTGCTTGATCGATCACTATGCAAGGTTCGGACCTTGATCAAAGGAGATAACAAGGAACTCAACATTCTACTCAAAACTAACATATGGTCACCGAATATCTTATATTAGAATCGTAAAATTGCGATGTAAGGCTGGTTCGCAATTAGTATACTAGATGAAAGCTGAATCGGAAATAGTGATACACTTCATGTGATTTGAATGATGATTTCGGAGGCGAAGTGCCGATGTTTATGGATTCAAGGATATACAAGTTATTAAAGATTCCGGGTTTAAATATGAGCTTCAATTCCAAATTCTCATATGTTCGGCTATTACGATTTTACCACAAATGTGACTCAAGATAGCAAGCATGCCCAGGTACTACGCAAGGAAAACGATACTACGGTGATCCGGGTTGAGTTTAATGACATGTCCGATTCATCATCCGTATGAACATGAAGAATATTGTCAAAACAAATACCCGTAGCAACCATGAATTTCATCGGTGGAACATCATAGGAATTCGTAGAATCTAACTAAAATCGTGCTCATGATTCCAACGAATTTAGGATATTACATCCTAAGGTTTTTATCTACCGAGGCTAGATCAACAGTCTAAGTAATGAAAGAAAAACAAGATATAACTGGGTTTCAATCTTCAAAGGTATGTTGCTGGATTCATAAGATCATTTTCTAGCCTAAGGATTTCCGAAGCAGGCTCAAAATATAGCTGAGAATGCAAATTTCGGCTTGGTAAATCATAACATACCTTATTCGGAAAGAAAGGTTGAAATATCTTGATAAACTCCACGTCAAAGAGCTAGAACACCAATCCTCAAAGCTCATTTGTCTTCAATGGTGATGATAGGAGGCTGGTATGCAGGATTTGGATGGAGGGAGTGACTCTCAAAGTCCAAAAATCGGGTGTGGGAAGAGGTGTAAACTGAAAAATGAAGATGGGTGCTGTCATATTTATAGAAAAGGGTTATTAGCGCGCGCTATGGCTCTATCCCTAGCGTGCGCTAACGGGCTTGCGACCTACTGACTCTAACGTGTCTCGGCATAGCGTACGCTAAACAGCCTTACGTGCGCTAAAATCAACGATTAGCGTACGCTAACAACTATTTTTAGCGTGCGCTAACGACTGAGCGAAAGTTCACTGGCTTCACTGTACTAGACTTAGCGTGCGCTAACCTCAAACCATTTGCGTGCGCTAAACACCGTTGACTCGACTTTCCCAGAAATCCGTCCAGGTTCATCCCGACACAATCCCAACGAAATCCGAAGTCTGGTCTCACCTACCAACATGTCTCAATCAAGCTGACTACGTATAACGCGCGCTACAACTCATACGTAGCGTGCACTAGCTAACTCAATTAACGTGCGCTAATGCTAAGATGTTAGCGTCCGCTACAAGTGCACAAAAATGCAAGTATGAACAACATGCATGAAATCATACGCTCAACAACACAGGATTATGAAATACGGAGGATAATACTCAGATCAAAATGCAACATATACAGTATCACAAGGTTCAAATACACATCAGAAATCTCGGGTATTACAGTTTCGAACGTCGTTGTCTAACTCCGCCCCCGATGGAGTCATTTCGATGGAATTAGATAAAGGGAATATGTTGAATGAGGAGGTCCGAATAAAAGCACAAGGATCTTTGTCACAGTCGGATTTTCTAGTTACCGAAAGACGGGGGAAGTATGCCAATATCGAATGTTACCATTGTGATAAGAAAGGGCATACTAAGAAATTTTGCTGACAATTGAAGAAGGAGAATCGCCAAGCCGAGAGAATTCACAAAAGAAGGAGAGCGGTAGTAATGATAAAGCCGAAGTAAATACTACTACCGAATAATTCTTTGTATGTTGCGACTATGATATGGTGAATCTTGCTGGAGATGATTCGAGTTGGGTGGTCGATAGTGGAGCTACGTGTCATGTTACATCACGTAGAGATTTTTATTCCTCTTATACTCCGGGTGACTTTGGTATAGTCAAGATGGGTAACTATGGGTTATCCAAAATTGTTGGAGTGAGAGATGTTCATTTGAAATTCGACACCGGTATGGAACTTGTTTTGCGGAATGTAAAACATGTTACGGATATGAGGCTTAATGTTATGTCCGTTGGTTTACTCGATGATGATGGTTATCATAGTGGTTTTGGCAAGGGAGTGTGGAAACTCACTCGAGGTTCCTTGGTTGTCGGTCGAGGAGAAAAGGAAGGGAAATTGTACGTGACACTTCCAAAGGTCACGATTAATTCCGTGAACACAATCGACAATAATGACATAGCCGAGCTATGGCATAAGAGGCTCGGTCATATGAGTGAGAAAGGGATGGCGCTATTGTCGAAGAAGGAGGCGTTGTCCGGGGTTCACAAGGTACATCTTAAAAGGTGCTCTCATTGTCTAGCCGGGAAGCAAAGGATAGTTACTTTTAAGAGTCATACTCCTTCACGGAAGGAAAATGTTCTTGATCTTGTTCATTCCGATGTTTGTGGTCCTATGAAGATTAGCACGCTCTATGGTTGCTGATACTTTGTCACATTCATCGACAATCACTCGAGGAAGGTGTGGGCATACACCTTGAAGACCAAAGATCAAGTGTTAGATACTTTCAAACAATTTCATGCCTCGGTGGAAAGAGAGACCGGGAAGAAGCTAAAGTGTATTCGGACGGACAATGGTGGAGAATACACCGGGCCCTTTGATGAATATTGCCGAGAGTAAGGGATTGGACATCAAAAGACGCCCCAGAAGACTCTGCAACTCAATGGCTTGGCGGAGAGAATGAGCCGGACTTTGGTCGAGAGAGCTCGTTGTTTGTGTTGTGCGGCGATTTATATGCCTCGACGGCGATCGGAATAAAGGCCGAGCAACCGAGTTCATGACCAGATGAGCTACGGCGACCTTGTCAGAACGAAGGTAACAGTCCACCTTCGAGTATCTAGCGATCGACTCCCAAAGCAATCGCCTTTTGGCACCTAGCGATCGACTCTGGTGCCCGACCTAGGATGACCGTCTTGCGCCACGAACAAGGCCTTCATCCGTCAAGTCTACGAAGACTGGAACACGAAGCAAAGCACCCATGTGCAGATCCACGAAAGGCGCCGCAGAACATGGATCGTTAACTCCAGACCATCAGCAGCTGTCAGTGACAAGGACGGCCTCACATACCGACAGACCCACCGAAAGGTCCTAAGTGGGGCCTCCCAGGACAGCGACACGAACGCGTGTTGGCCTCTCATTGGTTCGCACTTCTGGCAGCCAGCAACTTATGCGGACTTTAAGGAGACCAACCCATGTGCTAAAGACGATCGCCCTCTTATTATAATACAGCGGAGGCGATCGCCCAGCTACTCCCAGTGCTATAAATAGAGAACATCCAGCAACTGGAGAAAGGTTCGACTCACGTTCCACTCACGACAGAAAAATGTTCACAAACGTTCCTCTCTGAAAATACAGACATACGTACACACTTTCAGACTCTCGGCTTTCTCTCTTGAATCTATCTCAGGATTTCTATCTCAGCACCTCCTAACCAAAAGACGGTCGGCAGAGGCAAAAACTCCCCAAAGTTCAGATTCGAAGAGCTTCGCAAGTCCAGGAGCTCAGACATTCAGCTAATACACACTATGAGAGACCGTCGATTTCTCACAGTCGTCACAGCACTCCACCGTTGTTACAAGAACTCACAGAGCATCATATCTGGTTCTTCCGGCAATCTTCACGCTCAATAGCTAAGATAACTAGGGTCTTTGCACCCATTGTAATTGTGCTCTAACATTAATATTTATACTCCCAAGTATTTGTATTAATAATATCTCGCGAGAGCATTCAAGCCCGGGACTAACAACCCCAGAAAATCTTGTGTTATTTACTTTCCCCACGGACGTGCTCTCGCATTTGTTTGTTACTCGACCATTCCAGCAATATCATCTCCGGATAATATTTTGGGTAACAACAATTGGCGCTAGAGGAAAGGCGCATCTTAACCTTCATTTTCTTTTCTACCGTCCCGAAGAACACTCACTGTTCTCCGGGCCATATACTTGAAGAGACACTCACTGCTCTTCAAAGAAAAACCTTCAGAATCATGACGTCTGCAACCACATCGAAGAGAGACACTCTCCGAACCATCGGACATCATATCCCGACTCGATCCGAGCCCCAGCCGACGGCAGAGGGTAGCCGCAGCGACGCGAGACTCTCGATCCCGCACCTGAGGGACGACCCCAGCCTTTTGCTTGACCAGTTCCAAACTGCGGAACAGATCGAGGAAGCTATGGCCATCCTAAAGGAGCGACGAAGAGCATGCGCGGCGCCCGCTATAACTCACTCGGCCATCCGCCGCGTGGGCAAACGGAAGTTCAAAGGGTTATTGGCCGAGTGATCATCAGAAAGCCCCGATTCACGAGAAAAAGTTCTCGCAAGGCGGGACGGGTCCGTCTTCAGTCGCTTGGGAAGCAACCCATCATGGCGACCGGGGCATTCTGGCCCCAACCACGAGATGACGGAATCCGAGTCCGTCACCAGGAGTTCGGCATACCCAACTCCCAGCCAAATACAGGACAGCCGTTCGGCTCTCTTCCGCCCAAGAGTCGAGCCACGCGGCAAGGAAATCATCATCATCAGAGCCAGGGGGTCAGTACTTGATCGTTTCATCTCCCGCTCCGAGCGCCTAGCCGCGAGCAGCCAGGCCGAGGCGATGGCTGCTATGCAACGCCAGCTCGACGAGATGAAAGCGCTCTTGGATACTGGGGCAAGCACCAGTAGAAAGATCATCGGACCGACTGAGCCACTCGCAGTCCACATCGAGATTGCCCACGTGCAACCAAGGATCGCTCCTCCCAAAACACCTCTGTACGAAGGGAGATCGGACCCCGAAACCCACCTAAGTAAGTTCCGGATTTACATGACCGGGTGTGGGGCATCAGACGTGAACAAATGCCGAATCTTCCCGTTAACATTGGGCGAGCTGGCCCATAGGTGGTATGTCTCACTACCACCACGATCGATCATCTCCTTTGAGAAACTAGCGAGTGACTTCACGTCATACTTCGCCGCCAAGGTCGCCAAATCAGAAGGCCCCCACCGCATGATGAAAATCAGGCAGGGGGAAGACGAATCCGATGCAGATTACATCGACCGGGTGGATTAAATATTCCTCACGGGCGAGCCAATAAGCGACGATCTCACTCTCTACTCGGTCCTGGGAGGATTCTATGGTCATTCACCCATGTTTAGACATCTCACAAAGGACATCCTCCCAACCTACGCGATCTTCCGTGCTAAGGCTGCCGACTTTCTGGCCAGGCAGAGGATGCTCACCCTCCGCCTAGGCGAGGGAATGCCGTCTCCTATGCGAAAGACGGCGATCGTCAAAACCAAAAAGGCGGTCGCCAAGCCACCCGGTGATCTCAGGGCCTTCGAGGATGTGGAAGCCCATCTCCTCCACAAGTTCAACCGAACTCCGGTAGACATTTTTTATGCCATCAAGGGGCGCGAACCGCTAAACAAGCCAAAGGCGATAAGGGACAACGGTCATCTGGACTGCAATCAATATTGTTCTTACCACAAGAGTCCCGGTCACAGCACCAACCAATGCCGCGACCTCCTCAGACAACTCTGGAAATTGTTCGAGGAGGGCAAGTTGGACAGCTTATTGGCTTAGCCGGAGCCCCATCGATCTCCCAACACGGTTGCCCGAGTCAAACGCGAACAGGCCGGAAAGCTCATATGAGCCGACCCCTCGATCAACCTCGGCGACCGGATCTACATGCTTCAATCAAGAGGAGGCAACTTCGGAAGTCTCTCCCCGATTCCCGCCTCATCAAACCAAAGGCTACTGCCTGAGCAAACGCTTCGAAAAAGAGGATGACTCGCTCACCCTCTAAAGTTAGTCATCAACATGATGGACCTAGGCAGCGATCGCCTCCCCTACCACAACGTATACCGTCGAGGATCGTCATCTGACATGATGGTCCGAGGTAGAAAAGTGCCGCCATGGTCGCGAAAATCGATGAAACCGACGATCCATCCATGCAAGGTTCTTTTGGGCTTCGATCGCTCGCCCTTCATTTAGATACGAGGCGGGCGTAGCCGAAGGACCCTCCAAAAGAAAATCAGAGGATGACTCGCCCGCCCTATAAAGTTCGTCATCAAAGTGAAGAACCCAGGCAGACGACCTCCTCCCCTTACACAACGTATACCGTCGAGGATCATCATCTGTCATGATGGTCTGAGGTAGAAGAGTGTCGACATGGCTATGGAGGATGATGTAATCGTTCTCTGTGCCCGTGCAAGGTCCCTTTGGGCCACGATCGCTCGCCCTTCGTTTAAATACGAGGCGGGCGTAGCCTGAGGGCCCTCCAAAACAGATCTGTACACCCGTTCGCTTGCCCTCAAAGGTCCATCACTTAACATGGTGGATCCTTCCCGGACAATGCGATGCGTCCCTCCCCCCGTCACAACGTATACCGTCGAGGGTCGCCATCTTAATGGCGGTCCAAGATAGAAAACTGCTAACAAGCCGCGGATGTGGAGTCGATTAATCCGACGACGCCCCGCACAAGGAATCCTCCAGACCAAGACCGCACGCCCTTCGTTTAAATACGAGGCGAGGCGCAGCCTACGGAGGACCCTCACAATTAAGTGAGTCGCGAGAACTTAGCCATCAGACGGAATGTCGCTCGCGCACAAGACACGGTCGTGGAGATCGGTCCATCGAACTCTGCGATCGTGCATGGTTCCTCTAGACTGAGATGGACGACCTTCCTCGAGGAATCTGCAAAATTGAAGACCGCTCACTCAACGATTTATTTTCGTCCCCTTACTTTCACTAAGTGAACAAAAACAAGGGGGAAGGGCGGAGCTATGTATACGACGGTCGTCCTTATTCAATTACATACGGAGATCGGAATTTTTCAGATGTATGTGCAGCGATCGAATTTGTTGTAAAAGTTTTCTATATGAGTTTATCAATTCCCTTGGAGCTATACATGCAACAATATCTCCTCACAGATTTGTACAAAGTCATGCAAAGACTCAGAAAACAATCATTCAAGCAATAAGTTGAAGCAGCAAACTTTCATTTCATTACTTGGAATGTAAAAGTACATACACGGTCGCCCGTAGGCCTAAGTACAACAAAGCTACAAAATTACAAAGCTAAAACAAAATAAGGACGTAGAGCCTCAGGCCCCTGCCTGGCCTTCGCCTTCAACCACTGGATCGGCCCGCGACCCTTCGCCAGCCTCCGGAGCTACCTCCCCGTCCTCCGGAGCATTTGGATGAACAAGATTTTTGGGAGTCAGGTACCAGCTCAGGTCTACGCCGATTTTCGAGAGGTCCAAGATCGGAACAGAGAAGGCAGGATGAAGAGGGTGCTCCAGCGCGTATGCTTTGAAGTTTTCATCAAGAGGGCCGACCTCCAGCCCTCCCTTCTTAGCTGTACGAAGTGAGTCAGTGAACGCCATGTAATAGGCAAACTCGCTGACGAACTCCACGTTGAGAAAGGGATCGGCCTCGGTCGCCTCCAGCTTCCTTTCTTAGCGGCCATCTCTCCCCTCGACGAGGCCAGCTCGCTAGTCAGCCGAGCGACAGTCACCTTTAGCTGATCGGCCTCCTTCTGAGCGGCCGCGTACGATCGAAGGGCATCTGTCATCTGGTCCCGAAGACGGTCGATCGTTGCCCGGGCTCGCTCGGAATCCTGTCTCGCCAGCTCAAGATCCTGACTTGCCCGCTTAGCTGCATCCAAGAAGTCCTTCTCCATAGCCGCGATCCTGTCGGAAAACTCGGAGTTCTATTTCCGAGTGGCCTCGAGGTCCGCCAGAAGACGGGAAGTAGAAGGACGCCCCTCGATTTCCTTCACAGCCTGGGCAGCCATCGTCGCCGCCTGGAGGGAGAGAGCGAAAGCAGCCTGCATCGTGTTCCTGGATTGCTGGCGGGCGATTGCATCTAAGTCGGTCGTCCAGGCCTTCGGCAAAGCAGAAACAGCCCGGTTGACGTATTGAGGGACATCACAGGCCTCGCGAGGGGATCGGCTCGTGAGGAAATCCAGTACCAGTGGCGGGCAAGCTGGGTAGTGCTGCGGATCCTGCATCAAACAACAAAGAGTTAGCATATCTCCCACGCAAGTGACGAAACTCAGCAGACAAACAAAGTTTACCTCTCGGCTTTCTCGGGGTCGCGACCAAAGTACGGTTTCCCGTGAGGGGTCTCGGCCTCGGCGATCGCCATGGCTTGCAAGAAAGACGATGAAGGCGTAGGCTGTAATATCCGCAAATTCGATTTCCGGTAATTTTTCTTTGTTGGCGAAAGTCCGTTTTGAAGACTTGCTTGGGACCGTTTCGTCATCTTGAGAATGATTAATTCTACACTTTTTGTCATCCGAGTTCGTTTCGGTATCGTTCTGTTGAATTCCGTGTTCTTTAGCGACTTTTCCACGTATGAGTTCGACTTTGTTAAATCACCATTAATTTTTGGAAACTCCAAAAATTCTGAATCTTTGCAATATTATAAAGCATCGAGTTAGCTTTCCAATGGTTCAAACGGCGAGTCAATCGGAGTCCAGACGAGGGAGTTATGGTCGAAATAGCTAAGTCACTCTCATTTTCCAGATTCGGCCAAAACCGTCAGACTGTGCCGCGGCACACTTTGGCTGAGCCGCGGCACACGATGCAGTCAACTGTATAATTACGTTTTTTTTCAGCAAAATCCGATCATTTCTCCATTTTCTTCAACCAACACGAGAGAGAGAGAGAGCTTGGGGAGAGAACTTTGCATCATCTACCTCTTGAGTATTGAATTTTTATCATTTTCATTTGGTGGGGAAGCTCGGATCATCAAGCTATCGCGTATTCTTCGAATCGTAGTGCTTGGATTTTCAAGAGGTAATTTCTTCAACATCTTGGATTTCGATTTTGTATTGGGTAATGATGTTTTGGATGTTAAAATCATGGGGTATGAAGTGATATACGCATGATTATGGACATGTTTGAGTATTCATCGGATTATTGAAAGATTATTCAAGAACACTTCGAATTTTATGTTGGAAATTGGGGATTTTGTTTGACTTCATCCTTTTAATCCGTAGTAATTTAGACTAGTGATGGATTGATGATTATTTAAGTGTATTCTATCATTCCCATCGTTATTCCACGGTTGGATTGTATTGATTCGTCGTTTTGGTTGAGTTGTTAGTCGACGCCTTGAAAGTGTCCGACAAAAGGTCTAAGAGGGGTTTTGTGCGTTGTACGATTATTATTCATCGTACGATTGTTGATTTATCATTGATATGACTTAGGGACGAAATCCTTGTGAAGAACTCAAGTCGGAACCCTTCCGTTCGTTGTCTTCTTCGTGGTTCAAGCTTCTCGGTCGAACCATGTTCTTCGGGATCTTCGGTAACGTTTATTAAGGCAAGTATACATTTATGATTGTACGTTCTCGACTTTGAAAGTAAGAGGAATTGATGGTATGATATGAACGAACCGTTTTTACGGCATTCATAGAAATATTGATGGCATATCATGAACGAACCGTTTTTACGGCATTCATAGATATATTGTTGGCATGTAATGAACGAACCGTTTTGACGGCATTCCTACATGTATCGGCGTATGAGGTGAACGAACCGTTTCTACGGCATTCACATACGTAACGGCGTATGAGGTGAACGAACCGTTTCTACGGCATTCACATACGTCTTATGAGATTTAGTTATTCCGGAATACTAGTCTTAAATTGATGAATTGACGGATATTGATGAATTGACGGATTACATTTACTTTATTGTCGAGGAGTATTATGTTTCATATTGTTATACTTGCACTAGCTATTCGACGGCTAACCCCTTTATGGGGGAAATACGTTTCATGTATTTCAGGTTCCAGGAGAGCGGACAGGTGGGTATCGGGTCGGCATGAAGATGATGGGCAAGTGTGATACTGTGTCTTGTCTCCGGTTATTTTCTTGGATTCCTCCATTCAGTGTTGTTGTACTGGAATGGATTTTTAAATACTCGAGTATTGTATTTGATTTCCTTGATGTTCCGGCCTGTGTTGCCGAGGTACTGATTTGTGCAGTGATGTATATGGTTTCATTGGTTATGGTTTTGAATACCATTTGTATCGTCTTTCTTTCCATTGTATGTAGACCTTCTCGGTCAAGTTTATAGTTCCGCGTATGTTTAGCCTTGTGGGTCCCACGGCGGGGCTCACGGCGCTGTAATATACCCTGAATAACTTGGGGTGTTACAGAATATGGTATCGAGCTTAGGTTTATGGATACCTAGCCGTCGGTCTTTGGTCGATTGAGTCGGCATTTGCCCACAGTATCACTACTCTGCCATCATCACAGTGCGACCGGTACTTGTAAGTCCTCTCACTCTTCTTGTATTTTTCTTAATCGTTTCGTTTATAGCTTGGTATTCTTGGGATTTGGTCACTTCGAGAATGTGCGATTCGGATTATACTTACGCACGGATGTGCCCTTCAGAATGTTGGCTGAAAGTAGGAAGAATCGTGGCCGTGGTCATGGACGTGAACTCTTCCTTGAGATTTTGTTAAGTTGCTAATTGCGATAGTGGTGTGTATCGGTATTATGTTGAGACTTTGTTTAGGAGTCGCATGCTAGTATCACGGGAGATCTTCGACTTCGCAGACTTGTAAGTATGTTGTTCGGATTATTCGATAATTCTTCGTGAATTTAAATTTCCGTTGAAATGTTGTTTGTGCGAGTGATTGCAAGTTTCGAGGACGAAACTTATTTTTAAGGGGGGTAGAGTGTAATACCCCGATTTTTCGGATATAATTTTTTTCGTTTATATGTTGGATGTCGTTGATGGACAATTGTACTTGAGGATGATGTGAACGTATGACAATATTATTGAATGTGTTTATGTCGAGAATAGCGAAAAATGGCTAAGTACAGCTACGTTAGCGCACGCTACAAGATATGCCTAGCGCGCACTAAGACATATACTTAACGTACGCTACGGTGCATACTTGGCGCACGCTGAGAGATTCGGTTACGTGCGCTAAGGAGGACCCCTAACGTGCGTAACAACTTGTCGGTTAGTTCGAAAGGTGGCGGCGAGTAAGCCCAGATTGATTTTTATATTCAGTTAGCGCACGCTAACGCATGTTGGTTAGCGCACGCTAACACCAGATCGCCATTAATGGAATCTTAGCTTCGGCGGGCGGACCCGGCCATGTTCGACGCGTGTCCAGATAAGGTCAGCAAGAGTTGTCGTGTATAGCTAGCGCACGTTAAAACCGTATGATTAGCGCACGCTAATTCCATATCGGTCAAAGGAATCCCGGTAACCGCGGATGCTTTCGGCATGTGGGGGCACGATACTGTAGCAAGTCAACGCCTGTTAGCGTACGCTAATGCATGGGCATTACGTACGTTAGATGAATTTCGAAGTAATGTAGTAGCTTCTGGATTGCCCGATAGCGCACGCTATCAAGGAAGGATAGCGCACGTTAGTCATGTAGCGCATGCTTAATATAAGGCCTAGCACGCGCTAGTGATGTGTTTTATAGAGAGGATAGACGAGTGCTGAGAGGCATTTTGTCCATTCTCCTTCCTTCAGTCAATAGAGAGAGAGAGCCTTGGGAAGTACTTGAAGTTCCTAAACATTCAGAGATGATTCTCTTAAACAAGATTAAGATGGAGAGCTCCGATTTAAGTATTGTTCTTGAAGTTTTTGATGATTCTTGGAATGGAGTTCAAATTATTCTTCTTCGTGGTTAGTCCATACAAAGTAATCCTCGTATCCCTTTGATAGTGGTTCATTTTTTTTTCTTTAAGGATTACTACTTGGGAGGGAGTATGTTGGGAATCGCGCATTTTGATGTTCGTTTTTATTTCAATGCAAATGCATAAATTGGACTGTACTTTTATCCGTTGCATGAGTATTTTTGAAATGGATTTTGGTATTTTGCCAACTGAATTTTATTTTGTAAAACCGATTCCCTAAACTGAGTTTTCGGCATTTTAACCTTGATCGTTTTGACGGTATTTGGAAAATGATTTTTTTTTAGTATTTGAAAAATATTACCGTCATCAGTCTTTTTGGCATTTTTGAAATGACGTGGAAATTTGTGCTTAGCCTGGTAAATCCTTGTGAGAAGGGTTTACGGCGTGTAATATTCCCAGGAGGATCTGGGGTGTTACAATCTTGGTATCATGTGATAATGCTATACGAGATTTATTGGAATCGTAATAAGAGATTTCGGATGTTGATATGATTATTGAGATCTTCTTCATATGAAGATAAGGGTTTTGTTGTGATTCTTGAGGTTGTATGAATGACATGATGAAGGAAATGATAACATGGAGATATGTACCTCGGATATGTTGTTCTGAACGTGATTTCGGATATTTCATGTTCTTGCAGAACTCTTGAATTATCCGAGGTGATGAATTTTTTAAGAAGTGTTGATGTTTTGAATATGAATATGGAATATTCATATCTAGAGCTAAACTATGTGTTGGAAATAATATTCGTATAGGAAATACGAATGTGATTATGAGCTTGATGAGACTATTATTCATCTCTGAATTTAGAAGCCCATACGTACGGAGCAAATATTCAAATCGAATGATTGGATTGTTTGATAACCTTAAAATATGATTATCTATAATGTTGAACTAATTGGATGGTTAGAATTAACGATGATCATCGGAAAATTTTAACTACGGATTTACGACAAGGGAACCTTGTCAATTCGTATTTAAGAATTGAGTTTGGAACCGATAATATTTAGACCCTTATTATTGGTCCTCATTTGTTGCGGATATGATCATCATATTTCGACTCGTATTGTGGACAGGGTTTGTCAGTGTCTGAGTTGGATTGTTCAGACTGTGTTTAGTCGAGATATGGTTCAAACGGTTGAGTTTGTGATTTGGTGGTGTTGATATTGGTCGTCATCAAACCTGTTGATTATTAATCCTTCGTCTTACAATAAGGTATGATGTTTGATCGTGAATTATGACTGTTGTGTTGCGGTTAAGGTTGAAGGGTTCGTAGATTATCTTGGTCGAGACTGAGGGAATTCGTAAGACGAAATCAACTGAATTGGTAACAGTACGTTGTATTGATATCGAGACAAGTTTTATACTCGTACTAATCAATGAGACTAATGTTATCGTGTAGGCGTACGATTGTGTGTATCATTTTGGGACATGGCCTCTTTATGATTGTATTGATATCAGGGGATTGGTTGACACGACGCCCGTCGGCAAATTATGCCAAATGTTACTGTTGTTTGTTAAAGGCCGATTCGAGGCATTGCGATACTTGTTGGTAAAGTCGCTGTCGATTGCCGATTCGCGGTATCGACGTATCGATTGTGATTGTGATGGATGTTCCATTGAGATATTGTGGTGATCGTCGTCATTGATATCGGTGTTTTTCTATTAATATTATATTAACCGATTGGAGACGTTTGATATATCCTTTTTTTTTCATCTCCGTTTCGGTGGTCGGTTTAAGACACCGGGACATCTATTCTATCGTATCATTGATTATCGATTGACCGTTCTAAGGTAATCGAGGTATTGAATTGGGATTATCGAAGATAATTCCCATCCGTTGTCAAAGATATTCTCATCCGTTGTATCGTTGTTATCGATTGGCCATTCACGGTAATCGAAGTATTGAATTGGGACTGTCGAGGAGAGTTCCCATCCGTTGAATTATTATTGTCGTGTTGGCCGACTCAAGGCAGCACACTATTATTCTTGTGAACTCGGTAATTTTGTGATCGTTGAGGGTTGAGGATTTCCCGAATTGTGGTGTTGTGATTATTGCCGTGTTAATCGGTCCTTAGGGAATTCTGATCCCAGGATGGTTGTTTTGAATATCGTTGGTCGTGTCGATCTTTCATTATTCGTGTGTCATCGTTCACTTGGTGAGTCGTATGATCCGTATTGGATGTTTTATCCCTTGAGTTTCGTTGTCATGTTGTATCGTGGCATATCTGGAATCATGTCTGCGTGCCGATTGGTTATGTGTAGGATTTTTAGCCAGGCACTCGATGGTCATGCGTGGATATTTCCGCATTGGACCGTGCACACGAGACGTAGTTCTTGAGGCTAATTAGGTACATTGTCACACGTATATTCTGGATTCCGTATACGGGGTGGACATGTGCACGGACACATTTCCGGATCGGGCGTACTGTGATGTCCATCTTTGAGCCGTACAATTTTTTGATCGTTCGTAGTCCATGATTGATTGGATGTGTTCGACGTTTTGTGATTAAGCGTTCATACGCCAGAGGGGTATGTTCGACAGTCAGGTTTGTTTCTTTGAGATCTGTATTGTGATGATTTACAGCTTTGGGATGTTCGGGTTTCAGGCCATCGTGATATACAGCTTCGGTTGAGGGGCTTTCAAGCCATTGCGACGTATTGGTATTTCTATTGGAGCCTTCAGACATTGTGATTCGTATTTACTTCAGCGTTGGCTTGGATTACCTTCGGGTAATGTATTGTTGTGTTACTTGTAACGTTTCGCCGTTGGGCGTAAGTTACGCGTTTCTTGTGTATCTCGTTGAGTTTTCCCGGCGGGATATTGCTTCTCCCTAGTTGTTTTAAGTTTCGGGACGAAACTTCTTTTAAGGAGGGTAGAATGTAATATCCGCAAATTCGATTTCCGGTAATTTTTCTTTGTTGGCGAAAGTCCGTTTTGAAGACTTGCTTGGGACCGTTTCGTCATCCTGAGAATGATTAATTCTACACTTTTTGTCATCCGAGTTCGTTTCGGTATCGCTCGTTGAATTCCGTGTTCTTTAGCGACTTTTCCACGTATGAGTTCGACTTTGTTAAATCACCATTAATTTTTGGAAACTCCAAAAATTCTGAATCTTTGCAATATTATAAAGCATCGAGTTAGCTTTCCAATGGTTCAAACGGCGAGTCAATCGGAGTCCAGACGAGGGAGTTATGGTCGAAATAGCTAAGTCACTCTCATTTTCAGTTCGCCAAAACCGTCAGACTCGTGCCGCGGCACACTTTGGCTGAGCCGCGGCACACGATGCAGTCAACTGTATAATTACGTTTTTTTTCAGCAAAATCCGATCATTTCTCCATTTTCTTCAACCCACACGAGAGAGAGAGAGAGAGAGAGAGAGCTTGGGGAGAGAACTTTGCATCATCTACCTCTTGAGTATTGAATTTTTATCATTTTCATTTGGTGGGGAAGCTCGGATCATCAAGCTATCGCGTATTCTTCGAATCGTAGTGCTTGGATTTTCAAGAGGTAATTTCTTCAACATCTTGGATTTCGATTTTGTATTGGGTAATGATGTTTTGGATGTTAAAATCATGGGGTATGAAGTGATATACGCATGATTATGGACATGTTTGAGTATTCATCGGATTATTGAAAGATTATTCAAGAACACTTCGAATTTTATGTTGGAAATTGGGGATTTTGTTTGACTTCATCCTTTTAATCCGTAGTAATTTAGACTAGTGATGGATTGATGATTATTTAAGTGTATTCTATCATTCCCATCGTTATTCCACGGTTGGATTGTATTGATTCGTCGTTTTGGTTGAGTTGTTAGTCGACGCCTTGAAAGTGTCCGACAAAAGGTCTAAGAGGGGGGTTTTGTGCGTTGTACGATTATTATTCATCGTACGATTGTTGATTTATCATTGATATGACTTAGGGACGAAATCCTTGTGAAGAACTCAAGTCGGAACCCTTCCGTTCGTTGTCTTCTTCGTGGTTCAAGCTTCTCGGTCGAACCATGTTCTTCGGGATCTTCGGTAACGTTTATTAAGGCAAGTATACATTTATGATTGTACGTTCTCGACTTTGAAAGTAAGAGGAATTGATGGTATGATATGAACGAACCGTTTTTACGGCATTCATAGAAATATTGATGGCATATCATGAACGAACCGGTTTTACGGCATTCATAGATATATTGTTGGCATGTAATGAACGAACCGTTTTGACGGCATTCCTACATGTATCGGCGTATGAGGTGAACGAACCGTTTCTACGGCATTCACATACGTAACGGCGTATGAGGTGAACGAACCGTTTCTACGGCATTCACATACGTCTTATGAGATTTAGTTATTCCGGAATACTAGTCTTAAATTGATGAATTGACGGATATTGATGAATTGACGGATTACATTTACTTTATTGTCGAGGAGTATTATGTTTCATATTGTTATACTTGCACTAGCTATTCGACGGCTAACCCCTTTATGGGGGAAATACGTTTCATGTATTTCAGGTTCCAGGAGAGCGGACAGGTGGGTATCGGGTCGGCATGAAGATGATGGGCAAGTGTGATACTGTGTCTTGTCTCCGGTTATTTTCTTGGATTCCTCCATTCAGTGTTGTTGTACTGGAATGGATTTTTAAATACTCGAGTATTGTATTTCAGTTTCCTTGATGTTCCGGCCTGTGTTGCCGAGGTATTGATTTGTGCAGTGATGTATATGGTTTCATTGGTTATGGTTTTGAATACCATTTGTATCGTCTTTCTTTCCATTGTATGTAGACCTTCTCGGTCAAGTTTATAGTTCCGCGTATGTTTAGCCTTGTGGGTCCCACGGCGGGGCTCACGGCGCTGTAATATACCCTGAATAACTTGGGGGTGTTACATAGGCTCCTCCACCGGGGGGACCGCGGAGAGCGGAGGCGCGGCGATCGGCAGCTCACCCACAGGGGCAGAGACTGGGGACTCCCCCGACCTCTGCCGCTTGCGGTTCGACCGGAGTCCCTCCTCCCGAACCTCCTCCTCCACTACGATCGGCTCTACATTAGGCCTCACCTCCGGAATTAGACCACCGGGGGAACTCTACTCGACTTCTTCTGGCTCAGGCGACTCAAAACTCCGGGGTTCGACATGGAAATCTCCGGCGGAGGCTCCAAAAAGCGAGGGAAGCGGACCTCTGCAATAAGAAATGATCGAACAAACGGTTAGACATATTCTTCAAACAGGACGATCGCCAAGCAAAAGGAGATCGTAGAAATTTATACCTGGGACCGAAAGATGTCGCGGGAAACGGAACAACCGAGTAGACAGCCAACGGCTCTCTTTGTTAATCCGGCGAGCGTCTAAGTCGTCGTCCGGAAGACTTCGTATCCACTCCCAGACGACCAGAAAATCGAAAGGTAGCTTATCGGCCGCCGGAATATGGAAACCTGCAAAAGCAATACCAAATTAGATCAGTTCAGAACATGTCCGAACAAAGGGAGAGTCAAAACCCTTACTTGGATTCCTCTCTCGAAAGCCAGTGGGAATATCCAGCTCGCCCGTGGGGTTGTCGCTCACTGATGCCTTCCATGCACCGCCGACCCAGAACCATTTCGCCGGATCGCCCTGCACCTTGTTCGGGACCCCGAGGATCACCCGACTGGATCGGCCTTGAACATGATAGCCTCCGACGGACCCCTTCTAAACCATCAACTTGAACAAGTGGTTCATCTCCAATGGCGAAGGAAGGCGGTACAGTCGGTGACCGCCGAACAAGGTGAGGGCACAGACGATCTGGATCCAGGCGTTCGGCGTTAGCTGAATCGGCGCCACGTTCCAAGCAACCAGCAAATGAGAGACACGAACGACAGAGGGAACCACAGCCCGGCCTCCATTATTGCCTCATTCACGGCGACCAACCTTCCGGGGGTTGGTCAGCTCACTCGTTCTCAGCCGGCGCGAAAAGATCCACATCTGAGGGGACATGATACCTCGCCCTCCAGACGGCCAGGTCCTTCCTGGTCGCCGAGCTCCTGATTTGGCCGAGGGACCACTGAGAGCGCTGCGTAGCCCGAAACAGCGATCACTTCACCGACTGATAGGGGTGGGCGATCGAGTACTCTCGGTAATCGAACTTGGGGCACGGATCGGCCAACCTCTCCATGATTTCAGCGAAGGCCAAATAAGCTTGGCCAAAGGTGCTATGCTGCTCCCAGTACAGCCTCGCCGCCAAATCCTTCTCCACCAGCGAACGTTTCTGCTCAACTGCCGCCTCCATGGCGGCGTCGACTTCATTGAATAGTGCCTCGACTTCCGCGGGATCAATACCAGTGCGGATAGCCTCGGCGGCCGTCTCCAAATGGAATTCTGCGGAGGATCCTCCCCGGACAGTCGAAGTCCCGGCGGCAGAGGTGGTGCCCGTTCCAGATGATGAAGGTACTCCAGACATTTTCGAAAAAAAGAGGAGAAAATGAGTGTTTTCTTACCGAGGATTGAGTCGATCGACGATCGGCAGTCAAAGCTTCAGAAAATTCTTCGGCAATATTCTTCTTCTCCGATGAAATCGCATAAGGTTCTCAACACTATAACCCAGCGCCCTTTTATAGGAGATGGCAGGGGCTTCCGTGCAAATATGGAGAATCTCGGGGGCTGAAGTGCAATCGTCGGAATTAATGCCTCCCTTGAAACCCGCGTACGCATCGTTTCAAGGACACACCAGACGAGGAGTCATAATTAACCGTCAGTCTCTCCCAACAGGAACCCGACACGTGCCCCGGAGACTTTTCCACGACCGCTGTCATTTCCCGCTCAGTTCAGCGACCGACTAGGTCGTTCAAATTCAATACCAATCCGCTCAAAGATGATCGCCAGTTCCAAAAATATTGAGTCACTCGTCAAAGATTAAGCGATCGCCAGTAGAGCCACCTCACCCCACGTTTCCAACATCGGAGCGAGTTGGGGGGCAATTGTTGTGCGGCGATTTATACGCCTCGACAGCGATCGGAATAAAGGCCGAGCGACCGAGTTCACGACCAGATGAGCTACGACGACCTTGTCAGAATGAAGGTAACAGTCCACCTTCGAGTATCTAGCGATCGACTCCCAAAGCGATCGCCTTTTGGCACCTAGCGATCGACTCTGGTGCCCGACCTAGGACGACCGTCCTGCGCCACGAACAAGGCCTTCGTCCGTCAAAGTCTACGAAGACTGGATCACGAAGTAAAGCACCCATGTGCAGATCCGCAAAAGGCGCCACAGAACATGGATCGTTGACTCCAGACCATCAGCAGCTGTCAGTGACAAGGACGGCCTCACCTACCGACAGACCGCCGAAAGGTACTAAGTGAGGCGTTCCAGGACAGCGACACGAACGCTTGTTAGCCTCTCATTGGTTCGCACTTCTGGCAGCCAGCAACTTCTGCAGACTTTAAGGAGACCAACCCATGTGCTAAAGATGATCGCCCTCTTATTATAATACAGCGGAGGCGATCGCCCAGCTACTCCCAGTGCTATAAATAGAGAACCTCCAGCAATTAGAGAAAGGTTCGACTCACGTTCCACTCACAATATAAAAACGTTCACAAACGTTCCTCTCTGAAAATACAGACATACGTACACACTTTCAGACTCTTGGCTTCCTCTCTTGAATCTATCTCAAGATTTCTCTCTCAGCACCTCCTAACCAAAAGACGGTCGGCAGAGGCAAGAACTCCCCACAGTTCAGATTCGAAGAGATTCGCAAGTCCAGGAGCTCAGACATTCAGCTAATACACACTGTGAGAGACCGTCGATTTCTCACAGTCGTCACAGCACTCCACCGTTGTTACAAGAACTCACAGAGCATCATATCTGGTTCTTCCGGCAATCTTCACGCTCAATAGCTAAGATAACTAGGGTCTTTATACTCATTGTAATTGTACTCTAACATTAATATTTGTACTCCCAAGTATTTGTATTAATAATATCTCGCGAGAGCATTCAAGCCCGGGACTAACAGCCCCGGCAAATCTTGTGTTATTTACTTTTCCCACGGATGTGCTCTCACATTTGTTTGTTACTCGACCATTCCAGCAATATCATCTCCGGATAATATTTTGGGTAACAATAGTTTGCTCTCACATGCCGCATTGCCAAAGTCGTTTTGGGGAGAAGCCTTGAACACGACGGTTCATGTTATTAATTTGACACCATGTGTTCCTAAGAAATTTGATGTCCCGGATAAAATGTGGAGCGGTAAAGACATCTCATACCGCCACTTAAGGGTTTTCGGATGTAAAGCATTTGTACACATTCTGAATGATGAGAGATCAAAGCTTGATTCCAAGACGAAGCCATGTATTTTTTTTGGTTACGGGCTTGATAAGTTCGGGTATAGATTGTATGACCCAGTTACTAAGAGGCTTGTTCGGTCTAGAGATGTTGCTTTTGTTGAAGATCAAACTATGAAAGATGTTGAGAATGGAGAGTAGGCTCCACAACATGACTATGATCTTATTGATTTGGACCCCGTTTCTCCACAACATGTTGAGACAGCCAGTGGAGAGGATGTCCAAAATGATGAACAACATGATGCCGGTGACAACGATGAGTTGAGACAAGATGACACCAATGGAGCTCATCCCGAGCTACCCGTGACGAACATGCCATCTTTTGTTCTACATAGGCGGTCGACGAGGGACCGTCATCTCTCCACTCGTTATTCGGCCGATGAGTATGTCTTACTCGCCGACGAGGGAGAGCCCGAATATTTTGCGGAGGCCATGGAGGATTAAAAGAAGAAAGAGTGGATGGATTCCATGCAAGACGAGATGAGTTCCTTGCATGAGAATAACACTTACGAGTTGGTAAAGTTGCTGAAAGGCAAGAGAGCTTTGAGGAACAAATGGGTGTATCGGGTGAAGTCGGAGGAGCATACCTCGTTGCTCCGATACAAAGCTAGACTCGTAGTAAAGGGATTTAGTCAAAAGAAGGGCATTGATTTTGACGAGATTTTTTCTCCGATTGTGAAGATAGGATCGATTCATTTGGTCCTTGGTATTGCGGCTAGCCTTGATCTTGAGGTTGAGCAAATGGATGTCAAGACGACATTTCTTCATGGAGACCTTGACAAAGAAATTTATATGAAGCAACCAGAAGGATTTGAGGTCGAAGGAAAAGAGAATTATGTGTTTAAACTCTGGAAGAGTTTATATGGGTTGAAGCAAGCACCACAGTAATGGTATAAGAAGTTTGAGTCGGTTATGGGGGAGCAAGGCTACCGGAAGACGACTCTCGACCATTGCGTATTTTTCAAGAAATTTAGAGATGATGATTTTATCATTTTATTACTTTATGTAGATGATATGTTGATCGTTGGCAAAATGCCGAGAGGATTGCTAACTTGGAGAAAAAATTGAATAAGTCTTTTGCCATGAAAGACTTGGGGGCGGCTAAATAAATTCTTGGGATAAGAATTACTCAGGATAGAGCAGACCGGAAATTACACATGTCGCAAGAGCAATATATCGAGAAGGTGCTTAAACGCTTCAACATGGACAAAGCTAAAGTTGTTAGTTCGCCTCTTACTAACAATTTTAAATTGACGAGCCAATATTGTCCTAAGATGAAGGAGGAGATTGAGGATATGGAAAAAATTCCTTATGCCTCGACGGTCGGGAGTTTGATGTACACTATGTAACACCCCCAATCTACTCATGGATATTACACGCCGTAGAACCTTTCCTCAAGGTTCTACCAGGCTGGTAACAAATCGAACACCTCAACAATTCCTTTTAAGGCTAAAATGACTCAGTAGACCGATTTGGTCTTTCAATAAATACATACAACTTAATCATAATACATGCCCACGCAGGGTCGAATACAACACACTCCCGTACAACGGGGAAGGAATACCGCATCGGAAATAAAATACAACTAAACTAATAAGACATCAAACGGGTCCTCATGTGATTAGTATCGTTCATCTTTCATCATCCTTCATGTCGACCCTATGCCATGCTCCCCCAAAACCTGAATGCAATACAGACATCTACCCCCCGATTACTCGGGGGTTAGCAAAATTCCACTATTTTTCTAGTACAAGTACAAAGTGCAAATACGAGCCATACAATATAAGTTCCAAGAACAATAATAACCAGGAATCCTTAAAGATTCAAATATAACGAAATAATTACTTCCCGAGGCAAGAGTTTGGGTAAAACATTCCAAAGCCAAAGGATCACAATCCAAGAGAAAACAATTTACAAAATGGTTTAATAAGCCATCGGGAGTTTTAGTAGAAAACAATCTAGGATTATCGAATCCTTTTCTTTTCAAAATCAGCAGGGGTCACAACCCAAAGGTTTTGTTTTCACAAATAAAACCAACAACAGTCCATAGGGTTAAAACCCACGTCACGTGTCCTCGACGGACATAAAATCAACACTACATAACCACCCAAGACACGCAAATCTTGGTCACACAAATACAACACCAACTCATGAATCCAGAGTGAAGTCATAGATCACATTCGCCTAGGACCGGGACGAAGCCACAAATCCCACCCGAGGACTCTAAGGACCCTCCCGAGCTGGCCACAATCATAAAACAAATCACGCACAGGCATCGCCTAGGACCGGGACGAAGCCACAAATCCCACCTGAGGCCTCTAAGGACCCTCCCGAGCTGGATAGCGAAATGCATTCACAAATCATAACACACCAGCGTGAACACTTGTCACAGCATCTCACGGTTGGATCAATCACTTGTTGTCTCCTGACCATATGATCGCATGCCATATGTCACCACATGTCTCGTCTTAGGCTCTCACGGTTGGATTGTTGCATCCTGACCACATGGTCCCATGCCATGTGTCACCGTAGACCTTCGAACATATTCACACATTCACACAAATAACATAATCACATCAAGGATATCCAAGTAATTCACCCAAAGGCAACAAACACAAAGCACGACACAATTGTCAAATCACAACGCACCGAAATGAGGCAATATACGTACACGCGCATTATCAAGCGCAACATCAACACCAACCATATCCATAGGATTCACATAATCGTCAACGAAACATATCAATCACAAAAAACACCCGGTTTTAAAAGAGAGCCTTTAACAAGGCTAGCCGAATCTTTGAAAGTTCAATTCAAACGACCAAACAACCATATTTAGACGATCACTAATTATCATACCCATAAAACAAGAATTGTATGGACAGGGTACTTGCCTCGAATAACCACAATGCGAAGAATCGACCGAAGTAGGTTGGCACGAACCGACCACGAACCCGCCAACTCCACCGAACACCAACTCGCGATAATAAACTACGAAGGACAATAACAACAATGAAAATGAATTCCATAGCACGACCTAAAGTCGTTGAATTGAAGGAACGAACGACAAAAGTTCAAGGGTTTCCCCCAAAATGGCCAAGAACACGAAGATACGATTACAATGAGAATCAAGGTCAAAAACAACGGAAATCCCACCAAACTATCGAAGGAAAACTCATTGGGACATTTAATCGAACACTCAACGTTCGATATCTCCCAAGAACACTCGAATCACCAATCGAGTTGAACAAACTCGAAATATGGATACACAACCCATAAAACACGATTAATAATGTTCAATAACATCAACCAATTCATGAAAATCGGACAAACAACGAAAATCAAGAAGGAAACCTCAAAAGTCAATTCTAGGAGATTTCAAGAAATATACCTTGATTCGACGAAGAACAAGGATTTGATGTTGATATAATCGACAAGGGCCTTCCAAAACACCCTGGATTGATTAGAACCGACCAAGGACTCGAGTTCCCGAACCCCCGTCGCCAGCCGCTGCAAGAAACGAGAAAATGGGAAAAGATGAAGGTCTGGCCGATCCTTCTCCTATATAGGGCCGACAGGGTTACGACCGTAACCGTCAGGGCCTTACGGCCGTCTCGCGGCACTTACGGCCGTACTCGACAGGTCTTTACGGCCGTAACCGACATTTGTCCGGAAGCTGTCTGGCGCCCGTACGGCCGTAACTCTCGGTCCTTACGGCCGTAACCGGCACCTTACGGCCGTAACTCGGCCAGGCCAGTACCTGCTCCACAAAGTGCGGCCGTGACTCGGCCGTGGCCACTTCCGACGGCCCGGACGACCCCGAAACCCGAACCTGAATATGAATCGAAGATACGGTTACGAAGTACTCGCAAAGACGAATCTAAGCGCTAAGAGAACACACGATTCCGACCACCCAAAGGCTCGAAATTCGAAAATGGAAAATAATTACCCCAAACTTTGGAAAATTACGGAAATGGCCCAAAACGTCCGAAATACACGATACACGATCGAAACACCAAACCAAAGCTCGCAACATGAATAATAAAATTAAGTGAACTTACGAGAAACTCGAAACAACAGTTTTGAACCAGATTCGCAAGAATCAAACTCAAGTGCGGAAAAGCCGCTTAAGAACATGGAACTCAACAAAACAACACTGAACCGAACTCGGATGCCAAAAAGTGCAGAACTAATCATTCTCAGAACAACGAAACGGTCACAACCAAGTCGTCAAAATGGGTTCCCGCCAAAAGAAAAATTTCCGGAATCCAAAATTGCGGGTATTACATGCTATGGTATGTACTAGGCCCGACATTGCTCATGCCGTGGGAGTGGTGATCCGGTTTCTATCGAATCCGGGAAAGAAGCATTGGGAAGCCGTAAAATGGAAATTTAGATATTTACAGGGTACTTCCAAATTGGGGATTACATTTGGAAATGGGAAAGCAATGCTTGTTGGTTATTCCGATTCAGATATGGCCGGTAATGAAGATAACCAAAAATCCACTTCCGTTTATTTGATGACATTTGCTGTAACACCCCCGATATATTCAGGAATATTACAGCGCCGTAAATCCTTTACATAAGAATTTACAAGGCTGAATAAATGAAAAGACAATAACAGATACTAAATAATGAAATCACTGAAATAAAATACGACAGTTCTGGTTCAATACTGAGAATACAAATATCCAAATGAAGAATATTAATACATCACTGAAATCCAAACATCACAAATTACGACGTAGTCGAGTACTTATTAAAATAACCAACAACAGACAATAAACCCGGCCGAAACATCACTCTGCACCCTCGTCGTCATGCAGCTCCAGTGGTTGTTTCCCCGCTCTCCTGGATCCTGAACATAAACAAATGTTCACCCCCGAAGGGGTTAGCACAACGATGCTAGTACAAGTACGATAATCATACAACAGTGATGTAATCAACAATCAACATAACAAGTTTCTCCAACGAGAAATAACAACAACACATATCACATCATAACAGTCTCAACATACTGATGGTATTCCAACGATCCAGTGCACACATCTATAGATTCCCATGATGATCCCTTCGGACCAACGGATGGTGGAACAACCTGTCCAACGATCCAGCGCACATAGCTATATATTCCCATGATGATTCCCGTCGGATCAACCCATGGTGGACATTTAATCACAACACATGTACATAATACAATCACAATATTACTGACAAAATATAAACAATTCGAATTGAAGTACTTGCCTCGATTCGATGACAAGAATAAAGCTTCCACGAATGTCAAAACACTCGAAGGTCATCCCCTTCGATCAATCACGTTGCTAAGCTCGAACCTTAATAAAAAAATAATATAGAATTCATCTCAAGTCGAACGAACATCTAACAATCCAAATTACGGTCGGAAGTTCATAAAACGTAATCTGCCTGACTTGCTTAACACACGCTACGTATCCTATGTAGCGTACGTTAGGGCTACTCGTTAGCGTACGTAAACAACAAAGTCTAGCGTACGCTATATAAGTATTGGCAGTCCCTCTCTGATCAGCCAAACTGACTTCCTTGATGATTTTAACGTACGTTATGTACCAAACATTGCGTACGTTAACTAAGCCCGATAGCGTACGTTAATGTACATAGCTTAGCGTACGCTAAGCGTGCATGGCAGTTTCACTTCTGGGCAGATGACTGTTCTAACGATGATGAAACTTACGAACTCCTCAGTGATTTACGTACGTTACTCGTCTACATATCATAAACTTATGGATAATCTTACGGATTCAATCATCTTTGAATTCAAGGAAATGAATATCATCACAACTCTTATATTCAATCTCGATTATCATTCTCATTTGAAGTTCGATGATCTCAAGTTGATGCACTAGATTCCATTACCATTATCACATTCAGACTTCATCTTAAAGGTGAACTAACGATCCCAATGAAAAGATACAACCTAAGATGATTCTTTCTTAAGTCCTTATAACAAAAGTGATATCAACTCCAAGTTTACGATCAATATGGCAATGTTAATCATACGGATAATCAACCTCAGAATATTCCTCTCATCATTTGACGTACTAGGATTCCAACTACGATGTTTTCAACGACGATATCATAAGTATAATCATTCCAACTTCTAAGCATGATGTTTGTTTGAATAATTCATAAATGGAACTCAATATCTTGGTAGCATAATCATCTTATTCTCAAGAACACGAATATAAGGCTGGATAGAATTAACATACATTAAGATGAAGAAAACACCGACTAAAAAAGGTAGAATCCAACTCCGGTTGTTTGAATGTCAATCCAAGGTGCTTCTCCACTTCAACGATCAATCACAAGTGACATCCAATCTCCAATGATCAAGTAGAGGTGGTCTATGTGTGTTTAAGGAAGATATGAGGCTCTCTGGTCTCTCAAGAATGAAGGACAAGTGAAGAGAATGTAAACCAAGTAAAATGGGGTGCTGTCCCTTTATAACATTTCTGTTTGTATGTTATTTAGCGCACGCTATCACATTATCCTTAGCGCACGCTAACAAGCGTTGACTCCAAATCTGTCCAGGTTCGCCCACAGGAATCTTATCCGGACCCATGTCCGGCTGGCGCATGTGCTAGCCGCCTACCTCAGTAATTGACTGCCTAACGCATGCAATTCTTCATTCGTAGCGTGCGCTAGTTTTAGCCGATAACGCACGTTAAGCTACATTCTTAGCGTGCGTTATCACGAGTTTGCATGGGAAAATTTGTATGATGCTATACTTATGTACAAAGATACAAATGTGAGAAATATCATACTCCAATTATTGATATCACGATTCCGAATAATACATGTTAGGAATACTTGTTAGATTTTGATTATGTCATCAATATAATTCAAATGTTTGGCAAAAATGTAAGGAAGATCCAAATGAGTATCTTCCATAGGCCAAACTATGTTAAGTTTAATACTTGGCAAAATGTAAAGAAGAACCAAATGAGTATCTTCTATAGGCCAAAATAAGTTAGGCTCAAATCGGCTAAGTACAAAAGTACAGCTAAGTTCATCAGAGAGGTACAGCCGAGTCAAGTCAGAGAAGTTCTGGTCAACAAAAATCATCAGAGATGTTTGACTGATCAGTAGTCAAGTGACTTGCATACCATCCGATCAAAGTAGTCCCAATCACGCCATCAGAGAAGTCCCAAACTGCAGTAAAGATGACTGTTCATCAGCCTACTTGAGATCAACCAAGTCCACGTCAGCATGCGTTGAAAAGTCAAATATTACGGAAAGTCACATGCAACGTGAAGAGACAAATTGGAGAGATTCACGCAAAGGATATGAATTGAATAATTCATCCAGGCCTACCACTGAAGACTTTAAATCTTACTATATTCAAAAGATTCAGCGCCTTACATGCAAAGTCTTCACAATGATCGATTGATGGATTAAAATATGGGAATCCAGCCTTGCAACGTTCAGAAAGAAAACAATGAAGTCTACCTCTCCAACGGACGGATTTGTTGAAAAGATTTGCAACGGCTATGAAGGAAATGCTCAGAGTTCGTGACCTATATATATCCGAAGATTTAAATTTGAGCAACTACCGGTGTGAACAAACTTTCAAAGCAATCAGAGCATTCAAAGCAATCTAAAAGCGAACTATAGCATCGTGAAAAGAGCAGTTCTCAAAAGTTCATTCTTGAAGAAGCTCTTAGTTGGAGAAGACAAAAACTCGTGTCTTTAATCCTGAGTTCGGGGTACTTCACTGGTTGAAGTTCAATACTTTAAAGGCATCCAAGGATCGCGGATCAAGAGGTGCAAGGCAGTCAAGAGTGTTGCAACGGCAGGGATTTCCACTGGTTGGAAGCTGTTGTACTTTGGTTGAATCTCTGTAATCTTTATCACTGGTTGATAATTATAGTGAATTCATCTCCAACTAGTTTGGAGAAAAGTGGATTAGTAGAGGATTACCCCACCTCTGAGACCACTATAACTGCCTGCGTATTTTACTGTTTTATAGCATCATACCTTAACTGCTGCATTCATTGTTAAGTGTTGCATTAGTTGTTTTGTATTCATCATCAGCTGACTTCCGCACGTATTGAGAACAAACGACTCTAAGTCATTTGCATATCTATCAGCTAAATAAACTTACTCTTTGTGAAAAAGAGTTTAAGAGTTTCAATAAGTCTGTTCACCCCCCTAGACTTATTCCTGGACGATTTATGACCTACAACTGGTATCGGAGAGTTTGGTTCATTTATTTCACGAACCAGATCTATATCAGAGATATATTTTTACTCTCATTATATAATGGAACACATGCATTCTTGACTACATGTGTTTTCAGTTGACGAGTATGATCTTTGGAAGATAAGGATGCAGGCACACTTATCTTCAATCCATGATGACATGTGGTGCATCATAGAAGACGGTCAATTCACCTTCGAGAAAGACAACACTCTCGAGGAGATCGCAGCAGGGAAGCCAAAGAAGATCCCAAAGAAGAGGACAGAGCTGACTTCCGAAAAAAGAAAGCTGGCCAATATTGACAATCGTGCCAGAGATGTGCTGTATCAAACTCTTGACAAATCCACCATGGTCAAGATCAAGAACTGCAAGAATACAAAAGAAATCTGGGACACATTAGCCTTAATGTGTGAGGGAACAGAGCTGATCAAAGAGAACAAATTGTCAATTGCTACTCCAAAATTTGACAACTTCAAGATGAAGAATGGCGAATCAATAGACCAAGTGGACACAAGGTTCACTGAGATCATCAATGAGATCAATTCCCTTGGTAAATCTTATGGCAACAAGGAAATGGCGCTAAAGATCCTAAGATCTCTCAATCCATAATGGAGCATGAAGGCAGTGGCCATGAGAGAATCCAAGGATCTTAATAATATAAAGATCCAAGAGTTGTTCTCCGATCTGAAGGCTTATGAGTTCGAGCTCCCAAGCTCATCGTCAACCGAGCCTGCAGAGAAGGGAATAGCCTTTGCAGCCGAGTCCCCCGCCAAGGGCTTATCTGATGTAAAGCCTCCAAATCCATTAGATTTTGAGGAAGAAATAGCGTTCATAATGCAGAGGTTCAGCAACTTCCGGAAGAACTACTCCAAATACAAAAAGAATTATAAGGAGAATCCCAGAAGGAACCAGAAAGCCGGAAGCAGGAAGGTGGAGTGCTACAACTGTCATAAGACATGACACATTCAAATCGACTGTCCTGACCTTAAGAAGGACGAGAGCAAGAAGGAGGTGAGCAGAAAAGAAGATGGAAGTTTGATCTCATCGGAGAAGATCAAGAGCGTGTAGAGTCCAGCAGCGGATTCTTCTCAGATGATGATGAAGAGTATGATTGTCTGATGGACAACCTAGCTGATGAAGAGATAACATCAAAACCCTATGTTTCAAATAATAGTTCAGCCATGTCACAAGATATGGATCTGCACGAATCTGTAAATCAGCTACTTAAAGATTTTGAGACATTGAAATCTGCACACCTATCTGTATCAGCCGAGAAGACTCAGTTGCAAGATGAGAATAGGCAGCTGAAAAATGATTTTGAAAAACTCAACCTAGAACTGAATAAAGTAAAATCTGATTTTGAAATCCAGGCTGTAGTTAACTTGAAAAACCAGGCTGATGTCACTACAGCTGAGATAAATCGACTAACTATTTTAATTAGAGAAAAATCAGCTGCACTTGCTCATGTGAAGGCCGAACTAAACTGACTCGGGTAAATAAGACTCAGGCGCGGGAAATAACCTCCCTGAAGGCGTCTCTAACTCTGGACGAACTGTGTACCAATAATAGGCCACTATATTCCAGATCAGGCCTTGGATATGATCCTCACACTCCCTCTAGTTCTAAAACCACTTTCATCAAGGGAGAAACAATTGTCTCGACTGCTGAGCCTATATACAAACCGATATTTAAAAACAGGCAACAGCCAAGTCACAAGTCTAGGCTGCAGCCAGGGTTCACAGGGCAGCCACCTAGACAAGCGACTAGGCATTGGCCAAGGCAGAAGCAGCAGCCGAGACAACATGCCCACTATTATCAACAACTCCCCAAAAACAGATTTCAAGATGGGAGGGCAGATGGAAACCTCAAGGTTATCCTAATTTCCAAAATTAATAAGTGTGGAGACCTCAAAGATTTAACAAATGGTCTCAGCCAAGGTTTATAAATGGCCCACACTATCAATATTTTGAGGAATATCCGGTATACAATCTCAACAGAAGATACAGACCTAGACCTTACACACCTTACAAGGGTAATAATAATAACAACTTTAACAATCCAAGGAGAAATCAATTCTCCAGGAAACCATCTAACCCGAGAGGACCCACACAGATTTGGGTACCCAAATCTCTGCTTGTATGATTGCAGAAAAGGTGGAAGGACTACTATCACATCTCCACAAATTCAAACTTTGGAGGTGAAGAATGTTTTGTAGATTCTGGATGCTCGAGGCACATAACCGGGAACAAGAAGATGCTGACTAAATACACCAAAGAAAGAGGTCCTGACGTAACCTTTGGAGATAGCTCTAGAGGACAAACAAAGGGCTTTGGAGAGCTGCACCGAGGAAATATTGTCATATCCAAAGTTCACTATGTCAAAGGGCTCAAGTATAATCTCCTGAGCATAATCCAGTTTTGCGATGAGAAGAATCTAGTAGTCTTCACCATTTGGAAATGTATCGTAATAGATATCCTATCTGGAGAAGTGAAGCTACAAGGATTCAGAAGGAGAGATGTCTATATGATAGATTGGAACACAGGAACTCCCAACACTTGTTTTCTATCTAAGACAGTAGATGAGAACGGATGGTTGTGGCACAAAAGATTATGTCATCTGAACTTCAAAGCCATCAAAAAGATTAGTTCTCTGAAGCTGTTCAGAGGACTCCCAGAGGAAACATTCAAAAAGGAAGCTCTCTGTGATGCGTGTCAGAAAGAGAAGTAGATGAGAGCATCATTCAAGCCAGTCCAGCCTACAACCCTTACCACAAGGATCTTAGATCTACTACACATGGATCTATTTGGTCCTATTAAGTCGAGGACTCTGAGTGGAAGAAAACATGCACTAGTAGTAGTGTATGATTATTCAAGGTTCACATGGATTATCTTCCTGTACAAGAAAAGCGAAACCTTGACCAAGCTACCTGAGCTGCTGAGAAGGATCCAGAATGAGAAATCCCTCTCAATCATCAAGATCAGATCAGATAGAGGAGGAAAGTTTCTCAACAAAGCGATCACCGACATGATCGAGAATGGAATCCAAAGATGAGCTCTCTCGCAGCAGACCCCACAGAATGGTGTTACCGAAAGAAGAAAAGAACCACGAAGGAAGCAAACAGTCCATGATTGCAGGCACTGCCCAAGAGGTTTTGGTGAAGTCAACACAACATGACTTGCCATACTTAGAACAGGAGTATGATAGCAGGGAGACATGGCAAAACTCCCTATGAGGTTTGGAATAATAGAACTCCTACTGTTGCTTATTTTCATGTTTTTGGTTGTAAGTGTTTCATCCACAACAACGGTAAAACACAACTAAATGCCTTCGATGCTAAAACTGATGATGGTCTCTTTATGGGATACTCATAAAGAAGCAAGGCATATAGAGTCTTTAACAAAAGAACCTTAGTTGTGGAAGAAACACCCCATGTTGTATTTGACGAATCTACTGTTGAGTACAGAAAGCAAGTTGATCTAATTGAGGATAAGCTCAAATCAGCAACCCTCGAAGAAGTCATTGTACATGACACGGGAATGGTGGACTCACCTGCAGATCAGCCCAATGACCCAACTGTAGCTGCTGAAGACCCAACTGCAGATTAGATAGAAACACCAAACCTACCTGATCCAGTTGCCGCTGATGAAGACTCATCTGTTGCTGATAAAGACTCATCTGCAGACCAGACCAGATCTCAACCTGCAGATGACAAGACCATAGCTCATCCAGTTGCAGACCAAGGAGACCAGATCCAGGCTGATGCAGACAGAGAGGAAATTCACCAGAGTAATCCTACAGGGGGAACAGACCCTGAAGAAGATGATATTCCCAAGTGGCTCAAAGACCATCCAATCCAGCAAATCATTGGGAAGATGACTGATGGAGTTAAGACGAGACAGTCTACCCTACCCGCAGGAATGACAATGTTTTCTTGCTTTATGTCACAGATAGAACCCAAGACAACAGAACAAGCTTTGGAGGACTATTCTTGGATAAATGCCATGCAAGAATAACTTGAGCAAATGGAAAGGAACAATGTTTGGGTACTAACAGACAGACCAGATCATAAGAAGGTTATTGGCATCAAATGGGTGTACAAAAACAAGAGCGACGAAGATGGAGCTGTTGTTAGGAATAAAGCCAGACTTGTTGCTAAAGGTTATGCACAGTGTGAAGGAATAGATTTTGATGAAACCTATACACCTGTTGCAAGACTAGAAGCTATCAAACTATTCCTCGCATATGCTGCGTTCAAGGATTTCGAAGTTTACCAAATGGATGTAAAGAGTGCATTTCTAAATGGGATCCTAGAAGAAGAAGTCTATGTGGAGCATCCCCCAAGATTTGTCAAAGGAGACAAAGTCTATAAGCTACTGAAAGCTCTATATGGACTTAAGCAAACACCAAGAGCTTGGTATGAAACCCTATCTATATTTCTTGAGAAGAAAGGTTTCTGCAAAGGGAAGGTGGACAAGACCCTATTCAGAGTGGAGCACGAAGGCCACATATTAATATTTCAGATATATGTGGATGATATTATATTTGGCTCAACCAACCCAGAGCTGTGTGAGAAATTCTCAAACCTCATGCAAGGAGAGTTTGAGATGAGTATGATGGGAAAGCTTAACTTCTTTCTTGGATTACAAGTTAAGCAGATGGAAAATGGAATTTTCATCAACCAAGCCAAATATACCAGAGATCTAATCAAAAGATTTGGAATGGAATCCGCCAAGCCAGCAAGAATTCCTATAAGCACAAGTACTCACCTAGATGCAGATGAGGGAGGCATATCAGTGGATTGAACCCACTACAGAGGACTTATTGGATCACTATTATACCTCACTGCAAGCATACGAGACATATCTTATGCCGTAGGAGTTTGTGCGCGATTTCAATCCAAGCCTAAGCAGTCGCACCAAGATGCAGCCAAGAGAATAATTAAATACCTTAAGTCTACAGTCAATGTTGGACTATGGTATCCAAAGGACGATAACTTCGAGCTGTCAGGATATTCAGATGCAGATTTCGCAGGATGCAAAATTAATAGGAAAAGCACTAGTGGAACATGCCAATTCCTAGGAACCATACTGATATCCTGGTTTAGCAAGAAGCAGGTTTCTAACTCTATCTCCACCACAGAGTCAGAATACCTAGCTGCAGGTAGTTGTTGTGCCCAGATCTTGTGGATCAGACAACAGCCGAGGGACTACAATATCATTTCCAATGAGGTCCCTATCTGGTGTGACAACAACAGTGCTATTGCAATAACCAACAATCCGGTTTTGCATTCAAGGACCAAGCACATTGATGTTAAACATCACTTCATTAGAGATCACGTGCTTAACAAGAGAGTCAGAGTTGAAAGAGTCAGCACAGACTATCAAATTGCTGATATATTCACCAAACCCTTGCCAGAAGAAAGGTTTTTGGAGTTGAGCAGAGAACTTGGTTTACTAGATTAGGAATCTAGTACAGAAGAAAAAGCCAGCTGAAGCAGATCAGAGGAAGGACGGACCTAGCTGATTATAAGAATCAGACCCTACCTGATGCAGACAAGAAGACGAAGGATAGACAACGAAATCTAGCTGATCAAATCTCAGGCGAGAAGTCAAAAGGAGTCAACTCACCTGATGCAGAGCAGTCAACAGTCAACGGTCAACCAGCTAAGTTTTCTAATCTTAATCGACTTCTGAATATTATACTATTATCTGCTATATGTATAATAATATCATATTAATTTTTTTGGTTCACAAGTGGCATAATATTATATGCTTTAAATACACGTGGCAAACACAGGTTAAATCGACCTCCACTGTGACCAATTAAAATCCAACCGTCCAATTTTAAACTCAAAACCTGGACCACCGATTAAAATTTGAATTTTAAAAAAGGAATCTCAAAAGGCGGACCACCGTTTTAAAATAAATAATTATTTAATTCCAACGTGGTTTCACTTTCTTTTTAAGGACGGAAAAACCCTTCAGTTTTCAAAAACCCTAATTTACAGAGCAGAAATTCCTTTGAACTCTAAATACACTAAGAAATCTCCTATATTTGCAGAAATGGAAGCTTACTTTGAAGGCGTAAACATGAAGGCTGTCAAGGACCAGATCATTTTCTCTCTGGTTGTTGATTTTTAAGGTCTCTTGGAATCACATCTGGAAAACAACGATGTGCTCTTCCTTATCCACTCAATGAAGAAGAATGGGATCTATCCATTTTTTGGATATCAGTCCCAAACACCTGTACAAGGAGAACGTTATCGCATTTTACCGCGAAGCCCATGTGATTGAGGCAGGAATTAGGAGCACCGTTTACGGGGTACAAGTTGACATATCGCCGGAGACAATTCAAAAAGTTTTTGGAATGAAGAATCGTGGCATAGCGGTCGAGGCCCTCAAGCAGAAAGCAGTCGATACTTGGCTGAAGATTATGGCGGTTGACCAGCCGGAGAAGCTAAAGCTCACCGCCAAGAGTAGCGAAATTAAAAAGATGTATCGATATTGTTCGACATCACCAGCAAAATCGTCATGGATATGGCTGGAAGCTACGACCAATTGTCATCGGATAAATTCATGGTGCTCGGAGCACTAATTCGGGACGAGCTGATTGATTGGTCAGACTACATTTTCAGGCAGTTTGTACGTGAGGTCAATAAGGCCGAATGTCTTGTTGAAGAGAAGTGGTTCAGATCCAAGCTGGCATTTGGAACGCAGCTAAGTTGGATCCTTGAGAAGCTGGGTGTGGCAAAGGGAAGTACTGGCCCCTTCCACATCAACAAGAGACTTGGTTACCTAGATCAAGAAACTTTGAGGAAGCTAGGAAGCAATAGAAGAGCAGCTCGGATGCTAAAAGAGTTGTCTGATTCACAGCCCTACAAATACCCTTCATCAGACGAGTCGGACCAGCCTGCAGATAGCAACCAACCTGCAGCCAAGTCGGATTAGGAGTCAGACAATATGGCCATTGTTGTTCGTTTCAAAAGAAGGGGACCAGCCCCGGGTGAGCCATCCATCATGCATTCGTCACCAGAACCCTTTCCTAAAAGGCCCAGGCGATTGCAGTTCATCCAAGAGGAGCAGCCAGAACAGTTTCCTAGTCCTGCAGCCAGGTCGTCTATCCACCTGGAGGACCAGCCTGCTCTAGGCAGCCTGGAGACCCAGATCATCCCTCTTCTCAACCCCCAGTACATCTCATAAGAAGAGGAAGCAGGTTTAATAATTTCTATCCCTGAGGCAAATTATACTTTTCACCTGCTGGACAACAATATTTTCAACTTATCCCTAAAGCAATTTCAGTTAGTAAAACCGCAAGCTCTAAAACATTCTTTTATCCATATTTTTGAAGAATGGAAAACCTTTAAATCACTTTCTTTCACTGAACTTGAAGCTTATATTGAAACCAGTGGTTGGGGATATCCCCAAGCCATAGAAGATGTGCTGACACATTTTTGCAAAGTGTCAGACACAATTTTGATTCTTCAAGAAAATTGGTTCATGTGCAAATTCAAAACCAACATGGACCAATTTATCCACTCCATAATGTATAGCATTTTTTATGGATCTTTTGGGAAAGAAGAAGAAGAGGAGGAAGAAGAAAAGGAGATAAGAATTGAAGAAGTAGAAGAAGAAATTATTGTCTTTGATGATGAAGAAGAGAGACAGGAAGAAAGGGAAGAAGAAAACATCTTAGTTGAAAAGGAAACTGGAGAAGAAGATGTTGAAAAACGGTGGAGTTAGTATATGAAGAAGAAGAAGAAGAAGGAGAAGAAGTTTAACAGGAGGATGGAGAAGAAAAGGAGGATGATGAAAAAGATAAGGATGATGAAAAAGATGATGAAAAAGACAATGAAAAAGAGAAAAAGGATGATAAGGATGATGATGATGATGATGATTATAATGGTAAGGAAAAGGAGGCTGAGAAAGAGAAAGAGAATGTTGAAGAGGAAGATAAGAAAGAAGAAGGAGAGAAGGAGTTAGAAAAGGAAGAAAAAGAAAAAGAGAAGGAACAAGAAAAAGAGCCAGAAAAGGAGGCTGCAGACAGGGCTGGGGCGTCTGCCCGGTATACCAGCCTAGATGCAAACCTGGCTGAAGATTCCAGATCGGAGACCCCTTAACAGACCCCATCTGGAAGGCCAGCTGCAGACAGGAGTCTGCAGTCAGGTGGGTCACTTGCGCGCCTACCTGCAGGAGTAGAAGGCTCAGGCGAGTACTCTCCACCAACATCACAGATTTCACCTACGATGACCGAGCTAATCAGACAAATTGTTAAGGACACCATTGGAGAGCTACTTGCTTCTCAGATCACCCCTGATCTTCAGTCTATCAATACAAAAATCGATACTTTGCTGCATCGAGACATCCCTCAACCTCCTCCTCCTCCTACAAACAACAGAATGCCTTTTGGCATGTCTGACTGGATGCACAGAATGGAGCAGCAGTTGACCACCTTGGTTGATGATGGCAAAAAGGGGGAAGAAAGGATTCAGGGGGAAGGCAGCAAACAAGGAGAAATAGGGAAGTTCAAGAGATGAGAACTAATAAGAGGCAGGATGTCCAGTTGATCACTGCTGGGACATCTTCAGCTAAGAGGAAGGGAGAAGCATAATCAGAACAGGCTGATGATCAGCCTGCAGGCAAAAGAAGGAGGATTCGAGCCTACACTAGAATGGGAAGGCAGAGAGTTATGGTATGTTGAAGAGTTTGTACCTACCGAAGCTTTAATTATGTGGGGATCTGCAAAGAAAAGGTTCATCGGAGATTACTACATCTGGGAAATACTCCAGGATAGTAGTTGCTCCCCACAACAAATTTTCATCAATTTCATGGAGGAAGCATATCTACAACTCTGGGCCATCCTTCTAAAACATGCATAGGCATGCAATGCATATCCCATGATCCCTCCTTTCAGGACCAAAGAACCTCCCACGTTGAAAAATGATGTTTTTGATGAACTTGCACTCCAAAGAAAGATCAAGAAACTGAGTGTTGAAAACAAGTTCTCCTCTCAAGAAGAGCAAGATTTTGCAGCCCTTGTTGTAAGAAGAAAGTATGGTCTTGTCCCTGTTAAAATAAGACCAATTGGAGCTAAACCATTCAGACCTGCCAAGCAGCCTATCCGAAGAGGCAGAGGCAGGGGCAGATGATTTATATTCATTTTGTACTTGTAAAATTTTCTGTAAATGTTTTTTTAGACATGTATTTGTAATCAATTCAGAAAATTTCATAACAGTCTTTTGAATGACAATTCCCAGTTGTCTCAAAACTAGACTGATTTTAGTTTGTGTCTTGCACTCAAGTGTAGACTTGTTCATTTGAATATTTGCTTAAGTTTTGCCATCATCAAAATAGGGGGAATTTGTTAGGAATACTTGTTAGATTTTGATGGTGTCATCAATATAATTCAAATGTTTGGCAAAAATGTAAGGAAGAACCAAATGAGTATCTTCCATAGGCTAAACTATGTTAAGTTTAATACTTGGCAAAATGTAAAGAAAAACCAAATGAGTATCTTTTATAGGCCAAAATAAGTTAGGCTCAAATCGGCTAAGTACAAAAGTACAGCTAAGTTCATCAGAGAGGTACAGCCGAGTCAAGTCAGAGAAGTTCTGGTCAACAAAAATCATCAGAGATGTTTGACCAGGCTGCAGTCAAGTGACTTCAGACAAGTCATCTGATCAGGCGAGTCCCAATCTGCTGCCATCAGAGAAGTCCCAAACTGCAGTAAAGATAGCTGTTCATCAGCCTACTTGAGATCAGCCAAGTACTCCAAGTCCACGTCAGCATGCGTTGAAAAGTCAAATATTACGGAAAGTCACATGCAACGTGAAGAGACAAATTGGAGAGATTCCCGCAAAGGATATGAATTGAATAATTCATCCAGGCCTACCACTGAAGACTTTAAATCTTACTATATTCAAAAGATTCGGCGCCTCACATGCAAAGTCTTCACAACGGTCGATTGATGGATTAAAATATGGGAATCCAGCCATGCAACGTTCAGAAAGAAAACAATAAAGTCTACCTCTCCAACGGATGGATTTGTTGAAAAGATTTGCAACGGCTATGAAGGAAATGCTCAGAGTTCGTGACCTATATATATCCGAAGATTTGAAGTTGAGAAACTACCGGTGCGAACAAACTTTCAAAGCAATCAAACCATTCAAAGCAATCTAAAAGCGAACTATAGCATCGTGAAAAGAGCAGTTCTCAAAAGTTCATTCTTGAAGAAGCTATTAGTTAGAGAAGACAAAAACTCGTGTCTTTAATCCTGAGTTCGGGGTACTTCACTGGTTGAAGTTCAAGACTGTAAAGGCATCCAAGGATCGCGGATCAAGAGGTGCATGGCAGTCAAGAGTGTTGCAACGGCAAGGATTTCCATTGGTTGGAAGCTGTTGTACTTTGGTTGAATCACTGTAATCTTTATCACTGGTTGACAATTATAGTGAATTCCTCTCCAACTGGTTTGGAGAAAAGTGGATTAGTAGAGGATTACCCCACTTTTGAGACCACTATAACTGCTTGCGTATTTTACTATTTTATAGCATCATACCTTAAATGCTGCATTCATTGTTAAGTGTTTCATTAGTTGTTTTGTATTCGTCATCAGCTGACTTCCGCACGTATTGAGAGCAAACGACTCTAAGTCATTTGCATATCTATCAGGTGAAGAAACTTACTCTTTGTGAAAAAGAGTTTAAGAGTTTCAATAAGTCTATTCACCCCCTCCATATAGACTTATTCCTGGACGACTTGTGACCTACAAGTGGTATCGGAGATGTTGGTTCATTTATTTCACGAACCAGATCTATATCAGAGATATATTTTTACTCTCATTATATAATGGAACACATGCATTCTAGACTACCTGTGTTTTCAGTTGACGAGTATGATCTTTGGAAGATAAGGATGCAGGCACACTTATCTTCAATCCATGATGACATGTGGTGCATCATAGAAGACGGTCCATTCACCTTCGAGAAAGACAACACTCCCGAGGAGATCGCAGCAGGGAAGCCAGAGAAGATCCCAAAGAAGAGGACAGAGCTGACTTCCGAAGAAAGAAAGCTGGCCAACCTTGACAATCGTGCCAGAGATGTGTTGTATCAAACTCTTGACAAACCCACCATGGTCAAGATCAAGAACTGCAAGAATGCAAAAGAAATCTGGGACACATTAGCCTTAATGTGTGAGGGAACAAAGCTGATCAAAGAGAACAAGTTGTCAATTGCTACTCAAACATTTGACAACTTCAAGATGAAGAATGGCGAATCAATAGACCAAGTGGACACAAGGTTCACTGAGATCATCAATGAGATCAATTCCCTTGGTAAATCTTATGGCAACAAGGAAATGGCTCTAAAGATCCTAAGATCTCTCAATCCAGAATGGAGCATGAAGGCAGTGGCCATGAGAGAATCCAAGGATCTTAATAAGATAAAGATTCAAGAGTTGTTCTCCGATCTGAAGGCTTATGAGTTTGAGCTCCCAAGCTCATCATCAACCGAGCCTGCAAAGAAGGGAATAGCCTTTGCAGCCGAGTCCCCCGCCAAGAGCTTATCTGATGTAAAGCCTCCAAATCCATTATATTTTGAGGAAAAAATGGCATTCATAATGCAGAGGTTCAGCAACTTCCGGAAGAACTACTCCAAATACAAAAAGAATTATAAGGAGAATCCCAGAAGGAACCAGAAAGCCGGAAGCTGGAAGGTGGAGTGCTACAACTGTCATAAGACAGGACACATTCAAATCGACTGTCCTGACCTTAAGAAGGACGAGAGCAAGAAGGAGGTGAGCAGAAAAGAAGATGGAAGCTTGATCTCATCGGAGAAGATCAAGAGCGTGTAGAGTCCAGCAGCGGATTCTTCTCAGATGATGATGAAGAGTATGATTGTCTGATGGCCAACCTAGTTGATGAAGAGGTAACATCAAAACCCTATGTTTCAAATAATAGTTCAGCCATGTCACAAGATGGATCTGTACGAATCTGTAAATCGGCTACTTAAAGATTTTGAGACACTGAAATCTGCACACCTATCTGTATCAGCTGAGAAGACTCAGCTGCAAGATGAGAATAGGCAGCTGGAAAATGATTTTGAAAAACTCAGTCTATAACTGAATAAAGAAAAATCTGATTTTGAAAACCAGGCTGCAGTTAACTTGAAAAACTAGGCTGGTGTCACTACAGCTGAGATAAATCGACTAACTGTTTTAATTAGAGAAAAATCAGCTGCACTTGCTCATGTGAAGGCCGAATTTACTAAACTGACTCAGGTAAATAAGACTCAGGCGTAGGAAATAACCTCCCTGAAGGCGTCTCTAACTCTGGACGAACTGTGTACCAATAATAGGCCACTATATTCCATATCAGGCCTTGGATATGATCCTCACACTCCCTCTAGTTCTAAAACCACTTTCATCAAGGGAGAAACAATTGTCTCGACTGCTGAGCCTATATACAAACCGATATTTAAAACAGCAAATAAGTCACAAGTCTAGGCTGCAGCCAGGGTTCACAGGGCAGCCACCTAGACAAGCGACTAGGCATTGGCCAAGGCAGAAGCAGCAGCCCAGACAACATGCCCACTATTATCAACAACTCCCCAAAAACAGATTTCAAAATGGGAGGGGCAGATGGAAACCTCAATGTTATCATAATTTCGAAAATAAACAAGTGTGGAGACATCAAAGATTTAACAAATGGTCTCAGCCAAGGTTTAGAAATGGCCCACACTATCAATATTTTGAGGAATATCCGGTATACAATCCCAACTGAATATACAGACCTAGACCTTACACACCTTACAAGGGTAATAATAATAACAACTTTAACAATCCAAGGAGAAATCAATTCTCCAGGAAACCATCTAACCCGATAGGACCCACACAGATTTAGGTACCTAAATCTCTGCTTGTATGATTGCGGAAAAGGTGGAAGGACTACTACAACATCTACACAAATTCAAACTTTGGAGGTGAAGAATGGTTTGTAGATTCTGGATGCTCGAGGCACATGACAGGGAACAAGAAGATGCTGACTAAATACACCAAAGAAAGAGGTCCTGACGTAACCTTTGGAGATAGCTCTAGAGGACAAACAAAGGGCTTTGTAGAGCTGCACTGAGGAAATATTGTCATATCCAAAGTTCACTATGTCAAAGGGCTCAAGTATAATCTCCTGAGCATAAGCCAGTTTTGCGATGAGAAGAATCTAGTAGTATTCACCATTTGGAAATGTATGGTAATAGATATCATATATGGAGAAGTGAAGCTACAAGGATTCAGAAGGAGAGATGTATATATGATAGATTGGAACACAGGAACTCCCAATACTTATTTTCTATCTAAGACAGTAGCTGAGAACGGATGGCTGTGGCACAAAAGATTATGTCATCTGAACTTCAAAGCCATTAACAAGATTAGTTCTTAGAAGCTGGTCAGAGGACTCCCAGAGGAAACATTCAAAAAGGAAGCTCTCCTTGATGCGTGTCAGAAAGAGAAGCAGACGAGAGCATCATTCAAGCCAGTCTAGCCTACAACCCTCACCACAAGGATCTTAGATCTACTACACATGGATCTATTTGGTCCTATTAAGTCGAGGACTCTGAGTGGAAGAAAACATGCACTAGTAGTAGTGGATGATCGTTTAAGGTTCACATGGATTATCTTCCTGTACAAGAAAAGCGAAACCTTGACCAAGCTACCTGAGCTGCTGAGAAGGATCCAGAATGAGAAATCCCTCTCAATCATCAAGATCAGATAGAGGAGGAAAGTTTCTCAACAAAGCGATCACTGATTACAGCGATCAGAATGGAATCCAGCATGAGCTCTCTGCAGCCAGGACCCCCCAGCAGAATGGTGTTGCTGAAAGAAGAAACAGAACCCTGAAGGAAGCAACCAGGTCCATGATTGGAGAAGCAGACCTGCCCAAGAGGTCCTGGGCTGAAGCTGTCAACATAGCTTGCCATACTCAGAACAGGAGTATGATAGTAGGGAGACATGGCAAAACTCCCTATGAGGTTTGGAATAATAGAACTCCTACTGTTGCTTATTTTCATGTTTTTTGTTGTAAGTGTTTCATCCACAACAACGGTAAAACACAACTAGATGCCTTCGATGCTAAAACTGATGATGGTCTCTTTATGGGATACTCACAAAGAAGCAAGGCACGACCATTCCTAAATGAGAGATTAACACAACTCAGTCCTAAACGATAATAATAATCGAACGGAATACGCCCACAACCCCGATTAACAATCATAAACAACGGACGACGAATACGGGCGAGGGTTTTCACAAAACCTCCCCAAATCAACAATCCACGAATTAAACACGACGGAAACGGATTGGGAATCACCCAACAATGATAATCGATAAGAAATATCACAACATAAACGAACAATTCGAGTTTAATCTAGACAAATCCCAGAAAAAAACAAAATAGATAAAGGTAGGGTTCTAAGATAAATACCTTGGATTAGAACGGAGGAAGATGATTACGATGATGATAAACTTCACTTGGAACTCAAGAATCGATCTCTCAAGGAAACCCACGGACAAATCTGGAGGAATAGCTCGAATCGCCCTAAGAACTCTCACCGCGGATGAAAAGATAAAAAACGAAAGAATGATGCAATGAAGGGTCTGCTCAGGTTTATAAAACCTGACCACTCATTATGTACGTTAACATGCTGATGTTAACGTACGCTACGCCTCTTACGTATGTAACACTCAGGTGTTAGCGTACGTAAAGGCTCAGCAGAATAATCTGCCTAATTTGCTGAGGCTAATAGCGTACGCTACACTAGACAGTTAGCGTACGCTATAAGAATTTTACGTACGTAACAGCCGTGAGTTAACGTACGTAAGGACTTGGCAAAAACTGGGCAGACGCCACTATCCAGGACGGTGAGGACCATAATGTACGTTATCACCAGGGCGTAACGTACGTTATGAAGGCATCGGTAGTGTACGCAGGAAAGCATGCATAACGTACGTTATGCTTGCAGCAGTTCAACACTACGGAATACAGTTTGCTGCACAGCACGGTACGAAGTCGGGATGCAACACAAGGACAGAACCCAGAAGCGTAAACACGAAATGAAACCTATGCACCTGTTACGAGACTAGAAGCTATCAGACTATTCCTCGCATATGCTGCGTTCAAGGATTTCGAAGTCTACCAAATGGATGTAAAGAGTGCATTTCTAAATGGGATCCTAGAAGAAGAAGTCTATGTGGAGCAGCCCCCAGAATTTTTCAAAGGAGACAAAGTCTACAAGCTACTGAAAGCTCTATATGGACTTAAGCAAGCACCAAGAGCTTGGTATGAAACCCTATCTATATTTCTTGAGAAGAACGGTTTCTACAAAGGGAAGGTGGACAAGACCCTATTCAGAGTGGAGCACGAAGGCCACATATTGATAGTTCAGATATATGTGGATGATATTATATTTGGCTCAACCAACCCAGAGCTGTGTGAGAAATTCTCAAACCTCATGCAAGGAGAGTTTGAGATGAGTATGATGGGAAAGCTTAACTTCTTTCTTGGATTACAAGTTAAGCAGATGGAAAATGGAATTTTCATCAACCAAGCCAAATATACCAGAGATCTAATCAAAAGATTTGGAATGGAATCCGCCAAGCCAGCAAGAATTCCTATAAGCACAAGTACTCACCTAGATGCAGATGAGGGAGGCATATCAGTGGATTCAACCCACTACCGTGGACTTATTGGATCACTATTATACCTCACTGCAAGCAGACCAGACATATCTTATGCCGTAGGAGTTTGTGCGCGATTTCAATCCAAGCCTAAGCAGTCGCACCAAGATGCAGCCAAGAGAATAATTAAATACCTTAAGTCTACAGTCAATGTTGGACTATGGTATCCAAAGGACGATAACTTCAAGCTGTCAGGATATTCAGATGCAGATTTCGCAGGATGCAAAATTAATAGGAAAATCACTAGTGAAACGTGCCAATTCCTAGGAAACAGACTGATATACTGGTTAGCAAGCAGGTTTCTAACTCTATCTCCACCACAGAGTCAGAATACCTAGCTGCAGGTATTTTTTGTGCCCAGATTTTGTGGATCAGACAACAGTTGAGGGACTACAATATCATTCCAATGAAGTCCCTATCTGGTGTGACAACAACAGTGCTATTGCAATAACCAACAATCCGGTTTTGCATTCAAGGACCAAGTACATTGATGATAAGCATCACTTCATTAGAGATCACGTGCTTAATAAGAGAGTCAGAGTTGAAAGAGTCAGCACAGACTATCAAATTGCTGATATCTTCACCAAACCCTTGCCAGAAGAAAGGTTTTTGGAGCTGAGCAGAGAACTTGGTTTACTAGATTGGGAATCTAGTACAGAAGAAAAAGCCAGGTGAAGCAGATCAGAGGAAGGATGGGCCTAGCTGATTATAGGAATCAGACCCTACCTGATGCAGACAAGAAGACGAAGGACAGACGAAGAAACCTAGCTGATCAAATCTCAGGCGAGAAGTCAAAGGAGTCAACTCACCTGATGCAGAGCAGTCAACAGTCAACGGTCAACCAGCTAAGTTTTCTAATCTTAACCGACTTATGAATATTATACTAGTATCTGCTATATGTATAATAATATCATATTATTTTTTTTTTGTTCACAAGTGGCATAATACTATATGCTTTAACTACATGTTGCAATCACAGGTTAAATCGACCTCCACTATGACCAATTAAAATCCAACCGTCCAATTTTAAACTCAAAACCTGGACCACCGATTAAAATTTGAATTTTAAAAAAGGGATCTCAAAAGGCGGAACATCGTTTTAAAATAAATAATTATTTAATTCCAATGTCGTTTCACTTTCTTTTTAAGGACGGAAAAACCCTTCACTTTACCTTTACCAGTCTTTTAGAAACCCTAATTTACAGAGCAGAAATTCCTTTGAACTCTAAATACACTAAGAAATCTCCTATATTTCCAGAAATGGAAGCTCACTTTGAAGGCGTAAACATGAAGTCTGTCAAGGACCAGATCATTTTCTCCCTGGTTATTGATTTTGAAGGTCTCTTGGAATCACATCTGGAAAACAATGACGTGCTCTTTCTTATCCACTCAATGAAGAAGAATGGGATCTATCCATTTTTGGATATCAGTCCCAAACACCTGTACAAGGAGGACGTTATCGCATTTTACCGCGAAGCCCATGTGATTGAGGCAGGAATTAGGAGCACCGTTGGCGGAGTACAAGTTGACATATCGCCGGAGACGATTCAAAAAGTTTTTGGAATGAAGAATCGTGGCATAGCGGTCGAAGACCTCAAGCAGAAAGCAGCCGATACTTGGCTGAAGATTAAGGCGGTTGACCAGCCGGAGAAGCTAAAGCTCACTGCCAAGAGGAGCGAAATTAAAAATATGTATCGATATGTGTTGGACATCACCAACAAAATCGTCATGGGTATGGCCGGAAGCTACGACCAATTGTCATCGGCTAAATTCATGGTGCTCGGAGCACTAATTCAGGACAAGCCGATTGATTGGTCAGACTACATTTTCAGGCAGTTTGTACGTGAGGTCAACAAGGCCGAATGGCTTGTTGAAGAGAAGAGGTTCAGATCCAATACTGAACTCTAATGGACGACGGTGTACATCTGCATAAGATTTCTGTCGACTCTGGGCGGTCAACAGCCTTTCGCAAATCAAGGCTATCTTTTCTCGTGTCTGAAAAATCAATTCTGGTTCCGTTCCGATCAAATCTAATGAATCGTCCCAACGTAGGGGCGATCTGCATTTCCTCCCGTATAAGGCCTCAAACGGTGCCATCTTAATGGAAGCATGCCAGCTATTGTTGTAGACGAATCCAATCAACGGCATATAAATTTCCCAATCATTTGACCAATCTAAGGCACAGGCCCTCAGCATGTTTTCCACCGTTTAAATAGTCCTCTCGGATTGTCCGTCTGTCTGCGGGTGATAACTTGTGCTGAAGTTCAATTCGGTCCCCAAGGCCTTATGAACTGCTTTCCAAAAATGCAATACAAAGCGACCTTCTCGATCAGAAATAATAGTCTTCAGTGTACCATGCAATCGAACTATCTCCGAAATAAATACCCGTGCCAATCTCTCTGGTTTTCACGTGTCCTTAATGCCTAGAAAATGAGCTGATTTGGTTAAACGATCAACTATCACCCAAATCATGTTCATTCCTGTCTTGGTTCTCGGCATACTAGTGATAAAGTCCATCGATATGTCCTCCCACTTCCATTCAGGAATCGAGAGCGGCCTCAGCATTCCGGTAGGTCGTTGATGCTTGATCTTAACCTGCTGACAAGTCAAGCATTTCGAAACATAATCCGCTACATCTTTCTTCATGTTGCCCCACCAGAAGTTCTGCTTCAAGTCCTTATACATCTTACTGGTGCCCGAGTGGATAGAATAGGGCGAGTTGTGAGCTTCCTTCATAATCATCTGTTTCGCAACATCGACATCGGGAATGCAAAGTCGGTTCTGAAATCTCAAAACTCCATCATCATGAATTACGAATCCGGGGGCCTTTCCCTTGATCAATTCATCACGTAACCGAATCATTAGAGGATCATCTACTTGCTTAGATTTGATTTCCTCGTTTAACGATGAAGTTATTTCCATCACACACAGTTGTCCTTGTAATACCCAGTTGTAATTCAGTCATTATCATTCAGTGTTTATCGTTCAGTAATTGTCACTCACTAAATTTAACTCATTGATGATCATTCATTGTTCATATTCATTCATAATATTCACCGTTCAGAGTAATTGTATCATCATTCATCATCAATCTAGTTGGAGAATCATGCCATGTTTATCATCATTGTCATATTCATAGTGGGTTGTATGTGAGGAGTAGCGCACGCTATGAACTCTCTTTAGCGCGCGCTAATTAAGTTCAGGTAGCGCACGCTACCTCCCAACACTAGCGTACGCTAATGTAGTTCGCTGCAGGTAGTCCAGAAGGTATTGGTCTGCAGTTGGGTTGTAAGTAGCGCACGCTACGAATGGTAAGTAGCATGCGCTAGTAGGTCGGAGTAGCGCACGCTATGCAGTCTATGTTGCGCGTGTTAAGGATAGATCAGGCAGAGTCCAGTAGCTACTGGACTGAGTTGGAAACATTCCTAGCGCACGCTACAAGTAGTTGTTAGCGTACGTTAATAGGTGTCAGTAGCGTACGCTGTATATTGGGTGTAGCGCGCGCTACCGCGAACAGATTAGAGAACAGGAGGTTCTGAACTTCAGTACTGGGCATCAGATAAATCGTTAGCGCACACTAACATTTTGAGTTAGCGTACGCTAAGTTTACGGTTGTAGCGCACGCTACAAAAGGTACATAGCGCATGCTACCGTTGCGAACAGAGGGTACTGGACTACCCAGTACACCCGTTAGCACACGCTACACACAGGAGCTAGCGCACGCTAACTGGGATTTTCTATATATTGGACAGTGCAGTCCATTTCGTCATTTCATCATCTCACTTCATTCCTTCGGTGGTTTTGGACGATTTCGGGCGATTTGGAGAGTTTTCTTCGAGCTGAATCCACAAATCATCATCTTCAAGCCTATCATTCGGATTAATTATCATTTCATCATCCCCATCACATCAAATCAAGGTAATAATCTCTTGGATCTAGAATTTTGGATTTTTGGGTTTTCCTTCCGATTTTCTTCGTGTAAGCTTGGATTGTTGTTGGAATATGTTAGCTATGGGTTATCTACCTTGGATAAATATATTCCTATAGATTTAATAACATATATTTCGGATTTCATGTATTGTTGGGGTTTGATTCAAGAACACCTTGGAGTTGACTTTGATATTTGGGGGTTTTCGATTAGATGTTGTCGTTAGCTCGTTTTGTGAATTCCTATGGGATTATTGATATCATTGGAGGTGTTTTGTTGGTTTGAAATACTCATTTTGGAGTTGGTTTCGACATATTCGGGATTGGATATTATCTAAGGATGTATGCTTGCTAAGTGTTTGTTTGAATGCCTCAATGAGTTCGGATATTGTTGTATCGACCTTTGAGTTAATCGTAATTCATGCTTGATACGTATATTGAGCGTATTATTGGTAATTGTGTCATTCAAGGTTGTTCGAACGACCGACATCTCGTGTTAGGACATTGTTCGAGGAAGGACATTTCGACACCGGTATTGTGTAAGTAAATTCTTACTCGGTTAAAAGGATATTCATTCCTTACGTTGTTGTTCATTCATACATGTAATTCACTCATAATATATCATTCATGTCGAGACTTGTAATTATCAACTAATCATGTAACTCACGAGGAACAACGGTTCCAAATCATTTCATTGAAGCTATCACTCGTTGTATCATTATTTCATCTCGGTGAGTCGTTCTTGATCCTCATCGGATTCTATTCATTACTCCTCACCTTGGTCATTTTGTTCTGGTGATCTTACGGAATTATATTGCATAGCCAGTTGGTGCATGTGTGTAATTTTAGTCGGGCACACTATGGTCATGTGTATATGCGGGACTCCGGACATATTGGACTGTGCGCATCGTAATGTGTATACGCGGGACTCCGGGCACATTGAACCGTGAGACTAATTAGGCCAATAGCGGGTGTATATGCGGGACTCCGGAAACTCGGCTATTTGTGCTATTACTCAGTTCATTCGGGCGTGCATTGATGCCAATCATTCAACTTAATTCATTAATTTATTCATGTGATTGTTGTATATTGTTCAACTCTTGAGGATTGTTGTTCTATGTAACTGACCCTGTTGGGGGATTTTGTTTTCAGGTCATGGCAAGGCTAAGTCATGGGAAGAGAACGTTGACGGCGAGGAGTCCCAGTGATACTAGTAGGGGGCCCAGTTCTTTCAGTCTTCATGTTTTCTTCATTTGTATTCCGCTGCAGACTTCCACTTTAAATACTCATTTTAACTGGTGTTGTATATTTTATCTTCATATAAAATATACATGTATTCTGTTTTTATCCTGGGTGTGTTGTACTTGAAACTCCTCATCGGAGTAATTATTGATATATTGTGGTTCGGTACTACAACTATATCACTTAATTCATAAATTTTCATTCGCCTAGTAGGTCCCAATTGGGGGTCCACGGCACTGTAATATTCGCCTAGTTTGGGGTGTTATAGTCCTTGGACTCTTTGTAACCATACTTCAATTCCTTCTCGAATCATCTCTCATTGAATGCTGAGCTGGGAGGTCAGAGTCTCCAGCATCTGAATAGAAACAGGCTTGCGGCTAAGTGCATCGGCCACTACATTTGCTTTTCCTGGATGATAAAGAATCTCCAAGTCATAGTCCTTAATAAGTTCTAGCCATCTTCTTTGCCGCATGTTCAACTCTTTCTGACTGAAGGTGTATTTGAGACTCCTATGATCCGTGAAGATCTGACAGTGAGTCCCGTACAGATAATGTCTCTAGATTTTCAAAGCGAAAACTACTGCTGCCAGCTCCAAATCATGCGTTGGGTAGTTCACTTCATAAGGCTTCAGCTGTCGTGATGCATAAGCGATCACCTTATCATTCTGCATCAATACGCATCCGAGTCCTTGGTTCGAAGCATCACTGTAAACTATAAATCCTTCAGTTCCCTGTGGAAGTGTTAAAATCGGTGCAATCGTCAATCTCCTCTTCAATTCTTCAAAGTTTTTCTGACACAACTCATTCCACTCATACTTTTGAGTTTTCTGCAGTAGTCGAGTAAGTGGGCGGGAAATTTTGGAAAACCCTTCCACGAACCGACGATAATACCCAGCAAGCCCTAAGAAACTCCGAACTTCTTTCACGTTCTTTGGAGGCTTCCAATCCATAACCGCTTCGATCTTCTGTGGATCTACTCGGATTCCTTCAGCTGATACCGCATGGCCGAGTAACATCACTTCCTTTAGCCAGAATTCACACTTAGAAAGTTTGGCATACAATTGTTCATTTCTCAACAGGTATAACACAATCCGTAAATACTGTGCATGCTCTTCCGGGCTCTTAGAATACACCAATATGTCATCAATGAACACAACCACAAATTTATCCAAATACTCGATGAACACTCGGTTCATCAATTGCATGAATACAGCAGGTGCATTAGTGAGACCAAACGGAATCACTACAAACTCATATTGTCCGTAGCGAGTTCTAAACGCTGATTTCGGAACATCAGATTCCTTAATCCTCAGATGATGATATCCTGATCTCAGATTGATTTTTGAAAACACTGTTGCTCCTTGTAACTGGTCAAACAAGTCATCAATCCGTGGTAACGGATACTTGTTCTTAATTGTCATCTTGTTCAGCTCTCGATAGTCAATACACAGTCGAAGTGATCCATCCTTCTTCCGGACAAAAAGAACTGGTGCTCCCGAGTAGCAAACGCTTGGATATAGCCTTTGTCCAGTAACTCCTCCAGTTTGCTTTTTCAGTTCGTACATCTCAGTAGGTGCCATACGATACGGCGCCTTAGAAATTGGTGTAGCTCCGGGTTCCAGCTCGATGGTGAATTCTACATCCCGTTATAGAGGTAGTCCAGGTAACTCGTCAGGAAATATATCCGGAAATTCGTTCACAAAAGGAATGGATGAAAGTTCCACAATTTCGTCTTCTTTCTTCATTGCATAGCACCAGTATCCGGTACATCCCTGTTTTAACAATTTGACAGCTTCCATTGCCTTGATCATCTTCCCTTAGCTTCCTGGTTTCCATCCTTCAAACAGTATTTCGGAACCATCGTCAGTGATCAGCGAGATATTCCTCTTTTGGTAGTTTACAATAGCTCCATATCGATTAAGCCAATCATCTCCGAGTATCAGGTCGTCTCCTTGCATTTCTATCACAATCAGATTTGAGAGCCACTCTCTGCCTCCAAATGATACAGGGAAATCTCTAGTTTCTAAGTATCCAACAATCCTCTCTCCGCTTGGTAAACCCACAACATAAGGTTCACAATTATGAAAACCAGAAATATTCAAACGATTTACACAAGACAGGGATATAATTGAATGCGTAGCTCCTGTATCGAATAAAATGCTAACTGGCTGGGAAAAGATCTGAACAGTACCTGATGCGACAGCAGCATCCTGATCATCTGTTCTCCTCATCTCGTACAGACGTGGTGGAGCAGATCTGGCACTCGATGTACCCTTTCGGTCCCACTGTCCTATGCCTCGTCCGCGGCCAAAATTTTGAGGCATTTGAACACTTTGCTGCGTCTGTTGGATACTGACTTCTCTCTGAGCTGGCTGTGATGTACGGGTTCCATTAAACTTGGTGGCATCCTTGCAAAACGTCGCACGGTGCCCTTCCTGTCCGCAATCAAAACATGTAACAGGAGTACGCAAACAATCACGCCAAAGGTGGCCTGGGCGACCATAGTTAAAGCACTTCCTAGATGTATCCGTCGTGGCTGACACTGCTCCGAAATTCTTTCCGCTCTTAGATGGGTGCGTAGGTTTCTTGAAAGAGTGAAAGGATGACTGGGCCTTGCGGGCCCCACTGTTCTTGTGCTCTGTGAAACTACTAGAGACTTTCTGCTTCTTGGATTCTGCAAACTTTTCCATCAATGCTTCTTTGATCTCATACGCCAGTGCTTTATCCTGATATTGACGAAGAGTGGTACATTCAAAACCGGACATGTACCTCTGGATTTCTGGTTTCATCCTCATATCAAAAGGGATCATCATTTCCGCATCTGTTCTGACCAAGTGTCGAACAAATGCCATCTGTTGGTTAAACGTCTTAATCGTCTGGATACTGGCTCATCTGATGGCTGTGCGGAGAAAAATTCCCGAACTCTGGCTTCCCTTACAGGACAAGGGCAGTACTGAGCTTCCATCATCAATTAAATTCTGTCCAGTCAGCGTCATGATCCATGGCTTCCCACCACTCGGATGCTTCCCCTATCAGAAAGTACTGAGCAATAGAGGCTCTCCGGTAGTCTGGGCAATTAATTCCGGCAAAAATTTTCTCCAATTCCTTATGTGGGGGTCTCAGAAAAGCCGTCGAATTTAGGTGGTTGCATCTTTCCCACCTCTTGCAGCCATCGGTCGCCTCGATTCCCCATCTTTGCCACCTGCATTCGGTCCACGACTTGGGCGAACTGAGGCATCTGGTTCACCACCTGACGAACGATTTCGGGCACAGCAGGTTCCGGTTCATTATTAATAGATCTCTGTGGCTCGCCTGAGCTGTGGTTGGCCTGATTAGAAGGCGAAGCTTCTCTTTCGGCATTCCTGTTGGGATTCGGTGCCTAAAACGAAGGCCCAGCGGAAGCGGTAAAACGAAAATTAATTCGATCCGAATCCCTACGAGGATCGATCGAGCTACGCATATACGAATATAAAATAAACAAAGGAAGATTCGAAATCATACCCTTGTCGTCCGTTGATTTTATGGAATTCCTTCTCTTGAGCTATTCCCCAAGCTCTTGAACGATCCAACGCCGAAAACACCGCGTCTCTACTTGCCACGCGCCGGAGAAACGATCGGAACAACAATCACCTTGCTATCCTCCGAGGATACGGCTAGAGCTAAGTGATGAAGCTATATATTTGTGATTACAACACTCCAAGTGTATAACTCACTTACACTCAATGAATCTCTAAATTTTCTCCAAGAACAATTAAGATGATATGAAGAAGATGATGAAGATAATTGAGAAAAAGGTTTTTCTCTTTCTCTCTCTCTATTTCACTTTCACGTATGGAAGCTAGTGTGTAAGTGATAGTCATCCTCCTTTATTTATTCAACTCCCCACTACCTTTAACAACCCATGCATGTGGGAATCTAACCCCACCTCCACAATAATAATACATTAAAGAATGGAGACATAAGTCCAAAAGGAAGGTGGGTGGAATGTGGGGGGCGGCCCATGCTAGAAATCGGACGAGTTCGGTTCGTTTCGGACTCCCGAGGGTCTAAACAGATAAACTCCGATTCCGTATCGATGTATTTATATCGATTAATTAATCCAATTAATTAAACATATCAAATACAAAATAATATAATTAATTTCTCCAAGAAATAATTATATACATGAATTAAATTAATCATCCAGTAATTTATTTAATTCATTAGCCGTAAATCAATTTATCGAATAAATCGATTTAAACATCGAATGTTCCAAAATTAGATATCCAATATCTAATATTCATAATGAGAGAATTAGCTTTATTCATTCCGTCGTCAATCCTATTGCGCGACTCGTAGGTCCGTCTCGATCAAGAATGGGAGGAACCAAAGAGTAGTAGCACCACCTATCCACTGGCGGCCTACACTACTCCCAACCGAGAACAAATGATTGGGATCATTCAAGAACCATTCTGTCGTGAATACCGGTATACGTATAAACCCTTCTTTCAAATGTCCCGATCAAGTTATAGGGTCACGGTCTACCAAACCCTATCTCGTACTTGACGCTATGCATGCGTTAATGCAAATCAAGATCATCGAGTATCGTGTATCTAATACAACTAGCTCCAATGCTTTGGCCAAAGACTTATGATCTCATCCGCCAATAACCGCATAGGACATATAACCCGCTCACTAACGGGAGAAAGAATTCTATCTTGGTAATCGCAGGACTCGCTACTTGCCCGTCAAGATGCACGTCGAGGTTGACCCCGCCTTCCGGTTTACGTGGTCGAACTACTCTAATGAAAATCTTGACGTCACAAGCACATCCCTACTAAATCCTCAAGTCGAAGGTTCACGAATACCTATCACAACCTTTCGATTCCGTCATTGGTGTCCGGAGTGAAATCCATGTGACGAATCGAGGGTGAGTCGGTTCGAGTATACTAATCCAATTAGCATACCTATAACGTGTGCTCCCACTAACCATTAGTGTTCGATGTGCACTCTCCATGTCAAAGAACACGTCATACAAGTCTTCACATAAACTTAATGCCGGTCAAGTTTTATCGACTTGCGAACGATTAAGTATTTGAGCTATAACCTTTCCAAGGCCGACCCCCTTATCCAATAAGAAGTGGAAAGTTTTGCTCTCAAATACGAGGACTAGTTTCTATATGTTTATTTACGAGTTAGGAATGCCAAGAACTACCAAGAAATAAAGAAACATTCATTTGCCTTATATAAATGGTTTACATAATTACAAGTACAATGCCCTCACTCAACAACCTCCGAGTGGCATTCGAGGGCATACTCTAACAATCTCCCACTTGCACTCAATGCCACACACTATGGTATCTAATACCCATGTTCTCCGATGACGCTCCAAGCTAGTCCGAGAAAGTGGCTTGTCAGTGGATCGGTGACGTTGTCACCGAGTCTACTCTGTGCGGCATGACAATGTATCCCTTGCGAACAAATTCTCTTACGAGATGATACTTCCTCTCAATATGTTTGGTCTGTTGTGAAACCTTGGCTCCTTGGCTGCGCTACTGCTCCGTCGTTGTCGCAAAGATGAACAGTGACAAAGACATGGTATTATTTGAAGTTCTCCCGAAACTTCTTAATCGAGAACCCTTCCTTGGAAGCCTCCGAGGTCGCTTGATACTCGGCTGACAGTGGAATCGGCGATCGCGCTTTGCTTGGCGCTACGCCAAGATACTTCTCCTCCATTAAGAGTAAATATGTAGCCAGAAGTAGACATCGAGTCATCCTTCAGTCCTTGGAAGTCCGAATCAGTGAATCCCACCACATCCAATTCTCCACCGCCATACATCAGAACCATATCTCTAGTCCTTCTTAAGTACTTGAGAACGTTCTTTACGGCAGTCCAATGTTCCCTACCTGGGTTTGCCTGAAACCTACTCACCACGCTTACAGCATGCGCGATGTCAGGTCTTGTACACAACATAGCATACATGAGGCTACCCACGGCCGAAGCATATGGTATATTACTCATTTCCTTTCGTTGTTCCTCATTTTGAGGACACATCTTCAAGGTGAGTTTTATTCCATGTCGCATCGGTAGGAACCCTCTTTTAGAATCATCCATCTTAAATCGCTTTAAGATTTTATCTATATAGAGGGCTTGGGAAAGACCTATTGTTCTCTTCGCTCTATCCCGGTAGAGTCGAATACCAAGAATATAGGTAGCTTCTCCCAAGTCTTTCATGGAGAAATTACTCGAAAGCCAAGCTTTTACAGAACTGAGCATTCCCACATCATTTCCTATTAGTAGAATATCATCCACATATAGTACTAAGAATACGATCTTGCTCCCACTAACCCTCTTGTATACACAAGGTTCCTCTTCATTTTGCACGAAGTCAAACTCTTTGATCGCCTCGTCAAAACGAAGGTTCCAACTACGCGACGCTTGCTTCAGTCCATAAATGGAACGCTGAAGCTTGCACACTTTCTGAATATCGACTTCGGACACAAAGCCTTTAGGCTGCTCCATATAGATTTCCTCCTCGAGGAATCCATTAAGGAAAGCCGTCTTTACATCCATTTGCCATATCTCATAATCGTGGTAGGCAGCTATAGCAAGCATCATGCGAATAGATTTGATCATGGCTACGGGCGAGAAGGTATCGTGGTAATCGATCCCTTCCTTTTGGGTATAACCCTTTGCCACAAGCCTGGCCTTATAGGCGTCAACCTTGCCATCACCATCAGTCTTTCTCTTGTAGATCCACTTGTTCCCAATAGGCACTATGCCCTTGGGGCGGTCTACTAGAGTCCAGACTGATTTACATGCATCGAGTCTATCTCGCCTTCCATAGCTTCACGCCATTTCGCGGAGTCTACATCCACCATCGCTTGGTCATAGGTCGTCGGGTCGGTCTCTTGGCTATCACTTGGAACCTCATGGAGACCCAGCTCCTCCAAGTGCACAAGCCCATACCTCTCAGGTAAATGAGACACCCTACTAGACCTACGAGGTGGTTGTACTTGTGTTTCAGAAAGTTCGGTTCCAGTTTCTTGCACAGGTGTCTCTCTTGGAGTTTCATTGTATTCTTCTAAAGAAATACTTCTACCTGCTCCGCCTTCCTGAATGAACTCATCTTCCAGGAAGTGTGCTTGTAAAGCAACAACGATCCTTCGATCTTCGGGCATGTAGAATAGATATCCCATCATCCCAGACGGGAATCCAATGAAACGTCCCTTCGCAGACCTAGCTTCCAACTTTTCCACCTTAGTCTTCTTGACATAAGCGGGACATCCCCAAATCCTAATATGATTAAGACTTGGTTTCCTTCCTTTCCACATCTCATGTGGAGTTTTAGGAACGGATTTGGAAGGACATCTGTTCAAGATATACGCGACAGTCAGGAGTGCATACCCCCATAGGTAAATCGGCAAGTCAGTATAGCCCAGCATGGAACGGACCATGTTCAACAGGGTCCGGTTCCTTCTTTCTGACACACCATTTAACTGAGGAGTACCTGGAGGTGTTAGTTGTGAAACTATTCCATGTTCTTTAAGGAACTCGTCAAACTCCGTACTCATATACTCGCCACCTCGGTCCGACCGAAGTGCTTTGATATGATTACCAGTTTGTTTCTCGACTAGGGCCTTGAATTCCTGGAATTTCTCAAAGGCCTCGGATTTATGTTTCATTAGGTATACATAACCATACCTAGTATGATCATCTGTAAACGTAATGAAATATTGATATCCGTCACGTGCTGCTTCTAAAGCACCACAAACGTCAGTATGGATTAATCCCAGTTTATCAGCGACTCTTTCAAAAGTCCCTGTGAAGGGGGACTTAGTCATTTTGCCTTTAAGGCAAGATTCACAAGTAGGAAAAGGATCCGATCCCAATGGACCCATAAGTCCATCTTTTTCCATCTTGTAAACCTTGGTCTGACCAACATGACCAAGTCTAAGATGCCATTTCAAAACTTGGTTGGTTTCATCCCTACCACGTTTTCTAGTCATAGTATTCACAACTACTTTGTTGCTGAGATTTAGATGATACAATCCATTCAACAATGTAGCAGTACCCACTAGTTTATTTCTAAAATAAATTTTGCAGGAACCATCACCAATGAAAAATGAAAAGCCTTTTCGGTCCATGACCGGAATGGATACAATGTTTTTATGCCCCTTGGGCAAAACAAGTACATCTTCTAAAGTCAAAACAAAGCCGGATTCTAAACCCAAAAGAAGTGATCCTATGTCGGTCGCCTCGACACTATGCCCGCTTCCGACTGTGATCATAACTTCTCCAGCTCCAAGCTTCCTACTTTGTTCGAGATCCTGATTCACGGTACAAATATGAGAACTAGCACCAGAATCCAGTATCCAGGAAGTAGAAAATACGAAGAGAACAATTTGTTTCCAAAACTAAAAGTTCTGTACCTGAAGTGCCATGAAGAATCGGACAGTCTCTAGCCCAGTGGCCCAGCTCACCGCACTTGAGACAAGCATCCTTCTTCTTCTTGTTCTTCGGAACTATCTGTAATACCCGGTTGTAATTCATTCATTTTCATTCAGTAATTATCAGTCTGTAATTGTCACTCAATATTTCTCACTCGTTAATAATCACTCATCATTCTTGATTCATTCATTTGTGTTCACTGTTGGCTTGTTGTAATCGTATATCAGTTACCGATCGGCATGTCATCTCCGTTTAGAGACCGACGGGAGTATTGTTGTTTTCATCGTGATTGGTAGTCGTATACTGGGGGCTTCATCGGTGGCTTGTTTTAGACTTGTTCATTTTCACATTCGTATGTTATGTCGGATCATTCATCAGTCGTAGCGAGGAATCGGAGTTATCGGAATTTTCAACTTGGCCAGCATCGAGTTACGGCCGTAAGGACTTTGGGTTACGGCCGTAACAAGGGTTCGTGTTTTCAGGCCATTTGGACGAAAGGGACTTACGGCCGTAAGGTCTTGTGGTACGGCCGTAAGTCGAGCAGGTACGGCCGTAAGGCTGGCCGGTTACGGCCGTACGCGTCCAGCAGGCTACCGAGACATTTTTGGCCGAAGGTGAGTTACGGCCGTAAGGAAGGTGAGATACGGCCGTAAGTGGTGTTCGTGAATTTTGGGTGTTGTCGACCAAGGGTGACTTACGGCCGTAAGGGTTGCGGCATACGGCCGTAAGTCGAGGAAGGTACGGCCGTAAGGCTTGGCCGGTTACGGCCGTACGCGGCAGGCAGGTACCTGGTCGTTTTCGACGAAGAGGGCTTACGCCCGTAAGTTTGGCCGGATACGGCCGTATCATCCGAGTTACGGCCGTAAGGTGTGCGGTTACGGCCGTAAGGGTGTCGACGGTTGTTTTTGACGAAGGCGGGTTACGCCCGTAACTCTGGAGCGGTTACGGCCGTAAGTCTGTCGGCAGGCTTTCGGACGAAGCCGAGTTACGGCCGTACGAGTTGGCCGGTTACGGCCGTAAGGCCGGTTACGGCCGTAAGGCCGTTGACTTGGAAAGTTACGGCCGTAAGAGGGCCGAGTTACGGCCGTAACTTCCGGCAGTATTTAATGACTTGGCCGGGTCATTTCTCCTCACTTCTTCATTTTTCCTTCTTCATCCGAGAGAGAGGGTTGAGAGAGAGATTTTATCATCATCAATCACTTGAGTGTGTAATCTTCATCATCTTCATTCCTTTGAGAAGCTTGGATACTCGTTTTAACTCGTGTTCTTCGGATCGTAGTGGTTGGATCTTCAAGAGGTAATTTCTTCAACACCTTGGATTTCGATTTTGTGTTGAGTTATGATGTTTTGGACGTTATAATCATGTTATATGAAGGGATATGTATATGATTATGAGTTTGTACAAGGATTCATTGGATTATTGAGAGATTTATTCAAGAACTCTTTGAATATCGAGTTGGATTTGGGGATTTCCGATTAATTGTTGTTATAATCACGTTTTTGGATATTCATAACGGATTATTGATCGTATTAGAGATGTTTTGTTGTTTTGAAACACTTCTTGGGGATTCGAAGTTGGTATTATTGAGGTTTAGTGGTAATCAATCAAAGTTGGCCTCAAAGTGTTCGATATAATGCCCCAATGAACTTGGTTTAATCGTATCGACGTCTTGAGTTCGTTATATTCGTGTTTAATCCGTTATTGATCGGATTGTTGGCAATTGTATTGAATTAAGGTTGTTCGAGCGACCGGTATCTTGGTTAGGACGTTGTTCGTGGACGGACATTCTTCGTCGTTGTTGTGTAAGTTAATTCTTACTCGGTTAAAAGGATATTCATACCTTTTGTTGTTGATTATTCATAATCATAACTCATTCATCATTGTATTAATCATATTAAAACTTGTTATTGTCAATTAATCACTTCAGTCATAAGGAACGACGGTTCCAATCTTTTCGTTGAGCTATCATTCATTTCATTATTACTCTCATCTCGGTGAGTCATTCTTGACTTTGTCAGATTATTACTTATTCATTGATATTCATTACGGTCATTCTCGTTCATATGACCTTCTGGGTTCATATTGCGTGGCCGGGTGTGGCTGTGTGGAATTTTTAGTCGGGCACACGATGGTTATTGTATTGGGTTCACCGATACATTAGACCGTGCACACGGGAAAGCGTTACACCGTGAGACTAATTAGGTACACGGACGGGTGTTGTACACTCACACAGAACATTACGGGCGTACTATGATACCCCTCTCCAGCGTAATTCATATCTAAGAATATTTCATAACTTCAGTTAATCATAATTGTGTATTTTCAACCCTTGAGGATTGTTGTTCTCAGATAATCGACCCGTTTGGGGATATTGTTTTTCGTGTCATGGCAAGGCAAAGGCGCAGGAGAACACGTTGACGGGGGAGTCCCAGTGATACTAGAAGGGGGCCCAGTCCTTTCATCATTTATTCATCATTCATGTTTTCTTTATTTATTCATTGCAGACATTCCGTTCGAATACTCATTTCATTCAAAGGTCGTGTATTTCATCGTCACATAAGATACACATGTATTCTATTATCCAGGTGTGTTGTATGAAACTCCTACTCGGAGTAATTGATGTTATAATGTGGTTCGGTACTACATTTACCCTGTGTAATTCATCCTCTTCCATTCGCTCGGTGGGTCCCAGTGGGGTCCACCAGACCGTAATATCCGCCTAGTTTGGGGTGTTACGAGTTGGTATCGGAGCGTGGTTTTGAATACTACCCTCCAAGTCATGTCTCGTTTGAAATCATCGTCATCGGACTAGTATCATTGGACTTTCGCGCCACGTGTGACTGTGCAAATGCCGAGCCAATCAGACCAAGAACTGTAAGATTTCTAATGCCATGGTATAATTTCGGCATTAATCATTCATTCATAATTCATCGCTTAACAATCCTCAATCATCATTGTCACTTTGATCGTGACGGTCGTTAACTCATTAATCACTCAATTCATTTCATTATTCGATTGTTGATTAGAAAGATCAAATCATTAATCTTGTTAACTCATTCAAGATAATCATTTCAAGAACTTCATCGATAATCATGTCACGTCAATTAATCATTCATGTAATCGCTGTATTGGAGCGTGTATGCTCATTTTCATCATTTCATAATATAATCATAACGTGATACTCATGCGGGAAATATAATCATCATGTGACTTTCCTACTTGATGGAAAGAGCCGGGCAGAGGACGTGGAGGACGAGGCCGTGGAGCGGGCCGAATCCCGAGAACTCGTGCGAATACACGTGCAAATGCCAGGAATAATGCTAACTCATCGAGCGGTGACGCTGCCACTCATTCACCTGGACGCGATCATTCACTATCGGGAGTCGCACCGGACACGGCTCGGTCGGAGGGTGTCCGGTTGACCCACTCGCATTTATGCAGGGCATGATGGCCCAAATGACCCAGATGGCTCGGTTGATGGAGACGATGCATAACTCCACTACTCAATCAACAAGCTCCGCCGCCACCTCGGAGGCAAGAGAGGAATGTGAGCAATATCATCGGCGACATCTCTCGCGAGGCCACCGACTTTTGAGGGCCTGCCCTGAGCCGCAGATATTATTCATTGGCTCGAACATTTCGAGAAGTTGTTTGCTATGGTGGAGTGTCCGGAAGGACACAAAGTTTCGTTGCGGCTTACTACCCGGGTAAGAGCGCTCATTCTTGGTGGTTGTCGTTGAAGCCCACCGAAGGATCTTGTACATGGGATCGTTCAAAACTCTCATGATGGAGAGGTATTATCCGGCCCCACTCCGAGAGGCCAAGCCGTCGAGTTACTCACTCCCGACCCTCATCGACGAGGATGTTCTCGCCATTGCCGAGAAATTTCAGAACTTCTTCCGTCGCCTCATCTATCATTCATTCCGAGGCAGATAAGATTAAGTATTTCACAAGAGGTGAAACCCGTATGAGACTTCATTTGCTCAATCATAATTGCACCACGTTGGCTGAATTCATTGAGAAAGCTCTCACCTATGAGCTATCGCTAAAGAGATTGCTAAGCGGCAACCTTCGTCTGCTAGCAAGAAATCGAAGAATCGTAACTCACCAAGGCGGTCGACAACCTTCAAGAAACCCCGTGCGGGCTCTGCTTTCGAGCGACCTCTGTGTCGTCTAGACCCGCGGAATCTCGGTCTCGAGCGGCCGCCTGCCATCACATGTTTTAACTGTGGGGAGCTTGGTCACCTCAGTACCAAGTGTCCTCGTCAGACTATCACGTGTCATAATTGTGGGATTGCTGGGCATAAGGCCCGTTTTTGCCGTAGGGACTCCAAACCTACTCGGACGTCATCTCAGGCACCTAAGCAGTCAGCCGTTGCAGTCAGGCCGCTCAATCAGCGTCGTTTAAAACGACAGGAGCGACTAAAGGTGGAGCCTATAGCCAGCAGACGGAGCGTCCGGTGCCGGGACTAGCAAGCCCCGGATTTATGAGATGAAGAAGACTGATGATCCCGAGGCCCGAATGATCTCAGGTACACTCGATATTCTATCTCAACCTGTGTGTACCCTTTTTGATACTGGTGCATCGCATTCATTCATTTCCGAGTCATGTTTGAGTAGACTACGTCTGGGTAGTGCTACTAGTTGTGAGCCTTATGTCATCGGCCTACCTGATGGTAGACGAATTATCGGTAATCGTGAGATTCAGAATTGTCCGATTCAGTTTCATGGTCGTGTATGGCCAGCAGACCTAATCGTGGTAGATTTGCCGAGGGACGACGTCATCTTGGGTATTGATTGGATGGATCGTCATGATGCCATCATTAGTGTCCGTAAGCGTATGGTCACTATCATTTCAGACGATGGGGTTGAATGTGTGTTTCAGGAAGGTAATCCCGGCTGTGCTGGTAAGGTCATTAATTTGATGAAAGCAGTAAGGTTACTCAATCAGGGATGTGTCGGTTATTGGTGCTATATGGCCAAAACCGAGAAGTCATCAGTAATGTTAACGGATATTCCGGTGGTGGGGGAATATGCCGATGTTTTTCCAGACGAGTTACAGGTTTGCCTCCACAGAGGGATGTGGAATTCACGATTGAGTTGGAGCACGGTACGTCCCCAATATCGAAGGCACCGCATCGGATGGCCCCGACCGAAATGCAGGAATTAAAGAACCAACTTGAGGAATTGTTCGAGAAGGGTTATATCCGACCGAGTGCGTCTCCGTGGGGAGCACCCGTGTTGTTTGTCAAGAAGAAGGATGGTTCATTTCGTTTGTGTATCGATTATCGGGAGTTGAACAGAGTGACAATCAAGAATAAATATCCCTTACCCCGTATTGATGATCTTTTAGATCAACTTCAGGGAGCTTCAGTATTTTCCAAGATCGACTTAAGATCTGGATATCACCAGTTGCGGATTCGAGAGTCGGATATCGCGAGGACGGCGTTTCGAACACGCTATGGTCATTATGAGTTCGTAGTTATGCCGTTCGGGCTAACTAATGCACCTGCGGTATTCATGGAATTGATGAATCGGGTTTTCATCGACTTTTTGGATCAGTTTGTTGTTGTCTTCATAGACGATATTTTGATTTATTCTCGTAGCCGAGAGGATCACGAGGTTCATCTTCATCAGGTTCTCGACGTGTTGAGACGAGAGCAACTTTTTGGAAAGTTTTCCAAGTGCGAGTTCTGGATGTCCGAAGTGACTTTTCTCGGACATGTAATTTCATCAGACGGAGTTCGTGTCGACCCTCAGAAGACGGAGGCTATTCGAGATTGGTTACCTCCGAAGAATGTTAAGGAAATCCGGAGCTTCCTCGGATTAGCGGGTTATTATCGGCGATTTGTGGAAGGATTTTCCAAAATTGCTCAACCATTGACGAACCTTTTGCGAAAGGATAAGAAATACACGTGGTCCGACGCGTGTCAGCAGAGTTTTGAGGAACTCAAGAGCCGGTTAATGACAGCACCTGTACTTTCCTTGCCGCAGGGGACTGAAGGATTTGTGGTTTATAGTGATGCGTCCGGGCAGGGCCTCGGATGTGTGCTCATGCAGAACGGAAAGGTTATTGCTTATGCTTCACGGCAATTGAGACCTTACGAGGTTAATTATCCGACCCACGACCTGGAGCTAGCAGCCGTGGTGTTCGCTTTGAAAATATGGCGTCATTATCTTTATGGCGTTACTCGCCGATATTCACCGATCATAAGAGTTTAAAATATATATTTACTCGAAGGAGTTAAATATGCAGAGACGGTGGTTAGAATTAATCAAAGATTACGATATCGAGATCCTTTACCACCCGGGCAAGGCGAACGTTGTCGCGACGCCTTGAGTCGCAAGTCCGTTCAAGAGCGAGATGCTTGCTCGTCTAACGATTCGAAGGAACTTCAAATAGAATTCCTTAGACCCGAGATCGAGGTCCGGCTTCAGCGAGTTCAGGGACGACTTTGTATGTTAGAGATTTCATCGTCACTCGAGGAGGTAATCAGAGAGAATCGAGTTCGACCCTTCATTGTTGCGCATCCGTGAGGATGTGGCTCGAGGAAAGCCTCGGATTCGTGGTCCACGAGGATGGACTTTTGAGATTTAAGAATCGGTTGTGCGTGCGGCGAATGACGAGTTGAAAAACTCGATTTTGAGAGAAGCTCATGCTACCCTTATTCTGTTCATCCGGTCCAAGAAGATGTCCAAGGACTTGAAGCAATTACCGGTGGAGTAATATGAAGCGAGAAGTCGCAGAATTTGTTTCGAGATGCTTAACTCACAACAAGTTAAGATTGAACATCGCCGGCTGGGTATGTCAAAACCTCTCCCTATTCCGGAGTGGAAGTGGGAAGACATTTCTATGGACTTCATCACGAGTTTGCCGACGAGTCGTCGTGGCATGAATACGATCTGGGTGATTGTGGACCGCTTAACTAAATCAGCTCATTTCCTTGAGATCAAGGATACATGGGGTCCTGAGAGACTGGCTCAGTTGTTCATCAAAGAGATAGTCAGACTTCATGGTACTCCTAAGAGTATCGTTTCCGATCGTGACGGACGATTTGTGTCTCATTTTTGGAAATCAGTTCATCGTGCTATGGGAACTTAGCTCAATCTCAGTACCGCTTTTCATCCTCAGTCCGACGGGCAATCAGAGAGGACTATTCAGACATTAGAGGACATGTTGAGGGCATGCGTCCTCGATTGGAAGGACGATTGGGAAGCCCAACTACCATTGATCGAGTTCACGTATAATAATAGCTGGCATGCTTCCATTAAGATGGCACCTTACGAGGCCTTGTACGGTCGTCGTTGTCGGTCTCCTTTGTGTTGGGATGACTTGTCAGAATCAATCGGCACCGAGCCCGATATGCTTATAGCCGCCCGAGAGAAGGTAGCTTTAATCAGAGTCGTATGTTGATGCTCAGAGTCGACAGAAATCCTATGCAGATAATCGTCGTCGACCACTAGAGTTCGAGACGGGTGACCACGTTTTGGTCAAGGTATCCCCGAGTCGAGGTATTTTCCGTTTTGGGAAGAGGGGAAAGTTGAGTCCGAGATTCATTGGACCGTTTGAGATTTTGGATCGAGTGGGCGAGTTAGCTTATCGATTGGCTTTACCTCCGGCGTTGAGCCGAATTCATAACGTGTTTCATGTCTCTCGCCATTTAAGTATGTTGCCGACCCGAGTCACATACTCCGGCCGATTTAAATCGAGATCGCCGACGATCATTCATATGAGGAACGTCCTATTCGAGTTTTAGAGCGGCGAATCAAACAGTTGAGGAATAAGACTATTCCTTTGGTTAAAATTCAGTGGTCTAGACACGGAGTCGAAGAAGCTACCTGGGAAACCGAGGATAGTATGCGGGGGAGTTATCCCGAGTTGTTTGACCCTTAGTTTCGGGGACGAAACTCTTTTTAAGGGGGGGAGTATGTAATACCCGGTTGTAATTCATTCATTTTCATTCAGTAATTATCAGTCTGTAATTGTCACTCAGTATTTCTCACTCGTTAATAATCACTCATCATTCTTGATTCATTCATTTGTGTTCACTGTTGGCTTGTTGTAATCGTATATCAGTTACCGATCGGCATGTCATCTCCGTTTAGAGACCGACGGGAGTATTGTTGTTTTCATCGTGATTGGTAGTCGTATACTGGGGGCTTCATCGGTGGCTTGTTTTAGACTTGTTCATTTTCACATTCGTATGTTATGTCGGATCATTCATCAGTCGTAGCGAGGAATCGGAGTTATCGGAATTTTCAACTTGGCCAGCATCGAGTTACGGCCGTAAGGACTTTGGGTTACGGCCGTAACAAGGGTTCGTGTTTTCAGGCCATTTGGACGAAAGGGACTTACGGCCGTAAGGTCTTGTGGTACGGCCGTAAGTCGAGCAGGTACGGCCGTAAGGCTGGCCGGTTACGGCCGTACGCGTCCAGCAGGCTACCGAGACATTTTGGCCGAAGGTGAGTTACGGCCGTAAGGAAGGTGAGATACGGCCGTAAGTGGTGTTCGTGATTTTTGGGTGTTGTCGACCAAGGGTGACTTACGGCCGTAAGGGTTGCGACATACGGCCGTAAGTCGAGGAAGGTACGGCCGTAAGGCTTGGCTGCTACGGCCGCACGCGGCAGTGTGTACCGGGTCGTTGACGAAGAGGGCTTACGCCGTAAGTTTGGCGGATACGGCCGTATCATCCGAGTTACGGCCGTAAGGTGTGCGGTTACGCCGTAAGGGTGTCGACGGTTGTTTTTGATTTAAGGCGGGTTACGCCGTAACTCAGATCGTTACGGCCGTAAGTCTGCCGGCTGTGCTTTGACGAAGCCGAGTTACGGCCGCATTTAGTTGGCGATTACGGCCGTAAGGCCGTTGACTTGGAAAGTTACGGCCGTAAGAGGGCCGAGTTACGGCCGTAACTTCCGGCAGTATTTAATGACTTGGCCTGGTCATTTCTCCTCACTTCAACATTTTTCCTTCTTCATCCGAGAGAGAGGGTTGAGAGAGAGATTTTATCATCATCAATCACTTGAGTGTGTAATCTTCATCATCTTCATTCCTTTGAGAAGCTTGGATACTCGTTTTAACTCGTGTTCTTCGGATCGTAGTGGTTGGATCTTCAAGAGGTAATTTCTTCAACACCTTGGATTTCGATTTTGTGTTGAGTTATGATGTTTTGGACGTTATAATCATGTTATATGAAGGGATATGTATATGATTATGAGTTTGTACAAGGATTCATTGGATTATTGAGAGATTTATTCAAGAACTCTTTGAATATCGAGTTGGATTTGGGGATTTCCGATTAATTGTTGTTATAATCACGTTTTTGGATATTCATAACGGATTATTGATCGTATTAGAGATGTTTTGTTGTTTTGAAACACTTCTTGGGGATTCGAAGTTGGTATTATTGAGGTTTAGTGGTAATCAATCAAAGTTGGCCTCAAAGTGTTCGATATAATGCCCCAATGAACTTGGTTTAATCGTATCGACGTCTTGAGTTCGTTATATTCGTGTTTAATCCGTTATTGATCGGATTGTTGGCAATTGTATTGAATTAAGGTTGTTCGAGCGACCGGTATCTTGGTTAGGATGTTGTTCGTGGACGGACATTCTTCGTCGTTGTTGTGTAAGTTAATTCTTACTCGGTTAAAAGGATATTCATACCTTTTGTTGTTGATTATTCATAATCATAACTCATTCATCATTGTATTAATCATATTAAAACTTGTTATTGTCAATTAATCACTTCAGTCATAAGGAACGACGGTTCCAATCTTTTCGTTGAGCTATCATTCATTTCATTATTACTCTCATCTCGGTGAGTCATTCTTGACTTTGTCAGATTATTACTTATTCATTGATATTCATTACGGTCATTCTCGTTCATATGACCTTCTGGGTTCATATTGCGTGGCCGGGTGTGGCTGTGTGGAATTTTTAGTCGGGCACACGATGGTTATTGTATTGGGTTCACCGATACATTAGACCGTGCACACGGGAAAGCGTTACACCGTGAGACTAATTAGGTACACGGACGGGTGTTGTACACTCACACAGAACATTACGGGCGTACTATGATACTCCTCTCCAGCGTAATTCATATCTAAGAATATTTCATAACTTCAGTTAATCATAATTGTGTATTTTCAACCCTTGAGGATTGTTGTTCTGTATAACTGACCCCGTTTGGGGATATTGTTTTTCAGGTCATGGCAAGGCAAAGGCGCAGGGAGAACACGTTGACGGCGGGGAGTCCCAGTGATACTAGAAGGGGGCCCCAGTCCTTTCAGTCATTTATTCAGTCATTCATGTTTTCTTTATTTATTCCGCTGCAGACATTCCGTTCGAATACTCATTTCATTCAGTGTCGTGTATTTCATCGTCACATAAGATACACATGTATTCTATTATCCTGGGTGTGTTGTATGAAACTCCTACTCGGAGTAATTGATGTTATAATGTGGTTCGGTACTACATTTACCCTGTGTAATTCATCCTCTTCCATTCGCCTGGTGGGTCCCAGTCGGGGGTCCACGGCACTGTAATATCCGCCTAGTTTGGGGTTTTACACTATCGGGGCCTTGCCCTTACCCTTAAGGTCCTTTGCTTGTGGTCCAGTCCGCTTCTTGGTCTTTTTCTTCTTATTCTTAGACTTCCGAAGTCCAGAAGAAATCACAAGGGCCGACTCCTTCATCCGCGGAGTCTTCATTTGAGATTGAGCGGTCACAAGTTTGTTCATTAGCCCAGCTAAATTACATGCAATCTCATTGCAGTTGAAGTTCATAACAAACTGTGAGAAGGAATCAGGGAGAGACTGTAGGATAAGGTCGGTTTGGAGAGAAGTATCCATTTTAAAATCAAGAGCCTCCAATCTCTCGATCATGGATATCATTTTGAGGACGTGTTCCCCAACCTTCTCACCTTCCTTCATCCTTGCACCGAACAGTTGCTTGGATATCTCATATCTAGCGATTCATTGTGCTCACCATAAAGCTCGGTTAAGTGAGATAGAATCGCCAGCGAAGTCATTTTCTCATGAGCTCTCGAAGCTCATTAGACATGGAAGCCATCATATAAGCACGGACTTTCACGTCATCCTTAACCCACTTTTCGTGGTTTTCAATCTCTTCCCGATTGGCTCGAGTCCGCATAGAGGCCCTGAATGTCCGTCTCCAAGACGTATCCCGGTGCCTCTATACCGAGGACAATCATCGATTATGGAGCCAATCCACAAAGTTAGGTCCCATTAAGGTGTTCTTTTCGAGTAGAATTGCGAGTGGATTCATTGTCATATTGAGATTTGTCCGCATTAAGTATAATGATTAATTAGTGACTTGTTATATTATGATCCGAGTATAGAATTAAGGTCTTTTCTATTCTTGTTACCCAGCTCCCACTATTTTATCGGAACAACACACTCCCATGTGAAATCCGAAGTATCGTCGCTCTACTTCATAGTGGTGATCGAGTTCTTTATAAATCTTAATAGAGGGCAACCGAATGGTTTCTAGTCTATTAATTTTCATAAAGTGGTGTCCAACACCAACCCATCTAATGGATGATTCGATCTTCTTTTCCCCTTGTTCACTCCCCTCAACCTATACGGTTTCTATGGTTCGTGAACAAGTTAAGTTTATACCATCGACGCAAATCGGTTTCACAATTGAATCTTATCCGCAACCTATCGTTTCTAGGGATAAAATTTGCTCCAACCGAAGGCATCCAATGCGCTCCCTAATTTATCCGTCCTCCCGAACGACTACCCCGATAACTCGGAAGCATAGCACATCCGGTTTGGATTTCAATTTCAAAGCTCGATGGAGGGAAGGAAAACCTTGAAACCTTATAAACTTAATAATTTGTTGTGGGAGAATTTTCGCGATTAACGTTACACTTTGCACATTAATCATTTTAGCGCGTTTGTTGCATTCATACAATATGTAACAACCATTCACAACCTAGTTGCTACCAACATGTGGTTCATGGACCGTTCCTAGAAAACAAAAACTCCGTAATCTAATTACAAGTCTTCGTCTTGAATCTTCGTCTTCTCGAAATGGATCTGCCTCCGGTCTTCGTCATTACATATAAATTTTACATTGAAAATTGCATCCTAGATACAAATATTTCTAGTAAAATAAATAGGCTCAAACGGCCTTTACAACCCAATCGAATAAAACGAACGATTCAAACTAAGTCCATGAACCACATCCCCATTCAAAAGCATTCATCCAATAAATACTCAATAAATGGATAGCGAGAAGATTACATATGATCCAATCAATAATCAACAATAAATAGAATTGATCCAATCAATTCAACAATAATCGACAATTTAATTTTCGTCGTAGTGTACCCTTAAAATATTTTCTTTGAGTTTTCCATCATCAAAAATTCCAAATTAATGATTTTAATACAGAAAATTCAATAATCGAAAATATACTCAAAACGAGACCCAGTGCCCGATACCTGAAATCGCCAAAGAAGACACGGGCTCCTCGCCTGGCAGCCTCTACAGCCACGCCCGCAGCCCTACAGCCACGCCGGCCCAGACAGAAAGGGCTCGATCATGCCGGACACGCCGGCAGATACGGCTCGTGCTCCAGACCGACCTTAAGGCAACAACAACGCTGGCCTGATACAAGAACGCTGCCAAGCACTCACTGATACAATGAAGCGCGCAGATCGACCGGCAGCCTAACAAAGAACGCCGGACATAAAGAAGCGTCCGGCCGGATCCAATGAGCACTCGGCTCGTCTGACGCGGTCGGCCGATCGGCGAGAATACAACAAGCGCCCGCCACGGCCCGGACGTGCTCGCCACACTCGGCACTGTATGGAAAATCGTCCAACGATTCGACATACCTCGTTTTAGGCAGATTTCTAAAATCCTGTTATTCCTGATCTGAATATTATTAATATAAATCATATTTCCAAGAAAAACCTGATTTATATCATAACATAAAATCACGGAAAAACGACACTACGACGAACAATAAAATATCTACGATTATTAAAGTGATTCTAAATCACAAAATAAGCATTCCAAATGCTAAATTTCGTATATACGATCGCAAGACCTCGCTCCGATACCACTGTTGGGATTTGGTGCCTAAAACGAAGGCCCAGCGGAAGCGGTAAAACGAAAATTAATTCGATCTGAATCCCTACGAGGATCGATCGAGCTACGCATATACGAATATAAAATAAACAAAGGAAGATTCGAAATCATACCCTTGTCGTCCGTTGATTTTATGGAATTCCTTCTCTTGAGCTATTCCCCAAGCTCTTGAACGATCCAACGCCGAAAACACCGCGTCTCTACTTGCCACGCGCCGGAGAAACGATCGGAACAACAATCACCTTGCTATCCTCCGAGGATACGGCTAGAGCTAAGTGATGAAGCTATATATTTGTGATTACAACACTCCAAGTGTATAACTCACTTACTCTCAATGAATCTCTCAATTTTCTCCAAGAACAATTAAGATGATATGAAGAAGATGATGAAGATAATTGAGAAAAAGGTTTTTCTCTTTCTCTCTCTCTCTATTTCACTTTCACGTATGGAAGCTAGTGTGTAAGTGATAGTCATCCTCCTTTATTTATTCAACTCCCCACTACCTTTAACAACCCATGCATGTGGGAATCTAACCCCACCTCCACAATAATAATACATTAAAGAATGGAGACATAAGTCCAAAAGGAAGGTGGGTGGAATGTGGGGGGCGGCCCATGCTAGAAATCGGACGAGTTCGGTTCGTTTGGACTCAGGGTCTAAACAGATAAACTCCGATTCCGTATCGATGTATTTATATCGATTAATTAATCCAATTAATTAAACATATCAAATACAAAATAATATAATTAATTTCTCCAAGAAATAATTATATACATGAATTAAATTAATCATCCAGTAATTTATTTAATTCATTAGGCCGTAAATCAATTTATCCAATAAATCGATTTAAACATCCAATGTTCCAAAATTAGATATCCAATATCTAATATTCATAATGAGAGAATTAGCTTTATTCATTCCGTCGTCAATCCTATTGCGCGACTCGGTAGGTCCGTCTCGATCAAGAATGGGAGGAACCAAAGAGTAGTAGCACCACCTAGCTAGCTCGGCGGCCTACACTGCACTCCCCAACCGAGAACAAATGATTGGGATCATTCAAGAACCATTCTCACGTGAATACCAAGATACGTATAAACCCTTCTTTCAAATGTCCCGATCAAGTTATAGGGTCACTGGCCACCAAACCCTATCTGTACTTGACGCTATGCATGCGTTAATGCAAATCGAGATCATCGAGCCGTCGTGTATCTAATACAACTAGCTCCAATGCTTTGGCCAAAGACTTATGATCTCATCTCAATAACCGCATAGGACATATAACCCGCTCACTAACGGGAGAAAGAATTCTATCTTGGTAATCGGTAGGACTGCTACTTGCCCGTCCAAGATGCACGTCGAGGTTGACCCCGCCTTAGGTTTACGGTCGAACTACTCTAATGAAAATCTTGACGTCACAAGCACATCCCTACTAAATCCTCAAGTCGAAGGTTCACGAATACCTATCACAACCTTTCGATTCCGTCATTGATCGTCCCTGAGTGAAATCCATGTGACGAATCGAGGTGAGTCGGTTCGAGTATATTAATCCAATTAGCATACCTATAACGTGTGCTCCCACTAACCATTAGTGTTCGACAGCACTCTCCATGTCAAAGAACACGCCGACAAGTCTTCACATAAACTTAATGCCCACAAGTTTTATCGACTTGCGACGATTAAGTATTTGAGCTATAACCTTTCCAGTGCCGACCCCCTTATCCAATAAGGAGTGGAAAGTTTTGCTCTCAAATACAGGGACTAGTTTCTATATGTTTATTTACGAGTTAGGAATGCCAGTAACTACCAGTAAATAAAGAAACATTCATTTGCCTTATATAAATGGTTTACATAATTACAAGTACAATGCCCTCACTCAACAACCTCTGAGTGGCATTCGAGGGCATACTCCTAACAATTCCTTCGTCCGCGTCCGCGTTCGCGACCGCAACCACGTCCACGTCCACGTCTCAACATACTGTAAGCATAAATGCTCAATATACAGGAAACAATATCGTTCTAATGTTCGAGTATAAAGAGATACAACATGTAAAGAACGAGATAGAGTTTAGGAACTTACAACCACCGCTCGCATGAATACGTAGGCAATACAGTGATGTTATTCGCGACCGGTTACCTCAAAAGACATACATGACACCTATTTTAACCCAATGGCCAAGATATCCATAATCTTAGCTCCGATATATTCAGGAATATTACAGCACCGTAAATCCTTTACATAAGAATTTACAAGGCTGAATAAATGAAAAGACAATAACAGATACTAAATCATGAAATCACTGAAATAAAATACGACAGTTCTGGTTCAATACCGAGAATACAAATATCCAAATGAAGAATATTAATACATCACTGAAATCCAAACATCACAAATTACGACGTACTCAAGTACTTATTAAAATAACCAACAACAGACAATAAACCCGGCCGGAACATCACTCTGCACCCTCATCGTCATGCAGCTCCAGTGGTTGTTTCCCCGCTCTCCTGGATCCTGAATATAAACAAATGTTCATCCCCGAAGGGGTTAGCACAACGATGTTAGTACAAGTACGATAATCATACAACAATGATGTAATCAACAATCAACATAACAAGTTTCTCCAACGAAAAATAACAACAACACATATCACCTCATAACAGTCTCAACATACTGATGGTATTCCAACGATCTAGCGCACACAGCTATAGATTCCCATGATGATCTCGTCGGACCAATGCATGGTGGAACTACCTGTCCAACGATCCAGCGCACACAGCTATAGAATCCCATAATGATTCCCGTCAGATCAACGCATGATAGACATTTAATCACAACACATGTACATAATACAATCACAATATTACTAACATAATATAAACAATTCTAATTAAAGTACTTGCCTCGATTCGATGACAAGAATAAAGCTTCTACGAATATCAAAACACTCGAAGGTCGTCCCCTTCGATCAATCACGTTGCTAAGCTCGAACCTTAACAAAAGAAATAATATAGAATTCATCTCAAGTCGAACGAACATCCAACAATCCAAATGACGGTCGGAAGTTCATAAAACGTAATCTGCCTGGCTTGCTTAACGCACGCTACGTATCCTATGTAGCATACGTTAGGGCTACTCGTTAGCATACGTAAACAACAAAGTCTAGCGTACGCTATATAAGTATTGGCAGTCCCTCTCTGATCAGCCGACTGACTTCTCTGGTGATTTTAACATACGTTATGTACCAATCATTGCGTACGTTAACTAAGCCCGATAGCGTACGTTAATCTACATAGCTTTGCGTACGCTAAGCGTGCATGGCAGTTTCACTTCTGGGCAGATGACTGTTCTAACGATGATGAAACTTACGAACTCCTGAGTGATTTACGTACGTTACTCGTCTACATATCATAAACTTATGGATAATCTTACGGATTCAATCATCTTTGAATTCAAGGAAATGAATATCATCACAACTCTTATATTCAATCTCGATTATCATTCTCATTTGAAGTTCGATGATCTCAAGTTGATGCACTAGATTCCATTACCATTATCACATTCAGACTTCATCTTAAAGGTGAACTAACGATCCCAATGAAAAGATACAACCTAAGATGATTCTTTCTTAAGTCCTTATAACAAAAGTGATATCAACTCCAAGTTTACGATCAATATGGCAATGTTAATCATACGGATAATCAACCTCAGAATATTCCTCTCATCATTTGACGTACTAGGATTCCAACTACGATGTTTTCAACGACGATATCATAAGTATAATCATTCCAACTTCTAAGCATGATGTTTGTTTGAATAATTCATAAATGGAACTCAATATCTTGGTAGCATAATCATCTTATTCTCAAGAACACGAATATAAGGCTGGATAGAATTAACATAACGTAAGATGAAGAAAACACCGAGTCAAAAAGGTAGAATCCAACTCCAGTTGTTTGAATGTCAATCCAAGGTGCTTCTCCACTTTAACGATCAATCACAAGTGACATCCAATCTCCAATGATCAAGTAGAGGTGGTCTATGTGTGTTTAAGGAAGATATGAGGCTCTCTGGTCTCTCAAGAACGAAGGACAAGTGAAGACAATGTAAACCAAGTAAAATGGGGTGCTGTCCCTTTATAACATTTCTGTTCGTATGTTATTTAGCGCACGCTATCACAGTATCCTTAGCGCACGCTAACAAGCGTTGACTCCAAATCTGTCCAGGTTCGCCCACGGGAATCTTATCCGGACCCATGTCCGGCTGGCGCATGTGTTAGCCGCCTACCTCAATAATTGACTGCCTAATGCACGCAATTCTTCATTCGTAGCGTGCGCTAGTTTTAGCCTATAACGCACGTTAAGCTTCATTCTTAGCGTGCGTTATCACGAGTTTGCATGGGAAGTTTTGTATGATGCTATACTCATGTACAAAGATACAAATGTGAGAAATATCATACTCCAATTATCGATATCGCGATTCCGAATAATACATGGCTCAAAAACAAATGAAATACTCAATAATAAATCCGGATATTACATTTGCAGGGGAGCCGTGTCATGGCAATCAAGATTGTAAAAGTGTGTTGCCTTACCTACAACGGAGGCCGAGTATATTGCGGCGGTGGAAGAGTGTAAAGAGCTCTTATGGTTGAAAATGTTTTTACGAGAGCTAGGCTTCCGACAACGACGTTACGTGGTTCTTTGTGATAGTCAAAGTGCGATTCATTTGGCTAAGAATGCGACTTTTTACAAGAGAACTAAACATATCGATGTGAGGTACCATTGGATCCAAGATGCATTGGATGATGGTTTGTTTGGCTTGATAAAGTTCATACCGATGATAATGGCTCCGATATGTTAACCAAAGCGTTGAGTAGAGAGAAGGTGAAAGTGTCTTGTTCGATCGCCGGGATGGCGAACTCCTCCTATATTCCGGAAAGGGGGAGATTTGTAGGAGTAATTTCCAAAATATAGTCATTTTTCTCACCTTGCACAGCCGGGCCGCGGCACAAGGCTGCCGAACCGCGTCCCCCAGAGTCACTCCTACCATGTCGACCCTCCTGTACTCTGGGCCGCGACCGGCGATCACCCCTGCCGATCGCCACTGCCGATCACCCCTGCCGAATGCCGACCCAACTGTACTCTGGGCCGCGTCACTCTCCTGCCGGGCCGCGGCCCTTGCCGATATACCTGGCCAGATTTTTGAGTGAGGGCCGCAGCACATCTTGGCCGGGCCGCGGCACACTCAAACTCCTTTCTAGCGCTGGAGTAGGCTGTACTCCGGGCCGCGGCACACTGTGGCTGGGCCGCGGACCCCGAAGTCAACTGGCTTGTTTTCTTCCTTTTATCAGCATTCCCTGCGGATTTTTTCATCATCATCACCTACATTTTGAAGAACATCAAGAGAGAGATAGAGAGATAAACAAGAGAGAGAAATATATTTCTTCAATTTTCCGGAGATTTATCGGTCGGATCGTCGTGATATTTTGACAAGAGTTTGGTAGCTATTGGGCAAATCTTTTCACCGGAGTAGATCGAGATTTTGAGTCTGGAAGTTTGGGTATTTCGTTAGCTTTTTGTGTAATCTATTTACGGTATTTTCTTTTCTCGATCTTGTTATTTTTGTTGTATTCCAAATACTTGAAGAACGTTTATCACCGAGTATTTGACGATTGGTGTATACCCCTAGTTTGTATTAGGGACGATTGTGTATTGTGTGTGTTGGTGATAGTGATTTAAGCGGCTTCGATCCCGTGATTTTTACTCTTGTCTTGAGGGGTTTTCCACGCTAAAATATTGTGTCTCGTGTTTATTATTTTTCGGATATCATTTGTATTATATTATCGAGTTGTAATCGATTTGTTCTACTCGTCACTAGCTACAAAGTTATAATTGAAGAGTGGGAAGTTATCAAGTGAGGTTCTGCATTATTCGCCGTGACGTTAGTCGTGTTTTTCCCAACACCATCTGCACACTCACCAACACAAAATGAAAACAAAAAACGCTTACCACCACAAAGGAAAGGACGCAGAAAACTTCCCAATGAAGAAAGATCGCCTCCGGATGGGCATAAGTAGACCCGGCAAAATAGGCCCATGCCCGCGGGCCGGGCCAGCCCGCCCGTTTTTGGGCGGGCATTGGGCTGCATATTATTAGCCAAAAAAAACCTGGGCCTTTTTGGCCCGGCCCAGATTTGGCCCGCCCGTAGAGGCCCGGCCCGCCCGGCCCATTTTTTTTTTTTTAATTTATGTTATGTGTAATTATAATATTTAAATTTTTTTTCTTGTTTGTTAGATTATAAGACATCTATATGTTAATTATTGATGTAATTTTATTTTTTTTGGAACTTTGTGATTATTTGTAGTATCTCATATCAATAATAATATTATTTTATGATTTTATAAGAAATTAGTAGTGATAAATGATATGATGATCAAATAAAAATATTTGTATATTTGTCTTTTGATTATGGTAGTGTAGTAAATAATGTAATTATCAAATAAAAATAATTGTATATTTATTTATCTGATTGTGATAGTATAGTGAATAATATAATAATTAAGGATCGAAAAATATTTGTATATTTATTTCAGAATTAATATTTCAAAAAAAAGAAAAAGTCGAGGCCCGCGGGCCGGGCCGAGCCCGCCCGGAGCGAGCCACGGGCCTAATAATTTTGGCCCAGGAAAAAACGGGCCTTTTTGGCCCAGCCCAATAAAGGCCCGCCCATTTTATGCCCGACCCGTTTGGACCGGGCCCGCCCATTTGCCAGGTCTACTAAACATGCTTAGAAAACGATAAAACATAACATGCAATTTCTAAACGCATTTAAAACACGTAAACATGCTTATCACAATTAAACGTCAAAACAGTGATTAGAGATCTCACTATATGCTTTCCAATGTGATAAACATGATTAAATCCACGACATGCTTAGTACGAAAATAAATAAATTAAATCGTCTTATCGTGGCACCCTAATTTAATTACAACTCAAAGCTAGGCATAAATTAAATTACAAAATAAATAACCCGCAAGCGTAGCCAAGTTGATGGAGTAGGTGAGCGCGGGACTGAAAAGTTACGAGTTCGATTCCCCCTATCAACACTTTCTTGGTTGAGCCTGTCACATAGGACTTGCCTAGTGTGGTTTACCTGGTTGGCGTAATTTGCAGGCTATTACGTCCAGCCCGAGGGTTTATCCAGTGCGCACTCGAAGAGTAGCGGCTGCGGGTTCCCCGTCATCAAAAAAAAAGAAAATTACAAAATAAATAAAATACGGATATATCTCTTGAAGCTCGATCCGACTCCCACTCGATTTCTGAAATATGTCCTTATCCTTATGTTCCGAAAATTCTCGACACATCACAAGGTCACACCGTCGCCCGAAAATCGCCGAGCCGGTAAGCTGAACCTCGCCGGAACAGTAGCTTTGAACAGGACAGATGCTGCCGCTCGACGCCGCGAATCCAGCCTTTCTGTTCTGCAGCTTCAGCCACCGGAATCTGCTGCTGGAAGTCACCGGAAACTGCTGCAACTCCAGAGAGGTGCTGCAACGTTTGGAAAACGGTGCCGCCACTGCCGTGAGTTGCGCAGCTCGACCGAGGGCTGCACTACAGCTCCGATCAGCCCCTTTCCTGCAACCACCACACGTCGCAGCCATACCCGAAGGTACAGCAGCACGGTGGCACCGCTAAGAAGCTGGTCGGCGACGAAAATTCCATTCAGGTTCTGCCGCGCTGTGCCCTTGCGCGATTCCAGACAGGTCTGCCCGTGACCGTAAAAATGCTCCCTCCGCAGGGGCGGAGCCAGTATAGGGTAAGAGGGGTCATCTGACCCCTTGAAAAAAAATAATTTTTACATATTATATTATAATAATATATAGAAAATTAAAAGCCCAATATTTATTAAAAGAATTGGGTAAAGCCCACACCCAGCCCAATTAATTACCCATTTAACACAAAATAACCTTTAACCAATACAAGAAAAGGAAAGGAAAAAAGGCACGGCCGCACGAGAGAAAAAAAGAGGTCGCTGCTGCTGCTGGTGCTTTTTTTTTCTTTTTTTTTCTTTTTTTCTTTTCTCAGTTTTGTGAAAGGTCAGTTGGGTGGAGAGAGTTGTCATTTCACGATTTGCAGTTCTCTCATCCGCCTTCATTGTTGAATGCCATTCGATCCCTTTACGGGCTTTTCAATTCGGGTAGGGACGGCCCTGGGGTGGGTTTTTGATATTTGTTTGGAGGTGGAATTTTTTGTTCGAAGGATTTTGATATACTTATTTAGATTTAGTTATTTTGTTTATCTTGTGTTTGTTTTGTGTTTTGATGAATTGTCTAAGGATTAAGGGATATTATGTTCAGACTTATGAAATTTTCTAGGTCAGGACCGTCAGGTTCTAAATCGATTTTGTGCAATTTTGAAGCAATTTACATCAATTTGAAACAATGAGGTAAGTACGGAATTACTTACTTGTTTGGCATGCTTGAGTCCGAGAAATAACTTCATAGCTTTGACAAATGAAAGCTAGTTCGTCTTGTTCAATTTTACCCGTATGATTTTTCGGAAAGAGACTTGTTGATGCTTGAAGACCAACTTGGTGTTTATATTCATCATATGTGTTCGAGTAGTGATTTCTCTCAATTGGATGAGATTAGTAATCTTTCTGAAAAGATGGTGGAGAAAAAAATGCATGAAATATTTCCATATGTGTATTTGCTTCTTACGTTGGCTTTAGTGTTACCGATTGCAACAGCTTCAGTGGAGAGAGCATGTTCCACCAGGAATATTATTAAAAGTCCACTTCGCATCAGAATGGGAGATGAGTGGTTGAATAATAGCTTGATTATTTACATTGAGAAAGATACTTTTGCTTGTGTTGACAACGAAATTATAATGCAACATTTTCAGAATATGGGAGAACGTCGTGGACATTTATAACATGTATTATTCCTTTTGTTATGAATTATGGATACAACCATAATGTTTATCTTTTGAGTATTATTTGAAATTTTTTGATTTTTTTATCCTGCCCCCTTGATCATGTAATCCTGGATCCGCCATTGTCCCTCCGCCTCTATCTCCTTGTCCATCATCTGCTCCTCCTCGAAAGAGACGTTCCCGGAGGTACACCACATCGATCCGGAGTGACAGAGACGCGAAAAGAGATGGCGGAACCCTGGGGTTCCGCCGGTCCTCTCCGTATTTATCCCATGATAGAGATTGCGGTGCTGCTCATCCCCAGCTGATCTCGCTGCAACAGCCACTCCTAGAGGAGCAGCAGATCAGTGTCGACCTAAGAGCACCAGTGCGTGGTGATCGGAACCATAGGGTTCAGCCACGATGCGCTGCCGCCGTCGCCACGCGTCGCCGTGCCGTCCTTCACGCGCCGCCATCATTCTGCGTCGTCTATTGCTCTTCAACTCCACCATACAATTACATATGGAACTTACAGAAAAACAAATGCTAATCTAATTCACGGATTTATCTCACGAATTTACAAGATTAAGGCCAAATCGGCAAAACGATTCTAACGTGCCACGACAAGACGAACATGCATATATGTAACACCCCCAAGTTATTCAGGGTATATTACAGCGCCGTGAGCCCCGCCGTGGGACCCACAAGGCTAAACATACGCGGAACTATAAACTTGACCGAGAAGGTCTACATACAATGGAAAGAAAGACGATACAAATGGTATTCAAAACCATAACCAATGAAACCATATACATCACTGCACAAATCAATACCTCGGCAACACAGGCCGGAACATCAAGGAAACTGAAATACAATACTCGAGTATCTAACAATCCATTCCAGTACAACAACACTGAATGGAGGAATCCAAGAAAATAACCGGAGACAAGACACAGTATCACACTTGCCCATCATCTTCATGCCGACCCGATACCCACCTGTCCGCTCTCCTGGAACCTGAAATACATGAAACGTATTTCCCCCATAAAGGGGTTAGCCGTCGAATAGCTAGTGCAAGTATAACAATATGAAACATAATACTCCTCGACAATAAAGTAAATGTAATCCGTCAATTCATCAATTTAAGACTAGTATTCCGGAATAACTAAATCTCATAAGACGTATGTGAATGCCGTAGAAACGGTTCGTTCACCTCATACGCCGTTACGTATGTGAATGCCGTCAAAACGGTTCGTTCACCTCATACGCCGATACATGTAGGAATGCCACAAAACGGTTCGCTCATTACATGCATTCAATATATCTATGATTGCCGTAATTACGGTTCGTTCATGATATGCCATCAATATTTCTATGAATGCCGTAAACGGTTCGCTCATATCATACCATCAATTCCTCTTACTTTCAAAGTCGAGAACGCATAATCATAAATGTATACTTGCCTTAATAAACGCATCAAGATCCGAAGAACACGGTTCGACCGGGAAGCTTGAACCACGAAAAAGACAACGAACGGAAGGGTTCCGACTTGAGTTCTTCACAAGGATTTCGTCCCTAAGTCATATCAATGATAAATCAACAATCGTACGATAAATAATAATCGTACAACGCACAAACCCCCCCTCTTAGACCTTTTGTCGGACACCTTCAAGGCGTCGACTAATAACTCAACCAAAACGATTTAATCAATACAATCCAACCGTGGAATAACGATGGAAATGATAGAATACACCTAAATAATCATCAATCCATCACTAATCTAAATTACTACGGATTAAAAGGATGAAGTCAAACAAAATCCCCAATTTCCAACATAAAATTCGAAGTGTTCTTGAATAATCTTTCAATAATCCGATGAATACTCGAACATGTCCATAATCATGCGTATATCACTTCATACCCCATGATTTTAACACCCAAAACATCATTACCCCATACAGAATCGAAATCCAAGATGTTGAAGAAATTACCTCTTGAAGATCCAAGCACTATGATTCGAAGAATACTCCATAGATCGATGATCCGAGCTTCACAATCGAAAATAGATGAAGAGAAATCACACACTCAAGTGATAGGTGAAGAAACTTCTTCCTCTCAAGCCTCCTCTCTCGTGCCCAAGTGAAGAAATGGGGAAAATGAGGTGATTCACTCAAGAAAACGCAGATATAGGGTAAACTGTCATGTGTGCCGCGGCTCAGTATAGGTGTTCCGCGCACGTGCCCAAAATTTTCTCCTGTGGCTCGGCAAAGGTGCCGCGGCTCAGCCCAGGTGTGCCGCGGCACCGGGTACAGGCAGTTTTGGCCGAATCTGGAAAATGAGAGTGACTTAGCTATTTCGACCATAACTCCCTCGTCTGGACTACGATTGACTCACCGTTTGAACCATTGGAAAGCTAACTCGACGCTTTATAATATTGCAAAGATTCAAAATTTTTGGAGTTTCCAAGAATTTATGGTGATTTAACAAAGTCGAACTCATACGTGGAAAAGTCGCTAAAGAACACTAATTCAATGTAACGATACCGAAACGAACTCGGATGACAAAAAGTGTAGAATTAATCATTCTCAGGATGAAGAAACGGTCCCAAGAAAGTCGTCAAAATAGACTTCCGCCAAAAATAGAAAATTTTCGGGGATCAAAATTACGGGTATTACATTCTACCCTCCTTAAAAGAAGTTTCGTCCCGAAACTTAAAACAGGTAGGGAGAAGAAATATTTCGCCAGGAAAAACTCAACGAGATGCACAAGAACCGAAACTTACGCCCAAACGGTGAATCATCAATATAGAACACCACAATACATTACCCGAAGGCAAACCAAACCAATGCCGAAAAAGATACGAATTCACAATGCCCGAAGGCTCCAACGGAAATACCGATACATCACAATGGCCTGAAAGCCGAACAGCCCAAAGCTGTAAATCATCACAATACAGATCTCAAATGAGCAAACCTGAATGTCGGACATACCCCTCGGCGTATGAACAACCAGTCGCAAATCGTCGGACATATCCAATACAACATGGACTACGAACGATCAATCAATAAAGCTCAAGAGGGACATCACAGTACGCCTGATCCGGAAATGTGTCCGTGCACATGTCCACCTCGTATACGGAATCCAGAATATACGTGTGACAATGTACTTAATTAGCCTCAAGAACTACGTCCCGTGTGCACGGTCCAATGCGGAAATATCCACGCATGACCATCGAGTGCCTGGCTAAAAATCCTACACATAACCAATCGGCACGCAGACATGATTCCGGATATGCCACGATACAACATGACAACGAAACTCAAGGGATAAAACATCCAATATGGATCATACGACTCACCAAGTGAACGATGACACACGAATAATGAAAGATCGACACGACCAACGATATTCAAAACAACCATCCTGGGATCAGAATTCCCTAAGGACCGATTAACACGAGTAACGATCACAACACAACACTGGGAAATCCTCAACTCTCAACGATCACAAAATTACCGAGTTCACAAGAATAATAGTGTGTCCGCCTTGAGTCGCCAACACGGCAATAATAATTCAACGGATGGAACTATCCTCGACAGTCCCAATTCAATGCTTCGATTACCGTAGAATGGCCAATCGATAACAACGATACAACGGATGAGAGTATCTTCGACAACGGATGGGAATTATCTTCGATAATCCCAATTCAATACCTCGATTACCTTAGAACGGTCAATCGATAATCAATGATACGATAGAATAGATGTCCCGGTGTCTTAAACCGACCACCGAAACGGAGATGACAAAAGGATAAATCAAACGTCCCCAATCGGTTAACGCAACATCATAGCAACAGTTCCAATTCGACGACAAAGATTCAACGATGTCTCAGAACGACATTAATCGCGAACAATAATAATCGATACATTGACACCGCGAACCGACTATCGATAGCAACTTTACTAACAAGTATCGTAATGCCTTGAACCGGCCATTTACAAACAATAGTAACATTTGGCATAATTTGCCGACGACGTCGTGTCAACCAATCCCTTGATATCAATACAATCATAAAGAGGCCAAGTCCCAAAATGATACACACAATCGTACGCCTACATGATAACATTAGTCCCATTGATTAGTACGAGTATAAAACTTGTCTCGATATCAATACAACGTACTGTTACCAATTCAGTTGATTTCGTCTTACGAATTCCCTCAGTCTCGACCAAGTTAATCTACGAACCCTTCAACCTTAACCGCAACACAACAGTCATAATTCACGATCAAACATCATACCTTATTGTAAAACGAAGGATTGATAATCAACCGGTTCGATGACGACCAATATTAATACCACCAAACCACGAACTCAATCGTTTTACCATATCTCGACTAATCACAGTCTGAACAATCCAACTCAGACACTTACAAATCCTGTCCACAATACGAGTCGAAATATGATGATCATATCAGCAACCAATTCGGACCAATAATAAGGGTCTAAATGTTCTAAACTCAATTCTTAAATACGAATTGACAAGGTTCCCTTCTCGTAAATCCATCGTTAAAATTTACTTATGACCGTCATCAATTCGAATCATCCGACTGGTTCAAAACAATAGATAATCATATTGAAAAGGTTATCAAACAATCCAATCATTCGATTTGAATATTTGCTCCATACGTATGGGCTTCCAAATTCAGAGATGAATAATAGTCTCATCAAACTCATAATCACATTCGTATTCCTATACGAATATTATTTCCAACACATAGTTTAGCTCTAGATATGAATATTCCATATTCATTTTCAAAACATCAACACTTCTAAAAAAAAAAATTTTTTTTTTCATCACCTCGTATAATTCAAGAGTTCTTCAAGAACATGAAATATCCGAAATCACGTTCAGAACAACATATCCGAAGTATATATCTCCACGTTACCATTTTCTTCATCATGTCATTCATACAATCTCAAGAATCGCAACAAAACCCTTATCACCATATGAAGAAGATCTCAATGATCATATCAACATCCGAAATCTCTTATTACAATTCCAATAAATCTCGTATAACATTATCACATGATACCATAATTGTAACACCCCAGATCCTCCTGGGAATATTACACGCCGTAAACCCTTCTCACAAGGATTTACCAGGCTAAGCACAATTTCCACGTCATTCCAAAAATGCCAAAAGACCGATGACGGTAATATTTTTCAAATACTAAAAAAAAATCATTTTCCAAATACCGTCAAAATGATCAAGGTTAAAATGCCAAAAACTCAGTTTAGGGAATCGGTTTTACAAAATAAAATTTCAGTTGGCAAAATACCAAAATCCATTTCAAAAATACTCACGCAGTGGATAAAAGTCTGATCCAATTTATGCATTTTCATTGAAATAAGACGAACATCAAAATACACGATTCCCAACATACTCCCTCCCAAGTAGTAATCCAAAAAGAAAAAAATGAGCCACTATCAAAGGGATACGAGGATTACCTTATATGGACGAGCCACGAAGAAAGAATAATTGAACTCTATTCCAAGAATCATTAAATCATCATAGTCATCATATGGCCTCAAGAACATCAAGATCTCTATGATTCCATAATCATAATCAACATATTCAAAGCATATCATTATCTTCCTTCAACATAAACCTCATAGAATATGGATAACACAAGAAATCACTTCAAGAATCAACAATAGTTCCATAACCAAGCTCTAATTCCATGATTCCAAGCTCACAATCATGTTAAAAGTGTTTAGAACACTCTTAAAAGTGAAGAGGGACGAGTTTTGGAGAGAAATATCTCAAAGGATCGTGAGAGAAATGAAAGGCAACACTTCAATATATAAATTGCACTCTCATTACGTACGTAAGTGTCCTTTCTTAACGTACGTAACAACTTTCACGTACGAAATCCAATATCCATAACGTACGTAACCAACTCATTGTCTCATTCATGCGTACCCATTACGACGTAACCCATACCATATAACGCATCGTAATATACCGGTTGACTTGCTACGGTACAATGGTTGTGTTACGACGTAACACGCCCCGTATAACGACGTAACACGACGTTGACTCACCACAACATCCTCCGCCGAAAGTTGCGAAACAGGGTCCCACCGCCACTGTGACTCGGTTCTGTCCGATGCCTTCGTTACGTACGTAATACCTTAGCCTTAACGTACGTAACCATGCCAATCTTACGTACGTAATCTCACCTTATTAACGTACGTAATAATTCCATACTTAGCCAATTTCAACAATTCCTGTCCAAAGTCATGACATACCAAATACGAGCATACGGCAAAATCAATACATATACTCAATTCAATAACATTGTCATACGTTCACAACGTCCTCGAGCATAATTAACCATCCACGATATCCAATATATAAACGAAAAAAATATATCCAAAAAAATCGGGGTATTATACTCTACCCCCCTTAAAAATAAGTTTCGTCCTTGAAACTTACAATCACTCGTACAAACAACATTTCAACGGGAATTCAATTTCACCAAGAATTATCGAATAATTCGAACAACATACTTACAAGTCTGCGAAGTCGAAGATCTCCCGTGATACTAGCATGCGACTCCTAACCAAAGTCTCAACATAATATCGATACACACCATTATCGCCATTAGCAACTTAACAAAATCTCAAGGAAGAGTTCACGTCCGTGACCACGGCCACGATTCTTCCTACTTTCAACCAACATTCTGAAAGGCACACACGTGCGTAAGTATAATCCGAATCGCACATTCTCGAAGTGACCAATTCCCAAGAATACTAAGCTATAAACGAAATGATTAAGAAAAATACGAGAAGAGTGAGAGGACTTACAAGTACCGGTCGCACTGTGATGATGGCAGAGTAGTGATACTGTGGGCAAATGCCGACTCAATCGACCCAAAAGACCGACAGCCTAGGTATCCATAAACCTGGCTCTGATACCATATTCTGTAACACCCCCAAGTTATTTAGGGTATATTACAGCACCGTGAGCCCCGCCGTGGGACCCACAAGGCTAAACATACGCGGAACTATAAACTTGACCGAGAAGGTCTACATACAATGGAAAGAAAGACGATACAAATGGTATTCAAAACCATAACCAATGAAACCATATACATCACTGCACAAATCAATACCTCGGCAACACAGTAGGAACATCAAGGAAGCGAAATACAATACTCGAGTATCTAACAATCCATTCCAAGACAACAACACCGAATGGAGGAATCCAAGAAAATAACCGGAGACAAGACACGGTATCACACTTGCCCATCATCTTCATGCCGACCCGATACCCACCTGTCCGCTCTCCCGGAACTGAAATACATGAAACGTATTTCCCATAAAGGGGTTAGCCGTCGAATAGCTAGTGCAAGTATAACAATATGAAACATAATACTCCTCGACAATAAAGTAAATGTAATCCAATTCATCAATTTAAGACTAGTATTCCTAATAACTAAATCTCATAAGACGTATGTGAATGCCGTAGAAACGGTTCGTTCACCTCATACGCCGTTACGTATGTGAATGCCGTCAAAACGGTTCGTTCACCTCATACGCCGATACATGTAGGAATGCCGTCAAAACGGTTCGTTCATTACATGCCAATCAATATATCTATGAATGCCGTAAAAACGGTTCGTTCATGATATGCCATCAATATTTCTATGAATGCCGTAAAAACGGTTCGTTCATATCATACCATCAATTCCTCTTACTTTCAAAGTCGAGAACGTACAATCATAAATGTATACTTGCCTTAATAAACGTTACCGAAGATCCCGAAGAACACGGTTCGACCGGGAAGCTTGAACCACGAAAAAGACAACGAACGGAAGGGTTCCGACTTGAGTTCTTCACAAGGATTTCGTCCCTAAGTCATATCAATGATAAATCAACAATCGTACGATAAATAATAATTGTACAACGCACAAACCCCCCCTCTTAGACCTTTTGTCGGACACCTTCAAGGCGTCGACTAATAACTCAACCAAAACGACGAATCAATACAATCCAACCGTGGAATAACGATGGAAATGATAGAATACACCTAAATAATCATCAATCCATCACTAATCTAAATTACTACGGATTAAAAGGATGAAGTCAAACAAAATCCCCAATTTCCAACATAAAATTCGAAGTGTTCTTGAATAATCTTTCAATAATCCGATGAATACTCGAACATGTCCATAATCATGCGTATATCACTTCATACCCCATGATTTTAACATCCAAAACATCATTACCCCATACAGAATCGAAATCCAAGATGTTGAAGAAATTACCTCTTGAAGATCCAAGCACTATGATTCGAAGAATACTCCATAGATCGATGATCCGAGCTTCACAATCGAAAATAGATGAAGAGAAATCACACACTCAAGTGATAGGTGAAGAAACTTCTTCCTCTCAAGCCTCCTCTCTCGTGCCCAAGTGAAGAAATGGGGAAAATGAGGTGATTCACTCAAGAAAACGCAGATATAGGGTAAACTGTCATGTGTGCCGCGGCTCAGTATAGGTGTGCCGCGGCACAGGCCCAAAATTTGCTCCTGTGGCTCAGCAAAGGTGCCGCGGCTCAGCCTGTGTGCCGCGCACCGGCACAGCGCATTTGGCCGAACTGAAAATGAGAGTGACTTAGCTATTTCGACCATAACTCCCTCGTCTGGACTACGATTGACTCACCGTTTGAACCATTGGAAAGCTAACTCGATGCTTTATAATATTGCAAAGATTCAAAATTTTTGGAGTTTCCAAGAATTTATGGTGATTTAACAAAGTCGAACTCATACGTGGAAAAGTCGCTAAAGAACACGGAATTCAACAGAACGATACCGAAACGAACTCGGATGACAAAAAGTGTAGAATTAATCATTCCCAGGATGAAGAAACGGTCCCAAGAAAGTCGTCAAAATAGACTTCCGCCAAAAATAGAAAATTTTCGGGGATCAAAATTACGGGTATTACATTCTACCCTCCTTAAAAGAAGTTTCGTCCCGAAACTTAAAACAGGTAGGGAGAAGAAATATTTCGCCAGGAAAAACTCAACGAGATGCACAAGAACCGAAACTTACGCCCAAACGGTGAATCATCAATATAGAACACCACAATACATTACCCGAAGGCAAACCAAACCAATGCCGAAAAAGATACGAATTCACAATGCCCGAAGGCTCCAACGGAAATACCGATACATCACAATGGCCTGAAAGCCGAACAGCCCAAAGCTGTAAATCATCACAATACAGATCTCAAATGAGCAAACCTGAATGTCGGACATACCCCTCGGCGTATGAACAACCAGTCGCAAATCGTCGGACATATCCAATACAACATGGACTACGAACGATCAATCAATAAAGCTCAAGAGGGACATCACAGTACGCCTGATCCGGAAATGTGTCCGTGCACATGTCCACCTCGTATACGGAATCCAGAATATACGTGTGACAATGTACTTAATTAGCCTCAAGAACTACGTCCCGTGTGCACGGTCCAATGCGGAAATATCCACGCATGACCATCGAGTGCCTGGCTAAAAATCCTACACATAACCAATCGGCACGCAGACATGATTCCGGATATGCCACGATACAACATGACAACGAAACTCAAGGGATAAAACATCCAATATGGATCATACGACTCACCAAGTGAACGATGACACACGAATAATGAAAGATCGACACGACCAACGATATTCAAAACAACCATCCTGGGATCAGAATTCCCTAAGGACCGATTAACACGAGTAACGATCACAACACAACAGTTCGGGAAATCCTCAACTCTCAACGATCACAAAATTACCGAGTTCACAAGAATAATAGTGTGCTGCCTTGAGTCGGCCAACACGGCAATAATAATTCAACGGATGGAACTATCCTCGATACCCCAATTCAATGCTTCGATTACCGTAGAATGGCCAATCGATAACAACGATACAACGGATGAGAGTATCTTCGACAACGGATGGGAATTATCTTCGATAATCCCAATTCAATACCTCGATTACCTTAGAACGGTCAATCGATAATCAATGATACGATAGAATAGATGTCCCGGTGTCTTAAACCGACCACCGAAACGGAGATGACAAAAGGATAAATCAAACGTCCCCAATCGGTTAACGCAACATCATAGCAACAGTTCCAATTCGACGACAAAGATTCAACGATGTCTCAGAACGACATTAATCGCGAACAATAATAATCGATACATCGACACCGCGAACCGACTATCGATAGCAACTTTACTAACAAGTATCGTAATGCCTTGAACCGGCCATTTACAAACAATAGTAACATTTGGCATAATTTGCCGACGACGTCGTGTCAACCAATCCCTTGATATCAATACAATCATAAAGAGGCCAAGTCCCAAAATGATACACACAATCGTACGCCTACACGATAACATTAGTCCCATTGATTAGTACGAGTATAAAACTTGTCTCGATATCAATACAACGTACTGTTACCAATTCAGTTGATTTCGTCTTACGAATTCCCTCAGTCTCGACCAAGTTAATCTACGAACCCTTCAACCTTAACCGCAACACAACACCATAATTCACGATCAAACATCATACCTTATTGTAAAACGAAGGATTGATAATCAACCGTTCGATGACGACCAATATTAATACCACCAAACCACGAACTCAATCGCTTTACCATATCTCGACTAATCACATTCGAACAATCCAACTCGGACACTTACAAATCCCGTCCACAATACGAGTGAAATATGATGATCATATCAAAGAACCAATTCGGACCAATAATAAGGGTCTAAATGTTCCAAACTCAATTCTTAAATACGAATTGACAAGGTTCCCTTCTCGTAAATCCATCGTTAAAATTTACTTATGACCGTCATCAATTCGAATCATCCGACTGGTTCAAAACAATAGATAATCATATTGAAAAGGTTATCAAACAATCCAATCATTCGATTTGAATATTTGCTCCATACGTATGGGCTTCCAAATTCAGAGATGAATAATAGTCTCATCAAACTCATAATCACATTCGTATTCCTATACGAATATTATTTCCAACACATAGTTTAGCTCTAGATATGAATATTCCATATTCATTTTCAAAACATCAACACTTCTAAAAAAAAATTTTTTTTTTTCATCACCTCGTATAATTCAAGAGTTCTTCAAGAACATGAAATATCCGAAATCACGTTCAGAACAACATATCCAAAGTATATATCTCCACGTTACCATTTTCTTCATCATGTCATTCATACAATCTCAAGAATCGCAACAAAACCCTTATCACCATATGAAGAAGATCTCAATGATCATATCAACATCCGAAATCTCTTATTACAATTCCAATAAATCTCGTATAACATTATCACATGATACCATAATTGTAACACCCTGCATCCTCCAGGAATATTACACGCCGTAAACCCTTCTCACAAGGATTTACCAGGCTAAGCACAATTTCCACGTCATTCCAAAAATGCTAAAAGACCGATGACGGTAATATTTTTCAAATACTAAAAAAAAATCATTTTCCAAATACCGTCAAAATGATCAAGGTTAAAATGCCAAAAACTCAGTTTAGGGAATCGGTTTTACAAAATAAAATTTCAGTTGGCAAAATACCAAAATCCATTTCAAAAATACTCACGCAGTGGATAAAAGTACAGTCCAATTTATGCATTTTCATTGAAATAAGACGAACATCAAAATACACGATTCCCAACATACTCCCTCCCAAGTAGTAATCCAAAAAGAAAAAAATGAGCCACTATCAAAGGGATACGAGGATTACCTTATATGGACGAGCCACGAAGAAAGAATAATTGAACTCTATTCCAAGAATCATTAAATCATCATAGTCATCATATGGCCTCAAGAACATCAAGATCTCTATGATTCCATAATCATAATCAACATATTCAAAGCATATCATTATCTTCCTTCAACATAAACCTCATAGAATATGGATAACACAAGAAATCACTTCAAGAATCAACAATAGTTCCATAACCAAGCTCTAATTCCATGATTCCAAGCTCACAATCATGTTAAAAGTGTTTAGAACACTCTTAAAAGTGAAGAGGGACGAGTTTTGGAGAGAAATATCTCAAAGGATCGTGAGAGAAATGAAAGGCAACACTTCAATATATAAATTGCACTCTCATTACGTACGTAAGTGTCCTTTCTTAACGACGTAACAACTTTCACGCATTTAAATCCAATATCCATAACGCACGTAACCAACTCACTGTCTCATTCCGCGATCCATTACGACGTAACCCATACCATATAACGTCGTAATATACCATTGACTTGCTACGGTACAATGGTTGTGTTACGACGTAACACGTCCCGTATAACGTCGTAACACGACGTTGACTCACTGTCAACATCCTCCGCCGAAAGTTGCCGAAACAGGGTCCCACCGCCGACTGTGACTCGGTTCGTCCGATGCCTTCGCATGCACGTAATACCTTAGCCTTAACGCACGTAACCATGCCAATCTTACGTACGTAATCTCACCTTATTAACGCACGTAATAATTCCATACTTAGCCAATTTCAACAATTCTGTCCAAAGTCATGACATACCAAATACGAGCATACGGCAAAATCAATACATATACTCAATTCAATAACATAGTCATACGTTCAAAACGTCCACGAGCAAAAGTAACCATACACTATATCCAATATATAAACGAAAAAATATATCCAAAAATCGGGGTATTATACTCTACCCCCCTTAAAAATAAGTTTCGTCCTCGAAACTTACAATCACTCGTACAAACAACATTTCAACGGGAATTCAATTTCACCAAGAATTATCGAATAATTCGAACAACATACTTACAAGTCTGCGAAGTCGAAGATCTCCCGTGATACTAGCATGCGACTCCTAACCAAAGTCTCAACATAATATCGATACACACCATTATCGCCATTAGCAACTTAACAAAATCTCAAGGAAGAGTTCACGTCCGTGACCACGGCCACGATTCTTCCTACTTTCAGCCAACATTCTGAAAGGCACACACGTGCGTAAGTATAATCCGAATCGCACATTCTCGAAGTGACCAATTCCCAAGAATACTAAGCTATAAACGAAATGATTAAGAAAAATACGAGAAGAGTGAGAGGACTTACAAGTACCGGTCGCACTGTGATGATGGCAGAGTAGTGATACTGTGGGCAAATGCCGACTCAATCGACCCAAAAGACCGACAGCCTAGGTATCCATAAACCTGGCTCTGATACCATATTCTGTAACACCCCCAAGTTATTCAGGGTATATTACAGCACCGTGAGCCCCGCCGTGGGACCCACAAGGCTAAACATACGCGGAACTATAAACTTGACCGAGAAGGTCTACATACAATGGAAAGAAAGACGATACAAATGGTATTCAAAACCATAACCAATGAAACCATATACATCACTGCACAAATCAATACCTCGGCAACACAGGCCGGAACATCAAGGAAACTGAAATACAATACTCGAGTATCTAACAATCCATTCCAGTACAACAACACTGAATGGAGGAATCCAAGAAAATAACCGGAGACAAGACACAGTATCACACTTGCCCATCATCTTCATGCCGACCCGATACCCACCTGTCCGCTCTCCTGGAACCTGAAATACATGAAATGTATTTCCCCCATAAAGGGGTTAGCCGTCGAATAGCTAGTGCAAGTATAACAATATGAAACATAATACTCCTCGACAATAAAGTAAATGTAATCCGTCAATTCATCAATTTAAGACTAGTATTCCGGAATAACTAAATCTCATAAGACGTATGTGAATGCCGTAGAAACGGTTCGTTCACCTCATACGCCGTTACGTATGTGAATGCCGTCAAAACGGTTCGTTCACCTCATACGCCGATACATGTAGGAATGCCGTCAAAACGGTTCGTTCATTACATGCCAATCAATATATCTATGAATGCCGTAAAAACGGTTCGTTCATGATATGCCATCAATATTTCTATGAATGCCGTAAAAACGGTTCGTTCATATCATACCATCAATTCCTCTTACTTTCAAAGTCGAGAACGTACAATCATAAATGTATACTTGCCTTAATAAACGTTACCGAAGATCCCGAAGAACACGGTTCGACCGGGAAGCTTGAACCACGAAAAAGACAACGAACGGAAGGGTTCCGACTTGAGTTCTTCACAAGGATTTCGTCCCTAAGTCATATCAATGATAAATCAACAATCGTACGATGAATAATAATCGTACAACGCACAAACCCCCCCCTCTTAGACCTTTTGTCGGACACCTTCAAGGCGTCGACTAATAACTCAACCAAAATGACGAATCAATACAATCCAACCGTGGAATAACGATGGAAATGATAGAATACACCTAAATAATCATCAATCCATCACTAATCTAAATTACTACGGATTAAAAGGATGAAGTCAAACAAAATCCCCAATTTCCAACATAAAATTCGAAGTGTTCTTGAATAATCTTTCAATAATCCGATGAATACTCGAACATGTCCATAATCATGCGTATATCACTTCATACCCCATGATTTTAACATCCAAAACATCATTACCCCATACAGAATCGAAATCCAAGATGTTGAAGAAATTACCTCTTGAAGATCCAAGCACTATGATTCGAAGAATACTCCATAGATCGATGATCCGAGCTTCACAATCGAAAATAGATGAAGAGAAATCACACACTCAAGTGATAGGTGAAGAAACTTCTTCCTCTCAAGCCTCCTCTCTCGTGCCCAAGTGAAGAAATGGGGAAAATGAGGTGATTCACTCAAGAAAACGCAGATATAGGGTAAACTGTCATGTGTGCCGCGGCTCAGTATAGGTGTGCCGCGGCACAGGCCCAAAATTTGCTCCTGTGGCTCAAGGTGCCGCGGCTCAGCCTGTGTGTGCCGCGCACCGGTACTGGCGCTTTGGCCGAATCTGGAAAATGAGAGTGACTTAGCTATTTCGACCATAACTCCCTCGTCTGGACTCCGATTGACTCACCGTTTGAACCATTGGAAAGCTAACTCGATGCTTTATAATATTGCAAAGATTCAGAATTTTTGGAGTTTCCAAGAATTTATGGTGATTTAACAAAGTCGAACTCATACGTGGAAAAGTCGCTAAAGAACACGGAATTCAACAGAACGATACCGAAACGAACTCGGATGACAAAAAATGTAGAATTAATCATTCTCAGGATGACGAAACGGTCCCAAGAAAGTCGTCAAAATAGACTTCCGCCAAAAATAGAAAATTTCCGGGGATCAAAATTACGGGTATTACAATATATACATACAATCACGAGCATAATAATAAAAACATATCTTACTGCTCGCTTCATACAGAGCCAACAACCTCAAACCGAGGCTCTGATACCAATTGTTGGAATTTATTCAATGAAGAACCGATTCATGCCCCAGATTCGTTTATGGATAATCAAACGAGCACATAAAAAGATCATCCTAAATCATGCTCCTAGTATGTAAATAGGTGAAATCCAAATTTACCGTTTCTTGTTGTTGCTTGCACTAGTACAAAAAGTGAATTTGGTCACATATGGGCAAAATGGAACGGCCACACATTCACATATTTATGTGGCTAAAGGTACCAAAATAGACAATATTTACTAATTAGCCACACATGAAAATTTCGATTGTGTGACCATTAGAACTGTGTTGCCACACATTCGAACATTATGTGGCTAAAGGTAAATGGTAATATTATTTAGCCACATATGAATTTGGAACATGTGACAAATACAAGTAAGCTTGAAGCATTAGTCACGATATACATATAAATAGTGACAAATATATGTCACACACTTGAACAATATGATCAAATTGGCATATATGGTCACATGAAGTAATTTTTATGTGTCTAAATCATACAGTCAAGTTTTGTCACACATTATTTAAGGGTGACTACTATCTTTTGCTAATTATTTAGCCATATATGAATTTGGGACGCGTGACAAATGAAAAGTAAGGTTGAATCATTAGTTGCGATATACATATAAATAGTGATAAATATATGTCACACACTTGAACACTATGACCATATGCCATATATGGTCACACTAAACGTTTTGTCACACATTATTTAAGTATAGCCAAAATCCAGTACATATGGTCACGTAACTTAATATGTGTGTTTAAAGTTTAGTTTGTGTTAACTTGCCAAAAGCTAATGTGTATAGTCACATTTACTTCTAACACTGTGACCAAATACCATATATGGTCACACAAAATATTTTGTCACACATTATTTAAGTGTAGCCAAAATCCAGTACATATGGTCACGTAACTTAATATGTGTGTTTAAAGTTTAGTTTGTGTTAGCTTGCCAAAAGCTAATGTGTATAGTCACATTTACTTCTAGCACGATCATGTGACTATATGCCTTTACAATAGCCACAACATATCACAAATGTGTGACTAAATTATGTTTATGGCCACATTTAAGGTGATTATATGTGACCAATATATTCATAACAGTCACATCGTGAAGTATTCATGTGGCTATTATTTAGAGCAAAATGTGAAATCGGCCATCATTAAATTTCATGCTTTGTGTGACTAAATATTACAAAAGGCCACACAAACATAAAATTCATGTGACCATTGGATGATCAATAGTCACATAAAATACACATTTGTTCACTTTAAACAACATATGGTCACACTTATTAACACTTTTGGTCACATATTACAAAAGGAAACACAAACATAAAATTCATGTGGCCATTGGATGATCAATAGTCACACAAAATACACGTTTCTTCCCTTTAAACAACATATGGTTACACTTATTAACACTTTTGGTCACTTTATGCTTAATTGTATGTGACTAAACATAAATCCTTAAAAAAGTACAAAAATAGAATGTCTTTATGCTTTAAAAGAACGATTGAAATATGATAAAGGTAAAGTGTGACAACTTGAGCATGACATGGTTCACTTGGATTTTCGTATAACAGCACCTCCACAGTCGGTTCGATAGTAGTCATTTCGTGATTCATTACCCAAGTCACGTCGATCCACACGTGGCAATATGATATCATTGTGCTGGTGAATGACGGTACTAAATTCCTCATCGACTTCGTCATACTTATCTTTGTAATTCTTGGGAGGTGTCTTAAAGACAATAGACAATTTTTTATCTATCTGGTCTTTCACATAAAACACTTGTCGTGCTTGTGAGGCTAATATGAACGGACCAACCTTGTGGCCTAAATTATTCAGGCCAACCAATGTATACCCAAGAGTAGAATCGCGTTTCACACCACCAGCTCTGTGATTAACCCAATCACATTTGAAAAGAGGAATTTGCCTGAAACGGTAATCTAGTACCCATATCTCTTGTAAAACCCCATAATAAAATGCTTGTCTTGTGGTTGCAACTTCTTTAGATATGTGTAGATCTAATGCCTCAACACTAACCCCACTATTCTGGTAAACTTTGCCTTCATGACATTTCGTACGAAAGGTATACCCATTGATGTTACAGGTAAACCTCGATAAATGAATGTTAGATAAACGAATAACCTCACTAAATGATTAATTTTTTCCGGTCCCAACTCTTTATAACATGTTCAAATTTTCTTTCGATAAATGAATAATTCCGCTAAATGACACTAGAACAAAAACTAGATTTGGCTACACCCAATATGTGTGACGATATACATATAGTCCACATGATTTTTCGAGTGTGTGTGACTAAAGGTCGCATGACCATAGGGTACCTATGGTCACATGTTCGAGTTCTTTTTAGTCTCTATTACAAAGCAGTAACCAAAACCTAAATATGTGTGACTAATTAGGTACAAATTTCGTTGGATTAATCAGTATTAGTGACCGTAAACACTGTAAAGTCACACAAAATATTTGTTTTAATATATTTAGTCACATACAATTAATCATAAAGTGGCCAAAAGTATGAATAAGTGTGACCGTATGGTGTTCAAAGTGAATAAATGTGTGTTTTGTGTGACTATTGATCATCCAATGGCCACATGAATTGTATGTTTGTGTGGCCTTTTGTAACATTTAGTCACACAAATCATGTTTCTTATGGGTATTTATTCACATACAATTAAGCATAAAGTGGCCAAAAGTGTGAATAAGTGTGACCATATGGTGTTTAAAGTGAAGAAATGTGTATTTTGTGCGACTATTGATCATCCAATGGCCACATGAATTGTATGCTTGTGTGGCCTTTTGTAACATTTAGTCACACAAATCATGTTTGTTTTTGGTATTTAGTCACACACAGTTAAGCAAAAAGTGGCCAAAAATGTTAATAAGTGTGACCATATGCTGTTTAAAGTGAACAAATGTATATTTTGTGTGACTATTGATCATCCAATTGTTACATGAATTTTTTTTGTGTGGCCTTTTGTAATATTTATTCACACAATGAATTAAACAAACAGTGACCAAACGTGTTAATAAGTGTGAATGTATGTATCTTTTAATCACATTTAAAAAATCAATATATATCAAAACAAATTCAAATATATATCAAAACAAATTCAAATACAATAAAACTGGAATGTATATAACTGAACCACTAATAGATATCATATAAGCAGTACTAGCTATATGAACCAACAGTACTAACTTATAACTAACCGTTCTAACTTATACACTAGCAGTACTAACTGTAACACCCCGATAAGGCGGCCATTACAGTGTCGTGGACCCCACGCTGGGATCCACCAGGCGATATCTAAAGTAAAGATTAAATACACAATACATGTGATACCGAACCACAAAACATAATACTTACTCCGATGTGGAGTTTACAGCAGTATGGCCTACGGCCTTATTACACACAGGATCCAGAACGTAAGTATAATCCATATGGAGATGAATTATACCTCAAATAACAATACATTTGTTTAAACTTAAAATGAAGCGGAAAATAACATTACACGGTACAACCATGACCGGACACGAAAGACTTGGGGCCCCCGAACTAGTATCCTTCGAACCCTTCGTCATCACCTTGATCTTCCCGTGCCTTGCCTTTTCCACGACCTAAAATACAACACAAGTATTTCGCCCAACACAGGGTCAGGTATACATGATAAATGATTCTCAAGATAGTATACAATTCACGCATATGAGATTTCAAGAATAACGCCCCGACTAACGAACATACCCCTCGGGCGTATGAACGCTCAGTCGCAAAACGTCGAACACATCCACGTATAAAAATGGACTGTGAGCGACTAAGATAGTACGGCTCAAGAGGGACATCACAGTACGCCCGATCCGAATATGTGTCAGTGCACATGTCCACCCCATATACGGAATCCAGGATATACGTGGGACAATGTACCTAATTAGCCTCAACGAACTACGTCTCGTGTGCACAGCCTTTCACGGAAAATATTCACGCATGACTATATATGTGCCCGGCTAAAAATCCTACACAATATCCAATCGAACGTAGATATGACTCGGATATGTCACGATGCAACATGACAACGAATTCAAGAATTTCACAAAATCCGCATAAGGATCGAGGACTCACCGAGATGACAACAAGATCAACAATATCAAGGGTCCAAAAGTAACGAACTTGGGAATACAATCCCATGATGAAAAACGGGACATCATTAAGAGCAACATCAAATCACAAGACACAAGTTCATAAGTGTTTCATATACACGAAATGCATAATCATCATAAGAATCCACACATCATTATAACCAAGCAAGATAACTTGCCTCAATACGGAGACGGGAATAGTCCTCTTCTTGTCGGAACGAACGAACGGTCCTCAACTAATATTGTGTACTCGAACAATCAACCTTGAATGAAGTATATTTTGCTCATTAATACGTTTATATGATCATCTACACCGAATTTTCACGAGATAACATCTTAATTTCCGATTGAGTAGTTTAACTTCTAAAGTGTTACTTCAAGAACTTTATCCATACCATTCAATTCTCACAATTGATTACAAGCTGATACCAAATGTTTGTTGGATCAAGAATCATTTCATAATGTTTTAAACAATAATCTCCTATCCTTTAATCTTATCAAGAACATCTTAAGTGATTAAAAGTAAAATCTGCACTACTTACAATTACTTATGTTGAGTTAATTAGTTGTAAATCCATATCATGGTTATGAAGATTATCTCAAGTTTAGCACCACTCTTATACTCTACCAACCGACTGGGATTCAAACAACACACCTCTGAATTCACTTAGCCTAGGTTCAAGAAGATTATTTCATTCTTCTAATGATCAACAAGGTTTCTTAAAACATTTATGGTAATTATTCCAATGAGTCATTTACATTACAATGGAACAAGGATTATTATTATACCAATGGTGTTATAAGTCTAGCAAGGAGAGTGTGGTTAAACTAAACATGATCATTACCATATTAAAACACCAAGAACACACCATTACAAACCCTCTAATCATCATGTTCATCATTAAGTTGTTGAAAGCTTAACTACAACATGTTTATTTTGATTAATTCATCACTAGGTGAAATATACTTAATCACTATCATATTAAATTCGAGATTATAGGGTTAAATCGCAGAACATAACATCATAAATTGAGAACTATACACCAAACCACAAGAACACAATATAAGCTTCAAGAATGTCTCCAAGTTCCAATCAACAAGCTCCAAAATCAAAATGTAAAGCTCCAACACAAGTAGGAAGAAGGTAAACTTGCTCTAGGGATGAAGGGGGATGATTATATGGGTGAAAATCGGAGGTTGGTCGTGCAAAATGAAAGACACAAGTTGTCTTTTTATAACAAAGATACTGCTTACGCACGCTACACAACAGTGTTACGACGTAAGCTAAATCCATAGGTTCTTGGACTGAAATTTAACTTCATTACGACGTTACCGCTAGAAGCATTACGCACGTAATGTGGGTCAACTAGGTTGGCTCCAAAATCGATATTCGAATCCCACCCACCCCCACGCGCCAAAGTTGAGATCGGATCCGACAGATCGGTTACGACGTAATGTGCACACCGCTACGCACGTAAAGGCCTCAAAATAGCGTACGCTATGACTTACGATTAACGTACGTTAGGCTCAGGTTTTTAATAGTTCAATATGCACTTATCTCTACAACACTGAAAATTCAAACATAATACGAGTGATCATTTTATTCAAGTCTATTATGTTATATTCCAACATCAATATTCATTTCACAAATGCAACAAGATTACAACAGTATTAAATTATTCGAATAGTACAACAGCAAGTAAGAATTCCGTCAGATATTACATACTCCCCCCCTTAAAAGGGGTTTCGTCCTCGAAACTAAGGGGTAAACAATTCAGGATACCTCTCTTGCATGCTTTTTCTCCGTCTCCCACGTGGCTTCCTCGACCCCGTGTCGAGACCACTGAACCTTTATTAGGGGAATCGTCTTATTACGCAGTTGTTTGATCCTCCTCTCAAGTATTCGTACGGGGCGCTCCTCATACGAATGATCCTCCGATAAATCCATCTCATTGAACTGAAGTACATGACTCGGGTCAGCAACGTATTTCCTTAACTGGGAGACATGGAACACGTTATGGATCCGGCTCAGGGCTGGTGGTAAAGCCAAGCGATAAGCCAAATCGCCTACTCGTTCCAAAACCTCAAACGGCCCGATATACCTTAGACTCAGCTTGCCTCGTTTTCCAAAACGAAAGACTCCTCGGGTAGGTGACACCTTCATTAACACATGGTCACCAACCTCGAACTCAAGCGGTCGTCGACGGTGGTCAGCATAAGACTGCCGACTCCGAGCCGTTAACAACCGGCTCCTAATCAAAGTGATCTTCTCTCGAGCCGCTAATAACATGTCGGGTTCCGTACCCAGATTCCGATAGTTCGTCCCAACACAAAGGGGACCTACGGCGACGGCCATATAATGCCTCATACGGTGCCATCCGAATCAAGCGTGCCAACTATTATTATAAGTGAATTCCACCAAAGGCACTGGGCTTCCCAATCGTCCTTCCAATCAAGAGCGCATGCTCTCAACATGTCCTCTAGAGTCCGGATGGTTCTCTCGGATCGACCATCGGCCTGTGGATGAAAAGCCGCATCGAATTCAATCGCGTGCCCATCGCACGATGAACCGCCTTCCGTAAGTGTGACACGAATCGCCCGTCACGGCCTCGATACAATACTCTTGGGGGTACCGTAATCTCACAATTTCCTTAATAAACAATGGCTAATCTCTCGGGACCCCACGCGTCCTTAATCTCCAAGAAGTGGGCTGATTTGGTCGACGGTCCACAATCACCCAAATCGTATTCATTCCTCGACGACTCGCCGGCAATCTAGTAATAAAATCCATTGATATGTCCTCCCATTTCCACTCGGGAATCGGGAGCGGTTTCAGATTCTCGGGTCGCTGGTGCTCAATCTTAACTCGCCGACAGTTAAACATCTCGAAACAAACTCGCAACCTCACGTTTCATATTTCCCCACCAATAATTCCGCTTCAAATCCTTATACATCTTGCTAGATCCGGTGAATAGAGTACGGGTAGCATGGGCTTCTCTCATGATAGAGTTCCTTAACTCTTCACGGTGGGTATACAAACTCGATTTCTAAATCGTATCAATCCATCCTCGTGGATCACGAATCCGTGGGCTTTCCTTGGGTTACCTCATCCCGGACTCGAGATAAGAATGGGTCCGTAATTTGCCTCGATCCGATCATATCATTAAGAGATGAAGAAATCTCAAGGGTGCAAAGTTGTCCCCGAATACGCTGTAACTGACTTCAATTCTCGGCCTCATAAGGTCCAATTGCAACTCTCTCTCAGGCTTTGTCCAAACGGCTCACCATCCGCTCTTGCACCGTCTTACGGCTCAAAGCATCGCAACTACATTTGCTTTGCCGGATGATAAAGGATCTCGATATCGTAGTCTTTGATGAGTTCTAGCCACCTTCTTTGCCTCATGTTTAACTCCTTCGAGTAAAAATGTATTTGTGCTTTTGTGATCGTGAAAATCGACAGTTACTCCATACGTATAATGACGCCTGCATTTTTAAAGCAAACACCACCGCCGCGAGTTCTAAATCATGGGTGGGGTAGTTGACCTCGTAAGGTCGTAGTCTCGATGCATAGGAGATCACCTTCCCGCTTTGCATTAGTACACACCCAAGGCCCTATTTAGATGCATCACTATACACTACAAACCCTTCCGTCTTTCTTTCGGTAGGACTAAAATAGGTGCCGAAATCAACCGACTCTTAAGTTCATCAAAGCTCACGACAAGCCTCTGACCATAAATATTTCTTATCCTTCCTCAACAAATTAGTCATTGGTTGGGCAATTTTGGAAAAACCCTCCACGAACCGTCGGTAATAACCTGCTAGTCCTAAGAAACTGCGTACTTCCTTAACGCTTTTTGGTGGTAACCAGTCTCGGATAGCTTCTGTCTTCTGCGGGTCTACTCGCACTCCATCAACTGATATCACATGCCCGAGAAAGATAACTTCATTTATCCGTAACTCACATTTAGAAAATTTTCCATAAAGCCGCTCTCGCCTTAACGCCTCGAGAACTAGATGGAGATGACGCCGTGCTCTTCATGGTCACGAGAATAGATCAGAATGTCGTCAATAAAAACGACTACAAAGCGATCTAGATAATTAATAAACACTCGATTCATCAGCTCCATAAATACTGCCGGTGCATTCGTCAGTCCAAAAGGCATCACTACGAACTCATAATGCCCATAGCGAGTACGAAAAGCGGTCTTCGAAATATCAGACTCACGAATCCTTAACTGATGGTAACCAGACTCGTGTCAATCTTAGAAAACACAAGCCCCTTGAAGCCGATCCAATAAATCATCAATACGCGCAATGGGTATTTGTTCTTAATGGTTACCCTGCTCAACTCACGATAGTCAATACACGCACGAGATCCGTCCTTCTTACGTACAAATAGTACCGGTGCTCCCAAGGACGCACTAGGTCTAATGTAACCCTTCTCGGTCAAATCCTCAAGTTGGCTCTTCACCTCCCGCATCTCACCGGAGCCATGCGATAAGGTGCTTTTGAGAGCGGGACGTACTGTGCTCTAGCTCAATATTGAACTCTACATCACGATGCGGAGGTAAGCCTAGCAATTCATCCGGAAATACGCCCGGGTAGTCTCGACTACCGGAATATCGATCAATTCAATCGGTCGATTCATAGTCTTGGTCATGTAACACCAATAGCCAATACATCCTTGATTAAGCAGCTTCACCGCTTTCATAGCGCTCGATGATTCTCCTAACGGCTGGGATTATCACCTGGAAGGTACACTCAATACCATCGTCAGATGTGACGGTTACTGTTCGCTTGCGGACACTAATTATAGCATCATGACGGTCCATCCAATCGATACCCAAGATCACATCATCTTTAGGTAAATCGACCACAATTAAGTTTGACAACCACTCACGGTCGCTCATTCGAATCGAGCAGTCCTGAACTTCACGATTCCCAACAATTCTTCTACCATCGGGTAGACCAATTATATAGGGTTCACAATTGATAACATGCTCTAGTTGCAAACGACTCAAACAAGAAGTAGATAAAAAGGAGTGTGAAGCACCAAGATCAAAAAGAACACAGACAGCCGAGATCGATCTCGAGAGTACTGCAATCATGCCGGCCGGGATCTTCACCCTCTTCATCTCGTAAACTCTAGGTTTTGCACTTCGCACTGATGTACCGCTTGATTTCCACGTCCCATCCCTTTGTTTGCCCTTAGTCCGATAAGAAGCGGATGGAGGTACACGGTCCCGAACCAAGATTGATCGAGCATGAGGTGTCATGGGAATATGTCCTAGTCCACTCCTACAATAACGAGCACGATGTCCGTTCTTCCCACAAGTATGGCATGACACGGCCGGCCTAGGACATTTCAATTGATGTGTCCTGTCTCCACAATTATAGCACACAATGATAGCCGACCGCCGAGGTTGCGATCCGGTTGGCTTCGATGCCGTAGGTTGCCGCTCGAAGGATTTGCACCGGGTTGGGGTCTCTTGAATGCTCCCGCTTCCGTCTGATCGGGTTCTCGGTTCCTAAATTTCTTGTTGTTAGATCGGTTGCTTCTTGGAAATTTCCTTCACGGCCAATTCGTACTCGAGCCTTCTCGATGAACTCCGGTAGGGTCACACAACGATGGTTCAACAGTGCATTCTCATTCGGGGTTTAAGCCTTTTGAGAAAGTATTTGATCTTATCACCTGTGTGGACAATCATCGCGGCAAAAGGGAGAAGTGCACGGAATTTCTCGGCGATAGATAGTACGTCATCATCTTCGGACGGTTCCGGATTCAGCAATTCGATAATTTGGCCTCGCGGAGAGGACTGGATAGTAACGATCTAGCATGAGATTTTTAAATTCTTCCCAAGTACATACGCCATCACCGGCCTCACCGAAAGCCACCAAGTGTGGGCACCCTTGCCCAAGTAGTAAGTCACGAGACGCGATTCTCATCGATGCCTACCATATCGAGCAACTTCTCAAGTGTTCGATCCAATGCACGATATCGGCCGGCCAGAGGAACCTTCAAAATCGGGGTCGTTGGCGCGAGATGTCACCGATGATCCGATTCACCGCCCGCCATGTATAGGAGGTGGCCCCCGATGCCGGTCGCAGCTCTCTGTATTGTTTCCATTAATCGACCCATTTGGGTCATTCGAGCCATCATGCCTCGCATTACGGTAAGGATCGACACGAGCATCCTCGCGTCCATTGTGGTGCGATTGGTCCCTAGAAGGCGAATCACCGCTGCGAAACTATGCTCGCGTTCGCACGTCTGCTGCTCGCAGATCGGATTCGCCCCTTCCGCGCCTCGTCCCTCTCGCCACGGCCTCTCAAATTTCTTTCCATACTGAAAGAATCAATTTGCAATGATAATCATAAGTATAGTTCATGATACCAATCAGAATTCATGCTAAGTTAATGGCAGTAAGAAATTACATATTCGAGAAAACAGTTCGTAATGAGTTATCATCACTACGAGGGTCACACAAAATATCATGTCGACGTTGAGTCGAATGATTTCAATCATATAATCAATCCAGAATTTTATTTGAATCATCAATCAGATAATTCCTGCCACAAACCCTTAAAATGCCGAGATCAACAAGGAGATCTATTCAGAGATCAATATCATGTCAATAGTTTATTCATGGTCCATAAAATACGTACCGCATTTGGCTCGTAGGATCAGGCGCTCGCACGGGTCGCACGTGACACGAAGGTCTCTTGATACTAGTTCAATACACAAAGACTCAAAAAGAAAGAAAATGACCTCTCCGATACCATCTTCTGTAACACCCCGATAAGGCGGCCATTACAGTGCCGTGGACCCCATGCTGGGATCCACCAGGCGATATCTAAAGTAAAGATTAAATACACAATACATGTGATACCGAACCACAAAACATAATACTTACTCCGATGTGGAGTTTACAGCAGTATGGCCTACGGCCTTATTACACACAGGATCCAGAACGTAAATATAATCCATATGGAGATGAATTATACCTCAAATAACAATACATTTGTTTAAACTTAAAATGAAGCGGAAAATAACATTACACGGTACAACCATGACCGGACACGAAAGGCTTGGGGCCCCCGAACTAGTATCCTTCGAACCCTTCGTCATCACCTTGATCTTCCCGTGCCTTGCCTTTTCCACGACCTAAAATACAACACAAGTATTTCGCCCAACACAGGGTCAGATATACATGATAAATGATTCTCAAGATAGTATACAATTCACGCATATGAGATTTCAAGAATAACGCCCCGACTAACGAACATACCCCTCGGGCATATGAACGCTCAGTCGCAAAACGTCGAACACATCCACGTATAAAAATGGACTGTGAGCGACTAAGATAGTACGGCTCAAGAGGGACATCACAGTACGCCCGATCCGAATATGTGTCAGTGCACATGTCCACCCCGTATACGGAATCCAGGATATACGTGGGACAATGTACCTAATTAGCCTCAACGAACTACGTCTCGTGTGCACAAATTTTCACGGAAAATATTCACGCATGACTATATATGTGCCCGGCTAAAAATCCTACACAATATCCAATCGGAACGTAGATATGACTCCGGATATGTCACGATGCAACATGACAACGAATTCAAGAATTTCACAAAATCCGCATAAGGATCAAGGACTCACCGAGATGACAACAAGATCAACAATATCAAGGGTCCAAAAGTAACGAACTTGGGAATACAATCCCATGATGAAAAACGGGACATCATTAAGAGAAACATCAAATCACAAGACACAAGTTCATAAGTGTTTCATATACACGAAATGCATAATCATCATAAGAATCCACACATCATTATAACCAAGCAAGATAACTTGCCTCAATACGGAGACGGGAATAGTCCTCTTCTTGTCGGAACGAACGAACGGTCCTCAACTAATATTGTGTACTCGAACAATCAACCTTGAATGAAGTATATTTTGCTCATTAATACGTTTATATGATCATCTACACCGAATTTTCACGAGATAACATCTTAATTTCCGATTGAGTAGTTTAACTTCTAAAGTGTTACTTCAAGAACTTTATCCATACCATTCAATTCTCACAATTGATTACAAGTCGATACCAAATGTTTGTTGGATCAAGAATCATTTCATAATGTTTTAAACAATAATCTCCTATCCTTTAATCTTATCAAGAACATCTTAAGTGATTAAAAGTAAAATCGCACTACTTACAATTACTTATGTTGAGTTAATTAGTTGTAAATCCATATCATGGTTATGAAGATTATCTCAAGTTTAGCACCACTCTTATACTCTACCAATCGACTGGGATTCAAACAACACACCTCCGAATTCACTTAGCCTAGGTTCAAGAAGATTATTTCATTCTTCTAATGATCAACAAGGTTTCTTAAAACATTTATGGTAATTATTCCAATGAGTCATTTACATTACAATGGAACAAGGATTATTATTATACCAATGGTGTTATAAGTCTAGCAAGGAGAGTGTGGTTAAACTAAACATGATCATTACCATATTAAAACACCAAGAACACACCATTACAAACCCTCTAATCATCATGTTCATCATTAAGTTGTTGAAAGCTTAACTACAACATGTTTATTTTGATTAATTCATCACTAGGTGAAATATACTTAATCACTATCATATTAAATTCGAGATTATAGGGTTAAATCGCAGAACATACCTTCACAAATGGAGAACTATACACCAAACCACAAGAACACAATATAAGCTTCAAGAATGTCTCCAAGTTCCAATCAACAAGCTCCAAAATCAAAATGTAAAGCTCCAACACAAGTAGGAAGAAGGTAAACTTGCTCTAGGGATGAAGGGGGATGATTATATGGGTGAAAATCGGAGGTTGGTCGTGCAAAATGAAAGACACAAGTTGTCTTTTTATAATAAAGATTCGTTACGTACGCTACACAACGGTGTTACGACGTAAGCTAAATCCATAGGTTCTTGGATCGAATACGAACTTCATTACGACGTTATCGCTAGAAGCATTACGTACGTAATGTGGGTCAACTAGGTTGGCTCCAAAATCGATATTCGAATCCCACCCACCCCACGCTACGAAAGTTGAGATCGGATCCGACAGACCGGTTACGACGTAATGCACACCGCTACGCACGTAAAGGCCTCAAAATAGCGTACGCTATGACTTACGATTAACGACGTTAGGCTGTGTTTTTAATAGTTCAATATGCACTTATCTCTACAACACTGAAAATTCAAACATAATACGAGTGATCATTTTATTCAAGTCTATTATGTTATATTCCAACATCAATATTCATTTCACAAATGCAACAAGATTACAACAGTATTAAATTATCCGAATAGTACAACAGCAAGTAAGAATTCCGTCGGATATTACACTAACAGTTGTAACTAATACACTAGCAGTTTCAACCAGGGCTTCATGTTCTTCATCCAACCATCAATCATCTCAACACAGGCAGATTGAGCACGGACAGATGCCCTGTAGCGACAAAATGTTAATTGATTACAAGTGTGAAGATGCAACAGAATGATAAAGTAAAAGACCCCATTTAGGTGGATGGCATTGTAATTAATCTTATCACTAAACTTCAGGGATGTTACAAACTTGAAGACAACTATAATGCAGACAATAACAATCACTTCTTATTGCGATTCAGTTCAGATGCAAATATAATCCGGATTCATAGATTAATATAGATTCCACAATTTACATACTACAAAAAGCATATTATTCTAACTCAATATCGATATGCTCCCAAAATACAATTCATGTTCCAAATACCAACTAACAAATATACAACATCTATTTGGAGTTCATATTCATAAGCAAGAGAAAAACACACCTGGCGAAGGTGAATGAGTGAAACCAGTATGTATTTCTTGTATGCTGCAATAGCTATAGCATTCAAAGTAGACATAGGAGCAGTTACCACCTGAAAAGACGATCAAGAAAGGGCCATGTAACAAGTTAGTCAAAGTTCACACATACCTTATGCATGAACAATAAAACAAAATGCTCAATGTAATCAAATCTTTCAAGCTAGCATTTCATTGCATTTATTCAGAATATAATTCAATGACATGCTCATGTAATAACACTAACTTTAGAAAGAGAAATAAAATGAAAGGAGACGTATATTAAGTCAGAAAGCATGCCTAAACAAGTCCCGACAAGGATTGTTGACGCACAATTGATGATGAGATATGTCACCATTTGCTCCTTACTCAGACCAAAGTAAGCCCTCTCATACTCACCAAATACGGACTGCACACCTTCCATTACTCATACCAAAGTAAGCCATCTCATACTCAAGTGCATCACTGTTAGCTAGCTCTTTAACATCCTCTGCAATAAGAACTAAAATCATGTGGGAAGACAAGAATAAACGTGTTTAAAATAACACAAGAGAGCAATTCATACCAGAAGATCCATTAGTCAGCTCCACTACAGTTTTGGAATCTAAACCCTGTTTTTCATCACTAGTACCAGCACCCTTTGTGGCCCAGTTGTAGCGTATCTGCCTACTGCCAAGCCACTTCCCTGAAAAGTGAGTTGTGGATGAATGTTAATAAGCACAAAATGAAATATTGCATATTTAAATAACATAAGAACATGAATTTGACAGCCTTACCAGTTAAGTCATTTATAGCACTTTGAGCATCCTAAATAGAAATCAAGGTCAGAAATAAGGGTCAGCAATCAGGAGGGAGCGTTCTACTTCCATAGTGATATTAAAATTGAAAAAAGTAATATATAAAAAGTTTAACCTGTTGGTCCCGAAAAGAAACAAAGCCAAAACCTCATGAACGACCTATTTTTTGATCCCACATAACTCTCGCATCACTAGAAACAAGCAACGCAAAAAGAAAAGTATCAAATTAAACTTGTCTATTTTGTTCAAATTAGAGTGGGTTCAGTAAGAAATGTGAACCTGCTTCTTAACCAGCCAAACTTTTACCAAATTATTAAGAGTAAATCCATAGCTATGAAGAATCTCTCGACTAAAACAGGATAGCAACAATTATAAAGGAAGTTAATTATTTCGACATATAGTGGAAGTGAAAAATAATAGAAGATGGCAATTTTGACCTATTTACTATCAAAATTAGGGTTTAAAAACTTACAAAATAGATTATGGATGCTTTGAATCTTCAAATTAAACAATGACAATTAATCACAACAACAATCTTCTTCTCATGTTTTCTTGATTTTTTGATGCAAAGCTGATTGATGGTAAATAAGGGGAATGTAGATGGTGACTAGTGATGGTTTTCGGTTGACAACATAGATGAGAGGGGGCGTGAGATAGATTAAGAAAATTATTTGGGGAGAACATATTATCAAGATGATGTGAGATCTGAAAAATTAGATAAAGATGGATGGCGCGGCAATTTGATTTTGGGGAAAAATGATGGGTGTGGCTGAAATAGTGAAAGGTTGGAGAGAGGGATCCAAAAAATCTGATTTTGATTTTGGGGAAAATTAGGGCGGGTTATAATGAAAATATTTGGGGGAGGACCAAATTTTGGGAAAAACTTTTTAAGAATAATTTAAGATTTAAGATCATTTGAGTACCAAACTTTGTTTACATACCAAGGGATCAATCCCCACCCTTTATCTTCATCTCATCCAATGGATGAGATTAAATTCCCTTTTTACACTAGAAGGGTATTTTTGTCTAATATATATAATTTTTTATAATAAACTTTCCATTCAATCACACACACGCATGTGTGTTTTCTTCGTCTCATTATTTTCTCTCTCTACACCATTAATACAAAAACAAAACAACACAAATAGATCTAGATTCGATCGATCTTCACAAACAACGCGAATTTATCTTCTTCGATTCATCAATCGATCATCTTATCATCTCGTTTTTCAATTTGTTAACATCAGGTTCATATTCTTCTTGTTATATTCATCTTTTTTTTTTTCATTTAATTCATGTGAATAAGCTTATGAATTAAAGGAAAGGAGAGTTGTATGAATAAGTGTGTGAATTAGATGAAAATTTGTATGAATAAGCTTATAAGTTAGAGGAGAGTTATGAATAAGCTTATGAATTATTGTGACTTGAGTTTATTGTGATGAATTATAAGCTAACTTATTAGCTTATTTTCATCACATCTTGTTATTTTATCATTTTTAGCTGATTCATGTGAATAAGCTTGTGAATTAGATGAGAAGAGAGTTATATGAATAAGCTTATGAATTAGAGTAGAGTTAGTGTGAATAAGTTGTATTATTAGGTAGTTTTATGATCTGAACAACTTATTATTTAGCATTTAATTGAATTAAGTTCCTGGTATAAGCTGATCTAAGCTGGTATGAAGTATATCATATATGATTTTAGCTTGGGTTAATGTGTTTATAATCGAGGTTATTTTGTTTGATGTATCATATGTGATATCACATGTGATATTTCATTTTGTTAGATGTATCATATATGATATCACATACTATATCACACACTCTGTTTTATTTAATATATCATATGTGATTTTTTACTTTTTGTCATGAAACAACTTATTTATGTTTTCATTTTTTTAATTTTTCTTATGTATATGTACAAAAATCTAATGACACCGACTTTAAAGAATGACAAGGTCCGGAGCAACTTCCGGAGTTGCAAAGCCGCTTGTAGTTGTTGTTTAAAGAGAGGAAGAGTTGTTGTTTAACATGATCATCACTAATTTATCAAACCATTATACTTGATGTTTTCTATTCTAATGCATTTATTTACAAGTGATTATGAATGTGTGCAATAAAACTTAAACAAAATAGATATAATATCGAAAATCACATTTGTAAATGTTTCGCCATTTTTATTTCAATATAAACATCATGACATAATACCAAGAAAGTTAAACCATATTAGCAAGACATTGTACCAATGGTTTACAAAATCATCCGTAGACGTCAAAACTCCATACAGAGATTACAAGAAAAAAACGAAGAATACATTTTAAACGTGAAATGAAGATTCATGAGCTTCTTCAATGAGCTTCTTGGGCCTTTGGATTCTTGTAATGTTCAAGATGCCTTGAAAACAGCCTTCTCTACACAAATAAGAAGATTTGATTAATTTTTCAGGCACATAATCATATATGATATATTATAATGGTAAAGAAGTTAACTTAGAAGCAGATTATCATATATGATATCATACACACAACTAACTTTTAATTACTCACCAGGAGATGATAGACTTGCTTGTATTTTAGTTTCAAGCACATTATCATATATGATATATTATAGTGTTAAAAAAGTTGGATTTCAAGCAGATTATCACATATGATTCATATATTTTACTCACCAGGAGATCACAAACTGCTTGTATTTTATTTTCAAGCACATTATCATATATGATATAGTATAAATGCTTAAAACCTAGCTTATGTCATATATGATGCATTACATAATTTTTTACAATTTTTTCAGGCAACTTATCATATATGATTTTTCACTAACAGGTCATCATCAACATATTTTCTTCATAAACATCAACATACTCGATCTAAAGCTTACTTATCACCATAACATCATCAAATATCAAAATATCATCAAAATATCTTCTTTATAAACTGTATAAACACAATAACTTGAACAAAAATCACAATATGTTTATCACAAACAATAAACAGTAACCTTCACCATTTATGCATAGATAACATTAAAATATGCAAATAAAGTGTTTTACATCTGAATTAGTTGTATTTCTTCTTCTTTTTTACTTGAATCTTCATCTACAAGCTTAATTGTTAAGATTTGTTCTTCAACGACATCATCGACATCTTTTTCTTCAATTTTTTGAAGCGATTTGTGGATGATTTTTGATGTGTGTGTATCTTTTGATTTGTGAAAAGTATGTGTTGTGTGTGTTTTTAGTGTGTGTTTTGGAGAGAGAAAAAGTAGATCTGAGAATGAGAATGAGAAAATGACGGGGTGTGAGTGTGATGGTGCGTGGGTAGTTGGGGGGTAATTTTACCAAATTACCCTTCCGCTTTCTTATTGTTTTATTTTTAATACAAAAATCCTTTTTAATCTGCACCCTTCTTTTTTTTAGATGGATGACTAGAATTTGTCCCTCAGAATCCAAGAAAAGTATGGTTTCTTAAATAACTCTCCTCATAATTTAATATATAAATGTGTGACCATATATGACATTTGGTCACACTGTTCAAGTGTGTGACATATATTTATGGCTAAATTTTCAACAAAAACTAGTAGTCACATTTAAATAATGTGTGACAAACTTGAGTATATGATTTAGCCACATACACAATTACTTCATGTGACCATATATGGATTTTGGTCACACTGTTCAATTGTGTGACATATATTTATCACATATGTATATATATATATATATATAGTGTGACTAATATTTCAAACTTATTTGTATCCGTCACACGTCCCAAATTATAAGTGACTAAATAATCAAAACAAGTTTTACCAGATACCTCTAGTCACGAAAATATTCAAATGTGTGGCTATAGCCTCAGATGTAATTCTGAAATGGTCACACAAGTCGGATCAAGTGTGGTTGTTTATTTTATTCTGGTACATTTAGTCACATAAAAAAGTTACTGTGTGACCGTTCGAAAAACAGCATGTGTGACAAAATCCAAGTTTTGTACTAGTGTGAATATTTTTCTCCGGTCCCGATCATATTCATTTATTGAGGTTTTACTGTATATGTATCGTTTTCACTACGGTGGCACGTGGTCCATTAGATATCCACCTTACAGTTTCTGATACACTTTCTTTGTCGATCGCTAACTCTTTCTCAACCTGAATTTCATTACAAGTATATTAGCTTGAAATTGAAGGAACAACAAACAAACAATTTTAAATAACACAAGATTAATTACCTCTTTGCGTAACCACTTAGCAAAAGATATACTGTGCTCATTCTCCAGAGATGCTATTCGTTTACCCAGGTTTTCTGTTTTCAATATTTGCTTGTGTCGCCTGAAACAATGTCTTGGATTATTATATTTGTCATGATTTATATATTATATATATATATATACTTTTTTCGTATTTAAAAAAAATAGTTTTTTTCTTTTTTAAATAGAAAATTGATCCGGTGGTCAAACTGGTTGAACCGATAACCCGGTGACCCGATGACTCGACCGGATCAATTAAAAACTGAGTTTCAAAATATTGGATTAATACATTTTTATTGTGGCCTTTATAAACTTTTCCCCAAAATTTAGTCTTCCCCCTAAAATATTTTCACTATATCCCGCCCCAATTTTCCCCAAAAATCAAAATCTGTTATAAAACTGAAATATTATAGAGAGAATTTAAAGAGAGAATAGAGAGAATGATTCTGAAGTATATCTTTCATTAATAACTGAAGTCCTATTTATAGGAAAACTTCAGATGGCACAATCGTAATTACATAATTACATCAGGGGCATAATAGTCATTCACATATTATAATACATTATCTTGTTACGCATTACGAGAAGTGATATACTTCAACAATTCTTAACACTCCCCCTTGAATGACTATTTACATAAATATCTGCTGAACTAGTTTGAAGAAAAACCCAATGGGAGAAAAACTCTCAAACTTTTTGTATCGAAGCGTGTGACAATCATATCACGTTCTATCATAACGTTGGTAGGAAACCTCTGTTAGATAAAACTTCAGCAATCTGTAATCTCGTAAATTTGCTCCCCCTTATCTTGATAGTTCTTGTATGAGTATTCTTGTGCCGTCTCAGTAAAACCTCGTGGGACAAAAACTGAGTGAATCTGTCATGTATATCATTCGTTGTTGGAGTATCCACGTGTTGCCTCATTAAAACCTTGTCAAGAAAACCCAGTGGGAAAAACTTGATCGAAGGAAAAAGAGTACAACTACTCCTTCTGTTTTCAAATCTTTGAGGAATAATTAATCTTGATCTTTATAATTTTCCTCATTATGCTATGAATATGCCTCGTTAAAACCTTATTAGGAAAAACTCAATGGGAAAAATCCTAACGAAGGAAAAAGAGTACATCATTCATACTAATACGCCATTCGTGTTGCCTCATTAAAACCTTGTCAAGAAAACCCAATGGGACAAAACCTTAGTCAAGGGAAAAAGAGTGCAACGCATATTTTATAAATATGTCCCAGGCATTTGAATAATCTTCCAAGGATTAGTACGAATATCGTATTCAGTGCAATTTGTAATCCCGCACTCATATTCTTTGCAGTACGTTTCAAATCTCTTTGGAGATTCCATATTAGTTGTGATTAAGCTGCCTCGTTAAAAACCTTGCTAGAAAAACCCAGTGGGATAAAACCTCAGTCAAGGAAAAGAGTACAGCATATAATTTCCTTTCACAACACCTTATTTTAGGTGATTGCACGCACTGATAATACTTTCAAAATCTCTTCAGGAGTCACTTTTAGTAAGCCCATATGTTTCATTTTGTTATAAGGGCATATATTTCAATTTTGATGAATTTCAATATCCTCATTCCAATATCCATATTTCACAATCATGGATTGCAATATCCTCATTTCATTCATAGCGTTGTATTGTGTCGACAATTTCAACATTTATTCCCTGTAGCAACATAACTTGCCGAGATATCTCATTATCTTCCTTTATAGTTATGTCTATATACTTCAAAAGTATATGCCTCCTTTTATCATTTACTTTGATTTATATTCGGGAAATTATTATGTGTTTATCAAAGCAGTTGTAGTTGGTACCAAAGATTAATAATTTATCATGCATATTTGAACTTCAAGTTTATATAGTTGTGAGGATATAGTGTGATGCATTTCACATATTTCCAACTACTAATACTCCCCCTCATGCTAAGAGATTTCTTGAGCACCAAACTCATATGCCAGTACCTCAGTATTCATCTTCGGTCATGGGGGTTTGTATATTATGTTCTCGATATTGGCAGGAGGACTTCGAATAGTATGCCAATTAATACCCCACTTGTATGCGCATATCTTGATCCTTTCTAGGATCTAGTCAAGTTTATTTGGGATATATTACTAGCTTAATCCGATATGGAATATATGCTCCAACCATGAGCAAATCATCTCGTAAATTTCCGATTACGAGTCATATACACATGTGACTATCTAGTGGATCCATAATATCTAGTAGTTCACATATAGAGGAAGTGGGCCCATACTCCCCCTTAATATATTCCAAATTTATTAGGAATTCATTCCCAATATTGGCTAGTAGTGATATTAATCGAGAACAAATATTTGAAGACATGATGTGTCTATATCATCATATAGATATTTTACCGACATATAACATCATTATCAACATGGAGTCGCCGCTCCTACATGTCATATTATGTTTATTATTCAAATATAGAACTGTAGTTCATACGCTTCGGGATATGAACTATTGAAACGCGGAGTCAAATCTCATACGCGTAATTCCAACAGATTATCATTGTATTCACAATCACCCATATTGAGGGTTTGATTATCATAATAGATTCAATGCTTTCTAGTCTTCATAAATATTACCCGTGAATATCATAAAAAGAATTTATCGAGCTCGACTCGAAAGATATTTGATGGTTGATCGAAGCACAAGTTCGATTATCTGGCAAATTTTCAAATTCATTTAAGTACATGCCAGGTACAGGTAGGAGTAATTTTGCAAAGAAACGAAGAGCAAAAAGATTAGGTGGATGCTATACATGTGCTCGGTGAACATGTGACACACGGTGCAAATCGGTGGGGTTTGTATCCAAAAATCGAGAAGACAAAATCGCATTTATCAAGGATGGATTGAGTAAGGAATCTGTGGATCACGATATCCAACAGATTCTTGATACACATCCCAGTGGATACGTTCATCGTGAACTATTGGCTTTGTGGACACAATTTAAGGATGAACTAGAACGCTATAGTCATGAAAAATTAGTCTCAAAAGATCCAGTTTGTAAGTCCGTTCTGTCAAAGCCATATAAGGTAAATAGTAAAATAATGCAAGTTGATGAATATTGTTCCCCAATATTTAAATTTCTCAGCTGCCGATAGATAACTTCATTTTCATTGAAAAATATAATATCATATCTTTCGCTTTCTTCTGCAATCTTGTCAAAAAGAAAATAGTAAAAGCAGTGACTTATCTGCTGCCCATTTTTCAATGAAAATAGTGAAGTCATTTGTCTTCTAGTAAGAAATTTGTTCTTTAAATTTGGGATCCACAAATCAGAAATTGTATATCTCATAAAAGTACTTTGAAAATTTAGTATAGAGATATGGAGTTCTCAGAATCCTCATACATATCTCATCCAATTAAAACTATATGTATTTTAGGTGGATCCAAACTGATAGGTCATATCCAGCATATAGATATGGCATATCAATTCGTAAAAAAATTAGGAAAATACAAAATCGATATATTGTATGGTGGGAGTAACCATAGATTTTTTGGTTATCCTTTTGAGGCTGCACAAAATGGAAAAATAAGAGTAACAAGTGCCTTACACTTTTCCCACACCATATGTGTATATGGTGAATAATAGCGATACCTTTATTGTACTTCCAGGTGGCTATGGCACACTCAATGAGATATTCAATATCACGTCATGGGCTGAGCGGGACGTCCATACCAAACCTATAGGTTTGTTGAATATTAATAATTTCTTCAGCAATTTGCTTGTCTTTCTGGATCAAGGAGTAGACCACAAGTTTATCTCTCAGCCATCAAGAGATATTCTTATATGTGCTGACACAGTTGCTGATCTACTTATAAAGTTTCAATCATATATTACAGTTAAGAATTTGGAAGTCAAAGCTCATCAGCCACAGACTATTGGTGCAAACGAAAAAGAAGTTTAGATCCTTTAGATCTTTCATTATGAACCCTAATGCTAGGGGGTGGCAGAGTTATAGAGTTTTATACTCTCGAGGCGCACCCCCTTTTTATGGGTTTCATATGTATTTTCCTTTTCGCATATTGTGGAGTGTTTATTACCTTTTTGGCTAGTTTCAATATTTTCCATTTCGACTGCTTTGTGCTTCTTCCAGCAATAATAATATTATCTTTTGCCTCTATGCAAATACATTATTCTCACGCATATGTGATATATGCTTCTCTATTGTGATATCAATATGATTTCAATGATCCCACCATGTGATATAATCAACATGAGATTAATTGAGCAATTATTTTCTGGTGATAGTTTTTCATATTACTTGTTAGATGATCCCACCATGCGGTGTATTTGCATGAGATTTTCTTTAATTAATCGGTGATAGCTTCTGGTATCACTTGCTCAATTTTCTCCGTTCGTGTTTAATAATCATGGAGATCGGATAATATTTACATCAACTGCTTCTTCTTCGAGAGCATGATTTGAATCATTGATCAACTACTTCTTCAGAGTAGGATTTATTTTTATCAAATGCTTCTTCGAGAGTAGGATTTAGATAACAGATCAACTACTTCTCCAGAGTAGGATTTATATTTATCAACTGCTTCTTCGAGAACAGGATTTAGATAATCGATCACCTACTTCTCCAGAGTAGGGTTTATATTTATCAACTACTTCTTCGGGAGCAGTATTTATGAACCATTCATATGGTATAACCAACCACGATGGTGATATATAATATATAAATTGCGTACATGTAAAACCATCCATCTTGTGATAATTGAACTCATCACATAGGAGGTATAGTATGTAATACCCGGTTGTAACTCAGTAATTATCACTCAGTAATTATCATTCAGTATCTATCATTCAGTAATTGATACTCAGTAATTTCATTCATCATTGATCATTTGTCACTCATATTCAGTCATGGTATTCATCATTCAGAGTTATCGTATCGTGTATCAATCGTCATTCATCACTAATCTGATTGGAGTTTCGTGCCGTGTTTATCATCATTGTCATTTTCGTTGCAAGCTGTGCTTGAGGAGTAGCGCACGCTACATACTCCTTTTAGCGTACGCTAATTGGGTATAGGTAGCGCACGCTACCGCTCAGCTTTAGCGCACGCTAAGGCTACCTTGGCTGCGATCCGAAGGTCTTGGACTGCGGTGAGAATAATTGTAGCGCACGCTACGAGTGGTAAGTAGCGCGCTAACGGGTTGTAGTAGCGCACGCTATATGTGTGGAGTAGCGCGCTAGGGACGGATCGTGTTGAGTCCGGTGGCTACCGGATCGCCGGATTAATTCATAGCGCACGCTATGAGTTATGTTTAGCGTACGCAATCAATATTATAGCGCACGCTAATCGGTTGTTGTAGCGCACGCTATCGAGGTTAGATCAGAGGGCAGACAGTTTTCTGGACTCCAGTACTGGGCGTCGAATATTTCGCTAGCGCACGCTAACAATGGATATTAGCGCACGCTAGTAGTATGGCCGTAGCGCACGCTACAAATAGGTACGTAGCGCGCGCTACCGTGTTCGGACAGGGGGTTCTGGACTACCCAAATTACACGTTAGCGCACGCTATGCACAAGGGCTAGCGCACGCTAACCTGGACTGAGTATAAATTGGACAGTTTAGTCAGAGTTCGTCATTTTTCATCTCATTTCATTCCTTCAGTAGTTTTGGGCGATTTCGAGCGATTCGGAGAGGATTCTTCGAGGTGTAATCATCAATCATCATCTTCAAACTCATCTTTCGGATTGATCATCATTTCATCATCTTCATCACATCGAATCAAAGGTATTAAACTCTTGGATCTAGAATTTCGGATTTTTGGGGTTTTCCTTCCGATTTCTTCGTGTAAGCTTGGATTATCATTGGAATATGTTAGTTATGGATTATCTAACTTGTATAAACATATTCCTACGGATTTAATGGTTATTTTCGGAATTATTTCAAGAACCCTTGGGGTTGACTTCGGTTAATTGGAGATTTTCCGATTGATGTCGTTGTAATCATGAGTTATGGATTTCTAATGGATTATTGATATCCTTGAAAGTGTTTTGATGGTTTGAAATACTCATCTTGGAGTTGGTTTCGATTCATACGAGTTCGGATATTGTTGTATCGACGTTTGGGTCGGTTATGATCGTTTTTATTTGCGTAATGATCGGATTATTGGTAATTGTGTTATTCAAGGTTGTTCGAGCGACCGATAATTCATTTAGGACGTTGTTCGTGGACGGACATTCATCATCGGTATTGAGTAAGTTAATTCTTACTCGGTTAAAAGGATATTCATTCCTTTTGTCGTTGTTCATTCATAATCATAACTCATTCATCATTGTATTAATCGTATCAAAACTCGTCATTGTCAATTAATCACCTCAGTCATAAGGAACGACGGTTCCGATCATTTCATTGAGCTATCATTCATTTCACCATCATTCAATCTTGGTGAGTCATTATTCATTTTCATTGTCACTTTTGTCATATTGTGGCATTCCGGGTCATACTGGCGTGCCGGTTGGTATGTGTAGGATTTTCATGTCGGGCACATTATAGTCGTGTGTTGGTTGGTGGCCTCACATTGGACTGTGCACACGAGTCGATTGCTCGTGAGACTGATTAGGTACAAGACCACGCGTGTTTGATCGTTGGTGGCTTGTGCACGGACACATTTCCATCCCGGACGTAGTGTGGCGCCATTCCTTTGAGCCGTACTGATTAGTCGATTCATATAGCATGTCTGATTGCGTATGTTTCGACAAGAATAATTCATAATTTCAGATATATCATGATTGTGTGTTATCAACCCTTGAGGATTGTTGTTCTGTGTAACTGACCCCGTTGGGGGATATTGTTTTTCAGGTCATGGCAAGGCTAAAGCACGGGGAGAGCACGGTGACGGCGAGGAGTCCCAGTGATACTAGTAGGGGGCCCGATCATTGATCATTTATTCAGTCATTTGTGTTTCCTTTATTTATTCCGCTGCAGACATTCCGTTTGAATGCTCATTTCATTCAGTGTTGTGTATTTTATCGTCACATAAAATACACAGGTATTCTATTTTATCCTGGGTGTGTTGTATAAAACTCCTCGTCGGAGTAATTGATGTTGTAATGTGGTTCGGTACTACATTTACCTGTGTAATTCATTCATTTTCATTCGCCTGGTGGGTCCCAGTCGGGGGTCCACAGACCGTAATATCCGCCTAGTTTGGGGTGTTACGAGTTGGTATCAGAGCGTGGTTTTGAATACTACCCTCCAAGTCATGTCTCATTTGAAATCATCGTCATCGGACTAGTATCATTGGACTTTCGCGTCACGTGTGACCTGTGCAAATGCCGAGCCAATCAGACCAAGAACTGTAAGATTTCTGATGCCATGGTATAATTTCTGGCAATAATCATTCATTCATAATTCATCAGTTAACAATCCTCATTCATCAATTTCAATTGTGATCAAGTCGATAATGTTAACTCATTAATCACTCAATTCATTTCATTACTCAGTTGTTGATCTTGAAGATCATGTCATCGATCTTGTTAAATTGTTCAAGATAATCATTTCAGTAACTTCATCAGATAATCATGTCACGTCAATCAATCATTCATGTAATCGCTGAATTTGAGCGCGTATGCTCATTTTCATCATTTCATAATACAATCATAATGTGATACTAATGCGAGATGTATAACCATCATATGACTTTCCACTTCAGTATGGAAAGGGCTGGCAGAGGACGTGGAGGACGAGGCCGTGGAGCGGGCCGAATCCCGAGAACTCGTGCGAATACCCGTGCAAATGCCAGGAATAATGCTAACTCATCGAGCAGCGACGCTGCCACTCACTCACCTGGACGCGATCATTCACTGTCAGGGAGTCGTACCCGGGACACGGCTCAGTCAGAGGGTGTTCGGGTCGACCCACTCGCATTTATGCAGGGCATGATGGCCCAAATGACCCAAATGGCTCAGTTGATGGAGACGATGCATAACTCCGTCAATCAAAATCAGCAGGCTCCTCCGCCGCCGCCTCAGAGGCAAGAGAGGGGTGTAAGCAATATCATCAGCGATATCTCTCGCCAGCGACCACCTACTTTTGAGGGCTCATCTGAGCCGGCGGATATTGTTCATTGGCTTGAGCATTTTGAGAAGTTATTTGCTATGGTGGATTGCCCCGAAGGGCATAAAGTTTCAGTTGCGGCTTACTATCTCGGTAAGAGCGCTCATTCATGGTGGTTATCGTTGAAGCCCACAGACGGAACATGTACTTGGGATCAGTTCAAGACTCTCATGATGGAGAGGTACTATCCGGCCCCACTCAGGGAGGCCAAGTTGTCGGAATTACTCACTCCCGACCTTTCGGCGGATGATGACGTTCTCGCCATCGCCGAAAAATTTCAGGAACTTCTTCCGTTCGCCTCATCTATCATTCACTCAGAAGCGGACAAGATCAAGTATTTCAGCAAGAGGCTGAAACCCCGTATGAGACTTCAGTTGCTTAATCATAACTGTACCACTCTGGCCGAGTTCATTGAGAAGGCTCTTACTTACGAGCTTACGGCTAAGGAAATTGCTAAGCAGCAACCTTCGTCTGCTAGCAAGAAGTCCAAGAACCGTGTCGGTCGACGGAGTCGTGCCACTTTCAAGAAACCGCGGGCGGGCTCTACTTTTTCGAGCGACCTCCGGCGTCTAAACCCGCGGAATCTCGGTCGCGAGCGGCCGTTCGGCCATCACCTGTTTCAACCGTGAGGAACAGGGTCATTTCAGCACCAAGTGTCCAAAGCTTGATCATCACGTGCCACAATCGTGGGATTGCGGGCATAGGGCCCGTTTTGCCGTAGGGACTTTAAACCCACTCCGGCGTCATCTCAAGCCCTGTGTCATTCGGGGGTGCGAATCAAAGCCACTCGGTCGGCTGCTCAAGACGACAGGAGCTAAAGGCGGAGCCAAGAGCTATCAGACGGGAGCGTCCGATTCGGCGGCCGGCAAGCCCCGAATTTATGAGATGAAGAAGACCGATGATCCCGAGGCCCGGATGATCTCAGGTACACTCGATATTCTATCTCAACCTGTGTGTACCCTTTTTGATACTGGTGCATCTCATTCATTCATTTCCGAGTCATGTTTGAGTAGACTACGCTTGGGTAGTGCTACTAGTTGTGAGCCATATGTCATTGGCCTACCTGATGGTAGACGCATTATCGGTAACCGTGAGATTCAGAATTGTCCGATTCAGTTTCATGGTCGTGTATGGCCAGCGGACCTAATCGTAGTAGATTTACCGAGGGACGACATCATCTTGGGTATTGATTGGATGGATCGTCATGATGCCATCATTAGTGTCCGAAAGCGTTTGGTCACTATCATTTCAGACGATGGAGTTGAATATGTGTTTCAGGGAGGTAATCCCGGCTGTTCTGGCAAAGTCATTAATTTGATGAAAGCAGTAAGATTACTCAATCAGGGATGTGTCGGTTATTGGTGCTATATGGCCAAACCCGAGAAATCATCAGTAATGTTAACGGATATTCCGGTGGTGAGGGAATATGCCGATGTTTTTCCAGACGAGTTACCTGGTTTGCCTCCACAGAGGGATGTGGAATTCACGATTGAGTTGGAGCCTGGTACGTCCCCGATATCGAAGGCACCGTACCGGATGGCCCCGACCGAAATGCAGGAATTAAAGAACCAACTTGAGGAATTGTTCGAGAAGGGTTATATTCGACCGAGTGCGTCCCCGTGGGGAGCACCCGTGTTATTTGTCAAGAAGAAGGATGGTTCATTCCGCTTATGTATTGATTATCGGGAGTTGAACAGGGTGACGATCAAGAATAAGTATCCCTTACCCCGTATTGATGATCTCTTAGATCAACTTCAGGGAGCTTCAGTATTTTCCAAGATCGACTTAAGATCTGGATATCATCAGTTGCGGATTCGAGAGTCGGATATCGCGAGGACGGCGTTTCGAACACGCTATGGTCATTATGAGTTTGTGGTTATGCCGTTCGGGTTGACTAATGCACCTGCGGTATTCATGGAGTTAATGAATCGGGTCTTCATCGACTTTTTGGATCGGTTTGTTGTTGTCTTCATCGATGACATTTTGATTTATTCTCGTGACCGGGAGGAACACGAGTTTCACCTTCATCTAGTGCTCGACGTGTTGAGACGAGAACAACTTTATGGGAAGTTTTCCAAATGTGAGTTCTGGATGTCCGAAGTGACTTTTCTCGGACATGTAATTTCATCGACGGAGTTCGCGTCGATCCTCAGAAGACGGAGGCTATTCGAGATTGGCTACCTCCTAAGAATGTTAAGGAAATCCGAAGTTTCCTCGGATTAGCGGGTTATTATCGGCGATTTGTAGAGGGATTTTCTAGGATCGCTCAACCCTTAACGAACCTTTTGCGGAAGGATAAGAAATACACGTGGTCCGATGCGTGTCAACAGAGTTTTGAGGAACTCAAGAGCCGGTTAATGTCAGCACCTGTACTTTCCTTGCCGCAGGGGACGGAAGGATTTGTGGTCTATAGTGATGCGTCCGGACAGGGTCTCGGATGTGTACTCATGCAGAACGGGAAGGTTATTGCCTATGCTTCACGGCAATTGAGACCTTACGAGGTTAATTATCCGACCCACGACACGGAGCTAGCGGTAGTGGTGTTCGCTGAAAATTTGGCGTCATTATCTTTATGGCGTTACTGCCGATATTCACCGATCATAAGAGCTTAAAGTATATATTTACTCAGAAGGAGTTAAATATGCGTCAGAGACGGTGGTTGGAGTTAATCAAAGATTATGATATCGAGATCCTTTACCACCCGGGCAAGGCGAATGTTGTCGCCGACGCCTTGAGTCGTAAGTCCGTTCAGGAGCAGATGCTTGCCCGTTTAACAGTTCAGAAGGAGCTTCAGCAGGAATTCCTTAGACCCGAGATCGAGGTCTGGCTTCAGCGAGTTCAGGGGCAGCTTTGTATGTTAGAGATTTCATCGTCACTCGAGGAGGAAATCCGAGAGAATCAGGGTTCGGACCCATCATTGTTGCGCATCCGAGAGGATGTGGCTCAGGGGAAAGCCCCTGGATTTGTGGTCCACGAGGATGGACTTTTGAGGTTTAAGAATCGGTTGTGCGTACCGGCGAACGACGAGTTGAAAAACTCTATTTTGAGAGAAGCTCATGCTACCCCTTATTCTGTTCATCCGGGGTCTAGCAAGATGTACAAGGACTTGAAACAAAATTACTGGTGGAGTAATATGAAGCGAGAAGTCGCAGAATTTGTTTCGAGATGCTTAACCTGTCAACAAGTCAAGATTGAACATCAGCGATCGTGGGTATGCTGAAACCTCTTCCTATTCCCGAGTGGAAGTGGGAAGACATTTCTATGGATTTCATCACGAGTTTGCCGACGAGTCATCGTGGCATGAACACGATCTGGGTGATCGTGGACCGCTTAACCAAATCAGCTCATTTCCTTGAGATCAAGGATACGTGGGGTCCCGAGAGACTTGCCCAGTTGTTCATTAAAGAGATAGTCAGACTGCACGGTACTCCTAAAAGTATCGTTTCCGATCGTGACGGACGGTTTGTGTCGCACTTTTGGAAATCAGTTCATCGCGCTATGGGAACTCAGCTTAATCTCAGTACCGCTTTTCATCCTCAGTCCGACGGGCAATCAGAGAGGACCATTCAGACATTAGAGGACATGTTGAGGGCATGCGTCCTCGATTGGAAAGATGATTGGGAAGCCCAACTACCATTGATCGAGTTCACGTATAATAATAGTTGGCATGCTTCGATCAAGATGGCACCTTACGAGGCCTTGTATGGTCGTCGTTGTCGATCTCCGTTGTGTTGGGACGACTTATCAGAATCAATCGGCACCGAGCCCGATATGCTTATAGCCGCCCGTGAGAAGGTAGCTTTGATCAGGAGTCGTTTGTTGACCGCTCAGAGTCGACAGAAATCATATGCAGATAACCGTCGTCGACCATTAGAGTTCGAGACTGGTGACCATGTGTTGGTCAAGGTATCCCCGAGTCGTGGTATCTTCCGTTTTGGGAAGAGGGGAAAGTTGAGTCCGAGATTCATTGGACCGTTTGAGATTTTGGATCGAGTAGGCGAGTTAGCTTATCGATTGGCTTTACCTCCGGCGTTGAGCCGAATTCATAATGTGTTTCATGTCTCTCAGCTGCGGAAGTATGTTGCCGACCCGAGTCACATACTTCAGTTCGACGAAATCGAGATCGCCGATGATCATTCATATGAGGAACGTCCTATACGAGTCTTAGAGCGGCGAATCAAACAGTTGAGGAATAAGACGATTCCTTTGGTTAAAATTCAGTGGTCTAGACACGGAGTCGAAGAGGCTACTTGGGAAACCGAGGATAGTATGCGAGAGAGTTATCCCGAGTTGTTTGACCCTTAGTTTCGGGGACGAAACTCTTTTAAGGGGGGGTGTATGTAATACCCGGTTGTAACTCAGTAATTATCACTCAGTAATTATCATTCAGTATCTATCATTCAGTAATTGATACTCAGTAATTTCATTCATCATTGATCATTTGTCACTCATATTCAGTCATGGTATTCATCATTCAGAGTTATCGTATCGTGTATCAATCGTCATTCATCACTAATCTGATTGGAGTTTCGTGCCGTGTTTATCATCATTGTCATTTTCGTTGCAAGCTGTGCTTGAGGAGTAGCGCACGCTACATACTCCTTTTAGCGTACGCTAATTGGGTATAGGTAGCGCACGCTACCGCTCGGCCTTTAGCGCACGCTAAGGCTACCTTGGCTGTGATCCAGAAGGTCTTGGGACCGCAGTGAGAATAATTAGCGCACGCTACGAGTGGTAAGTAGCGCGCTAACGGGTTGTAGTAGCGCACGCTATATGTGTGGAGTAGCGCGCTAGGGACGGATCGTGTTGAGTCCGGTGGCTACCGGATCGCACCGGATTAATTCATAGCGCACGCTATGAGTTATGTTTAGCGTCAATCAATATTATAGCGCACGCTAATCGGTTGTTGTAGCGCACGCTATCGAGGTTAGATCGAGGGCGACAGTTTTACGGACTCCAGATCGGGCGTCGAATATTTCGCTAGCGCACGCTAACAATGGATATTAGCGCACGCTAGTAGTATGGCCGTAGCGCACGCTACAAATAGGTACGTAGCGCGCTACCGTGTTCGGACAGGGTTGGACTACCCAAATTACACGTTAGCGCACGCTATGCACAAAGGCTAGCGCACGCTAACACGGATCGAGTATAAATTGACACTTTAGTCAGAGTTCGTCATTTTTCATCTCATTTCATTCCTTCAGTAGTTTTGGGCGATTTCGAGCGATTCGGAGAGGATTCTTCGAGGTGTAATCATCAATCATCATCTTCAAGCTCATCTTTCGGATTGATCATCATTTCATCATCTTCATCACATCGAATCAAAGGTATTAAACTCTTGGATCTAGAATTTCGGATTTTTGGGGTTTTCCTTCCGATTTCTTCGTGTAAGCTTGGATTATCATTGGAATATGTTAGTTATGGATTATCTAACTTGTATAAACATATTCCTACGGATTTAATGGTTATTTTCGGAATTATTTCAAGAACCCTTGGGGTTGACTTCGGTTAATTGGAGATTTTCCGATTGATGTCGTTGTAATCATGAGTTATGGATTTCTAATGGATTATTGATATCCTTGAAAGTGTTTTGATGGTTTGAAATACTCATCTTGGAGTTGGTTTCGATTCATACGAGTTCGGATATTGTTGTATCGACGTTTGGGTCGGTTATGATCGTTTTTATTTGCGTAATGATCGGATTATTGGTAATTGTGTTATTCAAGGTTGTTCGAGCGACCGATAATTCATTTAGGACGTTGTTCGTGGACGGACATTCATCATCGGTATTGAGTAAGTTAATTCTTACTCGGTTAAAAGGATATTCATTCCTTTTGTCGTTGTTCATTCATAATCATAACTCATTCATCATTGTATTAATCGTATCAAAACTCGTCATTGTCAATTAATCACCTCAGTCATAAGGAACGACGGTTCCGATCATTTCATTGAGCTATCATTCATTTCACCATCATTCAATCTTGGTGAGTCATTATTCATTTTCATTGTCACTTTTGTCATATTGTGGCATTCGGGTCATCTTGGCGTGCAGTTGGTATGTGTAGGATTTTCATGTCGGGCACATTATAGTCGTGTGTTGGTTGGTGGCCTCACATTGGATGTGCACACGAGTCGATTGCTCGTGAGACCGATTAGGTACAAGACCACGCGTGTTTGATCGTTGGTGGCTTGTGCACGGACACATTTCCATCCGGACGTAGTGTGGCGCCATTCCTTTGAGCCGCATCGATTAGTCGATTCATATAGCATGTCGATTGCGTATGTTTCGACAAGAATAATTCATAATTTCGGATATATCATGATTGTGTGTTATCAACCCTTGAGGATTGTTGTTACGTATGGCGGCCGTTGGGGGATATTGTTTTTCAGGTCATGGCAAGGCTAAAGCACGGGGAGAGCACGGTGACGGCGAGGAGTCCCAGTGATACTAGTAGGGGGCCCCAGTCTGTTCAGTCATTTATTCAGTCATTTGTGTTTCCTTTATTTATTCCGCTGCAGACATTCCGTTTGAATGCTCATTTCATTCAGTGTTGTGTATTTTATCGTCACATAAAATACACAGGTATTCTATTTTATCCTGGGTGTGTTGTATAAAACTCCTCGTCGGAGTAATTGATGTTGTAATGTGGTTCGGTACTACATTTACCTGTGTAATTCATTCATTTTCATTCGCCTGGTGGGTCCCAGTCGGGGGTCCACGACACTGTAATATCCGCCTAGTTTGGGGTGTTACATAGTAAATATGTAAAACCATCCATCTTGTGACAATTACATTTAATATCCGCCTGGTTGTTGTCAATGCTTTATTGGATATATGGAAGCTGCTTCTTATAATGTCTTGGTGAGGCAAAACAACAGCCCTAAGTCGTATATCCTAGCCAGTCCAGAACACAACTGATAGTCTAAGACATTTTTCAACTTGTATTATCGTACTTTTTGTGCTACCTGGATGGCTGGATCAAACAATTAGATTGTAGCTTTGTAGCTGAAGTAAAATTGGCACAGTTTTCTGTTCATTATCTGCAGTTGGTAGTTAATGTAATTTTTTTACTGTATTATGATATTCTCTTATTGTTTATGTGTTTGAACTTCAGCCAAGAGAACACACAACAACATACAGAAAAAAATAGCGCTGCCATGGACTTGATTAATAGTATAACTGGTTCTGATGAGGAAGGTCGGTCAAGGCAACGGATTCTGACATTTGCAGCAAAAAGGTAGCCATATATATCATACTGTGCTTAGATCATATCCTACTTTTAAATGACTCAATCCCGAAATATGCATATAAGTTTTCTATCTTCTTAAATTACAGAGCATTCATATAACTCCGGTGAATTTGAATCTTCTGAGTTTTGAAACAAGTAGAACGTATATCACGTTCTTTCTGGTACTAAATCCAGATGTAGGACAATTGACGAGGAAAGACCATGGTACTCCGTACTCCCGCTTTCCTGTTCTATATCTATTAGGATGAAACATGCCTTATAAGAGTTTGATCAATTTCCGGATCTTAGCATTATATATACCCCAGCTGAGATGCTTTAGTCTTATTGCAGTAACATCACACTGTAGCATAAATCCAAGTGTAGGTTGAGCATCATTTGCTGATATCCTTGGCTGTAATGCACATAGTACCGTCTGATAGGAAGTTTCAGTTTAACTGAAAGGAAGACACTAGTCATGACATGTTCATACTCACTTTTTTACGGTCTGCAGTATCCTTCAATAATTGTTATTGTATTTTCACCATCTTTCACCTTATTTGTCCAACCGCTTTGAAGTTATGCCAGTTACCAGTTTCTAGTAAGATTCATAGCTAACCGAAAATGATTATATCTGTCAGGAAAAATGATCCCTTAGTCACAGAGGTTCAATTTCTACCACTCCCTTTTGTGTCTGTCTGTGTGTTTGTGACATAGAAGTTTACTTTGGGATCATACATTTAATAGGACTTTTGCATGTATACTTCTTCGTAACTCGGCCGATTTTTGTTTCAGGTATGCAAGTGCAATAGAGAGAAATCCAGATGATTATGATTCACTTTATAATTGGGCACTGGTTCTTCAGGTAGCTTGTGTTATATATCAATAGGTGTTCTAAGCGCCCAATTTCTGGCTTTGCTTTATTTCCTCCAAATTATTAACTACTGGCCACACCATAAGATTCATTATGGTTAAACAAAGATTACAACAACAACGTCTAAGCCTTAGTCCCAAAATGATTTGGGGTCGGCTAACATGAATCAAACTTTGAAACCGTCAATAATCGTTACATAAATAACATAAAAGGAAAAAAGAGGGAAAAAGTAGAGAAAAAAGCAAATAAAAAAAGAGAATGAATGAAAAAAAAAGAAAAAAAAAAAAGAAAAAAAGAAAAAAAGATAACATGAAATAAAAGAAAATAGGAATTAAAAAAAAAAAAAAAAATCAGACTCCATCCACCATTCGTATTCTTTCCCGCCACGTTTGCCTCTCCATCGCCATACTTTCTCCAATTCCAAGAAACCGCATATCATTTTCAATCATCTTTATCCAAGTTTTCTTGGGTCTTCCTCTACCTTTCACAACATTACTTGCTCCCCAACTTTCTAGCCTCCTCACTGGGGCATCAATAGGTCTTCTTCTCACATACCATATAATATAACCACATCCGATATAGGAAATACTAACCTAGTAATTTGCATAATTACCTTTTAGCTTTGTAGATATTTATTATTATTAAATTATTTACCAGTTTTTCCCATGAAACTTCTATTACTACGTATTATGTTTGAATTACCAAACGTCTACCATTCCTTCATGCTTGGCACTAAAGAGGTTTTCATTTGACAGAAAAAAAGAAGACTATGCGTTCACCATATGGAATATGAACATTACGTAATAATAGCATGGCACTTTGAATTTGGTAAAATATATCTTTCCTGTAGACATTCAAAAGATTAATGTGGACGCTTTTGTGAGACATGGGGTAATTGTGATAAAATAAAACAAAACGCTGTAAATAAGATATTATGGCAGCCACATTTTATCTTCCTTTTGACGAAACATGAGTGTCTATACTTATTAATGCAACATTAATATATTATAACCATTACTTGTATTTTTTTTCCATCTACAGGAAAGTGCAGATAATGTCAACTCAGATACTAGTTCACCATCCAAAGATGCTTTACTTGAAGAGGCTTGCAAAAAGTACGACGAGGCTACACGTTTAAACCCTACACTTCATGATGTATGTATCTCAATCCGTATAGACTATAGCTTGACATATGTCATGTAAATTTCAGCTGCATGACATTTCCAATTTGATAAAGTAATTTAATTGAAAATATTTCCTCAACATGTCAAATTTCATGTTGTCTAATTTTTTCTCTTAATAAAATCTGGCTCTCGTCACATGTCAGAATATTCACACTGTCTAATTGCAGGCTTATTTTAACTGTGCTTTTGCCATATCTGATCGAGCCAAAATGCGTGGGCGTACAAAGGAAGCTGAAGAACTGTGGAAACAGGTTAGACCATGAACTCATGATATTTTCCCTGCTATACATTCTAACAGTGGTTGTGCTTCTACTACAAACATTTTTGAAATATTGTGAAAAGGTATGCGATCTAACATTTTTTCACTTGATATTGCAGGCAACAAATAATTATGAAAAAGCTGTTAAACTAAATTGGAACAGTCCCCAGGTATTTTTAAATATCCTTTGCTCATCTTTTTTATTTAATTTCTCAAGAAATAGTACGTTTCCTATGTATTGGTTATAACTTCATGAAATTTTATGTTTCAGGCTCTCAACAATTGGCGTCTTTTGTTTACTACAGGTTACACCACCAACTACGTTACAAAAGATTACTGACAACAATTCTGCACCAACATTACAATCGAAGCGCAAAAATTATGTCTCTCGTGAAACCATGCAAAGGCAAGCTAGGACGGCGAAGAGTCAAAAGTCTTTAAATTATGGTAGTTGAGAATTTGATTATGTACGACATTACAATTGTATATTTGATTCAGTTTTATACATTCGAGTTTTATTCAATTTGAAATTGCTTTTTGTTTTTAATTCTGTTTATATATATATATATATTCCAACAGCACTAACATAGTACTAGCAGTAATAACTTGCTCCAGTAGTACTAACTTAGTACTAGCAGTAGTAACTTAGCTCCAGCAGTACTAACTTAGTACTGGCAGTAGTAACTCTGCTCCAGCGGTACTAGTAGTAACCTGGTGACAAAGATGCACTCACATAATATGGTCACGCTTATCAACATTATTGGTCACTCTTTGTTTAATTCGATGTGTGACTAAATATTACAAAAAGCCACACAAACTAAAAATTCATGTGACCATTGGATGAACAATAGTCACACAAAATACACATTTCTTCACTTTAAACAGCATATGGTCACACTTATTTACACTTTTGTCCACTTTATGCTTAATTGTATGTGACTAAATACCCAAAACAAACATGCTTTGCGTGACTAAATATTACAAAAGGCCATACAAACATAAAATTCATGTGGCCATTGGATGAACAATAGTAAAAAAAATACACATTTCACTTTAAACAGCATATGGTCACACTTATTAACACTTTTGGCCACTTTATGCTTAATTGTATGTGACTAAATACCCATAACGAACATGCTTTGTGTGACTAAATATTACAAAAGGCCACACAAACATAAAATTCATATGTCTATTGGATGATCAATAGTCACACAAAATACACATTTCTTCACTTTAAACAGCATATGGTCACACTTATTAACACTTTTGGCCACTTTATGCTTAATTGTATGTGACTAAATACCCAAAACGAACATGCTTGTGTGACTATATATTACAAAAGGCCACACAAACATAACATTCATGTGGCCATTGGATGAACAATAGTCACACAAAATACACTTTTACTTCATTTTAAACAGCATATGGTCACACTTATTAACACTTTCGGCCACTTTATGCTTAATTGTATGTGACTGAATACCCAAAACAAACATGCTTTGTGTGACTAAATATTACAAAATGCCACACAAACATAAAATTCATGTGTCCATTGGATGATCAATAGTCACACAAAATACACATTTCTTCACTTTAAACAGCATATGATCATACTTATTAACACTTTTGGCCACTTTATGCTAAATTGTATGTGACTAAATATACAAAAAAAACATGCTTTGTGTGTTTGTAAAGTGTTTACGGTCACACTTATTAACACTTTTGGTCACTGTTTTTTAATGGATACGGACACTAACTAAAAAATGTGACGATAAACACCCTACGGTCGTGCGACCTTTTGTCACACACATTCGAAAATGCATGTGTGACTATATGTATATCGTCACACTTTTTTGGTGTAGCCAAATCCAGTTTTTGTTCTAGTGTTGATTAACTACGACAAGAGTAAAACTCAAGGGTAGACATCATGATTTGGTCCCACCTTAATTCCAACGCCGGATAGACGACGAGCTATGGAACTGCTCAACTTTGATGGAGGATCGAAAATTATAATCTAGAGAAAGGAGAGATCAATTTTTCTTGTAATAAAGTGATAGGTTTTTTCCTGCATATAGATCCATATATATAGCTGCCAATAAGGCCAAATTATGGATCAACTAAAAAATAATTCCTAGTCCATTAAGGAATGTACCACTCTCTCTCTCTCTCTCTCTCTCTCTCTCTCTCTCTCTCTCTCTCTCTCTCTCTCTCTCGATGAATTTTCGCCCCCTCTCACTAGCGTATGGGCTTTGGGACAGATCAGGGATCTACTAAAAAAAATAATAGCGGGCCTTATCATAATTTAATTTTCTAAGGTTCAGCCCAGAACCTAAATTAATTTATGCATATTAATTCATTCCACTAGAGAATTAATATCAAATCACCATCTTATCCAATTCGAATCGGGGCTAGTATTAGACTTAATTGATCTCCACAGTTAATATATACAATATCCATTAATTAATCTAAAGCCTCTAACAACTTTAATTAATTAATTAATTAATACTTGTATTAATATCTTGAGTAAGTACCACTCATACCTTATTCATCGTATCGAAACTTAATCCACCCGTATGGTTTAATATGATAATTCTTTATGAGTTCCTCAAGAGGATATAATCATCCTTGATGGATGTCGATCCAAAATGCAGTTTAATCAATATCATATAAGAACTGCTATCACACAATATGTGAGTATGTCAAGTCCCAATTACTATCACCATCACAAGTCAAAGTGACAGTTAGACACTTATATATATTGAAGAAACTCATTAAGGTTAAGACCATAATAAGTCACCGAGACCTAGATTCTTTTTCGTCGGTCAGAACGAAAGAATATGTCTCACTGTTGATCCTTTCAATACACGTATTAAACTCGTCTAGTGTAGCAAATGATTTAGATAAATCATCTTCCTCATAAACTACAACTTAAATAAATAGTCTTATCCAATCGATAATCAATCACACAATCTACTACAATCTACAACATGTTGTGTGATCTACAACTATCTTGAACATTGGATACAGTTTATATGAAATAACACTCAAATAATCAGATAGGAGAATAAACAACACAATGAATATGTAAATAAAACCATTGCATACAACATAAAGATTATGCTTTCATTATACAACCCCTTCACCACTTGCAACATATAGCAATTTTTCCCTTACATAACAGTCTTTCTGCTCTACATCCAATGGTTCATTAGATTCACCTAAGAGCATGAGGCGATCGGTTTCTTCAAAACCCTCCCACTACGCCAAGGAACTGTTGGGTTCCCATTTGTGTCAATAGGTTGTGCAGTTTGTGGTACTACATCTTGCACTGTTCGCGGTGCAAAAAAACTATCATTGTCCATTGCTTCAAGCTCTTGAAGAACAATGCCAACTTTGGTCAGTTGTCTCGCTACAAAGCCCTCTTCTAAGAATCGGGTGTTGGTGCTAACAATGACCTTCTGATCCCCAGGACTATAGAATTAGCCGCATTTCGTTCCTTTAGGATAGCCTACAAAAAGCCTTACTTTTGTTCTCGATTCCAACTTTTCGGCACCTTTGTTTAAAACATATGCCGAACTTACCTAAATCCTTATGTGGCTAAGTCAAGGCTTTCACCCGGACTACATCTTGGGTGGAAACTTTGGAACTGACTTGGAGGGTACCAAGTTAAAGAGATAAGCCGTTGTTTCCAAGGTATAGCCCCAAAATGAAATCGACAAGGTGGCATAACATCATGGACCTAACCATTTGTAGTAACATCCTATTCCTTCTATCGGATACACCATTTTGCTACGGAGTGCCGGGTGTTGTCAACTAGGACGTGATCCCAGATTCAGATAGATAATCCTTAAACTCGTTGATGAGGTACTCGCCACCATGATCAGAATGTAGTGACTTGATACTTTTACCCAACCACTTCTCCACTTCTGTTTTGTATGCTTTGAACTTGTCAAAACATTTAGACTTGTGGCGAATTAAGTAAATGTATCTATACCTTGAATAATCGTCAATGAAAGTGAAGAAATATTCATAACCTCCATGAGCTTGTGTGGACATAGGTCCACACAAATCAGAGTGAACCAGTTATAATGCCTCTTTGGCTCTTTAACCTTTGGCCTTGAAGGCCCGAGTCGCCATCTTTCCTTCCAAGCACGATTCACAGACTGTCGTAGGTTCAGCTTGGAAAGATTCCAAGGTACCATCAGCTACCAGTTTTGGATCCTCCTCGGATTGATGTGACCCAGTCTAAGATGCCACATATGCATTTGGTTCATGTTTGAAGGACTTTTACGTTTCTTAGAATTTGTGTTAGGTTCATATTTTAGAAGATAAGGCATTCATAAGTACAATTAACAATATAAAGGGAAACACAAACTTCACCATAGCAGATAACTTTGTTATTTCTATTGATGGCACAACGGTCATAAAAACAACAGAAAATCCATCTAAATGAAGTTTTGTAACTGAAATAAGGTTTCTCCTAAAACCAGGCACCAGCAAAACATTTCTCAGAATCAAAATAGTCCTATGAAAAATAAGAGTAACATCTCCAACGGCTTGGACTTTGACTTGCGATCCGTCGCCCATGGAGATCACCAATTCTCCCTCACTCATATTCCTCATCTACAGAAAACCCTGCATGGAATAACAAACATGATCAGTTGCCCCAATATCTACTACCCAAGATTGGGTAGAACTTGCATCTAATAATGTTTCCGTTACGAGGATAAGTAGATTACCTTGTTCCATTTTCAAAGGCACACAATCAACCTTCCAATGTCCTTTTTGGCTGCATGGAAGAACTTGGTATTTCCTCCTCGCCCACCATGGCTTCTGGATTGGACCTTTCTAATGATCCCACTGCTTTTCTTTACCCTCAAGCCATGGCACCTTTTACAACCATCATCAGCAAGAGATTGTGCTTTGGTTTACATCAACACTTTCTGATATTCTTCCAACTCGATAAGTAGACTTTTAAGGGTCCACTTCTCACCGGATTGTATAATACCAAGTGTAGAAGTCTTGAAAGACTTGGGGAGAGAAGATAGTATCATGTCCATTTTAGTAGCAAAATCGATACTACCCCCATGCATCTTAATCATCAAAGAGACAAACCATTTTGCGTACATGGTCTTGCACAGGAATGCCCTCGTCCATCTTCAATCTCATCAACTTAGATGATACCTCATAGTGAGTAGCACGATCTTCATTGGAGAACATTTCCTTGAGATTCTGCATCATTCCACTAGCATCTCCAATAGAATGGAGATTTGTTTAGAAAAGAGTTGAAACAGAAAGCATAATATAGCCCATAGCTATTCCATTAGCTTTGTACCACTCAGAATGCACCTGAACCTCTTGTTCAGAAAAGTACCTTGATAGGAGAAGTGGCTTGGGAACACTGACCATGAAAAAGTGCCCTTCATCAACCAGGACATTGAGTAAATTATGTTTCCATTCCAAATAGTTGGAACCGGAAAGTGGATTGGATGTGAGCTTGTTGATAGCAGAGGAAATAGTCATATCTAGAATTTCAAAACATAGATAAAAGCATAAGACAGAGTGTTTGCATATAATTCGTAACGTTTGATATTTAAACCTTTAGATAAAATACCGAACAAAACCTTATATAGCCCAAACAAGTCACATGCAAGCCACGTTCGTGTGGACATTTACATATACTTATTCGACCATACCCTTACGAGCCGTTTAACTTCAACCTAGTCAACTTAACCTTTTGACTTATGAAGTTAATAATAGAACCTTTCAAGACCCTATCAACATTAAAAAGAGACTTCAATGAGGAGTTGCATTTAATAAGACAGCTAAACGATGACCACAATTTGACACTTTAACAAAAACATTTTCTCAGTTTTATTACGATCTAAATAACTCGTGAACCGCAATATGCGCTAGCCATGTTCGTGTGGATATTTACCCGTATTGCTCCCACTTATTATACGGTTTATAACATTATACTAGAGAAGTCTTTCTAGAAACCTCGTTAACAACAAACATGGGCATGCCACAATCGTGTGGACGTTTACACATATCTACAATTCACTTTGTCTAAGATAAATTAGGGATGTCTACATTAAAATTTTAATGAGTAAATTTTTTTACGTTTAGTGTTTTAATTCCAAAGGTTTGTGCATGTAAGCCACGTAAACCTAAGCATACTAGTTCTAGAACGCACATAATAAAACATTCTAGCGTGACACTAAAACATGCTTAGAAACATAATAAATCCTAACAAAACCAAACCAAACCAAACCAAACATACCCAGTATATCCCGCTCAGAGCAGGGTCTGGGGAGGGTAAGATGTACGGAGACCATTCCCCTACTTATTACGGTAGGGAGGCTGTTTCCGTGAAGACCCCCAACTTAGTGCACAGCAGAATCTTGTGTGATAAATACAAAGGAAAACATATGATTCAAAAAAGCTCGAGACCATACCTGAGCCCATGACTTAATCCACATGGGACTTACCTAAGCGGAATTTGGCTACTTCATTCCCGATGAACACTGCTCTAACAAAAGAGAGGTTGACTCTGCGCACAGCTCCCTGTCAAAAATACACCACACGCAAAGACAATAGGGTAAAATATACAATAAAAGTAAAAAAAAATACAATGCTTTAGGTCAAAGCTAACCGAGACAACCCAACCCTGAGGCTCTCAACTACAGCACCGCTCCCTACAAAAGAATCCACAACTCTGATATGGCGCCTCCAAGCGCACCTATCAACAGTCATGGTCTCGGAAAGGTTTAAGGCCTTCAAATCTAATCTCAGCTGCTCCTCCCACGTCCTCCTCAGTCTGCCTCTCCTTCTCTCCCCGACAACCAATAAACTCTCGACCCTCCTCACCAGAGCAGACGCCTGCCTCCTTCGGACGTGGCCAAACCATCTCAATCTCCCTTCCCTACCTTTCTCTGAAATGGGCGCCACTTCCAGCGCGTTCCTGAAAACCCCGTTCGCGATTATATCTAACATTGTGCGACCACACGACCAACGTAACATTCTCATTTCAGCCACTTCCAACTTTCTCTCAAGCGACTTCTTCATCGCCCAACATTCGGAGCCATACAACATTGCAGGTCGGATTGCCGCTCTATAGAATTTACCCTTCAACTTTAGAGGGACTTTCTTGTTGCACAGGACCCCTGTCGCTGCTCTCCACCTTAGCCACCCCGCCTTGATGTGATGCGTGACATCATCTTCACACTCACCTTCCTTCTGAATGATCGAACCGAAATACTTGAACTTATCCGTACGGGGTACGATCTGATCTGCAATCATTACCTCTACATCTTCCTCGTTGGACTCACCACTAAAATTACACCAGAGATACTCGGTCTTAGACCGGCTCACACGCAAGCTGTGGGATTCTAACTTAGCCCTCCAAAGCTCCAACTTCGAGTTCACCTCACTCCTCGACTCCGCCACTAACACAATGTCGTCAGCAAAAAGCATGCACCACGGGATGCCATCTTGAATGCCTCGTGAAATGACGTTAAGGATTAGAGCGAAGAGAAGAGGGCTTAGCGCCGACCCCTGGTGTAGCCCTATCTCAACCGGAAAATACTGGGTGTCACCAACTGGGGTCCTAACGCATGTCCTAGCTTGGGAGTACATCTCTTGGATCGCCCTAACGAACGGCAACGACACCCTCCTCTCTACTAGGCTCCTCCAAATAACATCGCGCGGAATGCTATCATAAGCCTTCTTTAGATCTATGAACACCATATGGAGGTCCTTACGTCGCTCTCTAAACTTCTTCATAAGGCGTCTGACGAGATGAATGGCCTCAGTCGTGGACCTCCCCGGCATGAAGTCAAATTGGTTCTCTGAGATCTCAACTTCTCTTCTAACCCTGCATTCCACCACTCTTTCCCAAAGTTTCATAGTATAGATGAGGAGTTTAATACCCCTATAGTTACTACAACTCTGAGCATCGCCTTTGTTCTTGAAAAATGGCACGACAATACTATGCCTCCACTCTGTCGGCATCTTAGAACCTCTGAGGAGGATGTTGAACAGCTCTGCTAACCACTAAACTCCGACTTCCCCCAGACAAAGCCACACCTCAATAGGGATCTGATCCGGACCTACAGCCTTAGCTCTACCCATTTTCATTAGGGCACCCTTTACTTCCTCCTTGCTGATGCTCTCCCAGGAACTAAACGAACGAGCAGAAGATAGACTAACTCCTTGCACCACTGAGTCACTACCTCTAGCCTCATTGAAAAGTTCGAAAAAATACCTATTCCACCGCTCCTTAATAGCCACATCGTTCACTAACACTTGGCCCAAATCATCTTTAATAAACTTAACGGGACCCAGGTCGCGCCGCCCTCTTTCCCTAGCTTTCGCTAGTTTAAAAATAGCATTCGCTCCTTCTTTGGAGTCTAGGCGCTTGTACATCTCCTCGTAAGCCTCACCTTTAGCCTTAGCCACTGCCTTCTTAGCCTCTCTTTTCACCACCTTGTACGCTACAATCTTCAAGATTCTCTCCTCCCCAGCACTAACCGACAAAAGCTCCTTAAATAGCGCTTGTTTAGCCTTAACCTTGTTTTGGACCTCCTCATTCCACCACCATGCCTCCCTAGGTCCACTAGACCTACCCGAAGAAACCACTACTACGTTCTCACCCACTCTCCTAATAGCATTGGCCATACTGGTCCACATAAGGTTAGCATCGCCCCCACGCAAAAAACCTCCTTCGCGGGTCAGAGACTCCTTGAATATTGTCGCCTTCTCACCCTTTAGATCCTTCCAGAGAACCCTAGGTCTAGCTACTCTAGCCCTGCTAACAACACGACCTCCCATGGATAAATCCATAGCCAGCAGCCGGTGTTGAGAAGCACATGCCTCGCTCCGAAACACCTTGCAGTCCACGCACGCCCTAGCATCACGACTGCGCAAAAGAAGGAAGTCAATTTGCGTGTTGTGCCCCCCACTACTGAAGGTGATGAGGTGCTCAGCTCTCTTCTGAAAAACAGAGTTAGTAATTACCAACTCATGCGCAGTGGCAAACTCCAACAATGCGGAACCTCTTGCATTCCTAACTCCGAAGCCGAAACCCCCATGCGCACTATGATATAACCATCCACCCCCTCACCAATGTGCCCATTGAAATCGTCCCCCAAAATAATAAATTGATCGTCCGGAATACACCCGACCAACTCATCTAAACAGACCCAAAAAGCTTCGTTATCAAGCACACCCAAACCAACATGTGGGGCATACGCACATACCACGTTAACCATCTTCTCCCCAACCACCACTCTAACGGACATAATCCTATCATTACACCTCTTCACTTCCACGACGTTGTCCTTAAGCTCCTTAGACAAAAGAATGCCCACAGCATTGCTCGAGTTAGCAATGCCTGAATACCACAATTTATAATTGTTCACCTCCCTGGACTGCGTCCCTTTCCATCTAGTCTCCTGAATACAAGCCACATCAACCCTTCTCTTACCCAAAACACCCACAAGCTCCAAAAGCTTACCCGACAAGGTACCCAAATTCCAACCACCAACCCGCAAACAGCGCGACATCGACCAACACAGAACACAAATGCACTACAAAAAATAAAATGAGGTAGTGAAGACAAAAATGAAAATATGATGAGAATGAGAAAGACAATTTAAAAGCAAGCAAACTGCATACAAATCACAATAGGTAGTAGATATATAGCTGACGAAAATGAAATTTAACAGAAAAATACAATGATACCAGACTTCGACACGCCTTGGAGGAGGAGAAGCCTCGGGAGCTGGATCCCCTGCCAAAACAAGCTCCGAGCCGTCTCGGAAAAAGAAGAAACTATTCCTGAACCAGCACCGTCAAAAACTATATTGACAGTATTCCAATAGTGGCAGCTACACCTGCAAAAATATTAAATACAAGGCTAAAAAGATAATGGTTGGTTAAAAGAGAGTGAAGACAACGTTTTAGTAGAAATTTTCCGGCGGTCCGCCGGTCAGAAGCGGTCAGTAGCGGTAGACAATGTTTAGATTAAAGAGATGAGTATTTTCTGTTAATTATTAAACATAAATCGGCTTGTTAAGCTCCGAGCCTTAAGCTTTTTATAACTGCGACTGAAATTACGGATTTATCGGCGACGGTGAGATGAGCAAATCAGGCGATACAGGAACAAGACGTTACGGTGAGATGAGCAAATCAGGCAATTGGCGGAGGAGCAGGAAAACAGGCGACGTGCGGCGTGATTTTGGATCTGATTTGGTGAGCGGATCCGGCGATGTGGTGAGCAGATGAGGTGAGCGGATCCGGAGATGTGGTGAGCGGATCCGATTTTGAGATGAGAGCAGAGCAAATCCGGCGACAGAAAAATTCGCCTCTATCAAAACTCCTTGTAAAACCCTCTCACTATCGGAGCGATTTTTCTTTCGCAGCTTTAAAGGCCCGACGAAGTATAGCAATCTCTAAACATATTTAAATCACGTTAATCATGCTTTCACAAATAAACACCAAAACCGGTGATTAAAAGTCTCATTATATGCTCATAATGCGAAAAAACAGATTAAACCCACGGCATGCTTTAAAACAAAATAAATAAAATAAATTTCGTCTTATCGTGGCACTCTTAGTTTTAATACAACCCAAACTAGTCAATAAAATTAAATTACAAAATAATAAGAAACTCGAAAAATCTCCGGCTCCCACTCGATTTTTCAACTAGTCCTTATCTTTATTCGATCATCAAAAATATGCTACGTCACAAGTCACCAGGCTCCCGTCGTCGAACAGCTGCCGCCGTCCAGAAACCGCCGCGCCGACAAGCCGAAACTCGCTGGAACAGTGGCCATCACCAGACAGTTGTTGCCGCTAGCTGCCGTGAATTCCATCTCCTCCGATCTATAGCTGCCACTGCCAAATTCTGCTGCTGGGAATCGTCGCACCCTACTGCACTTCTGGTGAAGCATTGCGCAGCATTAGAAAAAGCATCGCCGCTGTAGCTGCAAGTCCTGTAACACGGCTGCAGGGTGCACAGAAGCTCCGAATGGCTTCTTCCTCGCAGCCCCTGCTTATCACAGCCATGCCCGGAGGCAAAGCAACATGGCAGCATCGCTCAGAAACCGATCGGCGGCGAAAACCCTTACTAGGGTTCTGCCACGCTACACAAATCGCAATTCTAGCCAGGTCTGCCCCTGATCGGAAAAATTCTCCCCTCGCTGTGATCTCCTTATCCACTGGCCGTTCCTTCTCGATCGAGACATTACCGGAGGAACACCACACCGTGACGAAGCGATGGGCACGCAAAATATGATGGTGGAACCCTAATGTTCCACCGTGCCACTCGCTGGAAATCTTCTGCCGTGGCCGCTTTGCCTGCTTCTAGACAGTCCTGTTGCGCCAACCACTCCCGGAGGAACAGCAGGTTAGCCCCATCCCACAGGCGTCTCTGCGCTGTGCCGGAACCCTAGGGTTTTGCCGCCACGTACTGCTGCTGTTGCCTCCATCAGCTTTCTCGTCCCTTGTTATTCCACTCCACCGTACAAATACATATGGAATTACATAAAAACAAATCCTATACTACCATGACAACGCTAAAGCCAAACTGGCAAACCACGACGCACCATGATAAGACGAACAAGCAAAGCCATACAATCCTACACATAATTATAAAATAGGTTTTAGTACATGTCTCAAACAGAGCCAAAAAACCTTAAAACTAGGCTCTGATACCAATTGTTGGAACGACTATAGTGAAACAACTGTTCATTATCAAACATGTACATACAAAACGTTGCCTAATCATGCTCCTACGAATGTAATTCGAAGTTAGTTAGATTAACTTACCTTCTTCTGGATTTAAGATGCGTGGTGAAACTCCAGGGTAGACCTTCTGATCTATTCATGCCTCAGCTCCAATGCTGGATGGACAACGAACTACGAAACTGCTCTTGCTTGGAAGAGGATTGAAAATTCTTGTGTGAGAGAGGGAGTGGGCGATTTTCTGCTAGTGTATGTGATAAGGTTTTCTCTTGTACCTAGATCCATATATATAGCTGGCTATCACGCCTAATTATGATAGAGTTATATGCACAACACTCAATAATCAGACAGGAGAATAACAAAACATTGGATATGTCTAAGCCATTGTATACAACATAAAAATGCTTTCAGTATATAAACCCTTCAGTTTGACCAAGCCGGAGATGTTGCCATGATCTCATGTTTCGTAGCTGATGTGCCTGAACTGAAATGTATCTTGGAATCTCTTAGATGCGTCCATTGGACAACTGCCATCTAGAAGAGCTGCACGAATTTCTACGCAACTCTGAGTAAAAAATTAATTGATAGACCAAATGGAGTTAAGGTGATTGTTCTTAAATGGATTTTTAAGAACAAGCGAGACGCTATTATTTTTATTGAACAGAACAAGGCTAGGTTGGTGGCTCAGGGATACTACCAACTAGATGGGATTGACTTTGAAGATTCCTTCACCCCAGTTGCTCGCCTGGAAGTAATTATGATTTTTCTAGCCTATGCCGCATTTCGTAAATTCATGGTCTAGCCAATAGATGTGAAATATGCCTTCTTGAATGGAGATATCAAGGAGGATGCATGTCTATGTGTAACATCCACGAGACAAGTGATGGCAAGGTGTACAAGCTGAAAAAGGCTTTCTATGGCTTGAAACAAGCTCCCGAGAACTTGGTATGACACCTTGTGTGAATTTCTTCTGGATTCAGATTCCAAATGAGGTTCAGTTGACAAGACGCTTTTCACCATCAAAGTGGGGAAAAGATATTCTTGTGGTATAGATTTATGTTGATGACATTTTCTTTGGATCCAAGTCTGAAGAACTGTGCCAGAAATTTTCTCAAGTGATGAAAGACAAGTTCGAGATGTCTATGATGGGTTAGGTGAAATACTTTCTTGTACTTTAGGTGAAGCAGTCACCCAAGGGAATTTTCATTAATCAGTCTAAGTACACAAATGATCTTATTAGCAAGTTTGGAATATAAACTAGCAAGCCCACAAGGATTCCAATGAATACCAACTAGAAGATAGAACATGGGTGTGAGGGAAAGCCAGTAGAAGCCATCAAGTATAGGGAAATCATTAAATTCTGCTATATTTAACAGCAAGTCATGCAGATATATCATATGCAGTTGGTGTATGTGCTAGATTTCAGGTGGACCCTAAGGAAGCACAAATGCAAGCATCAAAGAATATCATCAAGTACCTTAAGGGTAACGTTAACGTGGGACTGCAGTACCTACTGATGATAATATTCAGCTCACTGTATATTCAGATGCAGACTTGGTAGGAGACAGGTTGGATATGAAATCCACCTCAGCTCACTGACAGTTCATGGGTAGCAAACATGTATCTTGGTTCTCCAAGAAACAAGACTGTGTCACCACCTCTACAACTAAGTCGAAGTACATGGAAATTGGAAGTTGCTGCATGCAAGTACTTTGGCTGAAGCAGGAGCTAAGAGATTATGAAATGGAAACTTATCATGTTTCCTTGTTCAAGATACATTTTTCAGAGTGCAAACGCTATATATATATATATATATATATATATATATATATATTTGAAATTTCTTTGCACAAAAAATTCTATATCGACGCCAGTGTAAATAATTGCTTGAAAAATAATTTTAACTATTTAAACATGAGGTTTTAGTGCAATGCAATCAGAATGACCCATTTAACATAACACCCTGCACGACGCGTTGATACCCTAACCATCTTAAGTAAAAGGAATATATATCCAACAGTTTCCATATCCGCTAGTCTTTTCAAATGTCTTCCATTAATCTCACTAATAATTACCATACCATTTCCTTTTATTCTACTTAGCTCTCACCTAATTTGATACAGTCCATCATAACACATTGCACTATAATCTTATATTCTTTGATAATATTTTGTGGTTTATGAACGACTCTCTAGTCTCTTACTCGTACTATTATATTTTGTTATAGTACACTATTGCAGCATTTTTGCTTCACGTAAAAGGTATTAATCATAAATACATCGCAAGTCGTAACACTTACTTGTGCAGGCCTTACGAAGTCGGTTGATGTTCGACACGTTTGGAATCATCTCGGTATATCTGAAAAATATTTTTTTCACTATACTTCACAAGGAAACGTGTGTAGTTTTATATCATCGTTATTGTCTATTTTGACATAGACTCGGTAGTTTTAGATAAAATTCCTTTTTCATATTCTTTTTGTAAAAAAAAAAAAATACGTTTCGATTTGATTAACCTATCTCTGACACCATCTACTATAACATACCCAATTTCTGGGTAGGTATAGCACCGCAGACCCGTATGGGGCCCACAAGGCGAGGTTACTCAAATACATTACAAGTTTTGAATAAGTAAAAATAGATTGAATAAACATGAACGTCTTAAATAATTCGTAGGAAAATCAAGTTAAACATGTGTTTTATTACAAAAGTAAATACTCAAATGTTTCTAAACTTCAAGTACGTGGTCAAACATTCTTCGCTCCTTCGTATCGTCATGCCTGGAGTCCCAAAGTCCCTGCAACTGGCAAGTATAACAATACCAGTGCATACTCGGGCTAGTCATAACACATCACAACAATATACTCATATGTATGAATTTTGCAGTTCCAGAAGTATCAGCTCACAACACATATCACATATACATACAATATCACATAAGAACCTATCCTTAATAATCGGATAGTGTAATTTCTACCACCCCCAATATCCGGTGCATAGCCCCAATGTCTGGGTGCGTAACGAACGTTCATTATAAATTTCTCTTTGTTCTCACTGGAATGACATAACCTCACATCTCTTCGTTGAGGCATCTAAGGGTTTTCAATCAGGAGGTGCTAGGCAGCCAATGGAGTTGCAATGGCCACAGGTTTCCATTGGTTGGAAGGTGTTGTAACTAGTCAGAATTCATTGTCATCTTTATCACTGGTTGACAGTTAGAGTGAATTTATCTCCAACTAGTTTGGAGAGAAGTAGATTAGTACATAATTACCCCATTTCTGAAACCACTATAACTGCCTGCGTGTTTTACTGCATTGAACATCATACTTACCTGCTGCATATATATTTATTGTTCCATTAGTTAACTGCAGAGAACATTAAGCTACCTGCTATCGTCATCAGCTGTCTTCCGCATATCTTGTCTGTAGACGAATTTAAGTCATCTGTAGTTATCACAGCTGAGAAACTCACCTGACTTTTGGGAAAAGAGTTTCAATAAGTCTATTCATCCCCCCTCTAGACTTATTCCTGACGACTTCTGACCTACAAGTGGTATCGGAGAGGTTGGTTCAATCTTACAGAACGAGATCCATATATCAGAGGATATATATTTTAATCTCTCATTTAGAATGGAACACATGCAACACATGCACTCTAGGTTACCAGTATTTTCTATTGATGAATATGACCTTTGGAAGATAAGAATGGAGGCACACTTATCATCCATCCATGACGACATGTGGTGCATCATTGAAGACGGTCCTTTCATCTTTGAGAATGACAACTCCCCTGAAGAAATTGCAGCTGGGAAGCCAGAGAATATTCCCAAGAAGAGGACGGAGCTTACCCCTGAAGAAAGGAAGCTGGCCAATCTTGACAACCGGGCCAGAGATGTGCTGTACCAGACTCTTGACAAATCAACAATGGTCAAGATCATAATTGTAAAAATGCCAAAGAAATTTGGGACACATTAGCTGTAATGTGTAAGGGAACCAAGCTGATAAAGAAAATAAGTAGTCAATTGCTACTCAGAAGTTTGATAACTTCAAAATGAAGAATGGTGAATCAATTGACCAAGTGGACATAATATTCACTGAGATCATAAATGAAATTAACTCCCTTGGAAAGACATATGGCAACAGGGAGATGGCCCTAAAAGTTCTAAGATCTCTCAACCCCAAATGGAGTATGAAGGCGGTGGCTATGAGAGAATCAAAGTATCTCAACAAAATAAAGATCCAGGAGCTGTTCTCTGATCTGAAGGCTTATGAGTTCGAGCTTCCATGTTCATCATCAACTGAGCCAGCATATAAGGGAATAACATTTGCAGTAGAGTCCCCTGCCAAGACCCTATCTGAAGTCAAACCTCCGAATCCTCTAGATTTTGAGGAAGAGATGGCATTCATAATGCAAAGATTCAGCAACTTCCGGAAAAACTACTCCAAGTACAAGAAGAACTACAAAGACAATCCAAGAAGAAATCAAAAGGCTGGAAACTGGAAGGTTGAATGCTACAATTATCATAAGACAGGACATATACAATTTGACTGTCCTGATCTTAAGAAGTATGAAATCAAGAAGGACGTGAGCAGAAAGGAAGACAAGAGGAAGCCCTCATCATTGAAGATCAGATCGAAGAGAGAGTAGAATCAAGCGGTGGATTCTTCTCTGATGATGATGATGAATACAACTGTCTGATGGCCAACCTAGCTGATGAAGAGGTAACTTCTAAACCTCAAAATACTGAAGGTTTCAGCTCTGACCTATCTGAAGACATGGATCTTCATAAATATGCCAACCAATTGCTAAAAGATTTTGAAACCTTAAAATCAGCTCACCAGACTGTCACAACTGAGAATGAACAGCTGAAATATGAGAAAGTCCAGCTGAAAAATGATTTTGACAAGCTCAGTCAAGAGTCAGCAATATATAAAAACACTATAGCTGAGCTTGAAAAATGATCTGAAAATTCTTCAAAAAAATCAGCTGAAAATACTGCAACTGAGGTACATAAGCTGACTGTTTTAAATAGTGAAAAGTCAGCTGCACTCGCTCATGTCAAAGCTGAGCTAGCCAAGGTAAAACAATTAAATAGTACACATGCTAAAGAGATAACATCTCTAAAGGCATCTATAACCCTGGATGAACTGTGTCTGAACAAAAGGCCACTTTATTCCAGATCAGACCTTGGATATGACCCCAACACTCCCTCTAGTTCAAAAACTACTTTCATCAAGGGAGAAACACTTGTCCCGACTGATGAGCCTGCATATAAACCCGTATTTCAAAATAGGCAGCAACCAAGTCAAAGGTTTAGGCAGCAACCAAGTTACACAAGGCAGCCACCTAGACAAGAGACTAGGCAATGGCCAAGGCAGAAGCAGCAGCCAAGACATTATGCCAACTATTATCAGAGGCTACCTAAAAACAAATTTCAAAATGGGAGAGGCAAATGGAAACCTCAAGGTTATCCAAGTTTTCAAAATGAACAGGTGTGGAGACCCCAACGATTTAAGAAGTGGACTCAGTCAAGATTTAGAAATGGCCCACACCATAGATTTTATGAGGCATATCCAGTATACAATCCTAACCGGGGATATAGGCCTAGACAACACACACCTTTTAGGGTCAATCAACATAACTTTCATAATCCAAGGAGAAATCAATTCTCTAGGAAATCTACTAACCCCCGAGGACCCACATAGATTTGGGTACCTAAATCTCCGCTTGTTTGATTGCAAAAAAGGTGGAAGGACTACTACCACATCTCCTCAAACTCAACAATGGGAAGAGAAGAATGGTTTGTAGATTCTGGATGCTCAAGGCACATGACTGGGAATAAGAAGGTGCTACCAAATTATATCATAGAAAGAGGCCCATATGTAACCTTTGTAGATAGCTCTAGAGGAGAGACAAAAGGATTTGGAGAGCTGCACAGAGGAAATATAACCATATCTAAAGTTCATTATGTCAAAGGGCTCAAATACAACCTTCTGAGCATAAGTCAGTTATTTGGTGAGAAGAACCTAGTAGTATTCACCATTTGGAAATGCATGGTTATTGATATCTTATCTCGAGAAGTGAAGCTACAAGGGTTCAGAAGGAGATATGTCTACATGATAGATTGGAATATAGGGACTCCAAACACCTGTTTTCTATCTAAGACAATTGCTAAAAATTGATGGTTGTGGCACAAAAGATTATGTCACATGAACTTCAAAGCCATCAACAAAATTAGCTCTCAAAAGCTGGTCAGAAGACTTCCAGAACAAGTATTTAAGAAGGAAGCTCTCTGTGATGCATGTCAGAAAGGGAAGCAAACCAGAGCATCTTTCAAACCAGTTCAGCCTACCACTCTCACCACCAGAATTCTAGATCTACTTCATATAGATCTCTTTGGCCCCATAAAGCCAAGGACATTGAGTGGAAGGAAGCATGCTCTAGTAGTAGTAGATGACTACTCAAGATATACATGGGTTGTTTTTCTCTATAAAAAGAGTGAAACACTGACAAAGTTACCTGAGCTGCTAAGGAAGATCCAGAATGAGAAATCCCTCTCAATCATCAAGATCAGACCAGATAGAGGAGGAGAATTTCTCAACAAGGCGATCACTGAGTACAGTGATCAGAATGGGATCCAGCACGAAGTCTCCGCAGCCAGAACTCCACAGCAGAATGGTGTTGCTGAAAGAAGGAACAGAACATTGAAGGAAGCTTCCAGGTCCATGATTGCTGAAGCTGACCTGCCAAAAGTTTCTGGGCTGAAGCTGTCAACACAGCATGCCACACTCAGAACAGGAGTATGAATGTAGGGAGACATGGCAAAACTCCCTATGAGGTTTGGAATGGCAGAACACCAACTGTTGCATATTTTCATATATTTGGTTGTAAGTGTTTCATCCACAACAATGGTAAAACCCAACTGAATGCCTTTGATGCTAAAGTTGCTGATGGTCTCTTTATGGGATACTCATAGATAAGCTAGGCATACAGAGTATTTAACAAAAGAACCTTAGTTGTGGAAGAAACACCTCATGTTGTGTTTGATGAGTCTACTGTTGAGTACAGGAAACAGGTGTAATCAATTGAGAAAAAGCTCAATTCTGCCACCTTAGAAGAAGTCACCATTCATGACACAGGAATGACGGACTCACCTGCAGATCAGTCTGAAGACTCAACTGCAGATCATATAGGATCCCAAAACCTACCTGATACGGATGCAGCTGTTGAAGACCCATCTGTAGCTGATAAAGACCCATCTGCAGATCAGACAGGATTCCCATTTGCAGATGACAAAACCATAGCTGATCAGGCTGCAGACCAAAAAGGCCAAAACCAAGCTGATGCACAGAGAGAAAAAGTTCACCAAAGCAACTCTACAGGGGGAACAAACCCTGAAGAAGAAGATATCCCCAAATGGCTCAGAGATCATCCCATTCAACAAATTATTGGAAACCTAACTGATGGAGTCAGAACCAGATAATCCACAATACCAGCTGGAATGGGAATGTTCTCATGTTTCATGTCTCAAATGGAAACCAAGATAACAGATCAAGCTCTGGAGGACTACTCATGGATCAATGCAATGCAAAAAGAGCTCAACCAGATGGAAAGAAACAATGTCTGGGAATTAAAAGACAGATTAGATCACAAGAAGGTTATATGCACCAAATGGGAGTACAAAAACAAGTGTGATGAAGATGGAGCTGTTGTTAGGAATAAAGCCAGACTAGTTGATTATTTTATTACTGAAAATTCAAAGCGTCTTTCCAACTCGCTATTTAAGGCGGCGAAAATCATTTTACAACCTTTACCGTCTTCAAGCTTTTAGAACCCTAATTTTTCAGAAGCAGAAAAACTCTTTGAATCTTCACTACACTCAGCGAAAAACATTCTTTGCAGAAATGGAAGCCTACTTTGCAGGAGTTAACCTAAAGTTGTTGAAGGACTAGATCATATTCCGCATCGTGGTCGATTTTCAAGGATTGCTGGCGACGAATCAAACAGGCGAAATGGAATATGTCATACGGATGATGAAGAAAAATGGAATCTACTGTTTTCTCGACATTTCTCCCAAGCAGCTGTACAAAGAAGCTGTTATTTGCTTTAACAAGGAGGCCCATGTGATGGAGCACTGCATTTTGAGCATGATTTTTGGAGAGGAAGTCAATATAACTCCTCAGACAATGGCAGATGCCTTTCACATAGAAAACCAAGGCATCACAATCGAGACCCTCAAACAAAGCTCGACTGAGACATGGTTCGAAATCAAGTCGCCAAAAGAATCTTCAAAGGTCAAACTCACGGCAAAAAAGAATGACCTGAAGAAAGAATACAAGTATGTTCTTGACATCAAAAAGCGTTGCTGTAGGCTGCCGAGTTAGTGCCGAGCGGGTACTGTAGGCGGCCGAGCGCATTGATGTATGCGGCCGAGCATTGTTGTAGCCGCCGAAGCCGAGCCTGTCAGTGAGGCGGCCGAGCGAGTTATGGCGCGCGGCGCTTTGTATGCGCCAGGAGCGCGGCCGAGTGCGTTGTTGTATCCGGTAGAGTGCTTGTTGGATCCGACTGAGCGCTTGCTGTATTCTGCCGGGCGTGTCCTGATAACGGTCGGGTGCTTGCTGTATCCGAACGAGTGCTTGCTGTATCCATCCGAGTGCTTGCTGTATCCGGCCGAGTGCTTGCTGGATCCGGCCGAGCGCTTGCTGGATCCGGCCGAGTGCTTGTTGTATCCGGCCGAGTGCTTGCTGTATTCTGCCGGGCGTGTCCTGACAGCGGCCGAGTGCTTGATGTATCCAGCCGAGCACGTGTTGTATTCTCACGGCGCGTCCCGTAGCCGCCGAAAGGTGGTGCCCGTGCCGCTGCGCTTTCCGTGTTGTCAGACACTTGGTCTCGTTTTTCAGTATATTTTCGATAATTGATTTTCCTAGTATTAAAATCATTAATTTGGAATTTTTGATGAGGGAAAATTCAAAGAAAATATTAAGGGTTCACTACGAACGAAAATTAAATTGTCGATTATTGTTGAATTGATTGGATCAATTCTATTTATTGTTGATTATATATTGATTAGATCAATGTAATCTTCTCGCTTTCCATTTATATATTATTTATTGGATGAATGCTTTTGAATGGGGATGTGGTTCGTGGACTTAGTTTTTGAATCGTTCGTTTTTTTTCGATTGGGTTGTAAAGGCCATTTTGAGCCTATTTATTTTACTAGAAATTTTTGTATCTAGGATGCAATTTTCAATGTAAAATTTATATGTAATGACGAAGACCGGAGGAAGATCCGTTTCGAGAAGACGAAGATTCAAGACGAAGACTTGTAATTAGATTACGAAGTTTTTGTTTTCTAGGAACGGTCCATGAATCACATGTTGGTAGCAACTAGGTTGTGAATGGTTTTTTCATATTGTATGAATGCCACAAATGCGCTTTAATGAATTAATGTGCAAAGTGTAACATTAATCGCGAAAATTCTCCCATTTCAAATTATTAAGTTTATAAGGTTTCAAGGTTTTCCTTCCCTCCATCGAGTTTTTGGGAAACTGAAATCCAAACCGGACGTGCTATGCTTTCGAGTTATCAGGGTAGTCGTTCGGGGAGGATGGATAAATTATCGGGAGCGAATTGGATGCCTTCGGTTGGAGCAAATTTTATCCCTAGAAACCTGATAGGTTGCCGGATAAGATTCAATTGTCAAACTGATTTGCGTCGATGGTATAAACCTAACTTATTCACGAACCATAGAAACCGTATAGGTTGAGGGGAGTGAACAAGGGGGAAAAGAAGATCGAATCATCCATTAGATGGGTTGGTGTTAGACACCACTTTATGAAAATTAATAGACTAGAAACCTATTCGGTTGCCCTCTATTAAAATTTATAAAGAACTCGATCACCACTGGAAGTAGTGCGACGATACTTCCAGATTTCACACGGGAGTGTGTTATTCCGACAAAAATAGTGGGAGCTGGGTAACAAGAATAGAAAAGACCTTAATTCTATACTCAGATCATAATTGAATGAGTCCACTAATTAATCTGTCATACTTAAATGCAGACATAACTCTCAATATGACAATGAATCCACTCGCAATTCTACTCGAGAAGAACACCCTGATTGGACCTAACTTTGTGGACTGGCTCCGCAATTTGATGATTGTCCTCAGTATAGAGGCACTGGGATATGTCTTGGAGACGGACATTCCGGCACCTCCTGTGCGGACCAGAGCCAATCAGGAAGAGATCGAAAACCAAGAAAAGTGGGTTAAGGATGATGTAAAAGTCTGTGCATACATGATGGCTTCTATGTCAAATGAGCTTCAGAGAGCTCATGAGAAAATAACTTCTGCTAGGCAGATTCTATCTTACTTAACCAAACTTTATGGTGAGCACAGCGGAACTGCTAGATATGAGATATCCAAGCAACTGTTCGGTGCAAAGATGAAGGAAGGTGAGAAGGTTGGGGAACACATCCTCAAAATGATATTCATGATCGAGAGATTGGAGGCTCTTGATTTTAAAATGGATACTTCTCTCCAAACCGACCTTATCCTACAGTCTCTTCCTGATTCCTTCTCACAGTTTGTTATGAACTTTAACTGCAATGAGGTTGCATGTAATTTACCTGGGCTAATGAACAAACTTGTGACCGCTCAGTATCAGATGAAGACTCCGCGGATGAAGGAGTCTGCTCTTGTGATTTCTTCTGGACCTCGGAGGTCCAAGAATGAGAAGAAAAAGACTAAGAAGCGGACGGGACCACAAGTCGAGGACCTTAAGGGTAAGGGCAAGGCCCTGATGGTTCCAAAGAGCTAGAAGAAAGACGCTTGTCTCAAGTGCGGTGAGCTGGTCCGCTGGGCTAGATAGTGTCCGATTCTTCATGGCACTTCAAGATCTAGAACAAAGTAGGAAGCTTGAAGCTAGAGAAGTAATGATCACTGTCGGAAGCGGGCATAGTGTCGAGGCAACCGACATAGGATCACTTCTTTTGGTTTTAGAATCCGGGTTTGTTCTGATTTTAGAAGATGTACTTGTTTTGCCCAAGGGGCATAAAAACATTGTATCCATTCCGGTCTTGAACCGAAAAGGCTTTTCATTTTTCATTGGTGATGGTTCCTGCAAAATTTATTTCAGAAATAAACTAGTGGGTACTGCTACATTGTTAAATGGATTGTATCATCTAAATCTCAGCAACAAAGTAGTTATGAATACTATGACTAGAAAATATGGTAGGGATGAAACCAATCAAGTTTTGAAATGACATCTTAGACTTGGTCATGTTGGTCAGACCAAGGTTTACAAGATGGAAAAAGATGGACTTATGGGTCCATTGGGATCGGATCCCTTTCCTACTTGTGAATCTTGCCTTAAAGGCAAAATGACTAAGTCCCCCTTCATATGGACTTTTGAAAGAGCCTCTGATAAACTGGGATTAATCTATACCGACGTATGTGGTGCTTTAGAAGCAGCACGTGACGGATATCAATATTTCATTACGTTTATAGACAATCATACTAGGTATGGTTATGTATACTTAATGAAACATAAATCCGAGGCCTTTGAGAAATTCCAGGAATTCAAGGCCCTAGTCGAGAAACAAACTGGTAATCATATCAAAGCACTTCGGTTGGACCGAGATGGCGAGTATATGAGTACGGAGTTTGACGAGTTCCTTAAGGAACATGGAATAGTATCACAAGTAACACCTCCAGGCACTCCTCAGTTAAATGGTGTGTCAGAAAGAAGGAACCGGACCTTGTTGAACATGGTCCGTTCCATGCTGGGCTATACTGACTTACCGATTTACCTGTAGGGGTATGCACTCCTGACTGTCGCTTACATCTTAAACAGATATCCTTCCAAATCCATTCCTAAAACTCCACATGAGATGTAGGAGGGCAGGAAACCAAGTTTTAATCACATTAGGATTTGGGGACCGCCTATGTCAAGAAGACTAAGGTGGATAAAATAGAAGTGAGGTCCGTAAGGAGATGTTTCATTATATTCCCATCTGAGAAGATGGGTTATCTATTCTACATGCCCAAAGATCGAAAGATCGTTGTTGCCTTGCATGCACACTTCCTGGAAGAAGAGTTCATTCAGGAAGGCGGAGCAGGTAGAAATATTTCTTTGGAAGAATACAATGAAACTCCTTAGGAGACACCTGTGCAAGAAATTGGAATCGGACCTTCTGAAACACAAGTACAACCACATCGTAGGTCTAGTAGGGTGTCTCAATTGCCTGAGAGGTATAGTTTTATGCACTTGGAGGAACTGGGTTTCCACGAGGTTCCAGGTGATAAACAAGAGACCGACCCGCGACCAATGACCTAGCAATGGTGGATGTAGACTCCATGAAATAGACTGTAGCAGTCTTCATGTAGTTGGGATCTTCGTTTTGACAAGGCAGACAAAGAGTTTGACTTCGTGCAAAATGAAGAGGAACCCTGTGTATACAAGAGGGTAAGTGGGACCTAGATCACATTCTCAGTACTATATGTAGATGGCATTCTACTAATAGGAAATGATATGGGAATGCTCAGTTATGTGAAAGCTTGGCTTTCGAGTAATTTCTCCATGAAAGACTTGGGAAAAGAAACCTATATTCTTGGGATTCGACTCTACTGGGATAGATTGAAGAGAATGATAGGTTTTTCCCAAGCCCTCTATATAGGTAAGATCTTAAAGAGGGTTCCTTCCGATGCGACATAGATTAAAACTCTTCTCGAAGACATGTCCTCAAAGTGAGGAACAATGAAAGGAAATGAGTAATATACCATATGCTTCGGAATTTGGGTAGCCTTATATATACTTTATTGTGTACGAGACCTGACATTGCGCATGCTGGGAGCATGGTAAATAGGTTTCGGGCTAACCCAGTTACGGAACATTAGACTGCCGTAAAAGAACATTCTCAAGTACGTTAGAAGGACTAGTGACCTAGTTCTTAATAAGGCGGTGGAGAACTGAATGTAATGGGGTACTGTATTGGACTACCAAGGACAGAAAGACGATTCTATATTTACTTCTGGCTACATTTACTCTTAATGGAGGAGCAGTATCTTGGCATAGTGCCAAGTATAGCGCGACTGCTAATTCCACCTATTAGGCTGAGTATAAAGCGGCCTCAGAGGCCTCCAAAGGAAGGATTTAGAAGTTACTGGGTAAACTTTACGTGACACCTTGTGCTGCGCTGCCAAAGCGGTAGCACATGCCTTGGAGCCGAGGTTTCACAATAGTACCAAACATATTGAGAGAGAGTATCATCTCGCAAGAGAATTTGTTCGCAAAGGGATACATTATGCTGCATAGAGTAGAGTCAGCCGACTGCGTCGCTGATCCACTGACCAAGCCACATTCTCATATTAGCTTGGAGCGTAATTTGGAGAACATGGGTATTAGATACTATAGTGTGTGGCATTGAGTGCAAGTGGGAGATTGTTGGGAGTATGCCCTCGAATGTCACTCAGAGGATGTTGAGTGGGGGCATTGTACTTGTAATTATGTAATTCATTATCATAAGGCAATGGATGTTTCTTTATTTACTGGTAGTTATTGGCATTCCTAACTCGTAAATATATATATAGAAACTAGTCCGTGTATTTGAGAGCAAAACGTTCCACTTCTTATTGGATAAGGGGGTCGTCACTAGAAAGGTTTATAGGTCAAATACTTAATCGTTCGCAAGTCGATAAAACTTGACTGGGCGTTAAGTTTATGTGAAGACTTGTATGACGTGTTCTTTGACATGGAGAGTGCCTGTCGAACGCTAATGGTTAGTGGGAGCACACGTTGTAGGTATGCTGATTGGATTAGTATACTCGAACAGACTCACCCTCGATTCGTCACACAGATTTTACTCCGGGAGAGTCAATGACGGAATCGAAAGGTTATGATAGGTTTTCGTGAACCTTCGACTTGAGGATTTAGTAGGGATGTGCTTGTGACGTTAAGATTTTCATTAGAGTAGTTCGACCCTGTAAATCGGAAGGTGGGGGTCAACCTCGACGTGCATCTTGACGAGCAAGTAGCAGGTCCTACTGAATACCAAGATAGATTTTTTTTTTCTCCCGTTAGTGAGCGGGTTATATGTCCTATGCGGTTATTGGCAGATAAGATCATAAGTCTTTGGCCAAAGCATTGGAGCTAGCTGTATTAGATACACGAGAGCTCGATGATCTCAGTTTGCATTAACGCATGCATAACATCAAGTACAGATAGGGTTTGACTGACTGTGACCCTATAACTTGATCGAGACATTTGAAATAAGGGTTTATACGTATACTGGTATTCACGACAGAATGGTTCTTGAATGATCCCATCATTCGTTCTCAGTTGGGGTACAGTTTAGGCCGCCAGGCTGGCTAGGTGGTGCTACTACTCTTTGGTTCCTCCCATTGCTGACTGAGGCGGACCTACCGAGTCGCGCAATAGGATTGACGAGGGAATGAATCAAGTTAATTCACTCATTATAAATATTAGATATTGGATATCTAATTAATTCGGACATTGGATGTCTAAATTAATTTATTGGATAAATTAATTTACGGCCTAATAAATTAAATAAATTACTGGTGATTAATTTAATTCATAGATATAATTATTTCTTGGAGAAATTAATTATATTATTTCGTATTTGATATGATTAATTAATTGGATTAATTAATTGTATAAATACATCAGAACGGAATTGGAGTTTATCTGTTTGGACTCACAGGAGTCCGAAATGAACCGAACTCGTCCGATTTCCTCTTTATGGCCACCCCACATCCACCCACCTTCCCCTTAGTCTTTGTCTCTATTTTTTTTAATGGAAACCAAAGACTTAAGAGATTTGGAATCTCTTATTATATTGTGAAGGTTGTCTTTATTAGGTGGAGTTAAAGAATAATAAGTAGAAAACTATCACTTGTCATGTGTAGTCGTCTTACGGCAAGAGAGAGAGAGAGAGAGAGAGAGAGAGAGAGAGAGAGAGATATTCTCTCCAGCTTCTTCTTCACCATTTTTCTTCATTCTTTTTCTTGCATAATTTTCTTAGAGATAAATTGTGAGAAAAGATTGAGAGATTGTGAGTTATACACTTAGAGTGTAAAATTCATATTTGATAGCTTCATCATCCGATTCTAGCCATAACCTTGGAGGTTAATTGGGTGATCGTTGTTCCGTTCGTTTCTCCAGCGCGTGACAAGTAGAGACGCGGTATTTTCGGCATTGGATCATCTAAGGGCTTGGAGCACTTTGGATCGTAGCTTGGGGAATACCTCAAGATAAGAACACCATATAATCAACGGACTACGAGGGTATGATTTCGAATCTTCCTTTGTTTATTTTATATTCGTATATGTGTAGCTCGATCGATCCTCGTGGGGATTCGGATCAAATTAATTTTCATTTTACCGCTTCCACTGGGCCTTCGTTTTAGGCACCGAATCCCAACAGTGGTATCGGAGCGAGGTCTTGCGATCGTATATACGATATTTAGCATTTGGAATGCTTGTTTTGTGATTTAGAATCACTTTGATAATCGTAGATATTTTATTGTTCGTCGTAGTGTTGTTTTTACGTGATTTTATGTTATGGTATAAATCAGGTTTTTCTTGAAAATATGATTTATATTAATAATATATAGATCAGGAATAATAGGATTTTAGAAATCTGCCCGAAAACGAGCTATATGCAATCATTGGACGATATACCATACAGCTGCCTGACATTGGCCGAGCGCGTTGCTGTAAGCGGCCGAGCATTGCTGTTGGCTGCCGAATCAATGCCGAGCGGGTCCTGTAGGCGGCCGAGCGCGTTGCTGTATGTGGACGAGCATTGATGTAGGCTGTCGAGTCAGTGCCGAGCGGGTCCTGTAGGCGGCCGAGTGTGTTGTTGTATGCGGCCGAGCGTTGCTGTAGGCTGCCGAGTCAGTGCCGAGCGCGTTGCTATATGCGGCCGAGCGTTGCTGTATACGGCCGAGCGCGTTGTTGTATCCGACCGAGTGCTTGCTGGATCCGGCCGAGCACTTGTTGTATTCTGCCAGACGTGTCCTGACAGCGGTCGGGTGCTTGTTGTATCCGGCCGAGTGCTTGCTGTATCCGGCCGAGTGCTTGTTGTATCCGGCCGCGTGCTTGCTGGACCGGCTGAGTGCTTGCTGCATCCGACCGAGTGCTTGTTGTATCCGGCCGAGTGCTTGCTGTATTCTACCGGTCGTGTCCTGACAGCGGCCGAGCGCTTGTTGTATCCGGTCGAGCACGTGCTGTATTCTGCCGGGCGCGTCCTGTAGGCTGCCGAGCAGGGTGCCTGGTGCTGCTTGTCAGTTTCCAAGCTGTCAGGCACTGGGTCTCGTTTTTCTGTATATTTTCGATAATTGATTTTCCCAGTATTAAAATCATAAATTTGAAATTTTTGATGAGGGAAAATTCAAAGAAAATGTTTTAAGGTTACACTACGGACGAAAATTAAATTGTCGATTATTGTTGAATTGATTGGATCAATTCTATTTATTGTTGATTATATATTGATTAGATCAATGTAATCTTCTTGCTTTCCATTTATATAGTATTTATTGGATGAATGTTTTTGAAGGGGGATGTGGTTCGTGGACTTAGTTTTTGAATCGTTCATTTTTTTTTCGATTGGGTTGTAAATGCCATTTTAAGCCTATTTATTTTACTAGAATTTTTTGTATCTAGGATACAATTTTCAATGTAAAATTAATATGTAATGACGAAGACCGGAGGAAGATCCGTTTCGAGAAGATGAAGATTCAAGACGAAGACTTGTAATTAGATTACGGAATTTTTGTTTTCTAGGAACGGTCCATGAACCACATGTTGGTAGCAACTAGGTTGTGAATGGTTGTTTCATATTGTATGAATGCCACAAATGCGCTTTAATGAATTAATGTGCAAAGTGTAACATTAATCGCGAAAATTCTCCCACTTCAAATTATTAAGTTTATAAGGTTTCAAGGTTTTCCTTCCCTCCATCGAGTTTTCGGGAAATTGAAATCCAAGCCGGATGTGCTATGCTTCCGAGTTATCGGGGTAGTCGTTCGGTGAGGATGGATAAATCACCGGGAGTGCATTGGATGCCTTTGGTTAGAGCAAATTTTATCCCAAGAAACCTGATAGGTTGCCGGATAAGATTCAAATATGAAACTGATTTGCGTCGATGGTATAAACTTGACTTGTTCACGAACCATAGAAACCGTATAGGTTGAGGGGAGTAAACAAGGGGAAAAAGTAGATCGAATCATCCATTATATGGGTTGGTGTTGGACACCACTTTATGAAAATTAATAGACTAGAAACCTGTTCGGTTGCCCTCTATTAAAATTTATAAAGAACTCGATCACCACTATGAAGTAGTGCGACGATACTTCCGGATTTCACATGAGAGTGTGTTATTCTGACAAAAATAGTGGGAGATGGGTAACAAGAATAGAAAAGACCTTAATTCTCTACTCAGATCATAATTGAACGAGTCACTAATTAATCTGTCATACTTAAATGCAGACATAACTCTCAATATGACAATGAATCCACTCGCAATTCTACTCGAGAAGAACACCCTGATTGGACCTAAATTTGTGGACTGGCTCCGCAATCTGATGATTATCCTCAGTATAGAGGCACTGGGATACGTCTTGGAGACGGACATTCCGGCGCTTCCTGTGCGGACCAGAGCTAATCATGAAGAGATCGAAAACCATGAAAAGTGGGTTAAGGATGACGTAAAAGTCCGTGCATACATGATGGCTTCTATGTCAAATGATCTTCAGAGAGCTCATGAGAAAATGACTTCTGCTAGGCAGATTCTATCTCACTTAACCGATCTTTATGGTGAGCACAGCAGAACTGCTAGATATGAGATATCCAAGCAACTGTTCAGTGCAAGGATGAAGGAAGGTGAGAAGGTTGGGGAACACGTCCTCAAAATGATATCCATGATTGAGAGATTGTAGGCTCTTGATTTTAAAATGGATACTTCTCTCCAAACCGACCTTATCCTACAGTCTCTTCCTGATTCCTTCTCACAGTTTGTTATGAACTTTAACTGCAATGAGGTTGCATGTAATTTAGCTGGGCTAATGAACAAACTTGTGACCGCTCAGTCTCAGATGAAGACTCCGCGGATGAAGGAGTCTGCTCTTGTGATTTCTTCTGGACCTCGGAGGTTCAAGAACGAGAAGAAAAAGACCAAGAAGCAGACGGGACCACAAGTCGAGGACCTTAAGGGTAAGGGCAAGGCCCCGATGGTTCCAAAGAGCAAGAAGAAGATGCTTGTCTCAAGTGCGGTGAGCTGGGCCACTGGGCTAGAGAGTGTCCGATTATTCATGGCACTTCAGGATCTAGAACAAAGTAGGAAGCTTGGAGCTAGAGAAGTAATGATCACTGTCGGAAGCGGGCATAGTGTCGAGGCAACCGACATAGGATCACTTATTTTGGATTTAGAATTCGGGTTTGTTCTGATTTTAGAAGATGTACTTCTTTTGCCCAAGGGGCATAAAAACATTGTATCCATTCCGGTCTTGAACCGAAAAGGCTTTTAATTTTTCATTGGTGATGGTTTCTGCAAAATTTATTTCAGAAATAAACTAGTGGGTACTCCTACATTGTTAAATGGATTGTATCATCTAAATCTCAGCAACAAAGTAGTTGTGAATACTATGACTAGAAAACGTGGTAGGGATGAAACCAATCAAGTTTTGAAATGGCATCTTAGACTTGGTCATGTTCGTCAGACCAAGGTTTACAAGATGGAAAAAGATGCTTATGGGTCCATTGGGATCGGATCCCTTTCCTACTTGTGAATCTTGCCTTAAAGGCAAAATGACTAAGTCCCCCTTCACAGGAACTTTTGAAAGAGCCGCTGATAAACTAGTATTACTCCATACTGACGTATGTGATGCTTTGGAAGCAGCACGTGATGGATACCAATATTTCATTACGTTTGCAAACGATCATACCAGGTATGGTTATGTATACTTAATGAAACATAAATCCGAGACCTTTGAGAAATTCCAGGAATTCAAGGCCCTAGTCGATAAACAAACTGGTAATCATATCAAAGCACTTCGGTCGGACCGAGGTGGCGAGTATATGAGTATTGAGTTTGACGAGTTCCTTAAGGAACATGGAATAGTATCACAACTAACACCTGCAGGCACTCCTCAGTTAAATGGTGTGTCAGAAAGAAGGAACCGGACCTTGTTGAACATGGTCTATTCCATGCTGGGCTATACTGACTTACCGATTTACCTGTAGGGGTATGCACTCCTAACTGCCGCTTACATCTTGAACAGATGTCCTTCCAAAGATCGAAAGATAAAATGGAAACCAAGTCTTAATCAAATTAGGATTTAGGGATGTCCCGCCTATGTCAAGAAGTCTAAGGTGGATAAAATGGAAGCGAGGTCGGTGAGGAGACGTTTCATTGTATTCCCATCTGGAAGAAGAGTTCATTCAGGAAGGCGGAGTAGGTAGAAATATTTCTTTAGAAGAATACAATGAAACTCCTCGGGAGACACCTGTGCAAGAAATTGGAATCGGACCTTCTGAAACACAAGTACAACCACCTCGTAGGTCTAGTAGGGTGTCTCAATTGTCTGAGAGGTATAGTTTTATGCACTTGGAGGAACTGGGTTTCCACGAGGTTCCAGGTGATAAACAAGATACCGAACCGCGACCAATGACCTAGCAATGGTGGATGTAGACTCCATGAAATAGACTGTAGCAGTCTTCATGTAGTTGGGACCTTTGTTTTGACGAGGCAAACAAAGAGTTTGACTTCGTGCAAAATGAAGAGGAACCTTGTGTATACAAGAGGGTTAGTGGGAGCTAGATCGCATTCTTAGTACTATATGTAAATGGCATTCTACTAATAGGAAATGATGTGGGAATGCTCAGTTATGTGAAAGCTTAGCTTTCGAGTAATTTCTCCATGAAAGACTTGGGAAAAGAAACCTATATTCTTGGGATTTGACTCTACTGGGATAGATCGAAGAGAATGATAGGTTTTTCCCAAGCCCTCTATATAAGTAAGATCTTAAAGAGGGTTCCTTCCGATGCGACATGGAATAAAACTCTCCTCGAAGACATGTCCTCAAAGTGAGGAACAATGAAATGAAATGAGTAATATACCATATACTTCGGAATTTGGGTAGCCTTATATATACTTTATTGTGTACGAGACCTGACATTGCGCATGCTGGGAGTGTGGTAATTAGGTTTCGGGCTAACCCAGTTACGGAACATTAGACTGCCATAAAATAACGTTCTCAAGTACTTTAGAAGGACTAGAGACCTAGTTCTTAATACGGCGGTGGAGAACTGAATGTAATGGGGTTCACTGTATTGGACTACCAAGGACAGAAAGACGATTCTATATCTACTTCTGGCTACATTTACTCTTAATAGAGAAGAAGTATCTTGGCATAATGCCAAGTATAGCGCGACTGCTAATTCCACCTATTAGGCTGAGTATAAAGCGGCCTCGGAGGCCTCCAAAGGAAAGATTTAGAAGTTACTGGGTAAACTTCACGTGACACCTTGTGCTGCGCTGCTAGAGCAGTAGCAAATGTCTTGGAGCCGAGGTTTCACAATAGTACCAAACATATTGAGAGAGAGTATCATCTCGTAAGAGAATTTGTTCGCAAAGCGATACATTATGATGCATAGAGTAGAGTCAGCCGACTGCGTCGCTGATCCACTAACCAAGCCACATTCTCAGATTAGCTTGGAGCGTAATTTGGAGAACATGGGTTTTAGATACTATAGTGTGTGGCATTGAGTGTAAGTGGGATATTGTTGGGAGTATGCCCTCGAATGCCACTCAGAGGATGTTGAGTGAGGGCATTGTACTTGTAATTATGTAATTCATTATCATAAGGCAATTGATGTTTCTTTATTTACTGGTAGTTACTGGCATTCCTAACTCGTAAATATATATATAGAAACTAGTCCGTGTATTTAAGAGCAAAACGTTCCACTTCTTAGTGGATAAGGGGGTCGGCACTGGAAAGATTTATAGCTCAAATACTTAATCGTTCGCAAGTCGATAAAACTTGATTGGGCGTTAAGTTTATGTGAAGACTTGTATGACGTGTTCTTTGACATGGAGAGTGCCTGTCGAACGCTAATGGTTAGTGGGAGCACATGTTGTAGGTATGCTGATTGGATTAGTATACTCGAACAGACTCACCCTCGATTCGTCACACGGATTTCACTTCGGGACAGTCAATGACGGAATCGAAAGGTTGTGATAGGTATTCCTGAACCTTCGACTTGAGGATTTAGTAGGGATGTGCTTGTGACGTCAAGATTTTCATTAGAGTAGTTCGACCTTGTAAACCGGAAGGTGGGGGTCAACCTCGACATGCATCTTGACGGGCAAGTAGCAGGTCCTACTGAATACTAAGATAAAATTTTTTTCTCCCGTTAGTGAGCGGGTTATATGTCCTATGCGGTTATTGGCAGATAAGATCATAAGTTTTTGGCCAAAGCATTGGAGCTAGCTGTATTAGATACACGAGAGCTCGATGATCTCGATTTGCATTAACGCATGCATAGTGTCAAGTATAGATAGGGTTTGACTGACCGTGACCCTATAACTTGATCGGGATATTTGAAAGAAGGGTTTATACGTATACTGGTATTCACCACAGAATGTCTCTTGAATGATCCCATCATTCGTTCTCAATTGGGGTACAGTGTAGGCCGCCAGGCTGGCTAGGTGGTGATACTACTCTTTGGTTCCTCCCATTCTTGGTCGAGACAGGACCTCTTAAGTCGCGCAATAGGATTGACGACGGAATGAATCAAGCTAATTCTCTCATTATAAATATTAGATATTGGATATCTAATTAATTGGGACATTGGTGTTGACTCAAAATGTATTTTGATGATTATTCCATTCAAAACATTTAATTAGATCAATCTCAGATCAATATTATATTGAAGGAGCTAAATACAGTTAGCGCACGCTACCCATATAATAGTAGCGCACGCTATCGAGAAATACATGTACAGCCCAGACAGTCAGCTGCAGCCAAGTGAAGTCACCTGATGGATAGCGCACGCAAGTCATTCAATAGTAGCGCACGCTAAGTAACTACAGTTAGCGCACGCTATACAATCCATATTAAAGCACGCTATCGCATTATTCCAGAAGACAGTGAGGTTTGGAAGGAAATTGGAATTGGATTTTGCGCACGCTACACATATCAACTTACGTACGCTAAAACAAGGATATAGTGCACGTTACTGCTCAGCTTTTGCGCACGCTACCGATATCACGGTCAGTAGTCCAGTAGCTACTGGACTCAATATGTCAAGGATTTTACGTACGCTACACAGGGTAACGTACGTTACTGAAAGAAATTATTAGCGCACGCTAAGGTATAGGCATTAGCGCACGCTAAAAGGAGTTAGCATATTACCGTTTGATTTTCTACCGTTGGAAGGCAAGAGTCAATGAAGATCCGGAAAATCTGGAAAAGTTGGAATTAATTAATGCTAGCGCACGCTATGCATACTTGCTAGCGCACGCTAATCTCAAATCTAGCCGTTGGATAAAGAGTCGTTGGAGAGACAAACGGACATTTTCAAAGTCAAGATTGAAGACTTGTTGACCAGACGTTAACGCACGCTACCGATACATGACTAGCGCACGCTAGACATACTATTTTACCATTGCAACAGTCTTTGTGACCGTTCAGAGAATCCAAGTCAAAGATCGATAGCGCACGCTAGAGGACATTATTAGCGCACGCTAATAATACGTTTTTCAGCATTTGAAGGATGGCTCTCGCCTATAAATACCCAAAGGACTTGGGTATCAAACACACAACTTCAAGCATTCAAGCATACAAGCATACAAGCAATCAAAGCATACTTGAGCTCAGTTTTATATCTTTTATTGCATTTCAAGTTGTGAGAAAAGAAAGATACAAGAGTGATTTTCATTGTAATATCTATTATTCTTTGTATTCTTTCATTTGATTGTAAGTGTTGCATCACTTACACTTGAGCGTAAAAGAAACGAATCAAGAGTCACTAATCCGGTGTTATTTGCATCTTTGATCCGGCATTGTTAGGATTACTCCCATATTCGTATAGTGAGGATTATCTAGTTCCTATAGAACACTAGATAAACAAACATTCATATTGAGAAAGAGGTTGATCTTGGACTGATAGAAGACAAACGATTGTAATGGTTGTGAACTCGGACCGATAGAAGACGAGTCAAGATTGTGGTTGTTCTTGAGCCAATAGAAAAAGAAAGTCGGAGAGAGGACGTAGGCAAGTTGCCGAACCTCTATAAATCTTTGAGTCTTTAAATTCCGCACTATTTTCTATTTATTCGTAAGAAATTTCGGTATTCCGCATTACCACTATTCAACCCCCCCTTCTAGTGGTGAATTTATCTCTTCAGTTGGTATCGGAGCGGGTCTCTTTTTAAAGTTTAACCACCTAAGAGAAAAAGATCCGCAAATGGCACTTCTTGGCCAAATTGAAGGAAATGCTCTCAACCGTCCTCCTTTCTTCGACGATTCCAATTTCATGACGTGGAAAAAGAAGATGGCGATTTTTGTTCAAGCCTACGATATTGAAATCTGGAAAGTTATTGCTCTTGGTCCTAAACTCGCTAAGAAAGAGGATGGATCGTTGAAAAAGATCAAAGAATTCAACGACGAGGATTGGAGAAACACGCACGTCAACTCACGAGCTACTCAACTTCTCTATTGCGCTCTTAATCCCGAAGAACTCAATAGGATATCATCCTATGAAAGTGCAAAAGAAATTTGGGAAATTCTCGAAGTCACTCATGAGGGAACCACCCAAGTCAAGGAGACCAAAATCAACATGTTACTCCATGACTACGAATTATTTTCCATGAAAGATGAGGAAACGATCACAAATATGTTGGATCGATTTTCGGCTATAACAAATGGCCTTGCATCTTTCGGAAAGCCTATATCGAGCAGCGACAAAGCTAAGAAAATTCTTCGATCGTTGCCACGAGAATGGGATGCCACGGTCACCGCGATCATGGAGTCCAAAGATCTCAACAAGCTCGAATTTAGTGCCCTCATCGGGTCACTCATCAATTATGAGATCGTTCTCAAGTCTAGAGGCACAAAACCAAAGCCTTGGGAAAGAGTAGTCGCATTCAATGTTGATAGCGACGTTGAGGAAGATGTTCCTGAAGATGAAGACGACGAGGAACTCGCTCTCTATGCCAAAAACTTTAGAAGGTATAAAAACCTAATTCAAAAGAGGCGAAGTTTTCTTGGTCGGGATGGCAAACCGGAGCAAAAGAAGAGTGGCTATACTCCCATCAAGAAGTTCGACAATAATTGTCGGAAATGTGGTCAAGCCGGTCACTATGCCAAAGAATGCCGAGGATCCTCTTCAAAATCTCAAATGGAAAGATTCAAAAAGAAGGAGGTCCTAATCGCTTCTTGGAGTGATGACGAGGAGGAGATTGAAAGATCTCTAGACGCAAATCTTGCATTCATGGCACTCGACTCTGAAAGTAATATCGAGGTAAGTTCTAAACTCAATGATGACGAATATGAATCTTTTGATTTTTGTGATTCACAAGAAGTTCATCATGATGATGAGTTATTGAGTGCGTTTGAATCCTTAAATACGGAGTATGACGAGATGGTTAATTTAAACATATCTTTAAAGAGAAAAATAAAATCTCCAGAACTCAAAAATTCCTCTCTTCAAAACAAAGGCAAAACTATCGAGATTGACCATACATCATGCCTTGAAAAAGAAAATGTTTTGAAAATCGAGTTAACAAAAACTCAAAAGGAGCTAAAATATATTTTGAACAAATTTACTCTCGGAAACGAGAAATTCGAAAGGCTTCTATATATTAAAAAATCGCCCTTGCTCAAACACGGTCTTGGTTTCGATCCTTTTAAACGGGAACAATCCCTTATCAACCTTGACAAAATAAAGAAAACCGAAACCGAGAACTCAAAACACTCTTTCAAACGAGTTCACAATGTTAATGCTCATTCAAAGTTAAGAACCATCAAAGTTAAGCAAATATGGGTTCCTAAAGGGACAATTGTTCCGAATGCTATAAGCATAGTTAACTTTGGAATGTTGGGTACCGATTCGGATATTTGCGCCGTTTGCGGAAGCGTAAATAAAAGGTGCGGCAAATAAAGGACACGAGGATATATAGAGGTTCGGCTATAAACGAGCCTACGTCCTCTCTTTATCTTTTTCAATAGGTTAAAGATAGCAACCTCTTCGCCTCTCTTCTATCGGTCGAGGTATAACCGTTTACAATCACGTCTTCTATTGGTCCGTGATAAACCACTCGTACTTGTCTTTGCGTCGGTCCAAGTTAAACCGTTTTCCTTTTCTATCGGACAAGGAATCAACCGCTCTAGCTTTCTATGGGTACTAGATAAACCTCACTTAGATATCGATTGCGATTCTAATAATGCCGGATCCTTGGTCCTAATAACACCGAATCCAATCGTATCTTTTCTTTTACCACTGTATGTTTTCGTGAATTCTCACTCAAACACTTACAATTAAGCTCAATATCAACAACAAGAATGTGTATAATAATATCACAAGTATAGGCAATTTGCTCAAGGTTGTTGTACTCAAACAATACCATAGGGATGGTATTTATAGGCTCCATCTTCAAACTAGCCGTTAGTCAGCCGCACACCGCATTACGTACGCTATCACATTCATATTACGCACGTAAGCTTCATTACGACGTTAACCATGGCTGGTTACGACGTTAGCATCTTCACAAATCAGTCCGGTGAGTTTCATCATTTGAGTTACGACGTTAGCCTTTCCTTTGTTACGACGTTAGCATTACGTCACTCATGACGCCATATATCCGTTGTATGCTTTGTCGACTTTGACTTCTCCAACGCTCACTTGTTTGAACTCCTTTACGACGTTATCTCTCATCCATTACGACGTTAAGTCGCTACCATTACGCACGTTAATGATCACATATTACGACGTTAACTTTGTGTTTTTCCGCCTTTTGCACTTCGCTTTCCTTCGATGCTTGCTTCGTCTCTTCGTTGTTTTGTTTTGCTTATCAACATTAATCATCAAAACACTTTTAATTTATGTATGGAACTAAATGTTCCAACAATCTCCCCTTTTGATGATTACAAAACAACACTTCGTCAATGGGATTTTCTGCAAAAATACAAATATATGTATATCTTCTGACAAAGTTTTTGACTTTGTCCGTTTCGTAGAATCTTTTCCCATTTCTTTTCGACTCCTTCTTTCTTTTCTCTTTTCAATTTTTCATCGTCTTTTCAACGTCTCCTCATTTTTCTTTTCTGTCATTTTCGACTTCTCCTTAGTTTTGTTCAACTCCTTCGTTTTCCAATTCTTTTTGTATGCTATCGATTTTCTTCGATTTTTCTCCCCTTTCACGGTTAATCACATTTTCGACTTATTTCTCCATTCTCTATCTCTCCCCCTTTTTGTATTCATCAAAAGTGGATTAAATAACAATTGAAATAAATAATACCAATATAAAATATGCATGATACAATTTATGAATATTTGCATAAAGGGTAAAAACTCCCCGAGAATAATATCTCCCTTAAAAAATACTCCCCGAGTAAAATACAAAAATCAATTTTTGGGGATCCAACCTATAGTTGGTTTTTGTTTAGAAACGAGACGATATTTGAAACGATTGTTCCTTTAGGAACCCAAATTTTCTTAATTTTTATCGTCCGTCTCGGGCTTTTGCAACTTGAAATATGATGCCCGATTTTCAAACACTTTTCGCAATGGGGTATTTTAAGATTAACGGATTCGCTTTTGAACGTGGTTTGAATCCTAACCCCTCTTTATTCAAAGTAAATTTTTGAACACCAAGCATTTGTTCAAATTTCTGCTTCCGCACGAGAATTTCTTTGTCAAAGATTTAAGCTCGGTTTGAATTTTGGCGAGATCATCCTTCAAAATATTTTCATTTTCAATACACTTTGAATGATCGATTTCAACAAATTTTCCTTCTTGATAATTTTGGAATTTTCAATTTCCAAAGATTTAATTTTAGACTTAAGGGATTTGATTTCCGATAAAGCATTTTGGAAATCCGTATGTAATAACTCAAATGCATCAAATAATTCATCACGGGAGGATGTACTAACTGCTTTCGACGTCATCGTCGCCGAACGAACTTCGGGCCATGAGAGCGAGATTATTTTGGTTGATGAAATCATCTTCTTCGCCTTCATCGCTCCATGTTTCCACGAGGACCTCCTTCTTGGGTTTGGCACGGCAATGCTTAGCGAAGTGGCACGGTTTTCCACATAGTCGACAAGAATTGTCGAACTTCTTAGATTCGCCGAGATATCCTTCTTCCTCCGGTTTAATAAAGTTTGGAATTTATTAATATTCTTGGCATAATATGCCGCTTCTTCGTCGCTTTCCTCCACGGGATTTCTTCTTTCTTTTCGACATCTTAGCCTTCATGGCTAACGATTTTTCTTTCGGTTTCGGCTTGACACTTCGTGATTTTAACACGATCTCATAATTAATTAGCGAACCAACGAGGGCGCTAAAATCAAGCGTGTTGAGATCTTTAGATTCCATAATTGCGGTCACGGTGCCGTCCCATTCGCTAGGTAGTGATCGTAAAATTTTCTTAACTTTTTCACTACTAGATAATGGTTTTCCGAACGAAGCAAGTCCATTAGTGATGACCGAGAATCGGTCGAGCATATTGGTGATGGACTCGTCACCCTTCATCATGAATAGCTCGTAGTCATGGAGAAGCATATTGATCTTCGTCTCCTTGACTTGAGTCGTCCCTTCGTGTGTGATTTCTAGAATTTTCCATATTTCTTTCGCACTCTCACACGATGAGATTCGATTGACCTCTTCCGGATTTAAGGCACAAAATAAGAGTTGAGTAGCCTTACAATTTAGATGGTCATTTTTCCAATCGGCATCGTCGTATTCTTCGAAAGATTTGAGCGTACCGTCGGATTTGATTGGAACTTTCGGGCCAAGGCAAATAATCTTCCAAATTTCGATGTCGTATGCTCGGATGAATATCGACATCTTCTTCTTCCACGTCAAATAATTTGAGCCATCAAAGAATGGTGGTCGGTTGAGAGCAAGGCCTTCGACGGGAGCCATTTGAAAAGCCATTTTGGATCTTCTCCTCGGATGTTAAGCCGCGTATTGGAGTACCGCTCCGATACCAATTGTTGGGTACCGATTCGGATATTTGCGCCGTTTGCGGAAGCGTAAATAAAAGGTGCGGAAAATAAAGGACACGAGGATATATAGAGGTTCGGCTATAAACGAGCCTACGTCCTCTCTTTATCTTTTTCAATAGGTTAAAGATAGCAACCTCTTCGCCTCTCTTCTATCGGTCGAGGTATAACCGTTTACAATCACGTCTTCTATTGGTCCGTGATAAACCACTCGTACTTGTCTTTGCGTCGGTCCAAGTTAAACCGTTTTCCTTTTCTATCGGACAAGGAATCAACCGCTCTAGCTTTCTATGGGTACTAGATAAACCTCACTTAGATATCGATTGCGATTCTAATAATGCCGGATCCTTGGTCCTAATAACACCGAATCCAATCGTATCTTTTCTTTTACCACTCGTGTATGTTTTCGTGAATTCTCACTCAAACACTTACAATTAAGCTCAATATCAACAACAAGAATGTGTATAATAATATCACAAGTATAGGCAATTTGCTCAAGGTTGTTGTACTCAAACAATACCATAGGGATGGTATTTATAGGCTCCATCTTCAAACTAGCCGTTAGCTGCTGCACACTGCATTACGTACGCTATCACATTCATATTACGTACGTAAGCTTCATTACGTACGTTAACCATGGCTGGTTACGTACGTTAGCATCTTCACAAATCAGTCCAGTGAGTTTCATCATTTGAGTTACGTACGTTAGCCTTTCCTTTGTTACGTACGTTAGCATTACGTCACTCATGACGTCATATATCCGTTGTATGCTTTGCTGACTTTGACTTCTCCAACGTTCACTTGTTTGAACTCCTTTACGTACGTTATCTCTCATCCATTACGTACGTTAAGCTGCTACCATTACGTACGTTAATGATCACATATTACGTACGTTAACTTTGTGTTTTTCCAGCTTTTTGCACTTCGTTTTCCTTCGATGCTTGCTTCGTCTCTTCGCTGTTTTGTTTTGCTTATCAACATTAATCATCAAAACACTTTTAATTTATGTATGGAACTAAATGTTCCAACATGGAAGACCCAAACGGGCTTGGGTACCGAAACAACCGAGAAACTCTATTTTTGTAGGTACCGGCACCAAGGAAAAACAAGTGGTACATTGATAGCGGATGCTCAAGGCACATGTACGGCTCCGAGGACTTATTTGAAGACCTCGAATATCAAGATCAAGGACATGTGACCTTTGGAGATAATCAAAAGGGAAAAATCAAAGGCATCGGCAAAGTCGGTAAGGAACCTTCTCCTTCTATCAACAAAGTATTGTTTGTTGAAGGTTGCATCATAATCTTCTTAGCGTTTCGCAACTTTGCGATGAAGGTTTTAAAATTCTATTCGAGCAAACGCATTGCACGGCATTTAGAAATAATAAAATTGCATTCATTGGTTTGAGATGTGGAAACATCTATATTGTTGATCTTAACGATAAAAGTTCATTCAATGAAAAATGTCTTATTACCTTGGATGAAAATGCATATTTATGGCATCGAAAATTGGAGCATACTTCTTTACCTATTATTTCTATTTTATCTAGACACGACCTTGTTCGTGGATTGCCCAAACTCAAGTTTGATAGAAAGCATTTGTGTGAATCATGCATAAAAGGGAAACACACTCGAGAATCTTTCAAACCAAAATTCGAGGTTTCCACTAGTCGAGTTCTTTAACTTGTGCATATGGATTTGATTGGACCATCTAGACATGTTAGTTTAAATGGTAAACTTTACACTTTGGTTATTGTTGATGATTTCTCTCGATTTACTTGGGTTAGATTTTTAGCACATAAGGATGATGCATTTTCCGAATTCTCTAAATGGTGTCGTTTGGTATCAAATGAGAAAAATCTCTCCATAATTTCTATTCGCACCGACCACGGAGGTGAATTTGATTGCACTCCGTTTGAACTTTTATGTGATAAATATGGTATTAATCATAACTTTTCGGCTCCTAGAACGCCTCAACAAAATGGAGTTGTTGAAAGGAAAAACCGATCTTTGGAAGAAATGTCGAGGACAATGCTTAATGAATACTCTCTTCCACGATACTTTTGGGCCGAAGCAACTTTTACGGCATGCTATGTGATTAACCGGGTTCATGTTCGTAGAACTCATCTTAAAACCCCATATGAATTATGGAAGGGCAAAAAGCCCAATATTGCTTATTTTCATCCTTTTGGTTGCAATGTATTTATTTTGAACAATGGCAAGGATAACTTAGGCAAGTTTGATGCCAAATCTGACTCCGGAATATTTCTTGGTTATTGTACTAATAGCAAAGCATATCGTGTTTATAATATTAGAACGAATAAAGTTGAAGAGTCCATACATGTTAAATTCAATGATATGATCTCACCCCCGAGAAAGGTAGAATACCTTGATGATGCAGGTACTTTTCCGGATCCCTCACTCGAAGTGAAGAAAATTTCGGAAATCGAAACGAACACAATCGTTGATTTACCGAAAGATTGGAGGCACATCAAAGACCATCCAAAGGATCTCGTGATTGGAAACATTGAAGACGGTGTTCAAACCCGAAGGAGAACCACCGAATTTATGGCTCATTGTGCTTTTGTATCCGAAATAGTTCCCAAGAATATATCCGAAGCTCTCGATGATGAAAGTTGGGTGATGGCAATGCAAGAGGAGCTTGTGCAATTCAAGCACAATAATGTATGGAATTTAGTTCCCGCTCCTAAAGATAAAATAATTATCGGAACTAAATAGGTGCATAAAATCAAGAGTGACGAAGACGGCTATCCAATTCTAAATAAATCTCGTTTGGTCGCTCAAGGATATAATCAAGAGGAAGGTCTTGATTACGAAGAAAGTTTTGCTCCCGTGGCTCGACTCGAAGCCATTCGCTTGTTATGTGCATTTGCCGCCCATAAAAAGATCAAACTATTTCAAATGGATGTGAAAAGTGCATTCTTGAATGGGTACATTCAAGAAGAAGTCTACGTCAAGCAACCTCCCGTTTTTGAAGATCATCAATTTCCGGATCATGTCTACAAGCTCAACAAGGCACTCTACGGGTTGAAGCAAGCACCCCGAGCATGGTATGATCGTTTAAGTCAATTTTTAATTGCAAATGATTATAAAAGAGGCAAAGTCGATAATACCTTGTTTGTTAAAATATTGAATGATGATATACTTGTTTGCCAAATCTACGTTGATGACATTGTATTTGGAGCTACTAATGAATCTTTGTGCCAAGATTTCTCTAATCTTATGAAAGGAGAGTTCGAAATGAGTATGATGGGAGAATTAACGTTCTTCCTCGGGCTTCAAATCAAGCAATGCGAAGATGGAATTTTTATCCATCAAACGAAGTACTCAAACGATCTCCTCAAGAAATTCAATATGGGAAGTAGCAAGGTGATATCTACGCCATTGTCTTCATCATTAAAACTTGAGAAAGATGAAAATGGCAAATCCGTAGATCAAAAATTATATCGAGGTATGATCGGATCTCTGTTATATTTGACTACATCTAGGCCAGATATAATATTTGCTACATGTTTATGTGCTCGATTCCAAGCTAATCCCAAGGAATCACATTTAATTGCTTGTAAACGCATTTTTCGCTACTTGAAAGGAACTATTGGACTAGGTCTATGGTATCCTTCTTGCTTGGATTTTAATTTAATTGCATATAGTGATGCCGATTTCGGCGGATGTAAAATTGACAAAAAGAGTACTAGTGGTACATGTCATTTTGTTGGATCATGTTTAATATCTTGGGGAAGTAAAAAGCAAACCAGTGTAGCATTGTCTACAGCTGAGGCCGAATATGTCGCTGCAGGGAGCGCCTATGCTCAGGTGTTATGGATTAAAAATCAACTCCGCGACTACGGCATATATTTTGAAAATACCCCTATCCTATGTGATAACACTAGTGCAATTAATCTGAGCAAAAATCCTGTGTTGCATAGTAGAACCAAACATATAGATATTAGACATCATTTTTTACGTGATCATGTTCAGAAAAAAGACATCTGTTTAATTTTTGTCGGGACGAAGGATCAACTTGCTGATATTTTTACAAAACCTCTTCCCGAAGAATCATTTAATTCCATTCGTTTACAACTTGGTATGGGACATGTAGACAATTTTTGAAATAAGCTTACTACTCAAAATATCAAAATCCTTGATTCGGTTCACTCGCTAGCGCGCGCTAGCTTCACTCTCTTAACGCGCGCTAAAAACTGCCTTCGATAGTGTATGCTAAACCTTACTTCCCTGCGTACGCTAATTAAAAACTTTTCGAATTCCATTTTAGCTACTGGACAGTCCAGTAAGCTTTTCATTTTTACCTAACGTACGCTAATTCTGTGTCCCTAGCGTACGCTAATTAAAAGTTCGCTGACTATATATATACCGTACGACCCAGAAACACAGTTACCCCTTCCTAACGTACGCAATCGACAGAAAATTCCCTTCCTGCAAAAAACCCTAGCCGCAAATCCGATCCAAATACTGCAATCTTCTCCCTCAAAACTTTGATTATCTTCATAATGTCAAGCAAGAATCGAAAGGCCATGGAGAAGAACTACAAACGCCCGTGCAACAATGATTATGACGCGACCCGTTTCGTCTCCTACGTTGCATCGAAGGTTTTCTTCGATATCCTTCCACAGGAGAGTTTGACCGATTGCTACTACTTCAATTTTAGCAGCCTCGAAAGGGTTAAGGTAAGCATTCGCGATTTCTTTGAGGCATTAGGTATTGCTCGATTTGTTGAGTGTAAAGAGATTGTTTACCCTGAGTGTGTCCGTGCGTTTTATGCTAATCTGCACCTTGGTGATAGTGGTGATAATGGAGGTTTAGTGCTCGAAAGCCTAGTGAATGGAACGGTGGTGAAGATTTCTTCGAAAATTCTTCACGAGTTGTTTGGCTTATCGAAAGACGGGTACGATTGTTGTGGGAAAACCATTGCCGAAGAAGCTACGGTGTCCGAGAGAGATATTGGTGATTTTTTATGTTCGAAAACGGTCATCGAAGTCACGGATGACGTCTTCGAGAATAACGATTTCGGTATACACATTCGCTTGCTGTTGGCCGCTCTAACAAAATGTTTAATGCCAAAAGTCAACACCCAACACAAGTTAGTCGGCGTTGATAAGAATGTTGTGTATCGGGTGCTGAAGGATGATCGAGTGTATTTCACTGGGATTGTGATAAGCTGGATGAAAGCAAAAGGGGAGTCTTTTCGGTCGAAAAATTACATGTCGAGAACTAGGAAATCTGGACTTCCTTTTGGTTCAATTCTTACGGTGATTTTTCGGCATTTCCGCGTCGACTTGTCTAATGAGGCACACGTTCCGGTGTCTCGGGGACATGAAATAAGTGACCTAACCCTTAAGGCCATGCATTATGTTGAGACATTTAATCGAGGTTGGGTATTGTTTCCATATCTCCGAGATGATGACCAAGTGCCGAAGGGGACACGAATGCCTATACCGGTCGAGCAAGTCACACACCGAGGACCCCATACGCTTAGGGAGCTGCAGTCCAAGTCATTTGTTCGTCATCCGAAGACGAAAGGGAAGCGCCCAATGAGAGATGTTGTCACGGAGGAAGAGGAAAGCGACCTTTGCGCTCGGATGCGGAGCATCGAGACCTCTCAGGCTGAAATTCGAGAGGATGTTCGGGCTCTTCGTTCGGAAGTCCGGGAAGTGCGCGGGTTGATATCCGATTTCATCCGTTACACACACCCTTCGTTTCCTTTTCCCTCGTCCTCTTCCGACCCTGCACTTTAGATTTGAGGATTTTGATGCTTGGTTGTAGAATCTTATTATTCGAATAATCTATATGTCTCATGTCATGAAAACTCTATGTATTGCTTGAATTCTATCTTAATGATATTCGCATTTCACTTCATTTGGTATTTGTTGTTTATGAGTACTGTTATTTACGTAATTTCGCTTTGGATAATGGCATTTTCGTTGATATTTGTTAAAATGCAACAATTCAGGGGGAGTTCCTTTTTGTTTATGTCAAAAAGGGGGAGAATACTCCAAAAACCAAAATATACTAATATATCGAACAAGTTACCTTGATTCGAATCATTTAAAATGTTTTTGCAGGTATAAATTAAATGTTTTGACATCATCAAAAAGGGGGAGATTGTTGACTCAAAATGTATTTTGATGATTATTCCATTCAAAACATTTAATTAGATCTATCTCAGATCAATATTATATTGAAGGAGCTAAATACAGTTAGCGCACGCTACCCATATAATAGTAGCGCACGCTATCGAGAAATACATGTACAACCCAGACAGTCAGCTGCAGCCAAGTGAAGTCACCTGATGGATAGCGCACGCAAGTCATTCAATAGTAGCGCACGCTAAGTAACTACAGTTAGCGTACGCTATACAATCCATATTAACGCACGCTATCGCATTATTCCAGAAGACAGTGAGGTTTGGAAGGAAATTGGAATTGGATTTTGCGCACGCTACACATATCAACTTACGTACACTAAAACAAGGATGTAGCGCACGTTACTGCTCAGCTTTTGCACACGCTACCGATATCACGGTCAGTAGTCCAGTAGCTACTGGACTCAATATGTCAAGGATTTTACGTACGCTACACAGAGTAACGTACGTTACTGAAAGAAATTATTAGCGCACGCTAAGGTATAGGCATTAGCGCACACTAAAAGGAGTCAGCATATTACCGTTTGATTTTCTACCATTGGAAGTCAAGAGTCAATGAAGATCCGGAAAATCTGGAAATGTTGGAATTAATTAATGCTAGCGCACGCTATGCATACTTGCTAGCGCACGCTAATCTCAAATCTAGCCGTTGGATAAAGAGTCGTTGGAGAGACAAACGGACATTTTCAAAGTCAAGATTGAAGACTTGTTGACCAGACGTTAACGCACGCTACCAATACATGACTAGCGCACGCTAGCCATACTATTTTACCATTGCAACAGTCTTTGTGACCGTTCAGAGAAGCCAAGTCAAAGATCGATAGCGCACGCTAGAGGACATTATTAGCGCACGCTAATAATACGTTTTTCAGCATTTGAAGGATGGCTCTCACCTATAAATACCCAAAGGACTTGGGTATCAAACACACAACTTCAAGCATTCAAGCATACAAGCATACAAGCAATCAAAGCATACTTGAGCTCAATTTTATATCTTTTATTGCATTTCAAGTTGTGAGAAAAGAAAGATACAAGAGTGATTTTCATTGTAATATCTATTATTCTTTGTATTCTTTCATTTGATTGTAAGTGTTGCATCACTTACACTTGAGCGTAAAAGAAACGAATCAAGAGTCACTAATCCGGTGTTATTAGGATCTTTGATCCGGCATTGTTAGGATTATACTCCCATATTCGTATAGTGAGGATTATCTAGTTCCTATAGAACACTAGATAAACAAACATTTATATTGAGAAAGAGGTTGAGCTTGGACCGATAGAAGACAAGCGATTGTAACGGTTGTGAACTCGGACCGATAGAAGACGAGTCAAGATTGTGGTTGTTCTTGAGCCAATAGAAAAAGAAAGTCGGAGAGAGGACGTAGGCAAGTTGCCGAACCTCTATAAATCTTTGAGTCTTTAAATTCTGCACTATTTTCTATTTATTCGCAAGAAATTTCGGTATTCCGCATTACCACTATTCAACCCCCCCTTCTAGTGGTGAATTTATCTCTTCAATTGGATGTCTAAATTGATTTATTGGATAAATTAATTTACGGCCTAATGAATTAAATAAATTACTGGATGATTAGTTTAATTCATAAATATAATTATTTCTTGGAGAAATTAATTATATTATTTTGTATTTGATATGATTAATTAATTGGATTAATTAATTGATATAAATACATCAGAACGGAATTGGAGTTTATCTGTTTGGACTCACTGGAGTCCGAAATGAACCGAACTCGTCCGATTTCCTCTTTATGGCCGCCCCACATCCACCCAGCTTCCCCTTAGTCTTTGTCTCTATTTTTATAATGGAAACCAAAGACTTAAGAGATTTGGAATCTCTTATTATATTGTGAAGGGTGTCTTTATTAGATGGAGTTGAAGAATAATAAATAGAAAACTATCACTTGTCATGTGGAGTCTTCTCACGGCAAGAGAGAGAGAGAGAGAAATATTCTCTCCAGCTTCTTCACCATTTTTCTTCATTCTTTTTCTTACATAATTTTCTTAGCGATAAATTGTGAGAAAAGATTGAGAGATTGTGAGTTATACACTTAGAGTGTAAAATTCATATTTGATAGCTTCATCATCCGATTCTAGCCGTAACGTTGGAGGTTAATTAGGTGATCGTCGTTCCATTCGTTTCTCCGGCGCGTGACAAGTAGAGACATGGTATTTTCGGTGTTGGATCATCCAAGGGCTTGTAGCACTTTGGATCATAGCTTGGGGAATAGCTCAAGAGAATAATACCATATAATCAACGGACTACGAGGGTATGATTTCAAATCTTCCTTTGTTTATTTTATATTCGTATATGCATAACTCGATCGATCCTCGTAGGGATTCGGATCGAATTAATTTTCATTTTACCGCTTCCATTGGGTGTAATAACCGGTTGTAATTCAGTCACTATCATTCAGTATTTATCATTCAGTAATTTTCACTCATTAATGATCATTTGTCACTCATATCCAATCATTGTATTCACCGTTTAGTGTAATTGTTTCGTCATTCATCATCAATCTAGTTGGAGAATCGTGCCATGGTTATCATCATTGTCATCTTCATAGTGGGCTGTGTGTGGGGAGTAGTGCATGCTACGAAATCTCTTTAGCGCGCGCTAATTGAGTTCAGGTAGCGCACGCTACCTCTCAACATTAGCGCACGCTAATGTAGTTCAAGCAGGCAGTCCAGAAGGCACTGGACTGCAGTTGGGTTGTAAGTAGCGCACGCTACGAAAGGTAAGTAGCGCGCTCTAGTAGGTCAGAGTAGCGCACGCTATGCAGTCGGTGTAGCGCGCGCTAAGGTCGGATCAGGAGTCCAGTGGCTACTGGACTGAATTGGATTAATTCCTAGCATACGCTACGAGTAGATATTAGCGTACGCTAATTGGTGTCAGTAGCGCACGCTGAATTTGGTATGTAGCGCGCGCTACCGTGAGCGGATCAGAGAACATATGGTTCTGGACTTCAGTACTGGGCAACAGATAATTTGTTAGCGCACGCTAACATTTTGTGTTAACGCACGCTAAGTATATGGTTGTAGCGCACGCTACAAAAGGTACGTAGCGCACGCTACCGTTGCGAACAAAGGGTACTGGACTACCCAGTACACCCGTTAGCGCATGCTACGCACAAGAGCTAGCGCACGCTAAACTGGGGTTGCTATAAATAGGACAGCTCAGTCTTTTCTTCGTCATTCTTCATTTCTTTTCTTTCCTTCGTTGGTTCCGGGCGATTTGGAGCTCCTTGAGAAGTGTTCTTCGAGGTGCAATCATCTATCAACATCTCCAAGCTCATAATTCGGAGTAATCATCATCATTTCATCATCTCCACCTCATCAAATCAAGGTATTAATCTCTTGGATCTAGAATTTCGGATTTTTGGCTTTTCCTTCCGATCTCTTCGTGTAAGCTTGGATTGTTGTTGGAATATGTTAGATATAGATTATCTACCTTGGATAAATGTATTCCTACGGATTTAATGGCATATATTTCGGATTTCATGAATTGTTGAGGGTTTGATTCTAGAACACATTAGAGTTGACTTTGAAATTTGGGGGTTTTTCGATTAGATGTTGTCGTTAACTCGAGTTGTGGATTCCTATGGGATTATTGATATCATTGAAGGTGTTTTGTTGATTTGAAATACTCATTTGGTTTCGATATATTCGGGATTGGATATTATCAAAGGACGTATGTTTGCTAAGTATCCGTTAGAATGCCTCAATGAGTTTGGATATTGTTGTATCGACGTTTGAATTAGTTATAAGCGTGTTTGATATGTATATTGAGCGTTGTTGGTAATTGGCATTCAAGGTTGTTCGAGCGACCGACATTCCTTTTTGGACGTTGTTCGAGGAAGGACATTCTTCACCGGCGTTGTGTAAGTTAATTCTTACTCGGTTAAAAGGATATTCATTCCTTTCGTTGTTGTTCATTCATAATCATAATTCATTCATAATGTATTAACCGTATTGAGACTTATAATTGTCAATTAATCACTTTATTCACGAGGAACGATGGTTCCAATCATTTTATTTAGCTATCATTAATTTCACTATCATTTCATCTCGGTGAGTCATTCTTGACTTTGCCGGATTGTTATTCATTATTATTCTTCATGGTCATCTCTTGTCCATATGACCTTCTGGGTTCATATTGCGTGGCCGGGTGGGGATGTGTGGAAATTTTAGTCGGGCACGTGATGGTCATGTGTTGGGTTCACCGACACATTGGACTGTGCACACGGTAACGTACCTCCGTGAGACTAATTAGGTACAAGGACGGGTGTGTCCGGACACTCGTCTTGTGCACTTGCACATACCATTACGGGCGTACTATGATGCCTCTCTTCAGCGTCATTTCATAATTAAGATATATCATGGTTGTGTTTATTCAACTCTTGAGGATTGTTGTTCTGTGTAACTGACCCCGTTGGGAGATGTTGTTTTCAGGTCATGGCAAGGCTAAGGCACGGGAAGAGAACATTGACGGCGAGGAGTCCCAGTGATACTAGTAGGGGGCCCAGTCCTTTCAGTCTTCATGTTTTCTTCACTTGTATTCCGCTGCAGACGTCCATTTGAATACTCATTTTAATTGGTGTTGTATATTTTATCTTCATATAAAATATACATGCATTCTGTTTTATCCTGGGTGTGTTGTACTTGAAACTCCTCATCGGAGTAATTATTGATATACTGTGGTTCGGTACTACAATTATATCACTTAATTCATAAATTCTCATTCGCCTAGTGGGTCCCAGTCGGGGATCCACGACACTGTAATATCCGCCTAGTTGGGGTGTTACAGAGTTGGTATCGGAGCGTGGTTTTAAATACTACCTTCCGAGTCATGTATCATTTGAAATCATCGTTCATCGGACTAGTATCATTGGACTTTCGCGTCACGTGTGATCTGTGCAAGAGCCGAGCCCCTCAGACCAAAGCATAGTAAGATTTCTGATGCCATGGTATAATTTCTGGCAATAAGAATCACTCATTCATCATTCAACAGTCAACAATCCTCATTCATCATTTTCATTTGTGACCAAGTCGATCATATTAATTCATTAATCACTCAGTTCATTTCATTGTTCAGTTGTTGATCTTGAGGATCATATCATTAATCTTGTTAACTTGTTCAAGATAATCATTTTAAGAATTTCATCAGATAATCACGTCACTTCAGTTGATCATTCATGTAATCATTGTGTTTGAGTGCATATGCTCATTTTCATCATTTCATAACGTAATCATAATCTGATATTCATGCAAGATATATAATTATCATATGACTTTCCACTTCAGTATGGAAAGAGCTGGCAGAGGACGCGGGGGAAGAGGTCGTGGTGCGGGCCGAATCCTGAGAGCTCATGTGAACACACGCGCGAACGCAAGGAATAATGCAAATTCATCGAGCAGCGACACTGCCACTCATTTACCCAGAAATGACCACTCACTGTCAGGGAGTCGTACCCGGGACACAGCTCAATCAGAAGGCATTTGGGTTGATCCACTCGCTTTTATGCAGGGCATGATGTCTCAGATGACTCAAATGGCATGCCTCATGGAGACGATGCAGAACTCAGCTACTCAGAATCAGCAGGCTCCTCCGCCGCCACCTCAGGGGCAGAAGAGGGGTGTAAGCAGTATCATTGGCGACATATCTCGCCAGAGGCCACCTACTTTTGAGGGCTCATTTGATCCTGCGGATATTGTTCACTGGCTTGAGCATTTCGAGAAGTTGTTTGCCACGGTGGAGTGTCCCGAAGGGCACAAAGTTTTAGTTGCGGCTTACTATCTTGGTAAGGGCGCACATTCATGGTGGTTATCGTTGAAGCCCACCGACAGATCTTGTACTTGGGATCAATTCAAGACTCTGATGATGGAGAGGTATTATCCGGCCCCACTCAGGGAGGCCAAGTTGTCAGAATTACTCACTCCCGACCTCTCAGCGGACGATGATGTTCTAGCCATCGCCGAGAAATTTCAGGATCTACTTCCTTTCGCATCGTCCATTATTCACTATGAGGCGGACAAGATAAAATATTTCAGCAAGAAGTTGAAGCCTCGTATGCGGATGCAGTTGATTAATCACAATTGCACCACTCTGGCCGAATTCATCGAGAAAGCTCTTACTTATGAGCTTACTGCTAAGGAGATTGTTAAGCAACAACCTTCATCTGCTGGCAAGAAGTCAAAGAATCGTAATCAATTTGAAGGCAGTCAGGCCACTTTCAAGAAACCTCGTGCGGGTTCTACTTTCTCTGAGCGACCTCCTATGGTGCCTAGACCCGCAGAATCTCAGTCACGAACGGCCAGTTCGGCCATCACCTGTTTCAACTGTGAAGAACAGGGTCATTTCATCACCAAGTGTTCGAGGAAGACTGTCACGTGCCATAACTGTGGGATTGCTGGGCATAAGGCCTGTTTTTGCCGAAGAGACTCTAAACCTAATCCGGCGTCATCTCAGGCCCCGAGACATTCAGCGGTGCAGAATCAGGCCACTCAGTCTGCGTCGTTCAAGACGACAGGAGCAAATAAAGGCGGAGCCAAGAGCTATCAGACGGGAGCGTCCGATTCGGGGGCCAGCAAGCCCCGAATTTATGAGATGAAGAAGACCGACGATCCAGAGGCCCGGATGATCTCAGGTACACTCGATATTCTATCTCAACCTGTGTGTACCCTTTTTGATATTGGTGCATCACATTCATTCATTTCCGAGTCATGTTTGAGTAGACTACGTCTGGGTAGTGCTACTAGTTGTGTGCCTTATGTCATTGGTCTACCTGATCGTAGAAGAATTATCGGGAACCGTGAGATCAAGGATTGCCTGATTTAGCTTCATGGCCATGATTGGTTAGCAGACCTAATCGTGGTATATTTACCGAGAGACGACGTCATCCTGGGTATTGACTGGATGGATCATCACGATGCCATCATTAGTGTCCGTAAGCGTATGGTCACTATCATTTCAGACAATGGGGTGGAATGTGTATTTCAGGGAGGTAATCCCAGCTGTTCTGGGAGAGTCATCAACTTGATGAAAGCAGTGAAATTACACAGTCAGGGGTGTGTCAGTTATTGGTGCTATATGACCAAGACCGAGAAACCATCAGTAATGTTGACGGATATTCCTATAGTGAGAGAATATGCCGATGTATTTCCAGACGAGTTATCTGGTCTGCCTCCACAGAGAGATGTGGAATTCACGATTGAGTTGGAGCATGGTACGTCTCCAATATTGAAGGCACCGTACCGGATGGCCCCGACCGAAATGCAAGAGTTGAAGAATCAATTAGAGGATTTGACCGAGAAGGGTTATATTCGACCAAGTGCGTCCCCGTGGGGAGCACCAGTGTTATTTGTCAAGAAGAAGGATGGTTCGTTCCGCTTGTGTATTGATTACCGGGAATTGAACCGGGTGACGATCATGAATAAATATCCTCTACCCCATATCGATGATCTTTTGGATCAACTTCAGGGAGCTTCAGTATTTTCCAAGATCGACTTAAGATCTGGATATCATCAGCTGCGAATTCGAGAGTCGGATATCGCAAGGACGGCATTTCGAACACGCTATGGTCATTATGAGTTTGTGGTAATACCGTTTGGGTTAACTAATGCACCTGCGGTGTTCATAGAGTTAATGAATCACGTTTTCATCGACTATTTGGATCAGTTCGTGGTTGTCTTCATTGATGACATTTTAATTTATTTCCGTGACCGGGAGGAGCACGAGTTTCACCTTCATCAAGTGCTCGACGTGTTGAGATGAGAGCAACTTTATGGAAAGTTTTCCAAATGTGAGTTCTGGATGTCCGAAGTGATGTTTCTTGGACATGTAATTTCCTCAAACGGAGTTCGTGTTGACCCTCAGAAGACGGAGGCTATCCGAGATTGGCAACCTCCGAAGAATGTTAAGGAAATCCAAAGTTTCCTCGGATTAGCTGGTTATTATCGGCGATTTGTGGAAGGATTTTCTAAAATCGCTCAACCCATGACGAACCTTTTAAGGAAGGATAAGAAATACATGTGGTCCGACGTGTGTCAACAGAGTTTTGAGGAACTCAAGATCCGGTTAATTTCAGCACCTATCCTTTCTCTACCACAAGGGACGGAAGGATTTGTGTTTTATAGTGATGCGTCCGGACAGGGTCTCGGATGTGTACTAATGCAGAACGGGAAAGTTATTGCTTATGCTTCACGGAAATTGAGACCTTACGAGGTTAATTATCCGACCCACGACCTGGAACTAGCAGCCGTGGTATTCGCATTGAAGATTTGGCGTCATTATCTTTATGGCATAACCTATACGAGTCTTAGAGCGGCGAATCAAACAGTTGAGGAACAAGACGATTCCTTTGGTCAAAATTCAGTGGTCTAGACACGGAGTCGAAGAGGTTACTTGGGAAACCGAGGATAATATGCGGGAGAGTTATCCCGAGTTGTTTGACCCTTAGTTTCGGGGACGAAACTCTTTTAAGGGGGGTGTATGTAATACCCGGTTGTAATTCAGTCACTATCATTCAGTATTTATCATTCAGTATTTGTCACTCAGTAATTTTCACTCATTAATGATCATTTGTCACTCATATTCAATCATTGTATTCACCGTTCAGTGTAATTGTTTCGTCATTCATCATCAATCTAGTTGGAGAATCGTGTCGTGGTTATCATCATTGTCATCTTCATAGTGGGCTATGTGTGGGGAGTAGCGCACGCTACGAAATATCTTTAGCGCGCGCTAATTGAGTTCGGGTAGCGCACGCTACCTCTCAACATTAGCGCACACTAATGTAGTTCAAGCAGGCAGTCCAGAAGGCACTGGACTGCAGTTGGGTTGTAAGTAGCGCACACTACGAAAGGTAAGTAGCGCGCTCTAGTAGGTAAGAGTAGCGCACGCTATGCAGTCGGTGCAGCGCGCGCTAAGGTCGGATCAGGCAGAGTCCAGTGGCTACTGGACTGAATTGGATTAATTCCTAGCGTACGCTACGAGTAGATATTAGCGTACGCTAATTGGTGTCAGTAGCGCACGCTGAATTTGGTGTGTAGCGCGTGCTACCGCGAGCGGATCAGAGAACAGGAGGTTCTGGACTTTAGTACTGGGCAGAAGATAATTTGTTAGCGCACGCTAACATTTTGTGTTAACTCACGCTAAGTATATGGCTGTAGCGCATGCTATAAAAGGTACGTAGCGCACGCTACCGTTGCGAACAGTGGGTACTGGACTACCTAGTACACCCGTTAGCACACGCTAAACTAGGGTTGCTATAAATAGGACAGCTCAGTCTTTTCTTCGTCATTCTTCATTTCTTTTCTTTCCTTTGTTGGTTCCGGGCGATTTGGAGCTTCTTGAGAAGTGTTCTTTGAGGTGCAATCATATATCAACATCTCCAAGCTCATAATTCGAAGTAATCATCATTTCATCATCTCCACCTCATCAAATCAAGGTATTAATCTCTTGGATATAGAATTTCGGATTTTTGGCCTTTCCTTCCAATCTCTTCGTGTAAACTTGGATTGTTGTTGGAATATATTAGATATAGATTATCTACCTTGGATAAATATATTCCTACGGATTTAATGGCATATATTTTGGATTTCTTGAATTGTTGAGGGTTTGATTCTAGAACACATTAGAGTCGACTTTGATATTTGGGGGTTTTTCGATTAGATGTTGTTGTTAACTCGAGTTGTGTATTCCTATGGGATTATTGATATCATTGAAGGTGTTTCGTTGGTTTGAAATACTCATTTTGTAGTTGGTTTTGATATATTCGGAATTGGATATTATCAAAGGACGTATGTTTGCTAAGTATCCGTTAGAATGCCTCAATGAGTTTGAATATTGTTGTATCGACGTTTGAATTAGTTATAAGCGTGTTTGATACGTATATTGAGCGTTGTTTGTAATTGGCATTAAAGGTTGTTTGAGCGACCGACATCCCTTTTTGGACGTTGTTCGAGGAAGGACATTCTTCACTGGCGTTGTGTAAGTTAATTCTTACTCGGCTAAAAGGATATTCATTCCTTTCATTGTTGTTCATTCATAATCATAATTCATTCATAATGTATTAACCGTATTGAGACTTGTAGTTGTCAATTAATCACTTCATTCACGAGGAACGACGGTTCCAATCATTTCATTGAGCTATCATTCATTTCACTGTCATTTCATCTCGATGAGTCATTCTTGACTTTGTCGGATTGTTATTCATTATTATTCTTCATAGTCATTTCTTGTTCATATGACCTTCTGGGTTCATATTGCATGGCCAGGTGGGGATGTGTGGAATTTTTAGTCGGGCACGTGATGGTTATGTGTTGGGTTCACCGACACATTGGACTGTGCACACGGTAACGTACCTCTGTGAGACTAATTAGGTACAAGGACGGGTATGTCCGAACACTCGTCTTGTGCACTTGCACATACCATTACGGGCATACTATGATGCCTCTCTTCAGCATCATTTCATAATTAAGATATATCGTGATTGTGTTTATTCAACTCTTGAGGATTGTTGTTCTGTGTAACTGACCCCGTTGGGAGATGTTGTTTTCAGGTCATGGCAAGGCTAAGGCACGGTAAGAGAACGTTGACGGTGAGGAGTCCCCGTGATACTAGTAGGGGGCCCCAGTTCTTTCAGTCTTCATGTTTTCTTTACTTGTATTCCGCTGCAGACTTCCATTTAAATACTCATTTTAATTGGTGTTGTATATTTTATCTTCATATAAAATATATATGTATTCTGTTGTATCCTGGGTGTGTTGTACTTGAAACTCCTCATCGGAGTAATTATTGATATATTGTGGTTCGATACTACAATTATATCACTTAATTCATAAATTCTCATTCGTCTAGTGGGTCCCAGTCGGGGGTCCACGGCACTGTAATATTCGCTTAGTTGGGGTGTTACACCGGGCCTTCGTTTTAGGCACCGAATCCCAACACAGAGGCCCCTCGGATACCAAATCAGACAAGTCTGAGGCAACTGCAGCTGAGATCGCTCCAAAGTCACCTGCAGTCGAGAAGCCCTCTGCAGATGACTCAGATGATGACAACACTCCCCTGTACAAGGTGCTGAAGAGGAAGTCACCTGAACCAAAGGAAGGCGGCCACATCCAAGCTTCACCAGAGAAGAGGCAGAGAGGCCTGGTGAACTACTCATCTGATAAAGAAGAAGAAGAAAAGGTATAGCATGTCAGCCCACCTGTACCAACCGAAGACCCATCTACTCAGATGCAGATAGTCATCTCCCATGCACCTGCCCCAGCTGAAGATCAGCCCGATCAACCAGAGTTGATGGCAGACAACATTCCCCTCCTCACTCTTCCTAACATCACTGAGGAAGAAGAAGCCGAGGAGACCATCCAAATTCCCACCGCAAATTATTCATTCAACTTGAGGACCAACAACCCTGTGGGACTCTCAGCAGCACAGCTGAAGTTGGTAAGAAAAAAAGTGTTAAAATATTCCTTCATCAATATGTACGAGGAATGGAGAGAGTTTAGGATGTACACCTTTTCCCAACTTAAAGCTCTTGTTGATAAGACCTCCTGGGAGCATCCTATAGCTGTAGAACAACTCATCATCTTATTATGTCATGAAACTAATGTGTAGGTTCTACTTGAGGAGGATTGGTTCATGCTCCACTTCAAACAGAACATGGACCAATTCATCCTCCAAATAATGAAGGAGGGTCTGGAGAGTGGAATGTTTGAAGAAGAGGCTGATTGGATAAAGGAGGAAGTTGAGAATATTGAAGTTGAATATGTGGCTGGAGAGGCAGAAAAAGAATCTGCAGTTGAAGAAGTTGAAAATATTGAGAAATAAGCTGCAGTTGAACAAGGAGGAGTTGAAAATGTTGAACAAGAAAAAGAAGTTGAAAAATAAGAAGAGGGAGAAGCTGAAAAGGCAGAAGTTGCAGAAGGAGATGAGAAAGAAGAAGAAAAAGAAAGATAAAATGAAGAAGAAGATGAGAAAGAAGAAGAAAAAGAAAAAGAAAATGAAGAAGAAGAAGAAGAAGAAAAAGAAGCAGAAAAAGAAGAAGAGAAAGAAGAAGACAAAGAATAAGAAAAAGAAGAAGGAGAAGAAAAAGAAGGTGATGAGAAGAGAGATGATGGAGATGATGGTGCACCTGATCAAGCATATAGCTCACATCAGCCTGAAGAGGACAAATCAGGCACACCTGACAAAACCCCATTTGATCAGAAGCCAGCTGATCGAAGCCTACCTTCAGAAAAATCAACTGCAAGAAGGTTAGCTGACCAAGAGGACTCAGGTGAGAATTCCCCTCATATGGCACCTGCAATGCCTATCTCACCTGAGCTGACCGATCTGATCAAACGGATTGTCGAGGAGACAGTTTCCAAGTTACTAGCAACTGAGGTGAAGCCAAATCTCCAGTCCCTCAACCTGAAGATGGACGCTCTGCTCAATAAGAAGGACCCTTATGCAACACCTATGAATTCTAGAATGCCTCTTGGCATGTCTGATTTTATGACAAGGGTGGAGGATCAGCTAGCAGCTATTGTTGATGCTGGCAAAAAGGGGGAAGAAAAAGGAAAAGAGCACGTCAAAGCACCTGAGTTCAGGTACGGGGAAGAGAGGTAAGACAGGGAAGATAAGGGAGAAGGAAAAGGCAAGAGCAGAGAACAAACCTTACCTCTCATCCAAGCTGGAACTTCTCACCTGAAGCGAAAGGAGATGGTTGCACCATCTGAAGATCAACCTGCAGCCAAGAAGAGAAGGACCAGGCAGGAACCTGAGCAAAGATTTCAATGGGAGGGAAAAGAGCTATGGTTCGTTGAGGAATTTTTGCCAACTGAGATGGGACATATGTGGAGAGGAGCAAAGAAGCAGTTCATAGAAAAATACTACCTCTGGGAATTGCTCCAGGATAAAGATTGCTCCCCACGGCAGTCATTCATAAACTTTATGTCCTCAACTTAGCCAAAGATCTGGGCTGCTCTGAAGAAATATACCAAGAATTTCAATGCCTATCCTATGATCTCCAACTTCACACATGAAGAAGCCCCCACCTTGATGAATAATGATATGGATGAGCTGGCTCTTTAGAAGGAGATCAAGAAAGTATGTGTTGAGAATAACTTCACATCTCATAAGGAACAAGAGTTTGCATCTTTAGTAGTCAGGAGGAAATATGGGTTAGCCCCAGTTTCCAAGAGGCCAATTGGTGCAAAACCTTTAAGGGCTATCCCTCCATCAAAGCTGAAGGTTTCTAGAGGAAGAGGAAGAGGGATATTGATAGATTATACCTACAATTTCATTTACTTGTAAATTTAGTTTGAAATCTACCTGTAAACTTGTTGTAATCTACTTGTATTCTTAGGCGCTCACGGTTGGATCAATCACTTGTTGCATCCTGACCACATGATCGCAAGCCATGTGTCACCGTAGTTTTTCTTAGGCTCTCACGGTTGGATCAATCACTTGTTGCATCCTGACCACATGATCACAAGCCATGTGTCACCGTAGACCCCGCCCATGTCCACACATTCACACACATCACACAGTACAATAATGATATCCAAACAATTCACCCAGAGGCATCAAACACTTAGCACGACACAACGTCAAACCACAACGCACCAAGATGAGGTAATATATGTACGCACGCATCATCAAACGCAACATCAACACCAAACATATCCATAGGATTCACTTAATCATTTACGAAACACACCATTCGCAAAATACACATGGGTTTTGAAAGAGAGCCCTTAACGAGGTTAAACCGAATCTTTCGAAAGTTAATTTCAAACAACCAAACAAAAACATCAAGACGATCACCAATCATCATATCCACAAAACAAGAAATGTATGAACAATGTACTTGCCTCAAGTAATCACAAACGCAGAGAATCGATCAAAGTGAGGCGACACGAACCGGCTACGAATCTGATGACTCCGTTGAACACCAATCCGCGACAATAAACTACGAACGATAATAACAACAATGAAAATGAATTCCATAGCACGACCCAAAGCTGCTGAATTAAAGGAACAAATGACAAAAGTTCAAGGGTTTCCCCCAAAATGGCCAAGAACACGAATCGACCCGATAAAAATATGAAAATGAAATTCTAAATCGTGGTTATGATCAACATGACTAGATAACAACAACGGAATCAACAATTTTGTATTAAAATCACGAAATCAAGACAAACCCCAAAATATTCCCGAAATAGGGTTCTAGGATGATTACCTCGATTTAAAGGGAAAAAGGATGATTTGATGTTGTTAATCAACACCAAGACCTTGATGATAGTGTTGTAGGATGAGATATTTATAAATTCCCATGAAGAATCGCTCTGGAATCGCCTCAAGACTCTGCCCGTCGCATGAGGAAAGAAAAGAGCAAAACTGCTCTAAAAACTGCCTGCTGCCTAAAATACAGGCTCTTGTTACGGCCGTAACATCATATCCATTATGGCCGTAATATGCTGGCCATTACGGCCATAACATGCTGGCCATTACGGCCGTAACATGCTGCATTCTGGCAGCAGATTCCTTCTGCTGCCCGATCAGTTCCGAACGACCTCAAAATACGACGATTCGAAAGGTGCGACATAACACTAATGAAGGGTTCTCAACAATGAATGAAAGCGCTAAACAACCATGCGATTCCGACAACTCGGAGGTAGGTAAAAACGAGTATGAAAATAAATACCCAAAACTTTGGGAAATTACAAAACGGCCCAAACGTCCGAGAAATCACGATACGGCAACGGATAACCCAACCGAAGCTCACAATACGTATAACAATGTTAAATGAACTTACGGGAAATACAAAACAACAGTTTCGAATGAGATTCGCAAAAATCGAACTTAAGTGCGGAAAAATCGCTTAAGAACACAGAACTCAACAAAATGACACCGAAACAAACTTGGATGACAAAAAGTGCATAATTAATCATTCTCAGAATGATGAAACGGTCACAAACGTGTCGCTGAGATGGGCTTCTGCCAAAAAAAAAATACTGAAAATTAAAAGTGCAGATATTACACCTAGTGCGAAATTGTTTGGCTGAGGCTAAGGAGACTAGGTCTCACCAAAATACCAAATATATTGAAATTTAATATCACCTCGTAAAAGTGATGATTCATTATGTTGTACTGCAGAGAGTAAACTCAGTTGACTTTATGTTGGTAGTCCACTGACAAAGTCACTATCTCAGATGGTCATGGAACGACATCTGGAGAGTATGGTTATTAGATAACATAGTGTGTGGCATTGAGTGCAAGTGGGAGATTGTTTGGAATATGCCCTCGTATGCCACTCAGGGGATGAGAGAGTGAGAGCATCACATTGTAATTATGAACATAATCGAGTAAGGCCCTGTTCTTTTGGACTTATTTTGATTTTGGTTCATTCATTTGATTCGATTCGATTCGATTCGAGTCCATTCATTTCGATTCGATTCGATTCAGTCCATTCGATTCGATTCGATTCGATTCAGTCCATTTAGTTCGATTCAATTGATTCGATTGAGTTGATTCGGCTCGATTCTTCTTATTCTTATTATTATTATTATTATTAATCTTAATTATTATTATTGTTATTATTACTAATAATATTACTATTATCGTTGTTGTTGTTAATTACTATTATTATTATTTACCATTATTATTATTATTATTATTTACCCTTAATATATATTTAAGTTCAGTTCAGTTCAGTTCAGATTCATTCAGTCCAAAAGAACAGAGCCTAAGGCATTTATTATTGGTATATTATTATATATCACCGGCATCATGATTTGGTATGTAGAATAATAGTCCTTTCATTTGAGAGTTTAGGGCTCAAATGCTTATACAGTTCGCAAGTCGATAAAACTTAACATTAAGTTTAGACAAGACTTGTATAACGTGTACTTTGACATGTAGAGTATCTGTCTTCACTAAGGGTTAGTGGGATCACATGTTATAGGTATGCTAATAGTATCAGCATACTCGGACATGACTCACCTCAAATCGGTCACATGGGCTTCACTCCGGGATAGTCAATGACTTAATCGTATGATTGTGATAGGTACACGTGAACCTTTTGTTGGAATATAAAACGCAGCGGAAGCAATATGGGATTGTATGAATTGATATTTGATTTTATAAACTAACCAACATAAATAGCGGATCTATTTAGGTTTGTCAATTAATTAATTAAACATATTAATTAACAATTTAAATACATATATTTATGCAGTATAATTGATAATTCATACCTTTAAAGCAAAGTGATAGAAAATCCCTTCGGGTCGATCGAACTCCTCCTCATACTCCTCCTTGATCTTCTTGTATTTCTACCTCAAGATATTCTAGAGTATATCCCGCCTATATCCAGATGTCGTATGGGCAACAATCTACCGGACTGCTTACTGCAATATAGATCGGCCGAAATTTCTCCAAGAAATACCTCACGAAATTTTCTCTCTATTTTTCTTGAATATTTGAGTCTTTAGAAAAGTATTGTGTTAGCTAAATTATGGAATCCAAGACACATGTCAAGAACCATAATTAAACACAAAGTATGAAAAAAATGAAATTTCTTGTTCAATAATAAGTAGTAAAATCGGCCACCCCATAATCCTATATATAGGTGTTTTGGGCTACTCTATGGACCTTAAAGTGGATAAGCTAAGGACTCCCAATAGATCTCATCTTACAATATTAGGAACCTTCCTAATATTATGAGTCTATTAATATCAACTTAGTCCACTAAAAGGTTGATATCGCACTTCCTACCAAAATTCCAAATTATGAATTTGGGTTCCTTTTGAATTAATTATTTCCCCTATTTAAGATATCACATGTCCATTAATTAATTTAAGCTACTGACAGCTTTTAATTAATTAATATATTATACATGAGTATACCACTCGACCTTTATTATTATATTGAAAAATTAATTCCACCTGCAGGGTTTAATATAATAATCCTTTCTAGTGCCTCAAGGGACATGATCAGCCCGACTGGTCGGGACATGATTTTTAGCTATAATATTAATTATCATATAAATAATAATATTGCCCAAAATATCGAGCATATTGAGTCAATCATTTTGGCTCTCACCCATGATAAATCAAAGCAATAAATATTAAATATATATAATTAAATATTACTCACTAGAATTAAGAAATAATAATTGTCTGAGATGTATGTTCTTCTTATAGTCAGTACAGAAGAATCTATCTCACCTCGATCATGTTCAACGTATACCGAATACGCTAATATATGCTAATGTTCAAGACCAACCAATCTCAAGCATATACTACAACCTCTCACACAACAGTCTAATGTTATATAGGTTGTGAACTAATTATTACTATATAAGGGACCGATAATGTAATCTTCTGTGTGACTCGACACACCACATTATCTACAATATAAAGTAAGTGGACAACATTTGCATAACCATAGCGTAAATAAATATGCAAAACATGTGATGAAATGAATTAAATATTCTCATAGATAAAGACCGGGAAATTAGATAATCATAAACTATGCTTTGATGTATACAACCCTAACAATCTCTCACTTATACTCAAAGCATGCTTTTGAAGTATACTATCTAGACTATGTCTATCTATCTCCCACTTATACTCAAAGCAATGCTGCCATACATCTCAACCATATTCCTTCCACATGCCCTTCAAATGACTTTGAGGGCAACTCTTTCGTGAAAGGATCAGCTAGGTTGTCTTCAGATGCTATCTTGGAGACAATAATCTTTCCTCTCTTCACAAAATCTTGAATGAGATGATATATGCGCTTGATATGTTTGGTTGCTTTGTCGGCCCATGGTTCCTTCGAATTTGCAACAACGCCAGTATTATCACAATAAAGAGTAATACTCCTAGGCAAATTAGGAATCACACCTAAATCCTTTAGGAAGTACTTGAGCCATGCCGTCTCTTTAGATGCCTCTGAGGCTGCTACATACTCGGCTTCTATTGTAGAGTTCGCTATGCATTTCTGCTTCACACTCCTCCAACTGATGGCTCCACCTCCCAAAGTGAAAACATATCCGGAAGTTGATTTCGACTTTTCTTTGTCCGGACTGAAATCTGAGTCAATGTAACCCAAAGGACAAAGTGTATCGGATTGATATACAAGCATATGCTCCCTAGTCCTTCTCAGGTACTTGAGTATATATTTGATAGCAATCCAATGTCTCGGTCCTTGGTTCGACTGATATTTCGCCACCATGCCTACAACATGACAGATATCAGGTCTAGTGCAAAGCATATCATACATGAGGCTTCCCACTGCCGAAGCATAAGGGACCAGCTTCATTTCATCTATCTCATTCTGTGTCCTAGGACACATAGCCTTAGATAGCTGAATTCCATGTCTGTAAGGTAAGAAACCTTTCTTAGAATTCTCCATACTAAACCGCTTTAGCACTGTATCGATATAGGATGCCTGAGATAAGCACAACATCCTTTTCTTGTGATCTCGAAAGATCTTAATACCAAGGATGTGCCCAGCTCCTCCCAAATCCTTCATATGGAATTGCTCAGACAGCCATACCCTTACGTCTGATAATACCTTCACATTGTTTCCAATTAGAAGTATATCATCTACGTACAGTATAAGAAACACTAACACATTTCCATCACACTTTTTGTATACACAAACCTCACTTGGACACTATTCAAAACCATACGATTGAATGACCTCATCAAATTGCATGTTCCAAGACCTTGATGCTTGCTTAAGACCACAAATGGCTCTCTTAAGCTTGCACACTAAGTGCTCATCTCCTTCAGTAATGAATCCCTTAGGTTGGCGCATATAGATTTCCTTATCAATACTCCCATTCAAGAATGCAGTCTTGACATCCATCTGCCAAATCTCCATATCCAAATGTGCAGCTTTAGCTAAGAGAATCCGGATCGATTTAAGCATGGCTACCGACGAAAAGGTCTCATCGTAGTTGATGCCCTCATTCTGAGTGTAACCTTTCACAACAAGCCTTGCTTTGAAGGCTTCAACCTTCCTTTAGATCCTCTCTTACACTTGTAGACCCACTTACTTTCAATGGGTTTTACCCCATTGGGTATCTCTACTAGCCCCCCACTTAATTAGAATACATAGATCCCATTTCGGATTCCATTGTTGTTTGCCAGGATTCAGTATCCTTGTCTAGAACTGCCTGCCTATACGTACATGGATCCATTTCATCCTGGTATGGGGAGTGGTCTGAAGACGCTCCATGCTAATGAAATGATCAGGTTGACGAACAACCCTCCTACTACAACGAGGCGTGTCCCCAGTTTATGTATCCGGAATAGTGTCGATACGTGGTACACTAGGTGTTTGTACAATTGGTATTGTCGAAATCTCACCCCTAAGTTCCTCTAGAATGACCTCACTCCTAGGCTTGTGGCTTATTATGAAGTCCTCCTCTAAGAACCGGGCATTGGTGCTAACAATGACCTTCTGATATTTAGGACTATAGAATAAGCCACCTTTCATTCCCTTTGGATATCCTACAAACACTTGTACTTTTGTATGAGATGCCAACTTATCAGCTTCCTTATCCAGCACGTGTGCTGGTGAACCCCAAATCCAAACATGTCCCAGACTGGGTTTGCGCCCATTCCACAGTTCTGCGGGTGTTTTTTGAACTGATTTCAAAGGCACCAAGTTTAGAATGTACGCCGCTGTTTCCAAGGCGTATCCCCAAAACGAAATAGGCAAGTCAGAATAACTCATCATTGACCTAACCATCTCTAATAAAGTACGATTCCTTCGTTCAGCAACACAATTGTGTTTTGGTGTACCAGACGCAGTGAGCTGGGAAGTAATCCCCTCATGTGCTAAGAAATCCAAAAACTCTCCACTAAGGTATTCGCCACCACGATCAAATCGTAGTGACTTGATACTCTGTCCATGATGCTTCTCCATTTCAGCCTTGAATTCTTTGAACTTATCAAAAGATTTAGACTTACGTCGCATTAAATAGATGTATCCATATCTTGAATAATCATCTATAAACGTGATGAATCATTGGAAACCACCCTTAGCCTGGATGTTCATTGGACCACATACATCGGTATGGACCAATTCCAATACATTTTGTGCACAATTTCCTTTGTTTTGGAAAGCCCTTCTAGTCATTTTCCCTTCCAGACAGGATTCACAAATTGGAAATGACTCAACTTGGAGTGAATCCAATGGGTCATCGCTCACCAATCTTTGAATCCTTATAAGGTTAATATGACCCAATCGTAAATGCAAATATGTTTGATTTATGCTCGAAGGTTCCTTTTTTTATTAGGATTAGTCAAAGAATTAAGCGATTTATATTTATGCAAGGGAGTTGGTGCAGCATTAATGATATAAAGTCCTTCATTATAAGTACTCGTGGAAACATATTCATCATTTCTTTTAATAATTCCAGTATCTTCAAAAGAAACTGAATATCCATCACAACGCAATTTAGAAACTGAAATTAAATTCATTCTAAAATCAGGTACTAATAATACATTGTTTAAGACTAGAATACTATCATTAACTTTTAACTGGACGACTCCCACTGCAACAGCCTTCACCCTGGAATAGTCACCCCATCTTATTGTAATCTCATCTGCACTAAGAACTTTGGTTACTTGGAACCCTTGCGAGTCATAACAAATATGATCAGTGGAGCCCGAATATACTATCCATGAAGTGATAGAACAGGCAGCCAAACATGTTTTGACTACTAGTGCATGAGACGTACCTTTCTTAGGGCAGTGACTCCTGAAATGCCCCTTCAGACCGCACTTATAGCATTTTCCCTTCGGCTTTTTGTTTGCCTCGGATTGAGGAGCCTTGCCCTTAGCTTTGAAGGTTGCCACTTGCTTCTGGTCAACCTGCTTTTTCTTCTTTCCTCATTTAGGTTTTGAAGAAGTAGCCTCGATTGCCGCAAGAATTTGATGATAACCTTGTTTGAAGAGACCTTCAGCAGATTGAAGCTCTGTCAGAAGTTCCGCCAAAGTATATGTCCTACAGTTCATATTGTAGTTAAGGCGGAACTGCTCAAAGCTTCTTGGTAAGCTGCCCAAGATAATATCGACCTGTGAATCTGCATCGATAGTGGCCCCTAGTATGCTCAGTTCGTTCAAAAGAGACATCATTTTCAGAACATGATCCCTTACTGGGGTCTCTTCAGACATTTGGGTTATCATCAACACCCTCATTGCATTTTTCCTAGCCGCCCGGTTCTGATGACCAAACATCTTGGTGAGATTTTTCATCATCTCCGTGGCTGAGCCCATTGTCTGATGCTGATGCTGCAATACATTTGTCAGTGAAGCCAAAATATAACAGCGAGCCATGTCATCAGACTTCTTCCATTTTCGGAATTCAGCCAACTCATAAGGAGTGGCATCCGTTTCTGGTTCCAGAGGGCTCTCTTCAGTTAACACAAATTTATGCCCCTAGGCAGTCAGGACAATGTCAAGATTTCTTTTCCAGTCGGCAAAGTTAGTGCCATCAAGTTTATTTTCATTGAGAATAACAGGTAGTGGATTGAAAAACATCTGAGAATAAAATTAAAACACCATTCATCACATAATTCGACGCAAAATATATTGAAAAACCTTAAAACACAATATATATGCAATCAACCAACACCTCGAAAAACCGCACATGCAAGCCACGTTAGTGTGGACGTTTACACATATATTTTTCAAGTAGATTTTAACGTCTTTAATTTTACTATCCAGTCAAGATGCGTTTTTGGCAAGTAAAATTAATAGCTGGTTCCTCTTGGCCATGTATTAAATTAACATAGACTCCGATGAGGAGCTTATTAATTAATACACCTAAGTGAACACCATAATTTAACAAACCTTAGAATATTATTTAATGATAATAGTCCTACATATAGAGAGGTCCTATTATAAAAAATAACATTCACCTTTTCGTTATCTAATTGAAGTTTAAAACTAGTGAGCCACTAATCAAGCACATCCGATGTGGAGGAAGACTCTAATGTCAACGCGCATGCTAATTATTTCACAATTTAAACCAATTATGGAGGCCAACCTGATTTTGAAAAATCAATTTTTAAAACAACTTAGTTATTTGAAAAAATAAGGTTTTTAATTTTCTCGTCCTAACATGCTAGAAAACATATCACGCATACATCCATACATGTCATACATCAAAACAGTAAAAACTAACAAATAATTAAAACATCATAAATAAATCCAATTATCATAGCTTTTATTCCCCATTTTGAATAGTGAGAAAATCCTCGGATCGCTAGCTCCCACTGCTTCAAGCATCTCGTCACCTCCTCTCGGTTGGCGCACAAAAAATTATCAAATTTAAAAACTTTCTTCCATGCAAATTAATTGCACAAGAAATTTCTAAATTTAAATTTATTATGCTCAAACGGACGCAACGAACGGCGAAAAAAAATTGAACAGGATATGAAATTGCTCGACCGACCCGAAACTGCCCAGCCCAGACTGTCGGACCCGCGGCCCTGCACAGCCCGACCCGACCCGCTGCTCTCGGCCTGCCCGACCCGAGGCACACGCGACCGAGATCGCATGTACTGGTTGAGTCTCGATCGGCAGCAGGCTGGTCTCGGTCGGTTCGTCCGATCGGGACTTCTTTTCGCGCTGAACTTCTTTTCCTTCGTACTTTGTGTATCCAACTCGATTATAATTTTACACGAAATAAAATACATCGAATTTACAACAAAAAATACAAGAAAAAATTAAATCCTATTCTATCCATGGATTTTCTCATGGGAAAAACTTATACATGCCTCAAAACCGGGCCAAATTACTAAAAACGCGCAAATAAAATAAAATTTCACATAGCCATGATAATTGGACCATATTCACCTGCAAGACAATTTCTAGCAAAAATATTCCAAATACCATACCATATGAATATTTAAATTGCTAGCAAATTAATCACAAAATTAAGTAAATTGAACAGAACCTAAATACCGGCTCTGATACCAATTGTTAGAATATAAAACGCAGCAGAAGCAATATGGGATTGTATGAATTGATATTTGGTTTTATGAACCAACATAAATAGCGGATCTATTTAGGTTTATCAATTTATTAATTAAATAGATTAATTAATAATTTAAATACATATATTTGCACAGTATAATTGATAATTCATACCTTTAAAGCAAAGTGGTAGAAAATCCCTGTAACACGCCAAACTAGGCGGATATTACAGTGCCGTGGACCCCCGACTGGGATCCACCAGGCGAGTGAAAATGAATGAAATACACAGGATAAATGTAGTACCGAACCACATTACATCATCAATTACTCCGATGAGGAGTTTTATTACAGTATACCCAAGGAAATGACCGAATACAAGTATATTTTATATGGAGATAAAATATACAACACTGAATGAACTCAAAATCCAAACGGAAATCTGCAGCGGAAATGAAATAAGGAAAACACTGTGAATGAAAGGACTGGGGCCCCCTACTAGTATCACTGGGACTCCACGCCGTCAACATGCTATTCCCGTGCTTTTGCCTTGCCATGACCTGAAACAAAATCCCCAAACAGGGTCAGTTACACAGAACAACAATCCTCAAGAGTTGAATAAACACAGCCATATATATATATGTTGTATAAACCACAAGTTCGATCAAAAATGAATCGGTTAGATTATAACCCAATCTTGTTGAAAAACATATGCAATCAAACATACTGTATGAATCAACTAACAGTACGGCTCAAAGGGTGGCGCCACACTACGCCCGGGATGGAAATGTGTCCGTGCACAAGCCACCAACGAGTATCGATCGAATACACGTGTGGTCTTGTACCTAATCAGTCTCACGAAGCAATCGACTCGTGTGCACAGTCCAATGTGAGGCCAACAACCAACACACGACTTAAATATGCCCAACACGAAAATCCTACACATACCAACCGGCACGCCAGTATGACCCGGAATGCCACGAGATAACAAAGTGACATCGAAATCAATAATGACTCACCAAGATTAAATGATAGTGAAATGAATGACAGCTCAATAAAATGATTGGAATCGTCGTTCCTTGTGACTGAAGTGATTAATTGACAATGACAAGTATTGATACGGTTAATACAATGATGAATGAGTTATGATTATGAATGAACAACAACAAAAGGAATGAATATCTTTTTAACCGAGTAAGAATTAACTTACACAACACCGGTGACAATTATCCTTCCACGAACGTCCTAATTGAGATATCGGTTGCTCGAACAACCTTGAATAATACAATTTCCAACAATCCGTTCAATATACGAATCAAACACGAATATAACGAACTCAAAACGTCGATACGATTAAACCAAGTTCATTGGGGCATTATATCGAACACTTTGTGGCCAAACTTCGATTGTTTAAAACCAACCTCAATAATACCAACATCAAATCCCCAAGAAGTGTTTCAAACCAACAAAACATCTTCAATACGATCAATAATCCATCATGAATATCCAAAATCGTGATTTCAACAACAATTAATCGAAAACCCCCAAATCCAACACAATATTCAAAGTGTTCTTGAATAATCCTTCACTAATCCAATGAATAATCAAACATGTCCATAATCATGCGTATATCACTTCATACAACATGATCTTAACATCCAAAACATCATATCTCAATACAAAATCGAAATCCAAGAGGTTTGATGAATATTACCTTTGAAGATCCAAGTACTTTAATCCGATGAAATCGCGTTAGATCCACAATCCGAGCATCACAACCGAATGAAAATGATGAAAGATGAATACTCAAGTGATTGATGATGAAGATGCTCTCCCACAAACCCTCTCTCTCGGACCAAAGTGGAGAAATGGGAAGAAATGAGTTGATCCACGCAAAAATCGCAAATTATAGTGCTGACTGCACTGTGTGCCGCGGCCCGGCCGAAGTGGGCCGCGGCACACCAAGTACTTTAATCCGATGAAATCGCGTTAGATCCACAATCCGAGCTTCACAACCGAATGAAAATGATGAAAGATGAATACTCAAGTGATTGATGATGAAGATGCTCTCCCACAAACCCTCTCTCTCTCGGACCAAAGTGGAGAAATGGGAAGAAATGAGTTGATCCACGCAAAAATCGCAAATTATAGTGCTGACTGCACTGTGTGCCGCGGCCCGGCCGAAGTGTGCCGCGGCACAGGGCCAAAAACAGCCCCCAATGATCGGCAGCGTGCCGCGGCCCGGACGAGTGTGCCGCTGCAGTGACTCGGCAGTGTGCCGCGGCCCCGTCGGCATGTGCCGCGGCCCACGGTACAGAGGGGTTGGCCGATAAGTTGCAATACGAGTGTGCCGCGGCCCGGACGAGTGTGCCGCGGCAGTGACTCGGCAGTGTGTCGCGGCCCCGTCGGCATGTGCCGCGGCTCACAGTACAGGCTACTCTGCCAAAAACTGGAAAATGTGTGTGCCGCGGCCCATACCCCCTTGAGTCCTAAAATGATGAAAAATGATCCGGGAAGAGAATAAAAGCAATAGGAATCAATATTTGGGAAACAATAACATGAAATGGAAGTACGTAAACCCCAAAACGGTGGTTCCAAGCCATGATTACAAGGATTCGCCCAACAAAACACAATTCGAACAATGAGGGGATTAGAAATGACATGAACTCCAACGTCAACAACGACTAATGAATCAATTACCACGATCAAGATAATACTCTTGTCTCGATTCCCGAGTAAGGTTGAAGAAATGAACAATATCGATACACAACTCGAAATTATTCCGAACGGTGAACACGGATGAATGATTATTAACAAGTGAAAAATTACATAATGACAATTACCGAATGAAATTACTGAATGATAATGACTGAATTACAACCGGGTATTACATACACCCCCCCCTTAAAAGAGTTTTGTCCCCGAAACTAAGGGTCAAACAACTCGGGATAACTCTCCCGCATACTATCCTCGGTTTCCCAAGTAGCCTCTTCGACTCCGTGTCTAGACCACTGAATTTTAACCAAAGGAATCGCCTTATTCCTCAACTGTTTGATTCGCCGCTCTAAAACTCGTATGGGACGCTCTTCATGCGAATGATCATCTGCGATCTCGATTTCGTTGAACTAAAGTATGTGACTCTGGTCGGCAACATACTTCCGCAACTGAGAGACGTGAAACACATTATGAATTCGGCTCAACGCCGGAGGTAAGGCCAAACGATAAGCTAGCTCGCCTACTCGTTCCAAAATCTCAAACGGTCCAATAAATCTCGGACTCAACTTCCCCCGTTTTCCGAAACAGAAAATACCTCGACTCGGGGGCACTTTGACCAAAACGTGGTCACCCGTCTCGAACTCTAGTGGTCGACGACGATGTCTGCATAAGATTTCTGTCGACTCTGAGCGGTCAACAAGCGACTCCTGATCAAATCTACCTTCCCACAGGCGGCTATAAGCATATCGGGCTCGGTGCCGATTGATTCTGATAAGTCGTCCCAACACAAAGGAGATCGACAACGACGACCGTACAAGGCTTCGTAAGGTGCCATCTTAATCGAAGCATGCCAACTATTATTATACGTGAACTCGATCAATGGTAGTTGGGCTTCCCAATCGTCTTTCCAATCGAGGACGCATGTCCTCTAATGTCTGAATAGTCCTCTCTGATTGCCCGTCGGACTGAGGATGAAAAGCGGTACTGAGATTAAGCTGAGTTCCCATAGCACGATGAACTGATTTCCAAAAATGAGACACGAATCGCCCGTCACAATCAGAAACGATACTCTTAGGAGTACCGTGCAGTCTCACTATCTCTCTGATGAACAGCTGGGCAAGTCTCTCGGGACCCCACGTATCCTTAATCTCAATGAAATGAGCTGATTTAGTTAAGCGGCCCACAATCACCCAGATCGTATTTATGCTACGACGACTCGTCGGCAAACTCGTGATGAAATCCATAGAAATGTCTTCCCACTTCCACTCTGGAATAGGGAGAGGTTTCAGCATACCCGCCGGTCGCTGATGTTCAATCTTGGCTTGTTGACAGGTTAAGCATCTCGAAACAAATTCTGCGACTTCTCGCTTCATATTACTCCACCAGTAATTTTGTTTCAAGTCCTTGTACATCTTGCTAGACCCTGGATGAACAGAATGAGGGGTAGCATGAGCTTCTCTCAAAATCGAGTTTTTCAACTCATCATTCGCCGGTACGCACAACCGATTCTTAAATCTCAAAAGTCCATCCTCGTGGACCACGAATCTAGGGGCTTTCCCCTGAGCCACATCTCACGGATGCGCGACAATGATGGGTCCGAACCCTGATTCTCTTTGATTGCCTCCTCAAGTGGCGATGAAATTTCTAACATGCAAAGTTGTCCTTGCACTTGCTGAAGCCAAACCTCGATCTCGGGTCTAAGGAATTCCTATTGAAGCTCCTTCTGAATTGTTAAACGAGCAAGCATCTACTCCTGAACGGACTTACGACTCAAGGCGTCGGCGACAACGTTCGCCTTGCCCAGGTGGTAAAGGATCTCGATATCATAATCTTTGATTAATTCCAACCACCGTTTTTGTCGCATATTTAACTCTTTCTGAGTAAATATATACTTCAAACTCTTGTGATCGGTGAAAATCTGACAGGTGACGCCATAAAGGTAATGACGCCAGATTTTCAAAGCGAACACCACGGCTGCTAGCTCCAGGTCGTGGGTCAGATAATTAACCTCGTAAGGTCTCAATTGCCGTGAAGCATAGGCAATAACCTTCCCATTCTGCATGAGCACACATCCGAGACCCTGTCCGGACGCATCACTATAAACCACAAATCCTTCCGTCCCTTGCGGCAAGGAAAGTACATGTGCTGACATTAACCGGCTCTTGAGTTCCTCAAAACTCCGTTGACACGCGTCGGACCACGTGTATTTCTTATCCTTTCGCAAAAGGTTCATCAAGGGTTGAGCGATTTTAGAAAATCCTTCCACAAACCGCCGATAATAACCGGCTAATCCGAGAAAGCTTCGAATTTCCTTAACATTCTTCGGAGGTAACCAATCTTGGATAGCCTCCATCTTGTGAGGATCAACACACACTCCATCTGATGAAATTACATGCCCGAGAAAAGTCACTTCGGACATCCAGAACTCACATTTGGAAAAACTTTCCATAAAGTTGCTCTCGTCTTAACACGTCGAGAACCTGATGAAGATGAACCTCATGTTCCTCTCAGTTACGAGAATAAATCAAAATGTCATCGATGAAGACAACAATAAACTGATCCAAAAAGTCGATGAAAACCCGATTCATTAACTCCATGAATACCGTAGCTGCATTAGTGCATTAATTAACTCCACGAACTCATAATGGCCATAGCGTGTATGAAACGCTGTCCTCGCGATATCCCACTCTCGAATTCACAACTGATGATATCCAGATCTTTGGTCGATCTTGGAAAATACTGAAGCTCCCTGAAGTTGATCTAAGAGATCATCAATACGGGGTAAGGGATACTTATTCTTGATTGTCACCCTGTTCAACTCCCGATAATCAATACACAAGCGAAATGAACCATCCTTCTTCTTGATAAACAAAACTGGTGCTCCCCATGGGAACGCACTCGGTCGGATATAATCTTTCTCGTACAACTTCTCTAGTTGATTCTTCAACTCCTGCATTACGGTCGGGCCATCCGGTACGGTGCCTTCGATATAGGGGACGTACCGGGCTCCAACTCAATCGCGAATTCCACATCTCTCTGTGGAGGTAAAATAGGTAGCTCGTCTGGGATTACATCGTCAAATGATAACAAAGATACTACGAATGGTTGAACAACTCGATTGCTTTAGAATGGTCAATCGATGACAATGATATAATGAATGATTGAATATCTCGATTGCCTAAGAACGGCCAATCGGTGACAATGAGGTAATGAATGATTGAATTTCTCGATTGCCTATGAACGACCAATCGATGACAAGGATACAATGAATGATTGAACCCCTCGATTGCCTAAAAACGGCCAATCGATGAAAATGATACAATGAATGATTGAACACCTCGATTGCCTTAGAACGGCCAATCGATGAAAAGGATACAATGAATGATTGAACACCTCGATTGAGTAATTACTGCTACCATCATATTAATGATACTTCCGGAACAATGACGATCACCTCCCTGAAGCACACATTCGACCCCAATGATGAAAATGATAGTGACCAAATTTTTACGAGCATTGAGGGGATATCATGACGATCCATCCCACTAATATCCGATATACATCGTCCTTAAGTAAATCCACCACGATTTGGTCCATCAACCAATCGCGGTCATTTAAACTTAATTCGGTATGATTTTCGAAAATTCTTCCATCACCAGGTAGACCGATGGTATGAGGTCCACAAGCAATAGGACTATCCAAATTAAGTCTATTCAAGCATGATTCGTAAATGAATGAATGCGGTGCACCAGTATCAAAAGGTACACACAGGTTGAAATAAAATTACGAGTATACCTGAGATCATTCGGGCCACCGGATCGTCGATCCTCTTCATCACATGAATCCGTGACTGGCCGGCCCCCGAACCGGATGCTCCCGTCTGATAAATATGAGCTCCGCCTTTATTTGCCTCCATTGTCTTAAACGACGCTGGCAGAGTAGTCTGATTCTGAATCGCTGATTGCTTCGGGGCCTGAGATGCCACCGGAGCCGACTTGGAGTCCTTTCTGCAAAAACGGGCCTTATGCTCAAAATTCCCACAATTATGGCACGTGATAGACGGTTTCAGACACTTAGTGCTGTAATGACCCGGCGCTCCACAGTTGAAACAGGTGATGGCCGAACTGGACGCTCGGGACTGAGATCCCGCACGATTATGTGCCGTAGGAGGTAGCTCAGAAACGATAGGACCCGCACGAGGCTTCTTGAAGTTTGAATGACCGCCTTCGGATTGATTATGCTTCGTTGATTTCTTGATGACAGATGAAGGTTGTTGCTCAGCAATTTCCTTAGCAGCAGGCTCATACGGGAGAGTTCTCTCGATTAATCCGACCAGAGTGGTGCAATGATGATTGAGCAATTGCATATGGGTCATAATGACCTGCATAAAAGTGAGTGGATCAACCCGAACATCTTCTGATCGATCCGAGTCCTGGGTACGAATTCCTGACAGTGAGTGATTATTCCCCGGGTTCCGGCCCGCACCGCGGCCTCCTCCCGTGCATCCCCTGACAGCTCTCTCCATACTGAAGTAGGAAGGTCGCATGATAATCATAGATCTCGTATGAGTACCGCATTACGATTTACGTCATGAAATGATGAAAATGAGCATATGCGCTATAACACAGTGATTACATGAATGATTAACTGAGGTGACATGATTATCTGATGAAATTCTTGAAATGAGTATCTTGAATAAGTTAACAAGATTAATAATATGATCTTCCAGATCAGCAACTGAGTAATGAAATGAATTGAGTGATTAATGAGTCAATATGATCAACATGATTAAAATGAAAATGATGTTTGAGGATTCTTAACTAGTGAATTATGAATGAATGATTATTGCCAGAAATTATACCATGGCATTAGAAGTCTTACAGTTCTATCGGTCTGATTGGCTCGGCATTTGCACAGGTCACACGTGACACGAAAGTCCAATGATACTAGTCTGATGACGATGATTTCAAATGAGACATGACTCGGAAGGTAGTATTCAAAACCACGCTCCGATACCAACTCTGTAACACCCCGAACTAGGCGGATATTACAGTGCCATGGACCCCCGACTGGGACCCACCAGGCGAGTGAAAATGAATGAAATACACAGGGTAAATGTAGTACCGAACCACATTACATCATCAATTACTCCGATGAGGAGTTTTATTACAATACACCCAAGGAAATGACCGAATACAAGTATATTTTATATGGAGATAAAATTTACAACACTGAATGAACTCAAAATCCAAACATAAATCTGCAGCGGAAATGAAATAAGGAAAACACGGTGAATGAAAGGACTGGGGGCCCCTACTAGTATCACTGGGACTCCTCGCCGTCAACATGCTATTCCCGTGCTTTTGCCTTGCCATGACCTGAAAACAAAATCCCCAAACGGGCCGGCATACCGTAACAACAATCCTCAAGAGTTGAATAAACACAACCATATATATATGCTGTATAAACCACAAGTTCGATCAAAAATGAATCGGTTAGATTATAACCCAATCTTGTTGAAAAACATACGCAATCAAACATACTGTATGAATCAACTAATAGTACGGCTCAAAGGGTGGCACCACACTACGCCCGGGGTGGAAATGTGTCCGTGCACAAGCCATCAACGAGTATCGATCGAATACACGTGTGGTCTTGTACCTAATCAGTCTCACGAAGCAATCGACTCGTGTGCACAGTCCAATGTGAGGCCAACAACTAACACACGACTTAAATATGCCCGACATGAAAATCCTACACATACCAACTGGCACGCTAGTATGACCCGGAATGCCATGAGATAACAAAGTGACATCGAAATCAATAATGACTCACCAAGATGAAATGATAGTGAAATGAATGACAGCTCAATGAAATGATTGGAACCGTCGTTCCTTGTGACTGAAGTGATTAATTGACAATGACAAGTATTGATACGGTTAATACAATGATGAATGAGTTATGATTATGAATGAACAACAACAAAATGAATGAATATCCTTTTAACCGAGTAAGAATTAACTTACACAACACCAGTGACAATTATCCTTCCACGAACAACGTCCTAATTTAGATATCGGTCGCTCGAACAACCTTGAATAATACAATTTCCAACAATCCGTTCAATATACGAATCAAACACGAATATAACGAACTCAAAACATCGATACGATTAAACCAAGTTCATTGGGGCATTATATCGAACACTTTGTGGCCAAACTTCGATTGTTTAAAACCAACCTCAATAATACCAACATCAAATCCCCAAGAAGTGTTTCAAACCAACAAAGCATCTTCAATACGATCAATAATCCATCATGAATATCCAAAATCGTGATTTCAACAACAATTAATCGAAAAACCCCAAATCCAACACAATATTCAAAGTGTTCTTGAATAATCCTTCACTAATCCAATGAATAATCAAACATGTCCATAATCATGCGTATATCACTTCATACAACATGATCTTAACATCCAAAATATCATATCTCAATACAAAATCGAAATCCAAGAGGTTTGATGAATATTACCTTTGAATATCCAAGTACTTTAATCCGATGAAATCGCGTTAGATCCACAATCCGAGCTTCAAAACCGAATGAAAATGATGAAAGATGAATACTCAAGTGATTGATGATGAAGATGCTCTCCCACAAACCCTCTCTCTCAGACCAAAGTGGAGAAATGGGAAGAAATGAGTTGATCCACGCAAAAATCGTAAATTATAGTCTTGTTGCCTTTGTGTGCCGCGGCCGAAGTGTGCCGCGGCACGGCCAAAACAGCCCCAGTCGCGAGATCGCGTGCCGCTGCCCGACGAGTGTGCCGCGCAGATGACTCAGAAGGTGCCGCACTTCGTCGCATGTGCCGCGCCACGATGCAGGGGTTGGCCGATAAGTTGCAACACGAGTGTGCCGCGGCCGGGACGAGTGTGCCGCGGCAGTGACTCAGCAGTGTGCCGCGGCCCCGTCGGCATGTGCCACGGCTCACAGTACAGGCTGCTCGGCCAAAAATCGGAAAATGTGTGTGCCGCGGCGCACACTCCTTGTGCCGCGGCCCACACCCCCTTGAGTCCTAAAATGATGAAAATGATCCGGGAAGAGAATAAAAGCGATAGGAATCAATATTTGGGAAACAATAACATGAAATGGAAGTACGTAAACCCCAAAACGGTGGTTCCAAGCCATGATTACAAGGATTCGCCCAACAAAACACAATTCGAACAATGAGGGGATTAGAAATGACATGAACTCCAACGTCAACAACGACTAATGAATCAATTACCACGATCAAGATAATACTCTTGTCTCGATTCCCAAGTAAGGTTGAAGAAATGAACAATATCTATACACAACTCGAAGTTATTCCGAATGGTGAACACGGATGAATGATTATTAACAAGTGAAAAATTACATAATGACAATTACCGAATGAAATTACTGAATAATAATGACTGAATTACAACCGGGTATTACAATCCCTTCGGGTCGATCGAACTCCTCCTCGTACTCCTCCTTGATCTTCTTGTATTTATACCTCAAGATCTTCTAGAGTATATCACGCCTATATCCGGATGTCGCGTGGGCAACAATCTACCGGACTGCTTGGACTGCAATATGGTTCGGTCAAAATTTCTCCAAGAATTACCTCACGGATTTTTCTCTCTATTTTTCTTGAATATTTGAGTATTTAGAAAAATATTGTGCTAGCTAAATTATGGAATCCAAGACACAAGTCAAGATCCACAATTAAACACAAAGTATGAAAAAATCAAAATTTCTTGTTCAATAATGAGTAGTAAAATCGGCCACCCCATAGTCCTATATATAGGTATTTTGGGCTACTGTAGGAACCTTAAGGAGGATAAGGTAAGGACTCCCAAATTCTGCAATTGAACTGAATTCAGAAAACTGATTAGAGTGAAATTAGGGTTTCCAATAAAATTGGATCCTGTACGAAATAACCACAGAGGTCTTTTCACAGACACCTCTCGGTTTCTCTCTCTTCTCTTAACCTTACGCTGTTACCGATCATCCACTGATCTGGATAGTGCAGTCATCGTCCTCTCTCTCCGATCTGGAGTCCGCGTAACTTTTGTATCATATCAGTCGAAGTCGAACCCTGGTGTTTCAATTTTTAGCGAATCGTAACTATTTTTGCCGTGTTAATTTATTATGTGAGTTCATACTGTTACTGAAATCAGATCGATTGAGTTCATTACTGTATATTTTCTGCTGGTGTTATAATCACTATTTAAAATTCGGCTTTGAGATTTCTTGGATTTTCTGCTGGTGCCCTTCTGGATCCAACTAAAACCCTAGAAAATCTGAGGATAGACCGTGACTCCTAAATTCTTTAGCGCCGGTAATGGCCATTTTTTGACCGGCGTACCGCCGGAATAATAATAACTCAACGCAGCTTTCAGTCCCTCCCCTTCAATCTAACAATAGTATAGCATATAGTATATAGCTGTCTGTTTTGCAGGTTGTCTTGTTGGTTTTTCAAGCTGCTCGGAACCCTCTCCAAGACTTGCTCTTCTCCAAGTCGTCTCGAAGGCTGGGAGCTGTGCGCAGAGCCAACCTCTCTTTTGTTAGAGCAGCGTTCATCGGGGGTGAAGTAGCCAAATTCCACTTAGGTAAGTCCCATGTGGATCAAGCCATGGGCTCAGGTATGGCCTCGAGCTTTTTCGAATCATATGTTTTCCTTTGTATTTATCATACAAGATTCTGCTGTGCACTAAGCTGGGGGTCTTCACGGAAATAACCTCCCTACCGTAATAAGTAGGGGCATGGTCTGCGTACATCTTACCGTCCCCAGACCCTGCTCTGAGCGGGATATACTGGGTATGTTTGGTTTGGTTTGGTTTGGTTCTTTAGGTAAGGACTCCCAATAGATCACATCTTACCATATTAGGAACCTTCCGAATATTATGAGTCTATTAATATCAACTTAGTCCGCTAAAAGTTTGATATTGCACTTCCTTCCAAAATCCCAAATTACGAAATTGGGATCCTTTCAGAATTAATTATTTTTCGTGTTTAAGATATCACATGTCTATTAATTAATTTATACCACTTACAGGTTTTAATTAATTAATATGTTATACATGAGTATACCACTTGACCTTTATTATTATATCGAAAAATTAATTCTACCTGCAGGGTTTAAGTATAATAATCCTTTCGAGAGCCTCAAGGGACATGATCAGCCCGAATGATCGGGACACGATTTCTAGCTATAATATTAATTATCATACAAATAATAATATGACCCAAAATATCGAGCATATTGAGTCAATCATTTTGGCTCTCACCCATGATAAATCAAAACAAGAAATACTAAATATATATAATTAAATATTAATCATTATAATTAAGAAATAATAATTGTCCGAGATGTACGTTCTTCTTATAGTCAATACAGAAGAATCTATCTCACCTCGATCTAGTTCAATGTATACCGAATACGCTAATATATGCTAATGGTCAAGACCAAGCAATTTCAAGCATATACTACAACCCCTCACACAACAGTCTAATGTTATATAGGTTGTGAACTAATTATTACTATATAAGGGACCGATAATGTGATCTTCTGTGTGACTCGACACACCACATTATCTACAATATAAAGTAACCGGACAATATTTGCATAACCATAGCGTGAATAAATATGCAAAATATGTGATAAAATGAATTAAATATTCTCATAGATAAAGACCGGGAAATTAGATAATACAAGCATAAAGTATGCTTTGATGTATACAACCCTAACACATTTGACTTGAGGATTCGGTAAGATATGTTCTGGTGACATTAAGTTAGTCATTAGAGTAGTTCGATCCAATCACCGGTTGCGGCGTCAACCTCAAAATGCAACTTAGTGGGCAAGTAGCAGTCTCTACTGAATACCAAGATAGAATTCTTTCTCCTGTAAGTGAGCAGGTAAATGTCCTATGCGGTTAATGGCAAATGAGATCATAAGTCTTTGGCCAAAGCATTTAGAGTCAGTTGTTTTTGATACACGAGAGCTCGAAGATCTCGATTTGCATGAACAAATACATAGAGTCAAGTTATAATAGGTTTTGACATTACCGTGACCCTAATACTTTATCAGGACATATGATTGAAGGGTTTATATGTATACGGTATTCATAACATAAAGGTTTTTGAATAATCCTTATCATTCGTTCTCAGTTGGGTTACAGTGTAAGACACGAGACTCACTAAGTGTTACTCACACTATTTGGTTCCTCCCATTGCCGCTTGAGACGAACCTATGGAGTCGCGACACAGGATAGATGACGGATTAGATTAAGGATATTCTCTCTTAAATATTGGACATTAGATGTCTAATTTAAATTATTGGATAATTATTAATTTTAATTTATTGGATAGATTAAGCCGGTCTAGTGAATTAAATAAATTACTGGGTAATTAATTTAATTCATATTATTTCTTATAGTATATTTAATATAATTAATTAATTAGATTTATTAATTGTAGCAATTTGAAGCGTAACAATATTTATCTATCAGACTAGATACACGAGGGTCCGTTTCACGGACCGAAACGAACCAACTCTCTATTTTCTTCTTTTGGCCTTCCCACCCATTAGTTATGTTTTATGGTGGTGTTGACCACCTCATGTGACATATTCATTAACATGATTCCTTTCATGTGAGGGAATTAATTAATGGAGTTGTTTTTTATTTTTTTAATGACATGTTAATATAATGGGTGGGAAGACTCGATATTTCTAAGACTAGAAGTGCAAAAACATCACGGCAAAAACAAAGTGAAGAAAAAAAAGAGATAAAAAGAGAAATAAAAGAAAAGAGAGAAAGGAAGAGTTTTACTACTTTTAAGTTATTTTGAGATATAATTTTATCTTCGAATTCTTTGAGAATTTTGAAGAAAAATCTCATCCTATAATCACTTTATATAGCCGTCGACATTGGAGGTCTTGGAGTGACAATTACATTTTTCCGATCATCTTTCCGATGCGTGATACGTAGAGGCACGGTATTTTCGATGCTCGAGATTTTGCGAAAGTTTAGATTGATTTTCGTTATTATTTAATCAAAGGACTTAAAGAATATGATTTCAAATTCATACTTTGAATTTATATACGTATATACGAAGCATGAAAGATCCTCTTAGGGGTTTAGTTTATTCGATTTGATCCGCTTATTTTCCCGCTGCGTATTCGATTATTATTACCGAAATTCGCGAGTTACTTTGTGTATCGTAAATGTTTGATGATGTTGTTTTTGACGATAAATATGGTATGTCCGGAATATCATAATATTTTATTCTCGACACTGAGATATATTAAATATAGGCCTTTGGTACTTGACTAGAATGACACTTGAATAAAATGATATATTTATGATCTATGTTTTATATTTTTGGTAAAATTACCCAAGGTATCAATAGTGTCTTCAAATCTTATTTCATAGAATTATACGAACCCAAGGATTTTGAGATATTTTTATTAAAATGAGTACCTTGTGGAATTTTGAAAGAATAATATCAATGAATGACTATTATATTTATATCTCGAAATATGATTGGTATAGCTTGTATATTATGTGCTTGCAGCAGCAAAATTCCAATTTGCTAACCCCAACATTTCGGGGGTGGATGCCTTTCAGGTATTCAGAGTCTCGAAGCATTCACAGGATCAATATGGAAGATGATGAAAGACCCTGATGCTAATCACAAGAGAGTCTGTATATCATTGTTGTCATGTCGTATTTTTCTTCCGTTGGCGTGTGCTACCCTTGCATGGGTATGTTGATGTATTGTAGTAATTGCGTATCGAGGATACACACATATTGTCAGTTACTTTTCATTATATTTTATTTGGTGATTTTCGTGTAGATTCACCTTGATTGGTCAATTATGGTTTGAGTTGTTCTGTGTTTGCCTGGTGGATCCTTGCGAGAAGGGTATACGGCGTGTAACAACCCAAAAATGGTCTGGAGATATTATATTTATGGTATCCGAGCTTAGGTTGATGAAACCTATGCTGTTGGGTCGAGCCGAGTCATGTATTGCCTTGTCGTGTCATGTCGTCTTAATTGTTGTTGGTTGAGTCGAGTTATATGTCGTCAGTGTCGTGTCATTTGAGTTGTCGATTATGATTAGTATCGTGGTGTGGCCATCATCTTTATTTGACCTGTAGATGTTGTAACACTCCCAGATCCGACCGGGAATATTACAGCATCGTGGGCCCCGAGATGGAACCCACAAGGTTGAAAGAAAGATTTACAAACATTTACAAACGCCTAAGAGGCGAACGACGGTACTATCTTTTAAAACATTTGAAGACTATATAAAACTGTTTATCAAACCATCATAAATATCTCATTTGAAACCACAAGGCCAGAAATGCCAAGACTCGACAGTTTGAAAACACACGCTAAGCTCTCGCTTACACGTACCGACAAAATAGTTTAGAAAACGATTGCCAAAGTAGCCTAAGTTACTAGATACCAAAAGGCCATTTATACATAATCACGCAGCGGAAAAGACAAACAACTAAAAATACTCTAGCAGCGGAATACAACAACTGGTCGGGAAACTCAATACACAAATACATGTCTTAGCCAGTATCCTCTGGGAAGCTCATCTCTCCACGACCGCTACAAGCTCGATATTCTAGGAACCTAAAAAGAAAGCCCACGACGGGGTTAGTCATAATATCCAACAATGATAACCATCACATCACGTCAATAATTGCATACCAATGAAAATACTAAGCAAGAATACGACCAATATAATCTTAGCGCCATAACTTTACCAACTCGTGATAATAATTACCAAAGTTCACATCTCGTATCCTTTCAACGACACAATAAGCTCATACCGAAATATATGTATTGTATCTCAACAATACCCAAGGTTCTCAAAACATTATCATAACTCACTGTTACAAAATCGACTAACTCTGTCCAACCCAATCCATCGGTAACATAATCACATCTCAACACGATAATCAATTGTGAATAAAAATATAATTACCAAAGGAAACACAGAATGTACCTCAAGATACGAAATACCACAACAATCACGGCAGTCTAATCCGAGATCAGATCAATTCATCATACGGACATGGTCCTAACACAAGACCTACAAATGCATACTCATATGACAACGTCAATATGCTCACATCAATAACAACAATGTATACTTATGGCAACCCATAATATACATATGCACAACAACAACACATGGTAATCCAACGATCCAACGCATGGTGGAAATACCTATCTAACGATCAAGCGCACAGAGCTATAGATATCCCATGTTGATCTCATCGGACCAACGCATGGTGGACAATCAACAATGCAGAACTGCACAAAACAACAGTACACAATGCACAAATGCATGACAACAACGATATACGAATGTATCATGACATGATCAACACAAATGACAAAAATGATTAAAATACTTGCTCCGAGTCCTTCGGGAGCAATCTCGATATCTAAACCGTCACCAACTATTATTCTGAATATTCGACGATCCAAAATGTCACGGACGGTAGATAATTCATGTCTTCGTCTATACCACAATGTATCCTCGATACCAAGTATACCAACAACAAATGTAAATCATATACATTATGATTTAATTCCCAAAACTCGAATACATCTTATAATCCCGAATCTCCTGTGATTATGATTATAAACATTGCTATACGAATTATAAACGAATGAAACGGAAATTATTCATTAAATATTATAAACTGAGCAAGTAATAACTTGCCTCGATACCGATGAAGCCATTACCAATTCCATTCCCTTCATCTACAAACTCCTCAGCCCCGACCAAAGCAATCTACGAACATACTCAAATACGAACGCAAAGCATGGTTCTAATCACCGATCAATAATCTCAACCTATTACAATAATTGATAAACAACGAGTTCGATAACAATCAACACTCAATAAAGCCAAATTACAAACCCAATAGCTCAATAATATCTCGATTAACCACTAGTCTGATCAATCCAACTTAAACAATCACGAATTCATAACCGAAACAGGATATACTACACTGTCTGTTGACTTAGCGCGCGTTAATCACTTAACGTAGCGTGCGCTAAGTCGCTTCCGTTAGCGTGCGGTAGCCAGTAACACCAGCGTACGCTAATGACATGCAGTTGCATGCATTTCAGATACCGATCAACATATGGCGATTATCAAGAACACTAAGTGATTTCGAAACCATGTTCATAGCCATCAAAACAACGAAATCCGATATCCTTTAACATATAAACAATCATCCAACTCATAATCCAAGTCATATATTCATATATCATCTTCTTCCTCAATATCAACATATGAATACCAAGAATTCATAATCATCGCCATGTTCACCATCATATGAAGAAACCAATAAATACAACATTAAGGACCCAAATTGAAGGAAGACATTAGCCAACATATCTCTTTGAAGATAAACAACACAATTCGAAACTATTCGAATCATATCAATACCCGTATGTCAACAATAACATCAACATAACTCGGTAACCAATCTCATGTTCATACTTGTTAACTCATATACATGACGATTATCAACTCAAGGACTTCATATACAATCCAAAATGAAATCCTAAAGTGAAGAATAATTACCTCTTTGAAGGAATGGATTGATTTCCAAGGTTAAATCTATTCTCAATCATTTCCAAGCTTCAAATGTTGTTATGGATGATTAACTCCACCATAATCCAGTGTCTGGAACTTCAAACATCTCTCTAAGAACTCTCTCTATCGGTTGCAAGGAAAGAATGGACGAAATGAAGAAAAATGGCCAACTGCACATATATATACTGACTATTATTAGCGTGCGCTAACTGTCTTTGTTAGCGTGCGCTATCGCAGTCCAGAGGCTACTGCCTTACTGCATACAATGATTTACATACGCAATGCCCATGCAATAGAGTACGTAATTGCCTCTATTTAGTGTACGCTAGTGTCAGATCATAACGTGCGCTACTCATAGTTGACTCGTTTGTCTGTATGCTCCAAAGACGGGTCCACACGCCGAAAGCTCTATAAAGGATAAGATTCCCATTGGACCGATCTGATGTTAGCGTGCGCTAATCCTTCATAACAAACATCCGTTGACTTCGTCGGCACATGCGCCGAAAGTGGCCAGGTCCACACGTAGATTCCTTCTAATCTGGTCTGTACTAGCGTGCGCTATCCTTTACCATTAACGTGCGCTAAACCTGCACGATAGCGTGCGCTAGGCTTGAATATTAGCGTGTGCTAATAAGGCTGCACTTAGCCATTTTCAGCTATTCTTGTCCAACATCTCAACATACTAGATACGTATACATGACATACTGAATATACATACTCCTTCCAATAATATTCTCATATGATACACATTATCCTCAAATGCAATTGTCGACCAAGTACAACAATTATACCAATGCAGATGTCTTAGTCCTTCATTTATTTTATCCATACTGTACATATTCCACGATGTACAACATAACTCGGATAAAATAACATTAAACAACAGTAGTAGAAATTCTGGATATTACATACTACACCACTTAAAATAAGTTTCGTTCTTGAAACCTGCAATCCATCATAGAACAACAAACAAACCGTTCAACCAAAATATTCCGAAACCATCACGACAACGATCGATCATCATTATTACCGAATAACCAAAATAGCATACCTACAAATGCGCAAAGTCGACGATCTCCTGAGATACTAGCAAGTGACTTCACTGTAAAGAATAAATATGCTTGCAGTCACAATTCCATGAGTCTCAACAAAATATATCATCTCCGGAGGAAAATAATCTATCCGTGTCAAATCTTGTCTGCCTGATTACACAATCAAGTCCCAATCTACTAAAAACCAGTAGTGCACGATACATCTATGAAACAACTGCCCAAAACAATGACAAAATTCCTGAAACATCGACACAAAATCCGAACGCTCAGATGATCACCAATAAATTAACCGAGAATATCATCGACATGATAAACTCTAATACGACCAATCCAAAGGTCAAAACGCAGCCGAGAATATTATCAACATGATAAACTCCAATATGACCAACCAGAGGTCAAAACACAATCGAGAATATCATCATCATGATAAACTCCAATATTACCAACGAACGATCAACGATAATCGAGAATACCCTCACACGGTAAGCTCCAACATGATCAACATAGAACCACAGAAACCGATATACGAACGAATAAAGTTCTCAAAACGACACACCAATCACATACAGTGGATCTCAATAAACATACCCGACTGGTGAACATACTCCTCGGCATACGAACAACCAATCACAAATCGACAAACATATCCAATCATACATGGAGTGGGAACGACCACTCAATATCCAAAACAATCATCCTGGGGTCACCACCCTCAATTCTACACTTACAAAGAAATCATTCAAAAATCACTATGATAAAATCGCGCTACTACCATATCAATGGAATCACATAGCACATATGTCCCGGTTTCACAAAATCCAAAGTTCCAAAATTACATCCTGTGCATGAATCTACAACACGCAGCATATTTCTCTTATCCGATAAATCAACCGATCATTGCTGGATAACCAAACTACCATACTGAAGTTCGAATCTCTTTTCCTCGTACCATTGATATGATATCCAGTTTGTGAGTCACACTCATAACTTCACCATGATATGCACTATGCACTAAATGCGTATGTATATCAGTCACATTTTCAAAACCAGTTTGAAATCATGTAATCTTGTCAAGAAGACAAATTTTCAAAAGTCCTTTCAAAAAATTCAAAACTCAAAACATAAATTTTCGTAAGATCACGAAATCAATTTCAAAAAAATTAAATCGGCCCACTGGTGTCAAGTTCTCGATGAAATTCTTTTTGAATACGCACGATTAAATAAATGAAATTATGCAAATGATTGCCCACATCCATACTCCTGTATACCAGTTCGACTTGTCACCGAATCCACTGACATTCAATCAGAAAATCACCCGATAGAGTTCCACAATCTCAATATATATACTCCGATAAAAACTCCTTTTTCCACATATGACCCGCAACGTCGACCATTATCCCATCCTGGATCACCTCAACTATGCTATGACAAAACATTGTAACAAATCAATACAGCGAAAGACTTCCCAAGAAGTTTTATTTGAAGAAGTAAACCAAAACTCCGAAAGGCAGAAACGAAATAGATAAACGATTGGTAAAGTGTTTTACAAATATCGAGAGTTTTAGAAAACAGAAAAGCCTTTTGAAACATTAGGGTTGCCTATATCCCGTTCCACGTTACGAGAAGTTTAAAAAGTAGAAAACCCTTTTCGGACTCCAAGTCCTGAGTTATAAAACTATTTCAAAATCGATTGGGTCTCGGCCCAAAATCATTTTCCTTAAAACATTCATTTGAAAGGTATCATTTTCAAATGCTCAAAAACAGTTCATATATCTCAAAATGTACTAACATGACTACATGTTCTTCTCAACCATCCACAACATTTCTCCCAAATGCACAATTCCATTCCAAAATTTATTCAACATATTGATTTCCAAAATCATAGTTTCTTAAGATCATCAGTCATGTACCAACTCTGTCACCTCATACTGTAACGCATAATATCTTTCTGAATCTCAAAACATATCAACTTAGAACGGCAATAAATCTCAATACAAATCAAAATCTAAATACTTATAGATTGTGAAACCGACGATTCCCTATGATACTGGCACATGTCTAAACTCTAGAAAATACTCGACACAGATATTTTCAAAACACACATTTTGCAAACTCAATTCAACTCGAGAACACAACACATCTCTATCCGAAGAAACACGTTAACACCATTTGGAAAAGTTTACAACCACCCCAGTACCACACTGGTAAATCACATAACACACAAGCCCAAGTGAACAACAAAAATCTAGGGCTCTAGTATTAGTAAAATAGACAACTCGAATGACATGTAAAAAGCACGACCCCAACTCGACCCAACTGCCTAGGTTTTCTCAACCTAAGCTCTGATACCATATTTTGTAACACCCCCAGATCCGATTGGGAATATTACAGCGTCGTGGGCCCTGAGATGGAACCCACAAGGCTGAAAGAAAGATTTACAAACATTTACAAACGCCTAAGAGGTGAACGACAGTACTATATTTTAAAACATTTGAAGACTATATAAAAACTGTTTATCAAAGCCGTCGTAAATATCTCATTTGAAACCACAAGGCCCGAAATGCCAAGACTCAACAGTTTGAAAACACACGCTAAGCTCTCGCTTACACATACCGACAAAATAGTTTAGAAAACGATTGCCAAAGTAACCTAAGTTACTGCATACCAAGAGGCCGTTTATACATAATCATGTAGCGGAAAAGACAAACAACTAAAAATACTCTAGCAGCGGAATACAACAACTGATCGGGAAACTCAATACACATATACATGTCTTAGCCAGTATCCTCTGGGAAGCTCATCTCTCCACAACCGCTACAAGCTTGATATTCCAGGAACCTAAAAAGAAAGCCCACGACGAGGTCTGTCATAATATCCAACAATGATAACCATCACATCTTACCGCCAATGTAATCTTACCGCCATAATGATAAGCAAGAATACGACCAATGTAATCTTACCGCCATAACTTTACCAACTCTTGATAATAATTACCAAAGTTCACATCCCGTATCCTTTCAACAACACAATAAGCTCATACCAAAATATCTGTATTGTATCTCAACAATACCCAAGGTTCTCAAAACATTATCATAACTCACTGTTACGAAATCTACTAACTCTGTCCAACCCAATCCATCGGTAACATCATCACATCTCAACACGATAATCAATTATCCATTAAAATACAATTACCAAAGGAAACACATAACATACCTCAAGATACGAAATACCACGACAATCACGTCAGTCTAATCCGAGATCAGATCAATTCATCATACGGACATGGTCCTAACACAAGACCTACAAATGCATACTCATATGACAATGTCAATATGATCACATCAATAACAACAATGTATACATATGGCAACCCATAATATACATATGCACAACAACAACACATGGTAATCCAACGATCCAGCGCACATAGCTATAGATTCCCATGATGATCCCGTCGGACCAACGCATGGTGGAAATACCTGTCCAACGATCCAGCGCACACAGCTATAGATATCCCATGTTGATCCCGTTGGACCAACGCATGATGGATAATCAACAATGCAGAACTGCACAAAACAACAGTACACAATGCACGACAACAATGCACAAATGCATAACAATAACGATACACGAATGTATCATGACATGATCGACACAAATGACAAAAATGATTAAAATACTTGCTCCGAGTCCTTCGGGAACAATCTCGATATCTAAACCATCACCAACTATTATTCTGAATATTCGACGATCCAAAATGTCACAAATGGTAGATAATTCATGTCTGCGTCTATACCACAATGTATCCTCGATAACAAGTATACCAACAACAAATGTAAACCATATACATTATGATTTAATTCCCAAAACTCGAATACAACTTATAATCCCGAATCTCATGTGATTAGGATTATAAACATTGCTATACGAATTATAAACGAATGAAATGGAAACCATTCATTAAATATTATAAACTGAGCAAGTAATAACTTGCCTCAATATCGATGAAGCCGTTACCAATTCCATTGCCATCGTCTACGAACTCCTCAGCCCCGACCAAAGCAATCTACGAACATACTCGAATACGACCGCAAAGCATGGTTCTAATCACCGATCAATAATCTCAACCTATTACAATAATTGATAAACAACAAGTTCGATAACAATCAACACTCAATTAAATCAAATCACAAACCCAACGGCTCAACAATATCTCGATTAACCACTAGTCTGATCAATCCAACTTAAATGATCAAGAATTCATAACCAAAACAGGATATACTACACTGTCTGTTGACTTAGCGCGCATTAATCACTTAACGTAGCATGCGCTAAGTCGCTTCCGTTAGCGTGCGCTAGCCAGTAACACTAGCGTGCGCTAATGACATGCAGTTGCATGCATTTCGGATACCGATCAACATATGGCGATTATCAAGAACACTAAGTGATTTTAAAACCATGTTCATAGCCATCAAAACAACGACATTCGATATCCTTTAACATATAAACAATCATCTAACTCAAAATCCAAGTCATATATTCATATATCATCTTCTTCCTCATTATCAACATATGAATACCAAGAATTCATAACATCGCCATGTTCACCATCATATGAAGAAACCAATAACAACAACATCAAAGACCCGAATTGAAGGAAAACATTAGCCAACATATATCTTTGAAGATAAACAACACAATTCGAAACCATTCGAATCATATCAATACCCGTATATCAACAATAACATTAACATAACTCGGTAACCAATCTCATGTTCATACTTGTTGACTCATATACATGACGATTATCAACTCAAGTCATATACAATCCAAAACGAAATCCCAAAGTGATTAGTAATTACCTCTGTAAAGGAATGGATTGATTTCCAAGGTTGAATCCATTCTCAATTATTTCCAAGCTTCAAATGTTGTTATGGATGATTAACTCCACCATAATCCAGTGTTTGGAACTTCAAACATCTCTCTAAGAACTCTCTCTATCGCTTGCAAAGAAATAATGGATGAAATGAAGAAAAATGGCCAACTGCACATATATATATATATATATATATATACTGATTATTATTAGCGTGTGCTAACTGTCTTTGTTAGCATGCGCTATCGCAGTCCAGAGGATACTGCATTACTGCATACAATGATTTACGTACGCAATGCCCATGCAATAGCGTATGTAATTGCCTCTATTTAGCGTACGCTAGTTTCCGATCGTAGCGTGCACTGCTCATAGTTGACTCGTTTGTCTGTATGCTCCGAAGATGGGTCCACACGCCGAAAGCTCTGTCAAGGATAAAATTCCCTTTGGACCGATCTGATGTTAGCGTGCGCTAATTATAGGATTTAGCGTGCGCTAATCCTTCATAACAAACATCTGTTGACTTCGTCGGCACATGCGCCGAAAGTGGTCGGGTCCACACGTAGATTCCTTCTAATCTGGTCTGTACTAGTGTGTGCTATCCTTTACCATTAACGTGCGTTAAACCTGCACGATAGCGTGCGCTAGGCTTGAATATTAGCGTTCGCTAATAAGGCTGCACTTAGCCATTTTCAGCTATTCTTGTTCAACGTCTCAACATACTAGATACGTATACACGACATACCGAATATACATACTCCTTCCAATAATATTCTCATATGATACATATTATCCTCAAATGCAATTGTCGACCAAGTACGAAAATTATACCAATACAGATGTCTTAGTCCTTCATTTATTTTATCTATACTGTATAGATTCCACGCTGTACAACATAACTCGGATAAAATAACAATAAACAATAGTAGTAGAAATTCTGAATATTACAGATGTAGTCTCCTCTTTTATTGTGTTATATCCTGTGTTGCACGAATTTATTTGTGCATGTGTGACGAGACATAATTGAGTTGATCTTTTGGTTTGAACCCGGTATTTACGAGATCTTGTTTGTGATAAATTTTAGATATTATGGAGATTGTGTGCGATCCTTCAGTGTGGTGATGTGATATATTAAGGTTTTTGTACATGATCTTTGAAGTTGAGATTAAGCCATAATTTGACGTTTTATGGTATAACTGTTCAATCATTTTGAGTACTTGCTAGTATTAATGGTATGCGATCGGAAGTTAACATTTGTATGGGCACTCTATTGTATTAAAGCTCGTATATTTTATTTTGTATTTTTGTGAATGAGTTGTTTAATAAGATCGTGTCAAGAATGGTTTCAAAGTAATAGCATAAAGTTTGGAACTTTATGTGATAAGAGATATATCGAGTTTCTTCATAACAAAACTAGAGAAACTATTTTTACTTCGGCAGATTTTATGTCGGCTCAAAGAGAAAAAATTGAGCTTGATATTTTGACTCAAGTATACGACATGGAAATCTTGTTAGGCAAAATGACTTTTTACGTCTCGAAAGAGAGGTAGGTGTGGATAAAATAATGAGTTGCGATTTTTGAAACTTATAAAGAGAAGCGAAAATGAAAAATATAAAATTCCAATTAGGTAATGATATTTTAAATTCTTTGAGAGAACGACATTTTTTGATGTCGAAGAAATTATTTTTTGTATTTTTCAAATATGATTTTCAGGTTCAAATAATGATGATTGATACATATTGTTGAACTTTTTTTAAGATATCTGTATGATTATAACTACGAGTTATCTTTGAAATGGTTTGTGGAATACAAATAATATGAGTTTTATACCTTGACTAAAAATATAGAATGATCGTGGTATTGGAGGATCCATGTGGATGGTTAAATGAGAGTTGTAGATAGGGCTGGGCACTTGAACCCGAAATCCCGATCCCGTTCCGATCCCGTCCCGAAAACTAGCGGGATGGGACGGGATAGTTTCTTAAAATGGCAATCCCATCCCGTCCCGTCCCGCTATGTTACTATTCAAATGGGACGGGATGGGACCGGGACCATCCCGATCAATCCCGTTCCATCCCGTAATATTTAATATAATCAATTTTTTATATATCATTTAATCATGTAAACCCTAAATTGATGTATGATGTATGAAACATCAAAGTTTCAGTTTTAAGTTGATGCTTTCTGCACTTTCAATTTGAATTTTATCTTCACGTGTTGATGTTGATGTAATATGCACTATGCAGTTGGATTATTGATCTATTGTCCTTTGTGCGTGTTTACGTTACTATTTATTTTGTTCTGTGTGTTTTTTAAGTTTCTAATGGATATTGGGGGTCAATTTTTTTTGGAATGACTAGTTTGGATTTTTTTTTTAAATTTCTACCTCATTCATTTGATAATTCCAAAATTTATAGCTGTCTCATTCGTTTTTTCACAGTTTCTGTCAAGATCAATAAATGTGCGGGAATCCCGTCCCGTCCCGATCCCGACCCGAACCCGAACGGGATCGGGACGTGCGGGATGAATTTCAAAATACGCAATCCCGTCCCGTCCCGTCCCGGTAATTTATTTTCGGGACAGGACGGGATTCGCCCAATCCCGACCCATCCCGTCTCATGCCCACCCCTAGTTGTAGATATGAGTATTTTGGGCAAGTAATGGAAAAATGAATATGTCTTCATCGGAATTTTGGGAAGAAGTAGGAAATGAATAAGGGGTGGGCCAAGGGAAGGGTTTGATAAATAGATTGTCGACGAGTAATTAATGATCGTGTGTGTGGCTTTTCGATTTGAAGCAGGATGTGGCGTGGTTCTTTAATTATTTTTCATAATCTACTTCATAAATTCGTTAAAACTTTTTTTAATTTGGCGTGGTTACCGACTATCATACTAATTGTTATTAATTGAATATTTACTTGCATTTATTTCCATTGTGCGTTATATGTTTTTCGTGCGGTGATAATTGCTAATGTAGTTTTCGCGTCGCATGTATCGTCCCGTTGGCACGTCCAGATAGGGGTGTTCAAAAATATCCGATATCCGATATCCGATCCGAAATATCCGAAAATCTGAAGTTCTGGATATCCGAAAATTCGGATATCCGAAAATTCGGATATCCGGAACTTCGGATTCGGATATCGGATAGTACTTTTCAGAAAAATCGGATATTCGGATATCCGAAATATCCGAAAAATCCTAAATTTTTTATTTTTTTATATTTTAAATAATAGAAAATATTCGGATATTCGGATATCCGATATCCATATCCGAAGTTTTTTTCGGATATTCGGATATTCGGTATCCAAATCCGAATATTTTTTTTCGAATATATGGATATCCGAATAAAATTCATATTTTTTTCCGGACATTCGGATATCCGATATCCGTATCCGAAATTTCGGATATCCGAAAATCGGATATCCGAAATTTCGGATACAGATATCGGATATCAAAATCTACTATCCGAACTTTCGGATATCCGAAATTTCGGATATCCGAAAGTCCGGATATCCGGTTTTGAACACCCCTACGTCCAGAGTTGGGTTTGATTTTAATTTCTAATGATCAACTTGTGCGGAATTTAGACAGAAATATCGGTGATTCGTTGACATCCGCTATTAACTGATGCAGTGGAGATTCATTTGCTTTTCACTATAATTTATGTATCTCGGATGGGCCATTCTTGAACTGATTTTTTCAACACATTTTCCTACTTGGGCCTTATTGGACCATTATCTTAAATGATTATAGTAGCCCAACCCACCCTCCATTTACTAATTTAGTTGATCGACCTTTTCTTTTAAGAAAGAGAAAAGGCACATCAGATGTGAGAAGGGGATCGCTCCTCCTCCTACTTCACCCGTTGGCCCCGGTACGGCTAGCGTAGAAGTTCATATATAGGCTTGAACAAGAAACAAATCAATTATCAAGATTAGAATGGATGTCATTTTTAGTAGTAGTGGCATGATTTTCTTTTTATTCACTTCTATACATGTGTAATGGAACACAAATCAAAAGTCTTTCATAAATAAAAACAAATATTTACTCGGTCACAACCAAAAATTGACAAATAATGTCTATTTGGTGTAAGGTAATAATTGATATAAATAATAATGGTAAATATATCGTGAATATTAACAAGTAAAAATATATTTATAAATGTGGTGTAGATTAAAAAGTAAAAAATGATTTTTTGATTTGATTCTGAAAAATGATATATATATAAACTTACTAAATGGACTACTTTGTGAGAGAAATATAAATATTTGGGCTGGACGGAAAGAATAGATAATAGTAGCTCGTGATTTAACTTTCTTTGTAGTTTTGTTATTATATTTGGTACGACATTCATGATTTTGAAATTTATGTCGTAGAGTTGCACAGTTCAAAAAAAGATAAGTCTGGGACAAATCGTTTATGCTGTAAAAAGTAAAGGAACCGGAACCGAGCCACTGCAAAAGATATCGGTTTCGATTTTACTGTTTTTTTCCTGTCGAAACCGCACTGGAACCGAACCCGAAAAAATTAACAGTTCCAAGCAGTTCCTCGATTCAGTGAGATCGGAAAAAAATGTCTATCAGTTGGTTCTCGATTCGGTTCCATCGCAGTTCCATTCAGTTTCGACGCGGTTATGTTCAGTTCCTTCGGTTCTTGGTTTAAAAACTCACAGCCTAGGAAAAGGCATGGCTTCCTTGTCCCAGCCTCTTCTATCTTAATTCTCGATTATATAAAGATAATACCAGCTTAGGTTAAACATGAAAAAAGAATAGTCTCATAACCACCTCGGGTCCAATAAACATGCTGACAAATACCCTATCATAACAAACTATCTTGCGCTCATTCCTTATAACAAAGTATCTTGCAAAAAAAGACATTGTAAACTAAGTAAAAAGAAAAAGATCAAATATCAAAGCTCCATCACATCAGAAAAGGTTGCATTTAGTCCAGCTTCACGGAAGAAAAGAGGTAGTGAACGAACCAGAACGAGGAAAGGAATCCGAGTGTACCAGTTGCAAGCATAATGGCAAGAACCATAAACAGCGAATAACCAAGGTAAAGAGTAGCCGAGACGGGCCCACTCAAACTTTTGAGGTCGAATATCAGATAATTGATCGAGTAAAGGAAAATGTATATGGCAACAGAACCAGAAGCAAAGAAGGATTTCCACCACCATCTCCAGTCCTCCACACAAAGATGCATGTAAGTCAGAACAAGTGACACCTCAGCACAAACCACAACCAAAAGGATCATAACTACGAAGAGGAACCCAAAAACATAGTACACACGTCCCATCCAGATACTCGACATTATGAAGAAGAGCTCAATGAAAAGTGTCCCAAAGGGAAGGGTACCCGCCCCAAGAACCAAAAGCCAAGACGGGTATTTCTGAGGTGGGATTTCCCGCGGGATTTGGTTGGTCCGAACGGGATACTCAATATGAGGTGCCTTTGCACCAAAGTAGCCACCAACAAGGGTAAGGGGAACCGAGATACAGAACCATAACAGAATGAGCACGACAAATAGTGAAAAGGGAATAGCACCCGTGCTGTGGCTCCCCCACAATAAGAAGTTCAGAGTAGTGAGAATAATGAAAGAAATACCAGGGAAGAAACAAGCAACTTTCCATGATACCGAAACCCATCCCTTATTATCCCCACAAAAGATAGTCCTCCACATACGGACAGCAACGTAGCCTGCCGCAATCCCAAGAATCATGTAAAAAAACAGCATCCCAGTAATCAGTGTTCCCCGAGATGCAGGGGACATAAACCCAAGAGCAGCACACAAGATTGTCACAACTGCCATTCCAAGAATCTGAACACCATCTCCAACCATCACGCACAAAAGAGACGGATAAGAGGGAACACGAAAAACATCACCCACGACAAGTTTCCATCCCGACAGTTCCTCATTCATCTGGACTTGAGCTTCCTTATCAATCTCCTCATACCGAGTGAGATCCCGTCTAACTGTCCTCAAAAAGATCACAAGCACGATTCCAGCCAAGAAAGTGATCACCATAAGAGAGTTGAGAATTGAGAACCAATGCACTTTTGCTCCCTCCATTTTCAAATATGCATCCCACCTTGACGGCCACTTGATGTCGTCCCTTTCGACGAACGACACCTCATATGTAAAAGCCAATGGCTCACTCTCCTTAATAGGCATGGCCACCATTCCCGGATCACAGTTGATTGAAGACGGATATTTACCGTACATATTCAAGTTCTTCAAGGAGTTAGCATCGTGCTGGAAACTACAAGGCACCACCTCAAATCCTACAACCATGTACCCAGGCGCATCCGATCCGTCATTTCCAGTGGTAGGGATCACCTCAGCTGCATCCCCAGTACCCATAACCCGAGCAACGTTAGTCTCCTCGTACTTATGAACAAGAACCGTGAACTTCAAGTGATTGAAAACATAATAAGTATCCTGCACCTTTACACCAACCGGGTAACCCGTCCATCTCATCATAAAGCCCTCCTTCTTAGTATAACGAATGGCAGGCAAGTTATCTAAAATCACATTCACCTGGTACATCTCATCAATCCTCTTGGTCAAAATCTTAAACTCATCAGCCGATAAAGGCTTAATATGGCAGACGAAAATATCGGTCTCATTCGTATACATCTTAAACCTATATGGGGAATTCTCTATCCTATCACCCATGAGGAGCTCACCAAGATTTTCGGCACTGTCCTTAATACCCTCTTTCGGCCTACAGAATGGCAAACTATAATAGCTAAAGGGAATTTCAGTGTCGATGGAAGTCAAAGAATTGACCTTCATATTCAAGTAATCCCCGATTCCATACTTGTGTGGGTAACTACCAGGGAGATAAAAACCTTCGCCCAGCAGGGAAAACGTCACGAATACAAGCAAGACACAGATCTTTGCTTTGAGAGCAGATTTCATGTTTTGGCTTTTGTTGGTAAATCCGGATAGCACAGATCAAGAAACCAACGACAAGTGCAAAAAAAAAAAAAAAAACAGTTAATACACGGGCCTTCAGTTTTTTCTCCTTTTTTACCAAGATCCAATAGTAAAAACCAGAAGATTTGTGGATCTTGAGACTTGAGAGGATTGGGTTCCGACAAATCTGTGTGGAGCAATACAACACAATGCACCGAGGAGACAGGAAAAAAACCAAAAAATGATTGTGCAATAACACTAAAATGATTCGTAATGAAGACGAAAATGTATATATATATATATAGCAGATTACAAATTCCACAAATCTAACCTGACCATCATCTCTGACAGCGGCACAGCATGTGTGGATTTGGAAATTAAAACCGAGGAGAAATGAGAGAGGAGACGCAAAGTGCTTTTTTTTTTTTGTTTGTTTGTTTGATACGGAGGTTATTCTGCCTGGTAGTCACCGGGATAACGCCTCGGCATGATCTTCTACCCAGGTTAAATCGCGAGATGTGTATCGAACAAGGGTTCTTAAATATCCTCAACTACCGCGCATGCGAGTCGTCCCAGTGATTGCTCTATCTTTGGACCCCCAAATCCAACCGCGAGTTCACCGAGATCTGGCCTCTCACTGCCAAAGCCTCAATATTTAATTGTTCCACCAACGTCAGATAGGAGGCTAGCTTAACCCAGTCAAAGTAAGGATCGTTGGCTTGAAATTGATCCAGTGTTGCGCTAGGAATTGAGCACCGACTCATAAATTGAAGGTCGGGTGTGGCTCTAATGTGGCCAGTTGGTTACAAAGTGCATATATTCATATGGGCTTTTCTACATATCTTTCATGTTTTATATCTACATTCATGTTTTACATGGAATAAATGATGAATAAAAATAAGTTATGACCGAGTATTAGGGAGAGAGAGTGGTTCACTCATTCTCTCCCCATCACTCACTCCCAACTAATCCCCTTATGCCACATCATTCACCCACTTTTCCATCACTTAACCATATTTTTGTTGGCAACACTTCAGTCACCCTTCACTCACCTCCTTTCTTTTTTCTTTTTTCTTTTTTAAATTCCATTAAAATTATAAAAAAACTAAAATTCCATTAAAACTTAAAAAAACATTACATAATATTACTAAAAAAATATAAAATAACATTACATAATACTAAAATACTAAATTTCATAATACTAAAAAATTAAATTTCATCGTCTTCATCGTCCACCTCGAGATATGGTAATGGTTGAGCGTGAATATGCTCCATAAGATCAAATCGGAGATGAAAATGTATTTCCTCATGTCGTATCTCGTCTAAGGCTGCTTCGTTAAACACCGGTTGGATCGGAGGATCCCGAATATGAATTGGGGAGATTGCGGTACAGGCGTCATGTAGAATCATGTTGTGCAATATCACACACGCATAAACTAGTTTTTAATTCTGTCTATTGTGTATGGCCGTAAGAGTCGATTCAGTATACGCCATTTACCCTTGAGAACACCAAATACCCGTTCAACATCTTTTCGAGCCGACTCTTGTACTTTCTTGAACTTTTTCTCTTGCGGGTCGGTTGGAAATTTGAACGCTTTAACAAAAGTAGACCATGAAGGATATATGCCATCGGTTAGATAGTAGCCACGCTTGTACGTACGGCCGTTCACAACAAATGGGCACTTAGGTGCCGTATCATTACGCTCGGTGAGGAATAGCGGAGATTGCATCATAACATTCACATCATTGTTTAAACTCGGCAGTCCAAAGAATGCGTGCCATATCCAAAAATCTTGAGACGCCACTGCCTCCATCATAATAGTGGGGTATTGATGATCACCCCTTTTATATTGACCCCTCAATTCGGTTGGACAATTCCTCCAAACGAAATGTGTGCAATCTAGGCTACCGATCATACCCGGAATGTGATGTCTCTCTTCGTGTGCTTTGTACAAACATGCAATATCATGGCTTGTTGGCCTACGTAGGTAATCTCGACCGTATAACTGAGTAATAGCGTCACAAAAAAATTGAAGGCATTCATGTGACGTTCTTTGGGCCATTTCTAAATATTCGTCAAACTCATCCGGTGGATTACCGGTTGCGAGTTGTTTAATGGCAGACGAACATTTTTGTATGGCTGTGAAACTTTTTTTCGCTCTAGCATCGTAACCTTCTTGAAAATACTCGAATTTAGACTCAATAGCATGTGTGATTTTCAAAAATAAACTTTTAGGCGTACGATACCTATCTTCAAACACTTCATCGTTGAATTTCGAATCTTCACAAAAATAATCACGATGCAATCTTTCTGCAGCTTTGATCCGATTACGTTTTACTGATCTTCGTGTCGGCCTTGCCGTATCATCTTCCTCATCTTCGTCAATCGCGTTAGCAAAAACGTCGAGACTACTATCGTTAGACCACTCAAACGGCTCGTCTAACAATACAGTTGAACCTATTCTTTTATGCTCCATATGGTTGATTTTTTTTTGTTTGGTATGTTTTTTTGGATCGAATAGATATTTTTTTTTGGTTTGATATGTTTTTTTTGCTTCTTTGTTTTGCCCCTTCTCTTTGTCCAATATATAGACTCAAAAAAAAATACATGTTGCATCTCCAACGATCAAAAAAAAAAAAAAAGCAACGGTTGAATTTTTTTTTGCTTCTCGTGCGTGAAAGTTTCACCCACGTGATGGATCCCGTGCGTGATCATGGGGACGGCGGCGGTGTTCCCGCGCCACATCGATCCCATCCCGTGCCTTCTCGTGACCACTCCCTCCCCCCTTAAAATATATAAGTAGGCAATTGAATTATTTTTATTTATATATTTACTAACTAACTCGAATGAGTCATGAATTAAAATAAAATACATCTAAATTACCATAGTATCGTTATAATATTAGAATTATAAAATTTTAGTCAGGATATTTTTTAAAGAAAAGTCGACTCCAGATGAGGGATTCCAAATAAATACCCCTCGCATGAGTATCATATTCCAGCAAATAAAGGAATTAATTTCTAATTTGGTGGTGGCCCATTTGATTATAAAATTCGCTTTTTACATGCATCTCATCCATCCATTTAATGTGATCCCACAATAAATGAATGGGTCCCACATTAAATGGATGGATGAGATGCATGTGTGTACAAATATGTGTACACATATGTGTACATGTAGAATCACTCATTGGAATGAACAATGCTAAATGTACACATAATGTGTACACATATTGACTTACATGCATCTAATCCATCCATTTAATGTGATCCCACATTAAATGGATGGATGAGATGCATGTGTGTACAAATATGTGTACACATATGTGTACATGTAGAATCACTCAATTGGAATTGATTCAATTTCATTGGACTAAAATAAACATGTCCGCAAAGTGGTGGCGAAGGAAATAATGCGGGATTCAAGAAAGACATTTTGGAGTTGCATATCTCACAATATAATATGCGTGTATGATAAACAATAATCTCTTCGTTCATTAAAAATCTATCATATTTAATTTTGATGGTCTTCCAAATACAACTTTGATTATTAATAATTTTGGTTATTTATAAATAAAAATTATTAAAAATAATATATTAAAAATACACATTAAGACAAATCTAACAAATACTTACTATAATAATTTTATATGATAATTACAAATTATGGTCAAAATATATTAACCTTGATTGAAAAAGTCAATTGTGATATATTTTTGATGAACAAATGGAATATTTTTAATTACTGTTGTAATTAATGTATTTACTAGTGAATGACCTTTATCCTCAAACCCAGATGTGTCTGCATAAATAAAGGCTTTCAGCGCCATAAGAATCTGCACATTATTCTTCTCTTTCAATTTCTCTCTTTTCTCTCATGTTTATAACACGTTATCAAGACGATCTCTACGAGTAAATTTTTTTCTCTCCGATTTTCGAAATCAAAAAAAAAAAAAAAAAAACGCGAGCAATTTTCTGCACTGCGAGACCGCGCTAAAATCGCGATTTCCGCTTTGTTAACCGTCGGATCAGCATGAAATTTTTACAGTATCTTCCTGAGAAACGGATCTACAAATTCAACGGTGGAGATCGGATTCTAAAACGTATTGCATGCATAAAAAAAAGCCCGAACAGAAATAGTCTTTTTTTTTTATGTTGGTGAAAGGTATTAATTCTATTTCTTTCAAAACTTTCTTGCATATGATGATTTTGAGGAGAAATATATTATATTTAGTTATTAAATTTTATATTTTTGTGTGCATCATATATAAATAATATATATGATGACCTCAAAATTTATTATCAAATCATATTTCTCTTTGTTTAGGAAGAAACACGATTCAACAATACTTAATAATCAGAAGATTATTAAGATAAAAGATTTGTTGTAGTCCTTGAAGAAGGACAACGTTATCTCGTCATATTCTAATTGAATATGATGTGTTCATGAAGAACACTATGAGATCTAATAATTTGTGCAATTCACAATGAAAATACAAAATAATATTCCGAAGAATATTGTAAGTCTCTTGAAGAAACAACTATTTTAGTTTAGTTATTTGAGCCTTGATTAATTCTCCTACTATTTTTTTCTTCTCTTTGTATATTCGATTATGGATCTTAAAATTATTGCTCCCAAGTAGCGCAATTAATTGTAATATTCTTGAAGAATATTACTATTACGAATGAATAATTCTTATTTATACATGAATTATGTGATAATACATTATTCTGAAGAATATTGATTTGTTACTTATAAATATAATAGCATAATTAAATCATTATGCTCTTGATGTAGAATGATATTATCACGGAAGGAAAATATAACTTATATCTCAAATAAAAAATATTAATATGATTTGAGAATATCCTCATTGTACAAGATATGATATACTCCATAATCATAATCCGACTGTGCTCCAATGATAGCAAGATTAGTGAGTGGTCGAATATTACTATCAAGTTGTTCCCGGAAGTGAACAATATTAAATTAAAAACTTCAATATTACATGGCTCAAATTTTATCTCCCGAAGTAGATAAAATTTAGAGTTTATCCTTGTAGAAGATAATTATTTATAAATTTTATCTCGTGGAGTTGATATATCAACGGTTAATGATAAGGACATGAAAGTGATAATCTCAAGATTATATGTCAATATATAATCTTATATATTGTGTAGTTTAATATTTTATTATCTCTTATGATAAATTGTGAGTTTTTATCAATATAAGATATGATGTCATACCTGGAGTATGATTTGAATTGATCGTTGCTATATAATTAGTGATAAAAGGGTCAAATATCCTGAAGATATTTGTATCATTCAAATTCTTGGCTTATCTTGTTTCTTTTTTTTGTAAATAGAATGCCAAGTTATTGGGATTAAATAGTGGTCATAATTTATTGTCTCATCAAAGTGCAAATATGCATGATATCTTTAAAATGATACTTTTCGTATTGAAAAAAAAAGGTAGTGCTAAATTTATTGTGATTCATGAAGAACCGCTAAATTTCTTCCTACAGGGTCGAAGATTTTGCACTATTATCTTCTAAGTATCGATAAATCTATGGATTTCTAAACTATCGCTTGAAATATGTATGATTCCGCGATAACAAGTGAGACAAATGACATATACAATTTCTGAATAAAAGAAATTGGTATTAGAAAAAATATCAATGTAAATAATATTCACCACTTATTAGACCAGAAGTCTATTAATCCCAATACTTTCAATATTTACATGTTTAAATTTACGTGTTTGGTGTTAAAGTCTATTTATATTATTTTTATATATTATTTAACTATATGTTTATGATATATATCCTGAAGATATATTAATACAAATTCATACATATTATATGATAAATATCACAAATTACTACTAAATATCATGAAGTATATTTATACACTTAAAATTGTATTACTTTGAGTTGACCAATTTTCATCAACATCTTATAGATGTTGGATTAATTGCATAATAATTATTGCACTTTCTTTTGGAAGAAGAGTAATAACGATAGTTATTACATATTATATTGATGATGATACTTGTATCATTGATATAAAATTATTTGTAATGATTCTTTTAATACATTACATTAATATATTTTCATGGTTTCCTGAAGAAACATGAATTTGTAATTTTAATAATCCAGAAGATTATTAAAAAGAAATTGTTGATGTTCTTGATAAAACACAACGATATATAGTCATATTTTTATGATAGTATTTATGATAAACATATCAATTAAAGTTAATATTCCTGAAGAATATTAAACAAAAAAAAGGCATTATTTTGAATATTTTCTATATGGCCTTGTGTTATTGAATTGCTTTTATTATCACCACATTGATATAAATTATTGCTCATGACGTAGCACAATTAATACTTTTAATTAATATTTACATTCTCTTTAGAGTAATTTATATTTTGGGTGTTATATGCTTATAAATTGTTGCTCCCAAGGTAGCATAATTGATACTTTTGAAAAATATCACATACTCTTGATGAGTACTTCATATTTTCGGTAATATATGATTATCTTTGATTTAAATTGTTGCTCCTGAGTTAGCACAATTAATATTTTTGAAGAAAAATACATGCTCCTTGAGAGCAATTTACATTTGAAGTTGCATGTATTTATTTCAAATGAAAAATACATAACTTTATATCATATTGATTCGTTCAATTTCTACTTGAGGAATGGAAAGACAATCCCCGAAGGATTGGTATAATTTCATATGACAATATTCTTATTGTCGGCTCTAAAAGGAGCTTTATTCAATGAGTATCGAATTAATTATAAGCGATATATTATTTTATCCAATGATCATGTTGCGATGAATTTCAAATTCAAGTATCCATATCAAAGGCACAATATTTGGGTCACCCCCTCTGTTATTAGTGCACCTCCCGAAGAGGATTGATTTTATAATCCAATTCCAACTATCTCCGATATTAGGGGGAGATATGAAATATAAATAAGAGAAAGTCGGAAAATTCTCGTTGGGTTGGATATTTAAATTTACGCACTATGAACTCGAAGTTCAACAAGTTATTGATTGCCAAAGGAGTGATGAAATCTCATATACCAGCTGTATATGTACCATAAAGAATTAAAGTCGAATGTGAAGGAAATATATTTGTTGATACTCCTCGACGCCAGAAGCGCGAGAGACATATTCTTTATTCGTATTAAAGATAAAATTCACGGAATACAAATATATTAAACTATAACATCACTTCAAAAACCTCACAGAGGATCGTCTCGAAGACGAGAATCTCAATACCTTAATTGCACGTGCACTAAATAATGACATTATTGGGATTATGGAACAACCAAATTAAATGTTATGGGAAATGTTTAATATTTGATTTTGTTGAAGTTGTTATGGACTTTGTGAATATGGGAGAATTGTTTATAGGAATGATAGTTGTCGACAACACTTTGTGTCTCAATAATTGCTAGTGGAGTGCCTGAAGCACTAAATAAAATATAAGTAATTGAGACAGAGCTTAACTCATGAGAATAAAATAAAGTGGTGAAAGATAAGCGAGATCAGCATATCAAGGGTTTAAGCGCATACCCGAAACATATTCTCCCATTGAAAAAAAAATATTTCATCATTTAATATACATATGACAATTATTATGAATATAGATATTCAATTAGTGACGTCATCACCACATTTTTCTATGAGTCATTGGACGCGAATATCTATATGAAAGTCCCTGGCGGACTTGAGGTTCCTAAAGTAATAGGAACATGAAATTCGCAACATGTACTATTTTGAGTTATAAATATTTACACATTTTGAAATAGTCTGGTAGATCAACCGACTAAGTGAATTCATCCTGAAGAGGATATATGTGAATTATTTGAACTCGTGTCTAAAGACAAGTTCAAAATGAAAAACTTAGATTAAAACTAAGTATTAGTATTGTCTCGACTTGTAGATCGAACATATATGATGGAAATTTTTTATCCATTTAGCTACCTAAAGGTTGTCTTACCACTTGAAGTGGATACCGACTCATATAGATCTCAAGAAAATAACAAAGATATAAGAGGACCAGAAGTTCCGTACTTGTATGCTATTGAAGCATTACATTATCAGGCCTGATATACAATTTGAAGTTAACATGCTAGCAAAATTTAATATTTCTCCCGGAAGGAGAATGTGGAATGGTGTTAACCATATTGGTTTATTACATGAAAGAGATCGAGATTCAATATTGGTGGCTATTAGGGATTATGATTTCATATTTGTTCTCATACTGCCTATTTATTATGATGATAAATATTCTCCATTTATGTGTTGCATATAATATTAGGGCAAGTAAGATGAAATTTATTTCCACACGAGCTTCAGAAGAGCAATAATGATAATCTAGCAGATTTATTCACTAAATCTCTCCATGTCTGAAAATTATATTCATGGTATTGGAGTGCAAGATTGTTATCTTGAGGGGGAGAAGTGATAACTTTTAAATTAGCTTGAAGATTATGTCGACCCTGAAGGTCAAAAGGTCGTGAAGACCAAATGGTTGTACTCTTTTTCCCTTTCTAAGTTTTTTCCCACCGGGTTTTCTTAGTTAAGGTTTTTAACGAGGCAACCAATGCAACACATGAGCAAATTTATACTGCGTACTCTTTTTCTCTATCGGTTTTTTCCCACAGGGTTTTTCCGAAGGAGTTTTGATGAGGCATGAACATCATAATATTCAAGAGGAAGTATTGTATGAAGACGATATCACTTGTATCTCAAAGATAGATACATCAAATATTCACTTAAGTGATTAATTGGCGAACTTATTCACAAAGACGTTGCCGACATCAACATTCAGAAGACTAGTACACAATTACTAGTATAATCATAATTGGTGTATATCACAACGATGTATATAATATAATTATGTTTAAAATATGATACATCAACTTATTTGTAACCTCTCTTTTATTTGTTGTTGATATTTTTTATTTTACTATGATCATAACTGTTGTGTCATGTATGATAAATCATATTGCACAGTATAATTTTCTAATTTTTGTGTAGAGACGCCTCCTGATCTTTTTCCTTTCTGGGATATGCAATTCTAACCTATTCGATAAAAAATTACAAATTTCATGTAAGACATAATTTCTTTTTCTGTTCCATCATAAGTTTTTATGTTATATTTAATTTTGATAATAAATTTATAAAAAAAATATTTAAGTATGATGTGAGATATTTTTTAAGTATGATGTGAGATTATTAAAAATTATTTTTTATAAATATTTCTTTTCAAATATTATGGTTTTATATTTTTTATAATTATAAAATTATGAATAATATGATCAAAGTTTTGTCACTTTGATCAGAAAAAAGCCAAACGAAACTTATACTAGAGTAGAAAGAGTAGACATTTACTTTATAATAAAAAATAAGTTATAAAAGAAGTGCAAATACTATCTTGATTTTTCTTTAAGTATCGTTTGAGATTTTTAATATTGGAATTTATTTATTTATTTATTTTAAGTTATTTTAATCGATAAATGCAAAAATGATACTCGTTCTTTGATAAAATATTTTAACAATATGATTTTGATAAAGTTTTGTAATATAATTAGAAGTTATTTATGGGAAAAGTTTTATTTTAAAAAGTGAGGAATGCAACTATTGAAAATAGAAGTAGTATCAAAATATATTATAAGAACATATATGTTTGTATATATGAGAAAACATCATATAAAACACAACAAAATAAAATAAAATATGCCTATATAATAATAAATTATTTTTGAAAATAATATTTTTATATGATATGCAAATATAACAATAGGTGGATACTCACACACACACACATACATACATACATACATACATATATATACATACATACATACATATATATATATATACATACATACATACATATATATATATATATATATAATATTTGGAATTTCGGATATAGTTGAAGTTACAAGATGTCGATGCCCATGAGAAATGTCGAGGCTTCTGATATGGGATCCCTTATATTGGATTTAGCATCTAGTTTTATTCTTACTTTAGATGATGTACTTGTTTTGCCCAAGGGGCACAAGAATATTGTATCAATTCCGGTCATGGACCGAAAGTGATTTCACTTCTTTATTGGAGATGGGTCATGTCGTATTTATTTCAAAAATAAATTGGTTTGTACTACTACATTATTAAATGGTTTATACCATTTGAATCTAAAGAATAAAACAATTGTGAACACTATAACTAGGAAACGTGGTAGGGATGAAACAAACCAAGCACTTAAGTGGCATCTTAGACTTGGTCATATTGGTCAGATCAAGATTCATAAAATGGAAAAAGATGGGCTTACGGGTCCACTGGGATCAGATCCCTATCCAACATGTGAATTTTGCCTTCAAGGCAAAATGACTAAGTTACCCTTTGCAGGGACTTTTGAAAGAGCTGCTGAAAAACTTGGATTGATCCATACCGAAGTTTGTGGCCCTTTTGAAGTGGCACAAGATGGCTTCAGTATTTCATTACATTCACTGATGACCATACTAGGTATGGGTTCGTGTACTTAATGAAACATAAGTTTGAAGCTTTTGATAAATTCAAGGAATTTAAAACCCTAGTTGAAAATCAAATAAGTAACCATGTTAAGACTCTTCGGTCAGACCGAGATGGTGAGTACATGAGTACCGAGTTTGAAGAGTTCTTAAAAGAACTAGGAATAGTGTCACAATTTACTCCCCCAGCTACTCCACAATTAAATGGTGTATCAGAAAGAAGGAACCGAACCTTGTTGGACATGGTTCGCTCTATGCTTAACTATACTAATCCACCGATTTATCTGTGGGGTTACGCACTCCTTACTGCTGTGCATATCTTGAACAGATGTCCTTCTAAGTCCGTTCCGAAGACTCCACATGAGATGTGGAGAAGTAGAAACCTAGGTCTTAATCACATTAGGATTTGGGGATGCCCTGCTTATGTCAATAAGACTAAAGTAGAGAAATTGGAAGCTAGGTCTGTGAATGGTCGTTTCATAGGATATCCAGAGGATTCCATGGGATATATATTCTACATGCACGAAGATCATAGGATCATCGTTGCTATACAAGAACACTTCCTGGAAGATCAGTTTATTCAGGAAGGAGGCGCAGTTAGAAATATTTCTTTGGAAGAAATAAAAGAAACACCAAATGAGACACCTGTGCAAGATATTAGAACCAAACCTTCTGAAATACAAACACAACCTCGCAAGTCTAGTAGAATTTCTCAATTACCTGAGAGGTATGTCTATCTGCATCAAGAGGAACTGGGTGTCCATGAGATGACAGAAAGTAGTCGAGAGAATGATCCTTCTACATACGACCAAGTGATGGTAGATGTTGACTCCGCCAAGTGGAAAGAAGCTATGGAAGCTCAGATAGACTCAATGCATGCTAATCAGGTCTGGACTTTAGTAGATCGTCCTAAAGGCATAATGCCTATTGGAAACAAATTGATCTATAAAAGAAATATTGATGGAGATAGCAAGGTTGATAACTATAAGGCCAGGCTTATGGCAAAGGGTTACTCCCAAAGAGAAGGAATCGATTACTTAGAGACCTTCTCGCCTGTAGCTATGATTAAGTCTATTCGCATGATGCTTGCCATAGCAGCCCACTTAGATTGTGAAATATGGAAAATAGATGTGAAAAAGGCATTCCTAAATAGATTCCTCGAGGAGGAGATTTACATGGAACAGCCTAAGGGATTCATATCTGAAACCAATATTAATATAGTATGCAAATTTCAGCGTGCTATTTATGGACTAAAGCAAGCTTCGCAGAGTTGGAATCTTCATTTTAATGAGACAGTCAAAGAGTTTGATTTTATCCAAAATGAAGAGTAGCCCTGTATTTACAAGAAGGTTAGTGGGAGCAAGATTACGTTCTTAATACTATATGTAGATGACATTCTACTTATAGGAAACGACGTAGGAATGCTCAGTTCTGTGAAAGCTTGGCTTTCTAAAGAGTTCTCAATGAAAGACTTGGGAGAATCTACCTATATTCTGGGTATTCGCCTCTATCGGGATAGAGCAAAAACAATGTTAGGTCTTTCTCAAGCCCTTTATATAGAAAAGATCCTGAACCAATTTATGATGGAAGATTCTAAAAGAGGGTTTCTACCTATGCAACATGGTGCAAAACTTTTCTTATAGATGTGTCCTCAAAGTGAGGAAGACAAAAAAGAAATGAGCAAGGTACCCTATGCTTCGGCAGTAGGTAGCCTCATGTACACTATGATTTGCACTAGACTGGACATTACCTATGCTGTGAGCATAGTAAGTCGGTTTCATTCAAATCCACGAAAGAACATTGGACTGCTGTAAAGAATATTCTTATGTACCTAAGGAGGACTAAAGACTTGGTTCTTACATATGCCGGTGGAGAACTTAGAGTGATGGGTTATACAGACTCATATTTTCAGGGGACATGGATGCTCAGATGTCCACATCAGGGTATATCTTTACTCTGAATGGTGGAGTAGTTTCTTGGAGAAGTGCCAAGCAAAGTTTGACTGCTATCTCTACATTTCAAGCCAAATATCAGGCAGTCACGGAGGCTGCTAAAGAAGCTTTTTGGATTAAGAAGTTCACTGAGGAACTTCAAGTGGTTCCTAATGCAAATAAGCTCGTGATGCTGTTTTGTGACAATGACGGAGCTGTTGCACATGCTAAGGAGCCTAGGGCTCATCACAATACCAAATAAATTGCGTGAAAATATCATTTTATTAGAGAAATGGTCAGGAAAGGAATGTTATACTGCAGAGAGTAGACACAGCAAATAACATCGCTGAACCGCTTACCAAGCCACTATCTCAGAAAGTCTTAGAGATACATCTGGAGAGTATGAGTATTAGATACCATAGTTTGTGGAATAGAGTGCAAGTGGTAAATTGTTAGGAATATGCCCTCGAATGCCACTCAGAGGATGAGAGAGTGAGAGTATTGTATTGTTATTATGAATATTAAATAAGACATTTCTTATTTCTATATTATTGTATATCACAGGCATTGTTATTTGGTATATAAAATAATAGTCCTTACATTTGAGAGCAAACATTCCACTCCTTATGAAGATAAGGAGATATGCACTGGAAGTGTTTAGGGCTTGAATGCTTAATTGGTTCGCAAGTCGATAAAACTTAACTGGGCAGTAAGTTTAGACAAGACTTGTATAACGTGTACTTTGACATGTGGAGTGCCTGTCTTCACTGTAATATCCGCAATTTCGAATTTCGGTAATTTTCTTTTTTTGGTGTATTTCTCGATCGTAGTGACCCTCGTGTACCTTTCAGTGTGTCCTTCCCGTCAACTGTTGAACTGTATTCTCGTTATAGTTGTGCGGAACCGCCGTTTCGAGGTTGCCGTGGACCCATTTCGTGTTATTGGTTCCCAAATATTAATTCCTATCGTTTTATTCTCTTTCCGGATCATTTTCATCATTTTGGGACCCAGAAAGGGGCGTGGGCCGCGGCACAAGATGTGTGTGCCGCGGCACACAAATTTCTTCGATTGTTGGTCGGGCGGCGTGCATGTGCCGCGGCACACCCATTCGGTGCCGCTGACAGTCGAAGTCGATCTGCGGCACACCGTCCGGTGCCGCGGCACACCGTGCGACATCTGCGACCAAAACCCGTCTGCGGTCTTGCGGCACACGCAGCCGTGTCTTGTGACACCGCCGAAACACAGGAGTATAATTTTGGCCTGTGCCGCGGCACACTATGGCTGTGCCGCGGCACATAAAGCGGTAATTGTGCAATCTCGTCCTTATTAGACGAGATCGGTCTTCTTCTCCTTCATTTCACCTGCGCGAGAGAGAGAGAGAGAGAGCTAAGGGGGGAAGAACTTCTCAAGCATTCTTCATTCGGGAGTCGATTTTCATCATCTTCCTTCGGTTTCGAGGCTCGGATAATCGATCTAACGCGTGTTCTACGGATCTTAGTTCTTGAATCTCCAAAGGTAATATTTCTAGAACCCTATTTTCGATTAATTTGGGGGTTTTGGGTTTTTCTTCCGATTCGTTCCGTTTTGTTGGTGGATTCATGATGAATACGATTAATATTGTTAGTATCTTTAGTTTTCCTACGGATTCATGGATATTTTGTGGATTTTTACGGAATCGAGAGGGTTTGGTTGTGGTCCGCCCTCGTTGTTATTTTTGGTACGAATATACATGAATCATAGGCGTGTTTTCCGGGTGTATTCCATTTCCATAATCGTTTAGAAGTGGTTGTGATTGTGCTATTCGAATCGTTAGGTTCATTTTCGGTTCCTCGCGGTCGTGCTTGATTCTTCCGTTAGTTCGTTGTCGTCTTCCTTTTCGTTAGCATCGGGCGTTAGAAGCTTCGGTTGAGCCGTATCCGTTCGTGGGTCCGTGCTCGGGGTATCGAGGCAAGTACCTTGCCCATACTTTTCTCGTTTTATGGATCTGATGATCGGTGGTCGTCTTGGTGTGTTTGTTTGGTTGTTTGAAATGAAGTTTCAAAGATTTGATTTGGCCTCGTTAAAGGTTTTCTTTCAAAATGCGTGTGTGTTTTGTGAACGGCGTGTTTTGGGAATTGATTATGATTTGATTATTTTGAACGCTGAAGGATTTGATGATGATACTCCTATTGTTTAAAGTTATGGAATCGTGTATTCCGTATTTAATCTTGTTATTGTGTTTTGAAGAGTTTGATAATGGTGTCGAGTTAATGGCCATCTCTAGTGAGTATTCTTAATGAACTTACATTCTTAGCATGTTAGTATTGCATGAGTAACGTGTGTGTGTGTATGCTCACTGTGGGTTAGATCCGACGGGGTCTCGGTAGGGCTCCACGAAGCTGTGGAACCGCGAGCTTGCTTTTAACCACTGTGGGTTAGATCCGACGGGGTCTCGGCAGGGATCCACGAAGCTGTGGGTCCGCGGTTAATTGTGGTGCATTTTGCAAATGTGATTTGATTATGGCATTTCCGAAAATGAGTGCTTTTGAACGGTTTTCATGATTGCATGCATTGACTAAGTGTGTAAGAGGTAAGGGTTCGTTTGGCTTACTTGGCTAGGATGGCACTAGAGTATTTTGTTGTTTGTGTTAAATCCTTTATTTGTGGATTTTGATGTTGGGAGACGAACCTTGTGGTCGTTCTTGTGTACTGTGAGTTGATGAGATTTGGGGCTAAAATCCCAATGGTCTTGTAAAAGTCATTTTACGGATTTGGGGCTAAAATCCCAACGGTTTGGTAAAGGTCGTTTTTCGGAAAGTAAACCTTTGGGGCAGTGACCCCTTTCGTATTTTGGGTTTTTGAAAAGTAGGATTTGATAATCCTAAATCATTTTCTATTAAAACTCCCGATGGTATTTCAAATCATTTTATAGATTGTTTCCCTTGATATTTTGATCTTGAAATTTTGGGAAGTCTTTACTCAAACTCTCGCCTCGGGAAGTGTTCATCTTGTTGTATTTGAACCTTTGAGGATTCCTAATTATTATCGTTCGTGGAATGTGAATTGTATGGCTCGTATTTGCACTTTGTTCTTGCACTAGCAAAACAGTGGAGTTTTGCTAACCCCCGAGTATTCGGGGTGGATGTCTATTTTGCATTCGGGTTTTGGAGCATAACACGTGGTCGGCACGAAGGATGATGAAAGATGAACGATACTAATCACACGAGGATCCCTTGATGTCGTATTGGTCTAGTTGTATTCTCCTTTCCGCTGCAGTATCTTTTCCCCGTTGTACGGGAGTTTATTGTACTTTGACCCCTGCGTGGGCATATGTTGTAATTGAGTTGTATATTTACATTGAAAGACCAAATCGGTCTCTTGAGTCGTTTAGCCTTGAAGGCATTGTCGAGATGTTAAATGTTGTTACCACTGGTATATCTTCGAGGAGAGGGTCTACGGCGTGTAATATCCCTGAGTGGATTGGGGGTGTTACATAAATGGTATCAGAGCTTAGGTTGAGAAAAACCTAGACTGTCGGGTCAAGTCGTGTTGTTTGAGTCTTGTTTCGTTGGATTTTATCTGACTGAGTCGTGTCGCGACGCGTCGTTTGAGTTTGTTGGTCGTGATTAGTATCGTGGGGCGATCATCATCTTCGTGCGACCTGTGGAAGTAAGTCTCCCTTCTTTGTGTTGTGCCTCGTGTGACACGAGCTATTTTTTTTATGATTATTTGTTAAGAGATGGAATCCTTATGTGGATTTTGATTTCACGATATGTATTTAATCGACTCTCGTATTTGATTTATACGAGGAGTGTCGTCGCTTGAGATGTCTTTTTATTATTGTTTTTGTCCGTTGTTGATGATTTTCGAATCGATTTGCACGTTTTACGAGTTCTCTTGTGGAAGCTTTGTGCTTATACACGTTCGACTTGTTCACTAGCCAGTGCGGTAGGGTCTTTAGAGGCCTCGAAGGGGGCCAGTGGTTTTGTTCTGAATGTGGTTATTTGACTCTAATATTTTGTTCTTATGAGGAGTGGCATTGCTGGATTGTGCGTGTTGAACTGTATTTCTTTTATTCGCTGCGTGAGTTCTTTTATAATGACTTTCGGTATTTTATCGACCGAGTTTTATTTCGATAACCGCTTCCCTTAACCGAGTTTTTGGCATTATGGCCTTGACCGCTTTGACGAAATTCTTATGACGGTATTTAGTATTTTGTAAATGGCTTTCGTGAGTTTTTGAAATATTACCGTCATCAGCCTTTTTGGCATTTTTGTAAATGGTTTTAGCACTGGGGTTCGGCTGGGACCCACGGCGCCATGATGTTCCGTGTGATTACACGAAATTTTTGGGCATTCTAGCCTTTTTGGCATCGTCCTTTTTGGCATTGAATTATTTTGAAAACTTGAGTATCTTAGAAATAAATTTGAGACATATTTTTTTCAAATGAGTTATTTTCTTGTGGTACATCCAGTGCCACAATATATTTCAAAATTTTTCTGCCTCGAGGACCAAAATATTTTGAGATATTTTCAATGTTTTAGAAACACTTTTATTTAGACCCGAGGGTCGAATATTCTGAAAGTTTTCACTAAGAGAAAGTGTCCTCATTTTTATCAAATGCGAAATGGTTCTCCAAAGTCTTGATAACGATGTTTCACGTTTGTACTTTTTGAAAGGTGATACTCAAGATCAATCGGTGTTCTTCTAAATTATTATTAAAATGAGGTTTTCGTTTTTAAAACCTATCCATTCCCGTTTGAGGGCTGGGTATATATGTATGATGTTCGCGTTGTCATTTTGATGTTTGCTCCCGAGTATGACCGAATTGGCGGTGTGAGTGTTGAGCCACACATTTGTTGTGTTAGCCCCTTGTGAGATGTGGGATGTCGGTGTTGAATATTGTCGCCTCGTGGTGATTTCTGCGTTGTCGCGCAAGTGCGAGCTGTTAGAGCTTGGGTTGGTATGACCGTGTGCATCGGTGATGGTTCCGTTATGTGTCGGTTGTTTAATGTCTTGTTACCTTGCTCCCGTTTTGTGAATTTCGTGGACGAGGTCGGAGGTAATGCCCGTACTATTTTGACTTCTGTATTTTCTCTTTCTCCAGTCTATCGATTCGCTCATGTTCGTTGATACTTTACGAACTCGTTCTGTATTTCGGTTTCATCGTCCGAACGAGCTACGACCTTGTTGTGGGTCGATCTGGTTATCGCTGTGACTTTTTCGGGTTCGGTTCGATTCTTGTGAACCTTGTTCGGGAGTGACGTCATCTGGTTCTATTAGTTCTTTATTCGAAGTGGATCGGATTTGGAACTCTTATGTTTTTGACTCTGTCGACTCATTTATGTTCGTTGACATTTCTGAGCTTGTCCTACCTCTTGTTTTTGTTTACCGAACGAGTGTGGTATTGTTTCGGAATAACTCGTTTGTCGTTGTGACTTTTTAATTGCTATCCCCTTTCCTGTGGATCTTATGCGAATGCACATCCTGTTGTTTTCACCGGATCATATATTTCTCGAGTCGAGATGTGAACCTTGGAGTTGTTGTTTGAATTTTATTATCCTTCGTGTTTCGGACATGATTCTTCGATTTTTGTTGTCTCGATCGTTGTGGTTCGATCGTTTGATTGTTCGGTTTTTATTGATCTCGTTCCGTGATTGGTGAACATTCAGGCTCCTTCGTAATTCCCTTCAGTTCGGGAAATTAGTTTCGTTTTCGATCTTCCAGCCCTTGGGCGGTGGAATTCCGTATTTGTTCAGCGTTTGGCTCGCGTTTTGATCAATATACCGTTAGGTTGGTCAATCGTATTGATTTTCGTTGGTTGTGTTTTGTGATTTTTCGGATAATCGACTTGATCGTGTTATCTGTTTGATGACACTTGTCACTTGTTGATTTTATTATGTCTCTACCGGTGGCATTGTGTTGGTCGTCCTGGAGCGTGTTTTCACGCTGTTTATTCCTTTGTGTTGCTTGTAACGTTTCGCCGATGGGCGTAAGTTACGAATTTCTTGTGTATCTCGTTGAGTTTTCCTGGAGGGGATATTGCTTCTCCCTACTTGTTTTAAGTTTCGAGACGAAACTTCTTTTAAGGAGGGTAGAATGTAATATCCGCAATTTCGAATTTCGGTAATTTTCTTTTTTTGGTGTATTTCTCGATCGTAGTGACCCTCGTGTACCTTTCAGTGTGTCCTTCCCGTCAACTGTTGAACTGTATTCTCGTTATAGTTGTGCGGAACCGCCGTTTCGGGGTTGCCGTGGACCCATTTCGTGTTATTGGTTCCCAAATATTAATTCCTATCGTTTTATTCTCTTTCCGGATCATTTTCATCATTTTGGGACCCAGAAAGGGGCGTGGGCCGCGGCACAAGATGTGTGTGCCGCGGCACACAAATTTCTTCAGTTGTTGGTCGGCGACAGATCAGTGCCGCGGCACACCCATTTGATGCCGCGGCACAGTGCCGCGTCAGTGCCGCGGCACACCCGTCCGGTGCCGCGGCACACCCGTGTGACATCTGCGACTAAAACCCGATCAGACGGTGCCGCGGCACACGCAGCCGTGGCCGCAGACACCGCCAAAACCACAGGAGTAAAATTTTGGCCAGTGCCGCCGCACACAAAAAGGTAATTGTGCAATCTCATCCTTATTAGACGAGATCGGTCGTCTTCTCCTTCATTTCACCTGCGCGAGAGAGAGAGAGCTAAGGGGGGAAGAACTTCTCAAGCATTCTTCATTCGGGAGTCGATTTTCATCATCTTCCTTCGGTTTTGAGGCTCGGATAATCGATCTAACGCGTGTTCTACGGATCTTAGTTCTTGAATCTCCAAAGGTAATATTTCTAGAACCCTATTTTCGATTAATTTGGGGGTTTTGGGTTTTTCTTCCGATTCGTTCCGTTTTGTTGGTGGATTCATGATGAATACGATTAATATTGTTAGTATCTTTAGTTTTCCTACGATTCATGGATATTTTGTGGATTTTTACGGAATCGAGAGGGTTTGGTTGTGGTCCGCCCTCGTTGTTATTTTTGGTACGAATATACATGAATCATAGGCGGGTTTTCCGGGTGTATTCCATTTCCATAATCGTTTAGAAGTGGTTGTGATTGTGCTATTCGAATCGTTAGGTTCATTTTCGTCGGTTCCTCGCGGTCGTGCTTGATTCTTCCGTTCCGTTCGTTGTCGTCTTCCTTTTCGTTAGCATCGGGCGTTCCGAAGCTTCCCGGTTGAGCCGTATCCGTTCGTGGTTCCGTGCTCGTGGTATCGAGGCAAGTACCTTGCCCATACTTTTCTCGTTTTATGGATATGATGATCGGTGGTCGTCTTGGTGTGTTTGTTTGGTTGTTTGAAATGAAGTTTCAAAAGATTTCGGTTTGGCCTCGTTAAAGGTTTTCTTTCAAAATGCGTGTGTGTTTTGTGAACGGCGTGTTTTGGGAATTGATTATGATTTGATTATTTTGAACGTTGAAGGATTTGATGATGATACTCCTATTGTTTAAAGTTATGGAATCGTGTATTCCGTATTTAATCTTGTTATTGTGTTTTGAAGAGTTTGATAATGGTGTCGAGTTAATGGCCATCTCTAGTGAGTATTCTTAATGAACTTACATTCTTAGCATGTTAGTATTGCATGAGTAACGTGTGTGTGTGTATGCTCACTGCGGGTTAGATCCGACGGGGTCTCGGTAGGGCTCCACGAAGTTGTGGAACCGCGAGCTTGCTTTTAACCACTGTGGGTTAGATCCGACGGGGTCTCGGCAGGGATCCACGAAGCTGTGGGTCCGCGGTTAATTGTGGTGCATTTTGCAAATGTGATTTGATTATGGCATTTCCGAAAATGAGTGCTTTTGAACGGTTTTCATGATTGCATGCATTGACTAAGTGTGTAAGAGGTAAGGGTTCGTTTGGCTTACTTGGCTAGGATGGCACTAGAGTATTTTGTTGTTTGTGTTAAATCCTTTATTTGTGGATTTTGATGTTAGGAGACGAACCTTGTGGTCGTTCTTGTGTACTGTGAGTTGATGAGATTTGGGGCTAAAATCCCAATGGTCTTGTAAAAGTCATTTTACGGATTTGGGGCTAAAATCCCAACGGTTTGGTAAAGGTCGTTTTTCGGAAAGTAAACCTTTGGGGCGGTGACCCCTTTCGTATTTTGGGTTTTTGAAAAGTAGGATTTGATAATCCTAAATCATTTTCTATTAAAACTCCCGATGGTATTTCAAATCATTTTATAGATTGTTTCCCTTGATATTTTGATCTTGAAATTTTGGGAAGTCTTTACTCAAACTCTCGCCTCGGGAAGTGTTCATCTTGTTGTATTTGAACCTTTGAGGATTCCTAATTATTATCGTTCGTGGAATGTGAATTGTATGGCTCGTATTTGCACTTTGTTCTTGCACTAGCAAAATAGTGGAGTTTTGCTAACCCCCGAGTATTCGGGGGGTGGATGTCTATTTTTGCATTCAGGTTTTGGAGCATAACACAGGGTCGGCACGAAGGATGATGAAAGATGAACGATACTAATCACACGAGGATCCCTTGATGTCGTATTGGTCTAGTTGTATTCTCCTTTCCGCTGCAGTATCTTTTCCCCGTTGTACGGGAGTTTATTGTACTTTGACCCCTGCGTGGGCATATGTTGTAATTGAGTTGTATATTTACATTGAAAGACCAAATCGGTCTACTGAGTCGTTTAGCCTTGAAGGCATTGTCGAGATGTTAAATGTTGTTACCAGCCTGGTAGATCTTCGAGGAGAGGGTCTACGGCGTGTAATATCCCTGAGTGGATTGGGGGTGTTACATAAATGGTATCAGAGCTTAGGTTGAGAAAAACCTAGACTGTCGGGTCAAGTCGTGTTGTTTGAGTCTTGTTTCGTTGGATTTTATCTGACTGAGTCGTGTCGCGACGCGTCGTTTGAGTTTGTTGGTCGTGATTAGTATCGTGGGGCGATCATCATCTTCGTGCGACCTGTGGAAGTAAGTCTCCCTTCTTTGTGTTGTGCCTCGTGTGACACGAGCTATTTTTTTTTATGATTATTTGTTAAGAGATGGAATCCTTATGTGGATTTTGATTTCACGATATGTATTTAATCGACTCTCGTATTTGATTTATACGAGGAGTGTCGTCGCTTGAGATGTCTTTTTATTATTGTTTTTGTCCGTTGCTGATGATTTTCGAATCGATTTGCACGTTTTACGAGTTCTCTTGTGGAAGCTTTGTGCTTATACACGTTCGACTTGTTCACTAGCCAGTGCGGTAGGGTCTTTAGAGGCCTCGAAGGGGGCCAGTGGTTTTGTTCTGAATGTGGTTATTTGACTCTAATATTTTTTTCTTATGAGGAGTGGCGTTGCTGGATTGTGCGTGTTGAACTGTATTTCTTTTATTCGCTGCGTGAGTTCTTTTGTAATAACTTTCGGTATTTTATCGACCGAGTTTTATTTCGATAACCGCTTCTTAACCGAAGTTTTTGGCATTATGGCCTTGACCGCTTTGTGAAATTCTTATGATGGTATTTAGTATTTTGTAAATGGCTTTCGTGAGTTTTTGAAATATTACCGTCATCACCTTTTTGGCATTTTTGTAAATGGTTTTTAGCACGGGTTCCGACGCTGGGACCCACAGCGCCATGATGTTCCGTGTGATTACTCGAAATTTTTGGGCATTCTAGCCTTTTTGGCATCGTCCTTTTGGCATTGAATTATTTTCGAAAACTTGAGTATCTTAGAAATAAATTTGAGACATATTTTTTCAAATGAGTTATTTTCTTGTGGTACATCCAGTGCCACAATATATTTCAAAATTTTTCGCCTCGAGGACCAAAATATTTTGAGATATTTTCAATGTTTTAGAAACACTTTTATTTAGACAGGGTCGAATATTCAAAGTTTTCACTAAGAGAAAGTGTCCTCATTTTTATCAAATGCGAAATGGTTCTCCAAAGTCTTGATAACGATGTTTCACGTTTGTACTTTTTGAAAGGTGATACTCAAGATCAATCGGTGTTCTTCTAAATTATTATTAAAATGAGGTTTTCGTTTTTAAAACCTATCCATTCCCGTTTGAGGGCTGGTTATATATGTATTATGTTCGCGTTGTCATTTTGATGTTTGCTCCAGTATGACCGAATTGGCGGTGTGAGTGTTGAGCCACACATTTGTTGTGTTAGCCCCTTGTGAGATGTGGGATGTCGGTGTTGAATATTGTCGCCTCGTGGTGATTTCTGCGTTGTCGCGCAAGTGCGAGCTGTTAGAGCTTGGGTTGGTATGACCGTGTGCATCGGTGATGGTTCCGTTATGTGTCGGTTGTTTAATGTCTTGTTACCTTGCTCCCGTTTTGTGAATTTCGTGGACGAGGTCGGAGGTAATGCCCGTACTATTTTGACTTCTGTATTTTCTCTTTCTCCAGTCTATCGATTCGCTCATGTTCGTTGATACTTTACGAACTCGTTCTGTATTTCGGTTTCATCGTCCGAACGAGCTACGACCTTGTTGTGGGTCGATCTGGTTATCGCTGTGACTTTTTCGGGTTCGGTTCGATTCTTGTGAACCTTGTTCGGGAGTGACGTCATCTGGTTCTATTAGTTCTTTATTCGAAGTGGATCGGATTTGGAACTCTTATGTTTTTGACTCTGTCGACTCATTTATGTTCGTTGACATTTCTGAGCTTGTCCTACCCCTTGTTTTTGTTTACCGAACGAGTGTGGTATTGTTTCGGAATAACTCGTTTGTCGTTGTGACTTTTTAATTGCTATCCCCTTTCCTGTGGATCTTATGCGAATGAACATAATTTTGATTTCACCGGATAATATATTATATATAGTCGAGATGTGAACCTTGGAGTTGTTGTTTGAATTTTATTATCCTTCGTGTTTCGGACATGATTCTTCGATTTTTGTTGTCTCGATCGTTGTGGTTCGATCGTTTGATTGTTCGGTTTTTATTGATCTCGTTCCGTGATTGGTGAACATTCAGGCTCCTTCGTAATTCCCTTCAGTTCGGGAAATTAGTTTCGTTTTCGATCTTCCAGCCCTTGGGCGGTGGAATTCCGTATTTGTTCAGCGTTTGGCTCGCGTTTTGATCAATATACCGTTAGGTTGGTCAATCGTATTGATTTTCGTTGGTTGTGTTTTGTGATTTTTCGGATAATCGACTTGATCGTGTTATCTGTTTGATGACACTTGTCACTTGTTGATTTTATTATGTCTCTACCGGTGGCATTGTGTTGGTCGTCTTGGAGCGTGTTTTCACGCCGTTTATTCCTTTGTGTTGCTTGTAACGTTTCGCCGATGGGCGTAAGTTACGCATTTCTTGTGTATCTCGTTGAGTTTTCCTGGAGGGGATATTGCTTCTCCCTACTTGTTTTAAGTTTCGGGACGAAACTTCTTTTAAGGAGGGTAGAATGTAATATCCGCAATTTCGAATTTTGGTAATTTTCTTTTTTTGGTGTATTTCTCGATCGTAGTGACCCTCGTGTACCTTTCAGTGTGTCCTTCCCGTCAACTGTTGAACTGTATTCTCGTTATAGTTGTGCGGAACCGCCGTTTCGGGGTTGCCGTGGACCCATTTCGTGTTATTAGTTCCCAAATATTAATTCCTATCGTTTTATTCTCTTTCCGGATCATTTTCATCATTTTGGGACCCAGAAAGGGGCGTGGGCATGCAAGAGATGTGTGTGCCGCGGCACACAAATTTCTTCGATTGTTGGTCGGGCGATCAGACTGTGCCGCGGCACACCCATTTGATGCCGCGGCACTGCCGAAGTCGTGCCGCGCACACCCGTCCGTGCCGCGCACACCCGTGTGACATCTGCGACTAAAACCCGATTGCACTGGTGCCGCGGCACACGCAGCAGGCGGGCGGCACACCGCCAAACTGGGAGTAAAATTTTGGCCTCAGGCCGCGCACACAAAGCGGTAATTGTGCAATCTCGTCCTTATTAGACGAGATCGGTAAATCTTCTCCTTCATTTCACTGCGAGAGAGAGAGAGCTAAGGGGGGAAGAACTTCTCAAGCATTCTTCATTCGGGAGTCGATTTTCATCATCTTCCTTCGGTTTTGAGGCTCGGATAATCGATGTAACGCGTGTTCTACGGATCTTAGTTCTTGAATCTCCAAAGGTAATATTTCTAGAACCCTATTTTCGATTAATTTGGGGGTTTTGGGTTTTTCTTCCGATTCGTTCCGTTTTGTTGGTGGATTCATGATGAATACGATTAATATTGTTAGTATCTTTAGTTTTCCTACGGATTCATGGATATTTTGTGGATTTTTACGGAATCGAGAGGGTTTGGTTGTGGTCCGCCCTCGTTGTTATTTTTGGTACAAATATACATGAATCATAGGCAGGTTTTCCGGGTGTATTCCATTTCCATAATCGTTTAGAAGTGGTTGTGATTGTGCTATTCGAATCGTTAGGTTCATTTTCGTCGGTTCCTCGCGGTCGTGCTTGATTCTTCCGTTCCGTTCGTTGTCGTCTTCCTTTTCGTTAGCATCGGGCGTTCCGAAGCTTCCCGGTTGAGCCGTATCCGTTCGTGGTTCCGTGCTCGTGGTATCGAGGCAAGTACCTTGCCCATACTTTTCTCGTTTTATGGATATGATGATCGGTGGTCGTCTTGGTGTGTTTGTTTGGTTGTTTGAAATGAAGTTTCAAAAGATTTCGGTTTGGCCTCGTTAAAGGTTTTCTTTCAAAATGCGTGTGTGTTTTGTGAACGGCGTATTTTGGGAATTGATTATGATTTGATTATTTTGAACGCTGAAGGATTTGATGATGATACTCCTATTGTTTAAAGTTATGGAATCGTGTATTCCGTATTTAATCTTGTTATTGTGTTTTGAAGAGTTTGATAATGGTGTCGAGTTAATGGCCATCTCTAGTGAGTATTCTTAATGAACTTACATTCTTAGCATGTTAGTATTGCATGAGTAACGTGTGTGTGTGTATGCTCACTGCGGGTTAGATCCGACGGGGTCTCGGTAGGGCTCCACGAAGCTGTGGAACCGCGAGCTTGCTTTTAACCACTGTGGGTTAGATCCGACGGGGTCTCGGCAGGGATCCACGAAGCTGTGGGTCCGCGGTTAATTGTGGTGCATTTTGCAAATGTGATTTGATTATGGCATTTCCGGAAATGAGTGCTTTTGAACGGTTTTCATGATTGCATGCATTGACTAAGTGTGTAAGAGGTAAGGGTTCGTTTGGCTTACTTGGCTAGGATGGCACTAGAGTATTTTGTTGTTTGTGTTAAATCCTTTATTTGTGGATTTTGATGTTGGGAGACGAACCTTGTGGTCGTTCTTGTGTACTGTGAGTTATGAGATTTGGGGCTAAAATCCCAATGGTCTTGTAAAAGTCATTTTACGGATTTGGGGCTAAAATCCCAACGGTTTGGTAAAGGTCGTTTTTCGGAAAGTAAACCTTTGGGGCGGTGACCCCTTTCGTATTTTGGGTTTTTGAAAAGTAGGATTTGATAATCCTAAATCATTTTCTATTAAAACTCCCGATGGTATTTCAAATCATTTTATAGATTGTTTCCCTTGATATTTTGATCTTGAAATTTTGGGAAGTCCTTACTCAAACTCTCGCCTCGGGAAGTGTTCATCTTGTTGTATTTGAACCTTTGAGGATTCCTAATTATTATCGTTCGTGGAATGTGAATTGTATGGCTCGTATTTGCACTTTGTTCTTGCACTAGCAAAAAAGTGGAGTTTTGCTAACCCCCGAGTATTCGGGGGGTGGATGTCTATTTTTGCATTCAGGTTTTGGAGCATAACACAGGGTCGGCACGAAGGATGATGAAAGATGAACGATACTAATCACACGAGGATCCCTTGATGTCGTATTGGTCTAGTTGTATTCTCCTTTCCGCTGCAGTATCTTTTCCCCATTGTACGGGAGTTTATTGTACTTTGACCCCTGCGTGGGCATATGTTGTAATTGAGTTGTATATTTACATTGAAAGACCAAATCGGTCTACTGAGTCGTTTAGCCTTGAAGGCATTGTCGAGATGTTAAATGTTGTTACCAGCCTAGTAGATCTTCGAGGAGAGGGTCTACGGCGTGTAATATCCCTGAGTGGATTGGGGGTGTTACATTCACTAAGGGTTAGTGGGAGCACACGCTATAGGTATGCTAATGGGATTAGAATATCCGAACACGATTCACCTCGATTCAGTCACATGGATGTCACTGAAGGATTGTCAATGATTGAATCTAAAGGTTGTGATAGGTAGACGTGGACCTTTGACTTGAGGTTTTAGTAGGAGATATGCTTGTGACATTAAGTTAGTCATTATAGTAGTTCAATCCAATCACCGTTTGGTGGGGTCAACCTCGAAATGCAACTTAGTGGGCAAGTAGCAGTCTCTACTAAACACCAAGATATGATTATTTCTCCTGTTAGTGAACAGGTAAATGTCCTATGCGGTTAATGGCAAATGAGATCATAAGTATTTGGCCAAAGCAGTTAGAGCAAGTTGTATTAGATACATAAGAGCTCAGTGATCTCGGTTTGCATTAACAGAAAGCATAGAGTCAAGTTACAATAGGGTTTGTCTTTACCGTGACCCTAATACTTGACCGGGACATATGATTGAAGGGTTTATACATATGCGGCATTCATGACATAATGGTTTTGGAATGGTCCAATCATTCGTTCTTAGTTGGGTTACGGTACGGAGCACTATACTGGCTAAGTGTTACACATACTCCTTGGTTCCTCCCATTGCCGACTAAGACGGACCTACAGAGTCGCGCACAAGGATATTTGACGGATAAATATGTATTTACTATCTCTTCATTAATATTGGATATTAGATATCTAATTTGATTTATTTGATAAATCATGCGGTCTAGTGAATTGAAATTAATTACCGGGTGATTAATTTAATTCATAAATAATTATTTCGTTGAAATAAATTATTATAATTTTGTATTTTATAAAATTAATTAATTGGATTAATTAATTAAGTATAAATATTTTTGGGATAAAACAAAGTGTATTTAACGGACTAGACACGCGAACGTCCGGTACACGAACCGAGTGGCTCAGTTCGATTTTCTCACCAACCTAGTATGGGCCGCCTCTCTCTTACCTCTTACGTTCCTCACTTGACTCCATGTGGTGTGTGGTGTGGTGGGGTGGAAGACATATTACTTGTGGACAAATGGATGAGATATCATCATTTGTTTATTTAATCTCTTTATGTATTATATATATATATATATATAACAATCATTATACACCAACAAGTGAAGAAAAATCACCTCATTCTTGTAGGAGTCCAGCCGTGAGTTTTGTGAGAGTGAGGAGAAAATTATTTTTCTTTTTCTTGTTCATCTTTGAGAGAAAGAAAAGGAAGAAGAGAAGAGAAGAAAAAAATTGTGTCGATTCCTAGCCGTGTTCTTTGAGAACAAATTGACATACTATTTTTCCGATCAATATCCGACGCGTGATAACGTAAAGATACTCGTCAAGGTAGAGTGAATTGGATTCGTATTCGCGTTAGTGACCGGAAAAAGATTGTCTCGGATTTTTCCTCCAAGAAGATATTATCCAAGGTCTACGAGGGTATGAATTCTAAATTTTATCTTTGTCAATTTATATTCGTTTATACGATGCTTGATCGATCCGTTTTTGGTGTTTGATTTTATCCGGTTGGACTATTTTATTTTTTACTGCGTATCTCGATTTTATCACCGAATCCCAACAGTCAAGACCTTTGCTTTTCCCCCCAACCCACTTAGTCTCTTATAGGCACATAATGTGAATCTTTATCATTTTCATAGCTTCCACCACTTCCGCTGATCTTACCGTCAAAGAGCCAATTTTCCAAGTTCCAAATCACATCTTACTACCCTTACTAGGCTTGTGGACTATCTTCTTCGCACACCTCTGTCCACATTTGCGATTGTAATACCCGTAATTTCGATTTCCGGTAATTTCTTTTTTTTTTCGGCGGAAGTCCGTTTTGACGACTCGCTCATGACCGTTTCGTTATTCTGAGAATGATTAATTCTGCACTTTTTGTCATCCGAGTTCGTTTCGGTGTCGTTTTGTTGAGTTCCGTGCTTTTTGGCAACTTTTCTGCACTTGAGTTCGATTCTTGCGAATCTCATTCGAAACTGCTGTTTTGAGTTTCCCGTAAGTCCGTTTAACTTTGTTAGACGCGTTGTGAACTTCGGTTTGGTTATTCGATCACGTATCATGATTTTCGGGCATTTTGGGCCATTTTGTAATTTACCCAAAGTTACGGGTATCCGTATCTGTATTTGTTGTCTCGACCCTTTTCTTGGTCGCATATGATTAATTATTGCATTATGTTTTCATTTCGGGTCGATGATGTTGTCCGCGAACTTTTCATCGTGTTCGTTCCGTGCGTTTTCGGAAATCGAGTCGTCGAGCCCTGGTGGTCGGGCACTGACCGGACGGTTGCGGGACTGGCCGGACAATTGCGGGTTCTGGACGGACGATGGCGGGCACTATCCGGACGGGTGCGGGTGCGGCAGGAACCGGCGTAGCGCACGCTGCGGCCGGAAGGTAGCGCACGCTACGGACGGGAGGTAGCGCACGCTACGGCCGGTTGGCTGCGCGCGCTAGGGGGCCGAGGCAGTAGGGCAGTGGGGTACTGGACTCGGGTGGATCGGCAGGTAGCGCACGCTACTGCCGGACACTGCGTACTCTACGACCGACAGGTAGCGCACGCTACGGCCGGAAGGCTGCGCGCGCTACCTGGCCGAGCAGTGTCTCTGGATTGCGGCTTGGGCCGATAGCGTACGCTAGCTCGGCAGCCTAGCGCACGCTAGCTCGGCAGCCTAGCGCACGCTAGCTCGGCAGCCTAGCGCACGCTAGTCCGGCCCAGTATACATGTGACAGGGCAGCCTCATTTTCACTCGTTTTTCATTTCCTTTCTTTTCGATCCGCGGCTGGAGCTTCGGATGAGGTGAACCCATGTTGTTGAACAACAAATCGACGAAGTTCTTGAGTTCATATCATCGATTAATCATCCGTTATCATCCTTTGATCCAGCGAATCAAGGTAATCTCTTCTTAGAACCCTAAATTTTTGAATTTGGGGGTTTTTACGTTTTTGTCCGATTCGTTCCGTATTGTTGATTAATTCATGATGGGTATGATTAATCTTGTTAGTATTCTTGTGTTTAACATCATTTAATCCATTATTCTTCGTCGAATCGAAGTATATTTCTTGACTTCCTTCGAATCGACTTTTTGGGGGATTTGTTCTTGATCTCGTTTTCCATTCGTTTTTGATGGATCGATTGTGGTTAAATGATGTTGTTAAACATATTCTATGGATTGTATATCCATATTTCAACTTGGAATTCCGTTTTCGTGTTTTGACGGGACGAATCGTGTTCTTGGCCGTTTTGGGGGAAATCCTTGAACTTTCGGCATTTGTTCTTTGAATTCAGCGGCTTTGGGTCGTACTTTGGAATTCATTTTCGTTGTTATTGTTTTCGTTCGTAGTTCATTGTTGCGGATTGTCGTTCGGTGGAGTCGGCGAATTTGTAGTCGGTTCGTTCCAACCTACTTCGGCCGATTCTCCGCGTTGTGGTTATTCGAGGCAAGTATCTTGCCCACACATTACGTATTTTGTGGATATATTAGTTGGTGATTTACGATACGTGATTTATGAATATCTATAATTAACTTTCAAAGAATTGATATGCTTTTCAATACTTCCTTAAAAGATGACTCGTATGATTTCGTTGTTAAATATGCTTGTCTAAGTATGTGTGGGGTATCGTTTTGTGTGATTATGACGTTGTAGATTTATAGATTAACCTTTCCTTGAGATATGTATGGAACATATGCCTATTGATGATCCTGTGTCATTGTGTCGTTCGGCGTGGTTAGATAGGCATTTTCCCTCGTTGCTATGTTATTGGTACTAGCTGCATCGTTGAAATTCTAGCATGAATCGTATCGTTACTTGGTCATGAGTATATGTTGGATGAACTGGCCATTCTAGTAAGGTACCTCGACTATATATATTGTGATTGACCTTCGAGGCTTGTGGTTTGCAACTGTGATTTTGGAACGTGTGTGTGTGTGTTGTTCCTTCCACCCGGAGTGTTCGACGGGATGTCCGGGGGTCGATACTAAGGGGTACGGACACGGAAGTGGACTTGGGTGCGTGTGTGGATGAACTTCCACCCAGAGTGTCCGACGGGATGTCTGGGGGTCGAAACTAAGGGGTACGGCCGCGGAAGTGGTTTCCCACCCGGAGCGTTCGACGGGGCATCTGGGGGCCGATACTAAGGGGTACGGTCGCGGGTTACCAGGTGTAGTTTTCATCTTTAGGATGATGTTGATGTTTTCGTTAATTGTGATATTGTCCGGGGTATCACAATGCTTTGTGCTCGGGGTCGAGAGACATTATATATCGAGTCTTGGTGCTTGGCTGGAATGGCATAAGAATAATGTTTTATGTGTAATGTGTCCTTGTAAGTAAATTGCAGTGGATGATCGGGTCGTAGGCCCTGTGTTTTGTGACCGGAATGGTTGGGTCGTGGACCCCGTGTTTTTTTAACGGATTTGCGTTTTGGAAAATGAACTTTGGGGCTGTGACCCTAAATGACTTTCGAGGAATTAAGAACTTTTCAATTTCTAATGTTTTCAAAACTCCCGAGATTTGGAAATGTTTTCAAAGTGCTTACTTGCTTCGTTTCTACTTTCAAGACTTGAACTATTTTTTACTAAATATATCTCGGGAAGTCTTTCGTTGTATTCTCGGAATGTGTTGTGTATCTTTCGTTGTATCTTTCGTTGTTTTTGCACTTTATACTTGCACTAGCGAAACAGTGGAGTTTTGCTAACCCCCGAGTAATCGGGGGTGGATATCTGTATTGTGTCCAGGTACATGCAGGTTTTCGGGAGCGAGTCACAGGATCGGTACGAGGGATGATGAAAGACGAATGATACTCATCACACGAAGGCCAGTTTTGGGTTAAGTTAGTCGAAGTCCATTGTATTGTCTTTTCCGCTGTCTTATTGTTCGTTGTTGTAAGTATTTTACCCTTGCGTGGGTATGAGTCTGGATGAGTTTATGTATTTTTATTTGTAAGTCAGTGACGAAAGACCAAATCGGTCTATTGGTTCGTTATTTTGATTCGTCGGTATGTAATATAATGTGTTGTTTTGATGTCTAGCCTGGTGGATCCTCACAGAGAGGGTCTGCGGTGTGTAATATTCCCGGTTCGATCTGGGGGTGTTACATTTATGGTATCAGAACTTAGGTTGAGAAAACCTAGGCTGTCGGGTCGAGTTATGTGTTGTTGAGTCTTGTATTGTCAGATTTTGTCTGACTGAGTTGTGTCGCGACGCGTCGTTTGGAATGTCGGCCGTGATTAGTATCAGGGTGCAGCCATCATCTTCGTGCGACTTGTGGATGTAAGTCTCCCTTGTTTGTGTTGTGCCTCGTGTGACACGAGCTATTTTTTTATGATTATTTGTTAAGTGATGAAATCCTTCTGTGGATTTTGATTTCACGATTTGTATTTAGTCGACTCTCATATTTGGTTTATACGAGGAGTGTCGTTGCTGCTGATGTCTTTTTAATGTTGTTTTTGTCCGTTGCTTATAATTTTCGAATCGATTTGCTCGTTTTACAAGCTCTCTTGTGGAAGCTTTGTGCTTATACGCGTTCGACTTGTTCACTAGCCAGTGCGGGAGGGTCCTTAGAGGCCTTGAATGGGGTCAGTGGTTTTGTTCTGAATCCTAGGCGGTCTTCGACTGCGGTATTTTACCGTTTATTTCCGTTTAAAGACATGTATTGTCTTGATTTTAAACGTTTTGATGCGTGTACTAGGAGTTGTTTTAGTGAACGTCGATATGTGTGAGTTTTGGGCATTCTGGCCTATTGGATTTTCGAAAACCTTGAGTGTCTTAGAAAATAAATTTCGAGACGTACTTTTAAAATGAAGTATTTTCTCGTGGTACATCCAAGGTGCCACAACATGTTTCAAAATTCTTCTACCTTGAGGACCAAAATGTTTTGAGATATTTTCGATGTTTAGAAACACTTATACTTAGACCCGATGGTTGAATATTTCTGAAAGTCTTTCGCTAAAAGAAAATGTCCTCATTTTTACCAAACACGTGATGGTTTTCAAAGTCTCAATAACGATGTTTCACATTTGTATTTCTGTTGAAAGGTGATACTCAAGATCAACCGGTGTTCTTCTAAATTATTTTCAAAATGAGGTTTTCATTTTTAAAACCTATCCATTCCCGTTTGAGGGCTGGGTATGTATGTATGATGTTTGCGTTGTCATTTTGACGTTTTCTCCCGAGTATGATCGATTTGGCGGTGTGAGCGTTAAGTCGTTTTCCACACATTTGTTATGTTAGCCCTCTGTGAGAGGTGGGATGTTGGTATTGAATATTGTCGCCTCGTAGTGATTTCTGCGTTGTCGCGCGGTATGACCGTGTGCATCGGTGATTGCTCCGTTATGTGTCGGTTGTTTAATGTCTTGTTTCTTTGCTCCCATTTTTGTGAATTTCGTGGACGAGGTCGAAGGTAATACCCGTACTATTTTGACTTCTGTATTTTCTCTTTCTCCAGTCTATCGATTCGCTCATGTTTGTTGATACTTTATGAACTTGTTCTGTATTTTGGTTTCATCTTCCGAACGAGCTGTGATCTTGTTGTGGGTCGATCTGGTTATCGCTGTGACTTTTTCGAGTTCGGTTCGATTCTTGTGAACCTTGTTCGGAAGTGACATCATTTGGTTCTATTAGTTCTTTTATTCGAAGTGGATCGGATTTGGAACTCCTGTGTTTTCGACTCTGTCGACTCGTTTATGCTCGTTAACATTTTCTGAACTTTCCCTATCCCTTACTTTTGTTGATCGAACGAAGGTGGTATTGTTTTGGAATAACTCGTTTGTCGTTGTGACTTTTCAATCGCTAATCCCTTTCCTGTGGATCTTATGGGAATGCACGTCTTGTTGTTCTCACCAGATCATCCTGGGAGTTGTTGTTTGAATTTTATTATCCTTCGTGTTTCGGACATGATTGTTCGATTTTTGTTGTCTCGATCGTCTGTTTGTTCGGTTTTTGTCAATCTCATTTCGTGATTGTTGAGCGTTCAGGCTCCTTCGTAATTCCCTTAAATTTGGAAAATTAATCTCGTTTTCGATCTTCCAACCCTTAGGCGGTGGAATTCCGTATTTGTTCAGCTTTGGCTCGCGTTTTGATTGATGAACCGTTGGGTTGGTCAATCGTATTGACTTTCATTCGTGTGTTTTGTGACTGTTCGGATAATCGACTTGATTGTACTATCTGTTTGATGACGCTTGTCACTTGTTGGTTTTATTATGTTTCTACCGGTGGCGTTGTGTTGGTCGTCGTGGAGCGTGTTTTCACGCCGTATGTCATTTTACGTTGCTGGTAACGTTTCGCCGATGGGCGTAAGTTACACGCTTCTTGTGTATCTCATTGAGTTTTTACTGAGGGGATATTTCTTCTCCCTACTTGTTTTAAGGAGGGTAGAATGTAATACCCGTAATTTCGATTTCTGATAATTTCTTTTTTTTCGGCGGAAGTCCGTTTTGACGACTCGCTCATGACCGTTTCGTTATTATGAGAATGATTAATTCTGCACTTTTTGTCATCCGAGTTCGTTTCGGTGTCATTTTGTTGAGTTCCGTGCTTTTTGGCGACTTTTCCGCACTTGAGTTCGATTCTTGCGAATCTCGTTCGAAACTGCTGTTTCGAGTTTCCCGTAAGTCCGTTTAACTTTGTTAGACGCGTTGTGAACTTCGGTTTGGTTATTCGATCACGTATCGTGATTTTCGGGTATTTTGGGCTATTTTGTAATTTACCCAAAGTTACGGGTATCCGTATCTGTATTTGTTGTCTCGACCCTTTTCTTGGTCGCGTATGATTAATTATTGCATTATGTTTTTATTTCGGGTCGATGATGTTGTCCGCGAACTTTTCGTCATGTTCGTTCCGTGCGCTTTCGGAAATCGAGTCGTCGAGCCCTGGTGGTCGGGCACTGACCGGACGGTTGCGGGACTGGCCGGACGATTGCGGGTTCTGGCCGGACGATGGCGGGCACTAGCCGGACGGGTGCGGTAGGAACCGGCATAGCGCATGCTGCGGCCGGAAGGTAGCGCACGCTACGGACGGGAGGTAGCGCACGCTACGGCCGGTTGGCTGCGCGCGCTAGCGGGCCGAGGCAGTAGGGCAGTGGGGTACTAGACTCGGGTGGATCGGCAGGTAGCGCACGCTACTGCCGGACACTGCGTACGCTATGACCGGAAGGTAGCGCGCGCTGCGGCCGGAAGGCTGCGCGCGCTACCTGGCCGAGCAGTGTCTCTGGATTGCGGCCTGGGCCGATAGCGTACGCTAGCTCGGCAGCCTAGCGCACTCTAGTCCGGCCCAGTATAAATATGACAGGGCAGCCTCATTTTCACTCGTTTTTCATTTCCTTTCTTTTCGATCCGCGGCTGGAGCTTCGGATGAGGCGAACCCATGTTGTTGAACAACAAATCGACGAAGTTCTTGAGTTCATATCATCGATTAATCATCCGTTATCATCCTTTGATCCAGCGAATCAAGGCAATCTCTTCTTAGAACCCTAAATTCTTGAATTTGGGGGTTTTTGCGTTTTTGTCCGATTCGTTCCGTATTGTTGCTTAATTCATGATGGGTATGATTAATCTTATTAGTATTCTTGTGTTTAACATCATTTAATCCATTGTTCTTCGTCGAATCGAAGTATATTTCTTGACTTTCTTCGAATCGACTTTTTGGGGGATTTGTTCTCGATCTCGTTTTCCATCCATTTTTGATGGATCGATTGTGGTTAAATGATGTTGTTAAACATATTCTATGGATTGTATATCCATATTTCAACTTGGAATTCTGTTTTCGAGTTTTGACGGGACGAATCGTGTTCTTGGCCGTTTTGGGGGAAATCCTTGAACTTTCGGAATTTGTTCTTTGAAATCAGCGGCTTTGGGTCGTACTTTGGAATTCATTTTCGTTGTTATTGTTTTCGTTCGTAGTTCATTGTTGTGGATTGTCGTTCGGTGGAGTCGGCGAGTTCGTAGTCGGTTCGTGCCAACCTACTTCGGTCGATTCTCCACGTTGTGGTTATTCGAGGCAAGTATCTTACCCATACATTACGTGTTTTGTGGATATATTAGTTGGTGATTTACGATACGTGATTTATGAATGTCTATAGTTAACTTTCAAAAGAATTGATATGCTTTTCAATACTTCCTTAAAAGATGACTCGTATGATTTCGTTGTTAAATATGCTTGTCTAAGTATGTGTGGGGTATCGTTTTGTGTGATTATGACGTTGTAGATTTATAACTTAACCTTTCCTTGAGATATGTATGGAACATATGCCTATTGATGATCCTGTGTCATTGTGTCGTTCGGCGTGGTTGGATAGGTATTTTCCCTCGTTGCTATGTTATTGGTACTAGCTGCATCATTGAAATTCTAGCATGAATCGTATCGTTACTTGGTCGTGAGTATATATTGGATGAACTGGCCATTCTAGTAAGGTACCTCGATTATATATATTGTGATTGACCTTCGAGGCTTGTGGTTTGCAACTGTGATTTTGGAACGTGTGTGTGTGTTGTTCCTTCCACCCGGAGTGTTCGACGTGATGTCTGGGGGTCGATACTAAGGGGTACGGCCACGGAAGTGAACTTGGGTGCGTGTGTGGTTGAACTTTCACCCGGAGTGTCCGACGGGATGTCTGGGGGTCGATACTAAGGGGTACGGCCACGGAAGTGGTTTCCCACCCGGAGCATTCGACGGGGCGTCTGGGGGCCGATACTAAGGGGTACGGTCGCGGGTTACCAGGTGTAGTTTTCATCTTGAGGATGATTTTGATGTTTTCGTTAATTGTGATATTGTCCGGGGTATCACAATGCTTTGTGCTCGGGGTCGAGAGACATTATATATCGAGTCTTGGTGCTTGGCTAGAATGGCATAAGAATAATGTGTTATGTGTAATGTGTCCTTGTAAGTGAATTGCAGTGGATGATCGGGTCGTAGGCCCTGTGTTTTGTGACCGGAATGGTTGGGTCGTGGACCCCGTGTTTTGTTAACGGATTTGCGTTTTGGAAAATAAACTTTGGGGCTGTGACCCTAAATGACTTTCGAGGAATTAAGAACTTTTCAATTTCTAATGTTTTCAAAACTCCCGAGATTTGGAAATATTTTCAAAGTGCTTACTTGCTTCGTTTCTACTTTCAAGACTTGAACTATTTTTTACTAAATATATCTCGAAGAGTCTTTCGTTGTATTCTCGGAATGTGTTGTGTATGGCTCGTTTTTGCACTTTATACTTGCACTAGCGAAACAGTGTAGTTTTGCTAACCCCCGAGTAATCGGGGGGTGGATATCTGTATTGTGTCCAGGTACATACAGGTTTTCGGGAGCAAGTCACAGTATCGGTACGAGGGATGATGAAATAGGAGAGATACTAATCACACGAAGGCCAGTTTTGGGTTAAGTTAGTCGAAGTCCATTGTATTGTCTTTTCCACTGTCTTATTGTTCGTTGTTGTAAGTATTTTACCCTTGCGTGGGTATGAGTATGGATGAGTTTATGTATTTTTATTTGTAAGTCAGTGACGAAAGACCAAATCGGTCTATTGGTTCGTTATTTTGATTCGTCGGTATGTAATGTAATGTGTTGTTTTGATGTCTAGCCTGGTGGATCCTCACGGAGAGGGTCTGCGGCGTGTAATATTTCCGGTTTGATCTGGGGGTGTTACAGCGATGATCCTTGCATATTTGACGTCACACCCATACTACGGGGTGGCACACTTCTTCCAGGCGATGACCTAGCAACCCTTGAAATTTTTTCACCACACTCGGGTCTAAGAAGTGTAGCGCACCCTTGCTTATTTGACACCATCCCCAGGCGTAGATATGGCACGCCATTTTTAGGCGACGACCTAGCAACCCTCGCAGATTTTTCACTACACCCGGGCCTGGAAAGCGCAGCACGTCACTTTTGAGGAAACGCCCCAATGATGCTTAGCCGATGAATGCTATATGTAATTATCTTGTTTTGGAGTTAGATTTTAATTACAAAGTTAATGATAATCTAATAATATAATTATGGGATATAAAAGACTTTATAATTAGAAAAAATAATACTAGACTTGCAATTTTTTAAAGGTATGACGATAATTTCATATTATAAACCAAAATTAAAAAGTACAATATTATTTTGATAAGAGTATAACATATAAATTGTAGTATTAATGATCAACGGTCATGATCAATATTAACTTGATCTAATGGATGTAAGATGACAATATGTATACATGTACTTCAAACTCTATATATACCAAGAGAGACCCTTCTTTTAAGCTCATCAATGGATTTAAATATTTCTATTAATTTTATTATTGTTCAAATCAATTTTAGTAGAATAGCTAAATTATTTGTCACTTGACCTACCTAATAGAGTTGGCCGGTCATGAACATAATGTGAGTTTTATATTTTGATTAGAGAAAAGTCCATAAAGCAAAACTCCCCACCTATATCAAAGGCTCCTTGGCCAGGGAGTTATAAATCAAGTGATGTGCACTAGTGGCAGTTCTGCAAGGGAGAGGACCAATGATACGCGAACCCAGCAATAACTCTTGCAATATTTCAACAAAGAATTGTCACCATATGGACCGAAGCCCGTGATGTTGGAATGTTCCCGCCACATTTACCTTGCTACTTACCATTAGCCAATATCCGTGGGGCTATATAGTGTGATTTTTTATTTTATAAGAGATATAGATAAAAATCTATTACGAGATGTAGATAAGGATCTAAAATGCAGGCAAATTGCACCCGGCACTTCTTGAGCACCTAACAAGGTGCTCGTATTAAGAAATATGCTTGTACATACTATCAATCTATATAAGTGTACATATCACTCTTTTCATATATAGCAATACCAACCCCTGTGCAGTGTATACGTGCTGCGAAATACGTAACTAAATCAATTAACTGAGTAAAAAAACATCACAGGTGGTGGGTAGGATGTTCATATATCCGAAGCTACTTTGTATAATTGCCATAATTCCTTCTCAACTTATCCAATTTTATTATTTTTTTCTCTATATGTGTACATATGAGTTATTGAAAGACAAATACCTTATGTGCCTAGTCTAGTAATTGGCTTTTACTTATGTGATTCCTATTTTGAGTAGGTTAGGCATGTATGGAATATTCTAGATCTCTATACTCACCCTATATATAGGGGTTTCATTAATGAGAGTAATACACATCATTTGCCCTACTTTTTATCTTTATTGTTTTTACTTTAACACGTTCTCAACATGCATAGCTCTCTAGACAATTTTGTTTCTTCTCCCCAGAGAAAAACCAGCCGAATTAAAAAAAAAAAAGAAAACACATATCGCTAAAAACCCTAAATCTACAACCACCGATCAACTTCACTAAGCATCTCAATCGGATCCTCAATTTGCCTATGGCCACCGATCCAAAACAATCCTATAAGTATCGCATGGAATTAGGCTTAATGTATAATTTCTACTGCCCATACAACTACCACGATAATATAATTTTATGAGTACTAATTTTTCTACGGAGCATCAAAAGCTGTGACCATATCTTGGTTAAAAAATTATTAAATTTTATTATGGATGTACTCATGATTATGTGAAATCTCATAATTTCCCATTTCTTGTATAAATATGGCCGACCCAACTCATTATAAATTTGACATCTTGGTCAAAAGGGCTTGAGCACGATAGATTGATCTCCGATGTCAAAACTACCTTTATCGCTAAGGATTATAGTGCTATGCTCTTTAATATCGCAGGCCTAGCACCGTCTGACAAAATTAAAATGAGCGCACTAATGTTCCTCAAGCGACATATTGACCCCAGCTTGAGATGAGAATATCTAAAGTTTAGGTTCCCCAAAGAACTATGGGATGCCCTTAAGGGCTGTCTTGGGAACGTTAACTTCGAGGTGGCACACTGCTTTCGGGCGATGACCTAGCAACCCTAGTAATTTTTTCACCACACTCGGGTCTAAGAAGTGTAGCACACTCTTGCTTATTCGACACCATCCCCGGGCGTAGAGATGGCGCGCCGATTTTGGGTGACGACCTAGAAACCCTCGCAAATTTTTTAATGCACCCGGGCGCTGAAAGGTGTAGCGCATCGCTTCTGAGGAAACGCCCCAACGATAATTAGAAGATGAATAATATATGTAATTAGCTTGTTTTGGAGTTAGATTTTAATTACGAAGTTAATGATATTATAATATAATTATGGGATAGAAAAGACTTTATAATTAGAAAAAATAATAATAGACTTGCAATTTTTTAAAGTTATGATGAGAATTTCATATTACAAACCAAAATTAAAAAGTACAATATTATTTTGATAAGAGTATAACATATAAATTATAGTATTAATGATCAACGATCATGATCAATATTAACATGATCTAATGGATGTAAGACGACAACATGTATACATGTACTTCAACCTCTATATATACCATGAAAGACCCTTCTATTAAGCTCATCAACTTCTGGATCTTAATATTTCTATTAATTTTATTATTCTTCAAATCAATTTTGGTAGAATAGCTAAATTATTTGTCACTTGACCTACCTAATAGAGTTGGTTAGTCATGAACATAATGTGAGTTTTTTATTATGATTAGAGGAAAGTCCATAAAGCGAAACTCCCCACTTATATCAAAGGGCCCTTGGCCAGGTGACTTATAAATCAAGTGATGTGGACTAGTGGCAAGCCTGCAAGGGAGAGGATCAATAATGATACGCGAACCCAACACTAACCCTTGCAATATTTTAACAAAGAATTGTCAACATATGGACCGAAACCCATGATGTTAGACTGTTCCCGCCACATTTACCTTGCTACTTACCATTAGTCAATATCCCTCAGGCTATATAGTTTGATTTTTTATTTTATTAGAGATATAGATAAAAATCAATTACGAGGTGTAGATAAGGATCTACAATGCAGGCAAATTACACCCAACACTTCTTGAGCACCTATCAAGGTTCTCACCTCGTCGTATTAAGAAATATGATTATACATACTATCAATCTATATAAGTGTACATATCACTCCTTTCATATATAGCAATACCAGCACATGGTGCAGCATATACATGCTTCGAAATACGCAACTAAAATTAATTAACTGAGTAGAAAAAAATCACAGGTGGTGTGTGGGATGTTCATATATCCGAAGCTACCTTGTATAATTGCCATAAGTCCTTCTCAACTTCTCCAATTTTATTATTTTTTCTCTATATGTGTACATATGAGTTATTGAAGGACTAATTCCTTATATGCATAGTCTAGTAATTGGCTTTTACTTATGTGATTCCTATTTCGAGTATGTTAGGCATGTATGGAATATCCTAGATCTCTATACTCACCCTATATAGGGGTTTCATTAATGAGAGTAATACATATCATTTGCCCTACTGCTTATCTTTATTGTTTTTACTTTAACACGTTCTCAACATGCATATCTCTCTAGACAATTTTTTTATTCTCCCCAGAGAAAAATCGTCCGAATTAAAAAAAAGAAAACACATATTGCTAAAAACCCTAAATCTACAACCACCGATCAACTTCACTGAGCATCTCAATCGGATCCTCAATTTGCCTATGGCCATCGATCCAAAACAATCCTATAAATATCGCATGGAATTAGGCTTAATGTATAATTGTCACTGCCTATACAACTACCACGATAATATAATTTTATGAGTGCTAATTTTTTTACAAAGCATCAAAAGTTGTGACCATATATTGGTTAAGAAATTATTAAATTTTATTATGGATGTACTCATGATTATGTGAAGTCTCATAATTTACCATTTCTTGTATAAAGATGGCCGATTCAACTCATTATAAATTTGACATCTTGGCTCAATCATGTTTTGATAAATTGCCAACATACAGAAAACAGTCCCAAAGAAGATCGTAACCTGTTGGGATAGACTTCTTATCATACATCTAAGATGTCGAAAGAGTCAAAATTCCGCTATATATGGAAGCTGTCTAGAATCTCCATACAGCCCTTCCATACAGCATTAAAGATCTCATTCAATCTATCCTACAGAGCCTATAGCTACATCGAAAGACTTAATGCATCGGATACAGCAGCCAGGCTGTAAGATGTTTTACTTAGAATAAGTAAAACACGTCCGATAAACCTGATTAAATAATGCTTTAAACCATTTTGAAATACACTTATAAATTATTCATGGTTAAAGTAGCATTCATTGTTGATAGGACATCATTTAATGAAGTTGGAGAGAGACAGGTCTGAACTCTCTGAAGAGCATTTAATGCGAAAGACAGAAAGCATGTCTGAAGTATTAAATGCGATTTTCTATAATTCAAACTTTCAGCAACCGCCAATCAAGAGTCAGACATCAACATCTCACCAACGAGCAACGACTTCATTTATAACGGATACATTTCCAAGGTTATAAATACCCCCATGCCAGATGACTTAAAAACACAAGTGATTCATTATCGCGAAAGCTCTGATAGATCACTCTGACATTCTAGCAATTATCATACAGTATATTTCATGAGCATGCAACAAGTTCTCTAGCGAAGAAATATACAAGTCCTCAATGAGAACAGTACATCATATAGCAAATGTATATCAAAGATCAAGCTGCTGTTCTGAGAATTCTACTCTTTACTGTTGAGTTAACCATCAGCCCTGTGTGGACTAAAGATCTTTGCATATTCCGAACTGTGTGGGAAGAATAGCATTGTAGACGAAGCTTCAAATTGTGTGTGAAAAAGCAAGTCAAGAAAGAGCTCAAGCCAATCTATGTGAACAGGCAAAAGCATCGGTCCCTGTATCAATCTGTGTAAAACGATACAGAGATAGGTTTAGTTATAGTTACGTAGTGATTATAATAAATGTTTTACTCTTGTGTGGAGTACTAGTGGACGTAGAGGGGTTTACCTCAAACCACTTTAAATTATGTGTTACTTACCTTCTATCTGTATTATTTTCATAATTGTGATTTATACAAGTATACATTGCAAAACCCTGTACGCACCAAGCAAATAGGAGAATGCCTAGTTGCTGTATTTACAACAACTCACTTAAAAAAACTTTTGCTACGCAACTCACTTTTGAAAAACGTACAACTTGTAGTACTATCTCTTTCCAAGCTGTTTATTGTATACTTAGTGGCCAACAAGTGGTATAAGAGCGGTTGATTCTAAAAAGAATCAGTCGTATTTTTAACCGAATTAGATCCCAAATCGCATATTTTCTTTGAAAATAGTTTTTATCTTTCCTATTCTCTCATATAAATACCTCAATGCTAAACTAGGTTCCTATGTTTTCGATTAATGAGTTTGATGACTGGAGAATCAGGATGGAAGCCCATCTTGCTGCCATGCATGAGGAGATGATATTTTTCATCCAAGAAGGCCCCATAAAGATAATAAAGGTTAATCCTGCCGCATGGATAGAAGGACAACCTCATGCTAAAATGCTCGAGAAGGAGCGCGATTAATGGACATCAAACGATCGCAAGCGTGCGAACCTCGATAATGTTGCTAAGAATGCACTATTTGTCACTCTCGACAAAGGCATATTCTCGAAGGTATAGAGCTGTAAGATAGCTAAGGAAATCTGGGAGAAACTCAAATTGATTTGCAAGAGTACTGAGCTCTCAAAAGAAAACAAAATTTTCAAACTTACTCAGCAATTTGAATATTTTGAAATGAAATCTTCCGAAACGATTGAGGAGCTTGAACTCTGATTCACTGGCTTTGTCGGTGAACTTGAAGCATTGGGTAAAGTGTATACCCAAAAGGAGAAAAACTTGAAAATCTTTAGATCACTCCCTGGCCGATGGGACTAAGACTACAGCTATGCGTGTGTCGTGTAATCTTAATGATACTTCTACTTTTGACCTCTTCTCTGACCTCAAAGATTTTGAGTACGATATTGACATGAGAGAGAAGACTGAAGAGTCACCTGCCAAGACTACAACACTGGAGGCTATATCTGATACGAGACACAGCTCCACACCTAGCACATCCAAGTCTGCCCACAAGACTGCTGACGGCGATGATGATATCCTGTCACAAGATGAGATGGCCCTTCTTATGCATAAATTCAAAAAGTTTATGAAACAGTTCTGAATCTCCCTGCTATGGTGACTGTAACTTATGCTACAATTGCAGGAAACCCGGACATTATGCAAATAAGTGTCCGCATCCGAAAGTTCAAAAGTTGCCAGAAGCTGAGCAACAGGAAAAGGATGAAAGAAGACGTACTTGGAAAAACAAGCTCAAGGCCCTGATTGGTAAATCAGAAGACTCTCATGCGTCGAACAAGATTGAGGAATGCCTTCAGGCAGTCACTGACAGTGACTCGTCCAATGATGAGATCGAAGAGAAAGCCTATATGTGCTTTATGGCCAAAGAAATATAGGACGACGAAAACAGCGATGATGAGGTAAGATCAACATCAACTACTCTTGTAAATGCATCTCATACTTTTGAAAACATGATGAATGAATTCAAAACCATTCAAAAGGCCCATGAGACTTTGAAACGAGAAAACATACAGCTCGAACTTTCAAACTTAGAGGTGAAAGAATAAAATGACTTGCTGAAAAATAACTATGAAAATATGTCTATTGATTGTGAAAACAGCAAGGTCACACTTGAAAAACTCATGTAAAGCAATCATCAACTTGCTGAAAATCAAAATGAGACCAAGTCTTATAATGAAAGCAAGACAAATGATTATGCTTTGCTCGAAGCCAAAGTAAAATCTCTCGAGAAACGAGAGAGACAATCTTGAAATCATTCGAGAAATCCTCTAAACAGATGGAAGAAATTCTAAGCACCGGGCAACATGCTCATGATAAAAGTGTGTTGGGATAAACAATCCTGTACCTTGTTTTGATAAGTGCCAACATATATCAATTTCCTCACTGCCATCATACATCAAGTCTTCTAGTCAACATACAACAAGCTATCTCAAGAATATTTGCCATCATACAGCGAAGGGCTCGATATACCGCTAAGTATGGAAGTTGTCTTGAATCTTCATACAGCAGCATGGGAGATAGCGTATAGCGTTGAAGTCTACAGCTAATAGCAATAAGACGTATTATGCTGGACACAGCATACAAGCTGAAAGTGTTGGGATAATAAACACTTATCCAACAGAACTGAAGACCGTTAAGAAGGAATCTACTTCATACGCTAAAGTCAGAACACCGTTTGAAAGAAGTGTTTAAATACTGACTGGATAAAGTATTTAAATACCAACCGACAATGATCTTCAGACAAGTGGAAAAATCCGGATCTTGTTCTTGAAAGTCAATCAACCAATCAGAATGGATCTCAGCTCACCAACTCATCCAAAAGACATATTTATAACGGATCTATTCCAAGGTTATAAATAGTCCATGCAAGAGGACATTGCAGGTGACACGAACATACGAACAAACGCAATACGAAATCGAACGACTGAATACTTATTATCGTCAATCAAAGCTTACAAGAGCAAGTATATTTCTTCAAGTATCTATCTATATCTGAAGAGAACAAATATACTCAGTCACCAAGAACAGCACATCATCAGCCCAAGATGATCGTGTTCAAGCTGTTGTTCAAAACCTGTTACTTTACTATTTTACCTTTGAGTAAAACTTAGCTTTGTGTGGACTAAGAAAGTTATTCTGACCTGTGTGGGATGAATAGGACAAAGATTCAATCTGTGTGAGAAGAAGCAAGTCAAGAGACGCCATCAACCAATCTGTGTGAACGGTTGAAAGCGACAGTCTTTGTATCAATCTGTGTGAACGATACAAGGATAGGTTTGATTATAGTCACGTAGTTGTGTACGTAGTGATTATTATAAATATTTTACTCCTTTGTGTAGGATCAATGGACGTAGAGGGGTTTACCTCGAACCATTTTAAATACTATGTTATTTACCTTATGCATTTACTGTTTCTCATTACGGTGATTATTTATAAGTATACATTGCATACCCTATACGCACCAAGATACCAGGAGAAAACCTAGTTGCTGTATTTACAACAACTCACATTAAAACGAATTTACACTACACACTCTTATTTGAAAAACGTATAGCTTTTTGTACTAACACTTTCCAAGCTATATTCTGTATACTTAGTGGCCAACAAGTGGTATCGGAGCAGTTGATTCTAAAAAGAATCAGTCGTATTTTTAATCGAATCAGATCCAAAATCACACATTCTTTTGAAAACAGTCTTATCTTTCTTATTCTTACTCATGGATACCTCATTGACAAATAAGGTACCTATGTTTTCTATTAACGAGTTTGATGATTGGAGAAGTAGGATGTAGGCTCATCTTGCAACCATGCACGAAGAAATAATTTTTGTCATTCAAGATGGCCCCATAAAGATCATGAAGGTAAATCCTGCTGCAAGGATTGAAGGCAAGATCATGCCGAGATGCTCGATAAAGAGCGCGAGCAGTGGACAACTGATGACCAGAACCGTTCCAACCTCGACAACGTAGCTAAGAATGCGCTATTTGTCACTCTCGATAAAGGCATATTCTCAAAGGTAATGAGCTGTAAGATAGCCAAGGAAATCTTGGATAAACTCAAGATGATTTGTGAGGGAACTGAGCTCTCAAAAGAAAACAAAATTTCAAAACTCACTCAGCAATTTGAATCGTCTAAAATGAAACCATCTGAAACTCCTGAGGAACTTGACCTCAGATTCACTGGCATTGTCGGTGAACTTGAAGCGTTTGGCAAAGTTTATACCCAAACAGAGAAAAAATTAAAAATTTTCAGATCTCTCCCTGCCCGATGGGACATAAAAACCATAGCTATATGTGTGTCATGTAATCTCAATGACATATCTACTTTTGACCTCTTATCTGACCTAAAAGATTTCGAGTATGACATTTACAGAAGAGAGAAGGCCGAAGAGTCACCTACTAGGACCACAGCATTAGCCGCTGTATCCAACAGGAGACAGAGCATGCCTAGCACATCCAAATCTGCCTACAAGAATGCTGACAGTGACGATGATATCCTTTCACAAAATGAAATGGCCCTGCTCATGCACAAATTCAAGAAATTCATCAAACAGTCTCGAAAGACTGCATAAAAAGCCCAAGCCTTTTCACAAGGTATGTTCTGAATCATTCCCATCCGGTGATTCTAATTTATGTTATAATTGTAGGAAACCGGGACATTATGCGAATAAATATCCGCATCCTAAAGTCCAAAAGTTGCCGGAAGCCGAGCAACAAGAAAATGACAAAAAAAGGTATGCTTGGAAGAACAAGCTCAAGGCCCTGATCGGCGAGTCAGAAGCCTCACCCTCTCAAACCAAGATCGAGGAATGTCTTCAGGCAGTTACTGACAGTGACACGTCTGATGATGAGCTCTAAGATAAAGCATACATGTGCTTTATGGCTAAAGATATCGAAGACGATGAAGATAGCGATGATGAGGTAAGCTCAACATCCAATATTCCCATTGATGCATCTCATACTTTCAAAAATATGATGAATGAATTTAAAAACATTCAAAAGGACCATGAGACATTAAAACAAGAAAACATACAGCTGGAAATTTCTAACTTAGAGATGTAAGATGAAAATGACTTGCTAAGAAATAATTACGAAAATATGTCTATCAATTGTGAAAATATCAAGATCACAGTGGAAAAACTCATGGAGAGATATCATCAACTTTCTCACGATCAAAATGAAACCAAGTCTCATAGTGAGAGCAAGACAAATGATTTCGTTCTGCTCGAAGCTAAAGTAAAAATTCTCGAGAAATGAGAAGGAGAACTAGAGACCATTCTGAAACCTTTTGAGAAATCATCTAAAAGGATAGAAGTAATTCTAAGCACTGTGCAACATGATCATGATAAAAGTGGCCTAGGATACAACTCATTCTCCAATAAAGGGAAAACTAGTACTATGTTCGTCAGGGGTGTGGAACCCATTCCTATACCTGAGGAGACCCCAACTCCTGTAAAGGTACCTGTTGCACCACGTACAACAAAGGCTGCCATTCTTCCACCAAAGTCATATCACAGACAGCGGAATCCTCAGCCACCATGACCTATAAAGCGCAACCTACAACATGCTCCCCGAGCACATCAAAAGCGCCAACAGCCGTTCAGAAAGAAGGCTGTACCCAAATATAAAATGCCCACACAACAGTACTTCCAACAGTACAGCGCGCCTAGATACTGGATACATGAGCCTCTTTATCCATCGAGAAAGCAGGTCGCCGCACAATATCAGCAACAGGTTTGGGAATCCAACTAGAGACCCAGGAGGCAAGCTGTAAGGCCAAAGAAAATGGCTCCACCTCCAAGACGGCATTCGTACTGGATTGATAATATTAACCCTGAATTTTACATGTATAATAATTATCAAGGTTACAGCGACTACATGCCTTCCCCACGTAGATATCGCAAGAATGGACCAAAAGCAACCTACAGCAAGCCAATTGCTGTCAGGCAAATTTGGGTACTTAAAGGCACTAACATCCATGGACCCAACATACAAAGAGGACGTAAATCTACTTAATTTCTTTGCTTACAGGACATTATAGAGAAGGACATCTGGTACTTCGACATCGGATGTTCTCGGCACATGACAAGAGATAGAATCAAGCTGTCAGCTTATGTAGAAGGTCGCGGTCTAAAAGTGCGCTTCGGTGATAAATCCAAAGTAAGAACAAGAGGGAGGGAACCCTACTTGTAGGAAAATTCAAAATCACTGATGTAGCTTATGTTGAAGGCTTACAATATAATCTACTTAGTATTAGCCAGTTTTGTGACAAATAGTTCTCAGTGAAATTCTATATAGATCACTGTAGAGTCAAGAACATTCTAACTAAATAAGTTGTGCTCACATGAAGTAGATCAGGTAATATGTATATTGCTGACTGAATGCCTACGAGCTCCACAATTCCTTGTTTTGTTGCCAAAGGCACTGCAGATCTAAGCTGGCAATGACACAAGAGGATGTCTCACGTCAACTTCAAGACGATCAACAAGCTCGCTAGACAGGGAATGGTTAGAGGTTTGCCCGATGTGTCATTCCAAAAAGACAGCGTCTGCGGACCTTGTCAGAAAGGCAAACAAATCAAGACCACCCTTAAAAGCAAATCCTACATGTCCACTCACAGAGTTCTAGAAATGCTACACATGGATCTCTACGGTCCTGTAGACCCAGTAAGTTTGGGAGGCAAGAAATACTGTCTTGTTATTGTTGATGATTATTCCAGGTATGCTTGGACAATATTTCTGAGCAAGAAGAAGGAAACCACATCAAAGCTGCCCGAGCACCTGAGAAAGCTTCAGAATAATAAAGGGTTGAGTATCGTGTCCATTCGTTCCGACAGAGGTACTGAATTCACTAACCACTTTATAGAGCAATACTGTTCGGATAATAGGATACAACATGAATACTCAGCTGCCCGAACACCTCAACATAATGGTGTTTCCGAGTGAAATAACAGGATGCTCAAAGAAGCAACAAGGACCATGATTGCCGCAAGCAAGTTGCCACAACGTTTATGGGGTGAAGCAACAAATACAACATGCTATACACAAAACCGCTGTATCATCAACAAGCATCACAACAAAACAACCTATGAGATGATATTATATTTGGTTCCACTAACCTTGCTTTGTGTCAAAGGTTCTCTCATCTCATGCAAGGTAAACTTGAAATGAGTATGATGGGGGAACTTAGTTATTTCATAGGATTGCAGGTAAAGCAGTTGCCTAAGGGAATCTTTATCAACCAAGAGAAGTACAACAAGGAACTTCTCAACAAGTTTGGAATGAATAACTCCAAATCTTTATCAACCCCCATGAGCACTTTCGTGCAAATTAGTGCTGATGAAGCTGGAAAGCCGGTTGATCAATCACTCTACAGGAAGCTAATAAGATCACTCCTATACCTAATAGCTAGCAAACCCGATATCTAGTTTGCTGTAGGAGTGTGTGCTCGGTATCAAGTAGCACCTAAAGAATCACACTTCACAACAGCCAAACAAATCCTAAAATACGTCAAAGGAACAGTCGATGAAGGACTATAGTATCTTAAAGAAGGCTGATTTGATTTGGTTGGCTACAGTAACTCGGATCTCGGAGGTTGTAAGCTAGATAGGAAAAGTACAAGCATTACTTGTCACTTTCTTGGACCTAGACTTGTGTCCTAGTTCAGTAAGAAACAATTGGCAAACTCGCTTCCACAGATGAATCAGAATACTATGCTGTTGGTAGTTGTTGTATGCAGATCCTTTGGATGCAACAACAGCTGTCAGACTATGGAATCATTGCCAAGGAAACACCAATTATGTGAGATAGCACAAGTGCAATTGCAATAACGTACAATCCTGTATTGCAGTCACGTACCAAGCATATTCATATGAAGCATCACTTCATTCGAAATCATGTTGAGAACAAGGATGTTCAGCTCGATAAAGTTCATACAAATATTAGGTTAGTCGACATCTTTACCAAGCCTCTCAGCACAGCCAAATTATATATGCTTTGACAAGAATTGGGAATGCTATAGCCAGACTCCTTGTAAGTTTTTATGCTTTTACTCATAAATTGAGGGGGAATGCTGTAAGACCCAAGAATACAGTATCCACCGTTAATTATCTGTACACTCAGACAGTCAGACAACACTGTAGGACTAAGAAGACATGAAATCTTCCTACATCTGACATGTGCATTAATTAAGGGGGAATACAGTATGACCTATGAATACAGTATAAATCTAAATACTGCTATAAGATTTGAATCCCGTATGTACCTTTTAAGGGAGAACGCTGTATTTTCGCGGATACAGTACATACTATGGGACATCAATTAATATTATATTATATTAATATTTTGTTCATTTATAAAACAGTTTTAAGTCCACGTGCCCTGTTTTAAAATTCAACCATCTTTGCATTTAATTCTTTACACGACATCTGGACTGTATTATCTCAAACGCCGCGATTTTTCAATTAATTAATTATTTCAAATCGCCATTTCGGGCAATAAGGGAAGTCAAAACGTCAGAAGTGGGATCGGTTATATTTCAAATCCGGATGGATAAGATGTACTAGTTACGCTCGATTCATCGTGTTCGTTCATTTAAAAGACGGTTCCCATCCCTTTAATCTGACCGTTCACTATTTATAAACCCTAATCTTCCCTGCCCACTATAAAAGGACTGTATCCTGCTTCCATCGACTCTTTACGCTTGTAAACGAGTCCAAGACCATACAGGCTACACAGTTTTTTGCAAATCACTGCATATTTTGTTACTTCATTTTTTTTTGCAAACAATGACATCTTCTCAGACTTCCTCCCAGACATTGAAGAAAAGGGACAACATCATTGATGAACGTCTCTTCGTTCGATCTGTTGTCATGGAAAGGATCCAAGCTGAGGTCGAGGACCTTGATGGCATGGAACGTGTCGTCTCTAGGATCAAACAACAAGGCCTCTACCGCCTTGGTAGTCAACACGCTAAAGCTTATGATGAAAGCATTGTGGAGGAGTTCTACCTTGACGCCTCCATCAAGTTTCTTTCTCTGAAAATAGGAGGAGACATTTTCGACATCTCTGCTACTGTCCGCGGAGTTCAGATCTGCATTGACCAAGAGCTGCTGTAGAATATTTACAGGCTGCCGTCCGATGGCCTGAAAATTGAAGAGTTGGAGACCTTTAGGTCGGAAGAATTGCTAATCGCCTATTGGGGATTATTTACAGGTGATGGTTCGGACAAGAAAGTCCATCCATATTGTCATAAAAGAAGATTTTGCTTGCCCTACATGTACTTGCATGATTTTGGTTGCCGTGTCATTGAGAACAGAACTGGTGCATTCTAGATGTGCACTAATCTGTGCTTTAGAATGATGGTCGCCATCATGTCAGGCGAACACGTCAATTGGTGCCAGATTGTTCTCAAGCGCCTACAAGAAGAGGCTACCAAGCCCAGCACCCAGAAGAAAACATTTGGGCTTATCCTCAACCACATTCTCACTCGCTGTGGCGTACATCAATTTCGAGACCCCAAGAAAATCGGCCCAGAAAATTCATCGGTGGGAGCAAGCCCACAATCTTCAACAAAGACGGATTGTTCTCAACCAGACCCCATGTCCATATCTGATAATCCAAGGGATGTAACTGACAGGGCTGCTAGCCAGGACAAGAAAAGGAAAAGAAGCGCTTCTCACATCAAATCTCCTCTTGCAGTTGAGAAACCAAAGAAGAAGCAGAAGAAGGCTTCCAAAGCCAAAGCTACAGCGCAACTCGCTGTACAACACCCACAGGGTGCAACCCCTGTGGAAGAAGTATCTACTACTATTCATACAGTAGATCTCGAGCCGTTGGCGACAACGACGTATAGACAGCTATTTGCCAACTTAGAAGGCTCTTGCGAGTCGGCTGCCCCTTCGGAGCTCAAAGCCACATATCCTATAAGGGATTCCACACCCTTAAAGGATCCCTCTCCTATCAGGGTACCAACCCCTGTTCGGGATCCATCTCCAAAACAGGCTCCCATACCTATCACGGATCCCATTCCTATAGTAGACCCACGTACTGTACAGAGCCTCTCCCCCTCTGCTATCATTAAGGAAACCCCCCTTTCAAGTGAAAATTGAGCAAGCATTTGAATGGTTTATCCAATGGAAGTCATACAGGGTCGCACCTTATGACATTCTGTAGAATTGGGAGGATTGGAGAGAAGAAGAAAAATTTGTTTTGGAGGTGGCCGATTCCCAGAATATCGAAGTCCTTCCAATGGGACAACAACTTTTGCCAAGAACTGATCAAGAGCTACTTTCTGGTAAAAGAGCAAGCCGATTGAAAGGAATATCCAAATCCGAAGACACTATTCCAACAGCCCAGCATCTGATCACGACTTAGATGACGACGACGCTTTTCAAGCAGGTCAGAGAATGAGTCGCGAGGAGGCTCGAGAACAGGAATTTTCTAGAATGTAGGACCAACAGGGTTAGGGGACATCTGACAGGCATCAGTCCCCCACCCGTCAACAGGAAGCTGCCCAAGACCAGGAGGAATAAGTCCCTCATGTCACTGATTAATCGACAGTTTCTGAACAGGCACCCGAGCCTGTCGTCGCCGCTGATGAATAAGCCCGCGCCATCCCGCATGAGGAATCAGTCCCTTTGCCTGAGCAGGCAGATGCTGAGAGACAACAGGAGGAATCAGTCCCTCCAGTACTTATGTCTACAGAAGCCCAACTGAAATAGGTGGAATCTACCCACTGTCGCTGAGACTAGAAAGGCTGAATAACCAACAACTATGCCCGCACCTGATGCCCCTGCATCACCTCCATCCATGGAATCCGATGACAGTGTCCTACCCGAGGATAGACCATAACAGCCGCACAACCATGTAGTCATGCACCAGCTCAATGGAGCTGAAGAAGACAAACTAGCGCGCCCCAACTCTCCACGTACAGAAGCAAAGATCGAGCAATTGCACGCAATCGGTCTCCAAACAGTGTTTATACATGATGCTGTAGATGTCCTGTACAATGTTGGAAAACAACTCCATTAGCTGCATGAGACTGCCATTGATGAGATGACTGCCTGAAGCGAGAAATTACGAAGGTTGAAGAAGCTTTTTTCATTATGCCAACTGGATTGAAGCAAGCTCTCTCACAACTTCAGAAGCGCCAGGAACATATTCTCAAAGAAGAACAGGCAAAGCTCCGCATTTGTGAAAGCAAGACTGTCGCCGCCCTATAGGAGACTGGCTCCAGGCTCACAGGACATGACCAAAAGATCGATGACATGTCTATGCTGCTCAGTTCCGTGGTGGCCAAAATCTCAAGCATAGAGACCAAACAAGACAACGCAATGAAAGTCCTGGGACGCATTGATGCAAAGGTCTCCTATCTTTATGAAGCCAAAAAGGGGGAAGAGTCCAGAGTGGCTGCTAGGCAATGGAGGATAGAGAGAGAGAGAGAGAGAGAGAGAGAGAGAATTTGATGCTGCCTTAGAAGATAGTGTCACTGCTGCATCAACCGTTTGGCAACACCTGCACAAAGTTATAGGGTAACTGGTTCTCGCCCAGAGTTCCATGACCCCAACTTTCCTTGGAAAAATAATGTGCAGAAGCCATCGGAAATTCATCTGCCCGCCAACCGTCAGCCTACAACTGATGAAGTGAAGCAATGGAGGAAGAACGAACTAATGAGGTAATTCGTCAAGCTCATCAGGGAGTCCGCCATCTTCAACAAATACAAGACATTGGTGGAGGCTGCAGATGAATTTGCAAAGATGTTGGAAAGGGGACTGCTCCTATTGCATTTCAATGAAATCAAGGCATTGGAAGGGAGATCGGATTACTCATCCTAAAGACTAGATACTTGCCTTCGACCAATCAACTGAAGGAAGAGCGATCTATCTAGATCGAGGCAAGGGTTCATTAGAGAACTGGTGGAGAGGAACCGATAACGATCCTGACTCAAGACCTTGGAGGCATGCACATTACAGGAAGTAGCTTGGAGGCTCTCTTTTTCTTATTTTTTTTGTCTTAGTCCTACACCAAGCAGTCCCTGTATTTCTCTTATATGCAAATTGAAATCTTTGACTGATATCAATAAAACTATCTTTGTCTTGAAAGATTACAGCTTGTAATCTACGTTTACTGTTTGATTACGTATTTAAATTCAATTTATATTACTGCAAATAACAAGTATGAAACTTGTCTAATATTAACCTGTAAGAACTTGTCTGCGAACAATTCATAGGTTAAGTTGCATGCAACATAGACCACACTGTAAGATTGTGCCTGCGCGCCAATCATAAGTTTAAGTTGTAATACACATCCATGTAGATGTTTTACCTAATGATTAGAACTTGCCTGCGAGCAGTTCATATTTTTTTTCAAGTGCTGAAGACCAGATCATTCGACAGAAGATTAAGAAGTCAGCCTCTCCGGATCAAGATGTTATCAATATAGAGGGAAACTATTTCGTCATAAAGAGGTTTTGGCATCATCAATAAAGAGGTTTTGGCATTATCAAAAATGGGGAAATTGTTGGAATAAACAACCCTGTACCTTGTTTTGATAAGTGCTAACATACAACAAATTCCTCACTGCCATCATATAGCAAGTCTTCTAGTCAACAAACAGCAAGCTATCTCAAGAAAATTTGCCATCATACAACGAAGGACTCGATATACCGCTAAATATGGAAGCTATCTTGAATCTTCATACAACGCCTGCCATACAACATGGGATATAACATACAGCGTTGAAGTCTATAGCTAACAGCAATAAGACGTATTATGCTGGACACAGCATACAGACTGAAAGTGTTAGGATAATGAACACTTAGCCAACAGAACTGAAGACCTTTGAGAAGGAATCTACTTTATACGCTAAAGTCAGAACGCCATTTGAAAGAAGTATTTAAATACTGATTGGATAAAGTATTTAAATACCAATCGACAAGGATCTTCAGACAAGGAGCAAAATCCAGATCTTGTTCTTGAAAGTCAATCAACCAATAAGAATAGATCTCAGCTCACCAACTCAGCCAACGGACATATTCATAACGGATCTATTCCAAGGTTATAAATAGTCCATGCAAGAGGACATTGCAGGTGACACAAACATACGAATGAACGCAATACAAAATCGAATGACTGAATATTCATTATCGTCAAATCAAAGCTTACAAGAGCAAATATATTTTTCAAGTATCTATCTATATCTGAAGAGAAGAAATATACTCAGTCACCAAGAACAGCACATCATCAGCCCAAGATCATCGTATTCAAGTTGCTGTTCAAAACCTGTTACTTTACCATTTTACCTTTGAGTAAAGCTTAACCCTGTGTGGACTAAGAGAGTTATTCTGACCTATGTGGTACGAATAGGATGAAGCTTCAATTTGTGTGAGAAGAAGCAAGTCAAGAGACGCCATCAACCAATCTGTGTGAATGGTTGAAAACTACAGTCTTGTATCAATCTGTGTGAATGATACAAGGATAGGTTTGATTATAGTCACGTAGTTGTGTAGTGAATATAATAAACATTTTACTCCTGTGTGGAGGATCAGTGGATGTAGAGGGGTTTACCTCGAACCACTTTAAATACTATATTATTTACCTTCTGCATTTACTGTTTCTAATTACGGTGATTATTTATAAGTATACATTGCATACCCTGTACGTACCAAGCTACCAGGAGAAAACTTAGTTGATGTATTTACAGCAACTCACATTAAAACGAACTTCCGCTACGCACTCTTATTTGAAAAACGTACAACTTGTTGTACTAACACATTTCCAAGTTGTATTCTGTATACTTAGTGGCCAACAAAGTGGCTTAGGATATAACTCATTCTCCAACAAAGGGAAAACTAGTACGGTGTTCGTTAGGGGTGTGGAACCCATTCCTTTACCTATAGAGACCTCGAGTCCCATAAAGGTTATAGTTACCCACGTACAGCAAAGGCTGCGATTCCGCCACTAGGTTCATATCACAGACAGCAGAAACCTCAGCCTCCCAGACCTATAAGGCGTGGTCAATACCATGCTCCCCGAGCATATCAGAAGCGCCAACAGCCATTCAAAAAGATGGTTGTATCCAAATATCAAAGGCATGCACCACAGTACTTTCAACAGTACAGTGCGCCTCAGTATCGGATACAGGATCCCCATTATCCATCGAGAAAACAGGTCGCCGTGCAATATCAGCAACAACTTTGGGAATCCAACTGGAGACCCAGAAGACAAGTTATAAGGCATAAGAAAATGGCTCCACCTCCGAGACGGCAATCGTACTGGAATAATAATAATAACACTCGATTTTACATACATAACTCTTAAGATTACAGCAACTACGTGCCTGCCCCACGTAGACATCGCAAGAATGGACCAAAAGTAACCTACAATAAGCCAATTGTTGTCAGGCAAATTTGGGTACCAAAAGGCACTAACGTACAAGGACCCAATAATCAAAGGGGACCTAAATCTACTTAATTTCTTTGCTTACAGGACATCAAATAGAAGAACATCTGGTACTTCGACAGTGGATGTTCTCGGCACATGACAGGAGATATTAGTAAGCTGTCAGATTAAGTAGAAGGTCGCGGTCCAAAGGTGCGCTTCGGTGATAAGTCTAAAGGAAGAACAAGAGGGAAGGGAACCCTGCTTGTAGGAAAATTTAAAGTCACCGACGTGGCATATGTTGAAGGCTTACAGTACAATCTACTTAGTATCATCCAATTCTATGACACAGTTCTCGGTGAAATTCTATATAGATCACTGTAGGGTGAAGGACATCAAAACCAAAGAGATCGTCCTCACAGGAAGCAGGTCAGGTAATATGTACATTGCTGACTGGAAGCCTACGAGCTCCGCTATTCCTTGTTTTGTTGCCAAAGGCACTGCAGATCAAAGCTTGCTATGGCACAAAAGGATGTCTCATATCAACTTCAAGACAATCAACAAGCTCACCAGACAGGGAATGGTTAGAGGTTCACCTGATGTGTCATTCCAAAAGGACAGCATCTGCGGACCATGTCAAAATGGCAAATAAGTCAAAACCACCCTGAAAGGCAAATCATGCCTGTCCACTCATAGAGTTCTGGATATGCTACATATGGACCTCTACGGTCCTGTAGACCCCATAAGTTTGGAAGGTAAGAAATATTATCTAGTTATTGTTGATGATTTATCCACGTATGCTTGGACAATCTTTCTACGCAAGAAGAAAGAAACCACAACAAAGTTGCCTGAGCACTTGAGAAAGCTTCAGAATGAGAAAGGGTTGAGTATCGTGTCCATTTGTTCCGACAGGGATACTGAATTCACTAACCGATTTATAGAGCAATACTATTCGGACAATGGAATACAGCACGAATAGTCAGTAGTCCGGACTCCTCAGCAAAATGGTGTGGCCGAGCGAAAGAACAGAAATCTCAAAGAAGCAACAAGAACCATGATTGCCGCAAGCAAGTTGCCGCTGCGTTTCTGGGGCGAAGCAACAAATACAGTGTGCTATACACAAAACCGCCGTATCATCAACAAGCATCACAACAAAACAACATACGAGGTATGAAACAATAAAACTCCACTAGTTTTTTATTTTCACATCTTTAGATGCAGATGTTATGTTCTGAATAACGGAAAAGATCAACTCATAACCTTCGACGAAAAGTCTGATGAAGGGATATTTGTAGGATATTCCTCTGTCAGCAAAGCCATCAGGATCTTTAACAAAAGGAAGTTGTAAATAGAGGAATCTGTACATGTAGTGTTCGATGAACCTCATTTTGATCCTACAGGTGTAGGAGACCTGACTCAGATATCCAAACACTCTCCATTAATGACTCTTCTATTCCAATAGAGTATGTCGTAGATTTAGAGATCAACCCCGTAGCTGTAAGAATAAAGGTAGTTGAAGCTGATGCTGTACAAGCTGAAGCTGAAACTACAGCACCACAAGATACAGTACGGGACGCAGAACTAGAACCCGACAGGAGATGGTTGGGAGATCACCCTCAGGAGTTAATCATAGGAAACATTGATGCTATAGTATCCACCCGAAGGAGAATACAGAGTACAGAAGGTACTGTACTATGTGCAAAAGAAGAATCCGAATCTGAGAAATCTCCATTTCCTATATGGAAATCTCAAGAATAACTTAGAAGACTCTCTATGTGCACCCTAGCTGTATTCTTAGCTCAATCCGAACCTGTTTCTACCAACGAAGCTTTGAATAATTCTCACTGGATCACTTCTATGGAAGAAGAGCTTAACGGTTTTGAAATAAACAATGTATGGTATCTAGTACCCAGACCAGAACATCAGGCTGTAATTGGAACCAAATGGGTATTTAGAAACAAGAAGCATAAGAATGGACTTGTTATCAGGAACAAATCCCGTCTTGTTGCACAAGGCTACAGACAGGAAGAAGGCATTAATTACGATGAAACATTTGCCCCTGTAGCCAGATTAGAAGCCATCAGGATATTTCTAGCCTTTGCCGCCCATAAGAGCTTCTTAGTATATCAAATGGATGTTAAGAGTGCATTCCTGAATGGAGATCTCGCCAAAAAGTCTATGTTGAACAACCACCAGGGTTTGTCAACACAGAAGGCAGAGATTCATTATACAGACTATGGAAAGCTCTGTATGGACTTAAGAAAGCACCTAGAGCATGGTACGAAACCCTGTCCCTGTACCTTACCAATAATGGATTTGAGAAAGGCGATGTGGACAAGACTATATTTAAGATACAGGAAGGAGACGACCTGTTAATGGTGCAAATATATGTCGATGACATTATATTTAGTTCTACTAACCTTGGTTTATGTCAAAGGTTCTCTCATATTATGCAAAGTAAATTTGAAATGAGTATGATGGGGGAATTTAGTTATTTCCTAGGATTGCAGGTGAAGCAATTGCCTAGAGGAATCTTTATCAACCAGGAGATTTACAGCAAGGAGCTACTCAACAAGTTTGGGATGAATATATCCAAATCCTCATCAAGCCCCATAAGCACTTCCATGCAAATTAGTGCTGACGAAGCTAGAAATCCAGTTGATCAATCACTCTATAGGAAGCTTATTAGCTCACTCCTGTACCTAACGACTAGCAGGCCCGATATCCAGTTTGCTGTAGGAGTGTGTGCTCGGTATCAAGACGTACCTAAAGAGTCACACTTCACGACATCCAAATGAATCCTTAAGTACGTAAAAGGAACAGTTGATGTAGGATTATGGCATCCTAAGGAAGGAGGATTTGATCTGGTTGGCTACAACGACTCGGATCTCAGAGGCTGTAAGTTGGATAGGAAGAGTACAAGCGGTACTTGTCACTTTCTTGGACCTAGACTTGTGTCATGGTTCAGTAAGAAACAATTGGCCAACTCGCTTTCTATAGCTGAGTCGGAATACTATGTCGCTGGAAGTTGCTGTATGCAAATTCTCTGGATGCAACAACAGTTATCAGATTATGGAATCAATGGCAGAGAAACACCGATCATGTGCGATAGAACCAGTGTAATTACAGTAACACACAATCCTGTATTTCACTCTCAAACTAAGCATATTGATATGAAGCATCACTTCATCAGGAATCATGTTGAGAATAAGGATATTCGGATCGAGAAAGTTTATACAGACATCCAGTTAGCCGACATCTTTAGAAAAACTCTTAGCACAACCAGATTCTGTATCCTTAGACAAGAATATGGAATTCTATAGCGTGGATCCCTGTAAGTTTTTACGCTTTTACTCATCAATTGAGGGAGAATGCTGTAAGACCCAAGAATACAGTATCTATCATTAATTAACTGTACAGTCGAAAATAGTCAGACAGTACTGTAGGACAGAAGTCATGAAACCTTCCTATAGCTGACGTGTGCATTAATTAAAGGGTAATACCATACGATCCATAAATACAGTATTAATCCAAACATTACTGTAAGAATTGAATCTTGTATGTGCCTTTTAAGGGGGAACACTGTATTTTCACAGATACAACACATACAGTAAAAAGACATCAATTAGTATTATATCAATTCATAGAGAAGTACCACCAATGTGTTAAGAATATTATTTTAGATTTTGATGATGACATCCCTTTATTTATAATTTATTCAAATGTATGCACTAAGTACTTGGCATTGTAAAGAAGAACCAAATGAGTATCTTATATAAAGCCATTAAATAGGCTTAGATTGTTCAAGAGTTAATCTGTAGAAAATCAGCTAAGAATATAAATGTCATAATATCAGATACGTTAATTATCAGACAAGTTATCAGCCGAGTTTTGGTCAACTGTAATAACAGAGAGGTTTGACCAAAGCACTGTAGCAGCCGAGGTTTAGATAAGTTTAATCAGGCGAGATAACTTTAGCCAACCTTTGTTCAACTCAGCAGATCAGAGAAGGTTGACCACAGATGAGATATAATCAGGCGACATATCAGGCGAGTTTTGGTCAGTAGAGTATATCAGAGAAGCTTGACCACAAACGACTTATTATCAGAGAAGGTCTGGTCAACACAAAACATCAGCTGAGGTTTGACCACATATGAGATATCATCAGACAAGTTATCAGGCAAGATTCTGTCAAGAGAAATATCAGCTGAGGTTTGACTACAGACGAGTTCTTTATCAATCTAGTTTTCGGTTAAGCAGGATTATCAGATGAGAGTTGACCACAGACAAGTTATGTATTAGCCAAGGTTCTTCGGTCAAACCAAACTTCAGAGGAGGTTGACCAAACCATTACTATAGCCAAGTTTCAAGTATCAGAGAAGAAGATCAGTCCACGTCACCAAAGCGCTGAAAGTCAACAATAACGGAAAGACCTGCAGACGTGATTTTAAGGAGATAAAGTGAATGATTCCCGGAAAGCTAGGAATAAAATATTCCTTGAGATCCACGCTCTGAAGACTTATGAATATACAAATAAAGAAAAGTGGCGCAGACAAAAGAATCCCTTCAAACGATCGGAATTGAAAAGGGAATCAAGCCGTGAAAAGAGATGAATGAATAAATAAAGAAGTCCACTCTCTAACGGACCAATTTGTTACAGTGATACAACGGCTATGAAGAAGCTCAAGGATTCGTACTATAAATATCTGAAGAACAGATTGAGCAAAGTACGATGCGAACAATACATACAAGTGATCTAAGTAATCAAAGCAATCAAAGCAAACAATAGCATCGTGAAGAGCAAGCTTAACAGTCATATTCTGAGAAGCTCTTAAGGTGGAGAAGACAAAAACTCGTCTTAAAAGTGTAAAGAGGTTGTAAACACATCCACGGGTTCTTGATTGGAAAATGATAGACAACTTTCGAGTTGTTGAGGCATCCACGAGTTTTTGATCAAGAGGTGCAAGGCAGCCAAAGGGAGTTGCAACGGCCACGAGTTTCCACTAGTTGGAAGCTGTTGTAACTGTGTGAATCATTGTAACATTTATCATTGGTTGAAAGTTATAGTGAATTCATCTCCAACTAGTTTGGAGAAAAGTGGACTAGTAGAGGATTACCCCACCTCTGAAACCACTATAAGTGTTTGCGTGTTTTACTGTATTTACATCATATTTATCTGTGCATTCATTTTTTATTGTTCCATTTAAAAGTCAACTGTCTTCTGCATAACTTAGTTTTACAGTTGACATAAGTCACCTGCACTGTCATCATCTGAGCTTCCGCATTACTCAACTGCAACTAAGGTTTTTGTTAGTTGCATACTTAACAGCTGGGTTTACTCACCTGAGATTCAGGAAAGAGTTTAGTAAGTCTATTCTCCCTCCTCTAGACTTATTCCTGATGACTTGTGACCTACAAGTGGTATCAGAGAGTTTGGTTTAATTTCACAAAACCATATCCATATATATGAGCATATATAAATCTCTCATTATAATAGAACACATGCAGCACATGCATTCTAGATTACCTGTATTTTCTGTTGTGAATATGACCTGTGGAAAATAAGAATGCAGGCACATCTTTCATCTATCCATGATGACATGTGGTGCATCATAGAAGATGGACCACACCAGAAGAAATTGCAGTTGGGAAGCCAGAGAAGATTCCAAAAAAGAGGACTGAAATGTCACCTGAAGAAAGGAAGCTGGCTAATCTTGACAACCGGTCCAGAGATGGATTATGTCAGACCCTTGACAAGGCAACCATGGTCAAAATAAAAAACTGCAAGAATTCTAAGGAAATTTGGGACACATTAGCTGTAATGTATGAAGGAACCGAGCTGATCAAAGAAAACAAGTTGTTAATAGCCACCAAAAGTTTGACAACTTCAAGATGAAAAGTGGAGAAATAATTGATCTGGTGGATGGAAGATTCACAGAGATCATAAATGAAATCAATTCTCTTGGAAAAACATATGGCAACAGGGAGATGGCCCTGAAAGTTGTAAGGTCACTTAATCCAAAATGGAGCATGAAAGCCGTATCCATGAGGGAATCAAAGATATTAACAATATAAAGATCCAGGAGTTGTTCTGACCTGAAGACATATGAGTTTGAGCTGCCCTGCTCATCATCAACTGAACCAGCTAAGAAAGGATTAGCATTTGCAGTTGAGTCCCCTGCAAAGAACCTGTCTGAAGTTAAACCTCCAAATCCTCTAGATTTTGAGTAAGAAATGGCATTCATCATGCAAATATTCATTAACTTTAGGAAAAACTACTCCAAGTACAAGAAGAATTACAAAGACAATCCAAGGAGGAACCAAAATTCTGGAAATTGGAAGATTGAATGCTACAACTATCATAAGACAGGACACATATAATCTGACTGCCCTGGTCTCAAGAGAGATTAAGATAAGAAGGACATGGGCAAGAAAGAAGAGAAGAGAAAAGCTCTCATTGGGGAAGATCAGATTGAAGAAAGAGTAGAATCAAGTGGTGGGTTTTTCTCTGATGATGATGACTACAACTGCCTGATCGCTAATCTAGATGATGAAGAGGTAACATCTAAACCTCCAATTTCAAATAATGACAGCTCAGACATATCTCAAGATATCGATTTACATGAATCTGTCAATCAGCTCCTTAAAGAATTTGAAATATTAAAAACTGCACACTTGATTGTGACAGTTAAGAAAACAAAGGCGCAAGATGATTAGGTAGCTGAAAAGTACTTTGGACAAACTTAGCCTTGAGTTAGCCAAAATCAGATCTGAATTTGAAAAACAGACTGAGAAAAACTTGAAAAACTCAGCTGAAATTACCACAACTGAGATACAAAAGCTGACTGCTCTAAACAGTGAATAAAAACATCAAAATTTTTGAAACTTAACAGTTTGAAACCATATCGAGTTAGCTTTATAATGGTCTAAATCGTGAATCAATCTGACTTTGGATGAGAAATTTATAGTCAAATTAGTGGAAACTATCTGCAAAAATTTAGTTCCGTCAACGGACATTCACCAGTACAGCAATCTTACAAATGTAATTCATGAAAATCCAACCGTCGGATTAATGTGAAAGTTTTATAGTCGGTTTTCAACACTGTAAAGTTTATTTTGAATGGTGGATATTGGATTTGGATTTACAATGTGAGCTTTAAAATCAAAAGAATGAGAGGTTCCTGTTTTTCAGATTCATATTGAGAAGCCTCGGTATTTTTGTAGATTTCCGAAGATTTAACCATTAGATTCTGCTGAATTTTGGATATGTTATTCACCAAATAGTTTAGTAAAATATAAATAGTGTAGATTTTATTTATATTTTGTTAGTAAGAGTTATGGCTCTCGGAAGTAATTGTGTTTTGAAGGATGTGTTTTGTCCTACATCGGTTGAGAATGAAGGGGAGAAACCTTGCTTATGCTATAAGGATATGTGTTTATCCCATATCGGTTGAGAATAAAATGGAGGAGCCTTTCTTATGCTATACGGATGTGTGTTTTTCCCGCATTGGTAAAGAATCGAAGGGATAAGCCTTGATTATGTATGTTTCTCCCACATCGGTTGAGAATAAAGGTGAAAAGTCTTTCTTATGCTATAAGGATGTATTTTTGTACCATATTAGTTGAGAATGAATGGTAAAATCTTCCTTATTCTATATAATGAGTCTTGGTATATATGTTACAAGTACACCCAATTAATACACTTTAGTCTTATATTTGATTCATGTTAAATTCCTTTCTTGTATTCTCTTAAAAGAGAGTGGTGAGTAGGGTGAGAATAGTGTAAGGGTGTAAGTTAATAAAGACAAATTATATATGATTGTAGAAATTTATCATATAGTGAAGTCTCTTTTACGTGGATCATGGTTTTCCTCCGTATTTGAAGTATTCATTTTTGGTGGAGTAGTCGCAATTGAACAGTTTGATGAAGGGAAAAATATGGTCTGATTTTGCTGAATTTTGATAGCGTTGTCCTTCATTTTGACTGGTTGGATCGTGATTTGGAGTCCTAGATTGTGAGTTATTATTGCTGCACGTTACTGGACAGATTCGGCTTCGTCGCATCAGTACTTGAGGGAGGTTTATACTTGTCCAGTTCATAATATTTAATGAATGGTTTTGATTTCATTTTATTTATAGTTCATATAGCAATGATATTATAAATATGAATTGTGGAGATTTGTATGTTGTACTTTGATTGGATTAAATCATAATGTATATGATTTAAATGCATAATTAATATACTTGAGTATCAAGTATACAGTTTGGTGAAGAAGGAGATGAGAGTTATCTTCGGTCTGTGATATGGAATGCCGGATATCGAGGGAAGTTTGTCGTGACGACATTGACATCGGGATAAAGGTTTATTGATATTGAATTGATTGCATTTCATTTGAGGTTCTTATTGTTTATTTGTTAAAGGATGTTTGGTCGTGGAAATGATATTCGCCAGGGGCTTTGAGGTAAGTAATTATTACTCGGTTATGAAGATAATGGATTTTGATGATAGTGGTGTACATTAATTGGTATTTTATGAATGGAGATTCTTGATGATCATATGGATTGTTTGTTGAGGGATGTTGATCCCTGGACTATTGTTTGGCATTGTTGATTATGTTGATCGTTCATTTGGGGATGATGATCCCAGGATTGTTGTTTTGGATATCGTTGGTTGTGTCAACCTTTTCATATCGGTTTGTCGTTGTTCACTTCGGTGACTCTTTTTTATCCTTATTGGATTTGTGATTCTTCGAGTTTCGTTGTCATGTTGTATCGTGACATATCTGGAATCATATATGCGTGCCGATTAGTCATGTGTAGGATTTTTAGCCAGGCACATATGGTCATGTGTTGATGTCTCCACATTGGACTGTGCACACGAGACGTAGTTCATGAGGCTAATTAGGTACATTGTCTCACGTATATCCTGGATTCCGTATATGTGGTGCATATGTGCACGGACACATTTCTGGATCGGGTGTACTGTGATGTCCGTCTTGAGCCATATTTATTGGTCGTTCATACTCTATGTATGATTGGGTTAGTTCGATGATTTTTGAATAGTTGTTCATACGCCCGAGGGGTATGTTCGACAGCTGGGTTTGTTTCTTTGAGATCCATTGTATGTGATTTGTATAACGTCTTGAGACTTTCTTATCATGTATATCTGACCTTGTGGTTCTTTGTTGATCTTGTTCGAAGTTTACCATGTTGGTGACATTCTCGGTCGTTGTTGGTCCTTTGTTGATCGTGTTAGAGCTTACCACGTGATGGTATTCACGGTTATTGTTGATCATTTGTTGGTAGTATTGGAGTTTACCATATTGATGATATTCTCGGTTGTGGTCGACCTTTGGTTGGTCGTATTGGAGTTTATCATGTCGATGATATTCTAAGTTGATTTGTTGGTTGATAATTGTTATTGAATGTATGAGCATTCGGACTTTGTGTCGATGTTTCGGGACTTCTTGTCATTATTTTGGGGCAGTTGATCTATAAATGTATAGTGTATTATTGGTTTTTATCAGGATTGGGATTTGATTGTGCGATCTGACAGACAAGAGGCACTTATGGGTTATTCCATACTTGAGTTATGATGATGTTTTGAGTATTTTTGGTATTGATTGGATACAATACAGAGGTTTGATTTTGGTTTCATTTCGTCATTTGAGAATGCGAAATGTGAATTACGGTAAGGATTGATTTGATATGGATTACCATGAGTTGGTAATGTTATGATGGTGAGATAACAGCAGTAGTATTCTTACTTTTTTATTACATTGGTATGTAATTATTTATGATGATGTGATCTTTATTATTGTTGAGTATTGTGGTTGACCCCGCCATGGGCTTTATTTTTAAGCACTCAGAGATCGAGCTAGTAGCGGCCGTGAGAAGATGAACTTCCCGAGTGATATTGTTGAATTTTACGTGTATATAATACAATAAATATGAGCAAACGCAACAGAATAAATTAACGAAAAACCCAGACTACATGCAGTAATTTAATTGATTTATTAAGAGTTCGTCGAATTACCTTAACTCGAAGAACATATCTGAACCCGGACCAGAAGCTGATTAAATCTTATTCCTCTTTCGGTGATCCACACACGAACAACTGGTACAAGCCGGATTGCTAGATCCTTACGAATAATGTTTATAAACAGTACAACAAATAATTCCTTGCTAGAAGGATTTATATTGTTGATCAAAATCAACTAATGGAAGAAGACGGAGATGGCCGAAATGAACTTCCCGAACTGAGAACAGTTCGGCCGAACAATAGAGAAAGGGGGGCCCGATTTTTGTCTTACAAAATTAGGATTGTGTAATTTTTCTTATCACAACTCCTTGTCCAAGACCCTTCATTAATTCTAAGTAAACCCTAGAGTCAAACTCTAGTATTTTCTTAGTTGCCCTTCATCTTATTAAATAATACAATACATATAATATCTCATATTATATATTACTTATTATTTAATCCTCTAATAAATATAATATCTAATACTATAATTATCTGTCCCAGTTGATATAACTAAATAATATAATATATAATATCCTATATTATATATTACTCGTTATTTGATTTATTTAATAAATATAATATCCAATATTATATCTATTAATTATTATTGCTTCTCTTTAATTGTCATATGTGTGACCCAAAGGCTTATATTATGTTGGTAATTATTTAATACCTTATTAAATAATAAATCATAAGCGGTCTCTAGCAAGACATTATGACTACCCAAATAATATAAGTTTATAGTCCATTAAACCATTTAATGTGTCAAATCCCTTTGTCGCACGATATCATATTTGAACTAAGTATGTTCAAATGCTTTCTCGATCTTAAGTAGACTCATTGAATCAAATGACTCTTCCTTTTAGTATGGGCATGCATTTTCTTCAGTCCTACTTATCAAGGGGTCCAACAGATATCTCTCACTAAAGAGAGGGACAAATCCCATCTTGATTATTCATTGCCTTCTACACGACTCCCACTAATCCCGATCATTAACCTTTATGATCACCATGTTTCATATGACGTTGGATTACGTCAAGGCATAGCAGTTATCATGTTGAACTCTATGATAATCTCAGGTTCAAGGATTTATTGACATACTGTTATATTGAGATTCACTTATGACATTTCCATGCAGTGATCTCAATGCGGGTGTGTCCAGTATTAGTTCTCCAACTAACACCCATAAGTTTGATCCATACCATACTCATAATCATCCGATGATTATCAATCAAACTTATACTAGTCTGTTAATCACTTGAGTCTCCACTCAATGCAATTGGACCAGGGATATTTGAATAATCTTATTATTCGTGAATAACTATTATTTGATTATTATAATATTAAAATATGCACACATTATAATAATCAATGAGAAATAAATGTTATCAAATAACTTTATTTAAATATGACAATTACAAATCTAGGCACATCGAATATCCGAAGGCACTATTCCCAACAGTCTCCCACTTTCACTAGGACTATTCATTCATGACTTTTTTCCTATCGATCAAGCATGCTCAACATTCTTTCCTTGTGAGAGAGGCTTGGTAAGTGGATCAACAACATTCTTTTCCGTTGCTACTTTGCATATTGTAATATCTCCTCATCTGACGATCTCTCTGACTAGGTCATATTTTCTGAGTATATGTTTGAAATTATGATGGGACCTAGGCTCTTTAGCTTGTGCAATAGCACCATTATTGTCACAATAAAGGCTTATGGAACCCTGGATGATCAGTACCACTCCTAGTTTGGTAATGAACTTCTTGATCCGTACGGATTCCTTAGCTGCATCCGCTGCTTCCAGGTACTCAGCTTCTATTCCAGAATCAGCACCCGTCCTTTGCTTGGAACCCTTCAAACTCACATCACCTCCATTCAATACAAACACAACCAGTTTGCGATTTAAATCCGTCTCTGTCGGTTTTGAAACTTGCATCGGCGTAGCCATTTACAGCCAGCTCGTTTCCCACACATCCATAAATTAGGAACACATCCTAAGTTCTTCTTAAGTACTTTATGATGGTTTTCACTGCTGTCCCGTGACTCTCACCTGGATTTGATTGGTATCGAATTGTCATGCTAAGGGCAAACGATACATCTGGTCGAGTACAAATCATGCCATACATGATTGATCCAATGGATGAAGCATATGGAATCTTGATTATGAGGGCTCGCTCATTAGGAGTCGAAGGACTCTGAGTCGTACTTAGATGAATGCCATGTGACATTGGCAAGAGTCCTCTCTTGGAGTCCCACATATTGAACCTCTTCAATATTTTATTAACGTAGATACTCTGACTCATACCAATCATTCTCTTTGATCTATCTCTATATATTTTTATCCCAAGAATGTAAGAAGCTTCTCATAAGTCTTTCATTGAGAAACAACTTCCCAACTAAGTCTTGACTGTCTGTAAGGTGGGTATGTTATTTCCACTGCGTAATATGACATCTACATATAAGACTAGGAAATCAACTATGCTCCCACTAACCTTCTTGTACACACATGTTTCATCTTCATTTGGAATAAATCCAAACTCTTTGACAGTTTCATCAAAATGAAGATTCCAGCTCAACTCATAAATAGATCTTTGAATCTTGCAAACCTTTTTAGAATTTTCTGGATGAACAAAACCCTCAGGTTGTGTCATCTATACATCCTCGAGTAAGTTTCCATTAAGGAAAACTGTTTTGACATCCATTTGCTATATTTCATAATCATAGTATGCGGCAATGGAAAATAAAATTCTAATTGATTTAAGCATGACTACTGGCGAAAAAGTCTCATCATAGTCAACACCATGAATTTGTCTATAACCTTTTGCCACTAGTCAAGCTATATATGCTTGTAGATTTTCGTCCATGTCTTTCTTCTTTTTGAAGACCCATTTACACCCAATGGTTTTAACAATCTCAGTTGCATCTATCAAGTTCCAAACTTGTTGTCTTACATGGACTGTATCTCTGATGTCATGGACTCTAGCAATTCCTCGGACTCTGGTCCTGAAGTAGCTTCTGTATAGGTACTAAGCTCATCATCTATGAGCGATGCGTCATCATCCTCTGTTATGAGATACCCATATCTCCCAGGTTCATGTCGCACCCTATCAAATCTATGAGGGACTTGTGTACTTTGAACTGGCTCTTTAATTGGTTGTTCAGTTTCCATCGGTGAAGCAATGTGTTCTTGTGGTTCTCAATTTTCCTCGAGAATTACTCTTCTCCCACTGTCCATTTTGGAAATAAATTCCCTTTCTAAGAAGACAGCATTTCGAGAAACGAACACTTTGTTCTCTGCGGGCTTATAAAAGTAGTATCCTTTAGTTTCCTTAGGATATCCCATAGATAAACATCTTTCAGATATGGCTGACAGTTTGTCAATACTTGGTGCCTTATGAACGCTTTAGAAAAGATAAGTTTGGTCTCTTACCAGTCCATTTCTCAAAAGGTGTCTTTTCAACTGCTTTAGATGGAACACGGTTAAGGGTGAATGCTACTATTTCTAAGGTGTGGCCCCAAAATGATAATGGAAGCTCCGTTCGACTCATCATGGATCTAACCATATCTAATGAAGTTTAATTCATCCTCTCAGACACTCCATTATGTTGAGGTATTCCAGGAGGAGTAAGTTGTGAAACAATTCCACAACTCCTAAGATGATCATCGAATTCTTAGCTCAAGTATTCATCACCTTGATCCGATCGAAGGGCTTTAATTGTCTTGGCAATTTGATTATGTACTTCACTCTGGAATATTTTGAACATTTCAAAAGACTCATGTTTATATTTCATAAGATAAACATATCCATACCAGCTAAAGTCATCGGTAAATGTGATGAAGTATTGGTATCCTCCGCTGGCATGAGTGCTAAGAGATCCGCATACATCAGTATGTACTAGGCCTAATAGATCACTAGCCCTTTCTCCATGACCGGTGAAAGGATTCTTCGTCATCTTGCCTAATAAACAAGATTCGCATGTCCCATATGACTCATAGTCAAAAGAGTCTAAAAGTCCATCGTTATGGAGTTTAGAAATGCGTTTCTCGTTTATGTGACCAAGTCGATAGTGCCATAAGTAAGTCAGATTAGAATTATTGAGCTTACCTTTCTTGGTTGCAATGTTATAGACTTCCATAGTGTTGGACTCATCTAGATCAATATTGTAAAGGCCAGTATATAACTTTGCAGCACCATAAACCAAGTCATCAAAGAAAATACGAATAATCTTATTCTTAATAAGAAAACTATAACCTTCGCAATCTAATGTAGAAACTGAAATAATATTCCTATTCATAATAGGAACATAATAGCAATTGTTCAAAACTAACAAAAGCCCATTGGGTAAAACTAGATCATAAGTTCCTACGGCTAATGCAGCAACTCTTGCTCCATTACCGACTCTTAGATCCACTTCCTCTTTCTTCATCTTTCTACTACTTCTCAACCCCCGCACATTTGTACAAATGTGAGATCCACATCCAGTCCAATACCAGGAGTTAGAAGTAGATAAGTTAAGTTTTATAACAAATATACCTATGGCAGTCTCACTACCCTTGGTACGCTTTAGCTCTTACAAGTAAACCTTGCAATTTCTTTTCTAGTGTCATGGTTTATTGCAATGATGGCAATTTCCATCTTTGGGAGCTTTAGCCTTGAAAACCGGCTTAGTAGGATCTTTAGATTTGGCAACTTTTGCCTTACCTTTCCCCTTGCCTTTGTTCTTGAAGGACTTCCCTTTGCTGACCATCAACACGTGGCTTGGTTTCTTCTTAATATTCTGCTCAGCAGTTTTAAGCATCCTATGCAGCTCATCAATGGACTTCTCCATCTCATTCATATTTTAGTTCATAATGAACAGATCGAATATATCAGGTATTGAGTTAGGATCACATCCGTGGAGTGCTCCTTAGAAAGTGGAAAATCGAGCCTATCAAGATGATCAATATATCCCTTCATCTTGAGTACATGAGCACTGAAAGATGTTCCTTTAACCATCTTGCAAGCATAAAGGGTGAGAAAGGTCTCATACCTCTCTTTCCTATCTTGCTTCGAGAAAGTTTCCTTGAGATGGGCATTAACCTCATAAGCTTCCATTTGTTCCAGATTCTTCTGTGTAATACCCCCGATATATTCAGGGATATTACAGCGCCGTAAATCCTTTACATAAGAATTTACAAGGATGAATAAAAGAAATGACAATAACAGGTACCAGTTTATGAAATTGCTGAAATAAAATTCAATCGACTAGTTCAAAACCGAAATTACAAATATCCCATGAAGAGTTATTATTACATCATCAAAATCCAAATATTATAAATCGACAACGTACTAGAGTACTTATTGAAATAACCAACAAATAACAGACAGTAAACCCGGTCGAAACATCACTCTGCACCCTCGTCGTCATGCATCTCCAGTGGTTGTTTCCCCGCTCTCCTGGATCCTGAACATACACAAATGTTCACCCCCGAAGGGGTTAGCACAACGATGATAGTACAAGTACAATAATCATACAACAGTGATATAATCAACAATTATATCATAACAAGTTTCTCCAACGAGAATATCCACAACACATATCATATCATAACATTTCCAACATACAAATGGTATTCCAACGATCCAAATAGACACAACTATAGATTCCCATGATGATCCGTCGGACCAACACATCGTGGAACTACATCCAACGATCCAGCACACTGACTATAGATTCCCATGATGATTCCGTCGGATCAACGCATGGTGGACATATATTCACAACATATTTACACGATACAATCACATCATAATTGTCATAATATAAACAATTCTAATTAGAGTACTTGCCTCGGTTCGTTGACAAGAATAAACTTCCACGAATATCAAAATACTCGAAGGTCGTCCCCTTCGATCACCACGTGTTAAGCTCGAACCTTAACAAAAGAAATAGTACGTAATTCATTTCGCGGCTGCATTTAACGCCTAACAATTCAACAATTACGGTAGGAAGTCCTTAATATGCAACTGTCTGGGATGATTAACGCACGCCACGAATCATATGTAGCGCACGTTAATGCTACTCGTTAGCGTCACGCGACACACCGCCAGCGACGCTAACCCGGCGTTATCGGTTCACCGATCACCGATCGACTTACCGATGATTTAACGCACGCTAAGTCCAAAACGTTGCGTACGCTAAACGTACTCGATAGCGCACGTTAAATCTTGTATATTAGCGCACGCTAATAGTGCATGGCAGTTCACTGGAGGGCAGCAGATTTACACAAATAGTGATGAAGTAAGCGAATTCTTCAGTGATTTGATGTTTGTTATCTGTCTTCATGTTATGTTCATAACCTTTATGAATGATCTCGGATAATATCAACTTCAAGATGCAAATATACGTATAATCATCATGACACCATAATCCATCTTGATTACAATTCTCATGCGAAGTTGGTGATCTCGGTTGATGTATTAGATTCTACTATCATTATACATATTCGACTTCATCTTCAGTGAACTAACAATTCCGACTTATACGAAAGAATATTTCCTAAGATGATTCTTCCTTTAAGTTCTTATAACATCTCTTCCAAATCATGATCACAAAGATAACATAAATCATACGGATTGTTAACTTGAATATTTCTCTCATCATTTGAAGTACTAGGATTCCAACTTCAAGGTTCCAACAATAATATCGTAATTGTAGACATTCCAATCTTCTAAACATGATGTTGTTGAATAATTCACTAATGAAATTCAATACCTCGTTAATATGATCATCGTATCCATTGGAAATCCAAATCTAAGACTGGTGATAGGTTGAACATACCTTAATATGCCGAAATCACTGAACCACGAGGTATAATCCGACTCCGTTTGGTTATGTGCCACTCCAAGGTGTTACTTCTCTTCAATGATCACTCACAAGTGATACTCAATCATTCAATGATCACTAATATATGTTCTAAGTGTTTAGAAGGGAGATTCTTGCTCTCTGGACTCTCAAAGATGAAGTATAGACGAAGGAAATGAAAGCCAAAGCGGTTGCTGTCCCATTTATAATATTCTGCATTATTGACAAGTTAGCGCACGCTACTAAGCATCCCTTAGCGTGCGCTAATAATGGTTGACTTCAGAATTTGTCCGGGTGCATCAGCGGGAATCTTATCCGGACCCATGTCCCGGCTGGCGCATGTGTTAGCCGTCCCGCTCAATAATTGAGTTCTTAGCGCATGCAACTCCTATCTTCATAGCGTGCGCTAATAATGACCCGATAGCGCGCGTTAAGATACATTCTTAGCGTGCGCTATCACGAGGTTGCTTGAACAATTTTGCAAGTTTCTATACTTATGTACAATGATATCAATGCACCAAATATCATACTCCAATAATCAAAATCACCAATCCGAAATAATACATGGTTTGAATACAGATGAAATACACTGTAATAGATCCGGATATTACATACTCTCCTACTAAAAAGGAGTTTCGTCCCGAAACTCAAGACGAAAATAACTCGGGATATCTAGACTTCATATCAGCTTCCGTTTCCCAGGTGGCTTCTTCCATTCCGTGACGTGACCACTGAACTTTGACCAAAACGATTGGTTTGTTCCTCAGCTGTTTAACTCGACTCTCGAGTATCTTGACCGGTCTTTCTTCAAACGTTCCATCCTGCTCGACTTCGATCTTGCCGAAATCAATGATATAGCTGGGATCTGGTATATACTTCCGTAACTGGGATACGTGGAACACGTTATGAACATGGCACAATGACGGCGGCAATGCCAATCTGTATGCCAACTCCCCAACTCTCTCGAGGATTTCAAATGGTCCGATATATCTAGGACTCAGCTTTCCTTTCCTTCCGAAACGAAAGATTCCTCGAGTAGGAGGAACCTTCAAAAGTACGTGATCTCCAGTACTGAACTCCAATGGGCGGAGGCGTACGTCCGCATAGGATTTCTGGCGACTCTGGGCAGTTAACAGCCTTTCACGAATCAAGGCTATCTTCTCTCGAGTCTGCTCGATCAACTCAGTTACATTCGATCAAGTCCGATGAATCGTCCCAGCATAGGGGCGATCTGCATCTCCTTCCGTATAATGCCTCAAACGGTGCCATCTTAATTGAAGCATGCCAACTATTGTTGTAGGTAAATTCAATCAACGGTAGATGAACTTCCCAATCGTTTGACCAATCTAAGGCACAGGCCCTTAGCATATCTTCCACCGTTTGTATAGTTCTCTCAGATTGTCCGTCAGACTGCGGGTGATAAGCTGTACTGAAGTTCAATTCGGTCCCCAAGGCCTTATGAACTGCTTTCCAAAAGTGAGACACAAAACGGCCGTCTCGATCAGAAACAATGGTCTTCGGCGTACCATGCAATCGAACTATCTCCAAAATAAAGACTCGTGCCAACCTCTCTGGTCCCCACGTATCCTTAATACCTAGAAAATGAGCTGATTTGGTTAAGCGATCAACTATCACCCAAATCACGTTCATTCCTGTCTTGGTTCTCGACATATTAGTGATAAAATCCATCGATATGTCCTCCCACTTCCATTCAGGAATTGGGAGCGGCTTCAACATTCCAGCAGGCCGTTGATGCTCGATTTTGACCTGCTGACAAGTCAAGCATTTCGAAACATAGTCCGCTACATCCCTCTTCATGTTGCCCCACCAGAAATTCTGCTTCAAGTCCTTATACATTTTACTGGTGCCCGGGTGAATAGAATAGGGCGAACTATGAGCTTCCTTCATAATCGTCTGTTTCAGAACATCAACATCGGGAACGCAGAGTCGGTTCTGAAATCTCAAAACTCCATCGTCATGAATTATGAATCCGGGGGCCTTTCCTTGGATCACTTCATCATGTAACCGAATCATCAGAGGATCATCTGCCTGTCTAGATTTGATTTCTTCGGTTAATGATGAAGTTATCTCCATCACGCATGTTTGTCCTGGACTCTTTGTAACCATACTTCAATTCCTTCACGAATCATCTCTCCGAAGGCTAAGTTGGGAGGTCGCGTCTCCAGATCTCGAATAGAGACAGGCTTGCGGCTAAGTGCATCGGCCACTACATTCGCTTTGCCTGGATGATATAAAATCTCCAAGTCATAGTCCTTAATCAGTTCTAACCATCTTCTTTGCCGCATGTTCAACTCTTTCTGACTGAATATGTACTTGAGACTCTTATGATCCGTAAAGATCTGACAGTGAGTCCCGAATAGATAGTGCCTCCAGATCTTCAAGGCAAAAACCACTGCTGCTAGATCTAAATCATGTGTTGGGTAATTCACTTCATAAGGTTTCAGTTGTCGCGACTCATAAGCGATCACCTTATCATTCTGCATCAACACGCACCCAAGTCCTTGGTTCGAAGCATCGCTGTAAACTATGAATCCTCCAGTTCCCTGCGGAAGTGATAGAATCGGTGCCGTCATCAATCTCTTCTTCAATTCATTAAAACTAATCTGACACAATTCATTCCACTCAAACTTTTGAGTTTTATGCAGGAGTCGAGTAAGTGGGTGGGAGATTTTAGAAAACCCTTCCACGAATCGACGATAGTATCCAGCAAGTCCCAAGAAGCTTAGGACCTCTTTCACGTTCTTTGGAGGCTCCCAATTCATAATTGCTTCGATCTTCTGAGGATCTACTCGGACTCCTTCAGCTGACACTACATGGCCGAGGAACATTACTTCCTTTAGCCAGAATTCACACTTAGAAAGTTTGGCGTACAATTGTTCGTTTCTCAAAAGTTCCAATACAATCCGCAAATCCGCGCATGTTCTTAGGACTCTTAGAATACACGAGAATGTCATCAATAAACACGACCACAAATTTATCCAAAATTCAATGAACACACGGTTCATCAATTGCATAAATACGCAGTGCCTTAGTGAGACCAAACGGCATCACTACAAACTCATAATGCCCGTAGCGAGTTACGAGCGATTTGAACATCAGATTCCTTAATCCTCAGCTGATGGTATCCTGATCTCAGATCGATCTTAGAAAATACTGTTGCCCCTTGCAACTGGTCAAACAAATCATCAATCCGTGGCAACAGATACTTGTTCTTAATCGTCATCTTGTTCAGCTCCCGATAGTCAATACACAGTCGAAGTGATCCATCCTTCTTTCGGACAAAAAGAACTGGTGCTCCCCAGGGTGAAACGCTTGGCTGGATATAGCCCTTATCCGGTAATTCCTCCAGCTGCTTCTTCAGTTCGTACATCTCGGTAGGTGCCATATGATACAGCGCCTTGGAAATCGGTGTAGCTCCGGGTTCCAGCTCAATGGTAAATTCCACATCCCTTCGTGGAGGTAGTCCAGGTAACTCATCAGGAAATACATCTGGAAATTCGTTCACAACAGGAATGGATGAAAGTTCCACAATTTCGTCTTCTTTCTTCATTGCGTAACACCAGTACCCGGTACAGCCCTGTTTCAACATTTTGACAGCTTTCATTGCCTTGATCAATTTTCCTGAGCTTCCCGGTTTCCATCCTTCGAACAGTACTTCGGAGCCATCATCAGCGATCAGTGAAATATTCCTCCTTCGGTAGTCTACAATTGCTCCATACCGATTAAGCCAATCGTCTCCGAGTATCAGGTCATCTCCTTGCATTTCTATCACGATCAGATTTGAGAGCCACTCTCTGCCCCCAAATGATACAGGGAAATTTCTAGTTTCTAAATTTCCGACAATCCTCTCTCCACTCGGTAAACCAACAACATAAGTTTCACAAGCATGAAAACCGGAAATATTCAAACGATTTACACAAGACAAAGATATGAAAGAATGTGTAGCTCCTGTATCGAATAAAACGCTAATCGCGGGAAAGGATGCGGGATGCACGATGCGACAGCAGCATCCTGATCGTCTGTCCTCCTCATCTCGTACAGACGTGTGGGAGCAGATCCAGCACTCGATGTCCCCTTTCAGTCCCATTGTCCTCTGCCTCGCCCGCGGCCAAAATTCTGAGGCATTTGAACACTTTGCTGCGTCTGTTGGACACTGGCTTCCTTCTGAACTGGCTGTGATGAACGGGTTCCATTGTACTTAGTGGCGTCCTTACAAAACGTCGCACGGTGCCCTTCCTGTCCGCACTCAAAACATGTAACTCGAGTGCGCAAACAATCACGCCAAAGGTGGCCTGGGCGACCACAGTTAAAGCACTTCCTAGCTGTATCCGTCGTGGCTGACAATGTTCCGTAATTCTTTCCGCTCTTAGATGGGTGCGGAGGCTTCTTGAAAGAAAAACAAGACTGGGCCTTGCGGGGCCCACTGCTTTTGTGCTCTGTGAAAGTACAAGAGACTTTCTGTTTCTTCGACTCCATGAACTTCTCCATTGCTGCTTCTTTTATTTCATACGCCAACGCCTTATCCTGGTACTGGCGGAGAGTGGTACATTCAAAACCGGACATGTACCTCTGGATTTCTGGTTTCATCCTCATTTCAAAATGAATCATCATCTCGCATCATTACGACCAAATGTCGAACAAATGCTAATCACGTTAAACGCCTTAATCGTCAGGATACGGGTTCGTCGATGGTTGAGCGGAGAAAAATTCAATTTTGGCTTCCCTCACGGGACGAGGGCAATCGAGCTTCCATCATCATTTTAAATTCCTTCCAATCGACATCATGATCTGCAGTCGGATAGCTTCCCACCACTCGGATGCTTCCCTATCGTAGAAATCTTGGGCAATAGGAGCTCTCCTATCGTCCGGGCAATTAATTCCAGCAAAAATTTTCTCCAGTTCCTTCAACCAATGGTCCCAAGTGGGAGTCTCAGAAAAGCCGTCAAATTTGGGTGGTTGCATCTTTGCCACTTCTTGTAACCATCGGTCACCTCGATTTCCCATTTCTGGAATCCTTTGTTGTCCATCTCCCTGCTGAATTCCTGCCGCCACTTGCATTCGGTCCACGACCTGAGCAAACTGAGTCATCTGGTTCACGACTTGACGAAGGATTTCTGGCACACCAGGTTCCGGTTCGTTATTGATGGATTGCTGCGGCTCGCCTGAGCTATGACTAGCCTGATTAGAAGGCGACGCCTCCCTTTCAGCATTCCTTCGTCTGCGTCCACGACCGCGACCACGTCCACGTCCGCCTCTCAACATACTGTAAGCACAAGTACTTAATATACAGGAAACAACATCGTTCTAATATTCGAGTATAAAGAGACACAACATGTAAAGAACGAGATATAGTTTAGGAACTTACAACCACCGTTCGAATGAAGATGTAGGCAGTGCAGTGATGTCATTTATGGCCAATTACTTTAAAAGACATAAATGACCCCTATTTTAACCCAACGGCCAAGATATCCATAATCTTAGCTTTGATACCATATTCTGTAACACCCCCGATATATTCAGGGATATTACAGCGCTGTAAATCCTTTACATAAGAATTTACAAGGCTGAATAAAAGAAATGACAATAACAGGTACCAGTTTATGAAATTGCTGAAATAAAATTCAATCGACTGGTTCAAAACCGAAATTACAAATATCCCATGAAGAGTTATTATTACATCATCAAAATCCAAACATTATAAATCGACAACGTACTCGAGTACTTACTGAAATAACCAACAAATAACAGACAGTAAACCCGGTCGAAACATCACTCTGCACCCTCGTCGTCATGCATCTCCAGTGGTTGTTTCCCCGCTCTCCTGGATCCTGAACATACACAAATGTTCACCCCCGAAGGGGTTAGCACAACGATGCTAGTACAAGTACAATAATCATACAACAGTGATATAATCAACAATTATATCATAACAAGTTTCTCCAACGAGAATATCCACAACACATATCATATCATAACATTTCCAACATACAAATGGTATTCCAACGATCCAGCGCACACAGCTATAGATTCCCATGATGATCCCGTCGGACCAACACATGGTGGAACTACCTGTCCAACGATCCAGCGCACACAGCTATAGATTCCCATGTTGATTCCCGTCGGATCAACGCATGGTGGATATATATTCACAACATATTTACACGATACAATCACATCATAATTGTCATAATATAAACAATTCTAATTAGAGTACTTGCCTCGGTTCGTTGACAAGAATAAACTTCCACGAATATCAAAATACTCGAAGGTCGTCCCCTTCGATCAGTCACGTGTTAAGCTCGAACCTTAACAAAAGAAATAGTACAGAATTCATTTCGTCTTTATGCGACGTCTAACAATTCAACAATTACGGTAGGAAGTCACGAATATGAAATGCATGCGGGCCATTAACGCACGCTACGAATCATATGTAGCGTGCGTTAATGCTACTCGTTAGCGTAAGCGATACACACCGCCTAGCGACGCTAACCGGCGTTGTCGATTGCCTCACCGATCGGACTGACTCGGCTGATGATTTAACGCACGCTAAGTCCAAAACGTTGCGTACGCTAAACATACTCGATAGCGCACGTTAAATCTCGTATATTAGCGCACGCTAATAGTGCATGGCAGTTCACTGGAGGGCAGCAGATTTACACAAATAGTGATGAAGTATGCGAATTCTTCAGTGATTTGATGTTTGTTATCTGTCTTCATGTTATGTTCATAACCTTTATGAATGATCTCCAGGATAATATCAACTTCAAGATGCAAATATACGTATAATCATCATGACACCATAATCCATCTTGATTACAATTCTCATGCGAAGTTGGTGATCTCCGGTTGATGTATTAGATTCTACTATCATTATACATATTTAGACTTCATCTTCAGGTGAACTAACAATTCCGACTTATACGAAAGAATATTTCCTAAGATGATTCTTCCTTTAAGTTCTTATAACATCTCTTCCAAATCATGATCACAAAGATAACATAAATCATACGGATTGTTAACTTCAGAATATTTCTCTCATCATTTGAAGTACTAGGATTCCAACTTCAAGGTTCCAACAATAATATCGTAATTGTAGACATTCCAATCTTCTAAACATGATGTTGTTGAATAATTCACTAATGAAATTCAATACCTCCTTAATATGATCATCTTATCCATTGGAAATCCAAATCTAAGACTGGTGATAGGTTGAACATACCTTAATATGCCGAAATCACTGAACCACGAGGTATAATCCGACTCCGTTTGGTTATGTGCCACTCCAAGGTGTTACTTCTCTTCATTGATCACTCACAAGTGATACTCAATCATTCAATGATCACTAATATATGTTCTAAGTGTTTAGAAGGGAGATTCTTGCTCTCTGGACTCTCAAAGATGAAGTATAGACGAAGGAAATGAAAGCCAAAGCGGTTGCTGTCCCATTTATAATATTCTGCATTATTGACAAGTTAGCGCACGCTACTAAGCATCCCTTAGCGTGCGCTAATAATGGTTGACTTCAGAATTTGTCCGGGTGCGTCAGCGGGAATCTTATCCGGACCCATGTCCCGGCTGGCGCATGTGTTAGCCGTCCCGCTCAATAATTGAGTTCTTAGCGCACGCAACTCCTATCTTCATAGCGTGCGCTAATAATGGCCCGATAGCGCGCGTTAAGATACATTCTTAGCGTGCGCTATCACGAGGTTGCTTGAACAATTTTGCAAGTTTCTATACTTATGTACAATGATATCAATGCACGAAATATCATACTCCAATAATCAAAATCACCAATCCGAAATAATACATGGTTTGAATACAGATGAAATACACTGTAATAGATCCGGATATTACATTCTGAAGTTCTGGACAAATGGTAGCCAACATAAGACAACTGACATTAATGGAATCATCACAATGGTTCTTCCATTTATCTTTTGTTGCTTTGTTTGCATTGTCAGCAGGCTCATCTTGAATTTTTCCTCAAGAACGTACAACTTTCTTTCTTGCTTGAGAACTATTCTCAAGCGCCGGATCCAATCCAGATAGTTGCTGCCATTTTCTTTGAGCTTGTCCTTCTCAAGGACGGATCGCAGTGAAATGGTAGACGTGTTGATGCCATTCTATTATCTACAAAATTCAATATGCAAAGTATTTAGTCACATTATTTTATTTCTCAAAAATACTCCTACTAAAACAAAATATCCTCAGTTTTACAACATTTGTAATTTTAGTGGGCTAAGACTCTATTTTGCACAATTCTAAACTCAGCTTTGTCATGACGCCTATAATTGAGCTACTTTAGGTGGATAACTCTTTATCGATTACATCATATGTGACTCTTAGATTATATTTATGGAATTTAGCATCTTATGCCCAAGCATGTTATAATCCCATCTTATGCCTTAAGGCTCAAAACTATTGAATTCTTAGTCCATTAAAACATATAGGTATCACCATTACCTATCCTACATTACTAAGATAATCCGAGCACCCAGCTTTAGCATGACCTGCTCAATATGATCGAAGTCTTGATAGATGTTTTAATTGAACGACATTTAAAAAATTTTAACGAGGGGTTTTATCCTATGTAGCATGTCTATGTTGGCTAACATGCATCTAAACATACATCACATCACATACATGCATAAATTTAAACATATACAGCATCACATGACATAATAAACATAGAACCGTGTATAGCATGACCATAATCCTAATGTGATTTTCATTAGCCAACATGAAAATCACAAAGGTCAATCTAAAGGGTATAATTAGTCTTCATTGATCTTCCAACTCCTTGGAATGTCATACGCGACCAATTGGCTTCTAGAGTCCGTCCTTCGTCTCCTTCTTGTCTTCATTACATTAATGAAAATATACTACACTAGTAAAATTAAATTACAAGAGGAGACACGACATGCAAGTCGTAAATTATAGTAATAAATTAAAAGACGACTCACGTGCCATAAAACTAATTATAATTAAATGACATGCATGCCGTAAAACTAACCCAATAATAAATTGAAAATATCCAATCACATTGGTCAATTTATGGTCATGCCATATGTAACGCCCCCAAGTTATTCAGGGTATATTACAGCACCGTGAGCCCCGCCGTGGGACCCACAAGGCTATTTATGCGTGGAACTATGAACTTTGACCGAAAAGGTCCAATACACTGAAATGAAAGACAATACAAATGGTATTCAAACCATATCCAACATATATCCTGATACAATACATCCCAATACAAATCCTAGGCAACACAGGCCGGAACATCAAGGAAACTGAAAACAATACTGAAGTATTCAAAAACCATTCCAGTACAACAGCACTGAATGGATGAAGCACAAAATATAACCGGAGGCAAGACACAGTATCACACTTGCACATCATATTCATGCCGACCCGATACATGCCTATCCGCTCTCCTGGAACATGAAATACATGAAAAGTATTTCTCCCATAAAGGGGTTAGCCGTCAAATAGCTAGTGCAAGTATATCGAAAATGAAACAGAATACTTCTTGACAATAAATTAAAAGTAACCGTCAATTCATCATTTCAAGACTAGTATTCCAGAATAACTAAATCTCATAGCACCACATCAATACATACATGATCAACCGTGGAATCGCACCAGAGGCTACGAAACCCTCAGAGGACCCGTCGGTCCGTCCCAGAGTGGTTAACCTAAATTATCCGTGAAATCGCACCAGAGGCTTCGAAACCCTCAGAGGACCCATCGGCCCGTCCCAGAGTGGATATAAACAATCATGCCAATCATATATCTTACTTTCAAAGTCGATAACGTACAATCATAAACATATACTTGCCTTTGGGACATCGAGAATTCGGAAGGAAAAGAGTATAGGTTCGGTAGGTCCAAGAACGCACTTCCGGCGCCTAAACGGTTTATAAGGGATACGATAATTAATAATCGATACGCAAGTTACACGTAGAAACCCATTAACAATTCCCCCTGATTACAATATCATGTGCATAGGGTTGGGAAACACCCAAATACTCTCGAATCCTCAACACCACTCAAAGTAGAACATGAAATCATAGGGCTTACATATATACAAGTGAGATTAATCATAAACCCAAGATTTCCATGGTTAAAAATGGATTACACGACCAAATCGGGCAAAAACCCCCAAAACTACCCAAGGTAGGAATTCACAGAGATTTACCTCGATTTGAAGTAGGAGAAACGGAATTGGGGTGATTAAATCACGCTATGAAATCGATATGATGATGATTGATGAACTCCCGTCGATTTTTACACCTTGGAATCGCCCAAATCGCACCAAAGAAGAAAAGGGAAGGAGAGGAAATGAAATCTGTTGGGATAACAAAAACCCTGTATCGAAACAGCCAGGATAATCAATCCTTGTATCGAATAGTGTTGATAAGAGGTTTTGACATATATGCCAATCCTCAATACAGTAAGGAAACTGTATCGATAAGTTGAAGTGGCAACCTGTATCGAAGCTGTCACAGATCCAGCATATAGTGGAACCTTTCAGTACAGCAAAGAAGTCTTATAAAAGACCAAGTATGGAAGTTATCTCGAATTGTCAATACAGTGATCTTCCATACAGCTCTCAACAGGACAAAGAAGGAATCTTCAGAAGTCAAGTCCCGTTGACATAAGAAGTATTTAAATACTCAAAGATAAAGTATTTAAATACTGTCAATCAACAGATCTTCAATCCCACAAAATCCGGATCATGCTTTTCATCCCGTTGGAACGGAATCTTGCTCAACAGATTTATCTCAACGGATATATTTTCCAGAAGACTATATATATCTCATCATGGCGTTGAAGATTAGTTACCAAGTTACGAATCTACCAAAGCTATTAATATATACATCAGAGCAAAACATATCTCCAGAAGTTTACTGCAATTCAGATCTAAGAGATATACAGTGCTCAACATCTCGAACAACACTTCATCAGCTAGAAGCTCAAAAAGTCAAAGCTGTTGTTCATACCCTGTTCTATACTTTGAACAAACCCAGATCAGCCCTGTGTGGACTGAGTAATCATTGCTACTCCAGAACTGTGTGTGAAGGAATTGCATCGAAGAAGATGAAGCTTCAGAACTGTGTGTGAAGAAGCAAGTCAAAGCATTAGCTCAAACCAATCTGTGTGAACGGTTGAAGCTAAGATCTTTATATCAATCTGTGTGAACGATATATAGATTGTGTGTTGTTATAATTACGTAGTTGTGTACTTAGTAATTATAATAAACTTTTTACTCCTGTGTGGAGGACCAGCGGACGTAGAGGGGTTTACCTCGAACCACTTTAAATATTATGTTATTTACCTTCTGCCTTACTTGTTCTAATTACTGTGATTATTTAAGTATACACTGCACATCGAGTTGCTGTATCCATAGCAACTTACTGTATTTAAGACTTCCGCTATGCACTCAGATTTAAAATCAGTACATCTTGTTGTTTAAACTACTTCCCAAGCTGTATCCAGTATACTTAGTGGCCAACAAGTGGTATCAGAGCGGTTGATTCTAAAAATAATCAGTCGTATTTTTAATCGGATCAGATCCAAAATCACTTACTCTTTAAAATAGTCTCTTTCATTTCTTTATTTTCACATGGATACATCTATGATCAATAAAGTGCCTATGTTATCTATTAATGAATTTGATGATTGGAGAATTAGGATGGAGGCTCATCTTGCAGCAATGCACAAAGAGATGATTTTTGTTATACAGGATGGCCCTATCAAGATCATGAAGGTAAACACGGCCGCAAGGATTGAAGGCCAAGCCCATGCTGAGATGCTCGAGAAGGAACGCGAGCAATGGACCACAAATGAAAGAAAGCGAGCCAACCTCGACAATGTAGCTAAGAACGCGTTATTTGACACTCTTGACAAAGGCACGTTCTCGAAGGTAAAGAGCTGTAAATCAGCCAAGGAAATCTGGGATAAACTCAAGATGATTTGTGAGGGAACTGAGCTCTCAAAAGAAAACAAAATTTCAAAACTGACTCAGCAATTTGAAACTTTTGAAATGAAACCAACTGAGACACTTGAGGAACTTGACCTCAGATTCACTGGTATTGTTGGTGAACTTGAAGCTTTAGGCAAAATTTATACCCAAAAGGAGAAGAATTTAAAAAATTTTAAATCTCTCCCTGCCCGATGGGACATTAAGACCACAACTATGCGTGTATCTTGCAATCTCAATGAAATATCTACTTTTGATCTCTTCTCTGACCTCAAATATTTTGAGTATGATATTGCCAGAAGAGAGAAAGCTGAAGAATCTCCTTCAAAGGTCACAGCACTAGCCGCTGTATCGAATCGCCGACACAGCATGCCCAGCTCGTCGAAGCCTAGTCACAAGAATGCTGACAGTGATGACGACATCTTGTCTCAAGATGAAATGGCGCTTCTCATGCACAAATTCAAAAAGTTCATCAAGCAGTCTGGAAAGACTCCCTACAGGCCCAAACCTATCCACAAGGTAAGTACCGAAACTTCATCCGGTGATGCTAACCTGTGCTATAATTGTAGAAAACTAGGGCATTATGCAAATAAATGTCCTCATCCCAAAGTTCAAAGGTTGCCGGAAGCCGAGCAACAAGAGAGAAATGAAAGAAGACGTGCTTTGAAAAACAAGCTCAAGGCCCTGATTGGAGAATCAGAAGCCTCCCCCACACCATCCAAATCAGAAGAATGTCTTCAGGTGGTCACTGAAAGTGATTCATATGACGATGAGTTCGATGATAAAGCATATATGTGCTTTATGGCTAAGGACATTCCATAAGGTGAAGATAGCGATGATGAGGTAAGCTCAACCTCAGCTATTCCATCAAATGCATCTCATACTTTTGAAAACATGATGAATGAATTTAAAAACATTCAAAAGGCCCATGAGACATTGAAATATGAGAATATACAGCTCCAACTGTCTAACCTAGAGCTGAAAGATGAAAATGACTTGCTGAAAATAAATTATGAAAACATGTCTATTGATTGTGAAACCAGCAAAGTCGATTTTGAAAAACTCATGGAGAGCAATCATCAACTTGCTCATGAACTAAGTGAGGTTAAAACTCACAACGAGAGCAAGACAAATGATTTGGTTCTACTTCAAGCCAAAGTCACAACTCTCGAAAAACGAGAAATCGTCCAAAAGTATGGAAATAATTCTGAGCACTGGGCAACACGCTCATGATAAAAGTGTCTTAGGATACAGCTCATGTTCAAACAAAGCGAAAACTAGTACAGTGTTTGTTAAGAGTGTGGAACACATTCCTGTATCGAAAGAAATTTTGAGTCCTGTGAAGGAACCTGTTGCACAGCGAACACCAAAGGCTGCCATTCCGCCACCGCAATCCTATTCCAGACAGCAGAATCACCAGCCATTCAGACCTGAAAGGCGCACTCAACAGTTTGCTACCCGAGCATATCAGCAGTGCCAACAGTCGTTCAGAAGGAAGGCTGTATCCAAATACCAAAGGCCCGCACGGCAATACTATCAGTACAACACGCTGCAGTATTAGATACAGGAGCCCCATTATTCCTCGAGACAGCAGGTGTCCGCTCAGTATCAACAACAGCGTTGGGAATCCAACTAGAGACCCAAAAGGCAAGCTGTTAGGCCAAAGAAAATGGCTCCACCTCCAAGACGGCACTCGTACTGGAGTAATAATAATAACCCTGAATTTTACATGCATAATAATTATCATGGTTATAGCGACTACGGATATGCCCCACATAGATATCGCAACACTGTACCGAATGTAACCTACAGTAAACCAATTGCTGCCAGGAAAAATTGGGTACCTAAAGGAACTAACATATATGGACCCAAAAATCAAAGGGGACCTAAATATACTTAATCTCTTTGCATACAGGACATCCTAGAGGAGGCACCTGGTACTTCGATAGTGGATGCTCTCGGCACATGACAGGAGATAGAAGCAAGCTATCATATTTCGTAGAAGGTCGCGGTCCAAAAGTTCGTTTTGGTGATAAATCTAAAGGAAGAACAAGAGGGAAAGGAAACCTACTTGTCGGAAAATTCAAAGTCACCGATGTTGCATATGTTGAAGGCTTACAGCACAATCTACTTAATATTAGCCAGTTCTGTGATAAACAGTTCTCGGTGAAATTCTATATAGATCGCTGTAGAGTCAAGAACATCCAGACCAAAGAAGTTGTGCTTACAGGAAGCAGATCAGGTAACATGTATATTGCTGACTGGAAGCCTATGAGCTCCTCAATTCCATGCTTTGTTGCCAAAGGCACTGCAGATCTTAGCTGGTTATGGCACAAGAGGATGTCTCACGTCAACTTCAAGATGATCAACAAGCTCTCAAGACAGGGAATGGTAAGAGGATTGCCAAACGTGTCATTCAAAAAGGACAGGATCTGCGGACCGTGTCAGAAAGGTAAGCAAATCAAGTCAACCCTGAAGAGCAAATCCTACCTTTCAACCCAAAGAGTGTTGGAGATGCTACATATGGATCTCTACGGTCCTGTAGACCCAGTAAGTTTGGGAGGTAAGAAATACTGTCTTGTTGTTGTTGATGATTACTACAGGTATGCTTGGACAATTTTCCTAAGCAAGAAGAAGGAAACAACATCAAAGCTGCCCGAGCTCCTGAGAAAGCTTCAAAATGAAAAGGCATTAAGTATCGTGTCAATTCGTTCCGACAGAGGTACAGAATTTACTAACCAATTTATAGAGCAATACTATTCCGAAAATGGGATACAACATGAATACTCAGTTGCCCGTACACCTCAACAAAATGGTGTTGCTGAGCGAAAGAATAGGACGCTGAAAGAAGCAACGAGGACAATCATTGCCGCAAGCAAATTGCCACAGCGTTTCTGGGGTGAAGCAACCAATACAGCATGCTACACTCAAAACCACTGTATAGTCAACAAGCACCACAACAAAACAACATATGAGGTATGGAACAACAAAACTCCGTTAGTTTCATATTTTCACATTTTTGGATGCAGGTGTTATGTGTTGAATAATGGGAAGGATCAACTTAGAACTTTTGATGAGAAATCAGATGAAGGAATATTTGTAGGATACTCCTCCGCCAGCAAAGCTTACATGATCTTTAATAAAAGGAAGCTGACGATCGAGGAATCAATTCATGTAGTGTTCGACGAACCTCATCATGACCCTACATGAGTAGATGATATTACTCGGAACATCCAACATCTCTCTATCTTAGATCCTCCAACTCCCATAGAACCTGTTGTTGACCTAGAAATCAACCCCGCAGTTGTAAGAATCGACGTAGATGAACCCGACGCTGTACAAGATGAAGCTGTATCTACAAAAACTCTCTATACAGTACGGGACCCTGAATTAGAACCCGACCGAAGATGGTTGAGAGATCACACGCAAGAGCTGATCATTGGAAACATAGATGCTGGTGTTTCTACCCGTAGGAGAATACAGAGTACACAAGGAAATGTACTTTGTGCACGAGAAGAACTAGATACTGAGATATCACCATTTCCTGAATGGAAATCTCAATCCGATCTTAGAAGACTCAATGCGTGCACTATTGCTGTATTCTTAGCCCAGTCCGAACCTGTTTCGACCATAGACGCTCTTAATAATTCTCATTGGATAACATCTATGGAAGAAGAGCTTAATGGTTTCGAAAGAAACAATGTATGGTATCTTGTACCCAGACCTACACATAAATCGGTTATAGGAACCAAATGGGTGTTTCGAAACAAGAAGGATCGAAATGGACTTATTATAAGGAACAAATCAAGGCTAGTCGCACAAGGCTATAGCCAGGAAGAAGGCATAGATTATGATGAAACCTTTGCCCCTGTAGCCAGACTAGAAACCATTATGATATTCTTAGCCTTTGCCGCCCATAAGAGCTTCATTGTATACCAAATGGACGTCAAGAGTGCATTCCTAAATGGAGACCTTGCCGAAGAAGTTTATGTTGAACAACCACCAGGATTTGCCAATACAGACGGCATCGACCTAGTATACAGGCTAAGAAAAGCACTGTATGGACTTAAACAAGCCCCTAGAGCATGGTATGAAACCCTGTCCCAGTATCTAACCGACAATAGATTTGAGAAAGGTGCTGTGGACAAGACATTGTTCAAAATACAGGAAGGTGATGACCTTCTAATGGTGCAAATTTATGTAGATGATATAATTTTTGGTTCAACTAACCTTGCTTTGTGTCAAAGGTTCTCTCATCTCATGCAAAGTAAATTTGAAATGAGTATGATGGGAGAACTTAGTTATTTTCTAGGTTTGCAGGTAAAGCAGTTGCCTACAGGTATTTTCATCAACCAGGAAAAATACAGCAAGGAGCTTCTCAACAAATTTGGAATGAACACTTCCAAATCATCGCCAACCCCCATGAGCACTTCCGTGCAAATTAGTGCTAATGAAGCCGGAAAGCCGTTTGACCAATCACTCTACAGGAAGTTTATTGGTTCGTTCCTGTACCTAACGGCTAGCAGACCCGATATCCAGTTTGCTGTTGGAGTGTGTGCGAGATATCAAGTAGCACCTAAGGAATCACACTTCAATACAGCTAAACGAATCCTGAAGTACATTAAAGGAACATTCGATGTAGGACTATAGTATCCTAAAGAAGGCGGATTCGATTTAGTTGGATACAGCGACTCGGATCTCTGAGGCTGCAAGCTAGATAGGAAGAGTACAAGTGGAACTTGTCACTTTCTTGGACCTAGACTCGTTTCTTGGCTCAGTAAGAAGCAATTGGATAACTCACTTTCCACGGCTGAATCAGAATACTATGCTGCTGGTAGTTGCTGTATGCAGATCCTTTGGATGCAGCAGCAGTTGTCAGATTATGGAATTGAAGCCAGAGAGATGCCAATCATGTGTGATAGCACGAGTGCAATTGAAATAACGCACAATCCTGTCCTGCACTCGCGCACTAAGCATATCAACATGAAGCATCATTTCATAAGGAATCATGTCGAGAACAAGGATGTTCAGCTCGAAAAGGTTCATACAGATATTCAGTTGGCCGACATCTTCACCAAACCTCTCGACACAGCAAGATTCAACATGCTTAGACAAGAATTGGGAATGCTACAGCCCGACTCCCTGTAAGTAGATTACTGTTTTTACTCAACAATTGAGGGGGATTACTGTAAGACCCAAGAATACAGTATTCACCGTTAATTATCTATACACTCAGAGCCTTCAATACAACACTGTAGGAAACAAAGAAACTTGAATAATCCTACAGCTGAAGTGTGCAATAATTAAGGGGGAATACAGTATGACCTATGATTACAGCATTAATCCGAAAGTTGCTGTATAGAGTTAAAACCTATATGTACCTTTTAAGGGGGAATGATGTATCGTCGCGGATACATCACATACTATAGGATTTCGATTCAGTATATATATATCTATTATATTATATGATTTCATTTTAAAATAATTTTTGTCCATGTGCCCTGTTTTCATGTCAAACGTCATTTACATTAAATGCCTTACACGACATCTGGACAACTGAATCTCAAAAGCCGTGATGTTTTCAAATTGTTTAATGTTTTAAAATCGCCGTTTCAGACATTTAGGGTAACAAGAAATGTCATAAATGGGACCCGCTCATATTTTAATATTCCGTGGATAAGTGTACCAGTTACACTCAGTTCATCGTGACCGTTCTTTTCAAAAACCGGCTCCCATCCCTTAAAATCTGACCATTCGTACTCTGGAAAACCCTACTTCGCCACCCACTATAAAAGGACTGATACTGCCATTAGAGACTCTTTACGCTTTCTGCAAAATTTAAGAGTACTCCAGCAAAAACAGCCTACAAAGTTTTATGCGTTTTACTGCAAATTTCTTTCATATTTTCTTGAGAATCACCAATGGCTGGTCAGACATCTTCTCCCGCACTCAAGAAATCCGCGAACATCATCGATGGACGGATCTTCTTAAGATCTGTTGTCATTGAACGTATTCTCGCTAAAACCAATCACGTCAAACCAATGGAGTTCATTATCACCCGTCTCTGTCAGCAAGGTCTCTACCGTCTTGGGAGTCAAACCGCCGAGAAATACGATGTTCACTTGGTTGAGGACTTTTACCTCAACGCTGCCGTTCGCTTTTTGTCGCTGGCCCAAGGAGGTCACGTTGCTGACATCACTGCTATCATTCAAGGAGTGGATATCTGTATCGATCGAGATCTTATTCAGAACATTTACAGGCTACTTACTGATGGCCTTACCATGGAAGAACTAGAGACGTTTGGGTCTCAAGAGCTGATAACGAAGTACTATGGGCTGTTCACCGGCTCAACTGTTGTTGACGTGGTTCACACCACATGTCACAAGAAGAATTTTTGTTTACCATACATGTACTTGCATGAATTTTGTTGCAGGATCATCGAGAATCGCACTGGTGCATTCGAAATGTGCACAAATCTGAGATTTAGAATGATGGTTGCGATTTTGACATGTGAAAAGGTCAATTGGTGCCAGATAATCTTGAATCGATTGTAGGAAGAAGTATCCAATCCTGCCACTCAAAAGAAGTCATTTGGTTTAATTTTAAACCATATTTTGACGAAATGCGGACTTTCACAATCCGCAGATGCGAAGAAAAACAGCTCCCGGATATACTTAGGAGGCGTCAAGCCTTCGGCGTATAACCAGAGCACTCTAGTCTGCAACCACCCTAAAATCCTAAGTATGCCCGTGTATGAAGATCCAAGGGATGTTTCTTTGAAGTCCCAGGATGTGGAGTCTTCAAGGAAGATGAAAATATCTCACAGCAAGACACCTACTGCTGGTGAGAAGCCGAAAAGGAAGCTAATTGAGGCTTTCTAAAGCTAAAACCACCAAAACCTCCAAGGAAGTTTCTACTGTGGTGCAACCCACTGAAGAACTACCCCAGGGTCCAACCCCTGTGGAAGAGGTGCCCGCTACTGTATCGACAGTAGATCCTGAGCCTTTGGCGGCTAAGACGGATGATCAGACATCTGCCAACTTAGAAGACTCTAGCGAGTCGGCTGCCCCTTTGGAGCCAACAGCTACTTCTCCTATGCGGGATTCCACACCCGTACAGGATCCACCTTCCTTCGGGACACCATCCCCTGTAAGGAATCCATCTTCCCTACAGGATCCCACACCTGTAGAGGAACCCCTCGCTACAGCAGATTCAGACGTTGTACGCAGTCCCTCCCCAGACACAATTATCAACAAAACCCTTCTCTCTGTGCATATTGATCATGGTTATGAAAGATTTCTTAAATGGAAAATCTACCGGCTAGCTCCGTATGACACACTATACAACTGGAGCGACTGGAGCCATGAAGAGAGATATGTATTGGAAGTGACGGACTCAACAGAGGTTGAAGCCCTGATCCAATGGGACAATCTCTACTGCAAAGAATTGATTGAAAGCCATCTATTGCAAAAATATGACGCCAGGAGAAAAGGAAAACATAAGTCTGAGGACTCTCCCCAAAATCCAAAATATGACGATGACTCAGACGATGATGACGATGCTTTACATGCAGGTCTGAGAATGAGTCGAGAAGAGGCTCAAGACAGAGATGCCTCTCAACCCAAGGATGACGAAGGGCCATCAAATCAAAGTAAGCCCCCTTCACCACAGCAAGAGAACATTCCTGACGACGAGGAATCAGTCCCTCAAGTCGAGGAAGAAGAAATTGTTTTGGAACAGGCACCCGAGCCTACTGCCGCAGAAGAAGAAGTTTCACGCGCCGTCCAGCAAGAGGAATCAGTCCCTATGCCGGAACAGGCGGAAGCTGAGAGACAACAGGAGGAATCAGTCCCTCCTGTATCCATGTCTACAGACGCACCTTCGCAACAGGAGGATACAGCACCCCCTGCCGCCGAACCCGAAAATGCTGCTCCCGCCCCATGGACCGTAGAATCCAACGACGGTAATGTACCTGAGGATGTCCAACTCAATTCACGCCCTACCGTGAATCTGAGAAGGTTGAATGGATCCGAAGACTTTGCTAAGCCAGACTCTCCGAGCACTACTGCTAGGAAAGAGCGACTGTGTGCTCTTGGTCTTCAAACAGTCTTTATCCAGGATGCAGTGAATGCCCTTCACTCAGTCGAAAAAGCTTTAGATTGGATGCACACATCGGCAATTGAAGAAATGACAGGTTTAAGGCATGAAGTCTCTCATGTTTTCGAAGCCTTCATTGTCCTGCCCCATGTCTTAAAACAGGCCCTTGCCATTCTGTAAGAGAAGCAAGAAAAGATCCTGAGAGATGAGGAATCCAAAACGCGCATATCTGAGGCCAAGACCGCAGCTGCTATGATCGAAACCACTGCTCATCTTCAAGCCCATGACAAAAGTATCAAGGATATCTCGCAGGTGCTTTCCACCCTTGTCGAAAGAATGACAAACATTGAGATGAAACATGATGCCGCACTGGAGATCCTAGGACGTCTTGATGACACCAAAAAGGGGGAAGAAGCAAGAGAAGCAGCGAGGAGAATAAGGCTACAGCACGAAAGGGAATTTAATGCTGCTCAATGATGGCAATTTCCATCTTTGGGAGCTTTAGCCTTGAAAACCGGCTTAGTAGGATCTTTAGATTTGGCAACTTTTGCCTTACCTTTCCCCTTGCCTTTGTTCTTGAAGGACTTCCCTTTGCTGACCATCAACACGTGGCTTGGTTTCTTCTTAATATTCTGCTCAGCAGTTTTAAGCATCCTATGCAGCTCATCAATGGACTTCTCCATCTCATTCATACTTTAGTTCATAATGAACTGACCGAATATATCGGGTATTGAGTTAGGATCACATCCGTGGAGTGCTCCTTAGAAAGTGGAAAATCGAGCCTATCAAGATGATCAATATATCCTTTCATCTTGAGTACATGAGCACTGACAGATGTTCCTTTAACCATCTTGCAAGCATAAAGGGTGAGAAAGGTCTCATACCTCTCTTTCCTATCTTGCTTCGAGAAAATTTCCTTGAGCTGGGCATTAACCTCATAAGCTTCCATTTGTTACAGATTCTTCTGAAGTTTTGGACAAATGGTAGCCAACATAAGAGAACTGACATTAATGGAATCATCACAATGTTTCTTCCATTTATCTTTTGTTGCTTTGTTTGCATTGTCAGCAGGCTCATCTTGAATTTTTCCTCAAGAACGTACAACTTTCTTTCTTGCTTGAGAACTATTCTCAAGCGCCGGATCCAATCCAGATAGTTGCTGCCATTTTCTTTGAGCTTGTCCTTCTCAAGGACGGATCGCAGTGAAATGGTGGACGTGTTGACGCCATTCTATTATCTACAAAATTCAATATGCAAAGTATTTAGTCACATTATTTTATTTCTCGAAAATACTCCTACTAAAACAAAATATCCTCAGTTTTACAACATTTGTAATTTTAGTGGGCTAAGACTCTATTTTATATAATTCTAAACTCAGCTTTGTCATGACGCCTATAATTGAGCTACTTTAGGTGGATAACTCTTTATCGATTACATCATATGTGACTCTTAGATTATATTTATGGAATTTAGCATCTTATGCCCAAGCATGTTATAATCCCATCTTATGCCTTGAGGCTCAAAACTATTGAATTCTTAGTCCATTAAAACATATAGGTATCACCATTACCTATCCTACCTTACTAAGATAATCCGAGCACCCAGCTTTAGCATGACCTGCTCAATATGATCGAAGTCTTGATAGATGTTTTAATTGAACGACATTTAAAAAATTTTAACGAGGGGTTTTATCCTATGTAGCATATCTATGTTGGCTAACATGCATCTAAACGTACATCACATCACATACATGCATAAATTTAAACATATACAGCATCACATGACATAATAAACATAGGACCGTGTATAGCATGACCATAATCCTAACGTGATTTTCATGAGCCAACATGAAAATCACAAAGGTCAATCTAAAGGGTATAATTGGTCTTCATTGATCTTCCAACTCCTTCGAATGTCATACGCGATCAATTAGCTTCTAGAGTCCGTCCTTCATCTCCTTCTTGTCTTTATTACATTAATGAAAATATACTACACTAGTAAAATTAAATTACAAGAGGGCAAACCACATGCAAGTCGTAAATTATAATAATAAATTAAAAGACGACTCACATGCCATAAAACTAATTATAATTAAATGACATGCATGCCGTAAAACCAACCCAATAATAAATTGAAAACATCCAATCACATTGGTCAATTTATGGTCATGCCATATGTAACGCCCCCAAGTTATTCAGGGTATATTACAGCACCGTGAGCCCCGCCGTGGGACCCACAAGGCTATTTATGCGCAGAACTATAAACTTTGACCGAAGAGGTCCAATACACTGAAATGAAAGACAATACAAATGGTATTCAAACCATATCCAACATATATCCAGATACAATACATCCCAATACAATACCTCGGCAACACAGGCCGGAACATCAAGGAAACTGAAAACAATACTCAAGTATTCAAAAACCATTCCAGTACAACAGCACTGATGGAGGAAGCACAAAATATAACCGGAGGCAAGACACAGTATCACACTTGCCCATCATCTTCATGCTGACCCGATACATGCCTATCCGCTCTCCTGGAACCTGAAATATATGAAAAGTATTTCCCCCATAAAGGGGTTAGCCGTCAAATATCTAGTGCAAGTATATCGAAAATGAAACACAATACTTCTCGACAATAAAGTAAAAGTAACCGTCAATTCATTATTTCAAGACTAGTATTCCGGAATAACTAAATCTCATAACACCACATCAATACATACATGATCAACCGTGGAACCGCACCAGAGGCTACGAAACCCTCAAAGGACCCGTCGGTCCGTCCTAGAGTGGTTAACCTAAATTATCCGTGAAATCGCACCAGAGGCTACGAAACCCTCAGAGGACCCATCGGACCATCCCAGAGTGGATATAAACAATCATGCCAATCATATATCTTACTTTCAAAGTCGAGAACGTACAATCATAAACATATACTTGCCTTTGAGACATCGAGAATTCGGAAGGAAAAGAGTATAGGTTCGGTAGGTCCAAGAACGCACTTCCGGCGCCTAAACGATTTATAAGGGATACAATAATTAATAATCGATACACAAGTTACACGTAGAAACCCATTAACAACTCCCCTCGATTACAATATCATGTGCATAGGGTTGGGAAACACCCAAACACTCTCGAATCCTCAATACAACTCAAAGTAGAACATGAAATCATAGGGCTTACATATATACAAGTGAGATTAATCATAAACCCAATATTTCCATGGTTAAAAATGGATTACATGACCAAATCGGGCAAAAACCCCCAAAACTACCCAAGGTAGGGATTCACAGAGATTTACCTCGATTTAAAGGAGGAGAAACGGGATTGGGGTGATTAAATCACGCTATGAAATCGATATGATGATGATTGATGAACTCCCGTCGATTTTTACACCTTGGAATCGCCCAAATCGCACCAAAGGAGAAATGGGAAGGAGAGGAAATGAAATCCTCTCTAAAAAACCCGCACATATAGGCTGGATGACCCGCGTGCCGTGGCGCAGGTGGAGTGTGCCGCGGCCCGCGACCAAAATCTGCAAGCAGGCCTCCAGGCCGTGCCGCAGCTCGGCAGGTGTTATGTCGCGGCGCACGGTACAGTCGGCTCCATGTCGAGTCTAGCAAGAGGTGTGCCGCGGCGCACAATCCCTTATGTCGCGGCGCACACTATTCGTGCCCAAAAAGTGATGAAAAACGACCCACAAACATGATACACTTGATCGACGCATAGTCCTGACCATTTAAAGGCCTGAACGAACTATCACAAACCCGCGTTTAGTGAATTCGCGTCAAAATGGTCGGTCCTAACACGACGGTACCATCAAACGACCTGGAAAGAGAAAGAACGTAATTGAACCCCAAAACTTTGGGAAATTACCAAACGGCCCAAAATATCTGGAACACACGATACATAATCGAAACAACATACGAAAGCTCACAACATGCATAGCAACATGAGATAGATCTGCAGAAACCCCGAGACGGCAGTTCCGAACAACGATTACGAGAATCGAACGAAACAACGGCGGAAAGGCAACAAACATGGGATTGAGTAAAACAAGTCCGAAACAAGCTCGTATGGCAAGAAGTACAGTATTAAATATTCCCGAAATATCAATACGGTTAAAAAAGAGTCACTAAAAATGAAAGATACACCAAAAATGAAAATACCGGGAAAAGAAAAATGCGGATATTACATTCTCCCCCTCTAAAAACAAGTTTCATCCCGAAACTTAAGAAATAAAAAGCTCTGGGAATTCTGACCGTATTTTCTCTTCCGTCTCCCAAGTCTCTTCTTCAACCCCATGTCTCGACCACTGCACTTTAACCAATGGGATGATTTTCTGCCGAAGTTGCTTCTCACGACGTTCAAGAATATTCACTGGTCTCTCCGGAAAGGTAATATCTTCGGCTACATGGATCTCACCATAATCGATAATATGACTTGGATCCGTCACATACTTCCTCAACTGAGAGAAATGAAAAATGCTATGGACATCACTCAAAGCTGGAGGCAACGCTAAGTGATAAGCTAAATCTCCAACCCTGTCCAAAATTTCAAACGGTCCGATATACCGCGGACTAAGTTTCTCCTTTTTCCTAAAGCAGAAAACTCCTCTGGTCGGTGACACCTTGAGTAGAACATGATCTCCCACTTCGAATTCTAAGGGTCAATGACGAGTATCAGTATAAGATTTCTGACGGCTTTGGGCAGTCAACAACCGGTCCTGGATAATATAAATCTTCTCCTTAGTCTCTAATAACAAGTCCGGTTCTGTTCCGACTAGCTCTGAAGCATCGTCCCAACATAATGGTGATCTACACCGCCTACCGTAGAGTGCCTCGAAAGGTGCCATCTTGATCGACGCATGCCAACTATTATTGTAGGCAAGCAATTGAATTTCTTAATCATTACTCCAGTCTAAGGCACAAGCCCGCAACATATCCTCCAATATCTGAATCGTCCACTCCGTCTGACCGTCTGAATGGGGGTGAAAAGACGTGCTCAATCTCAACTTGGTGCCTAAAGCTTGATGAACGGCTTGCCAAAAATGTGATACAAAGCGACCATCTCGATCGGAAACAATAGTCTTAGAGGCACCATGCAATCTCACGATCTCAGCTATAAAAGTTCGAGCCAATCTCTCCGGTCCCCAAGTATCCTTAATACCAAGAAAGTGTGCAGACTTGGTCAACCGATCGACGATTACCCAAATCATATTCATTCCGGAGCTAGTCCTCGGCATCCCAATGATAAAATCCATAGAGATGTCTTCCCACTTCCACTCCAGAATGGGAAGTGGCTTCAACAACCCCGCCGATCATTGATGTTCAATCTTGACTTGTTGACATGTCAAGCACCATAGTACAAACTCCGTGACATCTTTATTCATATTATTCCACCAAAAGTTTCGCTTCAAGTACTTGTACATCTTACTCGTTCCGGGGTGGATAGAGTAAGGTGTAGCATGGGCTTCTCGAAGAATTCTCTGCCTCAACTCTAGATCATTCGGAACACATAAAACCAGGGGCTTTTCCTTTAATTAAATCTTCCTTCAGTTGAGAGATCATCGGGTTACTCCACTGTTTCACTTTGATGTTGTCAACCAAGGATGAAGTAATATCGAGAGTGCACAACTATCCTTGCACTCTTTGGAGCCAAACTTCTATTCCTTGCTCGATTAAATCCTGACGAATCTTCGTCTGAGATGTAAGGACCTCGAGCATCTGAAGCGATGCCGATTTGCGGTTCAAAGCGTCCGCGAAGACATTGGAATTTCCTGGATGGTAAAGAATTTCCAATCATACTCATTGATCAATTCCAACCAACGTCTCTGTCTCATATTAAACTCTTTCTGACTAAAGATATACTTCAAACTCTTGTGGTCAGTATAAATCCGACACGGAGAGCCATACAAATAATGCCGCCAAATCTTATGTGCGATGACAATTGCGGCCAACTCCAAATCATGAGTAGGATAGTTCATCTCATATGGCACAAAGGCTATCGTCTTTTCATGCTGCATAAGCACACATCCAAGCCCTTGTCCCGAAGCGTCGCTATAAACTGCAAATCCTTCGAACCCTGAGGTAAAGCTAAAATCGGCGCTGAGGTCAAACGTCTCTTTAGCTCATCAAAGCTCTGTTGTCTCTCGGTAGTCCAAACAAACTTTTCTATCTTCTGGAGTAATTTCGTAAGCGGCCGAGCGAGTTTCGAAAACCCTTCGACAAACCGACGGTAATACCCAGCTAGACCCAAAAAACTACGAACTTCTTTAATATTTTTAGGTGGTGCCCAGCCTAGCACTGCCTCAATCTTTTGCGGGTCTACACGAACTCCTTCGGCCAAAATCACATGGCCGAGAAACATAACCTTCTCCAACCAGAATTCACATTTCTAAAATTTTGCATAGAGGTGCTTGGCTCTCAAAATATCTAGTGATAGTATCCTGATCTCAAATTAATTTTTGAGAATACTGCGGCTCCTTGCAATTGATCAAACAAATCATCTATACGAGGCAAATGATACTTATTCTTAATGGTCACTTTTTTTAGCTCACGGTAATCAATGCATAAAGGTAGTGAATCATCTTTCTTCCTTACAAAAAGAACATGTGCGCCCCAAGGCGAAGTGCTCGGTCTAATGTACCCTTTCTCCAATAATTCTCCCAATTGACTCTTTAATTCTTGCATCTCGGAAGGTGCCATCCGATATGGCGCCTTAGAGATCAGAGCCACGTCAGGCTCTAAATCCACAGAAAATTCTATATCTCAATCCAGCGGGAATCCCGGAAGGTCGTCCGGAAAAACATCGGGATATTCATTAACAATTGGAATCGAAGAGAAATCGACTTCGTTTCCTTCCGTCTTCAAGGCATAACACCAATATCCCATGCAACCTTTATTCAAAAGTTTTACGGCCTTCATGGCGCTAATAAGCAACTTAGGTTGGCCCGATTTGCATCCCAAGAACGAGTACTCGGAATCGCCTTCCGTCATCATAGTGATAACCTTGGTGCGGTAGTTCATAATTGCTTGGTGACTATCAAGCCAATCCTCGCCGAGGATCACATCCTCACCTTCTATGTCAACCACAATCAAGTTCCACAACCAATCCATACCAGCTATATTCACCGGGAAATCTCTAATCTCCCGATTCCCCACGATTCTATCCCTGCTAGGTAGTTTCACAATGAAAGGATCGCAAGCAGTCATACAAGTTATATTCAAATGGCGTACACACTCCAAGGAAATGAAAGAATGTGTATCACCCATATCAAAAAGTACACGAACTGGATGAGATAGGATATGAATGGTACCTGAGGCCACCGCTTCGTCGGGTTCATCTGCTCGACGCATCTCATAAACTCGTGGGTGTACCGAACCGATCCTAGAATCTCCCCCTCTAGCGTTCTGACCCCGTCCCCGGCCTCTGCCATAACTCTGCTGTGATTGTCCAACTGCTTGCCGTTGATTCAGATTCTGATCTAAAGGAGCTGGGGTAGAAACCCGAGTGTCCACAGTCTGATCTTGCTCGGGGCAGTATGCTGCCCTATGTCCCATCTGTCCGCAAGTGTGACACTTCAGAGGTAGGAAGTTGCACTCCAGATTAATGTGGCCTGGGCGACCACAATTAAAACAAGTTACCGAGCGAGTTGAAGTTCCCGGAGCAGAACAAAAACTTCTCTTTCCTCTAGCAGAATGTGATGACTGTCCGACAGAATGATTCGTCGTCTGAGGCCTCTGGAAATGGCCACCTTTAGAACCAGAAAAGTTACCCACGGTCTTCTGCTTCTTCGGTTCTCCTGCGGTATCATTGTTGGGACTCAACATATCATATGCTAAGTCCCTATCTTGGTAATCTTTCAAGGTAGTACAAGCAAATCCGGCCATATAACGCCGTAAATCCATATTCATCTGCATATCAAAATAATAGATCTTGTCACGCTCATCCAGCACTTGATTCTTAACGTGGATCAATTGCTGGTTGTATTCCACTATCGCCTAGGAAACAGGAATATTCTGCGGCTTGGCCTTGAAAAAGGCTCGGATCTTGCCTTCTTGCACTGGCCAAGGGCAAAACTTGGCCTCTAGCAGCTTTTTAAACTCTCCCCATGTAGCATCATGATCATGTGGCTTGATAACTTTCCACCACGTCACGGCTTCCTTGGTAAGGAAGTACTGAGCAATCGGTACCTTCCTCGCTTCCGGACAATCAACCGCTTCGAAAACTTTCTATAAATCCGCTAGGCAATCCTCCCAACCTAACGGGTCTGTGGCACCACTAAATTGCGGAGGGTGCATATGGATCACATTCTGAAGCAAGGCATCCGTTGTTGGGTTCGGATTGTTCAACTGAACGGCTTGGGCCACGATGGTCATTTGGTTAGCCAATTGTTGAAGGACATTCCCCACTCCAACATCTGCATTGTTCCCTTGGCCAATCGACTGGTCATGCTGACTTTCGGTGTCAGGATGCACTGAGTTAGATAAGATGTGGGTGGTCGACCCCGCAACGGTACTGAGGGAAACGGACGCGCCACGCCCTCATCTGCGTCCATGACCACAGCCTCGTCCCTGACCCCTACTAACTAAAATTTTTAAGAATACATAAGGCACGTAAGTACAATTCAATCGTACGTCATCAAAGTGACCGATTCCCAAAAATACCAAATCAGAAGCAAAACGATTAAGGAAACACCAGAAGAGTAAGAGGTCTTACAAGTACCGGTCACACTATGATGATGACAAAGTAATGATATTGTAGACAAACGACGACTCAATCAACCCAAAAGACCGACAGCCTAGGTATCCATAAACCTAAGCTCTGATACCATATTCTGTAATGCCCCCAAGTTATTCAACGTATATTACAGTACCGTGAGCCCCGACGTGGGACCCACAAGGCTATTTATGCGCGGAACTATGAACTTTGACCGAAGAGGTCCAATACACTGAAATGAAAGACAATACAAATGGTATTCAAACCATATCCAACATATATCCAGATACAATACATCCTAATACAATACCTCGGCAACACAGGCCGGAACATCAAGGAAACTGAAAACAATACTCAAGTATTCAAAAACCATTCCAGTACAACAGCACTGAATGGAGGAAGCACAAAATATAACCGGAGATAATACACAGTATCACACTTGCCCATCATCTTCATGCCGACCCGATACATGCATATCCGCTCTCCTGGAACCTGAAATACATGAAAAGTATTTCCCCCATAAAGGGGTTAGCCGTCGAATATGTAATACCCGGTTGTAATTCAGTCATTATCATTCAGTATTTATCATTCAGTAATTGTCACTCAGTATTTTTCACTCATTTATGATCATTTGTCACTCATATTTAATCATTGTATTCATCGTTCAGAGTAATTGTATCGTCATTCATCATCAATCTAGTTGGAGAATCGTGCGGTGTTTACCATCGTTGTCATTTCATAGTGTACTGTGTGTGAGGAGTAGCGCACGCTACGTACTCTCTTTAGAGTGCGCTAATTGAGTACTGGTAGCGCACGCCACCTCTCAACACTAGCGCACGCTAGTGTAGTTGAGCAGGCAGTCCAGAAGGCACTGGACTGCAGTTGGGATTGTAGGTAGCACACGCTACGAATGGTAAGTAGCGCGCGCTAGTGAGCCGGAGTAGCGCACGATATGCAGTCGGTGCAGCGCGCGCTAAGGTCGGATCAGGTTGAGTCCAGTGGTTACTGGACTGAATTGAATTTATTCATAGCGCACGCTAAGAGTGGTTTTTAGCGTACGCAAACGGTGTAGTAGCGCACGCTAATCGTTGGTTGTAGCGCACGCTACCGAGATCAGATCAGAGGACAGAAGGTTCTGGACTCCAGTACTGGGCATCAGATAATTCGTTAGCGCACGCTAACATTTTGGGGTTAGCGCACGCTAACATTTTGGGGTTAGCGCACGCTAAGTGCATAGCCGTAGCGCACGCTACAAAAGGTACGTAGCGCGCGCTACCGTTTCCGGACAGTGGGTACTGGACTACCCAAAATACCCGTTAGCGCATGCTACACACAAGAGCTAGCGCACGCTAAACTGGAGTGACTATAAATAGGACAGTGCAGTCCATTTCGTCATTTCTTCATCTCACTTCACTCCTTCGGCGGTTTTGGGCGATTTCGGGCGATTTGGAGAGTATTCTTCGAGGTGTAATCATCAATCATCATCTTCAAGCTCATCATTCGGATTAATCATCATTTCATCACATCAAATCAAAGGTATTAATCTCTTGGATCTAGGAACTCGGATTTTTGGGTTTTTCTTCCGATTTTCTTCGTGTAAGCTTGGATTGTTGTTGGAATATGTTAGATATGGATTATCTATCTTGGATAAATATATTCCTATGGATTTGATGGCTATTTTGGGGATTTATGTCAAGAACCCTTGGGGTTGACTTCGGTTAATTTGGGGATTTCCGATTGACGTTGTTGTAATCTTGAATTGTGGATTCCTATGGGATTATTGATATCATTGAAAGTGTTTTGATGGTTTGAAATACTCATCTTGGAGTTGGTTTCGATATATTCGAGTTTGGATATTGTTGTATCGACGTTTGAGTCGGTTATGATCGTATTTGATTCGCGTAATGATCGAATTATTGGTAATTATGTTATTCAAGGTTGTTCGAGCGACCGATATTTCATTTAGGACGTTGTTCGTGGACGGACATTCTTCATCGATGTTGTGTAAGTTAATTCTTACTCTGTTAAAAGGATATTCATTCCTTTCGTTGTTGTTCATTCATAATCATAATTCATTCATAAAGTACTAACCGTATTGAAACTTGTAATTGTCACTTCATCACTTCATTCACGAGGAACGACGGTTCTAATTATTTCATTGAGTTATCATTCATTTCACTGTCATTTCATCTCGGTGAGTCATTATTGATTTTGATGTCACTTTTGTTATATCGTGGCATTAATTCGCTTGGCGTGCCGGTTGGTATGTGTAGGATTTTCATGTCGGGCACATTTAAGTCGTGTGTTGGTTGGTGGCCTCACATTGGACTGTGCACACGAGTTGATGGCTTCGTGAGACTGATTAGGTACAAGACCACACATGTATTCGATCGATACTCGTTGGTGGCTTGTAAACGGACACATTTCCATCCCGGACGTAGTGTGGCGCCATTCCTTTCAGCCATACTATTAGTTGATTCATATAGCATGTTTGATTGCGTATGTTTCGACAGGATATTTCATAACTTCAGATATATCATGATTGTGTATTTTCAACCCTTGAGGATTGTTGTTCTGTGTAACTGACCCCGTTGGGGGATATTGTTTTTTAGGTCATGGCAAAGCAAAAGCACGGGGAGAGCACGTCGACGGCGAGGAGTCCCAATGATACTAGTAGGGCCCCCCAGTCTTTTCAGTCATTTATGTTTTCTTCATTTATTCCGCTGCAGACATTCCACTTGAATACTCATTTCACTCAGTGTTGTATATTTTATCTCCATATAAAATATACATGTATTCTGTATTATCCTGGGTGTGTTGTATGAAACTCCTCATCGGAGTAGTTGATGTTGTAATGTGGTTCGGTACTACATTTACCCTGTGTAATTCATTCATTTTCATTCGCCTGGTGGGTCCCAGTCGGGGGTCCACGACACTGTAATATCCGCCTAGTTTGGGGTGTTACAGAGTTGGTATCGGAGCGTGGTTTTGAATACTACCTTCCGAGTCATGTCTCATTTGAAATCATCGTCATCGGACTAGTATCATTGGACTTTCGCGTCACGTGTGACCTGTGCAAATGCCGAGCCAATCAGACCAAGAACTGTAAGATTACTAACGCCATGGTATAATTTCTGGCAATAATCATTCATTCATAATTCATTAGTTAACAATCCTCAATCATCATTTACATTTTGACCAGGACGGTCATGTTAACTCATTAATCACTCAATTCATTTCATTACTCGGTTGTTGATCTGGAAGATCATATCATTAATCTTGTTAACTTGTTCAAGATAATCATTTCAATAATTTCATCAAATAATCATGTCACCTCAGTTAATCATTCATGTAATCGTTGTATTTGAGCGCGTATGCTCATTTTCATCATTTCATAATATAATCATAATGTGATACTCATGCGAGATATATAATCATCATACGACTTTCCACTTCAGTATGGAAAGGGCTGGCAGAGGATGCGGGGGAAAAGGCCGTGGTGCAGGCCAAAACCCGAGAGCTCGTGTGAATACACGCGCGAATGCTAGAAATAATGCTAACTCATCGAGCAGTGATGCTGCCACTCATTCACCTGTACGTAATCATTCACTATCAGGGAGCCGTACCCGGGATACAGCTCAGTCGGAGGGTGTTCGGGTTGACCCACTCGCTTTTATGCAGGGAATGATGGCCCAAATGACTCAGATGGCACAACTAATGGAGACGATGCATAACTCCACTACTCAAAATCAACAGGCTCCTCCGCCGCCACCTCAGAGGCAAGACAGGGGTGTAAGCAGTATCATTGGCGATATCTCTCGCCAGCGACCACCTATCTTCGGGGGCTCATCTGAGCCGGCGGATATTGTTCATTGGCTTGAGCATTTATAGAAGTTATTTGCTATGGTGGATTGCCCTGAAGGGCATAAAGTTTCAGTTGCGGCCTACTATCTTGGTAAGAGCGCTCATTCATGGTGGTTATCGTTGAAGCCCACCGACAGATCATGTACTTGGGATCAGTTCAAAACTCTCATGATGAAGAGGTATTATCCAGCCCCACTCAGGGAGGCTAAATTGTCAGAATTACTCACTCCCGACCTCTCAGCGGACGACGATGTTCTTGCCATCGCCGAAAAATTTCAGGAACTTCTTCCGTTCGCCTCATCTATCATTCACTCTGAGGCAGACAAGATCAAGTATTTCAGCAAGAGGCTGAAACCTCGTATGTGGCTACAGTTGCTTAATCATAATTGTACCACTCTGGCCGAGTTCATTGAGAAAGCTCTTACTTACGAGCTTACTGCTAGGGAAATTGCTAAGCACCAACCTTCATCTGCTAGCAAGAAGTCTAACAACCGTAATCAGTCTGACGGCAGTCAGGCCACTTTTAAGAAACCACGTACGGGCTCTACTTTTTCTGAGCGACCTCCTATGGCGCCTAGACCCACGGAATCTCAGTCACGAGCGGCCAGTTCGGCCATCACCTGTTTCAACTGTGAAGAACAGGGTCATTTCAGCACCAAGTGTCCGAAGCAGACTGTCACGTGCCATAACTGTGGAATTGTTGGGCATAGGGCCCGTTTTTGCCGTAGGGACTCTAAACCCACTCCGGCGTCATCTCAGGCCCCAGGACATTCAGCGGTGCAGAACCAGGCCACTCAGTCAGTGTCGTTCAAGACGACATGAGCTAATAAAGGCGGAGCCAAGAGCTATCAGACGGGAGCATCCGGTTCGGGGGCCGGCAAGCCCCGAATTTACGAGATGAAGAAGACCGACGATCCAGAGGCCCGGATGATATCAGGTACACTCGATATTCTATCTCAACCTATGCGTACCCTTTTTGATACTGGTGCATCACATTCATTCATTTCTGAGTCATGTTTGAGTAGACTATGTCTGGGTAGTGCTACTAGTTGTGAGCCTTATGTCATTGGTCTACCTGACGGTAGAAGAATTATCGGAAATCGTGAGATTCAGAATTGTCCGATTCAGCTTCATGGCTGTGTATGGCTAGCAGACCTAATCGTGGTAGATTTACCGAGAGACGCCGTCATTCTGGGTATTGACTGGATGGATCGTCATGATGCCATCATCAGTGTCCGTAAGCGTATGGTCACTATCATTTCAGACGATGGGGTTGAATGTGTTTTTCAGGGAGGTAATCCCGGCTGTTCTGGTAAAGTCATTAATTTTATGAAAGCAGTGAGATTACTCAGTCACGTGTGTGTTGGTTATTGGTGCTATATGACCAAAACCGAGAAATCATCAGTAATGTTGACGGATATTCCGGTAGTGAGGGAATATGCCGATGTTTTTCCAGACGAGTTACCTAGTTTGCCTCCACAGAGGGATGTGGAATTCACGATTGAGTTGGATCCCGGTACGTCCCCGATATCGAAGGCACCGTACCGGATGGCCCCGACCGAAATGCAGGAATTAAAGAATCAACTTGAGGAATTGTTCGAGAAAGGTTATATCCGTCCGAGTGCGTCCCCATGGGGAGCACCAGTGTTGTTCGTCAAGAAGAAGGATGGTTTGTTCCGCTTGTGTATTGATTACCGGGAATTGAACCGGGTGACGATCAAGAATAAGTATCCATTACCCCGTATTGATGATCTCTTAGATCAACTTCAGGGAGCTTCAGTATTTTCCAAGATCGACTTAAGATCTGGATATCATCAGTTGCGGATTCGAGAGTCGGATATCGCGAGGACGGCGTTTCGAACACGCTATGGTCATTATGAGTTTGTGGTTATGCCATTTGGGTTGACTAATGCACCTGCGGTATTCATGGAGTTAATGAATCGGGTTTTCATCGACTATCTGGATCAGTTCGTGGTTGTCTTCATTGATGACATTTTGATTTATTCTCATGACCGGGAGGAACACGAGTTTCACCTTCATCAAGTGCTCAATGTGTTGAGACGAGAACAACTTTATGGGAAGTTTTCCAAATGTGAGTTCTGGATGTCCGAAGTGACGTTTCTCGGACACGTAATTTCATCAGACGGAGTTCGTGTCGATCCTCATAAGACGGAGGCTATTCGAGATTGGCTACCTCCAAAGAATGTTAATGAAATCCGAAGTTTCCTCGGATTAGCGGGTTATTATCGGCGATTTGTGGAGGAATTTTCTAAAATCGCTCAACCCATGACGAACCTTTTACGGAAGGATAATAAATACACGTGGTCCGACGCGTGTCAACAGAGTTTTGAGGAACTCAAGAGCCGGTTAACTTCAGCACCTGTCCTTTCTTTACCGCAAGGGACGGAGGGATTTGTGGTTTATAGTGATGCGTCCGGACAGGGTCTCGGATGTGTGCTCATGCAGAACGGGAAAGTTATTGCTTATGCTTCACGGCAATTGAAACCTTACGAGGTTAATTATCCGACCCACGACCTGGAGCTAGCAGCCGTGGTGTTCGCATTGAAGATTTGGGGTCATTATCTTTATGGCGTTACCTGTCAGATATTCACCGATCATAAGAGTTTAAAGTATATATTTACTCAGAAGGAGTTAAATATGCGACAGATACGGTGGTTGGAACTAATCAAAGATTATGATATCGATATCCTTTAACACCCAGGCAAGGCGAACGTTGTCGCCGACGCCTTGAGTCGTAAGTCCATTCAGGAGCAGATGCTTGCTCGATTAACAGTTCAGAAGGAACTTCAGCAGGAATTTCTGAGACCCGAGATTGAGGTGCAGTTACAGTAGTACAAGGGCAACTTTGTACGTTGGAGATTTCATCGCCACTTGAGGAGGCGATCAGGGAAAATCAGGGTGTGGACCCATTTTTGTTACGCATTCGAGAGGATGTGACTCAGGGGAAAGCCCCCGGATTTGTGGTTCACGAGGATGGACTTCTGCGTTTTAAGAATCGGTTGTGTGTACCGGCGAATGACGAGTTGAAAAACTCAATTTTGAAAGAAGCTCATGCTACCCCTTATTCCGTTCACCCGGGGTCTAGCAAGATGTATAAAGACTTGAAACAAAATTACTGGTGGAGTAATATGAAGCGAGAAGTTGGGGAATTTGTTTCGAAATGTTTAACCTATCAACAAGTCAAGATAGAACATCAGCGACCGGCGGGTATGCTGAAACCTCTCCCTATTCCAGAGTGGAAGTGGGAGGATATTTCTATGGACTTCATCACGAGTTTGCCGACGAGTCGTCGTGGCATGAACATAATCTGGGTAATTGTGGATCGCCTAACTAAATCAGCTCATTTCCTTGAGATTAAGGATATGTGGGATCCCGAGAGACTTGCCCAGTTATTTATCAAAGAGATAGTGAGATTGCACGGTACTCCTAAAAGTATCGTTTCTGATCGTGACGGACGGTTTGTGTCTCATTTTTGGAAATCAGTTCATCGTGCCATGGGAACTCAGCTTAATTTCAGCACATCTTTTCATCCTCAGTCCGACGGGCAATCAGAGAGGACTATTCAGACATTAGAGGACATGCTGAGGGCATGCGTCCTCGATTGGAAAGACGATTGGGAAGCCCAACTACCATTAATTGAGTTCACGTATAATAATAGTTGGCATGCTTCGATTAAGATGTCACCCTACGAGGCCTTATACGGTCGTCGTTGTCGATCTCCTTTGTGTTGGGATGACCTATCCGAATCAATCGGCACCGAGCCCGATATGCTTATAGCCGCCCGTGAGAAGGTAGCTTTGATAAGGAGTCGTTTGTTGACCGCTCAGAGTCGACAGAAATCATATGCAGATAATCGTCGTCGACCGTTAGAGTTCGAGACGGGTGACCATGTTTTGGTAAAGGTATCCCCGAGTCATGGTATCTTTCTTTTTGGGAAGAGGGTAAAGTTGAGTCCGAGATTCATTGGACCGTTTGAGATTTTGGATCGAGTAGGCGAGTTAGCTTATCGATTGGCTTTACCTCCGGCGTTGAGCCGAATTCATAATATGTTTCACGTCTCTCAGTTGCGGAAGTATGTTGCCGACCCGAGTCACATACTTCAGTTCGATGAAATCGAGATCGCCGATGATCATTCATATGAGGAGCGTCCTATACGAGTTTTAGAGCGGCGAATCAAATAGTTGAGGAATAAGACGATTCCTTTGGTTAAAATTCAGTGGTCTAGACACGGAGTCGAAGAGGCTACTTGGGAAACCGAGGATAGTATGCGGGAGAGTTATCCCGAGTTGTTTGACCCTTAGTTTCGGGGACGAAACTCTTTTAAGGGGGGGTGTATGTAATATCCGGTTGTAATTCAGTCATTATCATTCAGTATTTATCATTCAGTAATTGTCACTCAGTATTTTTCACTCATTTATGATCATTTGTCACTCATATTCAATCATTGTATTCATCGTTCAAAGTAATTGTATCGTCATTCATCATCAATCTAGTTGGAGAATCGTGCGGTGTGTACCATCGTTGTCATTTCATAGTGTACTGTGTGTGAGGAGTAGCGCACGCTACGTACTCTCTTTAGCGTGCGCTAATTGAGTACTGGCAGCGCACGCCACCTCTCAACACTAGCGCACGCTAGTGTAGTTGAGCAGGCAGTCCAGAAGGAACTGGACAGCAGTTGGGATTGTAGGTAGCGCACGCTACGAATGGTAAGTAGCGTGCGCTAGTGAGCCGGAGTAGCGCACGCTATGCAGTCGGTGCAGCGCGCGCTAAGGTCGGATCAGGTTGAGTCCAGTGGCTACTGGACTGAATTGAATTTATTCATAGCGCACGCTAAGAGTGGTTTTTAGCGTACGCAAACGGTGTAGTAGCGCACACTAATCGTTGGTTGTAGCGCACGCTACCGAGATCAGATCAGAGGACAGAAGGTTCTGGACTCCAGTACTGGGCATCAGATAATTCGTTAGCGCACGCTAACATTTTGGGGTTAGCACACGCTAAATGCATAGCCATAGCGCACGCTACAAAAGGTACGTAGCGCGCGCTACCATTTCCGGATAGTGGGTACTGGACTACCCAAAATACCCATTAGCGCACGCTAGGCACAAGAGCTAGCGCTAAACTGGAGTGACTATAAATAGGACAGTGCAGTCCATTTTGTCATTTCTTCATCTCACTTCACTCCTTCGGCGGTTTCGGGCGATTTCGGGCGATTTGGAGAGTATTCTTCGAGGTGTAATCATCAATAATCATCTTCAAGCTCATCATTCGGATTAATCATCATTTCATCACATCAAATCAAAGGTATTAATCTCTTGGATCTAGGAACTCGGATTTTTGGGTTTTCCTTCCGATTTTCTTCGTGTAAGCTTGGATTGTTGTTGGAATATGTTAGATATGGATTATCTATCTTGGATAAATATATTCCTACGGATTTAATGGCTATTTTGGGGATTTATATCAAGAACCCTTGGGGTTGACTTCGGTTAATTTGGGGATTTCCGATTGACGTTGTTGTAATCTTGAATTGTGGATTCCTATGGGATTATTGATATCATTGAAAGTGTTTTGATGGTTTGAAATACTCATCTTGGAGTTGGTTTCGATATATTCGAGTTTGGATATTGTTGTATCGACGTTTGAGTCGGTTATGATCGTATTTGATTCGCGTAATGATCGAATTATTGGTAATTGTGTTATTCAAGGTTGTTCGAGCGACCGACATTTCATTTAGGACGTTGTTCGTGGACGGACATTCTTCATCGGTGTTTTGTAATTTAATTCTTACTCAGTTAAAAGGATATTCATTCCTTTCGTTGTTGTTAATTCATAATCATAATTCATTCATAAAGTACTAACCGTATTGAAACTTGTAATTGTCACTTCATTACTTCATTCACGAGAAACGACGGTTCCAATTATTTCATTGAGTTATCACTCATTTCACTGTCATTTCATCTCGGTGAGTCATTATTGATTTTGATGTCACTTTTGTTATATCGTGGCATTCCGGGTCGCACTGGCGTGCCGGTTGGTATGTGTAGGATTTTCATGTCGGGGACATTTAAGTCGTGTGTTGGTTGGTGGCCTCACATTGGACTGTGCACACGAGTTGATGGCTTCGTGAGACTGATTAGGTACAAGACCACACATGTATTCGATCGATACTCATTGGTAGCTTGTACACGGACACATTTCCATCCCGGACGTAGTGTGGCGCCATTCCTTTGAGCCATACTGTTAGTTGATTCATATAGCATGTTTGATTGTGTATGTTTCGACAGGATATTTCATAACTTCAGATATATCATGATTGTGTATTTTCAACCCTTGAGGATTGTTACGTATGGCGGCCGTTGGGGATATTGTTTTTAGTCATGGCAAAGCAAAAGCACGGGAGATCACGTCGGCGGCGAGTCGGTGATACTAGTAGGGGGCCCCAGTCTTTTCAGTCATTTATGTTTTCTTCATTTATTCCGCTGCAGACATTCCACTTGAATACTCATTTCACCCAGTGTTGTATATTTTATCTCCATATAAAATATACATGTATTCTATTTTATCCTGGGTGTGTTGTATGAAACTCCTCATCGGAGTAGTTGATGTTGTAATGTGGTTCGGTACTACATTTACCCTGTGTAATTCATTCATTTTCATTTGCCTGGTGGGTCCCAGTCGGGGGTCTACGGCACTGTAATATCCGCCTAGTTTGGGGTGTTACAGAATAGCTAGTGCAAGTATATCGAAAATGAAACACAATACTTCTCGACAATAAAGTAAAAGTAACCATAAATTCATCATTTCAAGACTAGTATTCCGGAATAACTAAATCTCATAGCACCACATCAATACATACATGATCAACCGTGGAACCGCACCAGAGGCTACGGAACCCTCAGAGTACCCGTCGGTCCGTCCCAGAGTGGTTAAACCAAATTATCCGTGGAATCGCACCAGAGGATACGAAACCCTCAGAAGACCCATCGATCTGTCCCAGAGTGGATATAAACAATCATGCCAATCATATATCTTACTTTCAAAGTCGAGAACGTACAATCATAAACATATACTTGCCTTTGAGACATCGAGAATTCGGAAGGAAAAGAGTATAGGTTCGGTAGGTCCAAGAATGTACTTCCGGCACCTAAACGATTCATAAGGGATACGATAATTAATAATTGATATGCAAGTCGCACGTAGAAACCCATTAACAACTCCCCCCGATTACAATATCATGTGCATAGGGTTAGGAAACACCCAAACACTCTCGAATCTGCAACACTACTCAAAGTAGAACATGAAATCATAGGGTTTACATATATACAAGTGAGATTAATCATAAACCCAAGATTTCCATGGTTAAAAATGGATTACACGACCGAATCGGGCAAAAAAACCCAAAACTACCCAAGGTAGGGATTCACAAAGATTTACCTCGATTTGAAGGAGGAGAAACGGGATTGGGGTGATTAAATCACGCTATGAACTCGAGATGATGATGATTGATGAACTCCCGTCGATTTTTTCACCTTGGAATCGCCCAAATCGCACCAAAGAAGAAGAAGGAAGGAGAGGAAATGAAACCCTCTCCAAAAAACCCGCACATATAGGCTGGCTGACCCGCGTGCCGTGGCGCAGGTGGAGTGTGCCGCGGCCCGCAACCAAAATCTGCAAGCAGGCCTCCAGGCCGTGCCGCGGCCCGGCATGTGGTGTGTCGCGGTGCGCGGTACAGCCAGCTCTGCCTGAGTCACGCATGGTTGTGTCATGCCGCGGCCCGGCAGGTGGTGTGCCGCGGCGCGCGGTATAGTCGGCTCTGCCCGAGTCACGCAGGGTTGTGTCGTGCCGCGGCCCGGCGGGTGGCGTGCTACGGCGCGCGGTACAGTCGGCTCCATGTCGAGCCTAGCAAGATGTGTGCCGCGGCACACAATCCCTTGTGTAGCGGCACACACTGTTCGTGCCCAAAAAGTAATGAAAAACGACCCACGAACATGATACACTTGATTGACGCATAGTCCCGACCATTTAAAGGCCTGGACGAACTATCACAAACCCTCGTTTAGTGACTTCGCATCAAAATGATCGGTCCTAACACGACGGTACCATCAAATGACCCGGAAAGAGTAAGAACGTAATTGAACCCCAAAACTTTGGGAAATTACCAAACGGCCCAAAACATCCGGACCACACGATACATGATCGAAACAACATACGAAAGCTCACAACATGTATAACAACATGAGATGGATCTGCGGCAACCCCAAGATGGCGGTTCCGAACAACGATTACGAGAATCGAATGAAACAACGACGGAAAGGCAAGAAACACGGGATTGAGTAAAATAAGTCCGAAACAAGCTCGGATGGCAAAAAGTCCAGTATTAAATATTCCCAAAATATCAATACGATTACAAATGAGTCGCTAAAACGAAAGCTACATCAAAAATAAAAATATCGGGAAAATAAAAATGCGGATATTACACCATACACCATACATAAACCATAATTAATTATCACATAATCAATTTAAAGCTGGCAGATAACATATAAATAATATATAACATCTGAATTGAACAAAAAAAGAAGACAATGCAGTAAACGGAGGGATGAACAACACCCCTGGCCACCCAGGTTCAAAACCTGGGATGCGTAATACTTTGCGCAATTTATTCCCTACTTTTCACACAGGGCCGTGGGTGCAGGGCGCGGGCGTGGGTCGACCCAGGTTTGGTCATAAAGTAACCCTAGTCCAGTCCCCGCGGGTCGGCCCCACTCGTGGCCCATTTCTGACAGTTTTCTCGAGAACATTTTCCGGGTATTAACAGGGCAGAAAATAGCAAAAACTGTATAAAAAACAATTTTTAAAGATCCGATTTAATCAATTAAGTCAGAAAAATATTTATAAAATCTCTATTTCATAAATATAATTAAGAACATAATTTTATATATTCTGAGCATATAAACATGTACAACATAAACAATTAAATCACTGCACGTTGTTTCTAATACCACTGTTGGGTTTTACGTGTATCTAATACAATATATATGAGCACAACGCAACAGAATAAATTAACAAAAAACCCAGGCGAGGATTTACATGCAGTAATTTAATTGATTTATTAAGAGTTCGTCGAATTATCTTAATTCGAAGAACAGATCTAAACTCGGACCAGAAGCTGATTAAATCCTCTTCCTCTTTGGTACAAGCCGGATTGCTAGATCCTTACGAATAATATTGATAAACAGTACAACAAAAAATTCCTTGCTAGAAGAATTTGTACTGTTGATCAAAATCAACTAAGAGAAGAACACAGAGATGGCCGAAACGAACTTCCCATACTGAGAACAGTTCGGCCAAACAGTAGAGAAAAAAAAGGGGGGGGGGGGGATTTTGTCTTACAAAATTAGGGCTGTGTAATTTTTCTTATCACAACTCCATGTCAAAGACCCTTTATTTATACTAAGTAAACACTAGAGTCAAACTCTAGTATTTGTTTAGTTTCCCATCTTATTAAATAATACAATACATATAATATCTCATATTATATTACTTATTATTTAATCCTCTAATAAATATAATATCTAATATTATATTTATCTTTCTCAATTGATATAAATAAATAATATAATATATAATATACTATATTATATATTACTCATTATTTAATTTATTTAATAGATATAATATCCAGTATTATATCTATTATTTATTATTGCTTGTCTTTATTTGTCGTGTGTGTGACCTAAAAGGCTTATATTATGTTGGCAATTATTTAATACCTTATTAAATAATAAATCATAAGCAATCTCTAGCAAGACATTATGACTACCCAAATAATATAAGTTTATAATCCATTAAACTATTTAACGTGTCAAATCCCTTTGTCGCGCGATATCATGTTTGAACTAAGTCATGAAAATTGTCATACTTATTATGTTCAAATGCTTTCTCAATCTTAAGTAGACTGATTGAAAAAAATAACTCTTCATTTGAGCATGGCCATGCATTTCCTTCAGTTCAACTTACCGATGGTCCTGGCAGATATCTCTCTCCCTAAAGAGAGGGACAAATCCCCATCTTGATTATTCATTGCCCTCTACATGACTCCCACTAATCCCGATCACTAACCTTTATGATCACCATGTTTCAGATAATGTTGGATTACGTCAAGGCATAACAGTTATCATGTTGGACTCTATGATAATCTCAGATTCAAGGATTTATTGACATACTATTATATTGAGATTCACTTATGATATTTTCATGCATTGATCTCAATATGGTCTGTCCAGTATTGGTTCTCCAACTAATATCCATAAGTTTGATCCGTACCATACGCATAATCATCTGATGATTATCAATCAAACTTATACTAGTATATTAATCACTTGAGTCTTCACTCAACACGATTGGATCAGGTATATTTGAATAATCTTATTATTTGTGAATAACTATTATTCGGTTATTATAATATTAAAACATGCACACATTATAATAATCAATGTGAAATAAATGATATCAAATAACTTTATTTAAATGTGACAATTACAAATCTAGGCACATTGAATGACCTAGGGAATTGAGTATTTTACTGTTCATTATATTCCGCTGCAAATGTATATTTTTAACAATGTTTATACCAACTGCGTATGTATTTTAAAATGGCCTTTTGGTATTTTGCAAACTCGGGTTTATTTGATAAAACTTGTTTTCCTTAATTATTTTATCGATACGTGTAAGTAGTGACTTAACATATGTTTTGAAATTGTTGAGATTTGGCGTTTTTGCCGTATACATTCAAATAGAATTTTATGATGGTATTTGAGAAATATATTTTGGAAAGCATTTAAGAATTTGAAAGATATTATCGTCTTTGCCTTTTGGCATGTTTGAAATGGTTGTGAAAATAATTTTAGCCTGGTGGGTTCCGGCACGGGGCCCACGGTGCTGTAATATCCCTGGATGATTTTGGGGATGTTACAATAATAATAATACTAATATTTATAATATTATGTTACCTAAAAACATAAAAGTGATACATAATATACGGCAAAGTGTTACATCATGTAGTTGACAGTGATACAAAAGGTCAAATAAACTGTTATTTATTGGTGAAAGAGTTGATTGAAAAGTATTACCGACGAAAAAAAACTGCTACATTAGAAATTATAAGTAACACTTTAATAATATTACTATAAGCGTTCAAAAGTGTTACTCAAGAGGACTTAAGGTATCACTTGAAAACGTGTTATCATAGGTTTACAAAAGTGTTACCTTAGAGCATAGACGACACGAGCAGATGTATCACCAACAAAAGTGTTACCTATTCTCTATCATAACACTTTTAGCCTTTTATGTAGCACTTACTGGATGTTACCTAAGACCAATTATGCACCAATGGGAAGGATTGATTCAAGACTTCCGATTGAGAAATCAGATGATGGAGTGTTGATAGGTTATTAGAATGTGAAAAAGTCCTACAGGGTATCTAACCAGAGAAATTGACCATTGAGGAGTCGGTCCATGTAGTGTTCTAAGAGCCATATCATGATCCCACAAGAATAGATGGAGTGATTCAAGCCGTCAAGAATCTCACCATGAAAGAGATCCCACAAACCCAAGGAGAACCAGTCACCTCATTAGAGATCAATTACGCAGCTGCTAGAATAAAAGAAGTAAATATAAAATGTGATCCAAAGACTACAGCCCAACTGGACACAACACGAAATGCGAAGATGGAACCTGACATGAGATGGTTGAGATATCATCTACAGGAACTGGTGACCAATAATGTTGATGCAAGAGTTACTTCCAGGAGGAGAGCACGGAAGCACACACAAGGAAATGTAATGTGCGCGCAGGAATGTAACACCCCCAAGATTTACCGGGACGTTACAGTGCCGTGAATCCCGTGTGGGACCCACAAGGCTAATTTTAAAGATTTTATAATTTTCGTTATATAGTTATTAAGAAAGTAATTCCACGATGATACAAATATGAAAACAAAACACTTTAAGGAATTAGGTTCACAGATACGGTTATTAAAATAATTTTAGAATATTCAAGACTTTGACTCAAAATAAATGAATGACGAGACTCCTTTCTAACACTGCTCATGCCTGACCGGAACCTTCGGGAATGTCCTGCACATATTCAACAAATTTGCCTGGCACGACGAATCGTGCCAGCCAACCTAGATCAGACAGTACAATTAAAAATTCATCGATGGAATAAGATAAATCCGCGGAACAATATCATATTTCGATTTGGAAAAAGTTCACAGAATACTCAACATTTTCTTTTCTACCAGCACATAAACTTCCAAGGTTTGAAATGACGAATAACGACAATTACCCCTTCCCGATTGAGTTCTAAACCTAGTTCGATTCATAACATTGGAACCAAAATTCTATGTTTAATAAATGTGGATTATTTACAATTCTCACTTCCTTGATTATCAACTCATTACAATACGTCTCCGATATAATTTGAACTACAATCAACGTTATTAACTTTCTAACTACTATAGTTTGAATTTTCCCAATTCCGGGGTAGAATGGTTGGACAAAAATTCTTATGTGCATGATCGTCTTATCCAACTCGGCATTTCATGATTTAGTTCATCTCAACAATTCTAACGAGTTTAATCAACGAATAACCGAATTACCAACATAATATACTACACGACTAATCCAATTGCACTAATGTTTTTATAGGTGAAATCATGATCTTGTAATTCGATACATAATTTCTACGGCAGAATACACAAGTTGCTATTTCAAGATAGGTTTACATTCAACGATTATGATTTAACGTTAGTTTTCCCGGTTCGATTATCTTCAGGAGTTCAAAACTACCCAAGGCACCCGAAGTTAGATACAACATGGCTAGAAATACTGAAATATGTTCAAAGATTGGTTAGACTAACCTCAACTGATGAAGAACGACCGAGAACAATGAAGAACAACGAAGAACGGGAACAACACCTTCAAAAATCTTCTTCGAAGCTTGAACAATCAACTCTACTACGATAATGCACGGGCTAGGAAGGCTGGAAATCAATCAATCTAGCTGGAGGACGTTTAGAGAGAGAGAGGGGGGGAGTGTCTTTGGGTCGTGAGAAATGAAAGTGGAGATGTTATTTTATAACATCAAGATGTGCTTAACGTACGTTATGCCTTAAGTTTTACGTACGTAAGGCATGTTCAGAGGCTACTTCCCAGAATGACCCCCATCATTACTTACGTAATAACATAGTAGCGTATGTAAAATTCCTTACGTAACGTATGTTTTGTTTGTTGGTTAACGTACATTATGATCAATTGACTTGATTGTCTTCTAGTTCGCTGAAAGTTGTTCTGATAATGCATAATTAAAGATTCTTGTCCGTAGACTGAAAATTGGATGACGTACGTAATGCATACTTTTTAACGTACGTAAAAAGAGGCGAGTAGTATATGTAATGTATACATTTTAACATATGTAAGGTATGTTTAGTCCACTAGTTTTTTTATCACATTTAACCATCAGAGCGTGACTTCCCTTTAGACTCGCCAAGCAATTTCCTCGGGGAACAAGACGTTGACCACGGTCATATTCACACCGATAATTGCTCAATAACATCAAGGTACGTCACCGATATATCATCAACATCATAAAATTACATCACAATAACATTTAATAAATGTGGACAAGGTTTTGTTCGCAACAACACGGTCTAAAAACAACGTACAAAAGTACAAGCATCGTGAGATGGAGAGCAATATATAATTGCCAAAAATGAAGTATATATTATTTAACAACATAGCATACCCGTGGTTTACAAGGAAGGAGCAGAGTTGGAAGCAGATCCAACACAGTTCTATGTATGGAGAACTACATCCGAACTACAAAGACTGTCTATGTGCACCTCAGTTGCATTACTAACACATTCGGAACCAATATCAACGGATGAAGCTCTAGCAAATTCTCACTGGATTACCTCATTGGAGAAAGAGATTAACGGTTTTGAAAGGAAAGATGTTTGGTACTTAGTTCCAAGACTGAACCATCAAGACGTCATTGGGACAAAATGGGTATTTCAGAATAAAAAGGATGAAAATGGATTGGTAATAAGGAACAAATCTAGACTAGTCATGAAAGGCTATAGACAGCAAGAACAATTTGCAGCTCATATGAATTTCTGTGTATATCAAATGGATGTTAAGAGTGTAATATCCGGTCGTAATTTTCATTTTTACTATTATATTGTATGGATGATTCGAGTATCATCGTATCATGTTTGGATTTGATGTAATGTTTATGATGTCAAGATATACTAGAATCGAGTTATTTATGTACGTCGTTTGTATTATATGACTATTGGAAGTTGCATGACAAGTCGTACTTTGACTAAGTACTCTAGACTTAGCGTACGCTACGTTCAGTTCATAGAGTACGCTATCTCGATAATGGTTGCGTACGTTAAACTTGTCTGTTTACGTACGTAATGAAGGGTATCTGATCGCATCTCAACTTTCGGTATGTAGGGCAATGCATGAGTAGGATTCTTGACTTGATTGAGACAGCCAAGCCAACGGGCATTACAAACGCAATGGTGATGTTTTAGCGTACGTAATGATGGTGATCTTACATAGATCATTTTTGACAACGTACGTAAAGATGTGTGTGTTTTGAGGCAGTAGCTTCTGGAGGACCATTACATACGTAACCCTATGGTGTTTGTGTACATAAAGAGGTTTAACGTACGTTAAGTTTTGATGGTAGCGTACGTTATGATAAATGCATGTTATAAAGTCAAGTATTATCTTTCATTTTTGCTCGAACTAAACTTGAATGTCCTCTCTAGAAACTGTTCCTCTACCCTCCTAAGTCAGTATTACCCCCATCCATCTTGTCTTGGAGCTTCATATCTTGGATTGGAGCCTAGAGAATTGAAGATTGGAGTGTGTTCTTGAATTTGTTGGGGTTTGTTCTTCATTTTCAAGAGGTTGGTTGTCTAAACTTGTATTAATTCTGTAATGATGATGATGCTAGTGATGGTTACTTCATATGAAGTTAAATTGATCAAGTATAACATGATGATTATTAAGATTATGAATAATTTGTGAAGAACATGATGATGTTATTAGTAACTACTTTTTGAATTGTTTAAATGTTAAAATAACATAATTATTGTTGATGATTGCGGAAACATGATAAATAACATGATGATTTATGTTCTTAAATATTTAAAGACTCTTGGATTGTTATAATCATGTTTAGAAGAATCATGCTCAACTTGTTGGATTTATTAACATAATTGGGAGATAATGATCATATGTCTTGATATAGTTAAGTTAAACTTGATGAACTATTGACCTAGGAATGTTAAAGACATCATGTGTTAGTATTAGTAATACCCTTGAGAAGATTATGATGATTGTTGATAATAATGTCATAATAAAACAGTTGATTGAAATTATTAATTATAATCCTTGTGAAATAGACGATCATGAATGTTGAACCTTAAGAGCATGATAATCCAATTTTTAAAGATGAATTGGTTATATTGAAGTTCGTATTGGTTATATTGAAGTTCGTTAAGTAGGCGGTAATGTTCTTTGAGATAGGATGAACTATTCGGGTTGGATCATGGATGAGATTCCTATAAATTCGATACCGGTTTTGTGCGAATGTGTTATTGAATGAGTTGGATTTCATTCAAGGTTGCTTGTTCGAGTGAGTATTGTTAGCCGAAGGACACCGTCCGTTCGACCATTCGAAGAAGGACTATTTTTGTCTTCGGAATTTAGGCAAGTTATCTTGCTTGGATATAATGATAATTGATTCTTGTGAATGTTATACATTTTGTGTACATATATCGCTTTATGAATCTATGATTCATCATGAGGTGTTGTTGTTGATTATGTTAATTGTTTCGTTGTGGGATTGTATTCCTAATGTTCACTACCTTTGATATCGTTTGGTCTCGTTGATCGTTGTTGTCACTTTGGTGAGTTTCTTGATCCTATTTGAATCTGTGATTCATTGAGTTTCATTGTCCTGTTGTATCGTGACATATCTGAAATCATATTTGCGTGTCGATTTTTAGGAGTATGCCCTCGAATGCCACTGAGGGGATGAGAGAGAAGGGGCATTGTACTTGTAATTATGGAATTATCAATAAAAGGCAATATGATTCATTCACTGCTTCTTGTATTTCAAATGCTTTCTTGATTTGGTAAACATTGAAGTGAAGTCCATGTAAATAAGAGCGAACATTCCATTCTCGTTATTGGATAATTTACGTAAACCATTCGCAAGTCGATAAACTTAATTGGGCATTAAGTTTTGAGTAAGACTTGTATAACTGATGCTAGGACGTGTGCATGTCTTGATAGCCTAGTTGTAAGTATATTGATGGGACTAGTATACTCGAACACGACTCATACTTGATTCAGTCACACGGTATTCACTCTTGGAGAGTCCATGACGAATCGAAAGGTTCTGATAGTATACATGGACCTTTGACTTGAGGGTTCAGTAGGAGATGTGCCTGTGACGTTTAGTTTGTCATTAGAGTAGTTAGACTCATTTTCTTAATTGCTGAGTCAACCTCGAAGTGCGGACTATACAGGCAGGTAGCAGTCTTTACTGTACTCCAAGAAAGGATTCTATCTCCTTTTAATGAGCAGGCAAATGTCCTATACAGTTAATGGCAAATAATATCATAAGTCTTTGGCCAAATCATTCTGATCTCGTCGTATTAGATACAGTAGTAATCAGTCGGTCTTGATTTGTATTAACACATTTATAGAGTCTAGTCAACAGTAGGGTTTGACTTTACTGTGACCGGAAGTCTTGACCTGGACATTTGATGAATGGTCTATATGTATATGGTATTCACGACATAATGGTTCTGGAATGATCTCTTCATTCGTTCTCAGTCGGGGTTTACAGTACGGCCCGCTAGGAGGGCTAAGTGATGCCCGTACTCATTGGTTCCTCCCAATGCCGGCTGAGATGGACCAACAGAGTCGCGCATCAGGATCGTTGATGGATAAATATCAATTTATTATCTCCCTATTAATATTAGATATTGGATATGTAATTATGATTTATTGGATAAATAAAATATCGGTCTTGTGAATTAAAATTAAGTTACTGGGTAATTAATTTATTTCATAAATAATATTTCTTAGAGAAATATATTTGTATTTGATATAATTAATTAATTGGATTAATTAATTAGTATAAATATATTGGAAATAAAACGAAATATATTTAACGAATTCGTTTGACGAATGTTCGGTACACGAGCCGAGTAACTCGGTCCGTTTCTTGGAAATTTCCTATTGCCACCCCTTCCCCCTTTGTTGACTTGGTTATTTGATGGTGGTGAGATATGGCTTTTTGTAGTCTTAACAAATCAATTTATATATCACTTTTATAAGAAAGTCTTATAAAATAATAACCATGATCAACACCACCAATCTCACTTTTTGAACAACACCACTCACCTTCATATTTTGGTTCAGCCGAGAGGTATTAGGGAGAGGGAGAAGAATTTTTTTTATCTTGTTCTTCATCTTTGAGATAAGAAATAAGTAAGAAAAATAGATAGAAAAATTCCTACGAGTTTCCGTAGCCGTGTTCTTGGAGAATGGAGTCTCATTGATTTTTCCGGTCAAGTTCCGTTGCGTGGTGACGTAGAGACATCACACTTCCAGTGTTTGAAACAAAGGGAATTCGTGTTCGTGTTCGGGTTCGTGATCATCATCAACTTAGAAGATAATATCTAAGGCTTCAAAGGTATGGGACTTTGATCCTTTTATCTTCGTTGATTTATTTTTCGTATATACGTTACTTGATCGTTCTTGTGTGGGATTCTTTATTGTTTATTATTATTCCGCTGCATATTTTATTTTTGTATCTGGAATCGCTATAGTGGTATCGAAGCGAGGTCAATGATACCGTATATATGATTATTTGTGTATTTTGAATGCTATTGGATGATGTTTATGATTTAGAATCGTTATTGGTATAATCGGAGATATTTAATTGTTCGTTGTAAATTTTGTTTCTATGATTTTATGTGAATTATAAATCTGTAAAATTTTATTTTTATTGATTTATAAGTTCAACATAAAAGTTAGAAACATCACGTTTTGGAAACGATCCAAAAAATGAGAAAAGCGGTGCCGGCGGTGGTGCCGGCTGACCTTTGCTGGCCGTGCCCGGGCCGAGACTATCGGCGGGCTGCCGGACATGGCTCGGCTATGCCGAGTCATGATGTCTCTCGGGCTTTTGGCCCGATTTTGAATCTGGCCGTGGGCTGGGCCCGATACCGGATTGTCCGGGACTCTGTTTTGATTTTATGTTTTAGTTGTAATTATTTCCCGCAATTTAAATTGGATTTAATTTGACTTAAATAAATATTTGGTTTATTTTTGTTAAGGGATATAAATTAATCGAGAATATTATTTTGGCCGGATTACTTCGAACGAATTAAAATGACGATTATTAGTATTAATTGGATTAATACCATTAAAACTGAATAGATTAATTTTTATATTGATTGGATTGATACATTAATTGATTATTTAATTTAAATGCCATATATATCAATTGGATTAATATTGTAGAAATTGAATAGATTAATTTTTAGATTAATTGGATTAATATATTAAAATTAATTATTTAATTTCATTGTCGTTACATATTGTGTGGAATCCTTATGTGATGGTGATATAGCTCGTGGACTTAGTTTTGATTTGTTTGATTCGATTGGGTTGTAAAGTCCGTTTTGAGCCTACTTATTTTTACTAGAAAATTTGTATAATAGGATGCATTTTTCAATGATGCAATTATTTATTTGGCTATGACGAAGACCGAAAACAACCGACTGAGAAGACGAAGAATCTAAGACTGTTTTTTTATTGGGTCATTCGCTTGGCCCAGTACTTAGAAAAAGTCCATGAGCTATATGTTGGTAGTAACTAGATTGCTATTTACTGTTTTTCATTTTGAATGATTGACAAACTCAAATGCGCTTATAATTGAATTAATGTGCAAAGTGTAACATTAATCGCGAAATTCTCCCGACAACAAACAGACTAAGTTTGAAAAAGGTTACGAGGTTTCCTGTCCTCCATCAAACTCGTAGAAAATTGATATCCGAGCTCGTGTGCTATGCTTCTGAGTTATCGGGGTAGTAATTTGGTAGAGGTTGAAAAAATTCTTGAGTGAATTAGATGCCTTCGGTTGGTAATAAATTTCGCCCCTAGAAACCTGATAGGTTGCCGGGCGAGATTCAATAGTCAAACTGATAGACGTTGATGGTCAACAACTTAGATAGTCTGGATTGCCAAGAAACTTGATAGGTTGAGGGCATGAAGACTAGGGGTAAAAGAAGATCGAAACATCCGTTGGACGGGTTGGTGTTAGACACCAATTTGCAGAAATTAATAGGCAAGAAACCTGACAGGTTGCGTCTGTTAAACTTTGTAAAGAACTCGATCACCACTAAGAAGTCGATCTTCCCATGACTTCCGACTTATAACATGGGAGTGTGTAATTCCGATAAAATTAGTGGGATCTGAGACAAGAATTATACAAGCCCTTAAATTCTATACTCGGTCATAATAAAACAAGTTACTAATTCAATCTTGTCTAAATCAATGCAGAGAAACGAAACTATATCTCTCTAAAAATGGCAAAGAACCCACTTGCAATACTACTTGAAAAGAATCTCCTAACTGGCCCCAACTTTGTTGACTGGTTGCGGAATATGATGATTGTACTCAACATGGAGTCTCTGGGATACGTCTTGGAGGCGGACATTCCATCGACTCCAGTCCGGACTAGAGGTAATCAGGAAGAGATTGACGTCCATAAAAAATGGGTCAAGGATGACGTGCTGGTCCGTGGCTTTATGAAGGGATCAATGACTAATGAGCTGCAGAGAGCGCACGAGAAAATGAATTCTGCTAGGCAGATTCTCGCACACTTGACCGAGCTTTATGGAGAGCACAGTAGGACTGCTAGATATGAGATATCAAAGCAGTTATTCAGTGCTAGGATGAAGGAAGGGGAAAAAGTGGGAGACCACATCCTCAAGATGATCTATATGATTGAGAGGCTCGAGGTGCTCAACTTTCATATGGATTTATCCCTTCAGATTGATTTCATCCTTTAATCTCTGCCTGACTTCTTTATGTAGTTTGTAATGAATTTCAACTGTAATAAGATTTCATGCACTTTAGCTGGGCTAATGAATAAACTGTTGACGGCACAGTCTAACATGAAGACTAAATCGAGAGAGGCTACTCTTGTGATTTCTTCTGGGCCTCGGAGGCCCAAAAAAAAGAATAAAAAGACCTACGAGCAGTATAAACCCAAGAAAGGGGTGCAGAAAGGTAAGGGCAAGGCCCAAAAGGTTCAGAAGGTAGGCGGTCCAAAACCTACGAACAAATGTCTTGAATGCAGTGAGCTGGGCCACTAGCGTAGGACCTGTTCCAAGATCAATGGCGTATCAGGTACGAAACTTTTTTGTTTTTGAAACTAATTATTCCGCTACTGTATGTTCTACTTCATGGATTGTGGATTCAGGTGCTACTTCTCATATTTATACCATGAATCAGGATCTGGAATGAAGTAGGCAGCTTGAAGCCGGGGAAGTGATGATCACAGTTGGAAGCGGACAAAGTGTCGAGGCAACCGATGTTGGATCACTCCTACTGGGTTTAGAATCTGGTTTTATTTTGACGTTAGATGAAGTACTTATTTTGCCCAAGGGGCATAAAAACATTGTATCCATACCAGTCTTGGACCAGAAAAGATTTTCCTTCTTCATTGGCAATGGTAGTTGTAAAATTTATTTTTGAAATAAATTGGTTAGCACAACTACATTGTTGAATGGTCAATATCATCTGAACTTACAAAATAAATCATCAGTGAACACTATAACTAGGAAACGTGGCAGGTAAGATACTAATCAATCTCTTAAGTGGCACCTTAAACTTGGTCACGTTGGTCAGACTAAGGTTCACAAAATGGAAAAGATTGAGTTTTAAGTCCATTGGGTGTAGAACTCTATCTAACTTGTGAATCCTACCTTAGAGGCAAGATGACCAAGTTCCCCTTCACAGGGACATTTGAAAGGGCTATTGAAAAATTTGGGTTGGTACATACCGACGTTTGTGGTTCTTTGGAAGCAGTCCGAGATGGATATCAATATTTCATAACATTTACAGATGATCATACTAGGTATGGGATTGTGTACTTGATGAAACATAAATCGGAAGCCTTTACTAAATTCAATGAATTTAAGGACCTAATTGAAAAACAGACTGGATGTCATATCAAAGCACTTTGGTCGGACCGAGGTGGGGAACATATGAGCACAAAGTTTGATGAGTACCTTAAGAAACATGGAATAGTTTCACAATTCACGCCGCCAGGAACCCCATAGTTAAATGGTGTTTCAAAAAGGAGAAATCGGACTTTCTTGGACATGGTCCGCTCCATGTTGAATTACACTGATTTACCAATTTACCTATGGGGATACGCCTTACCACTGCCTATATCCTAAATAGATGTCCTTCCAAATCCGTTCCTATCACTCCGGATGAGATGTGGAAGGGTAAGAAATCAAGTCTTAATCACTTAAGAATTTGGAGATGTCCAGCCTATGTCAAGAAGGCTAAGATGGACAAACTGGAAGCGAGGTCTGTCAATGGACGTTTCATTATATACCCAGAGGACTCTATGGGTTATCTATTCTACATTCCAGAAGATCATAGGGTCATTGTGGCTTTACAAGCGCACTTCCTTGAAGATGAGTTCATTCAGGAAGGTGGCTCGGGTAGAAATATCTCTTTGGAAGAGCATAATGAAAGTCCTGAGGAGACATCTGATCAAGGGTCATGAACCGAACCTATTGTAACACAACATCCACTTCGAAGGTCTGATAGGGTGTCTCACTTACCTAACCGTAAGGAACTGGGTCTCCACGACACACCTGATAGCCGTGAGGACGACCCTGTCACCTATGGCCAACCGATAGTGGATGTGGACTCCGATAAATGGCAAGAAGCAATGGAAGCTGAGATAGACTCGATGCATGCCAATCAGGTCTGGACTCTAGTAGATCTACCAACTAGCATGAAGCCTATTGGAAGTAAATGTATCTATAAGAGGAAGACTGGTGGGGATGGCAAGGTTGACACCTATAAGGCTAGGCTTGTGGCAAAGGGTTATACCCAAAGGGAAGGGATCGATTATCATGATAGCTTCTCGCTCGTAGTTATGATCAAGTCGATTCGCATGATGCTTGCCATTGCTGCCCATTACGATTATGAAATATGGCAAATGGACGTCAAAACGGATTTTCTAAATGGATACCTCGAGGAGGAAATATATATGGAACAGCCTAAGAGTTTTGTGTCCAAAGCTAATATTCATAAGGCGTGTAAGCTGCAACGAGCCATTTATGGGCTGAAACAAGCTTCTCAGAGTTGGAACCTTTGATGAAGCAGTCAAGGATTTTGACTTCGTGCGAAACGAGGAGGATCCATGTGTCTACAAAAAGGTTAGTGGGAGCAACATTGCGTTTTTAGTACTATATGCAGATGATATTATACTTATAGGAAATAACGTAGCAATGCTCAGATCTGTGAAAGCTTGGCTTTCTAAAACGTTCTCCATGAAGGACTTGGGAGAAGCTTCCTATATTCTAGGGATCCGTCTTTACAGAGATAGACCGCGAAGAATGATAGGACTTTCCCAAGACCTCTATATAGATAAGATCCTGAGAAGATTCAAGATGGATGAATCTAAAAGAGAGTTCCTTCCTATGCGACATAGAATTCATCTTACCACAAAAATGTGACCTCAAAGTGAGAAAGACAAAAGAGAGATGAGCAAGGTACCCTATACCTCGGCAGTTAGCCTCATGTACGCTATGTTGTGCACGATACAGGACTTAGCCTATGATGTTAGTATGGTAAGTCATTTTCAAGAAAACCTAGGAAGGGAACACTGGACTGCCATCAAGAACATTCTTAATTACTTGAGAAAAACTAGAGATTTGGTTCTTACTTACGGTGGTGGAGAACTGGAGGTGGTTGGATTCACCGATTCTGATTTTCAAGGAGATAAGGATGACTCTAAGTCGACATCTGGGTATTTGTTTACTCTCAATAGAGGAGCAGTATCTTGAAGAAGCTCCAACCAAAGCGCTACTGCAGATTCCACCTGCCAACCAGAGTACCAAGCTGCTTCAGAGGCTAGCAAGGAAGCATTTTGGATGCAGAAGTTTGTGCAAGAACTTCAAGTGGTGCCTAATGCAGAGCTACCTTTATCACTATTCTGTGATAATGATGGAGCTGTCGCCCAAGACAAGGAGCCAAGGTCTCACCAAAACACCAAGCATACATAGAGAAAGTATCACATCATTCGAGAGATGGTTGAAAAAGGATATGTTTCGTCGCAAAAAGCAGACTCAGAAGATAATGTCTCTGACCCGCTGACTAAGCCGTTATCTCAGGCTGTCGTGGAAAGACATCTGAAGAACATGGGTATTGGATACCATGATGTATGGCATTGAGTGCAAGTGGGATATTGTTAGGAATATGCCCTCGAATGTCACTCAGGGGATGAGAGAGAAGGGGGCATTCTACTTATAATTATTGAATTATCAATAAAAGGCAATATGATTCATTCACTGCTTATTGTATTTCAAATGCATTCTTGATTTGGTAAACATTGAATTGAAGTCCATGTAAATAAGACCGAACATTCCATTCTCGTTATCGGATAAGAGAAAATGCATTGGAAGTGTTTAAAGTTTATTCTTTCGCAAGTCGATAAACTTAATTGGGCATTAAGTTTTGAGTAAGACTTGTATAACTGATGCTAGGATGTGTGTATGTCTTGATAGCATAGTTGTAAGTATATTGGTGGGACTACTATACTCGAACACGACTCGTAGTTGATTCAGTCACACGGTATTCACTCTTACAGAGTCGATGAGGAATCGAAAGGTTATGATAGTATACATGGACCTTTGACTTAAGGGTTCAGTAGGAGATGTGCCTGTGACGTTTAGTTTGTCATTAGAGTAGTTAGACTCATTTTCTTAATTGCTGAGTCAACCTCGAAGTGCGGACTATACAGGCAGGTAGCAGTCTTTACTGTACTCCAAGAAAGGATTCTATCTCCTTTTAATGAGCAGGCAAATGTCCTATACAGTTAATGGCAAATAATATCATAAGTCTTTGGCCAAATCATTCTGATCTCGTCGTATTAGATACAGTAGTAATCAGTCGATCTTGATTTGTATTAACACATTTATAGAGTCTAGTCAACAGTAGGGTTTGACTTTACTGTGACCGGAATTGACCTGGACATTTGATGAATGGTCTATACGTATATGATATTCACGACATAATGGTTCTGGAATGATCCCTTCATTCGTTCTCAGTTGAGGTTTACAGTACGGCCCGCTAGGAGGGCTAAGTGATGCCCGTACTCATTGGTTCCCCCCAATGCCGGCTGAGATGGACCAACAGAGTCGCGCATCAGGATCGTTAATGGATAAATGTGAATTTATTATCTCTCTATTAATATTAGATATTGGATAAATAAAATAGTGGTCTTATGAATTAAAATTAAGTTACTGGGTAATTAATTTATTTCATAAGTAATATTTCTTAGAGAAATATATTTGTATTTGATATAATTAATTAATTAGATTAATTAATTAGTATAAATACATTGAAAATAAAACGGAGTGTATTGAACAAATTCATTTGACGAACGTTCGGTACACGAGCCGAGTAACTCAGCCCGTTTCTTGGAAATTTCATATTGCTGCCCCCTCCCCCTTTGTTGACTTGGTGATTTGATGAGATATGGCTTTTTGTAATCTTAACAAATCAATTCATATCTCACTTTTATAAGAAAGTCTTATAAAATGATAACCACGATCAACACCACCAGTCTCACTTTTTGAACAACACCACTAACCTTCATATTTTGGTTCGGCCGAGAGGTATTGGGGAGAGGTAGAATAATTTTTTTTCTTGTTCTTCATCTTTGAGATAAGAAATAAGTAAGAAAAATAGAGAGAAAAATTCCTACGAGTTTCTCTAGCCGTGTTCTTGGAGAACAGAGTCTCGTTGATTTTTCCGGTCAAGTTTCGTCGCATTGTGACGTAGAGACATCGCACTTCCGGTGTTTGGAACAAAGGGAATTCATGTTTGGTTTGTGATCATCATCAACTTACGAAGATAATATCAAAGGCTTCAAAGGTATGAGATTTTGATCCTTTTATCTTCGTTGAGTTATTTTTCGTATATACGTTACTTGATCGATCCTGTGTGGGATTCTTTATTATGTATTATTATTCTGCTGCGTATTTCGTTTTGTATCCGGAATCCCTACATCGATTGGTCATGTGTAGGATTTTTATCCATGCACATACGGTCATGTGTTGATGTTTCTACATTGGACTGTGCACATGAGACAAATTTCTTGCGACTAATTAGGTACATTATACCATGTATATCCTGGATTCCGTATACAGGGTGGATGCGTGCACGAACATATTTCCGGATCTGGCGTACTGTGATGTCCGTCTTGATCCATGTTGATTGGTCATTCATAATCCATGTATGGCTGGGTATGTTCGACCGTTTGTGACTGGTTGTTCATATGCCCGAGGGGTATGTTCGACAGTCGGGTTGTTTCTTTGAGATCCTGTCTATGTAAATTATATAACATCTTGAGAATTTATTATCATGTATATCTGACCCCGTGTTGGGCGAAATATATGTTGTTGTATTTTAGGTCGAGGGAAGGCCAAGGCACAAGAACAACATTGTGACGGCGAAGGGTTTGAAGGATACTAGTTTGGGAGCCCCGATTATTCGTTTTCAGGTTATAAATAAACTGTGTATTTGTAATATCCGCAATTTCGAATTTCGGTAATTTTCTTTTTTCGGAGGAAGTTCGTTTTGACAACTCTATCATGACCGTTTCATCATTCCGAGAATGATTAATTCTGCACTTTTTGTCATCCGAGTTCGTTTCGGTGTCGTTTTGTTGAGTTCCATGTCCTTAATCGACTTTTTCACGTGGGAGTTCGACTTTGTAAAGTCACCATTAATTCTTGGGAACTCCAAAAATTCTGAATCTTTGCAACGTTATAGCGCATCAAGTTAGCTTTCCAATGGTTCAAACAGTGAGTCAATCGGAGTCCAGACGAGGGAGTTATGGTCGAAAAAGCTAAGACTACACAATGTACCTTTTTCGTGTTGGAGTGGGCTGTACCATGTGCCGCGGCACACTTCAGCTGTGCCGCGGCACTAAGCTGATTCCTGGGCGTTTTTCTTGGTCCTGGGCCGCGGCACACGGGCTTTTTCTGCGTTTTTTAGCAGATTTTCGAGGAGAAACATTCATTTTCTCCTCTCTTCTTCCTCCTCCCATTCTAGGCGATTCTAAGGGCGATTTTGGGCGATATGAGTGCTCCCAAACTTGTAGAGATCATCCACCTCAAGTCTTGTTGTAGATTTTCGACCTCTACTTGAATCCTTCATCCAAATCAAGGTATTTTGGCTTGAACCCTTGTTTTTGTAGATTTGGGGATTTTCATTTTTGATTTCGATTCCAATCCGTTTTTGATCAATTAATTGTTGTATAAACGTTGTTTTGAACTTGTTCTATGGATTGGATACTTGTATCTTTGGTTCGTTCGACCCGAGGGGTGATTTCTTTGTTCTTGAAGGGTCTTGAACATTTAATGTTCGATTAAATGTTCGAATGAGTTCCCTTTGATAGTTTGTTGGGATTTCCGTTGTTTTCGGCCTTGATTCTCGTCGTAATCATGTTTTATTATTCCTTACGGAGGATTATAGGTGCTTGATGATTCCGATGTTGAATTCCGTTGGTGATTGATGATTCATGTGGTGTTTTCCCGTAGTAATTTCGGTGCTATCGCGTTCTAGATAGTGTTCGGGAAATTGAGGGCTACCACCCGTATCCGTTCATTTTTCCATTGCTCGTGATATCGAGGCAAGTACCTTGTCCATACTTTTCTTGTTTTGTGGATATGATGATTGGTGATCGTCTTGGTGTGTTTGTTTGTTTGTTTGAAATGAGTTTTCAAAAGATTTGGTTAGCCTTGTTAAAGGCCCTCTTTCAAAACCGTGTGTGTTTTGTGATTGGTGTGATTGGTGAGCAGTATGTGAATCTTATGGATATGTTTGGTATTGATGATGCACTTGGTATTTGCGTGTGGATGTATATTGTTTCATTTCGGTGCATTGTGGTTTGACGTGTTGTTTTACTAAGTGTTTGATGCCTCTGGGTGAATTGTTTGGATATCCTTGGTGTGATATGTTACTCGTGCTTGAGATTATTTCGCTAGCCAGCTCGGGGGGTCCGACGGGATCACGGAGTGGGATTCGTGGCTTCGTCCCGGTCCTAGGCGCGTGTGGTGCTTGAGTATTTCGCTAGCCAGCTCGGGGGGTCCGACGGGATCACGGAGTGGGATTTGTGGCTTCGTCCCGGTCCTAGGCGATGCGAGTACATGTTTTGTGAATGTGTTTGCTCACCTCGGGAGGGTTCTACGGGACCACGGAGGGAATTCCATTGGCTTCGACCTGGATTCACGAGTGAAACTTCACGGGTGCGTGTGTATTTTTATGTCCGTCGAGGACGCGTGACGTGGGTTTCAACCCTGTGTATTGTGGTCGGTTTTTTATTTGCGAAAACAAAACCTTTGGGCTGTGACCTGTGACCCTGTTGATTTTTGGAAAGATAAGGATTTGATAATCTTAAGTTGTTTTCTATCAAAACTCTCGATGGCATTTAAACGGTTTTATAAATTGTTTTCCCTTGATTTGTGACCTTTCGGTTTAGAATGTTTTACCAAACTCTTGCCTCGGGAAGTACTTTTCGTCACGTTTGGATTTTTATGGATTCCTGGTTATTGTTATTTGTGAAATGTGAATTGTATGGCTCGTATATTTGCACTTGTACTTGCACTAGCAAAACAGTGGAGTTTTGCTAACCCCCGAGTATTCGGGGGGTGGATGTCTATTTTTGCATTCTGGTTTTGGAGCATAGCACAGGGTCGGCACGAAGGATGATGAAAGATGAACGATACTAATCACACGAGGTTCCGTTGATGTCGTATTGGTCCAGTTGTATTTTCTTTTCCGCTGCGGTATCTTTTCCCCGTTGTACGGGAGTTTATTGTATTTTGACCCCTGCGTGGGTATATGTTTGGAATTGAGTTGTACGTTATTATTGAAAGACCAAGTCGGTCTACTGAGTCATTTTAGCCTTAAAGGCAATGTTTAGATGTTTGATTTTAGTTATCAGCCTGGTAGATCCTCGAGGAGAGGGTCTACGGCGTGTAATATCCCTGAGTGGATTGGGGGTGTTACAGTATTATATTTCCACTTGGTAACAATTCATTTCATTTGTATTATTAATTGAAGTATACTCCATCTTCATATGGTATATATCTGTAATTGAATTCTGTGTATCGTGACATTTATGAGTCACATGGTGTATATTCTCCTCATCGGAGTAGTGGTTAATACTTTGTGGTTCAGCACCACAATTATATTATGGTTGATTTATGTATTCATGTCGCCTGGTGGGCCCCAGTGTGGGGTCCAAAATACTGTAATGTCCGCCATTTTTGGGGTGTTACAGAAGATGGTATTAGAGAGAATTGTTTCTCCTTATGAGTCATTATTGATCGAACTAGTGCCAAGAAATTTTCGCGACACGTGTGACCTGCGCAAGTTCCAAAACCCTTGAGCCAAATACAATATCGATTTATGTGTCATGATTTAATTTCTGGAAAGATGTAGATAGCGGAATTGATCCTTCTTGTTGATCTTGATATTCCAAAAATTTGTGGCAGAAATTATCTTATTGATATTCTGAGGAATTTTTTTTGGATTAATCATGTGATTGAATTTGTTTCGACTTTGTGTCGTTTTGATATTATGTATAACACTTATAGTGCCTTTAATTCGTGATGAACTACTTTCTTGAACATGTAGTTTCATTGTTGTTATTAACTTAGCGTGATGTTGTGAATTGTCGTAGAAACGGGTATGAACTGTGCTCATAATTATTGTTTGATTCTTTCAGTGTGGAAAAAAATTTGAGAGGTCGTGGTAGAGGGGGTCGAGGCTGCGGTAGGGTCTGAATACCGAGACCACGAGCCAACAAGCATTCGAATGTGGGTCAAAGTTCGGCGGGCAGTGATTCGCCTACTAAGAACCATTCGCACCACACCAGACAACAAGAGGGCTTGCATGCTGACCCTTATACGCTGATGCAGGGCATGGTGGCTCAGATGATCAAATTGGGTCGATTGATGGAAACGATGCAGAATGCTGCTACTACTGGCTAGCAGCAAGGACCCCATCTGCCACCTATGTGCACGGTGGGATCGTGAGTCAGATAGTTAATGACATCTTTCGTCCGCAACCTACGACATTTGAGGGCTCCTTTGAGCCTGCTGATATTATTCACTGGCTCGAGCACTTTGAGAAGTTGTTCTTGATGGTCGATTATCTTGAGGAGAATCGAGTTTTGGTGGTAGCTTACTACCTTAGTAAGAGCGCCCATACATGGTGGCTTTTTGTGAAACCGGCTAATGGCTTGTGCAACTGGGATGAATTTAAGAGTCTCATGTTGGATCGGTATTATCCAGCTCCACTCCGTGAGGCTAAGCTATCAGAGTTGCTGAACCGGACCCGTCTGATGATAATGGACGTGTTAACGATTGTCGAGAAATTTCAACCGCTTCTTCTGTTCGCCTCGTTGATTGTTCGAAAGAAGGCTGATAAGATCAAAAATTTTCTCAAGAGTTTGAAACCTAGGATGAGAATGCAGTTACTTAATCACCATTGCACGACTCTACCAGAGTTCATCGAGAGAGCTCTTGAGTAAGAACTCACTGCAAAATAGATTTCTAAGAAGCAGCCGCATTCTTCAAATAAGAGATCAAGGAACCAGAACCAAGCTGATAGTAATTGGGGAACATTCAAAAAGCTCCAATCTGGACCGACTTTTTTCGAGCGGCCACCTGTGGTGTCAAAACTAGCAGGATCGCATTTCCGAGCATATAGCTCGTCCATTGTGTGTTTTAACTATAGAGAGTAGGGGCACATCCGCATCAAATGTCCGAAGCTGGATGTTTCATGCCATACTTGTAGGGTTGTTGGGCATCGTGCTTGTTTTTGTAGAACTGGACCGGTATGTACTCCGATGGCCTCCTATGCTTTAGTTCAGTCTGCCGTCCAGGACCTTACACCTCCATCCACTTCTCACCAGACTCCAGGAGCGAACAAAAGAGTAGGTCATGTAGGTCAAGCTGGTAGGTCTGGTACCAGGACTACAAATCAGAGGATCTACGAGATGAAGAAGGCGATGATCCCGAGGCCAACATGATTGCAGGTACACTCGAGGTTCATTCTCAGCATGTTTGTACTCTTTTTAATAATGGTGCTTCACATTATTTTATATGTGCATCTTATTTGAGCCGATTGCAATTATATAATGTTGTTGAGTGCGAGCCTTATGTGATTGGTCTACCTGATTGTAGAAGAATTGATGGGAATCGTGATGTTCAGAATAGTCCGATAGGAATGAATAACCGTGAGTGGTTGTTAGATTTGATTGTGGTCGATTTACCTAAAGAGGATGTAATATTGGGTATCGATTGGATGGATCATCATGATGTCATACTTAGCATCCGTAAGCGGATGGTGACCGTCACTTTTGATGATGGTTTAGAATATGTTTTCTGAGGTGATAATCCCAGCCGTTTCGAGAGAGTCATCAGTGCAATGAAAGCAGTGAAACTGCTTAATCAGGGATGTGTTGGTTATTGGTGCTACATGACCAAGACATAAGATCGTCCAGTTGAATTGACTGATGTTCAGGTGGTTCGAGACTACCCAGATGTTTTTACGGATGATTTGCCAGGTTTACCTCCACAACAAGAGGTGGAATTTACCATTGAGTTAGAGTCGAGTACAACCCCACTTTCTAAAGCCACGTATTGTATGGCTACAACTGAGATGCAAGAACTGAAGAATAAGCTTGAGGAATTGACGGAGGAGGTCTATATCCGACCTAGTGCATCCCATTGGGAAGCACCAGTATTATTCCTACGCAAGAAGGATGGATCTTTGTGTCTATGTTTTGATTACCGTGAGCTGAACATGGTAACAATCAAGAACAAGTATCCTTTACCTCGTATCGATGATTTATTGGATCATCTTCTGGGTGCAGCAATGTTCTCTAAGATTGACTTGATATCCGGTTATCATCAGTTGAGGATCCGAGAGTCTGATATTTCCAGGACTGTTTTCCGTACTCGCTATGGGCATTACAAGTTCGTGGTGATACCATTTGTACTGACCAACGCACCAGCCATGTTTATGGAATTAATGAATCGAGTGTTCGTTGGTTTTATGGATCATTTTGTGGTTGTTTTCATCGACGACATTTTGATTTATTCCCATAACCGTGAGGAGCATGAATGTCATCTTTGCCAAGTTCTCGACGTTCTGAGACAAGAATAACTTTATGGAAAATTTTCCACTAGTGAATTCTGGATGATGAAGGTTACTTTCCTCGGGCATGTGATATCAGTTGATGGGGTTATTTCGGACCCACAAAATATGGAGGCAATCTGAGATTGGCTACATTCGAAGAACGTGAAGGAAATCCGTAGTTTCCTTGGATTAGCAGGTTACTAAAGACGATTTGTGGAAGGATTCTCCAAGATTGCTCAGCCCCTGGCTAATCTGTTGAGAAAGGATAAGAAATACATCTGGTCAGAGGCATGTCAACAGAGCTTTGATGAGCTCAACAATCGACTGGGCTCAATAGTCAACATAGTTCGTAAGGCTAATTAGGTACATTGTCCCACATATATCCTAGATTCCATATACGGGGTGGACGTAGGCACAGACACATTTCCAGATCGGGCGTACTGTGATGTCCGTCTTTAGCCATGTTAATTGGTCCTTCGTACTCCATGTATGGTTGGGTATGTTCGACGGTTTGCAACTGGTTGTTCATACGCCCGAGGGGTGTGTTCGACAGTCGGGTTGTTTCTTTGGATCTAGTGTATGTGAATTATATAACATCTTGAGAATTTATTATCATGTATATCTGACCCCGTGTTGGTTAAAATACATGTTGTTGTATTTTAGGTCGAGGGAAGGCAAGGCGCAGGAAGAGCATTGTGATGGCGAAGGGTTTGAAGGATACTAGTTTGGAGGGCCTGAGTCTTCTTTTCCTGGTTATAAATAAACCATGTATTTATATTTCCATTTGGTAACATTTCATTTCATTTGTATTATTAATTGAAGTATACTCAATCTTCATATGGTTTATATCCGTAATTGAATCCTGTGTGTTGTGACATTTATGAGTCACATGGTGTATAATCTCCTCGTCGGAGTAGTGGTTAATACTCTGTGGTTCGGAACCACAATTATATTATGGTTGATTTATGTATTCATGTCGCCTGGTGGGTCCCAGTGTGGGGTCCATGGTATGGTACTGGCCGTAATTTTTGGGGTGTTACAAAGAGCGCATTTCTAATGGAGATCTAGCCGTAGAAGTGTATGCTGAGTCAGTGTTTATCTTCTCAAAAAATGGTGATCGAGTCTACAAGCTAAGGAAAGTCCTGAACTGACTCCAACATGCACCAAGGGATTGGTTATGAAACCCTATCCCTGCATCTATTCTTTAGTTGTTTTGAGAAGGGTGATTTGGACAAGACACACTTCAAAATACAAGAAGGCGACGACATGCTAACAGTTTAAATATATATTGATGATATTATCTTTGGTTCAACTAATCTAGATTTGTGCACGAAGTTCTCTCATCTCATTCAAAGCAAATTTGAAATGAGTATGCTGGGAGAACTTAGGCTTGCAGCTGAAGCGGTTACCTACAAGCATCTTTATCAATCAAGAGAAGTACAACAACAAGTTTCTCAAAAGGTTCAAAATGAATTCCTTGAAGACTTCACCAACTCTAGTGAGCACTTCCACATACATAAGTTCAGACGATGCTTAAAAGCTGGTAGACCAATCACCCCACATGAAGATAATATGCCCACTCTTGTTCCTAACAACAAGTATGACCGATATTTAATTCATTGTGGGAGTGTGTACATGATATAAAGTAGCATCAAATGAATCACACTCCACTATAACTAAGAGAATTCTCAAGTACATCAAAAGAACAATCAATGTAGGATTGTGGTATCCTAAGGAAGGAGGATTCGACTTGGTAGGCTACATCAATTCAGATCTCGGAGGCTACAAACTGGATAGGATGAGTACAATTGACACTTGTCACTTTATTGGATAAAGACTTGTGTCCTCGTTTAGTAAGAAGTAATTGGATAACTCGCTTGCCACGACCGGGTCAGAATATTATGCTGCTGGAAGATGAAGTCTGAAAATTCTCTGGATTCAACAATAGTTACATGACTACCGAATCAATACTACAGAGATTCCCATCATGTGTGTGATAGTATGAATGACACTGCAATCATGAACAGTCTTGTATTGCACTCAAAGACTAAGTACATTGATATGAAGCGTCATTTCATAAGGAATCATGTTGGAAACAAACATGTCTAGTTCGAGAAAGTCCATTCAAACGTGCAAATTGCGTACATCTTTGTAAAACCTCCTAGTGGGATAAGATTATGTTTGCTCCGTCAAGAATTGGGAATGCTATAGTTTGATTAATCCCTGTAAGTTTTTCAATTACAGTTACTCTCAATTGAGGGAGAACATTATACACTACATCATAAGTGCTCATATGCAACGCATATTTCCAGTGTTGCAAGGAAAAGTATTGCAATAGGCCTCTGATCTTTGGTCTTTTTCAATACTACTCGATTGATGCTGCACTAGACCTGAATCCACTGTTGCAAAAGGCATTAATGCAATACCAACCTAAAGTGTTGGATTATACGTGAACTTAAAAGCTTTGCAATAGACTAAATCATTTTAATAATTACGAAAAATAATTTAAATATTTTCAAAAAAAACTTTCGTCAAATTTATATTTTTACACTAAAACAAAATAAATTATTTAAATTTGTTTTATAATTTTATAACGGATTTTTTATAAGAGCACATATAGTTTTTCTCAGATTAAAATTAATAAAATTTAAAAAATATTACAAAAGAAAATAATTTCTTAAAATTATAGTAAATAAAATATTATATGAATACATATATTTTTATTTTGAAATTATAATTTAAAATTAAAATAAACAATTGGATTTATACATTCAACTCTTTAAAATATAATAAGAAATGTAAATTAAAATTTATTTATATTAATATTATAAAAAATTGAAAAATAATAATGCATTTTCCTACTTTTATATATATATATATATATATATATATATATATAAGTAGGAAAATGCATATATGGGGCGATGGTCGAAAGCGTGTTTCGTTTCTTTTTCCCTTCGCTGAAAAGCGTTCTTTTAGGTTTTTTATCTCTTTGGTTTTGTTCCCTAGAAAACCCTATCTCTCTTTTTTTGCCCTCGCCGCTTTGCATCTCTCTTCTGTTGTGCCCTACCGAAAAACTTCAACATTTTTCGATCGGTTTTTCTCTCAGCATTTTTCGATAGGTTTTGGCCTCTGCCCCTTTATTGAACTCTCTTTTAGTAACTGCATTCCTTGTTTGCAATTACAATTGCTCTTCTTCGTTATGCCTCTATTTCGACGCAGGACGACTGGAATCAACATCGAGCAGTAAAGTTACAAATTTAGTTTGCCAACTGAAGGAATTGCAGGAAACTAATATGAGGATGATTGGATACCCCATTGAGAATAGCGATGTTATGTCTAATAAATTTAGTTTCTGCTCCAATTGGAGCATACCAGTTAAGAGGCTTTCCTCAAGTTAGGAAATGAGTGGAGCCAGAATCCTTTGGAGCAAGTTAGTGTTTTTTCGTAGTTCCTTGAACACACACACACACACACACACACACACATATATATATATATATATATATTTATATTGAACAACTGGTAACTTTTGATTAAAACATACATATGCTTCTCCTAGTTCTGATTTGGCATGGCATGTATTCAATTTATTGGAACGAACAGTCCAGTACGCTCTGCAATAAGGTACGTATTTTTTGATTATTTTGTGATTTCATAATTTGATGCTCTTACCTGCTAATGGGATCTTATGGAATTCAGCTGAAATCACTAGAGACTTCCCAGGGTGATGCGAATTGCATGGTTCTCTTGATGGACGGAGGTGCTGCATTAGGTCTTGATGTATGTATTCATTTTTGTGATTGTGTGGTTTCATATTTTGATGCGTTTTAGTTGCTAATGGTGTCTTATGTAATATCCGTATTTTTCTTTCCCTTGTATTTTCGTTTTTGGTGTATTTCTCGATCGTAGAGACCCTCGTGTACTTTTCAGCGTGTCCTTCCTGTCAAACTGTTGAACTATATTCTTGTTATTGTTGTGCGAAACCGCCGTTTCGGGGTTGCCGTGGATCCATTTCGTGTTATTAGTCCCCAAATATTGATTCCTATCGTTTCATTCTCTTTCCGGATCATTTTTATCATTTTGGGACCCAAAAAGGGGTGTGGGCCGCGGCACAAGGTGCGTGCGCCGCGGCACACAAATTTCTCCAAATGTTGGTCGGGCACCAGACTGTGTGCCGCGGCACACCCATCCGGCGCGGCACGGCGCGAGCCAGTCTGCGGCACACTGTCCGGCCGCGCACACTCGTGTCTTCCGCGACCAAAGCCCAATCAGACAGGTGCCGCAAGACACGCAGCCGTGCCGCGGACAATGCTAAAACACGGGAGTAGATTTTCTACCGCGGCAAGACACTTCGCGTGCCGCGGCACACGAAGCGGTAATTACGCAGACTCGTCCTTATTAGACGAGATCGGTCGTCTCCTTCCCCATTTTTCCACCGCATCGCGAGAGAAAGGATATAGGGGGAGAGTTCTTCATCCGGGGTCGATTTTCATCATTCCTTTTCGGTTGTGAGGCTCGGATAATCAATCTAACGCGTGTTCTACGGATCTTAGTTCTTGAATCTCCAAAGGTAATGTTCTAAAACCCTATTTCGATTAATTTGGGGGTTTTGGGATTTTCTTCCGATTAGTTCCGTTTCGTTGGTAGATTCATGATGTATACGATTAATATTGTTAGTATCGTTAGCTTTCCTACGGATTCATGGATATTTTGTGGATTTTTATGGATTCGAGAGGGTTTGGTTGTGGTCCGCCCTCGTTGTTATTTTTGTATGAATATACATGAATCGTAGGCGGGTTTCCGGGTGTATTCCATTTCTATAATCGTCTAGAGTTGGTTGTGATGGTGTTATTCGAATCGTTAGGTTCATTCCGCCGGTTCCTTGCGGTCGTGTTCAACTCTTCCGTTCCGTTCGTGTCATCGTCTATTTAACCGAGGCAAGTATCCTTATGAACTTATAATCTTGACATAGTAGTTTTGTATGAGAAATTGTGTGTGTGTGTGTGTATGCTCACTACGGGTTAGACTCGACGGGGTCTCGGTAGGGGTCCACGGAGGTGTGGATCGACGAGCTTTGCTTTTAACCACTACGGGTTAGATCCGACGGGGTCTCGGTAGGGGTCCACGGAGGTGTGGATCGACGGTTAATTGTGGTGAATTTTACAAATGTGATTTGATATTGGCATTTCCGGAAATGAGTGCTTTCGAACGGTTTTCTTTATTGCATGCATTACTATATGTGTAAGATGTAAGTTGTTCATTTGGTTACTTGTACTAGCGTAATTGCTAACCCCTCTGGGGACCCGTTTTGGGGAAATTCGTTTTATGAATTTCAGGTCAGGTTCATCGAGACGAGCGGGCGCTGGACCAGTACACGGATGATGGCCGTGCGTGATGATTGTGCACGAGTGTCGTTTTAGTGTCTTTTACCTTCTCATCTTATGTGGTTTTGAACTAATAGTTGTACTCGAGTACTTAAGGGGTTCTTGTTCGTTCGGATTGTATTGTTGCTTATTATGTCGTGTTGGATGATGATGTTACATTGACCGGTTGAACCGGGTAAATTATTCTGTTTTGCGTCTTTATGACATGGTATTGTTCTGCCTATGTGAGTCGATGAGTATGATGCCGTTTCGGCACAGTGGGTCCCATATAGGGATCCACTGGCTATAATATACCTCGAATATCTTGAGGTGTTACGAGAAAATGGTATCGGAGCTCTAGGTTTATGGATACCTAGGCTTGTCGGTTTATTGGGTCTTGTGGTGTTTTGTTTTGCACATCATCGTCACGCCGCCATGATTAGACTACCAGCGTCAAGTAAGTTTTCCTTCCTCTGTTCATTATTTCCTTGTATCGTACCTTTGATTCTCGACTTGTGATTGTTCTTCTCTCGTACTTACCCTCGTATGGCTTTTGCTACTTATTTAACTCAGTATGGATCTTGTAAGAGGTCGTGGTCGCGGCCGTGGTCGTGGACGCGGCCGGGACGTGGGGCGGTGGGGGCGGCCACGTCACGGTCTTGAGGCCGGCAGACGGCGGCCGTCATAGCCATGCTTCTTCTCAGAGCGTGCGATCTTGGTATTGCGCCGTTATGCAACAAATGGTGAACCAAATGGCGACAATAGCTCGGGCTCGTAACCGGATCGAGCCCATGCTAATCGGGGCGAGCGACCGTTGGCTCCAAGATGTCATCAAGATGCATCCTCCTCGGTTTCGGGAGCTTCGGACCCGATTGGTAGGAAGGGTGGATCAAGGAGATATCTAAAGTCTTCGTTGCCACTAATCGTCCCGAGGACCGTAAAGTCCCTATTGCTCAATACTTTCTCACGGGACGCTACGGATTGGTGGGAGGCCGTTGGGCCCAAAGACCATGCCGCTTCGTGGTGAGTTTCAAGAGTTGATGGAGGTGAATATTGCCGTGGCGATCAGACAGGCTCGGGTACATGCTTTTATGATGCTCAACCGCGGATATCCCCGTATCTCAAGCCATTCTTGATTTTAATAAGGAGTTGGGTTATGTGAAGACCCAAGTTGTCGAGGAGAGCGACAAAATTTTCCATTTCTCAGACGGATGAAGTTGCCGATTCGGGACTATATGTCGGGCTCGTATGCACTACATTGAAAGATTACGAGCAGGCCCTTGCTTATGATATGTCCGTGACGGCGAGTGAGGCGGCCGCGAGAGTAAGAAGCGTAAGTCCGCGGAACTTTTCGGGCCACAAGAGTGGGGGTCGCAGAGATCCCAATCGCTAACTTCCCCACCGGCGGTGGTCCAGCTCATTCTACTGGGGTCCTCGTGGAACTACCGGTGCTCCTTTTCGTGATGTGAAGTGTTTCAATTGTGGTCGTACAGGCCACATCGGTCCGACTTGTTTGAGCCCTTTCTCGACGTGTAATCGGCAGGCTACCGCCACAAGCGCTACGTGCGAGAGGGAGAAAATTCTTGGTGCCGGGCTTCCATTCCAGCGCTAGGGAACCAAGTGTGAATCGAGGATCGTTTGCTCCTCAATCCCCTCCTAGTGCTAGTGGGAGAGGTGGGTCGACCCTCTAAGGGGGAGCTTCCGTGTCGGCCACCCACCCGCGTCTATGAGATGCGGAAAGCCGATGATCCAATGGCTCACCGTGGCGGCAGTACCGTTTATATTCTTTCTCATCTGTCGGTGTGCTTTTCGATTAGGTGCTACGCATTCGTTCATATCTTTGGATTGTGTACGCCGTTTGAGTCTCGACTGTTTGATGCCTTGTGAACCCTTCATCGTTAAGCTTCCTAGCGGTGATAGGATCGTTGGTGATCAGGAGGTTCGAGACTATTCTGTACTTATTTGTGAGAGGACTTGGCCCTCTAATCTTATTGTTGTGGATATTGAGGGTGAGGATTTGATTCTAGGGGATGATTGGCTCGAGCGGCATGGCGCAATCATGAACTACCGCACGAGGATCATCACCATGTTAGCCGAGGATGGCACCGAGCACTCTTTTGCCGGGCGGAAGAGGGGGAACCAGAAATTCGTCATTAACGCCTTGAAGGCGATGAGTCTCCTGCGAAAGGGGTGTACTGGTTATTGGTGTTATGCCTTGAAGGCGGAGGATGGTGGAGTCGAGCTTTCGTCGATTCCAGTCGTTAATGAGTTTCCGGATGTATTTCCTGACGAGCTACCGGGATTGCCACCGGAGCGCGAGGTCGAGTTCGCTATAGAATTAGGCGGGTGCTCCTATTTCGAAGGCGCCCTATCGCATGGCACCTTCAGAGATGTCCGAGTTGAAGAAGCAGTTGAGTGAGCTTCTTGAGTCGGGGTATGTTCGACCGAGCGCCTCGCCTTGGGGCGCACCGATCCTGTTTGTGCGGAAGAAGGATGGTTCACTACGTTTGTGTATCGACTATCGCGAACTAAACAAGGTGACCATCAAGAACAAGTATCCTTTGCCGAGAATTGATGACTTGTTCGATCAGTTGCAGGGAGCTACGGTATTCTCGAAAATTGATTTGAAATCGGGGTACTATCAGATCCGGGTGAGAGAGTCCGATGTGCCGAAGACAGCTTTTCGGACGAGATACGGACATTATGAGTTTGTAGTTATGCCTTTCGGGTTAACTAATGCGCCGGCGGTGTTCATGCAGTTGATGAACAAAGTTTTTATCGAGTATTTGGATAAGTGCGTCGTCGTCTTTATTGACGATATTCTTATTTATTCGAAGAATGAGGAAGAGCATGCCCATCATTTGCGAGTAGTATTAAACATTTTGAGGACCGAGCAACTCTATGCAAAGTTCTCGAAATGTGAGTTAAGGTGAAGGAAGTGATGTTTTAGGTCACGTGATTTCGGTAGGGGGTTCGTGTGGATCCGCAGAAGATTGAGGCCGTGTTGGATTGGGCACCGCCAAGAATGTGAAGGAGCTCCGTAGTTTCTTGGGTTTAGCCGGCTACTACCGTAGGTTCGTCGAGGGTTTCAAATCGGCTCGCCACTTACGCAGATTGCTCCGTAATCCGAGAGGTTCGTCTGGAATGACGAGAGCGGTTGAGTTTTGAGGAATCAAGAAGCGGTTGACTTGACCGGTTTTGGCATTGCCATGTGGCAACGAGGGTTTTGCCGTTTATAGCGATGCTTCGGTCGTGGTCTTGGGTGCGTATTGATGCAAGACGGCAAGACCATTGCTATGCGTCGAGACAGCTTGAGGCCGTATGAGCCGAACTACCCTACTCATGATTTGGAGTTAGCGGCGATGCTTTTGCGCTCAAGATTTGGCGTCACTATCTTTTCGGCTCTACATGTCAGATTTGTACCGATCATAAAAGTCTGAAATACATATTTACTCAGCGAGAGTTGAATATGAGGCAGAGGAGGTGGTTAGAGTTGATTAAGGATTATGACCTCGAAATCCTTTATCATCCGGGTAAGGCGAACGCCGTGGCCGACGCCTTGAGTCGGAAACCAGTTGCGTTGCGCACGCTTGAGATCCTTACGTCTCAGTCTGAGCTTCGGAGGGCTTTGATCGAGTTGGACGTTGAGGTCTCGTTGCCGGAGTCACGGCAACTTTGTGCTTTAGAGATTTCATCATCTTTGATCGATGAGATTAAGCTGAAGCAGTCAGAAGATCCGATGATTACTCAAATCCGAGAGAACGTTCTTAAAGGAAAGTCTCCTGGATTTGTGATTCACGAGGATGGTGTTTTGAGATTCCAGAGTCGGCTTTGTGTGCCGAACGACCCAGAGTTGAGACAGAGTATTTTACGTGAGGCCCATTCCACACCCTATTCCGTTCATCCTGGTTCGAGTAAGATGTACAAGGACCTGAGGAGGAACTTCTGGTGGAATGATATGAAGAATGAGGTCGCACAATTTGTAGCGAGATGTTTGACTTGTCAGCAGGTCAAGATCAAGCATCAGCGACCGGCTGGGCTTTTGCAGTCACTTCCCGTTCCGGAATGGAAATGGGAAGATATATCGATGGATTTCGTTACGAGTTTGCCGAGATCGAGGTCGGGCATGAATATGGTATGGGTGATTGTTGATCGCCTGACCAAGTCGGCACATTTTCTGGGCATCAAGGACACTTGGGGCCGAGAAAGCTCGTGTGTTTATCGCGCAGATTGTGAGACTTCACGGTACTCAAGTCTATTGTTTGGATCGTGACGGCTGCTTTGTATCGCACTTCCGCAAAGTGCATAAGGCGTTGGGTACCGGTTGCGTTTGAGTACCTCTTTTCATCCCGATCGGATGGGATGGAACGCACTATCCAGACGTTCGAGGACTTGTTGCGTGCATGTGCTCTCGATTGGAGTAGTGACTGGGAGGAACATTTGCCGCTGATCGAATTCACGTACAATAACAGTTGGCACGCGTCGATTCGGATGGCACCGTATGAGGCACTTTACGGGCGGCGATGTCGATCACCGATTTGTTGGAATGAGGCGTCCGATTTGGTCGGGACCGAGCCGGATATCGTTTTAGAGACGAGGCGGAAGATAGAGTTAATTCGAGAACGGATGTTGACTGCCCAGAGTCGACAGAAGTCGTATGCCGACGTCCGTCGTCGACCTTTGGAATTCGAGGTGGGAGACCACGTTTTGCTAAAGGTGTCGCCGACGAAAGGAGTTTTTTGTTTTGGGAAGAAAGGGAAGTTGAGTCCGAGATTTATCGGCCCCTTTGAGATCCTCGAGCGAGTAGGTGAATTGGAGTACCGTTTGGCGTTACCTCCGGCCTTGAGTCATGTCCATAGCGTTTTCCATGTTTCCCAGTTGAGGAAATATGTCCCGGATCCTAGTCACGTCATCGATTATGGCGAGATTGATATTGCTGAAGATATTACTTTTGAGGAGCGTCCTTTGAAGATTTTGGAGCATCGTGAGAAACGATTGAGGCATAAGACCATACCTTTGGTCAAGGTGCAGTGGTCGAGACACGGTGTCGAGGAAGCAACTTGGGAAACCGAGGATAGCATGCGTGCTAGGTACCCGGAGTTGTTTGTTTCTTAAGTTTCGGGACGAAACTTATTTTTAGAGGGGTAGAATGTAATATCCGTATTTTTCTTTCCCTTCTATTTTCGTTTTTGGTGTATTTCTCGATCGTAGTGACCCTCGTGTACTTTTCACGTGTCCTTCTGTCAAACTATTGAACTATATTCTTGTTATTGTTGTGCGAAACCGCCGTTTGGGTTGCCGTGGATCCATTTCGTGTTATTAGTCCCCAAATATTGATTCCTATCGTTTCATTCTCTTTAGGATCATTTTTATCATTTTGGGACCCAAAAGGGGTGTGGGCGCGGCACACAAATTTCTCCAAATGTTGGTCGGGCAATGCATGCGTGTGCCGCACACCCATCCGTGCGCGGCACGGCGCGAGCAGTGCCGCGGCACACTCGTGTGTCTTCCGCGACCAAAACCCAATCAGACGTATGCCGCAAGACACGCAGCCGTGCCGCGGCACAATGCTAAAACACAGGAGTAGATTTTCTGTGCCGCGGCACACTTCGTGCCGCGGCACACGAAGCGGTAATTACGCACTCGTCCTTATTAGACGAGATCGGTCGTCTCCTTCCCCATTTTTCCACCGCATCGCGAGAGAAAGGATATAGAGGGGAGAGTTCTTCATCCGGTCGATTTTCATCATTCCTTTTCGGTTGTGAGGCTCGGATAATCAATCTAACGCGTGTTCTACGGATCTTAGTTCTTGAATCTCCAAAGGTAATGTTCTAAAACCCTATTTCGATTAATTTGGGGGTTTTGGGATTTTCTTCCGATTAGTTCCGTTTCGTTGGTGGATTCATGATGTATACGATTAATATTGTTAGTATCGTTAGCTTTCCTACGGATTCATGGATATTTTGTGGATTTTTATGGATTCGAGAGGGTTTGGTTGTGGTCCGCCCTCGTTGTTATTTTTTTATGAATATACATGAATCGTAGGCGGGTTTCCGGGTGTATTCCATTTCCATAATCGTCTAGAGTTGGTTGTGATGGTGTTATTCGAATCGTTAGGTTCATTCCGCCGGTTCCTTGCGGTCGTGTTCAACTCTTCCGTTCCGTTCGTGTCATCGTCTATTTAACTGAGGCAAGTATCCTTATGAACTTATAATCTTGACATAGTAGTTTTGTATGAGAAATTGTGTGTGTGTGTATGCTCACTACGGGTTAGACTCGACGGGGTCTCGGTAGGGGTCCACGGAGGTGTGGATCTACGAGCTTTGCTTTTAACCACTACGGGTTAGATCCGACGGGGTCTCGGTAGGGGTCCACGGAGGTGTGGATCGACGGTTAATTGTGGTGAATTTTACAAATGTGATTTGATATTGGCATTTCCGGAAATGAGTGCTTTCGAACGGTTTTCTTTATTGCATGCATTACTATATGTGTAAGATGTAAGTTGTTCATCTGGTTACTTGTACTAGCGTAATTGCTAACCCCTCTGGGGACCCGTTTTGGGAAATTCGTTTTATGAATTTCAGTCGGGTTCATCGAGACGAGTTTGGACGATTACGGATGATGGCCGTGCGTGATGATTGTGCACGAGTGTCGTTTTAGTGTCTTTTAACTTCTCATCTTATGTGGTTTTGAACTAATAGTTGTACTCGAGTACTTAAGGGGTTCTTGTTCGTTCGGATTGTATTGTTGCTTATTATGTCGTGTTGGATGATGATGTTACATTGACCGGTTGAACCGGGTGAATTATTCTGTTTTGCGTCTTTATGACATGGTATTGTTCTGTCGTCTATGTGAGTCGATGAGTATGATGCCGTTCAGCCTGGTGGGTCCCATATAGGGATCCACGGCGCTGTAATATACCTCGAATATCTTGAGGGTGTTACATCTTATGGAATTCAGATGAAATCACTAGCATCTTTCCAGAGTGATGCGAATTATATGGTTCTCTTGATGGACGGAGGTGCTGCATCATGTTTTGATTTAAGATTTGCGATTCATGTCTATTTGGTGGAACCTATATGTAATAGAAGGTAACGGATAGGTTTGCATGTCTGCACGTGTAGCTAATACTTTCACAAAATATTTAAAATTAAGTTAGGACATACTTTTGACAAATCAGTTAGAATCGTGTTAGGTCTTCTTGCAACTCCAAGCATAACAACATCTCCTTCCTTATCGTTAATGTGTATATCCTAGGCTTTTTGAACTATTCACTTGTAGGTCTGACAGATAGTGGAAGCAGTTCTAACGTGTCTCGGAGATAATTCATATATGTTCTCTGTATAATTGTTTATTTATATATTGAATGGATTCGTTATAAAATTTGATTACCATGGATCAGCAGATTATTGGTCGTGCTTATCGAAAGGGTGCGGCACATGGTTTTATTTGGGCTTTGATTTAATTGCAAAATTACCCTTGAATCTTGAGCTAATTACAAAGAACCCAAATCACTCTTAGGGTTTGATTTAGTCTTAAATTAAGAGGCCAGTTGGGATTTTGCTTATGAAGGGGGTAATTATTAATAAAAGTGTAGGTGTTTTGCTTGTAATTTTTTTTTTATAGTTTAGTGGTTATTTCAACATGCTGAGTTTCGGATTTGTGTATGCTGTAATCATTCTTCACATATACTTTTCTCCTTTTATTTATTTGCTGTTCTTACCCATAGTTTCTCGATTTTGTAGGTACTGAAGTAATGCGTTGACTGCAAAAACAATACTTTAGAAGAAATTCAAATTCGTTTTCGACATTCATGATTTGAGGAAACCAAAAAAGAAAAAAAGGACTAGAATGTTATGGAATTTGAACCCGGCCAGACAAAACACCGAAAATCATCAGCCTCTCCTTCTCTCAATTGTTATATTGTTCGACATCGATCTTTTATAGCCCGGCCTTGTCAGAGAGAAATAGTTTGTCAATTTCTTTAGTCAGATGTTAAAAATCTTAATTGTTTGATCCATATTACAACTTTATGCATTGTCTGTGCACAGTGGTCTATCTGTTCAGTCTGTCTCTTTCTTTTTCTTTCTTGTCTATTTGGATTCTGTAGCTCCCAGATGTCATTTGAGTTTTATGATGCTTATTCACGTATTTTCATGTCTTTATCTTCTGTTACATGTCTTCTTCTCCAGATATATTATGCAACTGAATTTAGGTGCCAAAGGAAGCTGTGAAATCAGGTGAAATGTCTCAACTAATGATGGGGGTCTGCGCCTTATTCGCTATGGTTCACTTCATGAAAAGATTAAGTTCTCCAAAGTTAGGAATTTCCCCGAGTTCAGGTTAGCCTTCCTTCTTTTGGTATTCATTTATATGGAGGGGAAATCTTGGACGGTTTTTTGAGTTGTGATGATTTTTCAGTGTAACCGTTGGATTATTAATTGCTCTATTGATTTGCTAATTATTAATTCCTTTATTAATATTTGAGAAAATAATATATTTCAGTTGAAATTCTTCAACAATTTGAGATTATTAGTTGTTGTAGTTGTTATTTTCTACAGTTTCGCACTACGAACATCTTCTTATCTAATTTCCTTATTCGTAGTTTTCACATTAGGAATATTTATTTAATAGGTTGTATATTATTGAGGAATTTTATTTTTGTTGTTATTTATTTCTTATTGTTGTGATTTGGTTGTTTTAGAGGTTGTTATTGCTGCTCTTTTTGTTATTGCTAATTTCACGCTTTCATCTTCTTCTTGCACCGTGTCTCTTTAATGTACACGCATCAATATCTCCTCTTTTTATTTCTCAGAGTAATGTGGAATTGCACATCTGGATTGTCTCCTGCCACCAAGCCTTCTCCTTCATGGCCCGCACTCCCGCTGCCATCCAGACCCTCGGCAAAAAATTGAGTATCTGTTTTTTCTTCAAGATCAGGTTGTCATCGATTTTCCAATATCACCTTCTCTCTGATTTGAAGGTTTCTTGTACATCAACGTCCAAGATTGGCGGCGGAGGTGGAGAGAAGATCGTCGCTGCCGTACTGGGTACAATATTATTAATCTCCTCACACGTAAATGCTAAGGCTTATGATGCTTGTTTAGTAGGGTGATCTATATATCAGATAAAGAGTAGTACTGGACAACATTCTTTGCAGGACTTATTATATTTGCACGACTTATTTGTTGATTGTTGATAGTTAGTTACGGATATAATTAATATGTTCTAATTAATATGTTACATACTGATATAGTATTATATTATTTATTGAATATTGATATGTTTAAATATTACAGGCTGCCAGCCTTTTATGGACTACAATATTGATATTTTGTGAATTATAGCAAGTAAATTCCATCACCTATTTTAATTGTGCCATCAACTAATATTGGCTGCTGAATTTGTTATGTATCGCCTATTCTATTTAGGTACTGTAGAAAGATATAGTTGTATCAAATATTGGTTTGTTGAGTTAATATTAATAATTGGTAAACGGCTTAAAGCATGCAGTTTATGTACATTTCACTAGTGATTTTATTTTCGCCTTTAAAAAGTTCCGGACGTTACTTAGCTTTTTTGTGATTTTCAGGTGAAGGAAGTGTTTGCTGCTTTGGCCCCTGCAGTAGGCTTATCAGTAGGTTTGGCCGTTGGCCAATCTTTTATTGCTGATGAGATGAGAAACCCAAATTGGATGCCAGCATTTGTTATGACTTTGAATATTTCAGCCAGGAGCTAAGAAGTTAAGTGGACATACTTGTAGTAGTTGTGTTGAGAGGGGTTTAAGGGTAGGCCTCACCAAGGCTCGTGAAGATGGTTTTATCAGCCACACTAACTCGGGATCCAAGTAAGCTTGCATAGCTTGATCTTCACCGTACCTTGTTCTTACCAATTGGACGAAGGCACTACCATCTCCCTGAACAACTAAAATCTTATAAAGTGGTATAAACATCGGATTGCACAAGGTGGCACTTCTACGTAGAAATCGAAATATTTAATTATGTCTAGTATTTAGAACTTTGTCACTTGGTACTCTTGAATTAGACTTGGTAATTTGGTCTTAAATTAGACTCTAGTTATGGAGTTGCGTGTCGAATTGTTAGTATAAGACTTGTTGGATAGTAGTTGGAGTTGGTATTTTGCGTCAACTGTTTGTTGGGATGTTGGTATTTGGTACTGAATGGCAGGGTGTGAATTTTGGACAGTATTTTATTTGTATGGAATGATGTACATACGAAATTGTTATTACGAAATTTTTATTTAAAATGTTGCATTTATCTTTCAGTTATTGTTGCATTTATCTTTAGTAGTGTTGTATATTTTCAAATTAGTGTTGCATATAATAACTATGTTACTGTTGGATATAAGAATGGAAGTGTTGCATTATGTCTGTGGAACCCACTGCTGATGTGGCAAAAGAGCCCACTACTGACGTGGGACCCATTGCTGACATGGCAAAAGGGCCATTGCTGACGTGGATAAAAGTGGAACCCACTTCTGACGTGGATGAAGTGGGACACACTGCTGACGTGGCCAAAAGGCCCTTTGCTGACGTGTCGTTGGTTGTGGGCCCCACTTTTCTGAACTATATTCTTCTCTAAGCCAACACTGTTTTCTGTTGCATATATTTTGTTTTGTGTTGTACTATGTAGATAATGCAATACATTCCCTCTGTTGCATTAGAAAGGAAAAGTTCTGGATTAGAGATCAAATGCCACGCGATCAGATGCAACACCCCCAAAGTGTTGGATATGTCAATTTCTGGCCTAAGGCAACAGAAAATGGGGCATAATGCAACAATAGAAAGCATTGGATATGAGCACTTATGGCGTAGTGATAGGACCTATGAATACAGTTTCCTAACTTATTATTGTACATACAGACATGAAAGTCAAATCTTTGTTGTAGAAAGAAGAGGATACAACTCCCTTCATACATCTGTACTGTGTTATGCGGCGATTTATACGCCTCTACGGCGATCGATATAACTGCCGAGCGACCGAGTCCATGACCAAATGAGCTACGGCAGACTTGCCTAATCGGAGATAGCTATCCACCTTCAAGCATCCAGCGATCGACTCCCAAGGCGATCGCCTTTTGGCACCGAGCGATCGACTCTGGTGCCCTATCAAGGACGACCGTCCTGTGTCCCGAACAAGAACTTCGTCCGTCAAAGTCTACGAAGACTGGATCTCAAAGCAGCACCCATGTGCAGATCCGCGAAAGGCGCCGCAGAACATGGATCGTTGACCACAGCCTATCACCACCTTATCACCTACCGACAGACCCGCCGAAAGGTACAAGGTGGGACCGCCCGTGACAGCGACTCAGACGCGTGCAAACTTCTCATTGGACCGCACAGCTGGCTGCCAGAAACTCCTGCAGACTTTAAGGAGACCAGCCCATGTGCTAAAGACGATCGCCCGCTTATTATAATACAGCATAGGCGATCGCCCAGCAACTCTCAGTGCTATAAATAAAGCAACTCCAGCAACTGGAAAAAGGTTCTCTCTTCTCGGTTCAGACATTCAGAGTACCATTCAAGAAAATACATACAAACATACATGTTTTCAGGTTCCCGACTTCTTCTCTAAAATCTACCTCAGGATTTCTCTCTCAGCACCTCTCATCCCGAAGACGGTCGGTAGAGGCAAGGAATCCCTGCAGTACAGGTTCGAAGAGACTCGCAATCCCAGGAGCTCAGACATACCGCTAATACACACCGTGAGAGACCGACGATTTCTCATGGTCGTCACACCACATCAACATTGTTACAAGAACTCACAGAGCATCATATCTGGTTCTTCCGGAAATCTTCACGCTCGATAGCTAAGATAACTAGGGTCTTTACACTCATTGTAATTGTACCATAACATTAATATTTGTACTCCAAAGTATTTGTATTAATAACATCTCGCGAGAGCATTCAAGCCCGGGACTAACAACCCCGGCAAATCTTGTGTTATTTACTTTCCCACGGAAGTGCTCCCGCACCTTGTTTGTTACTCATCTATTCCAGCAATATCTATCTCCGTATAATATTTTATGTAGCAACAATTGGCGCTAGAGGAAGGGGATCTTAACCTTCATTTTTATTCCTACCGTCCCGAAGAACACTCACTGTTCTCGGGGCATATACTTGAAGTGACACTCACTGTGCTTCAAAGAAAGCCTTCCGAACCATGACATGCGCCACTACATCGAAGAGAGCCGCTCTCCGAACCGCCGTACACCATATCCCGGCTCGATCCGATCCCCAGCCGACGGCAGAGGGAAGCCGCTGCAACGCGAGACTCTCGATCCCGGACCTGAGGGGTGGCCCCAGCCTCTCACTCGACCAGTTCCAAACCGCGGAACAGATCGATGAGGCTATTGCCATCCTAAAGGAGCGACAGAGAGCATGCGCGGTGCCTGCAATAACTCCCTCGGCCATCCGCCGTGTGGGAAAACGGAAGTTCAAAGGGTTACTAGGCGAGCGATCGTCAGAAAGCCCCAACTCGCGAGGAAAGGCTCTCGCTAGACCGGACGGTTCCGTATTCAGTCACTTGGGAAGCGATCCATAATGGCGACCGGGGCGTTCTGGCCCCAACAACGAGACAATGGAATCCGAGTCATTCACCAGGAGTTTGGCGTACCCGACTCCCAGCGAAATACAGGTCAGCCGTCTGGCTCCCGCTCCGAACGCCAGGGGGCCAGTACTTGATCGCCTCGGCTTCCACTCCGAGCGCCTATCCGCGAGCAGCCAGGCCGTGGCAATGGCCGCTATGCAACGCCAGCTCGACGAGATGAAAGCACTCTTGGATACTGAGGCAAGCACCAGTAGAAAGATCATCGGACCGACCGAGCCACTCGCGGTCCACATCGAGCTTGCCCCCGTGCAACCAAGGATCGCTCCTCCCAAAACACCTCTATACGAAGGGAGATCAGACCCAGAGACCCATCTGAGCAAGTTCTGGATCTATATGACCGGGTGTGGGGCATCAGATGCGACCAAGTGCCGAATCTTCCTGTTAACTTTGGGTGAGCTGGCCCATCGGTGGTACGTCTCATTGTCACCACGATTGATCATCTTCTTTGAGAAACTGGCGATTGGCTTCACGTCATACTTCCCCGCCAAGGTCGCCAGACCAGATGTCCCCCACCGCATGATGAAAATCAGGCAGGGGGAAGACGAATCCGACGCAGATTACATCGACCGGTGGATGAAATAGTACTCACCGGTGAGCCCATCAGTGACGAGATCGCTCTTTATTCAGTTTTAGGGGGATTCTATGGTCATTCGCCTATGTTCAGGCACCTGACGAAGGACATCCCCCCAACCTACACGATCTTCCGCGCTAAGGCTGCCGACTTTCTGGCCAGGCAAATGCTACTCACCCTCTGCCTAGGCGAGGAAACGTCATCTACTGTCCGAAAGACGGTGATCGCCAAAACCAAAAAGACGGTCGCCACGCCATCCGGCGACCACAAGGCCTTCGAGGATGTGGAAACCCATCTCCTCCACAAGTTCAGCCCAACTCCGGCCCACATTTTCTACGCCATCAAGGGGCATGAACCGCTAAACAAGCCAAAGGCGATCAGGGACCACGGTCATCTGGACCACAATCAATATTGTGCCTCCCACAAGAGTCCCGACCACAACACCAACCAATGCCGCGACCTCCTCAGACAACTCTGGAGATTGTTCGAAGAAGGCAAGTTAGACAGCTTATTGGCTTAGCCGGAGCCCCACCAATCTCCAAACACGGTCGCCCAAGTTGAACGCGAACAGGCCGAAAAGCTCATGCGAGCCGACCCCTCGATCAATCTCGGCGACCGTATCTACATGCTTCAATCAAGAGAAGGGAACTTTGGAAGTCTCTCCCATATTTCCCGCCTCATCAAACCAAAGGCTACCGCCTGAGCAAATGCTTCGAAAAAGAGGATGACTCGCTCGCCCTCTAAAGTTCGTCATCAACATGATGGACCTAGGCAGTGATCGCCTCCCCTAAAACAACGTATACCGTCGAGGATCGTCATCTGACATGATGGTCCGAGGTAGAAAAGTGCTGCCATGGTCGCAAAAATCGATTAAACCGATGATCCGTCCATGCAAGGTTCCTTTAGGCTTCGATCACTCGCCCTTCATTTAAATACGAGGCGGGCGTAGCCGAAGGTCTCTCCAAAAACAAATCAGAGGATTACTCGCTCGCCCTCTAAAGTTCGTCATCTACATGAAGAACCTAGGCAGGCGATCTCCTCCACTTACACAACGTATACCGTCAAGGATCGTCATCTGACATGATGGTCCGAGGTAGAAGAGTGTCTCCATGGTCGTGGAGGACGATGGAACCGTTCTCTGTGCCCATGCAAGGTCCCTTTGGGCCACGATCGCCCGCCCTTCATTTAAATACGAGGCCGGCGTAGTCTGAGGGCCCTCCAAAACTAATCTGTGGGCACGTTCGCCCGCCCTCAAAGGTCCATCACTTAACGTGGTGGGTCCTCCCCGGACAATGCGACGCGTCCCTCCCCCCGTCGAGGGTCACCATCTTAATGGCGGCCCGAGGTAGAAAAGAGATAACAAGCCGCGGACGTGGAGTTGATTAATCCGACGACGCCCTGCGCAAGGAATCCTCCAGACCAAGACCGCACGCCCTTCGTTTAAATATGAGGCGAGGCACAGTCTTCAGAAGACCCTACCAATTAAGTGAGTCGCGAGAACTTAGACATCAGACGGAATGTCGCTCGCGCATAAGACACGGTCGTGGAGGTCGGTCCATCGAACTCCGCGATCGTGCACGGCTCCTCAAGACCGAGATGGACGGCCTTTCGAGGAATCGACAAAATTGAAGACCGCTCTCTCAACGATTTATTTTCGTCCCCTTACTTTCACTAAGTAAACAAAAACAAGGGGAAAAGTGCAGAGCTATTTATACGACGATCGTCCCTATTCAATTACACACGGAGATAGGCATTTTTTAGATATTTGTGCAGCGATCGAATTTGTTGTAAAAGTTATCAATATGAGTTTATCAATTCACTTGGAGCTACACACGCAACAATCTCTCCTCACACATTCGTACGAAGCCATGCAAAGACTCGGAAAAATAATCATTCAAGTAATAAATCGAAGAAGCAAACATTCATTTCATTACTTCAAATTTCAAAGGTACATACACGGTCGCCCGAAGGCCTAAGTACTACAAAGGAATGCTACAAATTACAAGGCTAAAAGCTAAAACATTTAGAACGAAGAGCCTCGGGCCCCTGCCTGGCCTTCGCCTTCAACCTACGGATCGGCCCGCGACCCTTCGCCAGCTTCCGGAGCTGCCTCCTCATCCTCCGAAGCGACAGGACGAACAAGGTTTGCCGGAGTTGGATACCAGCTCAGGTCTACACCGATTTCGGCGAGATCCAATATCGGCACGGAGAAAGAAGGATGGAGGGGATGCGCCAACACATATGCCTTGAAGTTTTCGGCTAGAGGACCGACCTCCAGCCCTCCCTTCTTAGCAGCACGGAGCGAATCAGCAAATGCCATGTAATAGGCAAACTTGCTGACGAACTCCACGTTGAGAAAGCGATCGACCTCAGTCTCCTCCAGCCTCCTTTTCAGGTCCGCCATCACCTGTTGCGCACCTTGAAGCTCGGACTCCTTAGCGACCGTCTCTCCCCTCGACGCCGCCAGCTCGCTAGTCAGACGAGCAACAGTCACCTTCAGTTGATCGGCCTCCTTCTCAGCGGCCGCGTGCAACCGACGGGCGTCTGTCATCTGGTCCTGAAATCGGTCGACCGCCGCCCGGGCTCGCTCATAATTCTCTCTCATCAGCTCAAGATCCTGGCTCGCCCGTTTAGCTGCATCTAAGGACTCCTTCTCCATAGCCAAAGTATGGCTTCCTTGTAGTTCACAAGTCGTCCAGGATAAGTCTAGAGGGGGGGGGGGGGTGAATAGACTTATTGAAACTCTTAAACTCTTTTTCTCAAAGAGTAAGTTTCTTCAGCTAATAGATATACAAATGACTTAGAGTCGTTTGTTCTCAATACGTGCGGAAGTCAGCTGATGACGAATACAAAAACAACTAATGAAACACTTAGCAATGAATGCAGCAGTTGAAGTATGATGCTATAAAACAGTAAAATACGCAGACAGTTATAATGGTCTCGGAGGTGGGGTAATCCTCTACTAATCCAATTTTCTCCAAACCAGTTGGAGATGAATTCACTATAATTGTCAACCAATGATAAAGATTACAGTGATTCAACCAAATTATAATAGGTTCCAACCAGTGGAAGCCCGTACCGTTGCAACACACTTGACTGCCTTGCACCTCTTTATCCGCGATCCTTGGATGCCTTTACAGTCTCGAACTTCAACTAGTGAAGTACCCCGAACTCGGGATTTAAGACACGAGTTTTTGTCTTCTCCAACTAAGAGCTTCTTCAAGTATGAACTTTTGAGAACCGCTCTTTTCACGATGCTATATTTCGCTTTTAGATTGCTTGAATGCTTTGATTTCTTGAGAGTATGTTCGCACCGTTTGTAATTGTAGTACCTGCTCAGCTTCAAATCTTCGGATATATATAGGTCATGATCTCTGAGCAATTCCTTCATAGCCGTTGCAAATCTTTTCAACAAATCCGTCCGTTGGAGAGGTAGACTTCATTGTTTTCTTTCTGAACATTGCAAGGCTGGATTCCCATAATTTAATCCATCTTTCGACCGTTGTGAAGACTTTGCATGTGAGGCGCTGAATCTTTTGAATATAATAAGATTAAAATCTTCAGTGGTAGGCCTGGATGAATTATTCAATTCATATCTTTAGCGGGAATCTCTCCAATTTGTCTCGTCACGTTGCATGTAACTTTCCGTAATATTTGACTTTTCAATGCATGCTGACGTGGCCTTGGAGTACTTGGCTGATCTCGAGTAGGCTGATGTGAAGCTAAATTCTCTGCAGTCTAGGCTTCTCAGATGTTCACTGTTTGGGACTCGCCTGATCAGATGACTTGTCTGAGGTTACTTGACTGCAGTCTGGTCAAACATCCCTGATGATTTTTGTTGACCAGAACTTCTCTGACTTTACTCGGTTGTACCTCTCTGATGAACTCAGCTGATCTTTAGTACTTAGCCAATTTTAGCCTAACTTATTTTGGCCTATAGAAGATACTCATTTGGTTCTTCTTTAGATTTTTCCAAGTATTAAACTTAACATAATTTGGCCTATGGAAGATACTCATTTGGTTCTTCCTTACATTTTTGCCAAATAATAAACATTTGAATTATATTAATGACATCATCAAAATCTAACAAGTATTCCTAACAAATTCCCCCTATTTTGATGATGGCAAAACTTAAGCAAATAGTCAAATGAACAAGTCTGCACTTGAGTGCAGGACACAAACTAAAATCAGTCTAATTTTTGAGACAACTGGAAATTGTCATTCAAAAGACTGTTATAAAATTTTCTGAATTGATTACAAATACATCTCTTAAATTTACATGAAAATTTTACAAGTACAAAAATAAATGTAAGTCATCTGCCTGTGCCTCTGCCTCTACGGATAGGCTGCTTGGCAGGTCTGAATGGCTTAGCTCCAATTGGTCTTATTTTAACAGGAATAAGACCATATTTTCTTCTTATAACAAGAGCTGCAAAATCTTTCTCTTCTTGAGATGAGAACTTATTCTCAACACATAATTTCTTTATCTTCCTCTGGAGAACTAGTTCATTCAACTCATTATTCTCCAAAGTGGGAGGATCTTTTGGCCTGAACGGAGGGATCATGGGATATGCATTGCATGCTTCAGCATGTTTTAGAAGTATGGTCCAGAGTTGTGGATATGCTGCCTCCATGAAATTGATGAAAATCTGTTGTGGGGAGCAGCTACTATCCTGGAGTATTTCCCAGATATAGTAATCTCTGTTGAACCTTTTCCTTGCAGATCCCCACATAACTAACGCTTCGTGAGGTATAAAATCTTCAACGTACCACAACTCTTTGCCTTCCCATTCTAGAGTAGGCTCGAATCCTCCTCTGTTCCTCCTTCTTTTGCCCGCAGGCTGATCATCAGCCTGTTCTGAAGCATCTCCCTTTCTCTTGGTTGAAGATGTCCCAGCAGTGATCAACTGGACATCCTGCCTTTTCTTAGTTCTCATTTCTTCCCTTATTTCTCCTTGAATACTGCCTTACCCCTAAATCCTTTCTTCCCCCTTTTTGCCAGCATCAACCAAAGTGGTCAACTGCTGCTCCATCTGATGCATCCAGTCAGACATGCCAAATGGCATTCTGTTGTTTGTAGGAGGAGGAGGTTGAGGGACTTCCCGCTGCAGCAAGGTATCTATCTTTTCATTGATGGATTGGAGATCAGGGGTGACCTGAGATGTAAGCAACTCTCCAAAAGTATCCTTGACTATTTGTCTGATCAGCTCGGTCATCACAGGTGAGATCTGCGATGGTGGAGAGTGCTCGCCTGAGCCTTCTGCAAACGATCCACTTAACTGTAGGCTCCTATCATGTCGGGCAGTCAGGATGGGGTGCATTCAGTGTCCCGATCTGAGTCCTCGGCAACTCTGCGTCTAGGCTGGTATACCAAGCAGGCGCCCCAGCCTTGTCTGCAGCCTCTAATTCTGGCTCTTTCTCCGGCTCCTTCTCTTTCTCTTCTTCTCCTTTTTCTAACTCCTTCTCTTGTTCTTCCTCCTTTTCTTCCTCTTCAAAATTCTCTTTTCTTTTTCAGCCACTTGTACTCCTCCTTCATCCTTATCATCATCATCATCATCCTTATGGTCTTCTCTATTATTTTTATCATCTTTTCCATCATTCTCATCATCCTCCTTTCCTTCATCATCCTCCTGATCGACCTCTTACCCTTCTTCTTCTTCTTCATCTACTAATTCTTCTGTTTTTTTCAACTTCTTCTTCAGTTTCTTTTTCAACTAAAACATTTTCTTCTCCATTTTCTTCCTGCTCCTCTTCTTCATCATTTATGACAATAACTTCCTCTTCTACTTCTTCTCCATTCACTTCTTCAATCCTTATTTCCTTTTCTTCCTCCTCCTCATCTTCTTTCCCAAAAGATCCAACAAAAATACTGTACATTATAGAGTGGATGAATTGGTCCATGTTGGTTTTGAAATTGGACATGAACCAATTCTCCTGAAGAATCAAAACTGTGTATGATACTTTGCAAAAGTGTATCAGCACATCCTCTGTGGCTTGGGGATATTCCCAACCACTGGTTTCAACATAGGTTTGAAGTTTAGCAAACGACAGTGATTTAAAAAATTTCCACTCTTCAAAAATATGAACAAACGAGTGTTTTAGAGCTTGTGGTTTAACTAACTGTAATTGCTCTAGGGACAAGTTGAAAAGATTGTTGTCTAGCAGGTGAAAGGTGTAGTTTGCTTCAGGGATGGAGATAATTAAACCTGCTTCTTCCTCTTCTGAAATGAATGCTGGAGTGAGGAGAGGAATGATCTGAGTTTCAAGGCTGGCCGGAGCAGGCTGGTCCTCCAAGTGGATAGGTGCTCTGGCTGCAGGACTGAAAAAATGTTCTGGCTGCTCCTCCTGGCTGAACTGCAGTCGCCTGGGCCTTTTCGGTGAAGGTTCCGGTGAAGAATGCATGAATGATGCCTCACCAGGGGCTTGTCCCATTCTTTTGAACCGAACAGCAATCGGCGTGTTATCTAACTCCGAGTCTGACTTGGCTGCAGTTGGGTTGTCGTCTGTAGGTTGGTCCGACTCGTCTGGTGAGGGTCTGTAGTAAGTCCTTGTATCAGACAACGCCTTTATCATTTGGGCTGCTCTTCTGTTTCCTCCCAACTTCCTCAACGTCTCTTGGTATAGGTGACCAAGTCTCTTGTTGATGTGAAAGGGGTCAGTGTTACCCTTTACCACACCCATCTTTTCCAAGATCCAACTCAGCTACATTCCAAACGCCAGCTTGGATCTGAATTTCTTCTCATCAACAAGCCATTCGGCCTTGTTGACCTCGCGAACTAATTGTTTGAAGATGTAGTCAGACCAATTAATCGGGTCGTCCTGAATCAGTGCTCCCAGCACCATGAATTTTGCTGACGACAGTTGGTCGTAACTGTCGGCCATACCCATAATAATTTTGTTGGTGATATCCAACACGTATCGATACACCCTTTTGATTTTGCTCCTTTTGGCGGTGAGCTTCAGCTTTGCCGGCTGATCGTATGCCTTAATCTTCATCCAGGTGTCGGCTTCCATCTGCTTGAGGGCTTCGACTGCTATGCCACGAGGCTTCATACCAAAAATTTTCCGAATCGATTCCGGTGATATGTCAACTTAAATTCCGCCGACAGTGCTCCTAATTCCTGCCTCAATCACATGAGCTTCACGGTAGAATGCGATGACGTCCTCCTTGTACAGGTGTTTGGGACTGATATCCAGAAATGGGTAGATCCCATTAAGCTTCATCGAACGAATGAGGTCAAGGACGTCGTAGTTTTCCAGATTTGATTCCAATAGACCTTTAAAATCAACGACCAGAGAAAATATGATCTGGTTTTTGACAGCCTTCATGTTTACGCCTTGAAAATAAGCTTCCATTTTTGCAAATATAGAGAATTTATGAGTGTATTTAGAGTTCAAAAGATTTTTCGCTCTGTAAATTAGGGTTTATGAAAGACTGGCAAAGGTAAAGTGGAGGATTTTTCCGTCCTTAAAAAGAAGGTGAAACGACATTGGAATTAAATAATCTTTTAGTTTAAATCAGTGGACCACCTTTTGAGATTCCTTTTAAATTTCAAATTTTAATCGGTGGTCCAGATTTTGATTTTAAAATTAGACGGTTGGATTTTAATTGGTCACAGTGGAGGTCGATTTATCATGTGATTGCCACGTGTATAGTATTACGCCACTTGTGAACCAAAATTAATATAATATTTTCATATATATAGCAGATAATAATAAAATATTCAGAAGTCGGTTAAGATTAGAAAACTTAGCTGGTTGACCGTTGACTGGTCTGCATCAGGTGAGTTGACTCCTCTGACTTCTCGCCTGAGATTTTATCAACTAGGTTTCTTCGTCTGTCCTTCGTCTTCTTGTCTGCATCAGGTAGGTTCTGATTCCTTCGATCAGCTAAGTCCGTCCTTCGTCTGATCTGCTTCAGCTGGCTTTTTCTTCTGTACTAGATTCCCAATCTAGTAGACCAAGTTCCATGCTCAGCTCCAAAAACCTTTCTTCTGGCAAAGGTTTGGTAAAGATATCAGCAATTTGATAATCTGTGCTGACTCTTTCAACTCTGACTCTCTTGTTAAGCACGTGATCTCTAATGAAATGGTGCTTAACATCAATATGTTTGGTCCTCGAATGCAAAACCGGATTGTTGGTTATTGCAATAGCACTATTGTTGTTACACTAGATAGGGACTTCATTGGCAATGATGTTGTAGTCCCTTAGCTGCTGTCTGATCCACAATATCTAGGCACAACAACTACCTGCAGCTAGGTATTCTGACTCTGTGGTAGAGATAGAGTTAGAAACCTGCTTCTTGCTAAACCAGGATATCAGTCTGGTTCCTAGGAATTGGCATGTTCCACTAGTGCTTTTCCTATTAATTTTGCATCCTGCGAAATCTGCATCTGAATATCCTGACAGCTCGAAGTTATCGTCCTTTGGATACCATAGTCCAACATTGATTGTAGACTTAAGATATTTAATTATCCTCTTTGCTGCATCTTGGTGCGACTGCTTAGGCTTGGATTGAAATCGTGCACAAACTCCTACGGCATAAGATATGTCTGGCCTGCTTGCAGTGAGGTATAACAATGATCCAATAAGTCCTCTGTAGTGGGTTGAATCCACTGACATGCCTCCCTCATCTGCATCTAGGTGAGTACTTGTGCTCATAGGGATTCTTGCTGGCTTGGCTGATTCCATTCTAAATCTTTTGATTAGATCTCTAGTATATTTGACTTGGTTGATGAAAATTCCATTTTCCATCTGCTTAACTTGTAATCCAAGAAAGAAGTTAAGCTTTCCCATCATGCTCATCTCAAACTCACCTTGCATGAGGTTAGAGAATTTCTCACACAGCTCTGGGTTGGTTGAGCCAAATATAATATCATCCACATATATCTGAACTATCAATATGTGGCCTTCGTGCTCCACTCTGAATAAGGTCTTGTCTACCTTTCCTTTGCAGAAACCGTTCTTCTCAAGAAATACGGATAGGGTTTCATACCAAGCTCTTGGTGCTTGCTTAAGTCCATATAGAGCTTTCAGTAGATTGTAGACTTTGTCTCCTTTGACAAATCCTGGGGGCTGCTCCACATAGACTTCTTCTTCTAGGATGCCATTTAGAAATGCACTCTTTACATCCATCTGGTAGACTTCAAAATCTTTGAATGCAGCATATGCAAGGAATAGTCTGATGGCTTCTAGTCTTGCAACTGGTGCATAGGTTTCATCAAAATCTATTCCTTCACACTGTGCATATCCTTTAGCAACAAGTCTAGCTTTATTCCTAACAACAACTCCATCTTCATCACTCTTGTTTTTGTACACCCATTTGGTGCCAATAACCTTCTTGTGATCTGGTCTGTCTGTTAGTACCCAAACATTGTTCCTTTCCATCTGCTCAAGTTCTTCTTGTATGGCATTTATCCAAGAATAATCCTCCAAGGCTTGTTCTGTTGTCTTGGGTTCTATCTGTGACATGAAACATGAGAACATTGCCATTCTTGCGGGTAGGGTAGATTGTCTTGTCTTAACTCCGTCGGTCAGCTTCCCAATAATTCGCTGGATTGGATGGTCTTTCAGCCACTTGGGAATATCATCTTCTTCAGAGTCTGTTCCCCCTGTAGAATTGCTCTGGTGAATTTCCTCTCTGTCTGCATCAGCCTGGATCTAGTCTCCTTGGTCTGCAACTGGGTCAGCCACCGTCTTGTCATCTGCAGGTTGGGATCTGTTCTGATCTGCAGATGAGTCTTTATCAGCTACAGCTGGGTCTTCATCAACGGCAACTGGATCAGGTAGGTTTGGTGTTCCTATCTGATCTGCAGTTGGGTCTTCAGCAGCTACAGTTGGATCATCGGGATGATCTGCAGCTGAGTCTACCATTCCAGTGTCATGTATAATGATTTCTTCGAGGGTTGCTGATTTGAGCTTATTCTCAATTAGCTCAACTTGCTTCCTGTACTCAATAGTAGATTCATCAAATACAACATGGGGTGTTTCCTCCACAACTAAGGTTCTTTTATTAAAAACTCTATATGCCTTGCTTCTTTGTGAGTATCCCATGAAGAGACCATCATCAGTTTTAGCATCAAAGGCATTTAGTTGTGTTTTACCATTGTTGTGGATGAAACACTTACAACCAAAAATATGAAAGTAAGCAACAGTAGGAGTTATATTATTCCAAACCTCATAGGGAGTTTTGCCATGTCTCCCTACTATCATACTCCTGTTCTGAGTATGGCAGGCTGTGTTGATAGCTTCAGCCCAGAACCTCTTGGGCAGGTCCGCTTCTGCAATCATGGACCTTGTTGCTTCCTTCAGGGTTCTGTTTCTTCTTTCAGCAACACCATTCTGCTGGGGGGTCCTGGCTGCAGAGAGCTCATGCTGGATCCCATTCTGATTGCTGTAATTAGTGATCGCCTTGTTGAGAAATTCTCCTCCTCTATCTGGTCTGATCTTGATGATGGAAAGGGATTTCTCATTCTGGATCCTTCTCAGCAGCTCAGGTAGCTTGGTCAAGGTTTCACTTTTCTTATACAAGAAGATAATCCAAGTGTACCTTGAATAATCATCCACTACTACTAGTGCATGTTTTCTGCTGCTTAGAGTCCTTGGCTTGATAGGACCAAATAGATCCATATGGAGTAGATCTAAGATCCTTGTTGTGAGGGTTGTAGGCTAGACTAGCTTGAATGATGCTCTGGTCTGCTTCCCTTTCTGACACGCATCACAAATAGCTTCCTTCCTGAATGCTTCCTCTGGGAGTCCTCTGACCAGCTTCTGAGAACTAATCTTGATGGCTTTGAAGTTCAGGTGACAAAATCTTTTGTGCCACAGCCATCCGTTCTCAGCTACTGTCTTAGATAGAAAACAGGTGTTAGGTGTTCCTGTGTTCCAATCTATCATGTAGACATCTCTCCTTCTGAATCCTTGTAGCTTCACCTCTCCAGATAGGATATCTATCACCATACATTTCCAAATGGTGAAGACTACTAGATTCTTCTCATCGCAAAACTGGCTTATGCTCAGGAGATTATACTTGAGCCCTTTGACATAGTGAACTTTGGATATCACAATATTTCCTCGGTGCAGCTCTCCATAGCCCTTTGTTTGTCCTCTAGAGCTATCTCCAAAGGTTACATCAGGACCTCTTTCTTTGGTGTATTTAGACAGCATCTTCTTGTTTCCGGTCATGTGCCTCGAGCATCCAGAATCTACAAACCATTCTTCACCTCCAAAGTTTGAATTTCTGGAGATGTGTTTGTAGTCCTTCCACCTTTTCTGCAATCAAACAAGCAGAGATTTAGGTATCCAAGTCTGTGTGGGTCCTCTAGGGTTAGCTGGTTTCCTGGAGAATTGATTTCTCCTTGGATTGTGAAAATTGTTATTATTATTACCCTTATAAGGTTTGTAAGGTCTAGGTCTGTATCTCCTGTTGGGATTGTATACCGGATATTCCTCAAAATATTGATAATGTGGGCCATTTCTAAACCTTGGCTGAAACCATTTATTAAATCTTTGAGGTCTCCGCACTTGTTTATTTTGGAAATTAGGATAACCTTGAGGTTTCCATCTGCCCCTCCCATTTTGAAATCTATTTTTGGGGAGTTGTTGATAATAGTGGGCATGTTGTCTGGGCTGCTGCTTCTGCCTGGGCCATTGCCTAGTCGCTTGTCTAGGTGGCTGCCTTGTGAACGCTGGCTTCAGCCTAGACTTGTGACTTGGCTGTTGTCTGTTTTTAAGTATCGGTTTGTATGTAGGCTCAGCAGTCGAGACAATTGTTTCTCCCTTGACGAAAGTGGTTTTAGAACTAAAGGGAGTGTGAGGATCATATCCACAGCCTGATCTGGAATATAGTGGCCTTTTATTAGTACACAATTCGTCCAGAGTTAAGGACGCTTTCAGGGAAGTTATTTCCTGCGCCTGAGTCTTATTTACCTGATTCACCTTAGTAAATTCGGCCTTTACATGAGCAAGTGCAGCTGATTTTTCTCTAAGTAAAACCGTTAGTCGATTTATCTCAGCTGTAGTGGCGTCAACCTGGTTTTTCAAGTTAACTGCAGCCTGGTTTTCAAAATCAGTTTTGGTTTTATTTAATTCTAGGCTGAGTTTTTCAAAATTATTTTTCAGGTGCCTATTCTCATCTTGCAGCTGAGTCTTCTCGGCTGATACAGATAGGTGTGTAGATTTAAGTGTCTCAAAATCTTTAAATAGCTGATTTACAGATTCGTGCAGATCCATATCTTGTGACATGGCTGAACTATTATTTGAACCGGAGGGCTTTGATGTTACCTCTTCATCAGCTAGGTTGGCCATCAGGTAGTCATACTCTTCATCATCATCAGAGAAAAATCCACTGCTTGATTCTACACGCTCTTGATCTTCTCCGATGAGGGACTTCCTTATGTCTTCTTTTCTGATCACCTCCTTCTTGCTCTCGTCCTTCTTAAGATCAGGACAGTCGATTTGAATGTGTCCTGTCTTATGACAGTTGTAGCACTCCACCTTCCAGCTTTCGGCTTTCTGGTTCCTTCTGGGATTCTCCTTATAATTCTTTTTGTATTTGGAGTAATTCTTCCAGAAGTTACTGAACCTCTGCATTATGAACGCCATCTCTTCCTCAAAATCTAATGGATTTGGAGGCTTTACATCAGATAAGCTTTAGGTGGGGGATTCGGCTGCAAAGGCTATTCCCTTCTCTGCAGGCTTGGTTGAGGATGAACTTGGGAGTTCGAACTCATAAGCCTTTAGGTCGGAGAACAGCTCTTGGATCTTTATCTTATTAAGATCCTTGGATTCTCTCATGGCCACTGCCTTCATGCTCCATTCAGGATTGAGAGATCTTAGAACCTTCAGCGCCATCTCCCTGTTGCCATAAGATTTGCCGAGAGAGTTGATCTCATTGATAATCTCAGTGAACCTTGTGTCTACTTGGTCTATAGATTCGCCACTCTTCATTTTGAAGTTGTCAAATTTTTGAGTAGCAATTAACAACTTGTTTTCCTTGATCAGCTCCGCTCCCTCACATATTAAGGCTAATGTGTCCCAGATTTCTTTTGCATTCTTGCAATTATTGATATTGACCATGGTGGATTTGTCAAGAGTTTGGTACAGCACATCTCTGGCCCGGTTGTCAAGGTTGGCCAGCTTTCTTTCTTCGGGAGTCAGCTCTGTCCTCTTCTTTGGGATCTTCTCTGGCTTCCCTGCTGCGATCTCTTCGGGAGTGTTGTCTTTCTCGAAGGTGTAGGGACCATCCTCTATAATGCAGCACATGTCATCATGGATCGAAGATAAGTGTTCCTGCATCCTTATCTTCCAAAGACCATACTCGTCAACTGAAAACACAGGTAATCTAGAATGCATGTGTTCCATTTTATAATGAGAGTAAAAAATATCTATGATATAGATCTGGTTCGTGAACTAAATGAACCAACCTCTCTGATACCACTTGTAGGTCACAAGTCGTGCAGGATAAGTCTAGAGGGGGGGGTGAATAGACTTATTGAAACTCTTAAACTCTTTTTCTCAAAGAGTAAGTTTCTTCAGCTGATAGATATACAAATGACTTAGAGTCGTTTGTTCTCAATACATGCGGAAGTCAGCTGATGATGAATACAAAAACAACTAATGAAACACTTAGCAATGAATGCAGCAGTTGAAGTATGATGCTATAAAACAGTAAAATATGCAGACAGTTATAGTGGTCTCAGAGGTGGGGTAATCCTCTACTAATCCACTTTTCTCCAAACCAGTTGGAGATGAATTCACTATAATTGTCAACCAATGATAAAGATTACAGTGATTCAACCAAATTACAACAGCTTCCAACCAGTGGAAGTCCGTGCCGTTGCAACACACTTGACTGCCTTGCACCTCTTGATCCGCGATCCTTGGATGCCTTTACAGTCTCGAACTTCAACCAGTGAAGTACCCCGAACTCAGGATTTAAGACACGAGTTTTTGTCTTCTCCAACTAAGAGCTTCTTCAAGTATGAACTTTTGAGAACCACTCTTTTCACGATGCTATATTTCGCTTTTAGATTGCTTGAATGCTTTTATTTCTTGAGAGTATGTTCGCACCGTTTGTAATTGTAGTACCTGCTCAGCTTCAAATCTTCGGATATATATAGATCATGATCTCTGAGCAATTCCTTCATAGCCGTTGCAAATCTTTTCAACAAATCCGTCCGTTGGAGAGGTAGACTTCATTGTTTTCTTTCTGAACGTTGCAAGGCTGGATTCCCATAATTTAATCCATCTTTCGACCGTTGTGAAGACTTTGCATGTGAGGCGCCGAATCTTTTGAATATAAGAAGATTAATATCTTCAGTGGTAGGCCTGGATGAATTATTCAATTCATATCTTTAGCGGGAATCTCTCCAATTTGTCTCTTCACGTTGCATGTGACTTTCCGTAATATTTGACTTTTCAACGCATGCTGACGTGGACTTGGAGTACTTGGCTGATCTCGAGTAGGCTGATGTGAAGCTAAATTCTCTGCAGTCTGGGCTTCTCAGATGTTCACTGTTTGGGACTCGTCTGATCAGATGACTTGTCTGAGGTTACTTGACTGCAGTCTGGTCAAACATCCCTGATGATTTTTGTTGACCAGAACTTCTCTGACTTTACTCGGCTGTACCTCTCTGATGAACTCAGCTGATCTTTAGTACTTAACCGATTTTAGCCTAACTTATTTTAGCCTATAGAAGATACTCATTTGGTTCTTCTTTACATTTTGCCAAGTATTAAACTTAACATAATTTGGCCTATGGAAGATACTCATTTGGTTCTTCCTTACATTTTTTCCAAGTAATAAACATTTGAATTATATTAATGACATCATCAAAATCTAACAAGTATTCCTAACATTCCCGTAAGGGGTCTCAGCCTCGGCGATCGCCATCTCTCGCAAGAAAGCCGCAGAGGGCGTAGGCTCATCCACCAGGGGAACCGCGGTGATCGGAGGGGCGGCGATCGGCACCTCACCGACAGAGGCAGAAACTGGAGGTTCCTCCGATCTCTATCGTTTGCGGTTCGATCGGAGCCCCTCCTCCCGAGCTTCCTCCTCCGTGACGATTGGCTCTGCAATAGGCCTCACCTCCAGAATCAGAGGTAGCGCCACCGGAGGAACCCTACTCAACTTCTTCTGGCGAAGACGGCTCAAAACTCCAGGGTTCAACATGGCTATCTCCGCTGGAGGCTCCAAGAAACGAGGAAAGCGGGCCTCTGCAATACGAAACAATCAAACGACGGTCAGACACACTCTCCAAGCAGGACGATCTCCAAGCAAATGGAGATCGCAGAAATCCATACCTGGGACCAAAAGATGTCTCGGGAAACAGAATAACCGAGCAGACAGCCAACGACTCTCCTTGTTAATCCGGCGAGCGTCTAAGTCGTCGTCCGGCAGGCTTCGTATCTGCTCCCAAACGACCAGAAAATCGAAAGGAAGCTCGTCGACCGCCGGAATATAGAAACCTGCAATAAGGAAACCAAATTAGATCAGTTCAGAGCATTTCCAAACAAATGGAGAGTCTGAACCCTTACCCAGATTCCTCTCCCGAAAGCTAGTGGGAATTCCCAGCTCGCCCATGGGGTTGTCACTCGCTGAGGCTTTCCAAGCACCGGCAACCCAGAACCACTTCGCCGGATCGCCCCGCACTTTGTTAGGAACTCCAAGAATCACCCGACCGGATCGGCCTTGGATATGATAGCCTCCGACAGACCCCTTCTGAACCGTCAGCTTGAACAAATGGTTCATCTCCGATGGCGAGGGATGGCGGTACAGTCGGTGATCGCTGAACAGGGGGCACAGATGATCTGGAGCCAGGCGTTCGGTGTTAGCTGGAGCGGCGCCACGTTCCAGCAAGCCATCAAATGTGAGACAGAAAAAGACAGAGGGAACCGCAGCCCGGCCTCCATAATCGCCTCATTCACGACAACCATACCCTCCGGAGGTTGGTCAGCCCGCTCATTCTCCACCGGCGCAAAAAGTTCCACATCTGAAGGGACATGATACCTCGTCCTCCAGACGGCCAGGTCCTTCCTGGTCGCCGAGCTCCTTATCTGGCCAAGAGACCATGGAGATCGCTGCGCAGCCCGAAATAGCGATCGCTTAGCAGGTTGATAAGGATTAGCGATCGAGTACTCCCGATAATCGAATTTAGGAGACGGACCGGCCAATCTCTCCATGATTTCAGCAAAGGCCGCATAGGCCTGGCCAAAGGCACTATGCTACTCCCAATAGGCCCTCACCGCCGAATCTCTCTCCATCTGCGAGTGTCTGTGCTCAACCGCTGCCTCCTTGGCAACGTCGGCTTCGTTGAATAGCACCTCGACTTCCTCGGGGTCAATACCGGCGCGGATAGCTTCGGTAGCCGTCTCTAAATGGAATTTTGCGGAGGATCCTCCCCGGGCAGTCGAAGCCCCGGCGGCGGAAGTGGTGCCCATTCCGTGCGATGAAGATGTTCCAGACATTCTCGAAACAAGAAGAGGAGAAAAGGAAGGCTTTCTTACCAAGGATTGAATCGATCGACGATCGGTAGTTAAATCTTCAATCTTCAGCAAAATTCTTCTTCTCCTATAAAAGTGCGTAAGGGTCTTAACACTACAACCCGGCGCCTTTTTATAGGCGATGGCAGGGACTTCCGTGCAAATATGGAGAATCTCAAGGGTGGGAGTGCAATTGTCGCAATTAATGCTCCCTTGAAACCCGCGTACGCGTCGTTTCAGGGACACACCAAGCGAGAAGTCATAAATTACCACCGGTCTCCCCCAACAGGAACCCGACACGTGCCCCGGAGACTTTTCCACGTCCGCTATCATCTCCCTCTCATTTCAGCGACCGACCAAGTCGTCCAAGTTCAAACCAAACCGCTCGAAGACGATCGCCAATTCCGTAAAATGCAGAGTCACTCGTCAAAATTCAGCGATCGCCAGTAGAACCACCTCACCCCACGTTTCCAACATCGGAGCGAGCTGGGGGGCAATTGTTGTGCGGCGATACGCCTTTACGACGATCGATATAAGTGCCGAGCGACCGAGTCCACAACCAAATGAGCTACGACAGACTTGCCTAATCGGAGATAGCTGTCCATCTTCAAGCATCCAGCGATCGACTCCCAAGGCGATCGCCTTTTGGCACCAAACGATCGACTCTGGTGCCCTATCAAGGACGATCGGCCTGTGCCCCGAACAAGACCTTCGTCCGTCAAAGTCTACGAAGACTGGATCTCAAAGCAGCGCCCATGTGCAGATCCGCGAAAGGCGCCACAGAACATGGATCGTTGACCACAACCTGTCACCACTTTATCACCTACCGACAGACCCGCCGAAAGGTACAAGGTGGGACCGCCCGTGACAGCGACTCAGAAGCGTGCAAACTTCTCATTGGACCGCATACTGCCAAAGAACTCTGCGGACTTTAAGGAGACCAGCCCATGTGCTAAAGACGATCGCCCGCTTATTATAATACAGCAGAGGCGATCGCCCAGCAACTCCCAGTGCTATAAATAAAGCATCTCCAGCAACTGGAAAAAGGTTCTCTCCTCTCGGTTCAGACATTCAGAGTACCATTCACGAAAATACATACAAACATACATGTTTTCAGGTTCCCGGCTGCTTCTCTAAAATCTACCTCAGGATTTCTCTCTCAGCACCTCTCATCTCGAAGACGGTCGGCAGAGGCAAGGACTCCCTGCAGTACAGGTTCAAAGAGACTCGCAAGCCCAGGAGCTCAGACATACCGCTAATACACACCGTGAGAGACCGACGATTTCTCACGGTCGTCACAGCACATCAACGTTGTTACAAGAACTCACAGAGCATCATATCTGGTTCTTCCGGCAATCTTCACGCTCGATAGCTAAGATAACTAGGGTCTTTACACTCATTGTAATTGTACTCTAACATTAATATTTGTACTCCAAAGTATTTGTATTAATAACATCTCGCGAGAGCATTCAAGCCCGGGACTAACAACCCCAGTAAATCTTGTGTTATTTACTTTCCCACGGAAGTGCTCCCGCACCTTGTTTGTTACTCATCCATTCCAGCAATATCTATCTTCGGATAATATTTTGGGTAGCAACATACTGTATATTAAATAAGGGGGAATATTGTAAGACCCTTAAATACAGTGTTCATTTCCAATTTCTATAAGAAATCACGTATGCACCAATTAAGGGGGAATGCTATATTTTTGTGGATACGGCAAACAGGATGTAGGATGTCAATTAACTACTTAATCGTCTCAAGTTCTATATTTTTATCCTTTTAAAATGGATTTATGACCACGTGCATCGTTCGAATTTAAAATGCTTAATAACTTACTCTCGAAGTAAAACATGGACATTAAAACCTTGAAACCCATAATTTTAAAATTACTAACCGTACTATGAAGAGGCTATAAGGTTTCAGACTGTGGGACCGGAAAAAATTATAAAAATAAATGGATATGCCATACCGGTTAGCTAAAACACATTCTGATCGTTCATCTAAAAACCATTTACATCTCTTAAATCCGACGATGCGCTATAATTATCCTCAAGCACCATAAATCCACTAAATAATAATTTAATAGTAACATAGTTACTCTGACCTAGTTACTCTGTACTGCCATTAAGCAAATAGCAAAGAGCATACATCAATAGTGCTATACTTAGCAAAATAATTTTATGCAATCTTCTCTTTTTCACTTTTGACCTAATGACATCTTCTAAGACCAATTCTTCTCAATCTCAAAGGAGAAAGGAATCCCTTATAATTGATGGTCGCATCTTTGTGATGGAGGTCCTTCAAGAGAGAATGTGAACTGAATCAGAGAAGGAAGCTTCCATGGTTGTTGATCATTAGCATGGTCAAGCACCAGGGTTTGTAAATGATGGTAGCATGCACGCTACCATCTATGATGAGCAATTGTTGAAGAATTCTCTCTCAGTACATTGTCTAAGTTTGAAAATCCTAAGCATAAGGATGTTGTAACCGGCATTTGTAGCCAAACGTAGGGCTAAAGTCAAACCAAGCTATTCGATACTCTATATTAGATCGATTGGTGAAAAGCTCGTTCGAGCTCGATTCGTTAACATAACTAACCAAGTTTGAATATAATTTTTTGTTTGATAAAATATTAAGCTCTGCTCGAATTTGGCTCAATTTGAATAAAATTGATGAAATATATATAAAATCAAACTACTCGAAGCTCGATTCGTATTTAGCCGATAAAAATTATATTTGAGCTCGGTTCAATTGTTAATTAAATCAAGCTCAAATATAACGTTTAAACTTCGATAAAATTTCAAGTAAGTTCGAACTTACATGAGTTCGATATGTTTGGATTTATTTACAGTGCATGGAAAAGAGATGATGGTTTGTTTTGCCTCGCTTGTATGCTATACAAACTTCATCGGACGGTCTCACAATGGATGACATGGAATCATTAATGGATGAATGGGTTGACCAAATATGGAAATAGCCACCGGAAATCTAGTGGCTGAGAACTCTAGCTCACAACTCATGCTATAAGAAGAATTTCACTATATTTTATTTTTAGTTACATAAGTTTTCCTGCAGGATCCTAGAAAACAGGACCAATGTGTTTGAAATATAGCCATGGGATTTTTCGATTCCTGGGAGAAAAATACAGGAATCGGAATCGAACCGCATAATTTTTTCGCGGTTCGGTTTTTTCAATTTTTTTTGTCCGAACCGCACAGGAATCGAACCGAACCGGAACCGATTTTGTATGGTTTGGACGAAATATATTATATTATATTTTATTTTATTAAGAATATATTATATTATATTATATTATATTAATTATGTTTAATAAGAATATATTATATTATATTATATTGAGAGGGTCGGTTTCTCGGTTCAGTGCGGTTCGGACGGTTCCTTGCGGTTCAGATCGATTCCTCTTTAAAACAGACAGGAACCGCGAACCGAACCGAACCGAATACTAACAGTACGAACCGAACCGAAAAAAAAATTATTGCTAGGAACCGAACTGAACCGTCGGTTCCGATGCTGTTCGAATCGGTTCTGCGATTCTCGGTTCCAAAAGTCTCAGCCCTATTGAAATGTGCACCGGTTTGCGTTTTAATGCTGCTCTAAATGTCAAAAATATACATGCTGGAAAGTTCCGAGGAGAACTAAGCCAATCTGGTACAGCAATTAATTAATTAAATGAATTCTTTATAATTAATAAGTAATTCCTCCAAAGAATAATTTAATTAATTAAATGACTGACTTAGTAAATTAAATTAGTTACCCAGTTATCTAATTTAATTCACTGATAGTTTATCCAATAAATTAATTAGACACCCTGTATCTAATATTCACGTGAAGATATTTATCTCATATTAATCAAGCGTCTATCCTGTTGCGCGACTCCATAAGTTCGTCTCAATTAGTAATGGGAGGATCCAAATAGTGTGAGTAACACCTAACCTGACGCGTGGCTCAAACTATAACCCAACCAAGATCGAATGATTGGGATCATTACAAACCCCTCATATCTTGAATATTGTATACGTATATACCCTTCAATCAGACATCTCAATCAAGTTCTAGGATCACAGTAAAGTCAAACCCCATTTCAACTTGACGATATACAGTGTTAGTGCAAATCAAGATTACAGAACTCTTGCGTATCAAATACAACCAGCTCATTTGCTTTGACCAAAGACTTCTGATCTTATTTACCACTAACCGCATAGGACATTCACCTGCTCACTTACAGGAAAAAGAATCATATGTTGGTATTCAGAAAATACTGTTACTTACCTAGTAAGCTGCACTTCGAGGTTGACCTCTACCGACAGGTGATTGGTTCGAACTACTCTAATGACTAACTTAATATCACAAGCACATTTTCTACTGAACCCTCAAGTCAAAGGTTCAGGCATACCTATCATAACCTTACAATTCAGTCATTGACTATTTTAGAGTGAAAGCCATGTGACAAAATTGAGGTAAGTCGTATCCGAGTATACTAATCTCATTAGCACACCTATAGCAACTGCTCCCACTACTCCTGAGTGAAGACATGCACATGTCCGAACATATATTATACAAGTCTTTATTAAACTTAAGATTTAGTTAAGTTTTATTGACTTGCGGACACGTTAAGCAATTAAGTTCTGAACACTTCCAATGTCATACTACTTATCTAAAAAGGAGTGGAATATTTATATCCAATTGTATGGATAATTTTTCTATTTATTTACCAAATCCGGAATGCCAATGGCATACAATAAATTGAGAAATAACAAGTACATTTTTATTAAACAAAACAAAATTCATGATTATATATAAATTCCCTAACTCTATCATCCTCAGAGTGGCATTCGAGGGCATACCCTAACAGTACATGTACGAGCAGGTTAATTCTCATGTAGCAAAGGGCAAGATGCCCAGTTCGATTGTTGTCCAAACACCCAGCCATCACTCCAATCCAGACTCCAATTGTGATGATGATGATGATCTTCAAACATTACTTATGAGTCGGGACGATACTCGTAAGGCGTACACCGAGACTCATGGCTTTCAAGTACAAGGGACGTCCATGCCATCTGGTGGTCAGACCAAGTTCCCTCAAAATCAATCAGCAAGCTCTCTGCTCGTCCAAGAGGACGAACTAATACATGAGGAATCAGTCCCTTCTGTCCAGCCCATAGAGGAGCCCGACCAGGTACAATATCCTCCTCTTCCAATATGAACAAAAGTGCCTGAAGATCATCCAACAAGGGATGAACATGCCACTAAAACACCCCCTCGATCATTTGTAGTCATTACCGAAGATCATTCTCAATCTACTTGACAACCCAAAGTGGATAGGAAAGCCCAATGAGCAACCTATCAACAAGCCCTTGTCACTCAAACCATATTCATTGAGGTTGTCATTCAAGCCTTGTACAACATAGGCAACAAACTTGACTACCTCCAGGACATTTCTCAAGAGGAATTGACTGATCTGCGCAGGGCTATGAACAATGTCCATGAAGCCTTCAAACTGGTCTCCTTCGCTCTCATAATGGCCTTTGACAAATTTAGTAAGGCCCAGGATAAAGTGTTGAAGAAAGAGCACGAGAAGTCTGGTGTTGATTTTGCAACCACTGTAGTCGCCCTGCAGCATACTAGAGACACAAAGTGACCTAGCACGAACATAAGATTGATGATATGAGTACGATAATTAATGACCTCGCAAAAGTGGTGCATGGTGTGAAAGAAAACCAGGGTGAGTCAACTAGTCTGCTCTCATAGATCCATGACAAGGTCTCCTATTTGGATAATGTTAAAAATGGGGAAGAGCCACGGAAAGTTGCGAGAAACTAGCGACAGTACATGGAGAATCAGTGGGAAGATAATTTGGATGATCCTATTGCCCAAGCCATAAGACGTCTGGCTGGACCAGGCATTGGTCAAGGGATACAGGATATGGTGTAACAGGACTGGAGTTTGCCGACTCGAACTTAAACTGGCGGGAAATGGTAAAGAAGCCTTCCGAGATGCTGCTACCTACACACAGACAACCGATAACAAATGAATTGAGGAACTGGAAGAAGGTAGAAAACAATAGGTAATTTTGTACCTTGGTCAAGGAATCTATCATCATAAATCATTATAAGACGTTGTAGGCAGCTGATAATAACTTCTCAAGACTCTTGGGAAAAGGCAAACTTCCTGCCTATATGAATATCAAATGAAGTTATATGAGGGATGACCATCTAACAAATTTATAAGACTCGATGCTCGGATATGATATTACTCCATAAGGTAAAAACTTTTACAAGAATCATGCAAAGGACCAACTAGAGAACTGGTGGAACGGAACCAAGTATGATTCCCAGACCTACGGAAGGTCAAGCCGACAACAGCCTACTAGACGCTGAATCCTATAGTTGTTATCTTTCTATTTTAAAAGATTATAGCTCGTCATCTATCTTTTAAGTCCAAAATATGTAATATCCGTGTATTTTGTTATTTATGTGTGTTATTTTTGACGTATTCTATTGAGAATTGGTTTGGAATTCCCATGTTGTATTGTTTGGCATTTGAAATCGTGTGTATATTGGTGATGGAATTGGAATGTTGATGGTTAGTAATTATCGAGTTCTGCACCTATTGAGATGTATTCGTTCTGACTGGACTTCACGATAGTAATGCTGGATAGTAGTAGTTAGCGCACGCTAGACTATGTTGCTAGCGCGCGCTAATCATGCAATTGTAGCGTACGCTATCCTGGTCTATAGCGCGCACTAATATGACTGGACAGTGAGTTTTTTGGGCTCTGTAATGAGTTAATTAGTGCACTCAAATGTCATATTAGCGCACGCTATCGAGGTTGGACAGAACATTCTGGATTTGGGCAGAAAGTTCATGAATTTTGGGCCAGAACAGGTAGCGCACGCTGCCGAAAACACTAGCGCACGCTAGTGGGATCAGATAGAAGCTTCTAGACTGCAACTACAGTTAGGTAGAGCACGCTACACTAACCTTAGCACGCGCTAATGTCACCCAGTATATAAGGGACACCAGTGGTCAACTTCGTCATTTCTTTCTCTTTTATCTTCCTTCCGTCGATTTGGGCGACCTTGAGGGTATGAAAGCATAGATCTTGGTTTGATATCATCATCTATCAATATTTTTGAGTTCCTAGTGCGAAGTTAACATCATCTCAACATCTTTTACCATCCAAATCAAGGTAAGATTGTTCAAACCCTAATTTTTTGGGAATTTGGGGATTTGTCGGGATTTCATCTTTTAAATCCATTTTTAGCTCTGATTTATGATAAATTATGATGTTGTAATCATAATCCTTTGGCCAACGCCATGATAGGGAAGCGGTATCTGAATCCGAGATGTCCATTTCAGACTCGGCATATAATTATGTGTCTAATCCTGATCCAATTCCATCGGGAGGTGCGGGTGCGAGTGGAGAGGCTGAAGTGCCTAATGTTCTTCAGCAGTTTGTGACTCAAGTGCACCAACTAGCTCAAGTGGTGTAGATTATCCAAACGAGCAAAGCGGATGATGATCGATGCCTACAGGAGGTCATGAAAATGAATCCACCTAGATTTAACGGCTCCGATGATGTAACCAACTAGGATAATTGGTTGGTTGAGCTGGAGAATATTTTGACGGGATTGGCTATCCTGAAGCCAAGAAAGTTCTAATTGCTCAATATCTGACGGTTGATGACTCTTCTGATTGGTAACGAGTTGTTAAGCCCAAGGATCGTGATGTGACTTGGGAGGAATTTAAAGAGTTAATAGAGGCCCAGAATTGTCCAGCACCGGTACGACTAGCTAGAGTCAGTGAGTTCTTCAAAGATCAACCCCAAGATGTTCCTATCTCTGAGGCGATCAAAACACACAACAAGTAGTTGATGTATGTCCAAGATCGAGTTAGGGATGAAGTAGATAAGATACTTCATTTTGATGCGAGATGAAACCTGAGATCCAAAAGTATATGGCGAGCTTTGGATGTACTACTTTGAGAGAATATCAATATAGGGCGCTCGCTTATGAGATGGTGACAGCTCCGGTTACGATGGTTTTGAGCTCAAAGAAACCAAAATTTTCTGGTAGTTTTCAAGGCAGCGGATCGCATAAGCCTCAGTCTTCCGTGCAATCTTCTGTTAGTTCTAGTCGTGCACCCACTACTACTTTTTTTCCGAGGGTTTGTTTTAATTGTGGAGTTGCAGGCCATGTCAGTTCTCATTGTTCGTTACGCCCCATTGACTGTTTCAAGTGTGGGAAACAAGGACACCGGGTGTCTTTTTGTGAGACGACGGGTAGGGTCTTTGCTAACAGACCCCTGCTCCAGCGGTTACCATTGCAGGTCAGCCAACTCCTAGTGACGGATGCAGCAGCGGCAGAGGAAAGACAGAGCATAAAGATACTGCCATCACTGGATCAACTCTACCTCGATTGTACGAAATGAGGTGGACTGATGACGTAGGGGCTGCAACTACGTCAGGTATTGTTTATATTTGTATGCACCCGATAGATGTATTGTTTGGTTCTGGAGCTACTCATTCCTTTATATCATTGTCTTGTGTGAGTCGTTTGAGTCTTGATGACCTTTCTGCATGTGAACCATTTATTGTTGGACTGCCGAGTGGGGAAAGGATAGTTGGAGATTGAGAGATTGTCAATTGTCCTGTAACCATCAGCGGTAGAGATTGGCCATCCGATTTGATTGTGATTGATATGACGGGAGAAGATATAATTCTGGGAGATGATTGGCTAAAATCGTCATGGGGCAGTAGTGGATTATCATCGAAAGACAATTTTTGTAACACCCCCAAATCCCATTGGGTTATTACAGTGCCGTGGACCCCACACCCGGAGACCCACCAGGCGAACATGACTAAAATACATTAAAATTAAACAACAAGGGAAAATCATAGTCCCTACCATGATATCCGACACAATATTCCGATAAGGAATTTCAACGACAACGATGGACCTACATGGCCAAAAATAAAATACAACAACATCCACGAGCATCTGCTCGGGTAGAACATAACGACAATGACTAACAAACTGGAGAACACTCTAACTGACTGACCAACATGAACAACTCGGACTAGTATCGCTCGAATGTCTCGTCGCCATCATCATGCCCCTGTGTCTCAACTCTCTCCTCGCAAGCACCTAAAACATGAAAACATGTTCCGCCCCCACGGGGTCAGTCATCCAGATAATGAACATCAAATACATGTATAACATGATATGCATCCAAAAGTAGAATGAAACGGTACGATGATAATAATAATACGAGATGCTCACAAACCAAGGTAAGAACCGAGCATTCGTGAAACATTATGCCCCCGGCATACTATTAATACCTGTTCGACAGGTTAGAACATAAGTGCCCAACGGCGAATCATAATTATAGAGTACCACAATGGATTACACGACATGAACCAAACCAGAACTGAATTAAATATGAATCACAATGAATTACATGAAGATGAACCAAACCGGAACTGAATTAATAATGAATCACAATGAATTACATGAAGATGAACCAAACCGGAACTGAATTAATAATGAATCACAATGCCCGAAGGCTCCAATGAAATTACCAAGACAATCACACAGGCCAGAAAGCCACTCAGCCGAAGCTGTCAAATATCACAATCACATGAAACCGGAACAACCCTGTAGTTAATGAGGGCTAATAAGGTCATAACCACGACCGTGACCTACTAAGCTGTAGGTGTTGGGAAGCCAACCGCGAAGGTTCAAGCCCCAAGCTTACCCATAAGATCATAAACACGACCGTGACCTACTGAGTTGTAGGTGTTGGGAAGCCAACCGCGAAGGTTCAAGCCCCAAACTTACCCATAAGATCATAAACACGATCGTGACCTACTGAGTTGTAGGTGTTGGGAAGCCAACCGCGAAGGTTCAAGCCCCAAACTCACCCATAAGATCATAAACATGACCGTGACCTACTGAGTTGTAGGTGTTGGGAAGCCAACCACGAAGGTTCAAGCCCCAAAGTTACCCATAAGATCATAAACACGACTGTGACCTACTGAGTTGTAGGTGTTGGGAAGCCAACTGCGAAGGTTCAAGCCCCAAACTTACCCATAAGCACTAGCCGAGACTAGCCTCCAAAATATAATTAATCACAAACGACAATGATTCGTAGATTACCAATTTCACGAGAATGATAGTGCGCTACCTTGAATCGGCCAACACGATAATGATGACTCACGGGTGGGCATCGTACTCGACAGTCCCAATTCAATACCTCGATCACCTTAGAATGGCCAACCGATAACAAGATGCAGCGGATAATTCAATATCTTGATTGCCTTATAACGGTCAATCGATAACAATGACACAACGAATGATTGAGCACCTCGATTGCCTAGAATGGCTAATCGATGACAATGATACAATGAATGACTGAGCACCTCGATTGCCTTAGAACGGCTAATCGATGACAATGATACAATGAATGATTGAGCACCTCGATTGCCTTAGAATGGCTAATCAATGACAATGAGACAATGAATGATTGAGCACCTCGATTGCCTTAGAACGGCTAATCGATGACAATGAGACAATGATTGATTGAGCACCTCAATTGCCTTATAACAGCTAATCGATAACAATGATACAATGAATGCCTCGGCACCTTTAATCGGCAACCGACGACGAAGATGAGAACGAATACTACAATGCCTTCAATTGGCCAATACAACATGAATGACAGGACACCAACATTAATAACAATGATTACAACAACGTCTAGATCGACATCAATATTAACAACAACAACCGATACATCGATACCGCGAACCGGTGATCGATAATAACATTAACAACAAATATCTCAATGCCTTACCGGCCATTAATGAATGACAACAAACATTTGGCATAATTGCCGGAGAGTATCGAATCGAACGATCCCCTAATATCAATGAACTTATGAAGAGACTATGTCTCGGGATGATACAACACATTCATACATATATATGATAACATTAATCTCATTGACTAGTACAAGTATAAAACTTGCCTCAACCGAAGGCGATGAATTCCTCCCACGAACAACGAACGGCGTCCTCCGATAAACACAAGTACTCGAACCACCTTGAATGAAATACAATTCATTCAATAATACAATATCAATCGAAAACAACACAACGATCGAAGGAAACTCTTTGAGACATTTAATCGAACACTAAATGTTCAAAGTTCCTCAATAACTTAAGAATCATCAATCGGGTTGAACGAATCGAAGATATGGATATAAAATCCATAGAACATGATTAATAATGTTTACAAACATCAACCGATTCATCAAATTCAGACGAAAAATGAAATCAAAGCCAAAACTCCCAAAAATCAAATTTTAGGAGATTTCAAGAAATTACCTTGATTAGGATGAAGAATCCACAAACATGTTGTTAATCCACACCAGAACTTTAAGAAGATGAAATTATCTGAGTTTGATAATGCTAAATCGCCCAAAATATCGCCCATAAATCGCCCAAGGAGGAGAGGAAGAAGGAAAGTGATGAAATGAGCTTGATTCTCATGAAACCTGCTGAAATAGGCAAAACTGTACTGTGTGCCGCGGAACAGGATGAGTGTGCCGCAGCCCACGGCCAAAAACTGCCCAGTACACTGCCTTTGTGCCGTGGCCCGTCCAGAATGGGCCTCGGCCCGCGGTACAGCCCGCTCCAGCACAAAAAGGCACATGGTGCAGCCTTAGCTATTTCGACCATAACTCCTTCGTCCGGACTCAGATTGACTCACCGTTTGAACCATTGTAAAGATAACTTGATTCTCTATAATATTGAAAAGATTCAGAATTTTTGGAGTTTCCAAGAATTAATGGTGATTTTATAAAGTCGAACTCATACGTGGAAAAGTCTCTTAAGAACACGGAATTCAACAGAACGACACCGAGACGAACTCGGATGACAAAAAGTTTAGAACTAATCATTCTCGGAATGAGGAAATGGTCACAATATAGTTGCTAAGATGAAATTACACCAGAAAAAAAATTATTGGAAATCGAAATCGCGGATATTACATACTACCCCCCTTAAAAGAAGTTTCGTCCCGAAACTTAAAACAAGTTGGGAGAAGAAATATCCCGCCAGGAAAACTCAATGAGATACACCAAAATTGAAATCTCGCTTCTCATCGGCATCGGATGCCCATACAAACACTGATTCACCTCCAAAGAAGAACAGCAATGCACATATAGTCCTCGGAACCATATCTATCGCACGCCCAAGTCCCCATGACTTGACGTCTCGAATCTCAATAAACAATCACCCAGATTATCACGAAATCTTGGTACAATACCAAAAGGAATGCATCAAACGATCTCAAAATCTCAAGATTCTCAAATACGATCATTATAAAATAGATCAACAATAAATGATCCACAACCACGATACATTATTATGGATTGAGTTATACAGACATCCGAAGGACATGGCTACATTTCAAATGTACCCAACATCGATATCCTCCATATCATCGATTTCCTCGATCCCAATGATTCAACGAAGACTCAAATCTGAACTCACCGCTTAATATGACCCCGAAAGGTTACCAAAAACGAGAGTGACTATGATGAATGATAAATGATTAGAAATCCGAAAAGGATCAAGAATGACTCACCGAGGTGAACTAATAACGCAATGAGTGATAACTCAAATGAAATGATTGGAACCATTGTTCCCCGTGAAGTGAATGATTAGTTTGATAATTATAAGTCTCAACGTGATTTATATATGATGAATGAATTATATGAATGAATGAACGACAAATGAAATGAATGATTGTACTATTACCGAGCAAGAATTAACTTGTTCAAAACCGGTGATAAATGTCCTTACCACTGGCTCTCGAAGCTTGGTAGGACCCCTTGTATGATGCACGAGTTGTAGTAAGATCGCATTATGATTACGTTACGGAATGATGATAATGAGCATACATACTTTAACATAATGAATGCATTAATAATGCGGTAAAATGATTGTCCACATGATGCCGGAATATGATAAGATCGCATGAAAGATCAAATGAGGTAACATGATTACCTGATGAAATTCCTGAAATGATTACCTTGAACAAGTTAACAAGGTTGAAAATTCGATCCACAAGATCAACAACTGAACCGTGAGTTGGGCTGGGTGATTAATGAATTAACTGAGCAATGAGATTGACTGAGTGATGAATGAATTAACTGTACAATGAGATTGAATCAGTGATGAATGAATTAACTGAGCAATGAGATTGACTGAGTGATGAATGAATTAACTGAACAATGAGATTGACTGAGTGATGGATGAATTAACTGAACAATGAGGTTGACTGACCGATGAATGAATTAACTGAACAATGAGATTGACTGAGTGATGAATGAATTAACTGAACAATGAGATTGACTGAGTGATGAATGAATTAACTGAACAATGAGATTGACTGAGTGGTGAATGAATTAACTGAGCAATGAGATTGAATCAGTGATGAATGAATTAACTGAGTGATGAATGAATTAACTGAGTGATGAGATCAAAATGACGATTGAGGATTATTAACTGATGAATGAGTTGATCTTTAACGCTTACACAAGTCATACGTGCTCCAAACCAATTAGTCATGAATCAATCATAACACTAATATCACATATAGGTTTCAACAAAGCATGAATAATTAATGACATGATAAATGTATGAACATAAAGAGAAACGAGTCCTTACACAGGTCATACGAAGCTTCGAGGTCTCGCGATACTAGTCTCAACTGACGACGACTCAATGAATGAATGACTCGTGCAGTCGTACTAATATTACGGCTCACAAAACCCGACTGTCCAGATTGTCATAACCTAACAGTCCCACTACTACCGCATCGGTAGAGCCACATAACTCACATATCAGGGTATCTCACAACCCAAAATCTCTGATACCATCTTCTGTAACACCCCCAAATCCCATTGGGTTATTACAGTGCCATGGACCCCACACCCGAAGATCCACCAGGCGAACATGACTAAAATACATTAAAATTAAACAACAAGGTAAAATCATAGTCCCTACCATGATATCCGACACAATATTCCGATAAGGAATTTCAACGACAACGATGGGCCTACATGGCCAAAAATAAAATACAACAACATCCACGAGCATCTGCTCGGGTAGAACATAACGATAATGACTGACAAACTGGAGAACACTCTAACTGACTGACCAACATGAACAACTCGGACTAGTATCGCTCGAATGCCTCGTCGCCATCATCATGCCCCTGTGTCTCAACTCTCTCCTCGCAAGCACCTAAAACATGAAAACATGTTCCGCCCCCACGGGGTCAGTCATCCAGATAATGAACATCAAATACATGTATAACATGATATGCATCCAAAGGCAGAATGAAACGGTACAATGATAATAATAATACGAGATGCTCACAAACTAAGGTAAGAACCGAGCATTCGTGAAACATTATGCCCACGGCATACTATTAATACCTGTTCGATAGGTTAGAACATAAGTGCCCAACGGCGAATCATAATTATAGAGTACCACAATGGATTACACGACATGAACCAAACCAGAACTGAATTAAATATGAATCACAATGAATTACATGAAGATGAACCAAACCGGAACTGAATTAATTATGAATCACAATGAATTACATGAAGATGAACCAAACCGGAACTGAATTAATAATGAATCACAATGCCCGAAGGCTCCAATGAAATTACCAAGACAATCACACAGGCCTGAAAGCCACTCAGCCGAAGCTGTCAAATATCACAATCACATGAAACCGGAACAACCCTATAGTTAATGAGGGCTAATAAGGTCATAACCATGACCGTGACCTACTAAGCTGTAGGTGTTGGGAAGCCAACCGCGAAGGTTCAAGCCCCAAGCTTACCCATAAGATCATAAACACGACCGTGACCTACGGAGTTGTAGGTGTTGGGAAGCCAACTGCGAAGGTTCAAGCCCCAAACTTACCCATAAGATCATAAACACGACCGTGACCTACTGAGTTGTAGGTGTTGGGAAGCCAACCGCGAAGGTTCAAGCCCCAAACTTACCCATAAGATCATAAACACGACCGTGACCTACTGAGTTGTAGGTGTTGGGAAGCCAACCGCGAAGGTTCATGCCCCAAACTTACCCATAAGATCATAAACACGACCGTGATCTACGGAGTTGTAGGTGTTGGGAAGCCAACCGCGAAGGTTCAAGCCCCAAACTTACCCATAAGCACTAGCCGAGACTAGCCTCCAAAATATAATTAATCACAAACAACAACAATTCGTAGATTACCGATTTCACGAGAATGATAGTGTGCTACCTTGAATCGGCCAACACGATAATGATGACTCACGGGTGGGCATCGTACTCGACAGTCCCAATTCAATACCTCGATCACCTTAGAATGGCCAACCAATAAGAATGATGCAGCGGATGATTCAATATCTTGATTGCCTTATAACGGTCAATCGATAACAATGATACAACGAATGATTGAGCACCTCGATTGCCTAGAACGGCTAATCGATGACAATGATACAATGAATGACTGAGCACGTCGATTGCCTTAGAACGGATAATCGATGACAATGATACCATGAATGATTGAGCACCTCGATTGCCTTAGAACGGCTAATCGATGACAATGATACAATGAATGATTGAGCACCTCGATTGCCTTAGAATGGCTAATCGATGACAATGAGACAATAAATGATTGAGCATCTCGATTGCCTTAGAATGGCTAATCGATGACAATGAGACAATGAATGATTGAGCACATCGATTGCCTTAGAACGGCTAATCGATAACAATGATACAATGAATGCCTCGGCACCTTTAATCGGCTACCGACGACGAAGATGAGAACGAATACTACAATGCCTTCAATAGGCCAATACTACATGAATGACAGGACGCCAACATTAATAACAACAATTACAACAATGTCTAGATCGACATAAATATTAACAACAACAACCGATACATAGATACCGCGAACCGGTGATCGATAATAACATTAACAACGAATATCTCAATGCCTTACCGGCAATTAATGAATGATAACAAACATTTGGCATAATTGCCGGAGAGTATCGTATCGAACGATCCCCTAATATCAATGAACTTATGAAGAGACTAAGTCTCGGAATGATACAACACATTCATACATATATATGATAACATTAATCTCATTGACTAGTACAAGTATAAAACTTGCCTCAACCGAAGGCGATGAATTCCTCCCACGAAAAACGAACGGCGTCCTCCGATAAACACAAGTACTCGAACAACCTTGAATGAAATACAATTCATTAAATAATACAATATCAATTGAAAACAACACAACGATCGAAGGAAACTCTTTGAGACATTTAATCGAACACTAAATGTTCAAAGTTCCTCAAGAACTTAAGAATCATCAATCGGGTTGAACAAATCGAATATATGGATATACAATCCATAGAACATGATTAATAATGTTTACAAACATCAACCAATTCATCAAATTCAGACGGAAAATGAAATCAAAGCCAAAACTCCCCAAAAACAAATTTTAGGAGATTTCAAGAAATTACCTTGATTAGGATGAAGAATCCACAAACATGTTGTTAATCCACACCACAACTTGAAGAAGATGAAACTATCTGAGTTTGATGATGCTAAATATCCCAAAATATCGCCCACAAATTGCCCAAAATATCGCCCACAAATCGCCCAAGGAGGAGAGGAAGAAGGAAAGTGATGAAATGAGCTTGATTCTCATGAAACCTGCTAAAATAGGCAAAACTGTACTGTGTGCCGCGGAACATGATGAGTGTGCCGCGGCCCATGGCCAAAAACTTTCCAGTACACTGCCTTTGTGCCTCGGCCCATCCAGAATGGGCCGCGGCCCGCGGTACAGCCCGCTTCAGCACAAAAAGGTACATGGTGCAGTCTTAGCTATTTTGACCATAACTCCTTCGTACGGACTTCGATTGACTCACCGTTTGAACCATTGGAAAGCTAACTTGATTCTCTATAATATTGAAAAGATTCAGAATTTTTGGAGTTTCCAAGAATTAATGGTGATTTTACAAAGTCGAACTCATACGTGGAAAAGTCTCTTAAGAACACGGAATTCAACAGAACGACACCGAGACGAACTCGGATGACAAAAAGTGTAGAATTAATCATTCTTGGAATGAGGAAATGGTCACAATAGAGTTGCTAAGATGAAATTAGACCAGAAAAAAATTATTAGAAATCGAAATCGCGGATATTACAATTTTGATCATTGCTCAGAATGGTACCGAACACGTTTTTGAAGGACAGAAACCTAGTACTTCTGGGAAGATTATCCGATCCATGAAGGTGATGAAGTTGTTGAGTCAAGGCTGTACCGGTTATTGGTGTTACGCAATGAAGACAGAAACTGGCAGAGTTTAGTTATCTTCTATTCCAGATGTGAATAAATTTCCAGATGTATTTCCGGATGATCTGTCGGGATTGCTGCCACATCGTGATGTGGAGTTTGTTATCAAACTAGAGCCTAGTGCGGCACCAGTATCTAAGGCACCGTACCGAATGGCCCCATCAGAAATGCAAGAGTTGAAGAAGCAACTAGGTGAGTTGATGGACAAAGGTTATATTCAACCAAGTGCTTCCCCCTGGGGAGCGCCAGTGTTATTCGTTCGGAAGAAAGATGGTTCTTTATGGTTGTGTATTGATTATCGTGAGTTGAATAAACTCACTATCAAGAATAAATATCCATTGCCATGAATTGATGATTTATTCGATCAATTGCAAGGATCTACGGTCTTCTCAAAGATCTCCTTGAGATCGGGATTTTATCAATTGCAAATTCAGGATTCGGATATTCCGAAAACAGCATTTCGAACGAGATATGGGCATTATGAATTCAGGGTTATGCTATTTGGTTTAACTAATGCTCCGGTAGTATTTATGTAACTTATGAATAAGACTTTTATCGAATATCTCGATAAATTCGTGGTGGTGTTTATTGATGACATATTAATTTATTCAAGGAATGAGACGGAGCATGCAGAGCATTTGAGAATTATGTTGAGTATTTTGAGGGCTGATAAGCTTTATGCTAAGTTTTCTAAATGTGAGTTCTGGCTGAAAGAAGTTTCTTTCCTTGGCCATATTATTTCAGCAAAAGGAGTTCGCGAAGATCCTCAGAAAGTTGAAGCGGTCTTAGCTTGGGAGCCTCCACGGAATGTCAAGGAAGTTCGGAGTTTTCTGGGGTTAGCTGGTTATTACCGTTGTTTTGTCGAGGGTTTTTCTAGAATTTCTCGACTGCTAACTCATCTATTACATAAAACTTAGAAGTTTGAATGGAGTGACGAGTGTCAAAAGAGTTTTGAGGAGTTAAAGAAGCGGTTGACTACGTCACCAGTTTTAGCATTACCGCAGGCAACTGAAGGCTTTGTCATTTACATTGATGCTTCTAAACAATGTTTGGGTTGTGTATTGATGCAAAAGGAGAGGGTAATTGCGTAGGCATCTCGACAGTTTAAGTCATATGAAGTGAATTACCATACCTATGATCTTGAGTTAGCCGCGGTGGTATTTGTGTTGAAGATTTGGAGACATTATTTGTATGGTTCCTCTTATCGAGTTTACATGGATCATAAGAGCCTGAACTATATTTTCACATAGAAAGAGCTTAATATGCACCAACGACCATTGTTAGAATTGATTAAATATTATGATCTGGATGTTCTTTACCATCCAGGTAAAGCGAATGTTGTTGCCGATGCTTTGAGCCGTAAGTCAATCGTATTACAGAGACTGGAATTACCTACGTCTCAATCTAAGCTCAGGCGAGAGTTATTAATTTAGATATCAAAGTTTGGCCTCAAAGAACTCAAGGACATTTACGTTTCCTTGAGATTACATCCTCCGTGATTGAAGATATTAAGTCCAAACAGTTAGATGACCCTTTATTTGTGCATCTTCAGGAAGATGTTGTCAAAGGAAAGGCTCCTGGATTCCTGATCGACGAAGATGGAGTTCTTCGATTTCGAGGTAGTACTTGTGTACCTAATTGAGGCAATCTTAAGCAAGTGATTTTGAATGAGGCATATTCTACTCCGTACTCAATTCATCCGGGTACAAGTAAAATGTATAAGGATTTGAGGAAAATTTTTTGGTGGCCGAATTTGAAGAGGGATGTAACGGAGTATGTATCAAAATGCTTAAATTGTCAACAAGTTAAAGAGGAGCATGAAAGACCAGCTGGAAAGTTGCATTCGTTACCAATTCCAGAATGGAAGTGGGAAGACATCGCGATGGATTTTATAGTAGGAATGCCAAGAACGCGAACAGGGCCGAATATGATTTGGGTAATCGTTGATCGATTAACCAAATTAGTGCATTTTCTGGGTATTAAATATATTTGGGGACCAGAGAGATTGGCTCATTTTTTTATTACGGAAATTGTAAGATTACATGGTACCCCAAAGAGTATTGTTTTGGATCGCAATGGTCGATTTGTATCGCATTTATGGTAAGAGGTACATAGAGCGCTCGGTACTGAATTGGATTTTAGTACCGTTTATCATCCTCAGATGGATGGATAATCGGAGAGAACTATCCAGACTGTGGAAGACATGTTGAGAGCTTGTGCGTTGGATTGGGAGATTCATTTACCATTAATTAATTTCGCATATAATAACAGTTGGCACAGTTCAATTGGTATGACTCCATTTGAAGCACTATATGAAAGATGGTGTAGATCTTCACTTTGTTGGGACGAGCCGCACGAGTTACTTAGAGTAAAGACAGACTTGTTAATTCAAAAAAGAGAGAAGATTATTGTTATCCGACAGAAGTTATTGACCACCCAGAGTCGACAGAAGTCGTATGCCAACGTTCGACATCGACCATTAGAGTTTTAGGCGGGATATCATGTATTGTTGAAAGTATCCCCAACTAGTGGAGTCTTTCGGTTTGGTAAGCAAAGGAAGGTTAGTCCTCGTTATATTGGTCCCTTCGAGATTTTGACAGAGTTGGTGAAGTTGCTTATCGACTAGCATTACCTCCGACACTTAGTCATGTTCATAACGTGTTCTATGTTTCACAGTTGCGTAAGTATGTTCCCGATCCCATCCATGTTATTGATTATCAAGAAATTGAGGTAACTGATAATGCTGTGTATGAAGAGCAACCGATAGCATTATTGGAGCATCGGGTGAAACAATTGCGACGAAAATATATTCCGATAGTGAAGGTTCAATGGTCTAAGCATGGAATTGAAGAAGCTACGTGGGAAACCGACGAGACTATGCGTGCCCGATACCCTGAACTTTTCGAATCTTAAGTTTTGGGACGAAAATTCTTTCTATGGAGTAAGGGTGTAATATCCGTGTATTTTGTTATTTATGTGTGTTATTTTAGACGTATTCTATTGAGAATTGGTTTGGAATTCCCATGTTGTGTTGTTTGGCATTTGGAATCGTGTTGTAGCACCCCCAAAACCATCCCAGGATATTACAGCGCCGTGGGCTCCGCGCCGGAACCCACAAGGCAAAAAATCATTTTCGCAATCATTTCAAACACGCCACAAGGCAAATGACGGTAATATCTTTTAGAATGTTGAAAGACTTTATAAAATTTATTTATGAAATACCGTCGTAAAATCTCTTTTGGATGTACAAGGCCAAAATGCCAAAACTCAACAAATTTAAAAGTATATGTTAAGCCACCGCTTTTACGTACTGACAAAAGTTTGGAAAATGATTTTCCAAAATAACCTGAGTTGCAAAATACCAAAAGGCCATTTTAAAATACTCATGCAGCGGATATAACAAATAGTTAAAAATACATTTGCAGCGGGAATAATCAACCAGCAAAAATACTCAATTCCCAAATCACATGTCATAACCAGTATCACCGGGAAGCTCGTCTCTTCACGACCGCTACTAGCTCAATCTACGAGTACCTAAAAATAAATCCAACGACGGGGTCATCCACAATACTCAATAATGATAACGATCACATCATCATAAACAATTACATACCAATGTAGTTACAAATTAAGAATACTGCCAATATAATCTTATCGTAATACCTTTACCAACTGATGGTAATCCATATCAAATCAACCCTTACCTCAATCCACATCACGAATTCTCAAGTGACGAATGAATTCAAAAACAACCATCTGTACTGTATTCAAACAATGCCAAGATTCTCAAAACATCATTATATCTCCAATATAATTCTGTCTGCCGGATCGCACGATAAAATCCCAGTTCTGATAAAACCGATAATACACAATACATCTGTAGATCAACTACCCCAAAATAATGACAAGTCCAGAATATCGATACAAAGCATGAACGCTCATACAATCGATAATAATAAACAAACAATACATCAACCGAGAATATCATTGACATGATAAACTCCAATACTACCAACAATATATCAATGGTAACCGAGAATACCATTACATGATAAACTCCACACAAGATCAACAAAGGACTAACAACGACCGAGAATACCATCGATATGATAAACTCCAACAAGATCAACAAAGGACCAGCAATGCCCGAGAATACGATCAATATGGTAAACTACAAACAAGATCAACAAAGGACCAACAACGACCGAGAATACCATCGATATGGTAAACTCCAAACAAGATCAACAAAGGACCAACAACAAACGAGAATACCATCGATGTGGTAAACTCCAACATGATCAACAAAGGACCAACAATGACAGAGAATACCATCGATATGGTAAACTACAAACAAGATCAACAAAGGACCAACAACGACCGAGAATACCATCATATGGTAAACTCTAAACAAGATCAACAAAGTACCAACAATGGCCGAGAATACCATCGATACGGTAAACACCAACAAGATCGACAAAGGACCAACAATGACCGAGAATACCATCGATATGGTAAACTACAAACAAGATCAACAAAGGACCAACAACGACCGAGAATACCACCGATATGGTAAACTACAAACAAGATCAACAAAGAACCAACAACGACCGAGAATACCATCGATATGGTAAACTACAAATAAGATCAACAAATGACCACAAAGATAGATATAGGAGAGACTAAAATCGTCAAACATTATACAAATCACATATGGTGGCTCTCAAGACCAACCCGACTGTCGAACATACCCAATCATACATGTATTATGAACGACCCATCAATAAGGCTCAAGATAGACGTCATGATACGGCCGATCCAGAAATGTCTTCATGTACAAGCCACCAATGGGTATTGATCGAACACACGTGTGGCCTTGTACCTAATCAGTCTCATGAAGTATGTCTCATGTGCACAGCTCGATGTGAGGTATAAACCAACACATGACTATACATGCCTGCCCTAAAAATCTTACATATAACCAATCGGCATGCAGATGTGACTCCAGATATGTCACGATGCAACATGACAACGAGACTCAAAGAAACACATATCCAATAAGAATCAAAAGGGCTTACCAAAGTGAACAACAACAACTCGATAATGAAATATTGACACGACCATAATATCGTATATCCGTTAGATAATAGTTCACAGAATGCTCAACGTTGTCTTATCTATCAACACATAAACTCCGAAGGTTGCAACCAAGGGTCATGGAAGCATCTACACAGGAATACTGCGGACGTGGGTACCATTTAGGTTTTGTCCCTCAACACAGTTCCACGGGGTACCATTCAGGTTTTACCCCCCAACACAGTTCCACGGGGTACCATTCAGGTTTTACCCCCCAACACATTGGCCCATTAAAATTCTAAAGAAAGAAAACAACACAAAAATACACCAAACAACGATGCACACTCATTACATGAAACATCAACATACAACACATACAACAATGCATCGGAATAATTATCCTCATAATTGAGCAACACTAAATTACCTCGAAGTCGGAGACACTAACCTTTCCACGAACATCTCTGAATGAATACACAATTATTCGAATAATCCCAAAGGAAGTATAGTCCATCACTTTCAACAAACCAACACCTCGAGATTAATGTCGGCACGATAAACTATCCTCGATACCCAACATCCCATATTATAGACCAAAGATAATCCACATCTCCGTTCTCACCAAACCCCATTAAATCATGTACATTATGATCTAACCCAAACCAAACCATAATATATATACCATCATCCCGACAATTCATATTTATAATATCATTGCTATATGAATTATAAATGAAATGAAATCAAAACCATTTATTAAACATTATGAACTGAGAAAGTCTAAACTTGCCTCGATACCGATATGAAGAATCCGTTACCAATTCCATTGCCTTCGTCTACGAGCTCCTCAGCCCCGACCAAAGCAATCCACGTACTCTTCACATAACATCAAAAATCACAACAATACCACCATATCCATCATCATACGAATTAATCATCAACAACAACATCAAAATCCGTAATTAAAGAGAGGGATTATCCAACATACCTCCCGAAGATGAACAACACAATCAACACCTCAAGAATCAATAATATCTTCATATCTCAAGCTCCAATCCATGCCATCAAGCTCATAATCAAGTTAGAAGAGCTAAAAATTTATCTTGGAGGGTTGAAGGGCGAAAAATGAAGTGAGCATCTCCAAAAATGCCAAAGTGACGGGTCTAACATATTTATATAAACTTCAGTCGTTACGTACGTTACCTGATCCACCTAACATACGTAACTCACATTACGTACGTTACCCGACATTGATAGCGTATGTAATGCCAATCCATAGGCTACTGCCTTAATTCGTACCATGTATTACGTACATAAGGCCTATGCCATAGCGTACATAATACATACATTGACTTGCTACATGACACACCCTTAACGTATGTAATCTCACAACAATAACGTACATAATCCATAATCCAGAAGCTACCGTTCTTATCAACATATACTCTTACGTACGTAACACAATAGGTATAACATACATAATCTTCATGCTCAAATAACGTATGTAACACCATCAACGTTGTTGTTGGCTGATTCTTTAGTCTAATACTCGCAAGCGCACGATTTGTTCGATGTAGATATGCGGTGCAAGGTCGATTCCACAGGGAGGACTATGATAGTAAAGTAAATATAGTCCTATCGTTTTGAACCAAATTATATTATTCTAACCTAGTCCCAAATAATTTGATATTGGAATGTTATAATAATTGCATTAAATAACATTAATTTTTAAGTTGATTTTAGATAAATTGATTTTAAATAATTTACTAGGGTTTAGAGTCCACCAATCTCTATTTATTATTTATTTTATATTTTAATTCCAAGAATTCAAGGAATAGATTCTGAAATCAATCTCACTATTTCCCTATAGATTTGACAATAAGTACACAATTATAATTCAAATATAGATTTTCCTTCGCTTAAAAATGTAATTTCTAAGCATTATATGTATCCAATTTAATGGAAAACAAATAATCAAAGAAATTAACTAATATCAATAATCACAAAGCAATGGGGAATTTATAACTATAAAAAATACGTGATATAATTGATGAAATAATATTCCCCTATTGAAGCGAAAATCATAATCGTTAAAAACATTTATTTGGAATTATTATATAAATATTAATAATAATATAGACATGGTTTCATCATAACCCCAGTAAAAGAAAATTACTCACTCATAATAACAACACAAATAAATAAATATTCCATAATATTATTACTCAAATATAATTTTATTACACAATATTTTTATTTCTCTCCCTTACAATAATATCTCTCTATTTTTTTCTCCTTTTTTCTCCTCCTAAAACACTACATATTCATCCCCTATTTATACTACTTCAAAATCAATAAAATAATAATTTTTACAATTTTAAAATCCCACCCCCCAATAATTCACGGCTGCCCATTAATGCTGATGTCATGAATGACATCAGCAGAGAGTTGAATTTTCGTTCCAATCGAGTGTTGACACGTGGCACAATATGGTCCGTCTATTTAATTGTCCTTCGAACGGTCATAACTTCTTCATACGAACTCGGATTCGGATGAATTTTTTTTTTAAAATGATCATCTCGACAATGAGACCAGTCGTGACTATATTTGAATTTTGTAAAAATATCGCCCTTGAACCAATTGATCTGTCTTGTACTGGTTGGTTAACCTGCAGATATAATTTAATTCCAATTAATTACCCAAAAATGACATAAAATTATAGAAAATTCTAACAAAATGAAATAATATAAATATATGGTAAAACGAATAAATTATCACATAAAACACACAATTATATACATAAAATACTAATAAAAATATTACTCAAAATATACCAAACAAATTCCCCCACACTTATCTTTTGCACGTCCTCGGGCAAATCTTATACCCGAGTTATAATACTCATATGCTGGGAAAAAATCATGAAAAAACCAATATCAAGAGAGAACAAGTGATCATGACCCAAGTGAGATCAGAGAAAAATAGGATGCCGCACCAAATTCTAACAACTTCATTGAGAATCGAATGCAAAAAGATTCAATACCCTCACGGTGGATATCACTCTTCACTCAAGTGTATATACGGGATATTCGAGAAGAGTTCACTCATATCAAAGCATAATGTGTCATTACCATATGCTTGGTCAAAAATCAAATCTCCACTACTTAATAAACTCATGCATAAATCAAAAGGTCTTTTCTTTTGGTTGTAACGTGGCTTTGGGTATGGGTAGGATAAAGGGAAAATTATGAGGTTTGCTAGCCAAGATCAATTGTGAATTTAAATGCATAACAAATCCTACAAATAACAATCAACACCCCCCTTCTGTAATAAAAACTCTCAAACCATCATCCCCAAGTTATTCTGTACATGGTAATTGAATATTCATCTGGTAAGGTCATACTCTTGTGTAAGAAAAAATATGCAATAGATCTTCGGGAAGGAATTATGTATCACTCAAGGGATAGTTCAAGTGCTATTTTATGTATATATAGTGATGATTTCCCTCTTGACCTCCCGCTTTTTTTTTTTTATTTCAGGCCATTTTTTTTGCCTTTATTTATATTTTTTTCTCGGTTCAATACTCAAATGTACTTCACACCCTTTCACTTTCAACAAAATCTCTTAATCTCCACAATACTCTTATGAACATCGGCCCCTATTTGTCACCCATCTAGTTCACAATTAAATCTTTGACTAGAGGGTGCAAATGGATGAGTCATCAACAAGAATGGATAAGGCTAAAGTAATGTGTTTGATCAAAGAAATAGGCTCAGGCTCAATGGGGCTTCTAAGGATAAAATATAATGGGTGGGAAAATATAAGCCAATAAGGGGTTAATCCTAATTACCTTTATCATCTTAATGCAAGAGTTTATGAATGTAGTCTCGAAATGTATAAATGAGCAAGTTCTAGAATGAACACAATATGTTTGACCACACAAAAAAAATATAGAGCGTATATATAAGGATTGCTCTTGTAACACCCCCAAGATATTCGAGGTGTATTACAGCGCCGTGGACCCCTACATGAGATCCACCAGGCTAACACAAGAAAACACCTCTCGACTAACCGTCTCGGTTAGCAAGGAAACAATTGTTAACAACAAGAACATAAAACAACACGTCCGGTACAACCGGCATAATAAACATCAACCGACAAATACAGTAACTCCAACGAAGTCCAAACACAATCCGAAAGGAAAAGCCTAAGTACTCGCGAGTACAATCTATAAGTTTACAATTTGGAAAACATCCACATCAAAAGAGACAGTAGGAAATAACAAGACTCAATTGCACATGTCAACAACCTTGGCCGACATCCTCGTACCATCCAGTAGCGCTCGTCACAGTGAACATAACCTGAAATCCATAACAAGAATTTCCCCGACAACGGGTCCCCAAAGGGGTTAGCAATTACGCTAGTACAAGTATTCAAGGCAAACCAATCGCTTACACATTTCATAGTATAATGCACCAAAACAAACAATTTCAAGGGCCAAAACGAGACATGTCTTTTCCGGAAACAAACAGTCAAACAACTTGCCTAGGACCAGGACGCCACCATGAATCCCACCCGAGGCCTCTAAGGACCCCTTCCGGGCTGGCTACTTTATAAAAACAAATCACGCACAGGCATCGCCTAGGACCAGGACGCCACCATGAATCCCACCCGAGGCCTCTAAGGACCTTTCCGAGCTGGCTAGCGAAACAAACTCGTGAATCCAGAGTGAAGTCATAGATTCCCCCGAGGCCCCGTAGGACCCTCCCAGGGTGAGTAAAGCACACACAATATACATTACCATTTCATGTTAAGCATAAAGGTTTCCAAAAGAATACTTGCCTTGAATTATTGACGACGCAACGAACGGAAAGGAAAGTCACCGACGAACGCTAGGAACCAATGAAACCGAACCTAACGATTCGAAGAATACAATCACAACCATTTCTAAATGAATACGGAATTGGAATACACCCGAAAACCCGCCTACGATTCATGTATATTCGTATATAAACAACAACGAGGGCGGACCACAACCAAACCCTCTCGATTCCGTAAAAATCACGAAATATACCATGAATCTGTAGGGAAACTAAGAATACCAACAAGATTAATCATATTCATCAGGAATTAATCGACAAAATAGAACGAATCAGACAAAAACGCGAAAACCCCCAAATCTACCCAAAAGTAGGGTTCTAAAGATCTAACCTTGATTCGCTGGATCGAAGGATGTTATAGGATGATTGATCGGTGATATAAACTCAGAAACTTCATGGATTTGTTGTCCAACAACATGGTTTCGTCTCCTCCAAAACCCCAGCCGCGGACCGAAGAGAAATGAAATGAAAAATGACGGAAAAAAGTCGCTGGTCTGTCATTTATATACTGGGCCGGAACTAGCGTGCGCTAACCTTCCCGGACTAGCGTGCGCTATCGACCAGTATCGGCCGAGCACTCTCGGCCATGGCCTGCATGACCCGGCACCACCGACCAATTCTGCTGACCATGACTCGTCCGCCCGACTCCCGCTAGCGTGCGCTACGGCTGGAAGCCTGCGCGCGCTAGCCGACCTGTCCAGTAGCCACTGGACTAACAAACTCACCCAGGTAACGTACGCTAGTCGGCCGACAGTGTGCGCTACCCATGACGGTTAGCGTGCGCTACGACCGACAGTAGCGTGCACTACCTTCCGATCCTGACCGAGTCCAGAACCTCAAAACCCCACTGCCCAGACCCGATAGCGTGCGTTAGGGTTGCCGATAGCGTGCGCTACACCTGCCGGTTAGCGCGCGCAGCCTTCCGGCCGTAGCGTGCGCTACGCCGGTTCCTGCCGCACCTGTCCGGCCGGTGCCCGCAGTCGTCCGGCCAGTCCCGCAATCGTCCGGCCAGCTGCTCAGCCGCCACGACCCGACGCCCCGATTTCCGAAAACGCATGGAACGAACACGACGAAAAGTTCGCGGATGACATCAACGACTCGAAATGAAAACGTAATGCAATAGTTAATCATACGCGGCCAAGAAACGGGTCGAGACAGCAAATACAGATACGGATACCCATAACTTTGGGTAAATTACAAAATGGCCCAAAACGCCCGGAAATCACGATACGTGATCGAACAACCAAACCGAAGTTCACAACACGTCTAACAAAGTTAAACGGACTTGCGGGAAACTCGAAACAGCAGTTTCGGACGAGATTCGCAAGAATCGAACTTAAGTGCGGAAAAGTCGCTAAAAAGCACGGAACTCAACAAAACAACACCGAAACGAACTCGGATGACAAAAAGTGTAGAATTAATCATTCTCAGAATGACGAAATGGTCCTGAGCGAGTCGTCAAAACGGACTTCAGCCGAAAAAAGAAATTTACCGGAAATCGAAAATTGCGGATATTACAGCTCTAAGGCTCAAAACTCACAAAAAAAAGTGTTGTGTACTGAATCCCATACACCTTCATCCAAATCCATTATCAAAACCAGTGAAACATCCCAAAAATGATTTTTTTCACTAACGTTTTCTCAAGAAAATGGTGCCGTGATTTTCAACATTTTTTTATTTAATATTGCATATATATATATATAGATATAGATATAGATATAGATATACACCTTCCCCCACACTTAATGATAAACAATATCCTTATTGTGTAAAAAAAACAATGGAGTAAGGGTTTAAATAAGGCTTCCCTGTTTATGAAAGATGACGCTTCGCTCAAGCCTTTTTTTTGGACCTGTAAGAAATAAGTGTGGCAAAACAACAAAAGAAAATATATACCCGGAAGTATAACACAAACAACCTAGATGCGCTTCAAGAGAGTCCGAAGAGTCGCCTTACGCTGCCATCAATGCTTTTATTAAAAACAAACGAAAAAAAAGTACAGTAATAGAAATAACAATATATAAATCGTAGATAGATGCGCGTCAAGAGGTCGAAAAGAAACTCCTTAAGCTGCCATCATTTTCACGATTTTTACACCCGCTAAAAAGTAAAAACAACAAGAGGAATGAAGTGGGATATCAGAGGGAAAGGAACGTATCAATTTTGCGTTTCCGCATAGTGAAATCTTCCATCCAAACTGTAATACCCGTACTTTTATCGACTGCTTGACCTTGCCGTTTCTCTTATGTTGTCGCTCTGTAAACGCATAGAGATGTTTTTGATATTGTTTTTTAGTTTCGTTTCTTGTTTGGGTCTCGATCGTGTTGTTTAGACCTTTCGGAAGTGTTCTGGGCCAGAGATATAGCGCACGCTAGGCCTAGGCTAACGCACGCTAATTCTGATTGATTAGCGCACGCTAGCTTTGAGCCGTAGCACACGCTAAGGGGCCAGTCAGGTCAGAATCAGTGACTCGAACTGCTCTCTGGACTAGCGGATTAACACACGCTAGGAGTTCGTTAGCGTGCGCTATTCGTGGTTAGTAGCGCACGATAACATCCGTCTGTAGCGCACGCTAATGGCCGGGTCGGCAGAGGCAGTGAGGTTGCCAGGTTTCTGGACTATCAGATAGCGCACGTTAGTGCTCAGTATTAACGCACGCTAGCGGACTGAGGCAGTGAACTGAGATTTTGGCAGGATACCAGTTAGCGCACGCTAAGGATGTTTCGTAGCGCGCGCTAATGTCTTATGACAGTAGCTACTGGACTACCAAGTGACCCGTTAGTGCACGCTAATATTTTAGCGTAGCGTGCGCTAGACTGGGACAGTATATAAGGTGACTGTCAACCCTTGCACTTGTCATTTCACATCATTTCCACTTTTTCCGATCGGGAGAGCTCGGGAGAGGCGATTTGGGGCGATTCGAGGCAGTCCTTCTTCAGATTTTGTCATCTTGGGTTGGATAACAAGGATTATACAACATCTAATCCATCCTATCGTCCGAATCAAGGTAAAAATCCTTAGAACCCGATTTTTGGGAATTTTGGGGTTTTTCATAGATTCGTCCGATTTGCCCGTTTTGAAGCTTGAGAACCTTGAGATTATTATGATGTATCTATCCCGTATGCATGCTTTTCCTATGATTTTACGGTTTGGATTGTGCCGTTTTTGGACTTGTGAGGGTTTGGACGATTTTCCAACCTCTAGTTGTTTATCCATGTATTTCCATAAATCGTAGACGGGTTTCGGGAGTTTCTTCGTGTAATTTGGATATGGATAATTGGTTATCATATTCTTTGCGAATCGTTTAGGTGCCGGAAGCGCGTTTTTGGACCTACCGAACTGATACCCTTTTTCCATTCGATTTCTCGATGTCTCAAAGGCAAGTATATATTTATGAATGTGCATTCTCGACTTTGAAAGTAAAATACATTAATGGCATGATTATTTATATCCACTCTGGGGCGGGCCGACGGGTCCCCTGAGGGTTTCGTAGCCTCTGGTGCGATTCCACGGATGATATGAACGAACCACTCTGGGGCGGGCCGACGGGTCCCCTGAGGGTTCCGTAGCCTCTGGTGCGGTTCCACGGTATTCATATATATATTGATGAGATGCTATGAGATTTAGTTATTCCAGAATACTAGTCTTGAATTAATGAATTGACGGTTACATTTACTTTATTGTCGAGGAGTATTGTGTTTCATACTTGATATACTTGCACTAGCTATTCGACGGCTAGCCCCTTTATGGGGGAAATACTTTTTATGTATTTCAGGTTCCAGGAGAGCGGACAGGCAGGTATCGGGTCGGCATGAAGATGGTGGGCAAGAGTGATACTGTGTTTTTCCTCCGGTTATATTTTCAGTTTTCCATTCAGTGTTGTTGTACTGGAATGGTTATTGAATACTCGAGTATTGTTTTCCATTTTCTTGATGTTCCGGCCTGTGTTTGCCGAGGTATTGATTTGTGTTGTTGTGTATTTGGATACATTGGTTATGTCTTGAATACCCTTTGTATTGTTCTTCCTTCCATTGTATGTAGACCTTATCGGTCAAAATTTATAGTTCCGCGTATGTTTAGCCTTATGGGTCCCACGGTGGGGCTTACGGCGCTGTAATATTCCCTGAATAACTTGGGGGTGTTACAGAATATGGTATCAGAGCTTAGGTCTATGGATACCTAGGCTGTCGGTCTTTTGGGTCGATCGAGTCGTCATTTGTCGGCAGTATCACTACTCTGCCATCATCACAGTGCGACCGGTACTTGTAAGACCTCTTACTCTTCTGGTGTTTCCTTATTCATTTTGCTTCCTTTTATTGGTATTCGTGAGAATCGGTCACTTTGATGATGTGTGATTGAATTGTGCTTACGTGACTTGTGTGTTCTTCAGTATGTCAGCTGGTAGGGGCCGTGGCCGTGGTCGTGGCCGTGGATGTGGAAGAGGTCGTGTCGCGGCCGTTTACATCAGTTCTGTTGCGGGGTCAACCAACCCCAGTTTGTCAAACTCGGTGCATCCTGACACCGAAAGTCAGCACGACCAGTCGAATGGCCAGGGGAACAATGCGGACATTGGAGTTGCGAATGTACTTCAACAATTGGCTACCCAGATGACCATTTTAGCCCAAACTGTTCAGCTGAATAATCTGAATCCGAACACGGATGCCTTGCTTCAGAATGTAATTCGTATGCACCCTCCACAATTTGGCGGTGCCACAGACCCGTTAGGATGGGAAGATTGGCTAGCAGAATTGGAAAAGATTTTCGAAGCGGTTGATTGCCCCGAAGTGAGGAAAGTACCGATTGCTCAGTATTTCCTTACCAAGGAGGCCGCTACGTGGTGGAAAGTCGTAAAGCCATAGGATCGTGTTGCCACGTGGGATGAATTTAAAGAACTTTTGGAAGCTGATTTTTGTCCTTGGCCGGTACGAGAAGGCCGAATCCGCGCCTTTTTCGAGACTAAACCATAGAATATTCCCGTTTCGCAAGCGATCGTGGAGTACAACCAACAATTGATCCATGTGAAGGATCAAGTACGGAACGAGCGTGATAAGATCCGTTATTTTGATATGCGTATGAATTTGGATTTACGGCGGTACATGGCCGGATTTGCTTGTACCACACTGAAAGAGTATCAGGACAGAGCTTTAGCCCATGATATGTTGAGCCCCGACAACAATACCGTGGAAGAATCGAAGAAGCAGAAAGTCGCGGGGAAGTTTTCTAACTCTAAGAGTGGCAACTTTCAGAGGTCACAGACGACTAACCGTTCTGTCGGACAGTCATCACGTTCTAATAAAGGAAAGAGGGGTTACCGTCCTACTCCGGGTACCACAAATCGCACGGTGACTTGCTATAATTGTGGCCGTTCAGTCCACGTTAATTTGGAATGCAACTTTACACCATTGAAGTGTCACACGTGCGGACAGATGGGACATAGAGCGGCTTATTGTTCCGAGCCGAATCAGACTTTGGACACTCGGACTTCTGCCCCAGCACCACTTGATCAAGGTATAAATCAGCAAAAATCTTTTGGTCAACCTCAGCAGAATTTCGGCAGGGGCCGGGGATGGGGTCAGAACGCTGGAGGGGGAAACTCTAGCATCGGTTCGGTACAACCACGGGTTTATGAGATGCGTCGAACAGACGAACCCGACGCGGCGGTAGCTTCAGGTACTATTCATATTTTATCTCATCCAGTTCGTGTACTTTTCGATACGGGTGCTACACATTCTTTTATTTCTTTGGAGTGTGTACGCCATTTGAATATAACTTGTTTGACTGTTTGCGATCCCTTCATCGTGAAACTGCCTAGCGGGGATAGAATTGTGGGAAACCGGGAGATTAGAGATTTTCCGGTGATTATATCCGGTATGGAATGGTTATCGAATCTGATTGTAGTTGATATGGAAGGTTAGGATGTGATCCTCGGTGAGGATTGGGTTGATAGTCATCAAGCGGTTATGAATTACCGTACCAAGGTTATCACCATGATGCCTAAAGACGGATCTGAGTACTCATTTTTGGGGCGTAAGTCGGGACTATCCAAGTTACTTATCAGTGCCATGAAGGCCGTAAAACTTTTGAATAAAGGTTGTACGGGCTATTGGTGTTATGCCTTGAAAACGGAAGGAAACGAAGTCGATTTCTCTTCGATTCCGGTTGTTAATGAGTACCCCGATGTTTTTCCGGATGACCTCCCGGGATTACCGCCAGATCAGGAGATAGAATTTAGCGTGGACTTAGAGCCAGATGCGGCTCCGATTTCTAAAGCACCTTATCGGATGGCACCTTCCGAGATGCAAGAATTGAAAAATCAATTGGGAGAACTTTTGGAAAAAGGGTACATCAGACCGAGCGCTTCGCCTTGGGGCGCGCCTGTTCTTTTCGTAAGGAAGAAGGACGGTTCACTACGTTTGTGCATCGACTACCGTGAGCTAAACAAAGTAACCATCAAGAACAAGTATCCTTTACCTTTTATAGACGATTTATTTGATCAATTGCAAGGTGCTGCAGTTTTCTCGAAGATTGATTTAAGATCCGGGTATTATCAACTCAGGGTGAAGGAGTCCGACGTTCCGAAGACGGCATTTCAGACGAGATATGGGCATTATGAATTTGTAGTTATGCCTTTTGGGTTGACTAATGCTCCGGCAGTATTCATGCAGTTAATGAATAAGATATTCATCGAGTACCTCGACAGGTGTGTAGTCGTCTTTATTGATGACATCTTGATCTATTCTCGAGATAAGGAGGAACATGCCCGACACTTGCGTTTGATTTTAGACATTTTGAAAACCGAGCATCTCTATGCAAAATTCTCGAAATGTGAATTTTGGTTGGAGGAAGTTATGTTTCTCGGCCATGTGATTTCGGCCGAAGGGGTTCGTGTAGACCTGCAGAAGATTGAGCCAGTGCTAGATTGGGCACCGCCTAAAAATATTAAGGAAGTTCGTAGCTTTTTGGGCCTTGCTGGGTATTACTGTCGGCTTGTCGAGGGGTTCTCGAAACTCGCTCGACCGCTTACAAAACTACTCCAGAAGACCGAAAAGTTTGTTTGGACGGATGAAAGACAACAGAGCTTCGATGAACTGAAGAGACGATTGACTTCAGCGCCGATTTTGACTTTACCACATGGTAGCGAGGGCTTTGCAGTTTATAGTGACGCTTCGGGCCAAGGCCTGGGCTGTGTACTTATGCAGCATGATAAGACGATAGCTTTTGCGTCACGACAATTAAAACCTTATGAGATGAATTATCCTACTCATGATTTAGAGTTGGCCGCAATTGTCTTCGCACTCAAAATTTGGCGGCATTATTTGTATGGTTCACCGTGTCGGATTTATACCGATCACAAGAGCCTGAAGTATATTTTCAGTCCGAAGGAGCTAAATATGAGACAGAGACGTTGGTTAGAGTTGATAAAGGATTATGATTTGGAAATTCTTTACCACCCCGGAAAAGCCAATGTCGTTGCGGATGCTTTGAGCCGCAAATAGGCATCTCTTCAAATGCTCGAGGTTCTTACATCTCAGATGAAAATTCGTCAGGATTTAATTGAGCAAGGGATAGAAGTTTGGCTTCAACGAGTACAGGGACAGTTGTGTACTCTCGAAATTACTTCGTCCTTGGTTGATGACATCAAAGGGAAGCAGTGGAGTGACCCGATGATTTCTCAACTGAAGGAAGATGTAATTAAAAGAAAAGCTCCTGGTTTTGTGGTTCACGAGGATAGTATTGTGAGATTTCAGGGCAGGCTTTGTGTTCCGAACGATTTAGAGTTGAGGCAGAGAATCCTCCGAGAAGCTCATGCTACGCCTTACTCAATCCACCCCAGGACGAGTAAGATGTACAATGATCTTAAGTGCAATTTTTGGTGGAATAACCTGAAGAAGGATGTTACGGAGTTTGTACTACGGTGCTTGACGTGTCAACAAGTCAAGATCGAACATCAACGACCAGCGGGCTTGTTGAAACTGCTTCCCATTCCCGAGTGGAAGTGGGAAGACATTTCTATGGATTTCATCACTGGCATGCCGAGAACTCGGGCCGGAATGAATATGATTTGGGTAATTGTCGATCGATTGACTAAGTCTGCACACTTATTGGGTATTAAGGATACTTGGGGACCGGATACTCTGGCTCGAACCTTTATTGCTGAGATCGTGAGATTACACGGTGCCCCCAAGACCATTGTTTCTGATCGAGACGGCTGTTTCGTATCGCATTTTTGGCAGGCCGTTCATCAGGCTTTGGGTACTGAATTGAGATTGAGCACTTCTTTTCATCCTCAATCAGATGGGCAGACAGAGAGGACGATTCAGACATTGGAAGATATGTTGCGAGCTTGTGCCCTAGATTGGAGTAATGATTGGGAGCTTCACTTACCGTTGATCGAGTTTGCTTACAATAATAGTTGGCATGCATCGATCAAAATGGCACCCTTCGAGGCAATTTATGGTAGGCGATGTAGGTCGCCATTATGTTGGGACGAGGCTTCTGAACTAGTTAGGACGGAGCCGGATATGTTGATGGAGACTAAGGAAAAGATTTCTATTATCCGGGACCGATTGCTGACTGCCCAGAGTTGTCAGAAATCTTATGCCAATACTCGTCGTCGACCCTTGGAGTTTGAAGTGGGGGATCATGTCTTGCTCAAAGTGTCGCCGACCAGAGGAGTTTTCCGCTTCGGGAAAAAGGGGAAACTTAGTCCGAGATACATCGGACCTTTCGAGATCTTAGACAGAGTTGGAGATTTAGATTATCGCTTGGCGTTGCCTCCAGCCTTGAGTCACGTCCATAGTGTTTTTCATGTGTCTCAGCTAAGGAAGTATGTGCCGGATCCGAGCCACGTTATCGACTACAGTGAGATTAACGTAGCCGAGGATACTACCTTTCCAGAGAAACCCGTGAAGATCCTTGAGCGTCGCGAGAAACAACTTCGGTATAAGACCATTCCACTAGTTAAAGTGCAATGGTCGAGACATGGAGTCGAGGAGACGACTTGGGAGACGGAAGAGAAGATGCGGGTGGAATACCCCGAACTATTTATTTCTTAATTTTCGGGACGAAACTTCTTTTTAGAGGGGGAGAATGTAATACCCGTACTTTTATTGACTGTTTGACCTTGCCGTTTCTCTTATGTTGTCGCTCTGTAAACGCATGGAGATGTTGTTGATATTGTTTTTTAGTTTCGTTTCTTGTTTGGGTCTCGATCGTGTTGTTTAGACCTTGCGGAAGTGTTCTGGGCCAGAGATATAGCGCACGCTAGGCCTAGGCTAGCGCACGCTAATTCTGCTTGATTAGCGCACGCTATCTTTGAGCCGTAGCGCACGCTAAGGGGCCAGTCAGGTCAGAATCAGTGACTCGAACTGCTCTCTGGACTAGAGGATTAACGCACGCTAGGAGTTCGTTAGCGTGTGTTATTCGTGGTTAGTAGCACACGCTAACATCCGTCCGTAGCGCACGCTAATGGCCGGGTCGGCAGAGGCAGTGAGGTTTCCAGGTTTCTGGACTATCAGATAGCGCACGTTAGTGCTCAGTGTTAACGCACGCTAGCGGACTGAGGCAGTGAACTGAGATTTTGACAGGATACCAGTTAGCGCACACTAAGGATGTTTCGTAGCACGCGCTAACGTCTTATGACAGTAGCCACTGGACTACCAAGTGACCCGTTAGCGCACGCTAATATTGTAGCGTAGCGTGCGCTAGACTGGGACAGTATATAAGGGGACAGTCAACCCCTGCACTTGTCATTTCACATCATTTCCACTTTTTCCGATCGGGAGAGCTCGGGAGAGGCGATTTGGGGTGATTCGAGGCAGTCCTTCTTCAGATTTTGTCATCTTGGATTGGCTAACAAGGATTATACAACATCTAATCCATCCTATCGTCCGAATCAAGGTAAAAATCCTTAGAACCCGATTTTTGGGAATTTTGGGGTTTTTCATAGATTCGTCCGATTTACCCGTTTTGAAGCTTGAGAACCTTGAGATTATGATGTATCTATCCCGTATGCATGCTTTTCCTATGATTTTACAGTTTGGATTGTGCCGTTTTTGTACTTGTGAGGGTTTGGACGATTTTCCAACCTCTAGTTGTTTATCCATGTATTTTCATAAATCGTAGACGGGTTTCGGGAGTTTCTTCGTGTAATTTGAATATGGATAATTGATTATCATATTCCTTGCGAATCGTTTAGGTGCCGGAAGCGCGTTCTTGGACCTACCGAACTCATAACCTTTTTCCATTCGATTTCCCTATGTCTCAAAGGCAAGTATATATTTATGAATGTGCGTTCTCGACTTTGAAAGTAAAATACATTAATGGCATGATTATTTATATCCACTCTGGGGCGGGCCGACGGGTCCCCTGAGGGTTTCGTAGCCTCTGGTGCGATTCCACGGATGATATGAACGAACCACTCTGGGGCGGGCCGACGTGTCCCCTGAGGGTTCCGTAGCCTCTGGTGCGGTTCCACGGTATTCATATATATATATATTGATGAGATGCTATGAGATTTAGTTATTCCGGAATACTAGTCTTGAATTGATGAATTGACGGTTACATTTACTTTATTGTCGAGGAGTATTGTGTTTCATACTTGATATACTTGCACTAGCTATTCGACGGCTAACCCCTTTATGGGGGGAAATACTTTTTATGTATTTCAGGTTCCAGGAGAGCGGACAGGCAGGTATCGGGTCGGCATGAAGATGGTGGGCAAGAGTGATACTGTGTTTTTCCTCCGGTTATATTTTGAGTTTTCCATTCAGTGTTGTTGTACTAGAATGGTTATTGAATACTCGAGTATTGTTTTCCATTTTCTTGATGTTCCGGCCTGTGTTTGCCGAGGTATTGATTTGTGTTGTTGTGTCTTTGGATACATTGGTTATGTCTTGAATACCCTTTGTATTGTTCTTCCTTCCATTGTATGTAGACCTTATCGGTCAAAATTTATAGTTCCGCGTATGTTTAGCCTTGTGGGTCCCACGGTGGGGCTTACGGCGCTGTAATATTCCTTGAATAACTTGGGGGTGTTACACAAACAATATTAGCTAGAGATGGGTCTGGTTCAGGAACAAATGCAATAAGTTTTTTGATCAGCTCTTCTGGTGTTGTTGCAACAACTATGATTCGTTTAGCACGCTCAGAAATAAAACCTTTTTCAGAAGTGTAGTTGATGAAAGATAGTAAACCATCGAAAAAACCATTGACATTTAGCAGACCTATTGGTTTCGTATGAACATTTAGCTGGGCTCTGGTAACCTCATGAAAAAGTTCCTCAAGAGTGCCAAAACCACCGGGAAGGGTGATAAAGGCATCAGCATTATTTATCATGTGAGTTATGCGGTCTTGCATATTCATAGCTCTGAACTCATCTCCAATGGTTGCTCCGGTGATTTTACTTTCAGCCAGAGGTTTTGGAATGATTCCCAACACTTTTACTCCTTCCATATAGGCAGAAGCAGCAGCACGTCCCATTAATCCTAGACTTCCTCCTCCGTAAACTACATGAATGCATTTTTCTCTTAAGGTACGACCCAAGTTGTGGGCTGCTTCAGTAAAGCAAGCTTCTTTCCCATGACTAGCTCCACCAAAAATGCAGATGGAGTTAAATCTTTTTGTGGAAGATGATGATTCCATTTTTTGAAAAGAAAATTACTTAGAGAGATAATGAAAAGAATACAAGTTTTGAGGGATGCAGAAAAGAAACAACTGCAATGTTTATTTATAGATGCAAAATAAAGTAAAAAGATTTATCAAATCTGTGACCGCGTTAATTGCGCTTCAACTACTCAATAGAATAATGAATGCAATTATTGCGTATCACATTTTTTATTCAGAAAATCTGAAAAAACGACAAAAAGTAAAGATACTCACGTGTATGTACAGTAGTTGTGATTGTGGCTCACATCTTCCTCTGATTTTACGTTCAGAAACGGCTTAAACGCCTTCTATGAGTCGAGGAGAAGCTTCCCATCCATTTTTCTTACAAATTGGCAAACAGGGTCTTTTAACGTCAGATTCCCAAGACGTTGTTCATATTCTAGTTTGAATTTATTCCACAAACATCGAATCCCATAATGTACGAGTCCACTAGGATGCGTGTCAAGAGAAATTTCGATATCATCTAAATTCTTCTTATTCAGACCATCCTTGATGAACTGAATTTTATCTTCTCTGTTTGTGGAAGGAATTCCTAAAGATCGACATCTTGAATCACAGTTCCACCTAGCACATTTGTAGCAAACGGAAATTTTCTTTGCTCGTCGTTTCTTGGCATATGAACTTTTTCCAAGCCCTGGTAAAAATTTAGTTGGTGTTTCCGTGAATTCACCCGCTATTCTCACTTTGGCTTCAATAATGAATCGAATATCAAAAGGTATGCCGTTATTCATAAGCAATCTCATCCTTTCAAGTCTGGCTTGGTAAAGTTTCAAAATTACTTTTTTACTAAGAAAGGGAAATCTTTTTTCAATTGTTTTCAAAGTTTGTTCCATAATTAAAAATAAAAATAAAAAAAATATCTACAAAATCAGTTGTTGTGGGAAACTAAAAAATCCGACTTTACTAGCCATGGAGTACCGTTATCCGCCACTTGATCGGACAAACATAATGGAGTATTAATCCACAATATTGTAATACCCGTGTATTTTATGAGTGTTATTTTGGATGTATTTTGTGGTATTGTGGTTATTTGGACCGTATATATATTGATGATTGACCTTGGCATATTCATGGCTGATAATTGTTGGGTTCTGTGATTCTCGGATTGTGCTCGTTTTAGCCGGACTTCTTGCGAATTTAAATTTGGAAAATAGCAGTTAGCGCACGCTAAGACTGTATGTCTAGCGCACGCTAACCAGGTTCGAGTAGTGCACGCTACTCTTGTGCAATAGCTTGCGTTAGGCCCATGGACGGTGAGCTCGGACTCAGAATGAGGCGTTAGCGTACGCTATGGACGGACTAACGACGCTATTTCGATGTACTAGCGCACGTTACTTGTATGATAGTGTGCGCTAGGATGTCAGGTCGGTGAGGATAGAAGCGTTTCGACTGCAGGTACTTGCGAGTAGCGCACGCCATCAGTATGGAGTTAGCGCGCGCTAGTAGCAATCGATAGCGCACGCTAACAGATAGTTCGTCAGACGCTACGAGTCCGCGAAAGTTACGATGCATTTTCTTGGATGCACCGCCCTCGGCTCGTTAGCGCACGCTAAGCTCGTAGCCGTAGCGTGCGCTAATACCTCCCGATATATATGGGGGTAGGTTCTAGAAATGTCATTTTCACCTCTTCCTCTTCTCTTCGGCGGCTGGGCATACTTGATCATTGGAGAGTGCAGATTTTTGGTCGGATTTCTTCATCCAACGATAATTTTGAGCTCCTAACACCAAGTTATCAACATCTTATCAACTTTCACCATCCAAATCAAGGTAAAACCGTTGGAACCCTAGTTCTTCATATTTTGGGGTTTTTGTCGAGATCTTTGATTCTAATCTATCCTAGCTCCGATTTGTGCTAGATTGTGATGTTGTAATCATAATCCTTCATTTTTCTCCAAGATTCATGGATTTAACCCTAAGTTTCCTTTCATAGTTTGGGTTCGAGCTACGTTTCCTTCGTAATATTTGAATAAATGTCCCTAAGGGTAGAACTTAGGGTGAATCTTTCCATTTCCGTGGTGTTGTGTTTTGATTCGGTATTTCGATGTATTAGGATCGAATCGTTGAAGGAAATTCGGACCGTACATTCATCCGTTCGCCGTTTCTCGTGTCGTTCAAATTGAGGCAAGTACTTTGATTGTGTTTAATGTACTTCGTGTGAATATGTAAAAAATGTAATTTGTGCCAATTGTTGATCGAGTGTGTGTGAGCCGAGTAAAACCAGTGAGGGTCCCCTGGGGTCCGGTAGGCTGCGTATCCCTACGGACCACTCGGTTGGGCTATACACCAGGGAGGGACTGACGAGGTGTCTCTGGGGTGTGTATCTTGCTTGAGAGGTACAGGGCCAGTATAGCTCGGGAGGTTGTTTTGTGATGATGACTGTGATGTGGTATTCCGGAAATATCTGTGATGGCACTATGATTTTCTGTGGTTTTTTGTTGATTATTCACTTATTGTACATATTCCAGAATCATTGTACTTGCACCGGCTTCTTGTTGACCCCCTTCTGGGGTGGATATACTTTTGTGTATTCAGGTACAGGTCCAGTGGGAGGTCTAGCACAGGACGGACACGAGCTTGGTGGGCAGCATTGATATCGTGCATTATATTGAGTTGTTGGTCATATGGTCATGGTCAAAGTCGTGGTTTGGTTTTGTACTCGCGCGGGTACTGTCCGGGGTTGTATGTCATGTCATTATTAATGGTTAATGATATGTTGTTTGGTATTGTGATGTATGTCATGTTGAAATTGAAGTTGGTTTTGATTTTATGAATGTTTATGTTTGTTGTATTTAATGTGTTCTATTTGGGTCTACGCCTGGTAGGTTCTCCAAAAAGGATCTACGGCGCTGTAATATTCCTGTAAATCACGGGAATGTTACAGAATATGGTATCAGAGCCTAGGTTTATGGATACCTAGGCTGTCGGTGTTTTGGGTCTGTTAAATTGAGTCAGTTGTTGTCTACGATATCATTAGCATGCTACCACCCCGTGTTGCCTGTGCTGGAAGACTCTTCGGATGTTGGTTATTTCTTCCCTTCAGGAATAATTACCTTAATATTGTGCAATCTATTATTGTAATCGTTTCCTTGTTGAACCATTCTTATTCTTCAGTATGCCGAGAGGTAGAGCTTTCCGTCAACGCGGTCGTGGTCGAGGTCGTGGCAGAGTAGTAGTGTCCGAGTCCGAGAGGTCCGTTTCAGAATCGGCATCTCGTTCTGCGACTAGGTCGGACCCGATTCCTTCGGGAGGCTCAGATGGAGGCTCGGAGGCTGAAGTGCCTAACGTTCTTCAACAAGTTGTAACACAAGTGCACCAACTGGCACAAGTGGTGCAGAATATTAATACTGGCAGAACGGTTGAGGATCGATGGCTTCAAGAGGTTATGAAAATGAACCCTCCTGCATTCGATGGTTCGGTGATGCGAACAATTGGGATCATTGGTTAGTTGAGCTGGAGAAGATCTTTGACGGTATTGGTTGTCCTGAAGCCAAGAGAGTCCCGATTGCTCAATATCTGACAGTTGATGACGCTTCGGACTGGTGGCGAGCTGTTAAGCCCAAGGACCGTGATGTCACTTGGGATGAATTTAAAGAATTGATGGAAGCTCAATATTGTCCAATGCGGTACAGCTTAGCAAGAGTCGTGAGTTCTTGAGCCCAACCCGAAGATGTTCCTATTTCTGAAGCAATCAAGACATACAACAAGCAGTTAGTGTATGTCCAAGATCGAGTTAAGGATGAGATAGACAAAATACTTCATTTCGATGCAAGGATGAAATCGGAGGTCCGAAAGTATATGGCGGGCCTTGGGTGTACTACTTTGAGAGAATATCAGGATAGAGCACTTGCTTATGAGATGGTGTCAGTTTCGGTTCCTGCAGTTTCGAGCTCGAAGAAACCAAAATTTTCTGGTAGTTTAGGGCGGTGGATCGCGTAGGCCTCAATCTTCTGTGCAATCTTCTGTTGGTTCCCCTCAGCCTAGTGGAGGAGTGCCGAGAGTTTGTTTTAATTGTGGAAATCCGGGTCATGTCAGTTCTCGTTGCACTTCTCGCCTCATTGATTGTTTTAAGTGTGGGAAGCAGGGTCATCGCGCATTATATTGTGAGTCAGTGGGCAGGATATTCTCTAAACAGTCTCCTACCCCGGCTGGCACAGTTACGGGTCAGCCAACTCCGAGTGTCGGACGCGGCAGTGGCAGAGGTAAAACCGAGCATAAGGATGCACCTAGCATTGGATCAGCCCCACCCCGATTGTATGAGATGAAGCGGACTGATGACGTAGGGACTGCCACTACGTCAGGTATTGTTTATATTTCGATGCACCCGGTAGATGTATTGTTTGATTCTGGAGCTACTCATTCTTTTATATCATTGTCTTGTGTGAATCGTTTGGGCCTAGACGGTCTCTCTACATGTGAACCTTTTATTGTTGGGTTGCCAAGTGGGGAAAAGATAGTTGGGGATCAAGAGATCGCCAATTGTCCTGTAACCATTGGTAGTAAAGATTGGTCATCCGATTTGATTGTGATCGATATGATAGGAGAGGATTCAATCCTCGGTGATGATTGGTTAAATCGGCATGGAGCGATAGTAGATTATCGTCGGAAAATAATTTCGATAGTAAATCTTGGATGGTCTTGAACACGTTTTGAAGGCGAAACACGGTACTTACGGGAAGATTATTCGAGTCATGAAAGCGATGAAATTATTGCGACAAGGTTGTACCAGTTATTGGTGTTACGCGTTGAAGTCGGAAGTTGGCGAGGTACAGTTATCCTGTGTTCCAGTTGTGAATGAATTTCCAGACGTATTTCCAGATGATTTGCCGGGATTGCCACCACATCGTGAAGTGGAGTTCGTCATCGAACTAGAGCCCAATGCGGCACCAATATCCAAGGCACCGTACAGAATGGCCCCATCGGAAATGTTAGAATTAAAGAAACAATTGGGTGAATTGTTGGACAAAGGTTATATTCGGCCTAGTGTGTCTCCATGGGGTGCACCGGTATTGTTTGTACGAAAGAAAGATGGGTCCTTACGGTTATGTATTGACTATCGTGAGTTGAATAAACTCACTATTAAGAACAAGTATCCGTTACCAAGAATCGATGATCTATTTGACCAATTACAAGGGGCTACGGTTTTCTCCAAGATTGATTTGAGGTCAGGATATTACCAACTACGAATTCGAGATTCGGATATTCCCAGGTCAGAATTTCGAACGAGGTATGGGCATTACGAATTCGTAGTTATGCCATTCGGTTTAACAAATGCTCCGGCGGCCTTCATGCAGCTTATGAACAAAACTTTTATCGAATATCTCGATAAATTTGTAGTGGTGTTTATCGACGATATATTAATCTATTCCAAAAGTGAGACGGAGCATGCCGAACACTTAAGAATCGCGTTGAGTATTTTGAGGGCTGATAAGCTTTATGCTAAATTTTCTAAGTGCGAGTTCTGGCTTAGAGAAGTTTCTTTTCTGGGACACATCATCTCAGCCGATGGTATTCGAGTAGACCCTCAAAAGGTTGAAGCAGTCTTAGCTTGGGAGCCTCCACGGAATGTTAAGGAAGTTCGGAGTTTTCTAGGATTAGCAGGCTATTATCGTCGATTTGTTGAAGGATTCTCGAAAGTTTCTCGACCGCTCACCCTATTATTGCAGAAGACACAGAAATTTGAGTGGAGTGATGAGTGTCAGAAGAGTTTTGATGAGTTGAAAAAGCGGTTGACTACGTCTCCGATCCTATCCTTACCACGAGGAACGGAAGGTTTCGTTATTTATAGTGATGCTTCTAAACAAGGATTGGGATGTGTATTGATGCAAAATGAGAGAGTAGTGGCTTATGCGTCTCGACAATTAAAGCCATACGAGATGAATTATCCTACTCATGATCTTGAGTTAGCCGCTGTGGTGTTTGCGTTGAAAATTTGGAGGCATTACTTGTATGGTTCTTCTTGTCGAGTGTATACGGATCATAAGAGCTTGAAGTACATATTTACGCAGAAGGAGCTAAATATGCGTCAGCGGCGATGGTTGGAACTGCTTAAAGATTATGATCTTGACATTCTTTACCATCCAGGTAAAGCAAACGTCGTTGCCGATGCGTTAAGCCGCAAGTCAGTCGTGTTGCAAAAGTTGGAACTACTTACCATTCAACCAAAGCTTAGACGAGAGTTGATTGATATGGAAATTGAAGTTTGGCCTCACAGAACTCAAGGACATTTGCGTTTCCTTGAGATTACATCCTCCGTAATGGAAGATATTAAGTCCAAGCAGTTAGATGATCTCTCAATTGTGCGGCTTCGGGAAGACAGTATTAGAGGAAAAGCTCCTGGATTCTTAATCGATGAAGACGGAGTTCTTCGATTTCGAGGCAGAACTTGTGTACCTAATCGGGATGATCTCAAACAAGTGATTTTGAATGAAGCACATTCTACTCCATACTCGATTCATCCGGGTATGAGTAAAATGTATAAGGACTTGAAGAAAAACTTTTGGTGGCCGAACATGAGGAAAGATGTAACAGAGTTCGTGTTGAAATGCTTGACTTGTCAGCAGGTTAAAGCAGAACATCAGAGACCTACCGGTAAATTGCAACCGCTACCAATTCCGGAATGGAAGTGGGAAGATATAGCGATGGATTTTATTGTGGGAATGCCAAAGACGCGAACTGGAGTGAATATGATTTGGGTAATTGTTGATCGGCTAACCAAATCCGCACACTTTCTGGGCATTAGGGATACTTGGGGACCGGAGAGGTTAGCTCGGTTATTCATTGCGGAGATTGTGAGACTCCATGGTACCCCAAAGAGTATAGTGTCTGATCGCGATGGGCGTTTTGTGTCACATTTCTGGCAAGCAGTACATCGAGCACTCGGTACCAAATTAAATTTCAGCACCGCTTATCATCCCCAGACGGACGGACAGTCGGAGAGGACGATCCAAACGCTAGAAGACATGTTGAGGGCTTGTGCGTTAGACTGGAAAGAAGATTGGGAGATTCATTTACCATTGATTGAATTTGCGTACAATAACAGTTGGCATAGTTCGATTGGAATGGCTCCGTTTGAAGCATTATATGGAAGACGGTGTAGATCGCCAATCTGTTGGGACGAGCCGTACGAGTTACTTGGAGTAGAACCGGACTTGGTGGTTCAAACACGGGAAAAAGTCGCAATTATTCGGCAAAGGTTGTTGACTGCTCAGAGTCGACAAAAGTCATATGCCGACGTTCGTCGTCGACCGTTAGAGTTCCAGGCGGAAGACCATGTGTTGTTGAAAGTATCGCCGACTCGTGGAGTTCTTCGGTTTGGTAAGAAGGGGAAGCTTAGTCCTCGTTATATTGGCCCCTTCGAGATCCTGGACAAAGTAGGCGATGTAGCTTATCGACTAGCATTACCTCCGACGCTTAGTCATGTTCATAATGTGTTTCATGTTTCACAACTGCGTAAGTATGTTCCCGATCCCAGCCATATTATTGATTATCAAGAGATTGAGGTTAGTGATGATGTTACGTATGAAGAACAACCGGTAACCATACTAGAGAGACGAGTGAAACAATTGCGACGGAAAGTGATTCCGTTAGTAAAGGTCCAATGGTCTAAGCATGGAATTTAAGAGGCCACGTGGGAGACCGAGGATAGTATGCGTGCCCGATACCCCGAACTTTTTGTATCTTAAGTTTCGGGACGAAACTTCTTTTTAGGGGGTAAGGGTGTAATACCCGTGTATTTTATGAGTGTTATTTTGGATGTATTTTGTGGTATTGTGGTTATTTGGACCGTATATATATTGATGATTGACCTTGGCATATTCATGGCTGATAATTGTTGGGTTCTGTGATTCTCGGATTGTGCTCGTTTTAGCCGGACTTCTTGCGAATTTAAATTTGGAAAATAGCAGTTAGCGCGCGCTAAGACTATATGTCTAGCGCACGCTAACCAGGTTCGAGTAGCGCACGCTACTCTTGTGCAATAGCGTGCGTTAGGCCCGCTGGACAGTGAGCTTTCTGGACTCTGGAATGAGGCGTTAGCGTACGCTTTGGATGGACTAACGTACGCTATTTCGATGTACTAGCGCACGTTACTTGTATGATAGCGTGCGCTAGGATGTCAGGTCAGTGAGGACAGAAACGTTTCTGGACTGCAGGTACTTGCAGGTAGCGCACGCTACTGTATGGAGTTAGCGCGCGCTAGTAGCAATCGATAGCGCACGCTCGAGATAGTTCAGCGTCTGTGCGAGTCCGCGTAAAGTTCGGATCGCATTTTTCTTGAGTGCACCGCCCTCATTTCGTTAGCGCACGCTAAGCTCGTAGCCGTAGCGTGCGCTAATACCTCCCAGTATATATATGGGGGTAGGTTCTAGAAATGTCATTTTCACCTCTTCCTCTTCTCTTCGGTACCGGGCATACTTGATCATTGGAGAGTGCAGATTTTTGGTCGGATTTCTTCATCCAACGATAATTTTGAGCTCCTAACACCAAGTTATCAACATCTTATCAACTTTCACCATCCAAATCAAGGTAAAACCGTTGGAACCCTAGTTCTTCATATTTTGGGGTTTTTGTCGAGATCTTTGATTCTAATCTATCCTAGCTCCGATTTGTGCTAGATTGTGATGTTGTAATCATAATCCTTCATTTTTCTCCAAGATTCACAGATTTAACCCTAGGTTACCTTTCATAGTTTGGGTTCGAGCTACGTTTCCTTCGTAATATTTGAATAAATGTCCCTAAGGGTAGAACTTAGGGTGAATCTTTCCATTTCTGTGGTGTTGTGTTTTGATTCGGTATTTCGATGTATTAGGATCGAATCGTTGAAGGAAATTCGGACCGTACATTCATCCGTTCGCCGTTTCTCGTGTCGTTCAAATTGAGGCAAGTACTTTGATTGTGTTTAATGTACTTCGTGTGAATATGTAAAAAATGGAATTTGTGCCAATTGTTGATCGAGTGTGTGTGAGCCGAGTAAAACCAGTGAGGGTCCCCTGGGTCCTAGAGGGTCGCGTATCCCTACGGACCACTCGGTTGGGCTATACACTGGGGAGGGCTGACGAGGTGTCTCCGGGGTGTGTATCTTGCTTGAGAGGTACAGGCCGATAGCTCGGGAGGTTGTTTTGTGATGATGACTGTGATGTGGTATTCGAAAATATCCGTGATGGCACTATGATTTTCTCGTGGTTTTTGTTGATTATTCACTTGTTGTACATATTCCGTAATCATTGTACTTGCACCGCTTCTTCTTGCCGACCCCCTTGTGGGGTGGATATACTTTGTGTATTCTGTGCACAGTCCAAAGTGGGAGGTCTAGCACAGGACGGACACGAGCTTGGTGGGCAGCATTGATATCGTGCATTATATTGAGTTGTTGGTCATATGGTCATGGTCAAAGTCGTGTTTTGGTTTTGTACTCGCGCGGGTACTGTCCGGGGTTGTATGTCATGTCATTATTAATGGTTAATGATATGTTGTTTGGTATTGTGATGTATGTCATGTTGAAATTGAAGTTGGTTTTGATTTTATGAATGTTTATGTTTGTTGTATTTAATGTGTTCTATTTGGGTCTACGCCTGGTAGGTTCTCCAAAAAGGATCTACGACGCTGTAATATTCGTGTAAATCACGGGGATGTTACAAATATCGGGGTCCTTAAGAAGAATCTCTTCTACCTCAAAAGATTTTAATTCCAAATATGGTTTTAACCGTTGACCATTTACTTTGAAAATATTACCATTTTTTGGATTTTCAATTTCTACAGCTCCGTGAGGATAGACCGTACGAATAATAAATGGACCAGACCATCGTGAACGCAACTTGCCTGGAAATAATAACAAATGAGAGTTAAAAAGAAGGACTTTTTGACCAGGAGAAAAAGTTTTTCTCAAAATGTGTTTATCATGAAAAAATTTCATTTTGTCCTTATATTTCCTTGCATAATCGTAAGCATCATTTCTGATTTCTTCCAATTCATTTAGTTGAAGTTTCCTATGAATTCCAGCCATGTCTAATGAAAAATTTAATCGTTTTATGGCCCAGTATGCTCTATGTTCCAACTCAACAGGCAAATGACATGGTTTTCCAAAGACAAGCCTAAATTGAGACATTCCGATGGGAGTTTTAAAAGCAGTACGGTAAGCCCACAATGCATCATTCAATCGCAAAGACCAATCTTTCCTTGTAGGATTAACAGTTTTTTCAAGAATATGTTTGATTTCTCTGTTTGAAATTTCAACTTGTCCACTTGTTTGAGGGTGATAAGGAGTAGCAACTTTATGTGTAACACCATATTTTTTAAATAAATGATTCAAAAATTTATTACAAAAATGTTTTCCTTCATCACTTATAATTGCTCGTGGTGTTCCAAATCTGGAAAAATTATTTTCTTTCAAAAATTTTACCACGACTTTGTGGTCATTTGTTTTGTAAGCAATTGCTTCTACCCATTTTGAAACATAATCGACGGCCACAAGGATGTAAAGATTGCCAAAAGAAATTGGAAAAGGTCCCATAAAATCTATGCCCCAAACATCAAATATTTCAATAATTAAAATTGGGTTTAAAGGCATCATATTTCGTTTAGAAATTCGACCTAATCTTTGACATCTATCACATGTGCTGCAATATGAATGTGTATCTTTGAAAAGTGTTGGCCAATAAAAACCACATTGCAGAATTTTATCAGTTGTTTTCTTTGAACTAAAATGACCTCCACATGCATGATCATGACAAAAGGAAATGATATTTTGTTGTTCATGTTCTGGCACACATCTCCTAATGATTTGATCAGGACAATATTTGAACAAATATGGATCATCCCAAAAGAATTTTTTTACTTCGTTTAAAAATTTTGTTTTATCTTGGTTATTCCAATGAGATGGCATGTTACCAGTAACAAGGTAATTGGCAATGTCGGCATACCAAGGTACTTGAGAAACAGTCATGAGTTGTTCATCAGGGAATGCCTCATTAATGGGAGGTTCTTTATCAGTAAAATTCGCGATTAGCCTAGACAAATGATCAGCAACAACATTTTCAGAACCTTTTTTATCTCGAATTTCTAAGTCAAACTCTTGTAACAATAGAATCCAACGGACCAAGTGAGGTTTAGCATCTTTCTGAGAAAGAAGATATTTTAATGCAGCATGATCGGAGTAAATTGTGACTTTCGAACCAATCAAGTAAGGTCGAAATTTGTCTAAAGCAAAAACGACTGCAAGCAATTCTTTTTCAGTTGTAGAATAATTTAATTGGGCATCATTTAGAGTTCTGCTTGCATAATATATTACAGTTGGAAATTTATTTTCGCTTTGAACCAATACTACACCGACGGCATAGTCGGATGCATCACACATTATTTCAAAAGGAAGATTCCAGTTTGGAGATTTGATGATAGGTGGAGAGCTCAACATAGATTTGAGTGTCTTAAAAGCTTTTAGACAATGATCAACAAATACGAAAGGTGTGTCTTTTGAAAGTAAATTACATAATGGCCTTGAGATTTTGCTAAAATCTTTGATGAATCGACGGTAAAAACCAGCATGGCCTAAGAATGACCGAATTTCTTTAATCGTTCGTGGGGGTGGAAGACTGGATATTAAATCAACTTTACATTTGTCCACCTCAATTCCTTTTTCAGAAATCACATGTCCTAAGACAATTTCTTTTTTAACCATAAAATGACATTTTTCCCAGTTTAGGACATGATTCTTCTCCTTACACCTAACCAACACTTGGGTTAAGTGGTGTAAACATTCATCAAAGCTAGACCCGAATACAGAAAAATCATCCATAAAATTTTCCAAAAACCGCTCAACCATGTCAGAGAAAATGATCATCATACACCGCTGAAAAGTAGCAGGTGCATTACATAGACCAAATGGCATTCGTCGGTAAGCAAAAGTGCCGAAAGTACAGGTAAAAGTGGTTTTTTCTTGATCTTCAGGAGCAATGGGAATTTGGTTATAGCCGGAATATCCATCAAGAAAACAATAATAAGCATGACCGGCTATCCTTTCTAGCATTTGATCAATAAAAGGAAGTGGAAAGTGATCTTTTCTTGTAACAGAGTTCAATTTTCTGTAATCAATACAGACTCTCCATCCAGTTTGAATTATGGTTGGAACAAGTTCATTTTCTTCATTCGTGATTACAGTTATGCCAGATTTCTTTGGAACTATATGAACAGGACTAACCCAAGGGCTGTCAGAAATAGGGTAGATGATCCCTACATCTAAGAGTTTGATTATTTCAGCTCTTACAACTTCTTTCAAATTAGGATTTAGTCTTCTTTGAAATTCTCGGGAAGTTTTCGCATTTTCTTCAAGGTGAATTCGATGCATGCATATAGAAGGACTAATACCTTTAATATCGGAGATGGTCCAGCCTATTGCTTCTTTATGTTCTTTAAGGACATTGATTAATTTATCTTCTCGTTCTTCATCTAAATCGATGCTATGATGACAGTGGGTTTCTGATGGTCCTAAAAATGCATATTTTAGAGATTCAGGTAATGGATTGAGCTCTATCTTTGAATCCTCAATAGGTACTTCTTTATTCATTTGACTCTCAAGTGGTTCGGTTTTAGCTTTCCATTTATCATTATCCAATAATGGTGTAGACTCTAGTAAAGAATTTACTTCATTAATTGAACTATCGATGTCAATATCTGAGCCAAAATGAGCAAGATAGCTTTCAAAAAGATCATCGTCGTCCATTTTTGGAAAGAAATACAGACACATACTCTCTATCATATTTACCTCACAGACATCATCATGATCATCATGTTGTTGAGAAATGTTAAACATATTTAGTTCAACAGTCATATTTCCAAAAGAAATTTTTATGATGCCATTTCTACAGTTAATTAATGCATTTGAAGTAGCTAAAAATGGCCTTCCTAAAATGACAGGGATTTGATCTTTGGTATTCTCAACAGGTTCAGTGTCTATGACTATAAAATCAACAGGAAAGTAGAATTTATCTACTTGAATCAGAACATCCTCTACGATTCCTCGAGGTATTTTTATAGGTCTATCAGCCAGTTGAAGTATCACAGATGTTGATTTTAGCTCCCCTAATCCAATTTGTGTATAAACAGAATATGGTAATAAATTCACACTGGCTCCTAAATCAAGCAAGGCTCGTTTAATGATGTGATCTCCAATGACGCAAGATATTGTAGGACTACCAGGATCTTTATACTTAACAGGAGTTTTATTTTGGATTATTGAGCTAACATGTTCAGCTAAAAATGCCTTTCTTGGAACATTTGTTCTTCTTTTTACAGTGCAAAGATCTTTCAAGAATTTAGAATAAGCAGACACTTGTTTAATAGCATCAAGGAATGGAATATTTATTCGAACTTGTTTAAATATTTCCATTATATCTTTGTATTGCGCACTTTTATCTTTTGGAATAAGTCTTTCAGGAAATGGAGCTTTTAGAACGTAAGGTTTTTCTTTTTCTTTAGAATCTTTTGATTTTGAAACTTGTGGTTCATTTGATTTTTCTTCCGGATCATAGTCAGGCTTTTGTATTTCTTTTCCGCTTCTAAGGGTAGTTATGGACTGAACTTCTGCGTTAGAAGAGTTTACTTCATATTGTCCTTTAGGATTAGGGATGGACTGACTCGGAAATTTTCCCTTTTCTCTTTCAGCTAAAGTTGTTGCAAGTTGACCAATTTGTGTTTCAAGCTTAGAAATAGCCTGTGAGTTTGATTATACAGCTTGCTGAGTTGATTGGAACATTTGTTGAGTAGATTGCATGAATTGTTGCAAAGTATCTTCCAAAGATGGTTTCTTTGGCACTGTAGAAGGATACTGATAAGTATTTGGAGGATATTGATTAGGACGGACATTTTGTTGATTTGACATATTCATTTGATGTCCTCCTTGATTCATTGGAGGCATATTTTGCTTCCAGGAAAAATTTGGATGATTCCTCCAATTTGGATTATAAGTTGGAGCAAATGGATTGTCCGAAGATTTTCCATATGAATGTAACACATTGACTTCTTTATTAAAAGTTTCTTGATTTTGTGGACCAGAGGGACAAGATTGAGATGAATGAAATGATTCCGCACATGAAATACAAAATTCATTTTTTGAGTTTGACGAGGGGATGGATTGCTTCAAGACTAACGCATCCACTTTTCGTACTAAATCATCTATAGTAGATTTTATTTCAACATCTTGTTTAACCTCGTAAATTCCACCTTTTTTTGGGGACGTATGCATCGATTTGGCTCTAGAGTCGAGTGAATTCCATTGTTGTGAATTAATTGACATATTTTCTAGTGCATTCCAAGCTTCGTCTCCAATAAGGTGAAGAAATTTTCCACCATGCATTGATTGGATTAATTGGCGATTGTTATTTTACCAAACGCCATATTTCAAAACCATGATGGGGACACTTAAGGATTAAATCATTAAATCTTTCCCAACACTCATAAAATTCTTCATTTTCTTTTTGGAAAAATTCTGATATTTCTCTTCTAAGACTATCAGTTTTGGACATTGGAAAAAATTTTGCGAGAAATTTATTCACTAGTTGGTCCCAACTAGTAATTGTTCTCGCTTGAAGAGAATTTAGCCAGAATTTTGCTTTACCTTTGAGAGAAAATGGAAACAGTCTAAGTTTGACAGATTCATCAGAGAAATTTTGGAATCGAAAAGTAGAACAAATATCGAGAAATTCCTTGACATGCATATAGGGATCTTCTCTTTTCAAATCGTGAAAAGATGGAAGAAGTTGAATTATTGATGGTTTAAGTTCGAAATGAGTTGCATTAGTTGTAGGCAACACTATGCAAGAAGGAGAATTAGCACTCACTGGAGAAAAATATTCTATTAAAGTTTTCTCTTTTGCAACTTGATTATTTTGATTTTCGATTTCGTCCATTTTTTGTCTCGGTTTCGTTTGTTGAACTTCAATTTTAGTTAAGGACAATCTTCTTCTCGTTAATCGACATTTATTATTTCGTTGCCAAATTTGCATTCACCGATATTTCAATTTTTTTAACTTTGCATACAAACCAAATTATGATAGTCGATCGAACTTCCAGATCGTTGGAGCGTCTGGCAGTCGCACTTAAAATCCAACTTTCTTCGGCATGTACAACAGAGGCCTTTTTGCCAAAATTCAATCGATTTTCAAAATCAGCTTGTACAAGATTGATATTTAGCTTTTCTCTATTCAAATCGAACAAAGTAGTGAGTGAAAAATATCAATCCCTTGTTGAATCTTTTAAAGGATTTTATTGTTTAATTATTATTTTTTTTTTGACTTTTTATATTTTTATTATTATTAATAATAATGATAATTATTATAAATATTACTAAAATTATAGGATGTAATAGATTGCAAAGGAATAAATTTACTAATTGATCTACGGAAGCAATATCTATTGATAAACTAAATTGTAGGACGAGAAATATTGCAACTAAACTAAATGTCTAAGAATATTGTAAATAGAAAATAACAACTAAAAACACAATCTAAATTTACCACTAGAAGATTCTATTAAAACTAAAGACAAGATATAAAAATTAAAAAAAAAATCTGATTTTTTTTTATATTTTATATTTTTTTAGTTTTTATATTTTTATATTTATTATAATTTTATTATATTTTTAGACTAATAATATTGAGCTAATATATATCCAGATTTATTGTTTATTTTTTTCACACAAAAAAAAAAATAAAATTCAGATTTTTTTAGAAAAAAATAAAAATTACAAACTTTTATTTTATTTTATTTATGCAAACAATAAAAATAGTTTTTTTATTACAAATTTTCGTTTCTGTTTTTTTTTTATAAATTTTCAGGTTTTTAATTTTTTTTAGTATTTTCCTTTTTTTTATTAAAATATTGTAATTTATTTTAAAAAAATTCTGTTTTTATTAAAAAAAATTCAAAGTTCAGAATTTTCTTTATTATATATATTCCAGATTATTTAAATTATTAATTCTTAATCTGATTTTTTTTAGATTTTTATGAAAAGTAATTTTTTAATAAAACTAGCAGGTTTTACTTTTAAAAATAAAATAAAATAATTCAGATTTTTATTTATTACGGAAAATAATATTCCAGATTATTTTTTAATTTATTTTTATTATTTATTTCGAATTTAAATTAAAAATTTTTGATTTTTTAATATTAATATTCCAAAATTACAAAAATATTACCTTAAAGTCTGAAACTTTTTTGTAATTTCCAGATCTTTTTTTTAAATAAAAATAAATAAGTTCTGATTTTTTTTAAATTTTTTCAGATTTTTTATATTTTTATATATTTTGACTTTTTTTCATTTTTTTATTATTTTATTATTATTTTTACGAAAATGAACAGTAGCTTTTATTATTATTACTAATATTTTTATATTTATTATTATAAGTTTTTATGATTTTTCAGATTTTTTTTATAAATATAAAAAGAAAATAAATTCTACTACTAACTAATATTTATACTAACACAATCTAAAACGGATATTAAAAAGACAGATAATAATAATAATAACGAAAAGAAGTAAAATAAATAAGGCTAAATGACCAAAACAGGACCTCAACTTTACCAATTTTAGCACTTGAGGACCTAAATTTTCGAAGGTATCAAACTGGGACCTAATTTTTGATCCGTTAGACCACGTTAGGACCTCCGTTAATTTTTGTCCGTTAAGTATTAACGGAGTGCTTAGTTGGCAGTTAAATGACACGTGGCAGATGTTTATTGGCTGGTCAATATATGATGTAATAATAAAAAATAAAAAATAATATGAAAGTTTAAAAATAATAAAAATCGAAAAACTAAACAAAAAAATCAGAACTTCATTATTTTTATTTAAAAATCTGGAAAATTAAAAAAATCGTAACTTGCTTTTTCTTTTTAAATTCGGATTATAGTTAATATTAAAAATCAAAATTTTTATTTAAAATTCGAAATAAAAATTCAAAAATTGCATTTATTATTTTAATAAAAATAAAAACTAGAATATTATTTTTCCAAAAATAAATAAAAAATTTGAATTATTTTATTTTATTTATAAAAAGCTATTGTAATTTATTTTTATTTATATTTTTACTTTTCATAAAAACTGTTTTAGTTTCTAAAAAGTCTAAAAATCTAAAAAAAGCAGTTAAAGATTAATTACTTGAACAACTTCATGAGAAGATAATCGATCGTGTTTTTATTTATTTTATGGAAAATAATATTTTAGTTTTTATTTTATTAAAATAATTTATAAATAAGATCGATTTGTTATATTATATTTATTTTTAATTATTTTATGTCATTTAGCCTTATTATTATGTTAGGCTAATGTTTATTGGTGATCAATATATGACATAAAATAAAAATAAAAATAAAAATATAAAAAATCTAAAAAATGGAAAAATCTGGAAAATAAAAAAATCGGAACTTGAGGTATTTTTTTTAAATTTTAGAATATTAATATTAAAAAATCGAGTTTTTATTCAAAATTCGAAAAAAAAATTAATAAAAAATATGGATCTTATTTATAAACTATTTGAATAAAAATAAAAGTAAAATATTATTTTCTATAAAATAAATAAAAAATCTGATCAGTTATCTTCTCCGGTGAAGTTTTTCAAGTAATTAATCTTTTATCTGTTTTTTTAGATTTTTAGATTTTTTTTAGAAACTAAAACAGTATTTCTATGAAAAGTAAAAAAAATAAATAAAAAATAAATTACTAGCAGTTTTTTATAAATAAAATAAAATAATTCAAATTTTTTATTTATTTTGTGGAAACTAATATTCTAGTTTCTATTTTTATTAAAACAATTTATAAATAAGAACCAGAATTTTTGAATTTTTTATTTCCGAATTAAATAAAAATTTTTATTTTTAATATTAATTATATTCGAATATAAAAAAGCGAAGTTACAATGTTTTTTAATTTTCCAGTTTTTAAATAAAAAATGAAGTTCGATTTTTAGTTAAGTTTTTCGATTTTTTATTATTTTTAAACTTTTATATTATTTTTTATTTTTATTATTACATCATATATTGACCAGCCAATAAACATCTGCCACGTGTCATTTAACTGCCAACTAAGCACTCCGTTAGTAGTTAACGGACAAAAATTAACGGAGGTCCTAACGTGGTCTAACGGATCAAAGATTAGGTCCCAGTTTGATACCTTCCAAAATTTAGGTCCTCAAGTGCTAAAATTGGTAAAGTTGAGGTCCTGTTTTGGTCATTTAGCCAATAAATAACTAGTAGAAGAATTCAACTAACTTGGTGACGACGGTCTTCTTGTACTTCGTTTGCACCTCCCCGGCAACGGCGCCAAACACTTGTTGTTGGTTGATTCTTTAGTCTAATACTCGCAAGCGCACGATTTGTTCGATGTAGATATGCGGTGCAAGGTCGATTCCACAGGGAGGACTATGACAGTGAAGTAAATATAGTCCTATCGTTTTGAACCAAATTATATTAAATTCTAACCTAGTCCCAAATAATTTGATATTGGAATGTTATAATAATTGCATTAAATAACATTAATTTTTAAGTTGATTTTAGATAAATTGATTTTAAATAATTTACTAGGGTTTAGAGTCCACCAATCTCTATTTATTATTTATTTTATATTTTAATTCCAAGAAATTCAGGGAATAGATTCTGAAATCAATCTCACTATTTCCCTATAGATTTGACAATAAGTACAAAATTATAATTCAAATATAGATTTTTCTTCGCTTAAAAAATGTAATTTCTAAGTATTATATGTATCCAATTTAATGGAAAACAAATAATCAAAGAAATTAAATAATATCAATAATCACAAAGCAATGGAGAATTTATAACTATCAAAAATACGTGATATAATTGATGAAATAATATTCCCCTATTGAATCGAAAATCATAATCGTTAAAAACATTTATTTGGAATTATTATCTAAATATTAATAATAATATAGACATGGTTTCATCATAACCCCAGTAAAAGAAAGGGAAAACAATGCTTTTAGTCCTGTAATTTGCGCATTTTTTGCTTTTAGTCCCTACGAAAATTGAAATGTTGTGTTGATCCCTGTAATTTCTAAAACGCTCTTTTTTAGTCTCTGCCGTTTAACCTCCGTTAATCTCCGTTTATTTTTAATGACGTGGCAAACACAAAGGCTACCACGTCAGCAATTACACCACGTAATCAATAGGGAAAACAATGCCTAGGGTTTCAACTCTCACCAAAGCCACTCCCGTATTATTCCTCCCCTTCGCTCACCGCCCACTTTCTTCCTCTTCAACCTTTTCGTCTCTCTCTCTCTCTCTCTCTCTCTCTCTCTCTCTCTCTCTCTCTCTCTCTCTCTCTCTCTCTCTCTCTCTCTCTCTGAATCGACCACCATCCACCGTGGCCCTCCATCCTCTCGGCTATCGCTCATCGCTCTCCACCGTTTCTCACGGTCCCAGATGACCTCCGGTGCCTACTACTCCTTTTAGGTAAGATTAATTATTTTTTGCTCCTCATTCGGTGCTCTGCTGCTCCGCCATTTCAACCCTTACTCCATGAATGCACCGAACGGAATTTCTTTGCTCTCTCATTGAACGATTTCTTGAATTTTTTTCCTTCCTAGCTTTGAAGAAAGTGTTTCTGTTTTGTAAGAAAAGAAAGGTCCTTATTAGTAATATTTTTGTCTCGATCTTATATTTTTTCCTTTTGAATTTTCCAGATGATGCTAGTTTGTTGATGGTGCTTATTGATACCAACCCATTCTTCTTTTGAATTTTTCAGATTGTGACTATGTTTTTTATTGTTTCTGTTTTGTAAGAAAAAATTAGAAGAAGAATGTTTAGTAGTCAACTTTTGAAAAAATTGTTTCTGTTTGAAAAAATTGGACAAACGAATTTTCCATCAGTTTTGTCAAAGATGTAACCCGACTTTCATGTTTTAATGTAGGTTAGGCATGAGTTTCAATCTGAATATCCATCATGGTGGTCAGTTTTTCAAAGACATTGTTGTCTTCTACAGAGGAGGAGTTGAAACAAAATACAAGTGTGTCGACTTAGACAAGTGGAGTTTTTTTGAGGCATTAGGGTTGCTCACAGATATTGGCTATGACAAGACTGGGTTGCGCATATGGAGGAACATAGATGATGGGTTCAACAGGGTTGAATTGGATGCTGATTGTATTGAGATTGGGAAGCATGCCTCCACCAACCACATTGATGCTCATATTTTTGTTGAGCATAATGTCAACGACATTTTTGAGAAGGTCACTGAACCTGCTTTTGTTGATGTAGGAGGGAATGATCAAGCAATAGTTTCCTATGTTGGTGATGATAACACACAAGAACCCGGAAGTTGTGAGGAAAATAGTAGCAGTGATGATGATGGCGTCAAAGGGGTAAGGTTTGATGATAGTGAGGATGAAAGGTCAAAGGCTGTAGATGACATGTTTGAGGTTGAGGATCTACCACCAACTGAAGAGGTTAGAGGGTGTAGAGTTACTAGAGTTGGAAAGAAAAGAGATTCAAAAAAAAGGAAGGGTGTAAAAAAAGGAGGTCAGGTTACTGTTCCCCAACATGTTGATGAGGATATTGAGGCTGAATATCAGTCACATGATCTTGGAAGCACTGATCCAGATGCAAGTGATGAAGACCGCGAGGTTAAGTACGAAAAATTTAAGATGTCTCATTTAAGCAAGGACTATCAGTGGAAGCTGGGTTTGGAGTTTAACTCATTGGCTGAATTTAAAGATGCTATAATTGAGTGGAGTGTTTTAAATGGGAGACAAATTAGATTTTTGAAAAATGATAAAGTAAGGGTAAGGGTGGAATGCAAGGAAAAGTGTGGCTTTTTAGCACTTGTAAGTAAAGTGGGTGGAAGGCACACTTACCAAATGAAGAGCTTGGACCCTGTACACAAGTGTGCAAGAGTATTAAACAATAAAAGTGCAAAAAGTAAGTGGGTGGCAAAGGCAGTGGTGGACAACTTGCAATCACGTGCTAGCATTAAGGTAGGTAATTGATGACATAAGGACAAGGTTCTCTGTGGGTATAACTGAGGCTAGAGCTTGGAAGGCTAAGTCCATAGCTACCAAAATAATGGAGGGAGATGCGACAAAACAATATTCTATGTTATGGAAGTATGCTGCTGATTTGAAAAAGGCAAATAGTGGCAGCACTTGTAAGATCACTGTTGAGAGACCCCAACCTACATTGTTGCCCAGGTTTGGAAGATTTTATTTTTGTTTTGATGGCTGCAAAAAAGGATTTAAAATGGCTTGTAGACCATTTATTGGGGTGGATGGGTGCCATTTAAAGTCAAAATACGGGGGTCAGCTACTTGTGGCAGTAGCAAAGGACCCGAATGACCAATACTTTCCCATGGCTTTTGGGGTTGTGGAAACAGAAACCGCTGAGTCTTGGAGATGGTTTTTACAACTTTTGATGGAAGATATTGGGTATGAAAAAAGATGGGTCTTCATTTCTGACCAACAAAAGGTATCATTACTCATTTATGAAAAAAGCTTCATTAATGCCTGAATAAAGTCATAACTTGTTTCTTGTATGTTTGTTTTTTTGGCAGGGTCTCATGAATGTGTTTGCTGAGATGTTAGAAGGCATTGAACATAGGCTTTGTCTTAGGCATCTATATGCCAACTTCAAGAAGAAGTTTGGAGGAGGAACTTTAATGAGGGATCTCATGATGGGGGCTGCCAAAGCAACATACAAACAAGCTTGGGGGAGGAAAATGGATGAGATTAAGAAGGTAGATGTGAAGGCATGGGAATGGTTAATGAATATAGATACAAAGGTATGGTGTAAACATGCATTTTCATTTTACCCAAAGTGTGATACATTGATGAACAACATATCAGAGTCCTTTAATAGCACAATCTTAGCTGCAAGGGAAAAGCCTATTATTACTTTGTGCGAATGGATTAGAACTTATTTAATGAACAGGATAGCAAACATGACCTTTAAACTGAGTAAATGGCCCCATAGGGTTATGCCTAGGCCTAGGAAAAGGCTTGATAAAGAAGTTGAGTTTTCTGCACATTGGTTACCATCTTGGGGTGGCAATGGAAACTGGGAGGTGACACATTTTATAGATAGATCTAGGAAATATGTAATCAACATCGACAAATGGTCTTGTAGTTGTGGTTTTTGGGAATTGGTAGGCCTACCATGTAGGCATGCAGTAGCTGCCTTTAGCTACACTAGGCTGAACCCCGAGGACTATGTGGATAATTGTTACTTGAGGAAAACATATGAATTGTGTTACAGCTTCATAATAAGTCCAATCAATGGTGAGGATATGTGGCCAGATGTCACAAGTGAGGACATACTTCCTCCGGTTTACAAAAAGGGGCCTGGAAGGCCAAAAAAATTAAGAAGAAGGGAAGCTAGTGAGAATGGGGCTAGGATGAGGAGGCCAGGAGTCAACTATAGGTGTACAAAATGTGATATGTTTGGGCACAATTCAAGGAGTTGCAAAAGTACAAAAGTTAATCCAGCTGCATTGGCAAGAAAGGTATTATACACTCAACATGTTTTTTTCCCTCCATTTTATTAATCCAGCTGCATTGTTTGATTTTTTTCATTTGTTGGATATAGAGAAAACCAAAGAAGGGGCCGCCTGCAAACGATTCTCCTGCTGAAGCTGTTGTTGAGCCACAAAATAGGGGAATGCTAGAAAATCAAGATATTTAACTGATTAGGATTTAGAAGATTGAACTTTGTATTGACTTTGTACTTGGGTGGTTCTGGATGTTTGGATGTTTGGATGTTTTGTACTTGGGTTGTTTTGTAGTTGCCATTATATTAGGCTGTTTGACATTTTTTGGGCTGATTTAAGTACTCTGTGATGGCATTAGTTTGCCTTTTTAGTTATACTATTTTATTTTATTTTTATCCTCCTGTATCTGTGAATAAAGAGGGTCATAATGTAGATCCTAATGTATTTACTTCCTGAGCATTCTTTTGCAATTCTGCAGAAATTGTTATGCCATGATTCAATTCACTAATGAGGTGCTTTTTCTTGTTGCTGGTAGATGGTAGTAATAATTGGCAACAACTATTCATTGGATATCCAATTTCACGTGAGTAACATGAAAATGAAATCTACATAGGGACTAAAAGCAAAAACGCGCAAATTACAGGGATTAAAAAACAACGTTTTAAAAATTATAGGGATCAAAATAACATTGCGCAAATTATAGGGACTAAAAAGCAAAAACCGCGCAAATTACTGGGACGAAAAGCATTATTTTCCTTTTTCCCTATTGATTACGTGGTGTAATTGCTGACGTGGTAGCCTTTGTGTTTGCCACGTCATTAAAAATAAACGGAGGTTAACGGAGGTTAACGGCAGGGACTAAAAAAGAGCGTTTTAGAAATTACAGGGATCAACACAACATTTCAATTTTCGTAGGTACTAAAAGCAAAAAATGCGCAAATTACAGGGACTAAAAGCATTGTTTTCCCTAAAAGAAAATTACTCACTCATAATAACAACACAAATAAATAAATATTCCATAATATTATTACTCAAATATAATTTTATTACATAATATTTTTAGTTCTCTCTCTTACAATAATATCTCTCTATTTTTTTCTCCTTTTTTCTCCTCCCAAAACACTACACATTCATCCTCTATTTATACTACTTCAAAATTAATAAAATAATAATTTTTACAATTTTAAAATCCCACCCCCCAATAATTCACGGCTGCCCATTAATGCTGATGTCATGGATGACATCAGTAGAGAGTTGAATTTCCGTTCCAATCGGGTGTTGACACGTGACACAATATGGTCCGTCTATTTAATTGTCCTTCGAACGGTCATAACTTCTTCATACGAACTCGAATTCGGATGATTTTTTTTTAAAACGATCATCTCGACGAGACCAATAAAATGAGACCAGTCGTGACTATATTTGAATTTTGTAAAAATATCACCCTTGAACCAATTGATCTGTCTTGTATCGGTTGGTTAACCTGCAGATATAATTTAATTCCAATTAATTATCCAAAAATGACATAAAATTATAGAAAATTCTAACAAAATGAAATAATATAAATATATGGTAAAACGAATAAATTATCACACAAAACACACAATTATATACATAAAATACTAATAAAAATATTACTCAAAATATACCAAACAAACGTAGCGTACGTTAAATCCTTCATTAACTCTCCTGTACACATCCGCGCTGAAAGTTTCCGACACCGGGCCCACTCATCAATCATAGCTCGGATCCTGTCCGATTTTCCTTATAACGCATGTTATGTACTCTACGTAACGTATGTTACGCTTGTATCTTAACGTACGTAAACTCTGGACATTATGGCTTCTATACTTAGCCATTTACAACTGCTCCTGCCTGTCGTCTCAATATACCGAATACATATACATGAAATACTGAATACACATACTAGTTCTATACACCTGATACGCAATATCCTCAAGTGCAATTATCAACCAAGTACGACATTTATTCCAACACAATTGTCTCAGTCCCTAAATTATATTATCCATACTGTAATATCCTACACTGTGCAATATAACTCGAGTAAAATAATGCAAAAAATTTATACTGAAATTCGAGGATTATACATACTACATATCTTAAAATAAGTTTGGTCCGCGAAACTTGCAATCCTATCACAGACATCTCAACCAAAATATCCAAACTCATCACGAAAGCAGTCAATCGTCGCCACAAGCGAATAACCAAAACAATATACTTACAGGTGCGTGAAGCCGATGATCTCCCGTGATACTATCATATGACTCCCATACGAAGTCTCAACACAATACCAACACACACCAGTATCGCAAATATAGAAATTTTAAAAATATTTCAAAAATTTTGAAACTTCCAAAAATCGGTTTGACTCAGAAGTCAGAAAAATTGTTTTAAAATTCACGCTACTACGGCACCGGTAGAGCCACATAACACACATGTTCGGGTTTTACGAAATCCAAGATCTGATACCATCTTCTGTAATACCCCCAAAACCATCCTGGGATATTACAGCGCCGTGGGCCCCGCGCCGGAACCCACAAGGCAAAAAATCATTTTCGCAATCATTTCAAACATGCCACAAGGCAAATGACGGTAATATCTTTTAAAATATTGAAAGACTTTATAAAATTTATTTATGAAATACCGTCGTAAAATCTCTTTTGGATGTACAAGGCCAAAATGCCAAAACTCAACAGATTTAAAAGTATATGTTAAGCCACCGCTTTTACGTACTGACAAAAGTTTTGAAAACGATTTTCCAAAATAACCTGAGTTGCAAAATACCAAAAGGTCATTTTAAAATACTCATGCAGCGGATATAACAAATAGTTAAAAATACATTTGCAGCGGCAATAATCAACCAGCAAAAATACTCGATTCCCAAATCACATGTCATAACCAGTATCACCGGGAAGCTCATCTCTTCACGACCGCTACTAGCTCAATCTCCGAGTACCTAAAAATAAATCCAATGATGGGGTCAACCACAATACTCAATAATGATAACGATCACATCATCATAAACAATTACATACCAATGTAGTTACAAATTAAGAATACTGCCAATATAATTTTATCGTAATACCCTTACCAACTGATGGTAATCCATATCAAATCAACCTTTACCTCAATCCACATCTCGCATTCTCAAGTGACGAATGAATTAAAAAACAACCATTTGTACTGTATTCAAACAATGCCAAGATTCTCGAAACATCATTATATCTCCCATATAGGATAATCTATCCGCGTCAAATTATGTCTGCCGGATCACACAATCAAATCACAATTCTGATAAAACTGATAATACACAATACATCTGTAGATCAACTACCCCAAAACAATGACAAGTCCCGAATATCGATACAAAGTATGAACGCTGACAAAGGACCAACAATGACCGAGAATACCATCGATATGGTAAACTACAAACAAGATCAACAAAGGACCAACAACGACCGAGAATACCATCGATATGGTAAACTCCAAACAAGATCAACAAAGGACCAACAATGACCGAGAATACCATCGATATGGTAAACTACAAACAAGACCAACAAAGGACCAACAACAAAGTACCAACAACAACCGAGAATACCATCGATATGGTAAACTCCAAACAAGATCAACAAAGGACCAACAATGACCGAGAATACCATCGATATGGTAAACTCCAACAAGATAAACAAAGGACCAATTATGACCGAGAATACCATCGATATGGTAAACTCCAAACAAGATCAACAAAGAACCAACAACGACCGAGAATACCTTCGATATGGTAAACTACAAACAAGATCAACAAAGGACCAAAAACGACCGAGAATACCATCGATATGGTAAACTACAAACAAGATCAACAAAGGACTATAGGGGTAGATATACGAGAGAATAAAATCGTCAAACATTATACAAATCACATATGGTGGCTCTCAAGACCAACCCGACTGTCGAACATACCCAATCATACATGGAGTATGAACGACCCATCAATAAGGCTCAAGATGGACGTCACGATATGCCCGATCCAAAAATGTCTCCGTACACAAGCCACCAACGGCTATTGATCGAATGCACGTGTGGTCTTGTACCTAATCAATCTCATGAAGTATATCTCGTGTGTACAACTCGATGTGAGGTCGAAACCAACACATAACTAGACATGCCTGACCTGAAAATCCTACATATAACCAATCGGCATGCAGATGTGACTCCAGATATATCACGATGCAACATGACAACGAGACTCAAAGAAACACATATCCAATAAGGATCAAAATAGCTTACCAAAGTGAACAACGATAACGAAAGATCGACATGACCACAATATCGTATATCCGTTAGACAATAGTTCACAGAATGCTCAACGTTGTCTCATCTATCATAAACTCCGAAGGTTGCAACCAAGGGTCATGGAGGCATCTACACAGGAATACTACGGACGTGGGTACCATTTAAGTTTTATCCCTCAACACAGTTCCATGGGGTACCATTCAGGTTTTACCCCCCAACACATCGGCCCATTAAAATTATAGTTCTAAAGAAGAAAAAACAACACAAAAATACAACAAACAACGATGCACACTCATTATATGAAACATCAACAAACAACATATACAACAATGCATCGGAATAATTATCCTCATAATTGAGCAACACTAAATTACCTCGAAGACGGAGACATTAACCTTTCCATGAACAACATTTCCGAACGAATACACAATTATTCGAATAATCCGGAAGGAAGTACACTCCATCACTATCAACAAACCACCACCTCGAGATTAATGTCGGCACGATGAACTATCCTCGATACCCAACATCTCATTTTATAGACCAAAGATAATCCACGTCTCCATTCTCACCAAACCCCTTTAAATCGTATACATTATGATCTAACCCAAACCAAAGCATAATATACATACAATCATCCAGACAATTCATATTTATAATATCATTGCTATATGAATTATAAATGAAATGAAATCAAAACCACTTATTAAACATTATGAACTGAGCAGGTATAAACTTGCCTCGATACCGCTACGACAAAGCCGTTACAAATTCCATTTCCTTCGTCTACGAGATCCTCAGACCCGACCAAATCAATCCACATACTCTTCACATAACATAAAGAAGCACAACAATACCACCATATCCATCATCATACGAATTAATCATCAACAACAACATCAAAATCCAAAATTAATGGGAGGGATTATCCAACATACCTCTTGAAGATGAACAACACAATCAACACCTAAAGAATCAATAATATCTTCATATCTCAAGCTCCAATCCATTCCATCAAGCTCGTTATCAAGTTAGAAGAGCAAAAAATCCATATTGGAGGGTTGAAGGGCGAAAAATGAAGTGAACATCTCCAAAAATGCCAAAGTGATGGTTCTAACATATTTATATAAACTTCAGTCATTACGTACATTATCTGATCCACCTAACATACGTAACACACATTACGTACGTTACCCGACATTGATAGGGTACGTAATGCCAATCCCTGCCTCAATTCGTACCATGTCTTACGTACGTAAGGCCTATTAGCGTCGGTAACACAGACGTTGACTTGCTACAGGACACACCCTTAACGTACGTAATCTCACAACAATAACGTACGTAATCCATAACCTATAAGCTACGGTTCTTATCAACATATACTCTTACGTACGTAACACAACAGGTATAATGTATGTAATCTTCATGCTCAAATAACATATGTAACACCATCAACATAACGTACGTTAAATCCTTCGTTGGCTCTCCTGTACACATCCGCGCCGAAAGTTCCCTACACCGGGCCCACTCATTGTAATATCCGGATTTATTACGGTGTATTTCATCTGTATTCAAACCCTGTATTATTCGGATTTGTGGTTTTGATTATTGGAGTATGATATTTATTGCATTGATATCATTGTACATAAGTACAGAAACATGCAAAATTTCTCATGCAAACTCGTGATAGCGCACGCTAAGAATGTAGCTTAACGCGTGCTATCAGGCTACTACTAGCGCACGCTATGCATGTAGGAATTGCGTGCGCTAAGAACTCAATGATTGAGCGGGACGGCTAGCATATGCGCCAGCCGGGACATGGGTCCGGATAAGATTCCCGCGGATGAACCTGGACAGTTCTGAAGTCAACTCTTATTAGCGTGCGCTAAGGAGAGCTTAGTAGCGTGCGCTAACTTGCTAAAATGCAGAATATTATAAATGGGACAACAACCCGTTTTGTCTCACATTTCACTCATCCATTATTCATTCTTGAGAGGCTAGAGAGCTATATTAATCCTTCTACACACTTAGAACACATCTTATTGATCCTTGTATATTGGTTATCACTTGTGAGTGATCATTGGAGTGGAATAGCACTTTGGAGTGGCATACAACCAACCGGAGTCGGATTCTACCTTGTGGTTCAGTGATTTCGGCATATTAAGGTATGTTCAACCTATCACCAGTCTTAGATTTGGATTCCAAGGGATAAGATGATCATGTTAACGAGATATTGATTTTCATAAGTGAACTATCCAAAGTACATCATGTTTGGAATATTGAGATGAATAAACCTTAAGTACCTTGATTATGATCATCATGATTCGAATCTTATTACATTGAACAAGTAAAGGAAGCTTCTATCATTGGTAATCCGAATCTGATAGATGATTTCATAACAATCATGGACTTGACTTTAACATCATTATTGTTAGATAAATCTAAAGGATTGATCATGGAAGGATTTATCTAGTATGGATGGAATGTTAAACAACTACGGCATGATAATTTCGATGGATATAAGATGTTGATATCAACCGTTAAGCCTTTCGAATCGTCATATGAAGAATTGTAGTCGAAATGGAATATGGTTTTATAATGGTATGCATATCCTTGAATCCGAAGTTGTTGTTATCCGTAAGATCATTCATAATCGTATGTACATGATATTCATGGAAGTAACATGAATTATCACGGAAGATTTCATTGTTTTGGTCATGATGAGAACAGTTTACTGCCCAGCAGTAAACTGCCATGCACAGATAGCGCACGCTAAGCTATAATGATTAACGTGCGCTATCGAACACGAGTTAGCGTACGCTACGTTTGGTACGTAACGTACGCTAGGCCATCAGACGAGTCAGTCGACTGATCAGTGAAGTACTGACCATGCATAGTTAGCGTATGCTAGGATTTGTTGTTTGCGTGTGCTATCGAGCAGACTTAACGCACGCTACACAGAGTACTTAGCGTGCGCTAAGCAGTTCAGGCAGATTACATTTTATGAACTTTTGGCCGTAAATCGAATTGTTAAACATTCGTACGACGTGAGATAAATCCTATATCATTTCTTTTGTTAAGGTTTGATCTTGTTACGTGATTGATTGAGGAGGACGACTTTCGAGTGTTCGTTTTCGTGGAAGTATTGTTCTTGTCTTCAAAATCGAGGCAAGTACTTTATTTGTTTTATGTATTGATGTTATACATATTGTCGTGCATGTATGTCGTTGTTGTATGTCCACCTCATGTTGGTCCGACGGGATCATCGGGGGATCTATGCTAGCGTGCGTTGGATCATCGGACGGGTTTTTCCACCACGGGTTGGTCTGACGGGATCATCGTGGGTTCTAGGCAGTGAACGCTGGATCGACGGAATTACCATGTGTATGTTATGATATCATGTTGTGATTATCAATTGTGTATGTTATGTTTGAGGTTCTCACAGGAGAAGACTCGTTTGACATTTTATCATTTACGTTATTATTATTATTCTGCGTGTGACGTTGAATAATATGTTGTGGTACTTGTACTAGCATCGTTGTGCTAACCCCTTCGGGGGTGAACATTTGTGTATGTTCAGGATCCAGGAGAGCGGGGAAACAACCACTGGAGATGCATGACGACGAGGGTGCAGAGTGATGTTTCGACCGGGTTTATTATTCTGTTGTTTATTGGTTATTTCAATAAGTACTCGAGTACGAAGTCATTTATGCTGAATTTGAATTTGGTGATGTATTATTAAGTTCCTGTTGAACAACTGTACATTCAGTATTTGGTCAGAACTGTTGTATCTTAATTCCGTTATTTCCATTCGTTAGTATCTTTTAATGTCTGTTCAATTCTTCAGCCTTGTAAATCCTTATGTAAAGGATTTACGGCGCTGTAATATTCCTGAATATATCGGGGGTGTTACAGAATATGTTATCGGAGCTAAGATTATGGATATCTTGGCCGTTGGGTTAAAATAGGGTCATTTATGTCTTTTGAGGTAACCAGCCGTGAATGACATCACTGCACTGCTACGTCTTCATGCGAACGGTGGTTGTAAGTTCCTAAACTCTATCTCGTTCTTTACATGTTATGTCCCTTTATACTCGAATATTAGAACGATGTTGTTTCCTGTATATTGAGTATTTATGCTTACAGTATGTTGAGAGGCGGACGTGGACGTGGTCGCGGTCGTGGACGCGGACGAAGAAATCTTTGAAAGAGCGTCGCCTTCTAATCGGGGCGATCATAGCTCGGGCGAGCCGCAACAATCTATTAATAACGAACCGATCCTGCTTGTACAGAGATCCTTCGTCAAGTGGTGAACCAGATGACTCGGTTCGCCCAAGTCGTGTACCGAATGCAAGTGGCGGTGGGACTACGGCGAGGAGAGACAATGAGGATCCCGGACATGGGAAATCGAGGTGACCGGTGGGCGCAAGAGGTGGCGAAGATGCAACCACCAAATTCGACGGTATTTCGAGACTCCCACAGGACCATTGGTTGAAGGAACTGGAGAAAATCTTTGCCGGAATTAAGCGCCTGCAATAGGAGAGCCTCTATCGCTCAATATTTTACGATAGGGAAGCGTCCGAATGGTGGGAAGCCATCCGGCTGTAGACCATGATCTTGATTGACGAGTTTAGATTGATGATGGAAGCTCAGTATTGCCCTCGTCCTGTGAGGGAAGCCAAAGTTCGGGAGTTTTTCTCCGCTCAGCCTTCTGATGTGCCAGTATCCCAGGAAATTGAGACGTTTAACCAGCAGCTGGCATTTGTTCGACATCTGGTCAGAACAGATGCAGAAATGATGATCCATTTCGATATGAGGATGAAACCAGAAATCCAGAGGTACATGTCCGGTTTTGAATGTACCACACTCCGTCAATACCAGGATAAGGCGTTGGCATATGAGATCAAGGAAGCAGCTATGGAGAAATTTTCGGAATCTAAGAAACAGAAAGTCTCTGGTACTTTTACAGAGCACAAGAACAGCGGGCCCCGTAAGGCCCAGTCATCATTTCACTCTTTCAAGAAACCTCCGCACCCAGTTAGGAGCGGAAAGAATTTCGGAGCGACATCAACTATTACTGATGTTACCAGGAAATGCTTTAACTGCGCCCAGACGGGGCACTATCGACGGAATTGCCCCCTTCCTGCCGTAACTTGTTTTGATTGTGGACGAGAGGGACATCGGGCAGTGTTTTGTGAAGAGGCTGCAAAGTCTTTTAGAGCCCGTACACCACAGCCAGTCCAGAAGGAAGCTAGTATCCAACAGACGCAGCAAAGTGTTCAGATGTAACACCCCCAATCCGCTCAGGGATATTACACGCCGTAGACCCTCTCCTCGAGGATCTACCAGGCTGATAACTAAAATCAAACATCTAAACCTCGCCTTTAAGGCTAAAATGACTCAGTAGGCCAACTTGGTCTTTCAATAATAACATACAACTCAATTCCAAACACATACCCACGCAAGGGTCAAAATACAATAAACTCCCGTACAACGGGGAAAAGATACTGCAGCGGAAAAGAAAATACAACTAGACCAAAACGACATCAACAGATCCTCGTGTGATTAGTATCGTTCATCTTTCATCATCCTTCGTGCCGACCCTGTGCTATGCTCCAAAACCTGAATGCAAAAATAGACATCCACCCCCCGAATACTCGGGGGTTAGCAAAACTCCACTGTTTTGCTAGTGCAAGTACAAGTGCAAAAATACGAGCCATACAATACAAGTTCCAAGAACAATAATAATCAGGAATCCTCAAAGATCCAAACGTAAAGAAAAGTACTACCCGAGGCAAGAGTTTGGGTAAACATTTCCAAAACCGAAAGATCGCAAATAAGGGAAACAATTTACAAAACAGTTTAAAATGCCATCGAGAGTTTTAATAGAAAACAATTTAGGATTATAAAATCCTTCTCTTTCCAAAAATCAATAGGGTCACAGCCCAAATGTTTTGTTTTCGCAAATAGGAAACCACCAAAAATTTACAGGGTCAGAGCCCAACATCACGTGTCCTCAACGGACGTAAAATAAACGAAACATAATCACGCACGCGTATCGCCTAGGACCAGGACGCTACCACCGACATCCCACCCGAGGCCTCGAAGGACCCTCCCGAGCTGGCTAGCGAAACAAATCACACACATCTCACGGTTGGATCAATCGCTTGTTGCATCCTGGCCACATGATCACATGCCATGTGAAACCATAGATTATCTCAGGCTCTCACGGTTGGATCAATCACTTGTTGCATCCTGACCACATGATCACGTGCCATGTGTCACCGTAGACCTTCAACCATATCCACACATTCACACAAATAACATATCACATCAAGGATATTCAAACAATTCGCCCAGAGGCATCAAACACTTAGCAAAACACCACGTCAATCCACAACGCACCGAAATGAAATAATATACGTCCACACACAATACCAAGTGCAACATGAACACCAAGCATATACATAAAATTCACATAGTTATTCACGAACCACACCAATCACAAAACAGACACGGTTTTGAAAGAGGGCCTTTAAAGAGGCTAACCAAATCTTTTGAAAACTCATTTCAAACAAACAAACAAATCAAGACGATCACCAATCATCATATCCACGAAACAAGAAAAGTATGGACAAGGTACTTGCCTCGAATAAGAACAACGCGGAGAATCGACCAAAGTAGGTTGACACGAACCGATTACGAACCCGCCGACTCCACCGATCGCCAACTCACGTCATAAACTACGAAGGACAATAATAACAATGAAATGAATTCCATAACACGACTCAAAGCCGTTGAATTCAAAGAACGAATGACGAAAGTTCAAGGATTTCCCAAGCGGCCAAGAACACGATTCGTTCCGTCAAATCACGAAAACGGAATTCCAAGTTGAAATATGGATATACAATCCATAGAATATGTTTAACAACATCATTTAACCATAATCGATCCATCGAAAACAGATGAAAAACGAGATCGAGGACAAATCCCCCAAAAAGTCAATTCGAAGGAAATCAAGAAATATACTTCGATTCGACGAAGAACAATGGATTAAATGATGTTAAACACAAGAATACTACCAATATTAATCATACCCATCGTGTATTAATCAACAACACGGAACGAATCAGACAAAAACGCAAAAACCCCCAAATCTACCCAAAAGTAGGGTTCTAAAGATCTAACCTTGATTCGCTGGATCGAAGGATGTTATAGGATGATTGGTCGGTGATATAAACTCAGAAACTTCATGGATTTGTTGTCCAACAACATGGTTTCGTCTCCTCCAAAACCCCACCATGACCGAAGAGAAATGAAATGAAAAATGATGAAAAAGTCGTTGGTCATCATTTATATCTTGGTGGAACTAGCGTCGCTAGCCTTCCGGACTAGCGTGCGCTATCGGCCCGATATCGGCCGAGCACTCTCGGCCATGGCCCGCATGACCCGGCACCACCGACCAATCTCGCCGACCATGACTCGTCCGCCGACTCGCTAGCGTGCGCTACGGCCGGAAGCTTCGCGCGCGCGGCTGTCCGAGAGCCACCGGACTAACAAACTTACCTGTAACGTCGCTAGTCGGCCGGCGTGCGCTACCCCTGGTTAGCGTGCGCTACGACCAAGCGATGGCGTGCGCTACTCGCCGATCTGGCGAGTCGAGAACCTCGTAATCCCTCTGCTGGGCCCGATAGCGTCTGTTGGTGACTCGGCAGCGTGCGCTACATCGCCGACTAAGCCTTGGCGCGCGCCGGCCGTGGCGTGCGCTCGCGGTTCTGCCGTCACTGCTCGGCGATGCCAAGACTTCCGACAGGGCCGCACCGGTCCGGCCAGCTGCTCAGCCGCCACGACCCGACGCCTCGATTTCCAGAAACGCACGGAACGAACACGACGAAAAGTTCACGGACGACATCTACGACTCGAAATGAAAACGTAATACCATAATTAGTCATACGCGACCCAGAAACGGGTCGAGACAACAATTACAGATACGGATACCCGTAACTTTCAAGAAATTACAAAATGGCCCAAAACACCCGGAAGTCACGATACGTGATCGAATAACCAAACCGAAGTTCACAACACGTCTAACAAAGTTAAACGGACTTACGCGAAACTCGAAACAGCAGTTTCGAACGAGATTCGCAAGAACCGAACTCAAGTGCGGAAAAGTCGTTAAAAGGCACGGAACTCAACAAAACGACTCCGAAACGAACTCGGATGTCAAAAAGTGTAGAATTAATCATTCTCAGAATGACGAAACGGTCATGAGCGAGTCGTCAAAACGGACTTCGGCCGAAAAAAGAAATTTACCGGAAATCGAAAATTGCGGATATTACATTCTACCCTCCTTAAAAGAAGTTTCGTCCCGAAACTTAAAACAAGTAGGGGGAAGAAATATTCCGCCAGGAAAAATTCAACAAGATACACAAGAATGCGTAACTAACGCCCAACGGCGAAATGTTACAAACAACGCAAAGGAATATACGGCGTGAAAACACGCTCCACGACGACCAACACAACGTCGCCGTTAGGGATATAATAAAATCAACAAATGACAAGCGTCATCAAACGGATAATATAGCCAAGTCAATTATCCGACAATCACAAAACACAACGAATGAAAATCAATATGATTGGCCAACCCAATGGTACATCAATCAAAACGCGATCCAACCGCTGAACAAATGCGGAATCCCACCGCCCAAGGGTTGGAAGATCGAAAAAGAGACTAATTTCCCGAACTTAAGGGAATTTCGAAGGAGTCTGAATGTTCAACAATCACGAAACGAGATCAACAAAAACCGAACAATCAAACGATCGAACCACAAAGATCGAGACAACAAAAATCGAACGATCATGTTCGGATCACGAAGAACAATAAGGTTCAACCGACAACTCCGAGGTTCACATCTCGACTCGAGACAAAACATGATCCGGTGAAAACAACAAGATGCACACTCGCATAAGATCTACAGGAAAGGGAATAACAATTGAAAAGTCACAACGAGCGAGTAATTCGAAATAATACCACCCTCGCTCGATCAACAAAAGCAAGGGCGGGACAAGCTCGAGAAAATGTCAATGAACATAAACGAGTCGACAGTGAAAATACGAAGTTCCAAATCCGATCCACTTGAATAAAAAAATTAGTAGAATCAAAGATGCTACTTCCGAACAAGGTTCACAAGAATCGAACCGAACTCGGAAAAGTTCTGGCGATAACGGATCGACCCAAAACAAGATCACGGCTCGCTCAACGATGAAACCGAAATACAGAACAAGTTCAGAAAGTATCAACGAACATGAGTGTATCGATAGACTGGAGAAAGAGAAAATATAGAAGCCAAAAATAATACGGGTATTATATTCGACCTCTTCTAAAAGAAGTGTCGTCCCCGAAACTCACAAAAACGAAATCAAGGAGACGACACAACAGGCAATCAACAGAAACATCCTTCAAAGGCCCATCAAAGTCGATTCTGATATCTGTGCTGAAGCGCGAACTCCGAAAGTCTCGGTAGCCAATTCGCAAAACTGAATTCGGTGACCCTCGAGTCCACACTCGAAATGTGTTACTGACGAGAAGGACAAATTGCACGTACATTCCCCCGGCACATCACGGTTGAAACACCTCGGCTCGGCATACCGAAAATACAAATGCTAGATACAATGGGGCATAACGTCGCAAAACAACATAGCGGAGATGCCAACTCAGCACAACAAAGAATCATAACACATATCATATACAACGATTACCATCGTAAAGTAATATATACACATACACCACAGCAACGACGGTATCGTTCGGCGACCTCAACGACCCGAACGATAACCAGCACGTAATTACAAACATCATGAAACAATCACACATGTACACCAACGTACAAACCCAAGCTTCAACATCTCACACTCGTGTGACACACGCAATCCACCACGAGGCGACAACCATTAAATACCAGTTCACACCTCTCACAGAGGGCTAGTACAACAAATACGTGGCAACGCCTCAACGTTCATGCCACCAACTCGATCATATTCGGGAGTTAACATCATAGCGACAAAGCCAACATAATACATACATACCCAGCCCTCAAACGGGAATGGATAGGTTTTAAAAACAAAAACCTCATTTGGAAAATAATTTAGAAAAACACCGGTCGATCTTGAGTATCACATTTCCAAAAAAAGTAAAAACGTGAAACATCATTATCGAGACTTTGGAAAACCATTTCGCATTTGATAAAAATGAGGACACTTTCTTTTAGTGAAAAGCTTTCAGAATTGAAAATATCTCAAAACATTTTGGTCCTCGAGGTAGAAGAATTTTGAAACATGTTGTGGCACCTTGGAAGTACCACGAGAAAATAATTCATTTTAAAAGTACGTCTCGAAATTTATTTTCTAAGATACTCAAGGTTTTCAAAAATAATTCAATGGGCTAGAATGCCCAAAAATCAGGTAATTACACAAAACTTTATAGCGCCGTGGATCCCGTCGGAACCCACTGTGCTAAAAACCATTTACAAAAACGCCAAAAGGCCGATGACGGTAATGTTTCAAAACTTACAAAATCCATTTACAAAATGTTAAATACCGTCATAAGAATTTCGCTAAAATGATCAAGACCATAATATCAAAAACTCGGTTAATGGAATTGATTTTCGAAATAAAACTCAGTCGGTAAAATACCGAAAGCCATTACAAAAGAACTCACGCAGCGGATAAAAGAAATAAAGTCAAACATGCACAATCCAGCAACACTACTCCACACATAAACGAAATATGAGGGTCAAATAACCACATATCAAGAAATCAAAATCCATAAGAGGATTCCGTCACTTAACAAATAAATCATAAAAATAGCTCGTGTCACACGAGGCACAACACAAAGAAGGGAGACTTACAGCCACAGGTCGCACGAAGATGATGATCGCCCCACGATACTAATCACGACCAACAAACTCAGACGACGCGTCACGACACGACTTAGTTAGACATAATCCGACAAGACCAAACTCAACAGACACCACTGACCCGACAGCCTAGGTTTCCACAACCTAAGCTCCGATACCATTTATGTAACACCCCCAATCCGCTCAGGGATATTACACGTTGTAGACCCTCTCCTCGAGGATCTACCAGGCTGATAACTAAAATCAAACATCTAAACCTCGCCTTTAAGGCTAAAATGACTCAGTAGACCGACTTGGTCTTTCAATAATAACATACAACTCAATTCCAAACACATACCCACGCAGGGGTCAAAATACAATAAACTCCCGTACAACGGGGAAAAGATACTGCAGCGGAAAAGAAAATACAACTAGACCAAAACGACATCAACAGATCCTCGTGTGATTAGTATCGTTCATCTTTCATCATCCTTCGTGCCGACCCTGTGCTATGCTCCAAAACCTGAATGCAAAAATAGACATCCACCCCCCGAATACTCGGGGGTTAGCAAAACTCCACTGTTTTGCTAATGCAAGTACAAGTGCAAAAATACGAGCCATACAATACAAGTTCCAAGAACAATAATAATCAGGAATCCTCAAAGATCCAAACGTAAAGAAAAGTACTTCCCGAGGCAAGAGTTTGGGTAAACATTTCCAAAACCGAAAGATCGCAAATAAGGGAAACAATTTACAAAACGGTTTAAAATGCCATCGAGAGTTTTAATAGAAAACAATTTAGGATTATAAAATCCTTCTCTTTCCAAAAATCAATAGGGTCACAGCCCAAATGTTTTGTTTTCGCAAAGAGGAAACCACCAACAATTTACAGGGTCAGAGCCCAACATCATGTGTCCTCAACGGACGTAAAATCAACGAAACATAATCACGCACGCGCATCGCCTAGGACCGGGATGCTACCACCGACATCCCACCCGAGGCCTCGAAGGACTCTCCCGAGCTGGCTAGCGAAACAAATCACACACATCTCACGGTTGGATCAATCGCTTGTTGCATCCTGGCCACATGATCACATGCCATGTGCCACCGTAGATTATCTCAGGCTCTCACGGTTGGATCAATCACTTGTTGCATCCTGACCACATGATCACGTGCCATGTGTCACCGTAGACCTTCAACCATATCCACACATTCACACAAATAACATATCACATCAAGGATATTCAAACAATTCGCCCAGAGGCATCAAACACTTAGCAAAACACCACGTCAATCCACAACGCACCAAAATGAAATAATATACGTCCACACACAATACCAAGTGCAACATGAACACCAAGCATATACATAGAATTCACATAGTTATTCACGAACCACACCAATCACAAAACACACACGGTTTTGAAAGAGGGCCTTTAACGAGGCTAACCAAATCTTTTGAAAACTCATTTCAAACAAACAAACAAATCAAGACGATCACCAATCATCATATCCACGAAACAAGAAAAGTATGGACAAGGTACTTGCCTCGAATAAGAACAACGCGGAGAATCGAACAAAGTAGGTTGACACGAACCGATTACGAACCCGCCGACTCCACCGATCGACAACTCACGTCATAAACTACGAAGGACAATAATAACAATGAAATGAATTCCATAACACGACTCAAAGCCATTGAATTCAAAGAACGAATGACGAAAGTTCAAGGATTTCCCCCAAAACGGCCAAGAACACGATTCGTTCCGTCAAATCATGAAAACGGAATTCCAAGTTGAAATATGGATATACAATCCATAGAATATGTTTAACAACATCATTTAACCATAATCGATCCATCAGCGGATGAAAACGAGATCGAGGACAAATCCCCCAAAAGTCAATTGAAGGAAATCAAGAAATATACTTGATTCGACGAAGAACAATGGATTAAATGATGTTAAACACAAGAATACTACCAATATTAATCATACCCATCGTGTATTAATCAACAACACGGAACGAATCGGACAAAAACGCAAAAACCCCAAATCTACCCAAAAGTAGGGTTCTAAAGATCTAACCTTGATTATTTGGATCGAAGGATGTTACAGGATGATTGATCGGTGATATAAACTCGAAACTTCATGGATTTGTTGTCCAACAACATGGTTTCGTCTCCTCAAAACCTCACCATGGACGAAGAGAAATGAAATGAAAAATGGTGAAAAAAGTCATTGGTTCATCATTTATATCTTGGCGGAACTAGCGTGCGCTAGCCTTCCCGGACTAGCGTGCGCTATCGGCCAGATATCGCGAGCACTCTCGGCCATGGCCCGCATGACCCGACACCACCAACCAGTCCGCCGACCATGACTCGTCGCCCGACTCCGCTAGCGTGCGCTACGGCCGGAAGCTTCGCGGCGCGCTGTCGGCCCAAAGAGCCACCGGACTAACAAACTACCAGTAACGTCGCTAGTCGGCCGGCGTGCGCTACCCTGCCGGTTAGCGTGCGCTACCTGCCGGTTAGCGTGTGCTACGGCCAAGCGATGGCGTGCGCTACCTGCCGATCTGGCCGAGTCGAGAACCTCGAATCCCTCCGCGGGCCCGATAGCGTCTGGCTGGTGACTCGGCAGCGTGCGCTACATCTGCCGAGCTAGCGCGCAGCAGCGTCCGGCCGTAGTGTGCGCTACGCGGTTCTGCTTGCACTGCTCGGCGATGCCAAGACTTCCGAGGGCCGCACCGGTCCGGCCACCGCCACCGCCACGACCCGACGCCTCGATTTAGGAACGCCGCGGGCGAACACGACGAAAAGTTCACGGACGACATCTAAGACTCGAAATGAAAACGTAATACCATAATTAGTCATACGCGACCAAGAAACGGGTCGAGACAACAATTACATATACGGATACCCGTAACTTTCAAGAAATTACAAAATGGCCCAAAACGCCCGGAAATCACGATACGTGATCGAATAACCAAACCAAAGTTCACAACACGTCTAACAAAGTTAAACAGACTTACGGGAAACTCGAAACAGCAGTTTCGAACGAGATTCGCAAGAACCGAACTCAAGTGCGGAAAAGTCGTTAAAAGGCACGGAACTCAACAAAACGACTCTGAAACGAACTCGGATGTCAAAAAGTGTAGAATTAATCATTCTCAGAATGACGAAACGGTCATGAGCGAGTCGTCAAAACGGACTTCGGCCGAAAAAAGAAATTTACCGGAAATCGAAAATTGCGGATATTACATCAGATGCCTCAAAATTTTGGCCGCGGACGAGGCAGAGGACAATGGGACCGAAAGGGGACATCGAGTGCCGGATCTGCTCCCCCACGTTTGTACGAGATGAGGAGGACAGATGATCGGGATCTTCTTGCCGCGCCAGTCTGTCCAGATCCTTTCCCAGCCAGTTAGCGTTTTATTCGATACAGGAGCTACGCATTCTTTTATATCTTTGTCTTGTGTAAATCATTTGAATATTTCCGGTTTTCATACTTGTGAACCTTATCTTGTTGGTTTACCGAGTGGAGAAAGGATTGTCGGAAACTTAGAAACTAGAAATTTCCCTGTATCATTTGGAGGCAGAGAGTGGCTCTCAAATCTGATCGTGATAGAAATGCAAGGAGACGACCTGACACTCGGAGACGATTGGCTTAATCGATATGGAGCAATTGTAAACTACCGAAGGAGGAATATCTCGCTGATCGCTGACGACGGTTCCGAAATTCTGTTTGAGGGATGGAAACCGGCAAATCAGAAAATTGATCAAAGCGATGAAAGTCACGATTGTTGAAACAGTGTATCGAATCGGTGTTATGCAATGAAGAAAGAAGACGAAATTATGGAACTTTCATCCATTCTGTTGTGAACGAATTTCCGGATGTATTTCTGACGAATTACGGACTACCTCCACGAAGGGATGTAGAATTTACCATTGGTGGAACCGGAGCTACACCAATTTCTAAGGCACCGTATCGTATGGCACCTACCGAGATGTACGAATCAAGAAGCAAGCTGGAGGATTCTTTGGACAAAAGCTATATTCACCAGCGTTTCGCCACAGGAGCGCCGATTCTTTTGTCCGAAAGAAGGATGGATCGCTTCGACTGTGTATTGACTATCGAGAGCTGAACAAGATGACGATTAAGAACAAGTATCCGTTGCCACGGATTGATGATTTGTTTGACCAGTTGCAAGGGGCAACAGTATTTTCTAAAGTCGATCTGAGATCAGGATACCATCAGCTGAGGATTAAGGAATCTGATGTTCCAAAGTCAGCATTCAGAACTCGCTACGGACACTATGAGTTTGTAGTGATGCCATTTGGTCTCACTAACGCACCTGCTGTATTCATGCAGTTGATGAACCGAGTGTTCATCGAATATTTGAATAAATTTGTGGTCGTGTTCATTGATGACATTCTGGTGTATTCTAAGAACCCGGAAGAGCATGCACAGCATTTGCGGATTGTATTAGAACTTTTGAGAAGAGAGCAATTGTACGCCAAACTTTCGAAGTGTGAATTCTGGCTAAAGGAAGTAATGTTCCTCGGCCATGTGGTGTCAGCTGAAGGAGTCCGAGTAGATCCTCAGAAGATCAAAGCAATTATGGATTGGAAACCTCCAAAGAACGTGAAAGAAGTCCGAAGTTTCTTAGGACTCGCTGGGTATTATCGTCGGTTCGTGGAAGGGTTTTCCAAAATCTCCCGCCCACTTACTCGACTCCTGCAGAAAACTCAAAAAATTGAGTGGAACGAATCGTGTCAGACTAGTTTTGATGAATTGAAGAAGAGATTGACGACGGCACCGATTCTATCACTTCCACAGGGAACTGGAGGATTTATAGTTTACAGTGATGCTTCGAACCAAGGACTTGGGTGCGTATTGATGCAGAATGATAAGGTGATCGCTTATGCGTCGCGACAGCTGAAATCTTATGAAGTGAATTACCCAACACATGATTTGGAGCTAGCAGCACTGTTTTTGCTTTAAAGATATGGAGGCATTATCTGTGCGGGACTCACTGTCAGATCTTTACGGATCACAAGAGTCTCAAATACATATTCAGTCAGAAAGAATTGAACATGCAGCAAAGAAGATGGTTAGAACTGATTAAGGACTATGACTTGGAGATTTTATATCATCTACGCAAAGCGAATGTAGTGGCCGATGCACTCAGCCGCAAGCCTGTTTCTATTCAGATGCTGGAGACGCTGACCTCTCAACTTAGCCTTCAACGAGAGATGATTCGAGAAGGAATTGAAGTGTGGATACAAAGAGTCCAAGGACAACTGTGCGTGATGGAGATAACTTCATCATTAACCGAAGGAATCAAATGTAGACAGGCAGATGATCCTCTGATGATTTGGTTACGTGATGAAGTGATCAAAGGAAAGGCCCCCAGATTCATAATTTATGATGATGGAGTTTTGAGATTTCAGAACCGACTCTGCGTTCCCGATGTTGATGTTCTGAAACAGACAATTATGAAGGAAGCTCACAGTTCGCCCTATTCTATCCACCCGGGCACCAGTAAAATGTATAAGGACTTGAAGCAGAATTTCTGGTGGGGCAACATGAAGAAAGACGTAGCGGACTATGTTTCGAAATGCTTGACTTGTCAGCAGGTTAAGATCGAGCATCAACGGCCTGCCGGAATGTTGAAGCCGCTCCCAATTCCTGAATGGAAGTGGGAGGACATATCGATGGACTTTATCACTAATATGCCGAGAACCAAGACGGGAATAAACATGATTTGGGTGATAGTTGATCGTTTAACCAAATCAGCTCATTTCTTAGGCATTAAGGATACATGGGGACCAGAGAAATTGGCGCGAGTATTTATTTCGGAGATAGTTCGATTGCATGGTACGCCGAAGACCATTGTTTCTGATCGAGACGGTAGTTTTGTGTCTCACTTCTGGAAAGCAGTTCATAAGGCCTTGGGGACCGAATTGAACTTCAGCACAGCTTATCACCCGCAGACTGACGGACAATCCGAGAGGACTATACAAACGGTGGAAGACATGCTAAGGGCCTGTGCATTAGATTGGTCAAACGATTGGGAAGTTCATCTACCATTGATTGAATTTACCTACAACAATAGTTGGCATGCTTCCATTAAGATGGCACCGTTTGAGGCATTATACGGGAGGAGATGTAGATCGCCCCTATGTTGGGATGATTCGTCAGACTTGATCGGAACAGAACCAGAGTTGATCGTACAGACTCGAGAAAAGATAGCCTTGATTCGTGAAAGGCTGTTAACCGCCCAAAGTCGCCAGAAATCTTACGCAGACGTACGCCGTCGCCCTTTGGAGTTCAGTACGGGAGACCACGTACTTTTAAAGGTTTCTCCTACTCGGGGAATCTTTCGTTTTGGAAGGAAAGGAAAGCTGAGTCCGAGATATATCGGACAATTTGAAATCCTTGAGAGAGTTGGAGAATTGGCATACAGATTAGCATTGCTGCCGTCATTGAGCCATGTCCATAACGTGTTCCACGTATCCCAGTTACAGAGGTATATACCAGATCCCAGTCATGTCATTGATTTCGGCGAGATCGAAGTCGCGCAGGATGGGACGTTTGAAGAAAGACCGGTCAAGATACTCGAGAGTCGAGTTAAGCAGCTGAGGAACAAACTAATCGTTTTGGTCAACGTTCAATGGTCACGTCACGGAATGGAAGAAGCCACCTGGGAAACGGAAGCTGATATGAAGTCTAGATATCCCGAGTTATTTTCGTCTTGAGTTTCGGGACGAAACTCCTTTTTAGTAGGAGAGTATGTAATATCCGGATTTATTACGGTGTATTTCATCTGTATTCAAACCCTGTATTATTCGGATTTGTGGTTTTGATTATTGGAGTATGATATTTGAAACATTGATATCATTGTACATAAGTATAGAAACATGCAAAATTTCTCATGCAAACTCGTGATAGCACACGCTAAGAATGTAGCTTAACGCGCGCTATCAGGCTACTACCAGCGCACGCTATGCATGTAGGAGTTGCGTGCGCTAAGAACTCAATGATTGAGCGGGACGGCTAGCATATGCGCTAGCCGAGACATGGGTCCGGATAAGATTCCCGTGGATGAACCTGGACAGTTCTGAAGTCAACTCTTATTAGCGCGCGCTAAGGAGAGCTTAGTAGCGTGCGCTAACTTGTTAAAATGCAGAATATTATAAATGGGACAACAACCCGTTTTGGCTCACATTTCACTCGTCCATTCTTCATTCTTGAGAGGCCAGAGAGCTATATTAATCCTTCTACACACTTAGAACATATCTTATTGATCCTTGTATATTGGTTATCACTTGTGAGTGATCATTGGAGTGGAATAGCACTTTGGAGTGGCATACAACCAACCGGAGTCGGATTCTACCTTGTGGTTCAGTGATTTCAGCATATTAAGGTATGTTCAACCTATCACCAGTCTTAGATTTGGAATCCAAGGGATAATATGATCATGTTAACGAGATATTGATTTTCATAAGTGAATTATCCAAAGTACATCATGTTTGGAATATTGAGATGAATAAACCTTAAGTACCTTGATTATGATCATCATGATTCGAATCTTATTACATTGAACAAGTAAAGGAAGCTTCTATCATTGGTAATCCGAATCTGATAGATGATTTCATAACAATCATGGACTTGACTTTAACATCATTATTGTTAGATGAATCTAAGGGGGTGTTTGGTAGAGAGAAATGAGAGGAGAGAAATGGAAATGGATTCTCTTGTTTGGTAGAGAGAAATGAGAGGAGAGAAATGAAATGGCATTTCCCTGAGAATTGATTTCCTTTGTATTTGGAGAGAATTGATTTCTCTGATTTTTGGAGAGAATTGATTTCTCTGAGTTGGTATCGCCGCCACCACCACCGTCGCCACCACCGACCACCGCTGTCACCTCCACCGTCGCCACCACCATCGCCACCACCACCGTCGCCGCCACCACCGTCGCCGCCACCGACCACCGCTGCCACCAACGCCGCCACCACCGACCACCGCCGCCACCACCACCACCGCCACCACCACCACCACCGACCACCGCTGCCACCACCACCGTCGCCACCACCGACCACCGCTGCCACCACCGACCCCACCGCCACCACCACCGCCACCACCACCACCGCCACCTCCACCACCGCCACCACCGCCACCACCGCCACCACTACCACCACCACCGCCACCACCGCCGCTGCCACCGCCACCACCGCAACCTCCACCACCGCCACCACCCACCGCCACCACCACGACCACCACCGCCACCACCAAGAGAAATGATTCTCTGTTGCATTTCTCTGTTGAATTCTCTGTGCTACCAAACAGGATAGTCAATTCCTATTCTCCTGACCAATTCTCTTTCTCTGCAATCATTTCTCTGGAATTGATTTCTCTGCAGTTCCATTCTCTGTACCAAACGCACCCTAAGGGATTGATCATGGAAGGATTTATCTAGTATGGATGGAATGTTAAACAACTACGGCATGATAATTTCGATGGATATAAGATGTTGATATCAATCGTTAAGCCTTTCGAATCGTCATATGAAGAATTGTAGTCGAAATGGAATATGGTTTTATAATGGTATGCATATCCTTGAATCCGAAGTTGTTGTTATCCGTAAGATCATTCACAATCGTATGTACATGATATTCATGGAAGTAACATGAATTATCACGGAAGATTTCATTGTTTTGGATATGATGAGAACAGTTTACTGCCCAACAGTAAACTGCCATGCACAGATAGCGCACGCTAAGCTATAAAGATTAACGTGCGCTATCGAACACGAGTTAGCGTACGCTACGTTTGGTACGTAATGTATGCTAGGCCATCAGACGAGTCAGTCGACTGATCAGTGAAGTACTGACCATGCATAGTTAGCGTACGCTAGGCTTTGTTGTTTGCGTGCGCTATCGAGCAGACTTAACGCACGCTACACAGAGTACTTAGCGTGCGCTAAGCAGTTCAGGCAGATTACATTTTATGAACTTTTGGCCGTAAATCGAATTGTTAAACATTCGTACGGCATGAGATAAATCCTATATCATTTCTTTTATTAAGGTTTGATCTTGTTACGTGATTGATTGAGGAGGACGACCTTCGAGTGTTCGTTTTTGTGGAAGTATTGATCTTGTCTTCAAAATCGAGGCAAGTACTTTATTTGTTTTATGTATTGATGTTATACATATTGTCGTGCATGTATGTCGTTGTTGTATGTCCACCTCGTGTTGGTCTGAAGGGATCATCGGGGGATCTATGCTAGCGTGCGCTGGATCATCGGATGGGTTTTTCCACCACGGGTTGGTCTGACGGGATCATCGTGGGTTCTAGGCAGTGAACGCTGGATCGACGGAATTACCATGTGTATGTTATGATATCATGTTGTGATTATCAATTATGTATGTTATGTTTGAGTTTCTCACAGGAGAAGACTCGTTTGACATTTTATCATTTACGTTATTATTATTATTCTGCGTGTGACGTTGAATAATATGTTGTGGTACTTGTACTAGCATCGTTGTGCTAACCCCTTCGGGGGTGAACATTTGTATATGTTCAGGATCCAGGAGAGCAGGGAAACAACCACTGGAGATGCATGACGACGAGGGTGCAGAGTGATGTTTCGGCCGGGTTTATTATTCTGTTGTTTATTGGTTATTTCAATAAGTACTCGAGTACGAAGTCATTTATGCTGAATTTGAATTTGGTGATGTATTATTAAGTTCCTGTTGAACAACTGTACTTTCAGTATTTGGTCAGAACTGTTGTATCTTAATTCCGTTATTTCCATTCGTTAGTATCTTTTAATGTCTGTTCAATTCTTCAGCCTTGTAAATCCTTATGTAAGGGATTTACGGCGCTGTAATATTCCTGAATATATCGGGGGTGTTACACTCATCGATCATAGCTCGGATCCTGTCCGATTCTCCTCATAACACACGTTATGTAAGGAATACCTGTTAGATTTTGATGATGTCATCCCTATACTTATGATTTATTCAAATGTATACTCTAAATACTTGGCATTGTAAAGAAGAACCAAATGAGTATCTTCTAAGAGCCATTGATATAAGCTAAGAATGATCTGAAGTTGATTAGTTAAAAATCGGCTATAGAACTATCTAGATATCAGAAAAGTTAGTTATTAGCCGAGTTTTGGTCAACAAAAATTATCAGAGAAGTTTGACCGCTGACAACTTAATATCAGACGAGGTCTGGTCAACACAAGTGTCAGCTAAAGTTTGAACATAAGATCAGAGAACATTCATCCAATCAGAGAACCTTCATCAGATCAAAGAACCTTCATCAGATCAGAGAACATTCATCAGATCAGAGAATACCATCAAATCAGAGAGGAGTTAATCACCAGATCAGAGGACTTCACCTCACCATATCAGAGAACTTCTACAAAGTTATATCAGAGAAGTTTTCCATCAGAGAGGATTGACCGCACATCTGGCTGGTCTGACCAAGTTATATCAGAGAAGTTTTTTCAGACTATATATCAGCCAAGTTAAGGAACTTAGTCCACGTCAGCAAATGTTGAAGTCAACAATAATGGAAATCCACATGCAGGCATAAGGAGACAAACTGAAAAGATTCCCAGAAAGTTAGGAATAAAATATTCCTTGAGATCCGCATGCTGAAGACTTATGAATATACAAATCAAGAAAAGCGGCGCGACCAAAAGAATTCTTTCAAATAGTCGGAATTAAAAAGGGAATCGGGCCGTGCAACGGAATGATAAGATAAACAAAGAAGTCCACTCTCCAACGGACGGATTTGTTACAGGAAATACAACAGCTATGAAGGAATCTCAAAGAATCGTAATATAAATATATGAAGATCAGAATTGAGCAAAGTACGAGGCGAACAATACTTACAAGCAATCAAATCTATGAAGAGAACTATAGCATCGTGAAGAGCAAAGTTTCAAAGATCATATTCTGAGAAGCTCTTGAAGTTGGAGAAGACAATATTCTTGACTTTAAAGCTGAGTACGGGGTACTTCTGTGAATGAGGTTTCAGAAGTTTTGTGACTGATAAGGAATCAACGTGTTCTTGATTGGAAGGTGATAGACAGATCGAGAGTTGTTGAGGAATCCACGGGTTTTCGATCAAGAGGTGCTAGGCAGTCAAGGGAATTACAACGGCCAAGGGTTTCCACTAGTTGAAAGTTATAGTAAATTCATCTCCAACTGGTTTGGAGAAAAGTGGATTAGTAGAGGATTACCCCACCTCGGAAACCACTATAAGTGCTTGTGTGTTTTACTGCATTAATCATACTTATCTGCTGCATTCATATTTACTGTTCCATTTATCAGTCAACTGTCTTTCGCATTGTCTAGTCTTTACAGTTGACATAAGTCACCTGCAGTTGATATAATCACCTGTAGTGTTACCAGCTATGCTTCCGCACTACTCATCTGCAGCTAAGGTTTGTTAACTTCATATTTCACAGCTGAAGAAACTCACCTGAGTAAGGAAAAGAGTTTAATAAGTCTATTCACCCCTCCTAGATTTATTCCTGACGACTTGTGACCTACAAGTGGTATCGGAGACAGGTTGGTTCAATTTTACAGAACCAGATCCATATACTTGAGTATATATTTTAATCTCTCATATTATAATGGAACACATGCAACACATGCACTCTAGACTACCTGTATTTTCTACGGATGAATATGACCTTTGGAAAATAAGAATGCAGGCTCATCTGTCATCCATTCATGATGACACGTGGTGTTTAATTGAGGATGGACCGTTCAATATTTGAGAAGGACAACACACCAGAAGAATTTGTAGCTGGGAAGAGAGAAGATTCCCAAAAAGAGAACTGAGATGTCACCTGAAGAAAGGAAGCTGGCCAATTTGGACAACCGGGCTAGAGATGTGCTATATCGGACTCTTGACAAGGCAACTATGGTCAAGATTAAAAATTGCAAGAATGTCAAAGAAATCTAGGACACAATAGCTGTAATATGTGAGGGAACCAAGCTGATCAAGGAAAATAAGTTGTCAATTGCCACCCAAAAGTTTGACAACTTCAAAATAAAGAATAGAGAAACCATTGACCAAGTGGATGGGAGACTCCCAGAGATAATAAATGAAATTAATTCTCTTCGAAAAACTTATGGCAACAAGGAGATGGCCCGGAAGTTCTAAGGTCTCTGAACCCCGAATGGAGCATGAAAGTCATAGCCATGAGGGAATCAAAATGTCATAAAAAGATAAAAATCCAGGAGTTGTTCTCTGACCTGAAGGCATATGAGTTTGATCTGCCCTGCTCATCATCAACTGAACCAGCAGAGAAAGGTGTAGCATTTGCTGCAGAGTCCCATGCTAAGAACCTGTCTGAAGTTAAACCTCCAAATCCTCTAGATTTTGAGGAAGTAATGGCATTCATGATGCAAAGATTCAACAAATTCAGGAAAAATTACTACAAGTACAAGAAAATTTACAAAGACAATCTAAGGAGGAATCAAAAAGCTGAAAACTAGAAGGTGGAATGATACAATTGCCATAAGACAGGACACATCCAATTTGACTGCCCTGATCTCAAGGGAAGATAAGAAGGACATGGGCAAGGAAGAAGACAAGAGAAAAGAGCTCATTGGGGAAGACCAGATTGAAGAAATAGTAGAATCAAGTGGTGGATTCTTCTCTGATGATGATGAAGATTACAACTGTCTGATGGCCAACCTAGCTGATGAAGAGGTAACATATAAACCCTCAACTTCAAATAATGACAGCTCAGATATATCTCAAGATATTGACTTACATGAATCTGTCAATCAGCTACTCAAAGACTTTGAAAAATTAAAAATTGCACACTTGACTGTGACAGCTGAGAAAACAGAGCTGCAAGATGAGAATAGGCAGCTGAAAAATAATTTTGACAAACTCAGCCTAGAGTTAACAAAAATCAAATATAAATTTAAAAAAGAGGTTAAACACAAATTGAAAAACTCAACTGATAATACCACAGCTGAGATTAAAAGGCTAACTATTTTAAACAGTGAGAAATCAACTGCACTTGATCATGTCAAATTTGAGTTTGCTAAACTGGCACATCTAAGTAATACACAAGCTAAGGAAATAACATCCTTAAAGGCATCTATAACCCTGGATAAATTGTGTATGAACAAGAGTCCACTTTATTCAAAGTCAAGCCTTACATATGACCCCAACACTCCTTCTAGTTCAAAAACCACTTTTATCAAGGGAGAAACTTATGTCCCGACTGCTGAGCCTATAAACAAACCAGTAATTCAAAATATGCAGCAGCCCAGTCAAAAGTTTAGGCAGCAACCAAAGGTTTACAAGGCAGCCACCTAGACAGGAGACTGGGCAATGGCCAAGACAGAAGCAGCAGTCAAAACATTATGCAAATTATTACCAAAGAGTCCCTAAAAACATATTTCAAGATGGCAGAGGTAAATGGAAACCTCAAGGTTATCCAAACTTTCAAAATGAACAGGTGTGGAGACCCCAAAGATTATACAAATGGTCTCAGCCAAGATTTAGAAATGGCTCACACCACAAATATTATGAGGCATATCCAGTATACAATCCTAACTAGGGATATAGACCTAGGCAGCACAAAGGATCCACACAAATTTGGTACCTAAATCTCTGCTTGTTTGATTGCAGAAAAGGTGGAAGGACTACTACCATGTCACATCAAGTTCAATAGGAGGAGGTTAAGAATGGTTTGTAGATTCGGAATGCTCAAGACACATGACAGGGAACAAGAAGATTCTATCAGAATATATGAAAGAAAGAGGTCCAGATGTATTATTTGGATATATCTCAAGAGGACAAACCAAAGGTTATGGGAAGCTGCTCAGAGGAAATATAATCATTACTAAAGTGCAGTATGTCAAAGGGCTAAAATACAATCTTCTAAGTATAAGCCAATTCTGTGATGAGAACAATCTAGTAGTCTTCACAAGATGGAAATGCATGGTGGTTGATCTCCTGACTGGAGAAGTGAAGCTACAAGGATTTAGAAAAAGATATGTCTATCTGATAGATTGGATGTCAGGACCACCAAACACTTCCTTCTTATAAAAAACAATTGCTGAGAATGGATGGCTATGGCACAAGAGATCATGTCACCTGAACTTCAAAGCCATCAATAAGATAAGCTCTAAAAAGTTAGTCAGAGGACTTCCAACAGAAGCATTCAAGAAGGAGAATATCTGAGATGCCTGTCAGAAGGGAAAGCAAACCAGAGCATCATTCAAACCAGTTCAGCCGACCACTCTCACCACCAGAGTCCTAGACCTACTTCATATGGATCTCTTTGGTCCTATCAAACCAAGGACATTGAGTTGAAGGAAGCATGTCTTAGTAGTAGTGGATGACTACTCGAGATATACATGGGTTGTTTTCCTCTATAAAAAGAGTGAAACTCTAACTAAGCTTCCTGAGCTGGTGAGAAAGATTCAGAATGAGAAATCCCTCTCCATCATCAAGATCAGATCAGACAGAGGTGGAAAATTTCTCAACAAGACAATCACTGAAAATAGTGATCAAAATGGAATACAACATGAAGTCTCTGCCGCAAGAACACCACAGCAAAATGGTGTTGCTGAAAGAAGAAATAGAACCTTGAAGGAGGCTGCCATGTCAATGATTGCAGAAGCTGACCTGCCAAAGAGGTTCTGGGCTGAAGTTGTCAACACAGCATGCCATACTCAGAATAGTAGTACGATAGTAGGAGACATGGCAAAACTCCCCATGAGGTTTGGAATGGCAGAACACCAACTGTTGCTTGCTTTCATATATTTGGTTGTAAGTGTTTCATCCACAACAATGGTAAAACCCAACTGAATGTCTTTGATGCTAAACCTGATGATGGTCTCTTTATGGGATACTCACAAATAAGCAACGCATACAGAGTATTTAATAAAAGGACACTAGTTGTGGAAGAAACACCCCATGTTGTGTTTGATGAGTCTACTGTTGAGTACAGTATATAGGTGGAATCAATTGAGAAAAAGCTCAAATCCGCCACCCTAGAAGAAATTATCATCCATGACACAGTAATGATGGGCTCTCCTGAAGACCCAACTACAGATCAGCCAGAAGACCCAACTGTAGATCAGTCTGAAGACCCAACTGCAGATCAGACAGGATCTCGAATCATATCTGTTCCAACTGCAGCTGATAAAGACACACCTGCAGAGCAGACAGGATCACCGTCTGCAGATGATAAGAGCGCAGGTGAACCAGATGCAGTTCAAGAAGACCAAAACCATGCTGATGCAGAGAGAGAGAGACGAAGTTCATCAAATCAACTCAACAGGGGGAACAAACCCTGAAGAAGATATCCCCAGATGGCTCAGAGATCATCCCATTCAACAAATCATTGGAATCCTAACTTATGGAGTCAGAACCAGACAATCTATAGAACCAGCAGGAATGGCTATGTTCTCATGTCTCAGATGGAACCCAAGACAACTGAACAGGACCTGGATGACTACTCATGGATAATTGCAATGTAAGAAGAGCTCAAACAAATGGAAAGGAACAATGTCTAGGAACTAACAGACAGACCAGATCACAAGAAAGTTATAGGCACCAAGTGGGTGTATAAAAACAAATGTGATGAAGATGGAGCTGTTGTTAGGAATAAATCCAGACTTGTTGAAAAAGGATATGCTCAATGTGAAGGGACATATTTTGATGAAACATATGCACTTGTAGCAAGATTAGAAGCTATCACACTATTCCTTGAATATACAGCATTCAAGGATTTTGAGGTGTACCAAATTGATGTAAAAACTGCATTTCTCAATGGAGTACTAGAAGAAGAAGTATATGTGGAGCAACCCCCCGGATTTGTCAAAGGAGACAAAGTATACAAGCTTTTGAAATCTCTATATAGACTCAAGCAAGCACCAAGAGCATGGTATGAGACACTATCCGTGTTTCTGAAGAAGAATGGATTCAGCAAAGGAAAGGTGGACAAGACACTCTTCAGAGTGGAACATGAAGATCACATATTACTTGTTCAAATATATGTGGATGATATCATATTTGGCTCAACCAACACATAGCTATGTGAAAAATTCTCAACTCTCATGCAAGGAGAATTTGAGATGAGTAAAATGGGAAAGCAAAATTTCTTTCTTGGTTTACAAGTCAAACAAGTTGACAATAGAATCTTCATCAACCAAGCAAAGTATACAAGGGACTTAATCAAAAGATTCGGCATGGACTCAGCCAAATCACTAAGAGTTCCCATGAGCACATCCCTATATCTTGATGCAGAGGAGGGAGGTATTCCAGTGGATCCAACACACTACAAAGGACTAATTGGATCACTTTTATACCTCACTGCAAGCAGACCAGATATTTCATATGCAGTAGGAGTGTGTGACAGATTCCAATCCAAGCTGAAGCAGTCTCACCAGTTAGCAGCTAAGAGGATAATCAGATATCTTAAATCCACAATCAATGTTGGATTATGGTATCCCAAGGATGACAACTTTGAACTCTCAGGATATTCAGATGCAGACTTTGCAAGATGAAAGATTGATAGGAAAAGCACCAGTGGAACATGTCAGTTCCTTGGAACCAGACTCATATCGTGGTTCAGCAAGAAACAAGTATCTAACTCAATATCCACAAGTGAGTCAGAATACTTAGCTGCAGGTAGCTGTTATGCCCAAATTCTATGGATCAGGCAACAACTAAGGGACTACAACATCGTAGCAAATGAAGTTCCAATATGGTGTGACAACAACAGTGCAATTGCAATAACAAACAATCCAGTTTTGCACTCAAGAGCAAAGCACATACATGTCAAACATCACTTTGTCAGAGACCATGTGCTTAACAAGAGAGTAAAAGTGGAAAGAATCGGCACAGAATATCAAATTGCTGACATATTCACTAAGCCTCTACTTGAAGAAAGATTTATAGTACTTAGCAGGAATCTTAGATTACTAGATTGGGAATCTAGTGCTTAGTTGAAAGACAGACGAAGGAAAAGTCATCTGACCTGAAATAGACAAGAGTCGTCTGAACTAAAGCTACCTGATGCGTAGACCAGACGAAGAAAAAGCTACCTGATGCGGAGAATAGACAAGGAGTATCACCTGACTCATAAAGCAGATAAGGAAGTGACCTGATCAGACCAGAAAAGGATCCAAAGAACATATGAGAAAGTTAGCTGATATCAACAACAGGCGACATATCTCACCTGATGCAGAAGACGGAGGAAAGTTATCTGATCAGAGCACAGACAGAAAAGTCCCCTGATCAGAGCAGAGAAGATATTGAACTCACAACTGCATCAGAAGTCAAACAGTCAACCAGCTAAGTTTCCCATTCCTTGACCGACTTATAATTATTATGTTATTTATTTACACGTGGACAAAACACATGATCACACTACCTCCACGACGTCCAATCAACTTCAACCGTCACTCTTTATTTATCAAAAATCAGACCACCGCTTGATTATTTAATTATTAAAATTCAAAAGGTCTTTTCAACTGGGTATATAGGAGGAAATCATTTCACAAAACTTTACCATCTTCAAGCAATTAGAACCCTAATTTTCAAAAGAAGAAAAATTCTTTGAATATTCACTACACTCAATCGAAGATCTCATTTTTTGCAGAAATGGACTCTTACTTCGAAGGTGTGAACCTAAAGCTGGTGAAGGAGCAAGTCATCTTCAGTATTGTTGTCGACTTCGAAGTATTACTGGCAACCAACAACACGGATGAGATGGCGTATGTAATCCGGACGATGAAGAAAAATGGCATCTATCACTTTTTGGACATTTTCCCAAAGCAGCTCTTCAAAGAAGCTATCATCTGCTCCTTCAAGGAAGCAGAAGTCACGGAGCACTGTATCACGAGCTCAATTTTTTGAGAAGAGATAAACATCACACCTCAAAGCATCGCTGATGCTTTCAAAATGGAGAATCGCGCCGTCGAAGCTCTGAAGCAGAATCCGACTGTGACGTGGTATGAGATCAAGTTACCACATGAGCCAACTAAGGTCAATCTTACGGCGATGAAAAATGACCTTAATAAAGAATACAAGTATGTCCTGGACATCAATAACAAAATCGGTATGGTTATGGCAGGCAACTATGATCAACTATCATCTGCCAAATATGTGGTGATGAAGCTGATACAACAGAAGAAGATTAACTGGCCTGACTACATTTACAGGCAGTTATTCAGGGAAATTAATAAAGTTAGCTGGGATGAGGATTAAAAGAAGTTCGGGCATAAGCTGGGTCTTGGAGTTCCTTGAAAAGGCCAAGGGAAAGCCAGACCCCTTTCACCTCAGCAAGAGACTTGGTCACTTGGACCATGAAACCCTAAAGAATATAGGGGATAAGAAACAAAAGGCAGCTGAGAAAATCAAGGAAATGAGCTCTGGAACGTCTGAGTACAGCAGACCCTCAGACTCTAAAACAGAGCAGTCATATGCAGCTACCCAACAACCCATATGAAGCTATTGCAGAGGAGATGACGTCATCTCCCCCTGCAGCTGAGATTTTGTCAAAGTCACCTGCACCTGAGATCCCACCTGCAGATGACTCTGGCGCAGACAACACTCCTCTTTTCAAGATGTTAAAGAGGAAATCACCTGAATTCGTCCACATCCACTCCTCACCTTATTAGCCCTCTAAGAGACAGAGAGGTATGATAGACTACTCTTCAGAAGAAGAAGAAAAAACACAGACTGCCACATCACCTGCACCAATTGCAGCTCAACCTGATCAGATGCAGATAGTCATATCACGTGCACCAGCTTCACCTGAGATCAACCTGCTCACTCCTCAGAGCTAGTGGTAGAGATAGTTCCCCTCTTAACACTCCCAAGTGTTACTGAGGAAGAAGAGGCTGAGAAAACAATTGATATCCCATAATCCGGATATCATCTCAATCTCAGGGAGAACAATCCCCTTAACCTCACCTCAGATCAATTGAGAATGGTAAAACAACAATCTCTTAAATTTTCATTTATAAATATTTTTGAAGAGTGGAAGGAATTAAAAACCCTTATCTTCACTCAATTAAGAGAGTTTGCTGAGAGGAGTATCTGGGAACACCCCCAGGCTATTGAGCAACTTATCATGTTTTTCTGTCAAGAGATAGATGTAAAGTTGTTGCTCCAGGAGAACTGATTCATGTCTCACTTCAAACAAAACATGGACTACTTTGTCCTGCATGTTATGAGGGGTGTATCACAAGGTGAAACCCTTGGAGAGGAAGACAGAGCAGAAAAGGAAGAAGAAAGAGGAGAAAAAGAAAAGGAAATTACAATTGTTGAAGTTGAAAAGGATGAAAGTATTGCAAAAATAATAGAAAAAGAAAAGAAAGATGGAGTTGAGGAAAAGAAAGAACAGAAGAAGAAAAATTGAAAAAGAAGAAGTTGAAAAGATTGAAGAGAAAGAGGACAAAGAAGAAGAGGAGGCGGAAAAATATGAAGAAAAGAAGGAAGAAGAGGCAAGATAGGATGATGTGGATCATGATTGACAGTCACCTGATCATGCTCCTGAAGATGATGGAGCAAACAAATAGGGGGAACAACCTGATAAAACCCCCTCCAAAAACAAGAAGTCATCTGCAGAGAGGAAGTCCGCTGTAGAGAAGAAGAGAAAGTCCCCTGCAGATGGGGTCTTATCAGATTATAAATCATGAACTCCTGAGAAGACCCCATCTGATTAGGCGCCAGCATACAGGCAGGTCTCATCCGAGAAATCCATTGCTCAGAGGCCAACTGCACAAGAGGATCCATGAGAGAACTTTGTTCGTGCAGAGCCACCTGTGTATCAGCTACCTCCAAATATCACTGGGCTGATCAAAGTTATAGTAAAAGATACGTTTGCTGAGATTCTAGCAACTGATGTCAAGCCTGAGCTAGTGTCCCTGAATGAAAAAATGGACACTCTGGTCAACAGGAAGGAATCCTCTCCAACAACTTCAAGTTCAAGAATGCCACTTGGCATGTCTGATTTCATGCAAAAGGTGGAGGAGCAGCTAGCATGTATTATTAATGCTGGCAGAAAGGGGGAAGAGAGCAAACATGGGGAAGGGAGAGGAGAAATGAGGAAAAATCAACAAGACCTCCCTCTGATTCTGGCAGGTAGTTCTAGCCTGAAAAGGAAAGATCCAGCTGCACCTGAAGACCCACCTGCATCCAAAAGAAAGAGGACAAGACAAGATCCTGAAGTAAGATACCAATGGGAAGGCAAGGAACTCCAATATGTTGAAGAGTTCATGCCTGCTAAAGCAGAACACATGTGGGGAAGTGCAAGAAAGAAATTGAATGAGAAGTACTACCTCTGGGAAATACTTCAAGATAAGGACTTCTCCCCACATGAAACATTCATCAATTTCATGGACATGAATTTCCCCAATCTTTGGGAATTTTTGAAGAAATATGCTGCAAAGGACTTCAATGCATATCCTATGATTCCGAATTTCAGACCTGAAGAAGCACCAACACTCATGAATGGAGTGTAACACCCCGAGATATTCGGAATAATTACAGCGCCGTAAACCCTTTATATAGGAATTTACAACGCTAAATTAAGGAAATTCGGAATAATACAGAGTACCATAAAAATTTAGTAGTTCGGCAACTGGTTCAAACAACTCAAATGAATTTAATCATTATTACAAACATCTTAAATCATCAACAGGACACACATACTCGAGTACTGTAAATCAAACCAGAATAATAAAACAACACGACGAATAACATCACTGAGCCCCTTCGACATCATGTCGGTACTGTGGTTGCTTCCCCGCTCCTCGGCTACCTGAACATCAGAACAAATATCCAACCCCGAAGGGGTTATCAAAACGATGCTAGTACATGTATCATAATATACAAATCAGATATGCAACAACGATGAATGGCAAAATATATAACACGGACTTCCGCTACCAGAATCCAACGATGCGAATCCACATGATTCCATCAACACAACATGGGTAATCCAATAATCCAGCACCCTCAGCATAGATCCCAAGATGATCCTGTCGGACCAACTCGAGGTGGAAAATCCGTCCAATGATCCAGCGCCCTCAGCATAGAGCCCAAGATGATCCGTCGGACCAACATGAGGTGGACATATGATCCAGCGCCCTCAGTATAGATCACACAATCCCTTAGGATCACCACAACATATATAAACACCACTATGTATACACATATGCAAAAATCGATATTTCTATCAACATGAACATACAAATAAATCAATAATGATATCATGACAAATCAACTGGAATGATCTAATATTCAACAACATGAATAACAATGTGCATGATCAAAATCATCAATATTAAACCAATATTCAAAATACGATACTTGCCTTAAAGATGGCAAGAATTAAATACTCCAACGAATGTCACGCGTCCGAAGGCCACCGCCCCTTGATCGATCACTTTGCAAGGCTCGGACCTTGTTCAAAAGAAATAACAAGGAACTAAACATACTACTCGAAACTAATGTATTATCACCGAACGTTCTAAGTTATAATTGTGTTAACAATGACGTAGGGACCGTTCACGATTAGTCTACTCTATGAAAGATGAGTCGGAAATAATGATATACTTCATATGAGTCAAATGACCATATCGGAGGTGAAATGCCGATGTCTACGGATTCAAGGATATACAAGTCATAAAAATCTAAACTTCAATATTGGTTTCAACTCCCAATTCATATATGTTTCGGCTCTTATAATTCATATCACAAGTGTGACTCAAGATACAAGCGTCCCAAGTGTACTACGCAAGGGAATGATACCACGGTGATCCGGGATTGATTTCATTGACATAGCCGATTCATTTCAAGTATGAACATGAAGAATATTGTCAAATCAAACACCTCTATCAAAACATGAATTATCATCGGTGGAACATCATAGTAATCTCGGAACCTTACTAAAATCATGCTCATAATTCATAACGAACTTAGGACACTACATCCTAGGATTTTTATCCATCAAGGTTCGATCAACACTCTTAGCAATGAAGAAAAAGTAAGGTATAACTGGGTTCCAATCTTCAAAAAATATGGTGCTGGATTCAATATGATATAACAAGTCCAATAATTTCAGAAGCAAGCTCAAAATATAGCTAAGAACATAAATTCCAGCTTGGTATAGTATTAACATACCTCAAGAAGGATAAGAACAATGAAATGCTTGATGAAACACAACACCGGAGCTTGCAAACCAATCCATAAGGGTCTAAGATCCTCAAAATCGAGCTAGGATGAAGTATAAGGTGCTGGGGAGTCTTCAGATGGCGAAAAATCGGTAAGGAATGGAGGAGGAAATGAAATGGGGTTGAGGGTTATAAATAGAATTCTAAACCTTACGTACGTTATCTGCTCTTACTTACGTACGTAAAGGCCTTAGCGTACGCTAGCCTTAAGCCTTAGCGTATGTTAACGTCTGGCCAAAGCTCACTCCCTCGATTCTGGCTTCGTTTACATACGTTATCAAAGTAGTTTACGTACGTAACACTATGCACTTAGCGTGCGTTAACAATCCACCTTAACGTATGTTAAGCCCAGTTGACTTGCTTAGCTGGAAAGCCGTCCAGGTTCACTCGGAGCATATCAACGTATATTTATCGGCCCCCACACACCGACCTATGTCTGATCTCAAATTGACTGAATCTTACGTACATTAAGCTTCCACCATAACGTACGTTATCTTCCAAACTTAGCGTACGTTATGACATGGAGAACCATGCACGCATGAATATATGGAGATACAAAAATATAGGGATACGAATATGGGAAACCACTCTACGATTAATAACGCCACATAGTCGAATGTTACAAGTTCGAATACAGGTAAAATACACCATAATTATCTGGGCATTACACTCTATCCCTCTAAAAAGTCGTTTCGGACCGAAACTTAAAACGAAAACAATTCCGGGTATATCGACTTCATACTATCTTCAGTCTCCCAAGTTGCTTCTTCGACTCCATGTCGAGACCACTGAAATTTAATCAAGGAGATCGGTTTATTGCTCAATTATTTGACTCGACTCTCAAGTATCTTGATTGGCTTTTCTTTGAACGTACCATCATTAGCCACTTCAATCTCGCCAAAATCAATGATATGATTGGGATCCGTTACATATTTCCGTAATTGGGATACGTGAAATACATTATGAACGTGACTCAATGATGGCGGTAAGGCCAACCTGTACGTCAACTCCCCAACTCTTTCAAGGATCTCGAATGGTCCGATATATCTCGGACTTAGCTTCCCCCTTTTTCCAAAACGGAAAATTCCCCGAGTAGGAGAAACCTTCAACAGCACGTGGTCCCCAATTACAAACTCTAACGGGTGATGGCACACGTCTGCGTAAGACTTCTGTCGACTCTGGGCAGTCAACAGCCTCTCACGAATCAGAGCTACTTTCTCTTGAGTCTGAACTATCAACTATGGTTCAGTCCCGATCAAGTCATAAGAATCATCCCAGCACAGGGGCGATTGGAATCTTCTCCCATATAACATTCAAACGGTGCCATCTTAATGGAAGCATGCTAACTATTGTTGTAGGTAAATTCAATCAACGGCAATTGAATCTCCCAATCGGTTGACCAATCCAAGGCACAAGCTCTTAGCATATCTTCTACTGTCTGTATAGTCCTTTCGGATTGTCCGTACATCTAAGGATGATAAGCTGTGCTAAAGTTCAGCTCGGTTCCAAGGCCTTATGAACTTCCTTCCAAAAGTGTGACACAAAATGACCATCCTGATCAGAAATAATGGTCTTCGGCGTACCGTGCAATCGGACTATCTCTGCTACAAACACTCGTGCCAATTTCTCGGGTCCCCAAGTATCCTTAATACCTGGGAAACGAGTCGACTTGGTTAGTCGATCAACTATCACCCAAATCATGTTCATTCCCGTCCTGGTCCTCGGCATATTGGTGATAAAATCTATCGATATATCCTCCCACTTCCACTTAAAAATCGGTAGTGACTTCAACATTCCGACAGGTCGCTGGTGTTCAATCATAACCTGTTGACAAGTTAAACACTTTGATACGTATTCTGCTACGTCCTTCTTCATATTTCCCCACCAGAAATTCTGCTTTAAATCCTTATACAATTTACTGGTGCCCAGGTGAATGGAATAGGGCGCACTATGGGCTTCCTTCATGATTGTCTGTTTAAAAACATCGTCATTGGGGATGCAAAGTCGGCGTTGGAATCTCAGAACTCCATCATCATGTATCACAAATCCTGGGGCCTTTCCTTTGCTTACTTCATCACGTAACCGAAGAATCAAAGAATCATCAAACTACTTAGATTTGATTTCTTCGATTAACGGCGAAGTTAATTTCATCATACTCAGTTGCCCTTGAACTCCTTGCGACCATACTTCAATTCCTTCTCAAATTAGTTCTCGTTGAATGCTGGTTTGGAACGTAAGCGCTTCCAACATTCGAAGAGAAACAGGTTTGCGGCTCAATGCATCAGCTACAACGTTCGCTTTACCTGAATGATAAAGAATTTCCAAGTCGTAATCCTTGATCAATTCCAGCCATCTCCTCTGCCTCATGTTTAATTCCTTCTGACTGAAAATATACTTGAGACTCTTATGATCTGTGAAGATCTGACAATGAGTGCCGCACAAATAATGTCGCTAAATCTTCAGGGCAAGGACGATAACTGCTAACTCTAAAGCATGCATCGGGTAGTTAATCTCATATAGTTTCAACTGTCAAGAGGCATAGGCAATCACCCTATCCTTCTGCATCAATACGCAACCCAGACCCTGATTCGAAGCATCGTTGTACACCATGAACCCATCAGTTCCATCTGGTAGGGCTAATATTAGCGCCATTGTCAGTCTTTTCTTAAGTTCATCAAAGCTAGTCTGACACTTCTCATCCCACGCAAATTCTGAGTCTTCTGCAACAGTTGAGTAAATGGATGGCAATTTTGGAAAATCCTTCCACAAAACAACGACAATATCCAGCAAGTCCTAAGAAAATTCGGACTTCTTTCACGTTCTTAGGAGATTCCCACTCCAGGATTGCCTCAACTTTCTTCGGGTCTACCTGAACTCCGTCGGTTGATGTCACATGCCCAAGGAATGTTACTTCCTTAAACCCAGAACTCGCATTTATAAAGTTTCGCATAAAGCTGTTCATTCTTCAAAGTATTCAAAACGATACGCAAATGCTCTGCAAAGCTCTTCTGGATCCTTTGAATAAATCAAGATGTCGTAAATGAAAACAACCACGAATTTATCCAAGTACTCTAAGAATACCCGATTCATCAATTGTATAAATACCACAGGGCATTATTAAGTCCAAATGGCATCACCACAAACTCATAGTGCCCGTATCGGGGTCTGAAACGGATTTTGGTACGTCAGATTCCTTAATCCTCAAGTAATGGAATCCTGATCTCAAGTCGATCTTAGAGAATACCGTTGCCCCCTGCAGTTGATCAAATAAATCATCGATCTGAGGCAATGGGTATTTATTCTTGATCGTCACCTTGTTTAGCTCCCTGTAATCAATACACAATCGGAGGGATCCATCTTTCTTCCGGACAAAGAGAACGGGTGCTCTCCAAGGAGAAACGCTAGGCTGAATGTAACCCTCCTGTAACAATTCATCAAGCTATTTCTTTTACTCATACATCTCGGTTGGCGCCATATGGTATGGTGCTATAGAAATAGGTGCGGCTCCTGGTTCCAATTCAATATTAAACTCTACAGCTCTTCACGGAGGTAATCCAGGTAGTTCGTCAGGGAATACGTCAAAGAATTCATTCACCACTGGAATAGATGGGAGCTCTACTCCTTTTTTCATGGCATAACACCAAAACCCGTGACAACCCTGTTTTAGCAATTTAACCGCTTTCATGGCTTTGATCACTTTCCCTGAGCTTCCTGGTCTCCATCCTTCGAATAAGTGTTCAGACCCGTCATCAACAATAATCGAAATAACTCTCTTCCTATAATTCAAAATAGCCCCATAATGGTTGAGCCAATTGTCTACAAGAATTAAATCGTCACCATGGATGTTGACCACAATAAGATTTGACGGCCAATCTCTCCCTCCTATAGACACAAGAAAATCTCTAGCTTCTAGAGTTCCCAAAATTCTTTCTCCACTCGGCAAAGCCACAGCATAAGGTTCACAATTATACAAACACGAGATTCTTAAAAGATTAACACATTTCAATAATATAAAAGAATGTGTAACTCCCGAATCGAATAAAACACTAACTGGTTGCAAAAGAATCTGAATTGTACCTGATGCAACAACAGTGTTCTGATCATCTGACCTCCTCATCTCGTAAAGGCACGGAGGAATGGACCCAGCACTGGATGCCTCTCTTTTCCCGACATTTTGCTGCTGAAAACCACTCTGCTGTGTCAGGTTCATACTTGTCTCTTTCGGAACTTGTGCTGGAGCGCGAGTACCAATTGATCTAGTCACATTTCTGCAAAAAGTCACATGATGCCCTTCCTATCCACATTCAAAACAGGTCACAGAAGGAGCGGAGAAATCACGCCCAATATGCCCTGCTCGACCACAGTTATAACACTTCTTCGACGCGTTTGAAATCATTGATGCTGTCCGGAACTTCTTTCCGCCTAGGGAAGGATACAGAGGTTTCCTGGATGAATGAAATGAGGACTGGCCCTTGCAGGTCCCACTACTCTTGTTCTCAGTGAAGTTGCCAGACACTTTCTGCTTCTTTGTTTCTGCAAATTTCTCCACCGCTGCCTCTTTCATCTCGTAGGCCAGTGCTTTGTCCTGATACTGCCCTAGACTATTATATTCAAATCCGGACATATATTGCTGAATCTCCGGCTTCATCCGCATGTCAAAATTGAAAATATTTTCCGCCTCGGTCCTGACCAAATGTCGCACATAGGTCAGCTGGTGATTAAAAGTCTTGATCATGTATGTCACAGATGTCTCCAAATTCTGCGGTGAGAAAAACTCTCGGACTCTAGCCTCTCTAACTGTACGTGGGCAATACTGGGCTTCCATCATTATCTTGAATTCTGTCCAGTCAAACATGATGATCCTCAGGTCGAATGGCCTCCCACCAGTCGAACGCTTCCCCAGTTAGAAAATAATGAGCGATCGGAACTTTTCGGTCTTCGGGGCAATTAATTCCCGCAAATATCTTCTCTAATTCCTTCAGCCAGTGGTCCCAAGTAGGCGTCTCTGCAGAACCATCAAATTTCGGTGGGTGTAACTTGACCACTTATGAAAGCCACTTGTCTCCCCGGTTGTCCTCGTTACACTGTTGGCCCATCGTCGTCTGCATGCAGTCAACCACCTGAGCAAACTGGGTCATCTGAGCGACCACCTGTTGAAGAACTCCCGACATGTTAGGATTTGCGTCTTCCTCCATGGTTCGTGTCCGGTCATCATTTACTGACTCCTGTTGTCCGCCAGAATGGGAATCAGTTTGGTTAGCCAACAAATCCGGGGTAGACGACGAGTCTTCCTATCTTGCATTACCACGTCCGCGTCCACGACCTCCTCTCAACATACTGTAAACACAAATACTCAATACCCAGAGCAAAATCTTCTAAAATTCATCAATAACCACGAAATATTCCGAATTACAGCTCGTAAACCCTTTATATAGGAATTTACAAGGCTAAATTAAGGAATTGTGGAATAATACAAAATACCACAAAAATTTAGTAGTTCGGCAACTGGTTCAAACAACTCAAATGAATCCAATTATTATTACAAACATCTCAAATCATCAATAAGACACACGTACTCGAGTACGGTAAATCAAACCAGAATAAGAAAACAACACGGCGAATAACATCACTGAGCCCCTTCGTCATCATGTCGGTACTGTGGTTTCTTCGCCGCTCCTTGCCTACCTGAACATCAAAACAAATGTCCACCCCCGAAGGGGTTAGCAAAACGATGCTAGTACAAGTATCATAATATACAAAATTAGATATGCAACAACAATGCATGGAAAAATACATAACACGGACTTCCGCTACCGGAATCCAACGATGCGAATCCATATGATTCCATCAACACAACATGGGTAATCTAATGGTCCAGCGCCTTCACCATATATCCCAAGATGATCCCGTTGGACCAACACGAGGTGTAAAACCCGTCCAATGATCTAGCGCCCTCAGCATAGATCCCAATATGATCCCGTCAGACCAACACGAGGTGGACATCTGATCCAGCACCCTCAGCATAGATCACACAATCCCTTCGGATTAACACAACATATACAAACACCACTATGCATACACATATGCAAAAATCGATATGTCCATCAACATGAACATACAAATAAATCAATAACAATATCATGACAATTCAACTGGAATGATCTCATGTTCAACAAAATGAATAACAATGTGCATGATCAAAATCATCAATATTAAACCAATGTTCAAAATACGATACTTGCCTTAAAGATGGCAGGAATTAAATACTCCAACGAATGTCACGCGTCCGAAGGCCACCGCCCCTTGATCGATCACTTTGCAAGGCTCGGACCTTGTTCAAAAGATATAACAAGGAACTAAACATACTACTCGAAACTAATGTATGATCACCGAACGTTCTAAGTTATAATCGTGTTAACAATGACGTAGGGCCCGTTCACGATTAGTCTACTCTATGAAAGATGAGTCGGAAATAATGATATACTTCATATGATTCGAATGACCATATCGGAGGTGAAATGCCGATGTCTACGGATTCTAGGATATACAAGTCATCAAAATCTAAACATCAATATTTGTTTCAACTCCCAATTCATATATGTTTCATCTCTTACGTCTCATACCACAAGTGTGACTCAAGATACAAGCGTACCAAGTGTACTACGCAAGGGAACGATACTGCGGTGATCCGGGATTGATTTCATTGACATAGCCGATTCATTTCAAGTATGAACATGAAGAATATTGTCAAATCAAACACCTCTATCAAAACATGAATTATCATCGATGGAACATCTTAGTAATCTCGGAACCTTACTAAAATCATTCTCATAATTCATAACGAACTTGGGACACTATATCCTAGGGTTTTTATCCATCAAGGTTCGATCAACACTCTTAGCAATGAAGGAAAAGCAAGGTATAACCGGGTTCCAATCTTCAAAAAATATGGTGCTGGATTCAATATGATATAACAAGTCCAATAATTTCCGAAGCAAGCTCAAAATATAGCTAAGAACATAAATTCCATCTTGGTATAGTATTAACATACCTCAAGAAGGATAAGAACAATGAAATGCTTGATGAAACACAACACCGGAGCTTGCACACCAATCCACAAGGGTCTAAGATCCTCAAAATCAATCTAGGATGAAGTATAAGGTGCTGGGGAGTCTTTAGATGGAGAAAAATCGGTAAGGAAGGGAGGAGGAAATGAAATGGAGTTGAGGGTTATAAATAGAATTCTAAACCTTACGTACGTTATCTTCTCTTACTTACGTATGTAAAGGCCTTAGCGTACGCTAGCCTTAAGCCTTAGCAATTGTTAACGTCTGGCCAAAGCTCACTGCCTCGATTCTGGTTTCATTTACGTACGTTATTAGAGTAGTTTATGTACGTAACACTATGTACTTAGCGTGCGTTAACAACCCACCTTAACGTACGTTAAGCCCAGTTGACTTGCTTAGCTGGAAAGCCATCCAGGTTCACTTGGAGCATATCAACGTACCGGCCCCCACACGCCGACCTATGTCTGATCTCGAATTAACTGAACCTTACGTACGTTAAGCTTCAACCATAACGTACGTTATCTTCCAAACGTAGCGTACATTATGCTTATCACCTAGCGCACGTTATGACATGCAGAACCATGCACACATGAATATATGGAGATACAAAAATGTAGGGATACGAATACGGGAAAGCACTCTTCGATTAATAACGCCATATAGTCGAATGTTACAAGTTCGAATACAGGTAAAATACACCATAATTATTTGAACATTACATGGAGAACTTGACGAAAGTGCTCTTCAGAAAGAGATTAGAGAAGTACGCATTGAAAATAATTTCACATCTCCAGAGCAGCAGCAATTTGCTTCATTAGTGATTAAGAGGAAGTATGGGTTAGCCCTAATTACAACAAGACCCCTTGGAGCCAAACCTTTTAAGTCACTCCCTCCACCAAAGCAGATCAGAGGAAGAGGAAGAGGCAGAGGAGGGAGATGATTTTTCATTTTTGTTTGTTTTGTAATTTATAGTTTATTTGTAAAATTCAATCTTACTTGTAATTTTTCATTCAGACTGTACTGCAATGTAATGTAGTAATTCTGAAAGTTTATAACAGTCACTTGAATGACAACCACTAGTTGTCTCAAACAAACTGAGTTTGATTTTTGTCTTGCACTTGATATTTGTGAAAACTTGTTTTTACATTTGAATGCTTAAAGTTTTGCCATCATCAAAATAGGGGGAAATTGTGAGGAATACTTGTTAGATTTGATGATGCCATCCCTGTACTTATGATTTATTCAGATGTATATTCTAAATACTTGGCATTGTAAATAAGAACCAAATGAGTATCTTCTAAGAGCCATTGATATAGGCTAAGAATGATCTGAAGTTGATTAGTGAAAAATTGGCTAAGTATAGAACTGTCTAAATATCAGATAAGTTAGTTATCAGTCGAGTTTTGGTCAACAAAAATTATCAGAGAAGTTTGACTGTAGACAACTTAATATCAGATGAGGTCTGGTCAACACAAGTGTCAGCTAAAGTTTGACCATCAGATCCGAGAACATTCATCAGATCAGAGAACATTCATCAGACCAGAGAATACCATCAGATCAAAGAGGAGTTAATCACCAAATCAGAGGACTTCACCTCATCATATCAGAGAACTTCTACAAAGTTATATCAGAGAAGTTTTCCATCAGAGAGGGTTGACTGCACATCTGGCTGGTTGACACGTTTTTAGTGTAACTATCGCAAGTGCACGATATCGTATCAAGTAGTAAAGTGGACTTTTTGAGTCCGGTTTATCGATCCCACAAGGAAGTTTGGTTATAATTTGAATTATACACTATTAGTCTATTTTTATAGATACTATGATAAGTGAAACACAATTAAAAAGTTTGGTTTAATATTTGCAAAGAAAATGCAATAATAGTTCTAATATTATAAGGAAATAAAAAGATAGCAATAATAATAGATTGATTAACGATAAAATGAAATAGTTGGGATTACAAACTTAGTTCGTCATTACTTATAAAAGATGTATAGGAGATCATAAAATGAATTTACTTATTATGTTGTGTAGATTCGATTTTCCTTAAAAACACGGTTTCTCTTTCGAACTATAAAACGCCCCTTACATATTGAATCAATCCACTATATTTCTATGTTGATTGGCTTCAATACATAGCATTAGGATTTATGAAAATAACTCAAAGAATCATCTAAGGACTAGGGGTATATTTCTATCCCCTATAACAACTTAGAGTGAATATCATTTGATCTAATCAAACATATTTTCTTTCGAAACATATGAAGACCATAAATATCGTCATTTATTGGCCAAATAAATAAAGATTGTTAAAACAATGAAAATCACACACAATAATAAGTAATTCACAATAGATCTTTATACAAACATAAATAACATGACTAACCTTGTTTATAATCCCAACTAAAAATTACTTAGCCCATGAAGGGTTTATTACACATATTACAAGCTTGTGTGGTCATTATTAGTTGAATCAAGAGAAAGAATTGATCCTAACTCCCTTAGTAGATAAAGGAGATAGAAACAATAAACTCTCTAAACAACATATGTTATACCACACTTACAAAGATCACTCAAGAACACAAGTGTGTTCTTCACACAAAAAGAAAAGTTTACAAAAAAATGGAAAATTATAAGATGAATGATGAAGGATCTAAGGGGTCTATTTATACACCTAAAGTCATCTAATAGCTCCAAAAATCCAGCATTATTACATTAGATCGGATCAATGCCAGCCATCCCCTCAATAATACACCAAAAGTATAAAAAATTAGACAAATCATAGCAATCTGTCAAGAGTTACGGCCGTAACGTGGCTTCATAAATTTGCTCATTTGAAGCTTTGATAGTTACGTTTTCAGCCCAGAATTTCTCAGACTTTGCGTTTTTGCCCCAGATCTTCTTCGAATGATAACTTTTGATATATAACTCTGATTTTGAATCCGGAAAGACTGCCGAATTCGTCTCGGAAAGCCCTACAACATGAATATATCAAAATTCAATAAAGAGAATATTTATTAAACATGTTGTTTCTTGAGTAATTCAGTTATTTAATCCGATCATCATCAGATAAAAATAAAATTTTTAAAACTAATAAATTAAAAGCAAAAAACGAGTAGACTAGCTCAATTATGGGTGAATTTTATCGATACAAACCATGGATAAGTGTACAAAACTGACACTTATCACACCCCCAAACTTGAATTCTTGCTAGTCCCGAGCAAGACTCTTTATTATTCATGCTCCAAAAATAAAAATAAGAAAAATTAATACACACATAAATTAAAATATAAAAAGAGAAAAGGAGATCAAAATGCCATTAATAAACAACAACTTGACTTTATACAGTAGATAGAAATGAATCAAGATTCAAAATAAATCTACTAATGTTTTTGAAGTTAAAACACGGTTTTTATTTTGTAATTCCAAAATGCAAGGTTTTCCCCCCAAAAGGCTGATTATTACTTTCCCACTCGTGATACACACGACTCCCTTCAATGGTTGCTCTCGATCACTCGTTTATTTTTCGACTCAATATGAAGAAAAATTTTATTGGCGTCATCAAATATTGTGATTTTCACAAAATTGAGTGTATTGAAATTCAGCTGCTAATTAATTCAAATCTGCTCATAAACTACATCCCTTTTAGTGATAGCTTTCACACCGTTATTTGCTAACGTGTAGCTCTTTTCACTAACACAATTTCTATCTCATTATTTTTCTTTTTTTGTAAAAAGGTGATAGCTTTCACACCGTTATTTACTAACGTGTAGCTCTTTTCACCAATTTTTCTGAGACGGCAGCTACGCACCAACAATGGTTAGTCCTTGATTTTTCGCAAAATTTAAGACTTCCAAAATTAGGCAGCTGTTGCTGCTCAACACTTCTCCTTTTCGTCATTTATTTTTTTAGGTGATAGCTTTCACACCGTTATTTGCTAACGTGTAGCTCTTTTCACCAATGACTCCTTTTTTTTTAGGGAATAGAATTTTTGCAGAAAATCATTTTTTAGTTAAGCTTGAAAAATCAAAAACTCCACAAATTAAGTAAATTTCAGTTTTATTTTTCATCAACCAATTGATTCTTCTTTTCTCAAGGTAACGAATGACTCGATTTTATATGATAATTACAAGGCTTGGAAAGAGAGATTAAGGCTCAAAAATTTTGGAATATACAATTTTTTTTTTTACCGGTTAAAACGATTTAGAAGCTTGTATATAGCTAATTTATTGGTGTTATGGCCAGATCTAGAAATCTCATAAATCAAAATACTATAAATATATATATATATATAAATTAAGACAAATAACCAAATCAATCAAAACACACTAAAAACCAAATCAATCAAAACACACCAAAATTACAACACACCAAAATTACAACACACCAAAATACCAAAACAAACCACCCCCAAACTTGAAAATAAAACTGTCCTCAGTTTAAAAATAAAAAAAAATAAAAATCAATGCAGAAAAGTAGAATACTCCCTGTTAAGAAAGTTGATGTCTGAGCTAACGCCTTTTAGAATCTGCAAGAGAATAAATATACGAGGCACACAACAAAAGAAAATAAAATATACTCGTAAGTATAACACAATTTTTAAGATGCGCATCAAGAAAGTCCGAAGAGTCGCCTTACGCTGCCATCAAAGTTTTTATAAAAAAACACACACAATAAAAATTACAGTAATAAAATAACAATACATAAATCGCGAATAGATGCACGTCAAGAGATCAAGAAGAAACTCGTTAAGCTGCCACCATTTACCACGATTATTACACACGACAGAAATTAAAAATACAAGAGGTCCGACATGGGTTATCAAAGGGAGAGGAATGAATCCACTTTTCGTTTTCTCACGGTAAAATCTTCTACCCAGACAATTTTAGCTAGAGCTGGATCTCGTTGAGGAACAAATTCATTGAGTTTTTTGATTAGTTCTTCTGGTGTTGTTGCAATGACTATGATTCGTTTTGCACGCTCGGAAATAAAGCCCTTTTCAGCAGAGTAGTCGATGAAAGACAGTAAACCATCAAAGAAACCATTGACATTAAGCACACTTATTGGTTTTGATGAACATTTAGCTGGGCTCTGGTAACAACATGAAAAAGTTCCTCAAGGGTGCCAAAACCACCAGGAAGGGTGATAAAGGCGCCAGAATTATTTATCATGTGAGTTATGCGATCTTGCATATTCACAGATCTAAACTCATCTCCAATAGTTGACCCGGTGATTTTACTTTCAGCCAGAGGTTTTGGGATTATTCCCAACACTCTTACTCCTATTAATCCTAGACTTCCTCCTCCGTAAACTACATGAATGCATTTTTCTCCTAAGGTACGACCCAAGTTGTGGGCTGCTTCAGTAAAGCATGCCTCTTTTCCAGAACTAGCTCCACCAAAAATGCATACTGTGTTAAATTTTTTTGTTGAAGATGATGACTCCATTTTTGAAAAGAAAAATTTTTTTAGAGAGAAACAGAGAAAAGTGCAAGTTTGAGGAATGAATGAAAGAAACTAGTAGAAAGTTTATTTATAGAAGAAAAAGAAGGTAAAAATTATTTAACAAGTTAGTGATTGCGTTTGATTGTGCTTCAACTACTCAATAGAATAATGAAATCATTTATTGCGTATCACATTTTTTATTCAGAAAATCTCACCACACGACAAAAATAAAAGATACTTACGCGTATGTACAGTAGTTGTGATTGTGGCTCACATCTTCCTCTGATTTTACGTTCAGAAACGGCCTAAACGCCTTCTATGAGTCGGGGAGAAGCTTCCCATCCAATTTTCTTACAAATTGGCAAACAGGGTCTTTTAACGTCAGATTCCCAAGACGTTGTTCATATTCTGGTTTGAATTTATTCCACAAACATTGAATTCCGTAATATACAAGTCCACTAGGATGCGTGTCAAGAGAAATTTCGATATTATCTAAATTCTCTTTATTCAGACCATCATTAATGAACTGAATTTTATCTTCTCTGTTTGTAGATGGAATTCCTAAAGATCGACATTTTACATTACAGTTCCATCTAGCACATTTATAGCAAACGGCTAGCATCTTTGCTCGTCGTTTCTTGGCATATGATCTTTTTCCAAGCCCTGGTAAAAATCTAGTCGGTCTTTCTGTGAATTCACCTTCTATTATTACTTTGGCTTCGATAATGAATCTTATGTCAAAAGGTATGCTTTTATTCATAAGCAACCTCATCCTTTCAAGCCTTGTCTTGTAAATTTTTAAAATTGCATTTTTGCTTAGAAAGGGAAATCTTTTTTCGATTTTATACAATGTTTCTTCCATGAAAAAAAATAAAAATAAAATGACAATGAAAATAATTGAAGAAAATATCTACAAATATCAGTTGTTGTGGGAAACTGAAAAATCCGACTTTAATAGTCACGGAGTACCGTTATCCGCCACTTGACCGGACAAACACAATTGAGTACTAAGTTACAACGTCGAGAAATTTGTACCTATAAAAATAGTTTACAATGTAAGATTTCAAATATAACTTATACTTCCCCGGCAACGGCGCCAAAAACTTGACACGCTTTTAGTGTAACTATCGCAAGTGCACGATATCGTATCAAGTAGTAAAGTGGACTTTTTGAGTCCGGTTTATCGATCCCACAAGGAAGTTTGGTTATAATTTGAATTATACAATATTAGTCTATTTTTATAGATACTATGATAAGTGAAACACACAATTAAAAAGTTTGGTTTAATATTTGCAAAGAAAATGCAATAATAGTTCTAATATTATAAGGAAATAAAAAGATAACAATAATAATAGATTGATTAACGATAAAATGAAATAGTTGGGATTACAAACTTAGTTCGTCATTAGTTATAAAAGATGTATAGGAGATCATAAAGTGAATTTACTTATTATGTTGTGTAGATTCGATTTTCCTTAAAAAGACGGTTTCTCTTTCGAACTATAAAACGCCCCTTACATATTGAATCAATCCACTATATTTCTATGTTGATTGGCTTCAATACATAGCATTAGGATTTATGAAAATAACTCAAAGAATCATCTAAGGACTAGGGGTATATTTCTATCCCCTAGAACAACTTAGAGTGAAGATCATTTGATCTAATCAAACATATTTTCTTTCGAAACATATGACGACCATAAATATCGTCATTTATTGGCCAAATAAATAAATATTGTTAAAACAATGAAAATCACACACAATAATAAGTAATTCACAATAGATCTTTATACAAACATAAATAACATGACTAACCTTGTTTATAATCCCAACTAAAAATTACTTAGCCCATGAAGGGTTTATTACACATATTACAAGCTTGTGTGGTCATTATTAGTTGAATCAAGAGAAAGAATTGATCCTAACTCCCTTAGTAGATAAAGGATATAGAAACAATAAACTCTCTGAACAACATATGTTATACCACACTTACAAAGATCACTCAAGAACACAAGTGTGTTCTTCACACAAAAAGAAAAGTTTACAAAAAAATGGAAAATTATAAGATGAATAATGAATGATGAAGGATATAAGGGGTCTATTTATACACCTAAAGTCATCTAATAGCTCCAAAACTCCAGCATTATTACATTAGATCGGATCAATGCCAGCCATCCCCTCAATAATACACCAAAAGTATAAAAAATTAGACATATCATAGCAATCTGTCAAGAGTTACTAGTAACATCTGGAGTTACGGCCGTAACTAGGGTGACTTATGGTCGTAAATACTGAATGTTACGGCCGTAATGTGGCTTCGTAAATTTGCTCATTTGAAGCTTTGATAGTTACGTTTTCAGCCCAGAATTTCTCAGACTTTGCGTTTTTGCCCCAGATCTTCTTCGGATGATAACTTTTGATATATAACTCTGATTTTGAATCCGGAAAGACTGCCGAATTCATCTCGGAAAGCCCTACAACATGAATATATCAAAATTCAATAAAGAGAATATTTATTAAACATGTTTTTTCTTGAGTAATTCAGTTATTTAATCCGATCATCATCTGATAAAAATAAAATTATTAAAACTAATAAATTAAAAGCAAAAAACGAGTAGACTAGCTCAATTATGGGTGAATTTTATCGATACAAACCATGGATAAGTGTACAAAACTGACACTTATCACTGGTCTGACTAAGTTATATCAGAGAAGTTTTTTCAGACAAAATATCAGCCAAGTTTAAGGAACTCAGTCCACGTCAGCAAGCGTTGAAGTCAACAATAATGGAAATCCACATGCAGATGTAAGGAGACAAACCGAAAAGATTCCCAAAAAGTTAGGAATAAAATATTCCTTGAGATCCGCGTACTGAAGACTTATGAATATACAAATCAAGAAAAGCGGTTTCAAACGGTCGGAATTGAAAAGGGAATCAAGTCGTGCAACGGAATGATAAGATAAATAAAGAAGTCCACTCTCCAATGGACAGATTTGTTACAGGAAATGTAACGGCTATGAAGGAAGCTCAAACAATCGTACTATAAATATCTGAAGATCAGAATTGAGCAAAGTACGATGCGAACAATACTTACAAGCAATCTAAGCAATCAAAGCAACCAAAGATATCAAGAGAACTATGGCATCGTGAAGAGCAAAGTTTCAAAGATCGTATTTTGAGAAGCTCTTGAAGTTGGAAAAGACAACACTCTTATCTTTAAAGCTGAGTACGGGGTACTTCTGTGAACGAGGTTTCAGAAGTTTCACGACTGATAAGGCATCCACAGGTTCTTGATTGGAAGGTGATAGACAGCTCGAGAGTTGTTGAGGCATCCATGGGTTTTCGATCAAGAGGTGCTAGGCAGTTAATGGAGTTGCAACGGCCAAGGGTTTCCACTGGTTGAAAGCTTTTGTAACTGGTTTGAATCATTATAACGTTTATCACTGATTGAAACTTATAGTGAATTCATCTCCAACTGGTTTAGAGAAAAGTGGATTAGTAGAGGATTAACCCACCTCTGAAACCACTATAAGTGCTTGTGTGTTTTACTGCATTCATCATACTTATCTACTGCATTCATATTTACTGTTCCATTTATCAGTCAATTGTCTTCCGCATTGTCTAGTCTTTATAGTTGACATAAGTCACCTGTAGTTGATAGAAGTCACATGCGGTGTTACCTGATGTGCTTCCGCACTACTCATCTGCAGCTAAGGTTTGTTAACTGCATATTTCATAGTTGAAGAAACTCACCTGATTAAGGAAAAGAGTTTAATAAGTCTATTCACCCCCCTCTAGACTTATTCCTGACGACTTGTGACCTACAATGTACTCTACGTAATGTATTTTACGCTTGTATCTTAACGTACTTAAGCTCCGTACGTTATGGCTTCTATACTTAGCCATTTACAACTGATCCTACATGTCGTCTCTAGGGCTGGGACTTTTGAAACCAGAAACCGCGGAACCGATCCGAACCGCATCGGAACCGATGGTTCGGTTCGGTTCCTAGCAACAATTTTTTTTTCCGGTTCGGTTCGTACTGTTAGTATTCGGTTCGGTTCGGTTCGCGGTTCCTGTCCGTTTTAAAGAACAACCGATCTGAACTGCAAAGAACCGTCCGAACCGGAAAATTGACCCTCTGAATATAATATAATATAATATATTTCATCCGAACCATACAAAATCGGTTCCGGTTCGGTTCGGTTCCTGTGCGGTTCGGTTCCTATGCGGTTCGGATAAAAAAAACTGGCAAAACCGAACCGCGAAAAGATTATGCAGTTCGGTTCCGATTCCTGTATTTTTCTCCCTGGAACCGAAAAGTCCCAGGCCTAGTCGTCTCAATATACCGAATATGTATACTCGACATATTGAATACACATACTCGTTCCAATAACATTCTCATACGATACACCTGATACACAATATCCTCAAGTGCAATTATCAACAAAGTACGACAATTATTCCAACACAATTGTCTCAGTACTTAAATTATATTATCGATACTTTAATATCGTACACTGTGCAATATAACTCGGGTAAAATAATGCAAAAAATTTATACTGAAATTACAGGATATTACACGTGTGTATATTGGTGATGGAATTGGAATGTTGATGGTTAGTAGTTGTCGAGTTCTATACCTATCGGGATGTATTCATTCTGACTGGACTTCACGATCGTAATGCTGGATAGAAGCAGTTAGTGCACGCTAGACTGTGTTGCTACCGCGCGCTAATCATGCAATTGTAGCGCACGCTATCCTGGTCTGTAGCGCGTGCTAATCTGACTGGACAGTAAGTTTTTTGGGCTCTGGAATGAGTTAATTAGCGCATGCAAATGTCCTATTAGTGCATGCTATCGAGGTTGGACAGAATATTCTTGATTTGGGCAGAAATTTCATGAATTTTGGGCCAGAATAGGTAACGCGTGCTACTAAAGCTTCTGAACTGAAACTGCAGTCAGGTAGCACACGCCACACTAACCTTAGCGCGCGCTAATGTCACCTAGTATATAAAGGACATCAGTGGTCAACTTCGTCATTTCTTTCTCTCCTCTCTTCCTTCCGGCGATTTGGGTGACCTTGAGGGTATGAAAGCATAGATCTTGGTCTGATATCATCATCTATCAATATTTTTGAGTTCCTAGTGTGAAGTTAACATTATCTCAACATCTTTTACCGTCCAAATCAAGATAAGATTGTTCAAACCTTAGTTTTTTGGGAATTTGGGGATTTGTCGGTATTTCATCTTTTAAATCCGTTTTTAGATCTGATTTGTGCTAGATTATGATGTCGTAATCATAATCCTTTGTTTTTCCTCAAAGTTTACGGATTAAATTTCGAGTTTTCATCTGTTCTTGAGTATGATCCTTGTTACTTCCGTAATGTTTGATCGGTTGTCCCTAAGGGTAGAACTCAATTTCCATACTATTGTATTTGATATAGTATTATGTTGTTATATGATCGAATTATTGAGGAAAGTTCAGACAGTACATCCTTTCGTTCGTTGTTTCTTGTGTCGTTCTAATCGAGGCAAGTATTTTGATTATGTTTAATGTACTTCGTGTGAATATGTGAAAATGTGATTTCTATGAAAAGTGGTAATTTCAGAAAGTATGGTTTATGTGAGTGTGTGCGAGGCAAGTAAAACCAGTGTGGGTCCCTTGGGTTCTATTAGACCGATGCTTCTATGGTTCACATGGTTGGGCTGTGCAACCAGTGAGGGCCTGACGAGGACTCATGTGGTGTGTATCTCGCGTGAGGTAACTTGGGAGGTTGTTTCGTGTTGGTTACTGTGCTATGTTCCGGAATATGAGTGATATGGTTTGGTTATGTTGCTTATTCACTTGTTGTACATATGCTTGAATCATTGTACTTGCACCGACTGTTTGCTGACCCCTTCGGGGGTGAATATACTTGTTGTGTATTCAGGTACAATTCCAGTAGGCGAACCAGCACAGAGCGGATACGAGCTTGGTGGGAAGCATTGATATCATGTACCAGTTTGAGTCGGTGGTCGTTTTGTTGTGAACAGTTGTAACACCCCCAATCCACTCAGGGATATTACACGCCGTAGACCCTCTCCTCGAGGATCTACCAGGCTGATAACTAAAATCAAACATCTAAACATCGCCTTTAAGGCTAAAATGACTCAGTAGACCGACTTGGTCTTTCAATAATAACATACAACTCAATTCCAAACACATACCCACGCAGGGGTCAAAATACAATAAACTCCCGTACAACGGGGAAAAGATACTGCAGCGGAAAAGAAAATACAACTAGACCAATACGACATCAACGGATCCTCGTGTGATTAGTATCGTTCATCTTTCATCATCCTTCGTGCCGACCCTGTGCTATGCTCCAAAACCTGAATGCAAAAATAGACATCCACCCCCCGAATACTCGGGGGTTAGCAAAACTCCACTGTTTTGCTAGTGCAAGTACAAGTGCAAAAATACGAGCCATACAATACAAGTTCCAAGAACAATAATAATCAGGAATCCTCAAAGTTCCAAACGTAATGAAAAGCACTTCCCGAGGCATGAGTTTGGTAAAACATTCCAAAACCGAAAGATCACAAATCAAGGGAAAACAATTTATAAAACAGTTTAAAATGCCATCGAGAGTTTTAATAGAAAACAATTTAGGATTTCCGAATCCTTGTCTTTCCAAAAATCAACAGGGGTCACAGCCAAAGGTTTTGATTTCGCAAATAGAAAACAGACAACAATTAACAGGGCCCGAGCCCAACATCACGTGTCCTCGACGGACATAAAAATCAACACAACATAATCACGCACGCGCATCTCCTAGGACCGGGACGAAGCCACAAATCCCACTCGAGGCCTCGAAGGACCCTCCCGAGCTGGCTAGCGAAACAAATCACACACATCTCACGGTTGGATCAATCGCTTGTTGCATCCTGGCCACATGATCGCATGCCATGTGCCACCGTAGATTATCTCAGGCTCTCACGGTTGGATCAATCACTTGTTGCATCCTGACCACATGATCACGTGCCATGTGTCACCGTAGACCTTCAACCATATCCACACATTCACACAAATAACACAATGCAACAAAGATATCCAAACAATTCACTCAGAGGCATCAAACACTTAGCAAAACACCACGTCAAACCACAACGCACCGAAATGAAATAATATACGTCCACACGCAAATACCAAGTGCATCATAAACACCAAATATATCCATAGGATTCACATAGTCATTTACAAGACACACCATTCACAAAACACTCGCGTTTTGAAAGAGGGCCTTTAACAAGGCTAATCAAATCTTTTGAAAGTTCAATTCAAACGACCAGACAAACACATTTAGACGATCACCAATTATCATATCCACAAAACAAGAATTATATGGACAAGGTACTTGCCTCAAAATCGGCACGCAAGTATCCCGACGAAGACGGCTCAACCGGAAAGCTTCGAAACGCCCGATGCTATCGAAACGGAAGACGACGACGAACGAAAGGGTTCAACACAGTTTCTTCGCAAGAAACACGACCCTAACATCATACAATCAATAAATCATCGATCATATGAGGAAGAATAATCGTAGAACGCCCGAAAACCCCTCTAAGACATTTTACCGGACACCTTCAAGGCGTCGGTCAAGAACTCAACCCAAACAACGAATCGATACGATCCAACCATGGAATAATAAAGAAAATGATATAATACATCTAAATATTCATCAATACATCATAATCCTAAGTTAAATCAGATTAAACGGATGAAAACAACCAAAACACCCAATTTCCCCAAAACTAGATTTCTAGGAAATCTGACCTGATTCGGTAGATCGGAGGATGTTATAGGACGGATGATTGATGATATGAACCTCAAAACTTCATGGATTCATTGTCCAACAACATATCTAGATGATTCACACACCCACAGCCGCGTACGGGAAGAAAAAGAATGAGAAATGGCTGAACAAAAACGCTGCCACGCCTTAAATAGCCGATCACGGCCGTTACGACGAATCGCCATGGCTTACGACGTAATCGCCATGGCCGAACTCATCGCTGGAAATGCCGGAAGCGTTACGTGCGTTACGCCGTGGCCTTACGACGTAATCGCCTTACGTACGAATCGCCGATCACTACCGCACGTTACTCGGCCACAGCGCTCGCCTCAAGATGCCGGCCATGACTCGACCGGGACCAACTCCGACGGCCCGAACGACCCCAAAACCCGAACTTGAGTACGAATTGAAGATACGGTTACGAAGTACTCGCAAAGACGAATCCGAGCACTAAGAGAACACACGATTCCGACCACCCGAAGGCTCGAAATTCGACAACGGAAAGTAATTACCCCAAACTTTGGGAAATTACGAAAATGGCCCAAAATGCCCGAAAATAACGATACGTGATCAAAACACCAAGCCAAAGCTCGCAACATGAATATTAACATTAAATGAACTTACGAGAAAGTCGAAACAACAGTTTCGGACGAGATTCGCAAGAATCGAACTCAAGTGCGGAAAAACCGCTAAAAAGCACGGAACTCAACAAAACAACACCGAAACGAACTCGGATGACATAAAGTGCAGAATTAATCATTCTCAGAATGACGAAACGGTCATGAGCGAGTCGTCAAAACGGACTTCCGCCGAAAAAAAAAGAAATTATCGGAAATCGAAATCACGGGTATTACATTCTACCCTCCTTAAAAGAAGTTTTGTCCCGAAACTTAAAATAAGTAGGGAGAAGCAATATCCACTGTCAGGAAAACTCGACGAGATACCCAAAAACCGAAAACTCGCGCCCGACGGCGAAACACTGCAAGAAATGCAAAGGAACATACGGCGTGAAAACACGCTCCACGACGACCAACACAACGCCACCGATAGAGAAATAATAAAACCAACAAGTGACAAGCGTCATCAAACAGGTAATACAACCAAGTCTATTATCCGAACAATCACAAAACACAACGAACGAAAATCAATATGATTGACCACCCCAACGGTACATCAATCAAAACGCGAGCCAATCGCTGAAGAAATACGGAATTCCACCGCTCAAGGGTTGGAAGATCGAAAACGAGAAAATTTCCCGAATATAAAGAAATTAGGAAGGAGTCTGAACGCTCAACAATCACGAAACGAGATCAACAAAAACCGAACAATCAAACGATCGAACCACAACGGTCGAGACAACAAAAATCGAACAATCATGTTCGAATCACGAAGAACAATAAAATTCAAACAACTCACAGGTTCACGTCTCGGCTCGAGACAATATATGATCCGGTAAAAGCAACAAGATGTGATTCACATAAGATCCATAGGAAAGGGAATAGCAATTGAAAAGTCACAACGACAAACGAGTAATTTCGAAACACCACACTCGTTCGATCAATAAAAGCAAGGGATAAGGCAAGCTCAGAAAATGTTAACGAACATAAACGAGTCTACAGAGTCGAAAATATAGAAGTTCAAAATCTAATCCACTTCGAATAAAAGAACTAGTAGAACCAAAAGATGTTACATCCGAACAAGGTTCACAAGTATCGAACCGGACTCGGAAAAGTCACAGCGATAACCAGATCGACCCAAAACAAGATCACAGCTCGTTCGAACGATGAAACCGAAATACAGAACAAGTTCAGAAAGTGTCAACGAACACGAGTGAGTCGATAGACCTGAGAAAGAGGAAATGCAGGAGTCCAAAAATAATACGGGTATTATATTCGACCCCTTCTAAAAGAAGTGTCGTTCCCGAAACTCACAACACGAAATCAAGGTGACAACACAACAAGCAATCGTGAAACATCTTTCAAAGGCCTCTCAAAGCCGATTCCGATGATCTTTGAAGCGCGAACTCTGAAAGTCTCGGTAGCCACCCGCAAAATCAATTCGGTGTCCCTCGAGTCCACACTTGAAATGTGTTACCGACGAGAAGGACAATTTACACGTGCATGCCCCGGTACATCACGGTTGAAACGTCTCGGCTCGGCATACCGAAAATACAGATGCTAGATACAATGGAACTAACACCGCAAAACAACATACCGGAGATGCCAACTCAGCATAACATATCAACGCATACAAAAATCACAACAACAACGGCATCGTTCGACGATTACAATGGCCCAAACGATAGCCAGCACACAACCATAAACATCATGAAACGATCACCAATGTGCATAAACGCATAAAAATCCAAGCTTTAACAGCTCCCACAGGTGCGATAACACGCAAGCCACCACGAAATGACAACATTAAAGATCGTCATCACACCTCCCACAACGGGCTAACAAAACATATGCGTGGCGAACGACTCAACATTCACACCACCAATTCAATCACAATTCGGAGGGCTAACACCCTAACAACAATACCAACATCATACACACCTTCTCCGACCACAAGCACGAAATGATAGGTTTTAAAAACAAAAACCACCTTTTGAAAATAGTTTGGAAACACCAGATGATCTTGAGTATCACTTTACAAAAAGTAGTGCAAACATTGTTATCGAGACTTTGGAAATCGTCTTGCGTTTGAACAAAAATGAGGACACCTTCTCTTAGTGAAAGACTTTCAGAATATTCGACCCTCGGGTCTAAGTAAAAGTGTTTATAAAACATTTGAAAATATCTCAAAATATTTTGGTCCTCGAGTTAGAAGAATTTTGAAATATATTGTGGCACCTTGGATGTACCACGAGAAAATAATTCATTTTAAAAGTACGTCTCGAAATTTATTTTCTAAGATACTCAAGTTTTTCAAGGATAATTCAGTGGGCTAGAATGCCCAAAAATTTCAGGTAATTACACGGAACATTATAACGCCGTGGGTGATCGCTGGGATTCGCGTAGTATGGTTTTCAAATCCGATCAATTTTAAAATTTGTAAAACCTCGGAGTATTTCCAAGGTGTCGAACCCAAGGGAATTGATGTGTCGAAAATAAAAGAAGTAACTCTACTCAAAATTCGACTGCTATTTAGGAATCCGAAAATTTGTTTGCTTCTAATTATCTAAATTTAAAAATCGAAAAAAATAAAAATATAAATAAAAGATGAAATATCTAAATTAAGCAAATAAAGCAAATTAACAAGATAAAATCACAAGTCGAAAGGTAATTGATCCTAGGGTAGTATCATCTAATTGAGTTCACACAATCCATTCACTTGATACATTCTCCCCAAAATTTAAATCAATAGTAGAAATAATCACTGGTCGATCTAGAATTCTGTCAAGGCAACCTAGAAAGATAGTTAATTAAAACCCTTTTCCCTGAGGGCTCAAAGAATTAAAATCACTTAAAAAGCACCAACTTATTTATCTATGATTTATCTTTCTCCGCTAGGTCTCAAGATAAAATCATATTGTGCATCAAGTATTTCCACTAATCAATTACTCCTTTCGGACAAAATCAATTAGCTAACATGCATCGATTAAGGGCCCTTTAATCTAACATGAGATTTAACACAACTTGAACACAAGCCTAGGATGAAAGGTCAAAAGGTAATCAAAGGAATATCATGTGATCATCAATTAAATTTACTAACCCTAGAATCAATCAAAGGAATTAGCCAGACATAATTGAAATCAAACAAGAAATTGATGAAGAATGCATATTATTAATATGAAAAGAGAGATTACAACCCTTATGGATGAACTCCGAGTCTTCAATCTCCCCAAAACAATAATAATTCTCCTCCAAAAAGTTCTTGCATCAAAGAAATTAATCTTGCTAAAAGTGTAAAAATCTGCTCTAGATAATAAAAGATGAAAAAGGGCTGCTGAAAAGATAGATCCAACTCGTCCTCAAACTAGGTCTAGAATGAGGTTTATATAGCCTAAGGGGTTAAAATCCCGATTAGCCCTAATCTAGGAAATAAATAATATCCAAAAGAGTCAAAATCCGTCCAAAAACGAGAGCCCGCTGGGAAGCCTTTCGGCCTGGCCTATCGGTCGATAGGTGGTTCGTCGATTTCTTCACTCGATAGGCAGGAGCTCCTTTCGGACGGCCCTATCGGCCGATAGGCTGGCCGATAGGGTCTTCTGTTTGGCGCAAAAATCCGTTTCTTCGTCCGTTTGACTCGACTCTCGGTCCTTTGTCTCGTTTTGGGTCCTTCTGGCTCTAAAAACCTGCAAACACACTAAAACCAACCCAAACGCGTAATACGGCTCGACTAATCATAAATAAGCCAAATACGAGCACATTAATCACGAAACGAGATAAAAACCTAGTATAAAATCCTAGAAATATGTGGTAAAATTACCACTTATCAAACCCCCCCAAACTTAAGCCTTGTTCGTCCCGAACAACAAAAAGAAAAGAAAAGAAAGTCGTGAATCATCGTGCAACTCATAGTGTTCAACCTAATCAATACTATCCTGTAATTCTCTCTAAATAATCCGAGTGTCGTAAAGCTTAGCCGCACTCGTAATAATGATTCCGCAAAGTAATCAAGTTGATCCTAATCATTCGTTCATGAAGAAAATCCGGCTCAAAGATTAACAAAACGTGAGTCAAATCGACCGTCAATATGAAAGGCTAAAATAAACAAGCTAGTTCGTCCTACATACGTCTAGTGGCACAATTTTCACGAGTTTCATAACAAATAAACCTGGTCAAGATTCCCTTATATAAATGTTCAAGAATTTGATTCGAGTTGACCACTAGGTTAGGATCTCGGATGTTTCATCGGGTAATTCTAGGGTGGAACTTCCATTCTCATGTATTAGGAAACCGTTTGACGTAAAAAGACACTCATGGGGCACATGGATGCTTCTAGTTACTAAGTTCCCGTCTACAATGGAGAAACAACTCGAATATATAATTTCCGCATGTCCGAATCAAGGTCGCCGCTTTACGCGAGAGTAAGCAATGGTCACGCGAATACCCCGGTTACTAAGTTCCCTATCATTGGCACATGTGAAATATCTAAATCACTAGTCTAATCAGAGTCGTCGTTTTACGCGAGGGTAAACAACGGTCACGCGAATGCCCCTTACTAGACTTCCTTCATAGAACAACATTATCTCAATTTTTGGGAAAAACTGACCGACTCTAAACTCTATCTAAGTGCCAACACGACTGACGAAACAGTACGACTCACTATCCGGAAGATGTAACCAAACGTATTGACGGTGATTTTAAAACAAGTATGTATCGTCTCTTATCTGCCAAGACCTCTACAATCACGAAAAATTTTGGACCTAAATGAATACTATGCAAAACAGAAATTACTAACTACAACTCGACTAAAACTCGACCGTTTCTTCAGAGAGAAAAACAGTGTTGTAACATCGGTATCACACAATTAGAAGCACGAAAAATTCACTAAAAAGGAAAAACTAAAGACAAGCAAGGCTATCTAAAAACAAACAACGAAAAGCAAATAAAAGCAAACACGAAATCAAAAAAAAAACTATTACGACCTAAAAAAATAGAAAATAGAAACTAGCAAACACACCAAACGAAAATGAACATAAAAAAAATCTAAAAACTAAGCAACAAAAAGCCAAAACCACGCAACACCAATATGATAAGCACAAATAAAAACAACGGGCACCAACACAAGCAAATGAAGATACAAGGCAAACAAGGTACTCACACGTAAAGAAATTAACAAAGCCGCACTTCTCCCTCCCCCCAAACTTATTTCGCATCCCAAAGGAGGAATAAGTTTGAAAAGAGAAAGGAGTGGCTTTGTTAATGGAGTACCTGATCACTGTGGCGGAAATGGCGGGTTTGTCGGCGAGCTCGGATCATAGCGGGCATGTGAATCGGGGAAAGGAGCAAAGTGGTACATCTCGTGTAGCATTCGGTGGTAGTGGTCCCCCTGGGCCCACCTATCTTCTTGCCTCTTCCTCTCTTGCTCCCTCCAAGCAATCTCCTCTAGTCGCCACACTCTGTCCTCCTCGGCTCGTTTCTCCACGAGCTCGTACAACTCATTGACCCGAGTGGCAACAGCACCCACCCGAGTCTCAACCTCGCCCAACCGAGTTCCCAAAGAACCAAACTCGGCTGTCAAAGAACGCATACTCGCCAAGTGATAGTTGTCTTGCGCTTGCATACTCTCTTCGTGCATCTCTCTCTCTCTCTCAAAAAATCTCGTCTCAAAATCATCAAAGTCTGGAGCTCTCATCTGAAAACTAGTACCTCCACCGGTGGGAATCTCGTCACGGCTACCCCCCTCGGGTATATCATCCATCTCCTCCTCGGCTCCCTCTAAGAACGGCTCATCAATAGTCACCTCCCGACGTTGCCTCTTACGAAGCGCATCTAACGGTCTGAATAGTGCCACATGAGCCGCGGAGCTCATACTCCACCTCGCATATACATCGGGCGCGTCGCCCATCACAGAAGTCAAGGTCGGAGAGGGGAGTCGGAAGAGGGACACCGTTTTGTTCCGACCGTGCAATTTCCAGTCGAACCCCTCGGTGAAGGCAAGCATCTCTTGCCTCTGCAGTGTCGGTTTATCCAAATAGATGTCTCGGGACACCGGCTCTCCGCTAAAGCGCACCCCGAGATGCTCCGCGATAGGGGTCACGAACGCCCCAATACCAATCCTCTGCTTCCCGGTCAGCCGGGCTTGTTTCTCCATGTGCTCGATCAGAAAACATCCGGCGTGCTTCCGTGTACCGTTCAAGGCCGACCACAAAAGGTGAAGATCAGTAGACAAGCACGTCCCCGAGTCGGTACGGCTCAAAATCGTCGAGGTGAATAGACGGTGGATATAACGAAGAACTGGGTTCCTGATCGAGGAGGCTTTGGCATATGTCGGATTATAGATGAGAAGCGTCTCCTCCCTGCGGTAAATCATCTTGGACCACAGCTCTAAGTTTTCTTTGGCATGATCGCCCTGCTGGAATGATCCGTCCTCGGCCCCGTTGATAATGGCATTAACTTCATCGGCCGAGAGCTCCCTTTCTATGTTGTCGAGATTGAAGCGAATAGACGCCGGAGTCCCGTTCTCCCTAAAAACCTCAAGTGTAGACAGAAACTCCACGGTGAGCACGTGGTAAGCGAGGTAGTTAGCCCGAAAAATTTGCTCAAACCCGCACTGCCTTGCTAGTAGCACAATATCATCGTAAACACCCATACCCCGAGCCGTCTCCTCATGCAGAAATCGGCAATGCTTGTGTGACATGCCGATAAGGTGCGACCACCTTCTTTTAGACTCGCCCGGTCAATCTCACTTGAACTTCTTCGGTCGAGTGCAAAGGATCGGAATAGCCGCACTACCTTCATCGGAGCCTTTTCCTTTTACGTGGTTGCATTAGATTTTCCGGCCGTACTCGGATTCGACTTCTTGCTTTGCTTTCCCATTTCAACGTTCCTACAAAACAACCATCCAATTAAAATCCAATAAACACTCATAATACAAACATTCAACGAGCATCGACATAATCCCATAATCCCACAATATCAAGAGCCCTCTATAAATCACACAATCTCCCCAAACTTAGACTCCCCATTTCATATTCAAAGGATCAAAATCACCACCCATAATAACAAAACAACACACTACAATCATATTAGGGCAAACTCTCTCCAATCCAATCTAATTCATCAACAATTCAACTCCTATCAATCCCAATTAACAATTCAATTCAACAAATCCACCCAATTTCAACAAAATGCGAAATTAGGGTTCTTCAAATTTGGGGTTTTTTCAAAATTGTTCAATTTCATCAAATAATCCCCAATTCAAGTACCCATGAACAATCAAGCCTAGATAACATGTTTCCCTCAAGATTCTATCAACAATCGGGCATAAAATTCAAAGAACATCAAAGTTTAGCAAAAGCCCCAAAAAGTGGATCCCCAATTCGATTTTCATCAAAACTCCAAAAAGAATCCGTCAAAGTGCTTGAAAACATGTATAGAATTGAAAAACAAGAGGATTAAGAGTCGAAACTACGTACCTTGATCGAGTTTGAAGGAAGAAAAGTAGAAAAAAAAAATTCGCCCCTTTCGTTCTTGTGTTCTATCGGCCGATAAGAGTGCAAGTGTGTGAGAAAATCGGTTGTGAAGTGTTTAAAAGGGGTATTAAATAACCGGGTCGAAGTGGATAATGGGCCGGGTATGTTCCTATCGGCCAGGCCTATCGGCCGACAGGCTGGGTCGATAGGAGCTTCTGTCTCTTACATACCTTATATCGGGTGGAATATCGGTCGATAGGCATACCCTATCGACCACTGCTTGTAATCAATGAAAATTTGTTTATTTTTCTCAGCCTATTGGCCGGGCCTATCGGCCGATAGGCTCGCCCGATAGGATTTTCTGTCTCAAAATTTTTTTTCAGCTCGTTCTACTTCACATATTTGGTCCCGTTTTTGCTTGGATATGGCGATGAAAGACCTGCAGGTATTCAAAACTCGGCATGCATGGATTAGAACTTAACAAAAACTAGCAAAGCTACTACGAAACTAGAAACTACAAAAATCACGCAAACGAAAAATCGAAGATAAACGAATAAAACGAACTAATATACATACGTTGGGTTACCTCCCAACAAGTGCTACGTTTAACGTCTTTAGCTAGACGATACCTCATTCAACCCGGGTCTTCAGTGACAACTCCCCCTTGAACGGGTTTGTTGATATCAAGATAGCACACGCTCCTCTCATTAGGTCGAGACTCGTTCGCCTCCAACATTCGAACATACTCCGGCAAATCCTCGGAAATTTCATCAACCTCAGAATGTGAGTAAATGGAGTGTGAAATACAATGCTCCAACAAGTCGGTCGGGGGCGGCATAATAGACTCAATTTCAAAACATTCCTCGGGCGCATCGTCGGGCTTCTTCATCGCGTCATAGATGGAAATTTTCAGATTTTGATCGTTAACCCGGAAAGTAAGATCACCCTCCTGGACGTCTATAAGTGCTCTCCCCGTTGCTAGAAACGGTCTCCCAAAGATCAATGGTTGATTCTCATCCTCGGGCATATCAAGAACGACGAAATCGGCCGGGAAGACCAAGTGTTGGACTCTAACGAGCACATCCTCCACAATTCCCCTCGGATAAGTGATCGACCGGTCCGCCATGAGTAGAGAAATGGTAGTCGGCTTCATCTCCCCAATCTTCAACCTCTTAAAGATGGATAGAGGCATAAGATTGATGCTTGCCCCGAGATCACACAACCCATTACGGAACGTTTGGTCGCCAATCATGCATGTCAAAGTAAAACGTCCCGGATCCTTCTGCTTGAGTGGGAGCTTGTTTTGAATGATAGCGCTACACTCCTCTGTCATATTTATTGTTTCAAACTTCCTCAACTTCCTCTTGCTTGCCACAGCGTCTTTCAAGAATTTCACGACTCCTACAGTCTCTCAAAGCGTCTAGAAGTGGAATGTTGATATTCACCTTTTGAAACATGTCGATAAATTGTTGAAGCTTTTCATCATATCTCGACTTGGCCAAACGCTGTGGAAATGGAGCTTTTTCCTCAAAATTCTTCACATTCGCATCTCCAGGGACCTTTCGGCCGATATGTGGGTCGATAGGCTTCACTGCCGGCATGCTGTATGGGTATCGGTTGGGCCTATCGGCCGATAGGCTACCCGATAGGTTCTGCTGTATTCCATCTTCTTTCTCGTTTTCTGCTCCCGTTTCTAGTACATCTTTGTTTCCAGGTTTCTCAACTTCAGCCCCATGATTACTGTACCTCGTTCCACTCCGAAGCTCGATTGCGTTGCATTGTTGCGTCTTCGGGTTGGTCTCGTGTCGCTCGGAAAATGCCCCGGCTTATGAAATCCGGCTTGGGCGTTCGCCATTTGACTCATTTGGGTCTCCACCATCGACATCTGCTTTGTCAAGGCTATCACCGAGTTTCCAATAGATGTCACACTATGCTCGAGAGCCCCGAACCTCTTGTCTACTTTATAAATAAACTCTTTTTGACTCGCCTCCAACCGTTCCAACATCTCTTCCATAGGTGTCTTAGCAATCGGCTCTTGAATAACCCCATTTTTCACGTTAAATCCGGTGGTGGCTGGAGAGCATTGTTCGGATTGGCATAGGAGAAATTAGGGTGGTTTCGATTGTTCGGATAAGAGTTCCCCCAATTTCCCCCTTGCCGGAAGTTTTCTCCTTACATGTAGTTCACATCCTCCTTAACTGCAATCGGCTCGTTTAACTCTTCAAAAACTGAATTGACTCCCAAAGTATTCTTTCTTAGCATCTCGAGCTCTTTTTGTTGTTTTTCAAATTTTGCCTTTAAATCACCGTAGGCGTCCGCCACCGGATGGAACCTTTCTTCTCGTCATCTTCCTATCGGTCACCTCCTCGTAATCATTGTTGACCGCTAGCTCAATGAGATTCTTGGCCTCTTCATAATCGTTAGCCAGAAATCCCCCTTTCGATGAGTAGTCCAACTCTCTTCTAGCCTTCCTCGTCAAACCCCGATAAAACCGAATATAGATCTCCTCTTTGTCAATTCCATGCTGTGGGCATTTGCGAAGTAGCTTCTTAAATCGGATCCATGCCTCATATAAGTATTCATCCTCATATTGCTCGAATTGCAAGATATCGTTGATTTGTTTTTGCACCTTCGAGGGAGGATAGAACTGTGCTAAGAACAGCCGAGTCATCTCTCTCCAAGTACCAATTTCCTTCCGATCTAAGCTCTTGTACCAATCTAGCGCATCGTCTTCTAAGGAGAACCGGAATAGGCGGAGCTTAATGACATCCGGAGGCACTCCGTTTTGCTTAATGGTGGCACATATATCCAAAAACGACTCAAGATGAGCGTTTGGATCTTCATTAACTCCTCCTCCGTATGTTTGAGACTTCACTGTAGCAATGAGGGACGGCTTAAGCTCGAAGTTGTTGGCATCAATCTTTCCCCAACCTCCTTCTTGATAATCGTCCAGCTTAGGTCGAAAGCGGGCATTCAAAGGGATCTTCTCGGGACGAGCGAGTTCTCGTGGTTGGTCAACAATGCCGGCCATGGTATCAACGAAAGGTATAGTAATAGTCTCGGTTCTCGCTTCTTGCTTCTTCCTCCTCAAAGACTTCTCGATTTCCGGGTCCAAAGGAAATAAGTTCTTTCCTTGGGATCTCGTGATCATGCACCGCCTACAAGGAAAAGAAAACAAGATGTGAGGAAACGAGATCGAATATTAATAATAAAAGTAAACTACCTAAAGTAACAATCTCTTCTTTTCGAATTATTCCCTTAAATTTTCTATCAATTCCCGACAACGGCGCCAAAAATTGATCGTGGGATTCGCGTAGTATGGTTTTCAAATCCGATCAATTTTAAAATTTGTAAAACCTCGGAGTATTTCCAAGGTGTCGAACCCAAGGGAATTGATGTGTCGAAAATAAAAGAAGTAACTCTACTCAAAATTCATTGCTATTTAGGAATCCGAAAATTTGTTTGCTTCTAATTATCTAAATTTAAAAATAGAAAAAATAAAAATATAAATAAAAGATGAAATAACTAAATTAAGCAAATAAAGCAAAAAAACAAGATAAAATCACAAGTCGAAAGGTAATTGATCCTAGGGTAGTATCATCTAATTGAGTTCACACAATCCATTCACTTGATTCCTTCTCCCCAAAATTTAATTCAATCCTAGAAATAATCACTCTGGTCGATCTAGAATTCTGTCAAGGCAACCTAGAAAGATAGTTAATTAAAACCCTTTTCGCTGTGGCTCAAAGAATTAAAATCACTTAAAAAGCACCAACTTATTTATCTATGATTTATCTTTCTCCGCTAGGTCTCAAGATAAAATCATATTGTGCATCAAGTATTTCCACTAATCAATTACTCCTTAGGACAAAATCAATTAGCTAACATGCATCGATTAAGGGCCCTTTAATCTAACATGAGATTTAACACAACTTGAACACAAGCCTAGGATGAAAGGTCAAAAGGTAATCAAAGGAATATCATGTGATCATCAATTAAATTTACTAACCCTAGAATCAATCAAAGGAATTAGCCAGACATAATTGAAATCAAACAAGAAATTGATGAAGAATGCATATTATTAATATGAAAAGAGAGATTACAACCCTTATGGATGAACTCCGAGTCTTCAATCTCCCAAAAACAATAATAATTCTCCTCCAAAAGTTCTTGCATCAAAGAAAATAATCTTGCTAAAAGTGTAAAAATCTGCTCTAGATAATAAAAGATGAAAAAGGGCTGCTGAAAAGATAGATCCAACTCGTCCTCAAACTAGGTCTAGAATGAGGTTTATATAGCCTAAGGGGTTAAAATCCCGATTAGCCCTAATCTAGGAAATAAATAATATCCAAAAGAGTCAAAATCCGTCCAGCGAGAGCCCATTTGAAAGCCTTTCGGCCTGGCCTATCGGCCGATAGGCTGGCCGATAGGTGGTTCGTCGATTTCTTCACTCGATAGGTAGGAGCTCCTTTCGGACGGCCCTATCGGCCGATAGGCTGGCCGATAGGGTCTTCTGTTTGGCGCAAAAATCCGTTTCTTCGTCCGTTTGACTCGACTCTCGGTCCTTTGTCTCGTTTTGGGTCCTTCTGGCTCTAAAAACCTGCAAACACACTAAAACCAACCCAAACGCGTAATACGGCTCGACTAATCATAAATAAGCCAAATACGAGCACATTAATCACGAAACGAGATAAAAACCTAGTATAAAATCCTAGAAATATGTGGTAAAATTACCACTTATCAGTGGGCCCCACGCCAGAACCCACCAGGCTAAAAACCATTTACAAAAATGTCAAAAAGCTGATGACGGTAATATTTCAAAAACTCACAAAAGCCATTTACAAAATACTAAATACCGTCATAAGAATTTTGCCAAAACGATCAAAGCCATAATGCCAAAAACTCGGTTAAGGAATCGGTTTTCGAAATAAAACTCAGTCGGTAAAATACCGAAAGCCATTACAAAAGAACTCACGCAGCGGATAAAAGAAATAAAGTCAAATATGCACAAGACAGCAACACTACTCCTCATATGAACGAAAAATGGGAGTCAAATAATCACATATCACGAAATCAAAATCCATAAGAGGATTCCGTCAATTAACTCATAGTCATAAAAATAGCTCGTGTCACACTAGGCACAACACAAAGAAGGAAGACTTACATCCACAGGTCGCACGAAGATGATGATTGCACACGATACTAATCACGACCAACCAACTCAGACGACGCGTCGCGACACGACTCAGTCAGATAAAATCCGACGAGACAAAAACTCAATAGACACCACTGACCCGACAGCCTAGGTTTCCACAACCTAAGCTTCGATACCATTCTGTAACACCCCCAATCCACTCAGGGATATTACACGCCGTAGACCCTCTCCTCGAGGATCTACCAGGCTGATAACTAAAATCAAACATCTAAACATCGCCTTTAAGGCTAAAATGACTCAGTAGACCGACTTGGTCTTTCAATGATAATATACAACTCAATTCCAAACACATACCCACGCAGGGGTCAAAATACAATAATCTCCCGTACAACGGGGAAAAGATACTGCAGCGGAAAAGAAAATACAACTAGACCAATACGACATCAACGGATCCTCGTGTGATTAGTATCGTTCATCTTTCATTATCCTTCGTGCCGACCCTGTGCTATGCTCCAAAACCTGAATGCAAAAATATACATCCACCCCCCGAATACTCGGGGGTTAGCAAAACTCCATTGTTTTGCTAGTGCATGTACGAGTGCAAAAATACGAGCCATACAATACAAGTTCCAAGAACAATAATAATCATGAATCCTCAAAGTTCCAAACATAATGAAAAGCACTTCCTGAGGCATGAGTTTGGTAAAACATTCCAAAACCGAAAGATCACAAATCAAAGGAAAACAATTTATAAAACAGTTTAAAATGCCATCGAGAGTTTTAATAGAAAACAATTTAGGATTTCCGAATCCTTGTCTTTCCAAAAATCAACAGGGGTCATAGCCCAAAGGTTTTGATTTCGCAAATAGAAAACAGACAACAATTCACAGGGCCTGAGCCCAACATCACGTGTCCTCGACGGACATAAAAATCAACACAACGTAATCATGCATGCGCATTGTAATACCCGTGTATTTTGTGAGTGTTATTTTGGATGTATTTTGTGGTATTGTGGTTATTTGGACCGTATATATTGATGATTGACCTTGGCATATTCATGGCTGATAATTGTTGGGTTTTGTGATTCTCGGATTGAGCTCGTTTTAGCCGGCCTTCTTGCGAATTTAAATTTGGAAAATAGCAGTTAGCGCACGCTAAGACTGTATGTCTAGCGCACGCTAACCAGGTTCGAGTAGCGCACGCTACTCTTGTGCAATAGCGTGCATTAGGCCCGCTGGACAGTAAGCTTTCTGGACTCTGGAATGAGGCGTTAGCGTACGCTATGGACGGACTAACGTACGCTATTTCGATGTACTAGCGCACGTTACTTGTATGATAGCGTGCGCTAGGATGTCAGGTCAGTGAGGACGAAGCGTTTCGGATGCAGATACTTGCGAGTAGCGCACGCTCGTATGGAGTTAGCGCGCGCTAGTAGTCGGTAGCGCGCACGCTAACGATTAGTTCGGCCGCACGCTACGAGTCCGGCGAATGTTCAGATGCCTTTTTCTTCAATGCACCGCCCTCGGCTCGTTAGCGCACGCTAAGCTCGTAGCCGTAGCGTGCGCTAATACCTCCCGATATATATGGGGGTAGGTTCTAGAAATGTCATTTTCACCTCTTCCTCTTCTCTTCGGTAATTTGGGCATACTTGATCAGTGGGAGTGCAGATTTTTGGTCGGATTTCTTCATCCAATGATAATTTTGAGCTCCTAACACCAAGTTATCAACATCTTATCAACTTTCACCATCCAAATCAAGGTAAAACCGTTGGAACCCTAGTTCTTCATATTTTGGGGATTTATGTCGAGATCTTTGATTCTAATCTATCCTAGCTCCGATTTGTACTAGATTGTGATGTTGTAATCATAATCCTTCATTTTTCTCCAAGATTCACGGATTTAACCCTAAGTTACCTTTCATAGTTTGGGTTCGAGCTACGTTGCCTTCGTAGTGTTTGAATAAATGTCCCTAAGGGTAGAACTTAGGGTGAATCTTTCCATTTCCGTGGTGTTGTGTTTTGATTCGATATTTCGATGTGTTAGGATCGAATCGTTGAAGGAAGTTCGGACCGTACATTCATCCGTTCGCCGTTTCTTGTGCCGTTCAAATTGAGGCAAGTACTTTGATTGTGTTTAATGTACTTCGTGTGAATATGTAAAAATGGAATTTGTGCCAATTGTTGATCGAGTGTGTGTGAGCCGAGTAAAACCAGTGAGGGTCCCCTGGGGTCCGGTAGGCTGCGTATCCCTACGGATCACTCGGTTGGGCTATACACCAGGGAGGGCCTGACGAGGTGTCTCGGGGTGTGTATCTTCTTTGAGAGGTACAGGGCCGGTATAGCTCGGGAGGTTGTTTTGTGATGATGACTGTGATGTGGTATTAGGAATATCCGTGATGGCACTATGATTTTCTGTGATTTTTGTTGATTATTCACTTGTTGTACATATTCTAGAATCATTGTACTTGCACCGGCTTCTTGTGACCCCTTTTGGGGTGGATATACTTTGTGTATTCAGTGCAGTCCAGTGGGAGGACTAGCACGGGACGGACACGAGCTTGGTGGCGGCATTGATATCGTGCATTATTTTGAGTTGATGGTCATAGGGTCATGGTCAAAGTTGTGTTTTGGTTTTGTACTCGCTTGAGTCTTGTCCGGTGTTGTATGTCATGTCATTATTAATGGTTAACGATGTTGTTGTATTCCGTGGTGAACGGTCATATTAGTTATGATTCCTCGGGATGATATGTTGTTTGGTATTGTGATGTATGTTATGTTGAAATTGAGGTTGGTTTTGAATGTATGAACGTTTATGTTTGTCGTATTTATTGTATTTTATATGGGTCTAAGCACAGGTAGGTCCTCCAAAAGGATCTACGGCTACTGTAATATCTCCGTAAATCATGGGGTGTTACGAGAATATGGTATCGAGCCTAGGTTTATGGATACCTAGGTGCCGGTGTTTTGGGTCTATTAAATTGAGTCGGTTGTTATCTACGATATCATTGGCATGCTACCACCTCGTGTTGCTGTGTTGGAAGACTCTTCGGATGTTGGTTGTTTCTTTCCTTCGGAAATAATTACCGTAATATTGTGCAATCTATTATTGTAATCATTTCCTTGTTGAATCATTCTTACTCTTCAAGATGCCGAGAGGTAGAGCTATCCGTCAACGTGGTCGTGGTAGAGGCCGTGGCGAGTGGTAGTGTCGAGTCCGAGAGGTCCGTTTGAATCGGCATCTCGCTCTGCGACTAGGTCGGACCCGATTCCTTCGGGAGGTTCGAATGGAGGCTCGGAGGCCGAGGTGCCTAACGTTCTTCAACAAGTTGTAACACAAGTGCACCAAGCGGCACAAGTGGTGCGTAATATTAATCTTGGCGGGACGGTTGAGGATCGATGGCTTCAAGAAGTTATGAAGATGAACCCTCCCATTCGATGGTTCGGTGATGCGAACAATTGGGATCATTGGTTAGTTGAGTGGAGAAGATCTTTGACGGTATTGGTTGTCCTGAAGCCAAGAGAGTCCCGATTGCTCAATATCGTGATTGATGACGCTTGAATTTGGTGGCGGCGATTAAGCCCAAGAACCGTGATGTCACTTGGGAAGAATTTAAAGAATTGATGGAAGCTCGGTATTGTCCAGCGCCGGTTCGGTGGCAAGAGTCGATGAGTTCTTGAGCTCAACCCGAAGATGTTCCTATTTCGAAGCAATCAAGACATACAACAAGCGGTTAGTGTATGTCCAAGATCGAGTTAAGGATGAGATAGACAAGATACTTCATTTCGATGCAAGGATGAAACCGGAGGTCCGAAAGTATATGGCGGGCCTTGGGTGTACTACTTTGAGAGAATATCGGGATAGAGCACTTGCTTATGAGATGGTGTCGATTCCGGTTCCTGCAGTTTCGAGCTCGAAGAAACCAAAATTTTACGGTAGTTTCCGAGGCAGTGGATCGCGTAGGCCTCAATCTTCTATGCAATCTTCTGTCGGTTCCCCTCAGCCTAGTGGAGGAATGCCGAGGGTTTGCTTTAATTGTGGAAATCCGGGACATGTCAGTTCTCGCTGCACTTCTCGCCCCATTGATTGTTTTAAGTGTGGGAAGCAGGGTCATCGCGCGTTATATTGTGAGTCAGTGGGCAGAATATTTTCTAAACAGTCTCCTACCCCGGCTGGCACAGTTACGGGTCAGCCAACTCCGAGTTTCGGACGCGGCAGTGGCATAGGTAAAACCGAGCCTAAGGATGCACCTAGCATTGGATCAGCCCCACCCCGATTGTATGAGATGAAGCGGACTGATGACGTAGGGACTGCCACTACGTCAGGTATTGTTTATATTTCGATGCACCCGGTAGATGTATTGTTTGATTCTGGAGCTACTCATTCTTTTATATCATTATCTTGTGTGAATCGTTTGGGCCTAGACGGTCTCTCTACATGTGAACCTTTTATTGTTGGGTTGCCAAGTGGGGAAAGGATAGTTGGGGATCAAGAGATCGCCAATTGTCCTGTAACCATTGGCGTAAGATTGGTCATCCGATTTGATTGTGATCGATATGATGGGAGAGGATTTAATCCTCGGTGATGATTAGTTAAATCGGCATGGAGCGATAGTAGATTATCGTCGGAAGATAATTTCGATAGTCGCGCCGGATGATCGAACACGTTTTGAAGGGCAAAAACACGGTACTTATGGGAAGTTTATTAGAGCAATGTAAGAGTTGATATTATTGCGTCAAGGTTGTACGTGTTATTGGTGTTACGCATTAAAGTCGGAAGTTGGCGGAGTACAGCTATCCTCTGTTCCAGTTGTGAATGAATTTCCGGACGTATTTCCGGATGATTTGCCGGGATTGCCACCACATCGTGAAGTAGAGTTCGTCATCGAACTAGAGCCCAATGCGGCGCCAATATCCAAGGCACCGCATGAATGGCCCCATCGGAAATGTTAGAATTGAAGAAACAATTGGGTGAATTGTTGGACAAAGGTTATATTCGGCCTAGTGTGTCTCCGTGGGGTGCACCGGTATTGTTTGTACGAAAGAAAGATGGGTCCTTACGGCTATGTATTGACTATCGTGAGTTGAATAAACTCACTATTAAGAACAAGTATCCGTTGCCAAGAATCGATGATCTATTTGATCAATTACAAGGGGCTACGGTTTTCTCCAAGATTGATTTGAGGTCAGGATATTACCAACTCCGAATTCGAGATTCGGATATTCCCAGGTCAGCATTTCGGACGAGGTATGGGCATTACGAATTCGTAGTTATGCCATTCGGTTTAACAAATGCTCCGGCGGCCTTCATGCAACTTATGAACAAAACTTTTATCGAATATCTCGATAAATTTGTAGTGGTGTTTATCGACGATATATTAATCTATTCCAAAAGTGAGACGGAGCATGCCGAACACTTGAGAATCACGTTGAGTATTTTGAGGGCTGATAAGCTTTATGCTAAATTTTCTAAGTGCGAGTTCTGGCTTAAAGAAGTTTCTTTTCTAGGACACATCATCTCAGCCGATGGTATTCGTGTAGACCCTCAAAAGGTTGAAGCAGTCTTAGCTTGGGAGCCTCCACGGAATGTTAAGGAAGTTCGGAGTTTTCTAGGATTAGCGGGCTATTATCGTCGATTTGTTGAAGGATTCTCGAAAATTGCTCGACCGCTCACCCTATTATTGCAGAAGACACAGAAATTTGAGTGGAGTGATGAGTGTCAGAAGAGTTTTGATGAATTGAAAAAGCGGTTGACTACGTCTCCGATCCTATCCTTACCACAAGGAACGGAAGGTTTCGTTATTTATAGTGATGCTTCTAAACAAGGATTAGGATGTGTATTGATGCAAAATGAGAGAGTAGTGGCTTATGCGTCTCGACAATTAAAGCCATACGAGATGAATTATCCTACTCATGATCTTGAGTTAGCCGCTGTGGTGTTTGCGTTGAAAATTTGGAGGCATTACTTGTATGGTTCTTCTTGTCGAGTGTATACGGATCATAAGAGCTTGAAGTACATATTTACGCAGAAGGAACTAAATATGCGTCAGCGGCGATGGTTGGAACTGCTTAAAGATTATGATCTTGACATTCTTTACCATCCAGGTAAAGCAAACGTCGTTGCCGATGCGTTAAGCCGCAAGTCAGTCGTGTTGCAAAAGTTGGAACTACTTACCATTCAATCGAAGCTTAGACGAGAGTTGATTGATATGGAAATTGAAGTTTGGCCTCACAGAACTCAAGGGCGATATGCGTTTCCTTGAGATTACATCCTCCGTAATGGAAGATATTAACTCCAAGCAGTTAGATGATCTCTCAATTGTGCGGCTTCGGGAAGGCAGTGTTAGAGGAAAAGCTCTGGATTCTTAATCGATGAAGACGGAGTTCTTCGATTTCGAGGCGTAACTTGTGTACCTAATCGGGATGATCTCAAACAGTAATTTTGAATGAAGCACATTCTACTCCGTACTCGATTCATCCGTATGAGCAAAATGTATAAGGACTTGAAGAAAAACTTTTGGTGGCGAACATGAAGAAAGATGTAACAGAGTTCGTGATGAAATGCTTGACTTGTCGCAGAGTTAAAGCGGAACATCGAGACCCGCCGGTAAATTGCAACCGCTACCAATTAGGAATGGAAGTGGGAAGATATAGCGATGGATTTTATTGTGGGAATGCCTAAGACGCGAATGGAGTGAATATGATTTGGGTAATTGTTGATCGGCTAACCAAATCCGCACACTTTCTCGGGAATTAGAGATATTTGGGGACCGGAGAGGTTAGCTCGGTTATTCATTGCGGAGATTGTGAGACTCCATGGTACCCCAAAGAGTATAGTGTCGATCGCGATGGGCGTTTTGTGTCGCATTTCGGCAAGCAAGACATCGAGCACTCGGTACCAAATTGAATTTCAGACCGCTTATCATCCCAGACGGACGGACGATCGAGAGAGGACGATCCAAACGCTAGAAGACATGTTGAGGGCTTGCGCGTTGGATTGGAAAGAAGATTGGGAGACTCATTTACCATTGATTGAATTTGCGTACAATAACGATTGGCATAGTTCGATTGGGATGGCTCCGTTTGAAGCATTATACGGAAGACGGTGTAGATCGCCAATCTGTTGGGACGAGCCATACGAGTTACTTGGAGTAGAACCGGACTTGGTGGTTCAAACACGGGAAAAAGTCGCAATTATTCGGCAAAGGTTGTTGATCGCTCGGAGTCGACAAAGTCATATGCGGCGTTAAGTCGTCGACCGTTAGAGTTCCAGGCGGGAGACCATGTGTTGTTGAAAGTATCGCCGACTCGTGGAGTTCTTCGGTTTGGTAAGAAGGGGAAGCTTAGTCCTCGTTATATTGGCCCCTTCGAGATCCTGGACAAAGTAGGCGATGTAGCTTATCGACTAGCATTACCTCCGACGCTTAGTCATGTTCATAATGTGTTTCATGTTTCACAACTGCGTAAGTATGTCCCCGATCCCAGCCATGTTATTGATTATCAAGAGATTGAGGTTAGTGATGATGTTACGTATGAAGAATAACCAGTAACCATACTAGAGAGACGAGTGAAACAATTGCGATGGAAAGTGATTCCGTTAGTAAAGGTCCAATGGTCTAAGCATGGAATTGAGGAGGCCACGTGGGAGACCGAGGATAGTATGCGTGCCCGATACCCCGAACTTTTTGTATCTTAAGTTTCGGGACGAAACTTCTTTTTAGGGGGTAAGGGTGTAATACCCGTGTATTTTGTGAGTGTTATTTTGGATGTATTTTGTGGTATTGTGGTTATTTGGACCGTATATATTGATGATTGACCTTGGCATATTCATGGCTGATAATTGTTGGGTTTTGTGATTCTCGGATTGAGCTCGTTTTAGCCGGCCTTCTTGCGAATTTAAATTTGGAAAATAGCAGTTAGCGCACGCTAAGACTGTATGTCTAGCGCACGCTAACCAGGTTCGAGTACCGCACGCTACTCTTGTGCAATAGCGTGCGTTAGGCCCGCTGGACAGTAAGCTTTCTGGACTCTGGAATGAGGCGTTAGCGTACGCTATGGACGGACTAACGTACGCTATTTCGATGTACTAGCGCACGTTACTTGTATGATAGCGTGCGCTAGGATGTCAGGTCAGTGAGGACAGAAACGTTTCTGGACTGCAGATACTTGCAGGTAGCGCACGCTACTGTATGGAGTTAGCGCGCGCTAGTAGCAATCGGTAGCGCACGCTAACAGCTAGTTCGGCGACGCTACTGAGTGGCGAGAATGTTCTGGATCGCCTTTTTCTTCAGTGCACCGCCCTCGGCTCGTTAGCGCACGCTAAGCTGTAGAGGTAGCGTGCTTTAATACCTCCCAGTATATATATGGTTGGGTAGGTTCTAGAAATGTCATTTTTCACCTCTTCCTCTTCTCTTGGCGTGGGCATACTTGATCGTGGGAGTGGAGATTTTGGTCGGATTTCTTCATCCAATGATAATTTTGAGCTCCTAACACCAAGTTATCAACATCTTATCAACTTTCACCATCCAAATCAAGGTAAAACCGTTGGAACCCTAGTTCTTCATATTTTGGGGATTTGTGTCGAGATCTTTGATTCTAATCTATCCTAGCTCCGATTTGTACTAGATTGTGATGTTGTAATCATAATCCTTCATTTTTCTCCAAGATTCACGGATTTAACCCTAAGTTACCTTTCATAGTTTGGGTTCGAGCTACGTTGCCTTCGTAGTGTTTGAATAAATGTCCCTAAGGGTAGAACTTAGGGTGAATCTTTCCATTTCCGTGGTGTTGTGTTTTGATTCGATATTTCGATGTGTTAGGATCGAATCGTTGAAGGAAGTTCGGACCGTACATTCATCCGTTCGCCGTTTCTTGTGCCGTTCAAATTGAGGCAAGTACTTTGATTGTGTTTAATGTACTTCGTGTGAATATGTAAAAATGGAATTTGTGCCAATTGTTGATCGAGTGTGTGAGCCGAGTAAAACCGGTGAGGGTCCCACAGGGTCCGGTGAGGCTGCGTATCCCTACGGATCACTCGGTTGGGCTATACACTAGGGAGGGCCCGACGAGGTGTCTCGGGGTGTGTATCTTCTTTGAGAGGTACGGGGCCGGTATAGCTCGGGAGGTTGTTTTGTGATGATGACTGTGATGTGGTATTAGGAATATCCGTGATGGCACTATGATTTTACGTGGTTTTGTTGATTATTCACTTGTTGTACATATTCTAGAATCATTGTACTTGCACCGGCTTCTTGCTGACCCCTTTTGGGGTGGATATACTTTTGTGTATTCAGGTACAGGTCCAGTGGGAGGACTAGCACAGGACGGACACGAGCTTGGTGGGCAGCATTGATATCGTGCATTATTTTGAGTTGATGGTCATAGGGTCATGGTCAAAGTTGTGTTTTGGTTTTGTACTCGCGCGGGTACTGTCCGGTGTTGTATGTCATGTCATTATTAATGGTTAACGATGTTGTTGTATTCCCGTGGTGAACGGTCATATTGGTTATGATTCCTCGGGATGATATGTTGTTTGGTATTGTGATGTATGTTATGTTGAAATTGAGGTTGGTTTTGAATGTATGAACGTTTATGTTTGTCGTATTTATTGTATTTTATATGGGTCTAAGCCTGGTAGGTCCTCCAAAAAGGATCTACGGCGCTGTAATATCTCCGTAAATCATGGGGGTGTTACACGCATCACCTAGGACCGGGACGAAGCCACAAATCCCACTCGAGGCCTCGAAGGACCCTCCCGAGCTGGCTAGCGAAACAAATCACACACATCTCACGGTTGGATCAATCGCTTGTTGCATCCTGGCCACATGATCGCATGCCATGTGCCACCGTAGATTATCTCAGGCTCTCACGGTTGGATCAATCACTTGTTGCATCCTGACCACATGATCACATGCCATGTGTCACCGTAGACCTTCAACCATATCCACACATTCACACAAATAACACAATGCAACAAAGATATCCAAACAATTCACTCAGAGGCATCAAACACTTAGCAAAACACCACGTCAAACCACAACGCACCGAAATGAAATAATATACGTCCACACGCAAATACCAAGTGCATCATCAACACCAAATATATCCATAGGATTCACATAGTCATTTACAAGACACACCATTCACAAAACACACGCGTTTTGAAAGAGGGCCTTTAACAAGGCTAATCAAATCTTTTGAAAGTTCAATTCAAATGACCACACAAACACATTTAGACGATCACCAATTATCATATCCACAAAACAAGAATTATATGAACAAGGTACTTGCCTCAAAATCGGCACGCAAGTATCCCGACGAAGACGGCTCAACCGGAAAGCTTCGAAACGCCCGATGCTATCGAAACGGAAGATGACGACGAACGAAAGGGTTCAACACGGTTTCTTCGCAAGAAACATGACCCTAACATCATACAATCAATAAATCATCGATCATACGAGGAAGAATAATCGTAGAACGCCCGAAAACCCCTCAAAGACATTTTACCGGACACCTTCAAGGCGTCGGTCAAGAACTCCACCCAAACAACGAATCGATACGATCCAACCATGGAATAATAAAGGAAATGATATAATACATCTAAATATTCATCAATACATTATAATCCTAAGTTAAATCGAATGGATGAAAACAACCAAAACACCCAATTTCCCCAAAACTAGATTTCTAGGAAATCTGACCTGATTCGGTAGATCGGAGGATGTTATAGGACGGGTGATTGATGATATCAACCTCAAAACTTCATGGATTCATTGTCCAACAACATCTCTAGATGATTCACACACCCACAGCCGCGTACGGGAAGAAAAATAATGAGAAATGGCTGAAGAAAAACGCTGCCAGGCCTTAAATAAGTTTGCCGCCGTTACGCACGTAATCGCCATGGCTTACGACGTAATCGCCATGGCGAACTCACACTGGAAATGCCGGGCGTTACGTGCGTTACGGCGGGGCCTTACGTCGTAACCTTACGACGTAATCGCGATCACTACCGCGCGTTACTCGGCGAGTGACTGGCCCCAAAGATGCCGGCCATGACTCGGCGGACCAACTCCGACGGCCCGAACGACCCGAAACGAACTGAGTACGAATCAAGATACGGTTACGAAGTACTCGCAAAGACGAATCCGAGCACTAAGAGAACACACGATTCCGACCACCCGAAGGCTCGAAATTCGACAACGGAAAGTAATTACCCCAAACTTTGGGAAATTACGAAAATGGCCCAAAATGCCCGAAAATCACGATACGTGATCGAAACACCAAGCCAAAGCTCGCAACATGATTATTAACATTAAATGAACTTACGAGAAAGTCGAAACAACAGTTTCGGACGAGATTCGCAAGAATCGAACTCAAGTGCGGAAAAACCGCTAAAAAGCACGGAACTCAACAAAACGACACCGAAATGAACTCAGATGACATAAAGTGCAGAATTAATCATTCTCAGAATGACAAAACGGTCATGAGCGAGTCGTCAAAATGGACTTCCGCCGAAAAAAAAGAAATTACCGGAAATCGAAATCACGGGTATTACAACAGTGTTGTGTTTTGGTTTTGTACTCGCGCGGGTACCATCATGTAGTGTGTATTGTGTTGTTGTTTGGTTGTTGATGAGTTGTTGTATCAATTGTGGTCCTACGGGACAGTGTATCGGTTGACATTGTGATGTATATGGTGTTGAAGTTGCGTATGATTGATTTGAATGAATGTCTTGAGTTTTATTGTTATTTGTTAATGTGATTGTATGTCGGTTTAAGCCTGGTAGATTCTCTAAAAAGAATGCTGTAATATCTCCGTATATCACGAGGCTGTTACAAAATATTAAAAAATTTTCAAATATAAAATTTGCTTAGATACAATATTGTACGAACTTGCCTATGCGATGTTCATAAAACTATGTTGTAAGTTGTAAGGAACTCACTGTAATATTATATCTGTGAGCGAGTTATAGATTAAGTTATAAGAACTTAGTGAGTTAGGATAAATTATCCTGATTTTAGAACAAACCTGTTAGCTATTTATTTTTAGACTAAGTTAGTTAAATCATAAAAGAGATACTTCAGCTAAGTTCGAACAAAAGCTTAGGATGTGGTTTTGTCATTATCAAAAGAGGAAAAATTGTTGGTAGATTTCCCATTAGAGTTTGATAAGTGCAAAAAAACCACAAAAATATCCAACGACACCTCCCTACAGCGGCATCCAATAGGAAAAAAGTTGCAGCCTCTGAAGCCATCGGTGTACATCATAAGATTTACTGTTGGCTACATTATTTTTGTTGTGTGCAATTTACTTAATAGAATTAAAGTTCCAACACTCTTAGACTTAAAGCATTTAACTAATATAAATAAAGAAATATAATACCCATAAACTATTCATGGTTTTGATAGAACTAATGCTGGTTAAGAGAGTATTTAATGCATCCGAGGATTGAGATGTCCAAAGCATTAATGATGGCCAAAAGAATATCTGAAGAATTTAATGCCAGACAAGACAAATTGATTCAATTCAAATTCAACAGCTACCTATCAATGGAGTCTACATCTCACCTACCCAACAATGGCTAAATTTATAATGGATGGGTTTTCAAGAACTATAATAAACGAGAGGACATGAAGAAAAACTTTTATACATGTCAAATTACATACTCACGAACTTGACATACAAAATATATTTGTAAGACTACAGCGCTAATCATACATTAAGGAAATACAAGTCCTCAACTTACGAATATCACATTACAACAAAGCTCCTTATAGCCTATAGTTGTTGTTCGAGAATCATTCTACCCTAACTACAGTTGAGAGTTAACCCTTGTGAATTAACAAAGCAAGCATCCTTCAGACCTGTGTGGGGAGAAATTTTTTAGACGAACCAAGCTTCCGATCTATGTGAGAAGAATATGAAGCATTGAGCAAAGTGTACATCATACAATATATAACTTGTGGTTTGATGTTATATACTTACTTTGAAAACCTCCTATAAGCATCAAGCCCACATGATAGCACACACTTGATGGTCCCATAATGCACTAATTCTCGAAAGAGGGTACATCTTATTCTCCCCCGTCTAAGCCTAAATTTTTGTATATTGTGAATAACATGTAGTTATTTGTTTTTATTCATATTATGTGAATGACAAACGCACTTGTAAAATAGATTAATGTGCACAATGTGACATTAATACTGGAATATTCGAAAAAAATTATAGGGTAGCATACCCTCTATCAAACATGTGGAAAATTAAAATCTAAACCAAAGTACTATTATTCTGAGTATGTTGATGTAGTTTTTCAGGGAAGATCGATGAATTCTTATAGTGCATTAGATGCCTTCATTATGGTATATCTTACCCCTAGAAGTCGTATAGATTTTTGGATAATATTCAATTGCCAAACTAATAAGACTTCACAGTTTGAACTTACATAATTCAGCGATCCATAGAAACCATATCAGTTGAGGTCAAGTGAACTAGGTGTAAAAGAAGATCGAATCATCTATTATATGGGTTGGTGTTCCATTACACATAACAGTGGACTGGAAGCTGTATGGGTGGCCCTTTATTAAACTTTGTAAAGAACTCGATCACCACTAAGAAGTCAATCAAACAATGACTTCTGGATTCTACATGAGAGTTTGTAATGCTGATAAAATAGTAGCAGCCGAGTTAATGAATATACAGTTACACAATTCTATACTTGGATCATAATTGACAATCACCAATTATTTTGGACTTATTTTTCGTAGTCAAACAAACAATACTAAAAAATGACTTTGAACCCACTTGTAATATTACTCGAAAAGAGAACCCTAACTGGTCCTAACTTTGTGTACTAGCTTCACCATTTGAGGATTGTCCTCGGTATGAAAATGCTAGGATATATCTTGGAGGCAGAAATTCCAGCACATCCTACAAGAACCCAAGCAAATTAGGAACAAATCATCTTCCATGAAAAATGGGTGAGGAATGATATAAAGGTGAGTGGGTATATGGGCTCTATGACTAATGAGCTGCAACATGCCCATGATAAGATGACATATCCGAGAGCCATCTTAGCGTACCTGGTTTAGATCTATGGTAATCATAATCGAACTTCTATATATGGGATATCAAAGCAGTTATGCAGCACCAATGAGATTGCATATAATATGGCTAGGGTCATGAACAAGTTATCGAATGCCAAGTCTCAAATGAAGAGAAATGGAATGAGGCTATACTTATTATTTATCTTGGGCCTTGGAGGTCAAATAATAAGCAGAATAATAACAAGGAGCAATTTGGTTCCAAAACCAAAATCAATAAGGGTAGGGTAAGGTGGCTAAAAAACCGGATGCATGACCCAACTGTAGTGAGTTGGGCCACTATAGGAGGTACTGTCCGAAACTTGAATGTAATACATCTTCAGGTACGTAACTTTTAGCTTGGAAACAAATTGTTGTGTAACTTTATATTCTACTTCATGGATACTTGATTCTGGTGTTAGTTCTCATATTTGTATAATGAGTGATGATCTGGAACAAAATAGAAAATTAGGATCTGGATAAGTGATGGTAACAGTTGGAAATGGGCATATCATCGAGGCTACTGACGTTGGATAACTAATATTGGATTTAGAATCTAGTTTATTCTTACTTCCAATGATGTGCTCGTTTTATACAAGTGGCATAAACATGTTGTATAAATTTTGGTCGTGGACAGAAAATCTCTCCGTTTCTTTATTGATGATGGTTGTTGCTATATTTATTTTAGAAATATATTATTAGGCACTACTACATTATTGAATGACCTTTATATTTGAACTTATAGAACAAAACTGTCATTAACATTACAACTAGGAAGCATGGTGGAGATGACACTAATTAAACATTAAACTGACATCTTAGACTTGGTCATGATGGTCATACCAACTTAACAAAATGGATAAAATGGACTTATGGGTCCATTGAGATCGGATCCATATCCTGCTTGCGAATCTTTCATTCAAGTCAAAATAACTAAGTCATCCTTCAAATGAGCTTTTGAGAGAGCCGTTGAAAAACTAAGATTAGTGCATACCAACATACGTGGCCCTTCAGAAACGATACGAGGCAAGATTTCAATACTTTATTAAGTTCACTAATAACCATATTTGGTATAGGATTGTGTACTTATAAAATATAAATCTGAAGCATTTGATAAATTCAAGGAATATAAGACCCTAGTCGAAAATCAAACTTGTCATCATATTAAGGCACTTCGGTCAGACTGGGGAGGTGAGTATATGAGTACCAAGTTTGATGAGTTCTTAAAAGAACAATGGAGAATATTACAATTTACCCGTCAAGCAACTCCACAAGTAAATGGTGTATCAAAAGAAGGAACTGGACTTTGTTGGAAATGGTCTGCTTCATACTTAATTACACAGATCTACCGATTTACCTATATGGATATGCACTACTTACTGCTTCTCATATCTTGAACAAATGTCCTTGTAAATACATTCTTAGGACTCTACAGGACATGTGGAGAGGTAGGAAACCAAGTCTTAATCATATTAGAATTAGGAATGTCCAGCCTATGTCAAGAAGACTAAGATGAAGAAATTGGAGGTTAGGTCCATGAAGAGACATTTTATTAGATACCCAGGGAATCAATGGATTATATAATCTATATGCACGAAGATTGTATGATCATAGTTGCTTTACAAGCACACTTTTCTGAATATGAATTCATTCAGGAAGGGGGCGTATGTATAAATGTTTCTTGGTAAAAATAAAGGAAAACTCCCAAGGAGACATGTGAACAAGATATTAGAACCAAGCCCTCTGAAATACAACCACTACATTATAGGTCTAGTAGAGATTCTTGATTACCTGAGAAGTATGGGTATCTGGATTAGGAGGATCTAGGTACACAAGATATGATAAAGTAGACAAGCGAATATGTTGGTGCCAAAATTCTAAGGACGCAGAACTCTCGTCCTGAATAGATCAAGAAAGCGTTAAGTGCAGAAGCTTTTAGTAAGTACACTGTATGCATTTTAAAGATTTTGCATACAGCAAGCTGCTTAAGGTGTTGTAGTTTAAATGCCTACAACAACAGTACAAAGTTTGTCAAACTGATGTTCTTAAAAGAGTTTTCTTTAGAGCATTGCTGTAATATAGAAATGGATATGCGTGAGATAATAAATGAAGCAAAACAAGATTTATAGTGGTTCGAAGGTGGGGCAATCCTTCTACATCTACTATGCTCCACACAGAGGAAATTCACTAGAATCAAGGTGTACACAACTATGTGAAACTATGAACACACGCAAGCTTTATCATTCACACAGATTGATATACACTTGGATACACAGCAATACCGTTCACACAGATTGGAGTTGAACTGAACTTGAGTCAACACTCTCTCACACAGGTTAATGTCAAACTCCCAGTAACTAACACCACCCCCACATGATGGTTATTAGTTGGTTTCACAACCTACACAAGATCGACCCCGGTCAACACGAATACAAGTTTGATTGCACTGAATAACTCTTTGAATGATTAAGCTCTATCTCTAGAGTGAGGCTGTTCTAAGCTCGAGATATGGCATTTGAGCTCGTCTTGTCTTTTTTGTCATCTGGATATATGATGGACATGTACACCGATTATGTCCATGTAGACTTCAAGTCATCTTCATTTCACGAATTATGCATACTTGATTTCTGGTAGGGTACTTCATCTTTAAATAGCTGGATGATGATAGTCATTCACCAATATGATCGTTAAAGGGTGGTGAGATTTATGACATCTGTAAAATCATGGATTTATGGATATAGAAGACTTTCCTTTCTTAGCTTTTCATTTAATGCAGTATTCTCTCTTGGCTGCCAAACTCTACTTTTGTCAGATGTTATTTAATGCGTATCAAATCCGCATTAAATGCTTTCACACTTGCTCCTACAATTTATGAATAAATATTCATTCACCAAACGGATCTTTATTGTAACTTCTTGAGAAGTGATTTGTTGTAGCATTTATATTTCACTTGTGAGCCAACAGCTTATCGATGTATCTTTTCTGTTGTACTGTGACGTGCTGTATGCTTGTCGTCTGCTGTTGGACTCCAACGTCCTTATTATGGTTTCTAACTGCTATAGCTTCTGACTGTTGTAGAGCTATGTTGTAGATTTTGCACTTATCAAAACTCCATGAGGATTTATCTCAATAGAATGATTCCTCTACCTATGATCAAGCTATGGTAGATGTGGACTCTGCAAAGTGGTGTGATGCTATGGGAGATGAGAGACTCTATGCATCAGGGTTGGACTCTAGTAAATCATCATAAAAACATAGTGCATATTATAAATAAATGAATCTACAATAGGAAAACTGATGGAGACCACAAGGTTGACACCTATAAGGCCAGACTTGTGGCAAATTATACCTATAGAGAAGGAACCAATTACGTTGAAACCTTAGCGCTTGTAGCTATGATTTAGTCTACTCGCATGATATTTGCCATATCGGCTCACTCGGATTATGAGATTTTGAACATCCTAAGAGCTTCATGTCTAAAACTAATATTCATAAAGTATGCAAGCTTCAGTGTTCCATTTATGGTCTGAAGTAGTCTTCATGAAGGTGGATCTTCAGTTTTGTAATATCCGTGTATTTTATGTGTGTTATTTTGGATGCATCTTGTTGTAATATGGTTATTTGGAGATGAGTGCATTCATGAATTGATATTGGAATGTTCATGGTTGGTAATCGTTGAGTTTTGTGATTTTCGGCATGTGTTCGTTCTGGACGGGCTGTCGGATTTTTGGCATGATGGTTACGGCCGTAAGAATGCCGAGTTATGGCCGTAAGTGGGCATTACGGCCGTAAGGCTTTGTGGGTTACGGCCGAAATGCACCTGCACAAATTGGGCAGTAGCCCGGCAGGACTCGTTACGGTCGTAAGGGAGATGCTGGTTACGGCCGTAAAGAAGAGGGCGGTTATGGCCGTAAGGGAACGACCGATACAGCCGTAAGATGATGAACATTACGGCCGTAATACCGGGCTGAGTAGTATCCGTAATGCGTCCTAGCATTTTGGGAAGTATCCGATAGGAACCCATTACGTCCCTAAGGCCCTGCTAGTTACGAACGTAACGCACTCGGTTATAAAAAGCCGAGTGATGGGTCTAGAAGCCATTCTTTTCATTTTTGTTCCTCCTTCGCGATTCTTCGGTAGATTTTGAGAACTCTAATCAGGAGTATCATTGTGCATCATTTTGGGGAGTTTGATTCGTGTCTAACATCATCCTCCACTTGATTTCCGTCCGAATCAAAATTCGTTTAAATCCCTAGTTCTTCATATTTTGGGGCTTTTGCTAAAATCTTCGACTTTTATCCATTCTAGCTCTGATTCGTGTTAGATTACAATGTGGTAATCATAATCCTTAGTTTTTCTCCGAAGTTCATAGATTAAATTCCAAGTTTTCTTTCATAGTTTGAATCCGAACCATGTTGTCTTCGTAGTGTTCGATTAAATGTTCCTAAGGGTAAAACCTAGGGTGAATCCTTCCGTTTTCATGGTGTGATAATTGATTTGGTATTTTGTTGAACTAGGACCGAATTGTTGAAGGAGTTCGGACCGTACGTCTTTCCGTTTGTTATTCTTGTGTCGTTTCCAATCGAGGCAAGTACTTTGATTGTGTTTATTGTACTTTGTGTGAATATGTGAAAAACATGATTTTGTGAAAAGTGGTAATTTCAGAAAATGTGTTTTGTGCCATGTGGTTACTGAGCGTGTGCGAGCCGAGTAAAAACAGCGAGGGTCCCCTGGGACCCGTTAGACTGCGAGTATCTACGGATCACTCAGTTAGGTTGTACAACCAGAGAGGGCCTGACCAGGACTCCTGGGGTGTGTATCTCGCGTGAGGTACAGGGCCAGTACAGCCCGGGTGGTTCTTTTGTGATGTTGCTTGTGGTATTGTATTCCGGAATATCTGTGATGGCACTATGATTTCTGTTGTTTATTCACTTGTTGTACATATTCTAGAATCATTATACTTGCACCGGCTTCTTGCTGACCCCCTTTGGGGGTAGATATACTCATTGTGTATTCAGGTACAGGTCCAGTGGGAGAGGCAGCACAGGGCGGACATGAGCTTGGTGGGCAGCATTGATATCATGCACTAGTTTGAGTGGTGGTTGTGTTGTCCTGGTCATAGTTGTGTTTTGGTCTTGTACTCGCGCGGGTACTGTCATGTGACGTATATCGTGTCGTTGTTGATTGTTAAGGATATTGTTGTATCAGCTGTGAGCTGTTGTATCAGTTGTGATCCTACGGGATGATGTGTTGTTTTGTTTTTGTAAATTTTTAACGGGTTCTATGTTGATCTAAGCCTGGTAGGTTCTCCAAAAAGAATCTATGGCGCTGTAATATCTCCGTAAATCACCGAGGTGTTACAGAATATGCTATCAGAGCTTAGATTTATGGATACCTAGGCTGTCGGTGTTTTTGGGTCTGTTAAAGTGAGCCGGTCGTTGTCTATGATATCATTGGCGTGCTACCACCCCGTGTTGCCTGTGCTGGAAGCCTCTTCGGATGTTGGTTGTTTCATTCCCTCAGGAGTAATTATTTTTGTCATCGTGTAATCTATTGTTGTAATCGTTTCCTTTGAACCATTTTTTATTCTTCAGTATGCCGCAAGGTAGAGCTGTCCATCAACGCGACCGAGGCCGTGGTAGAGTAGCGATATCCGAATCCGAGATGTCCACTTCAGATTTGGCATCTCATTCTATGGCTAGATCATATCCGATTCCTTCAGGAGGTGCAGGTGGGAGTGTAGAGGCTGAAGTGCCCAACGTTCTTCAACAAGTTGTAACACAAGTGCACCAATTAGCTCAAGTGGTGCAGAACATTAACACTGACAGGACTGCTGAGGATTGATTGCTTCAAGAAGTTATGAAGATGAATCCTCCCAGATTCAATGGTTTCGGTGATGCGAACAACTGGGATCATTGGTTAGTTGAGATGGAGAAGATCTTTGACAGTATTGGCTGCCCTAAAGTCAAGAGAGTTCCAATTGGTCAATATCTGACAATTGATGACGCTTCGGACTGGTGGCGAGCTGTTAAGCCCAGGGACCGTGATGTCACTTGGGAGGAATTTAGAGAACTAATGGAGGCACAGTATTGTCCAGCTCCTGTACGACTATCCAGAGTTAGTGAGTTCCTTAGATCTCAAACCGAGGATGTCATTATCTCTGAGGCAATCAAGACATAAAAAAGCAGTTAGTGTATGTCCAAGATCGGGTCAGGGATGAAGTAGATAAGAAACTTCATTTTGATGCTAGGATGAAACCTGAGGTCCGGAAGTATATGGCGGGCTTTGGATGTACCACTTTGAGAGAATACCAAGATAGATCACTCGCTTATGAGATAGTGATAGTTCCGGTTCCGACGGTTTCGAGCTCGAAGAAACCAAAATTTTCTGGAAGTTTATGAGGCAGCAGATCGCGTAGGCCTCAATCTTCTGTGAAGTATTCCGTTGGTTCACCTCAGCCCAGTGGAGAAGCGCCGAGAGCTTGTTTTAATTGTGGAGTTCCAAGTCATGTCATCTCTCAATGTTCATTATGCCCTGTTACATGTTTTAAGTGTGGGAAGCATGGACATCAGGCGTCATATGTGTACCTATAAATAGAGGTCTATGACCTTCATAATAATACACACAATTTCACTATTTCTCTCGTATTCTCTCATATTTTCTTCTTTCTCTAAATAATATACATACCTTTCGTATTGTAATTAGTCAGAGCAATCACAGTGGAAATGGATTTTAGCTTGACTAAAGAAGAATTTGCTATGCTGCTTTAGGGCTAGACTCAGTTGTATTTCATAAGCCAATAAATAGTAGTTTTATAAATTATTAGTCTTATATCTCCTAATATATCGCATATCTACATATACGATGACCAATATAAAATGATCAATAACCCTTCTCTATCTCTCTCTTGGTGATGTTAAAGGTTAGCTGCTCCGCCTTTTTTTTTTTTGATAACTAGGTGATCCCAGTTTAGTCGGACTAATCTTAGTCCCTCAATGAACCCACTCCCAACTCATTGAAAGAAGTAAATCGCGAGTCGCTCGAGCAATTCCAAGGTTCCCAATGCCTTTTTCTGTACACTTCTGCACACAAGGAGAAGTCGTTAACTGATTAACAGTGCCCCAGTTTCCCAGCACAGTTCTCGGGAGAACAGACACTGATTGGTAAGCACCTCCGGGTTCCCAGCAAGGAAATACTCCCACACTGTCGCTTGACATGAGATTAAACATTGATTAGCGGTCCCTAGAGCTAGTCCCGGGGAGCTATAAGATCATAAAGTAAAATGAGGCGTTTTCGAGCTCTCTTCTAGATGGATGCTTAAAGAGTCTCTCAAAAATAGATCCTTTTTTTACGAGAATTTAACTTTTTTTGGATCGCAAGTAGAGGTGCCCAAAACGACCCAACCCGCCGGGTCGACCCGCCGACCCAGACCCGGCTGACCCATTGGACCCGTCGACCTGGACCCGTGGTATACACAGGTGGGGTCCGGGTCTAGGTTTTGCCTACCCGGCGACCCGCCGGGTCCGACCCGTCGACCCGGCAGAGAAGTAAAAAAAAAATTGAAATTTGGCCGTTAGACTCGGCGGGTCGGACCCGGACCCGGTGGGTCGGACCCGTGACCCGATGGGTCTAACAGCTAGTGCAGATTTTAAAAAAAAAATTCCTATCTATAAATACCTCACTACTCAACACATTTTTTTTCACACCTTCAATATAATCTCTCTCTCAAACTCTCATTGCTAATTGCTATACTACTTAATCTCTCTCTTTTTTTTCGCATTTAATCATTATGTCGAGTTCTGACAAGGGAAAGAGTATTGCTACATCTCCCAAATGTTGGACGAGCGGAGATCCCGAATGACGTCAAAAAATCTCGAGGCTCAAATGATACTTAAAGATGCAACAAAAGCCGAGTTACGAGATCAAGAAAATAAGTGGGATGACCTATTAGCGGACCAAGATGCCAATCAAGAAGGCACTACTGAAGGAGAGTCTAGTCAAATGAGTCAAGCTGATGATCAAGACGACGACGACATCAACTTCGACTAAAGGTAAGTAAGGTAAGTCGGGTAAGTAAAGAACTACGTAGGGCTTTGATTCCTCATGAGGATACGTAGGCAATTTAATTTTAAGTGAAAACTTAAAATTAAATACAAGCCCATTTTTTTAACTCTTCTCAAGTAAAAGAACTACGAGGATACGTAGGCAATTTAATTTTAAGTAAAAACTTAAAATTAAACACAAGCTAATTTTTTCAAATGATTTCGTTGTTCACTTATAGTTATTTTTCGTGTATAAAATGATAACAAATAAAAGTTTTATATACTTAAAAAAAATTGAGACGGGTTGGACCCGTGACGCGGCGGGTCGGACCCAGACCTGGACCCGTGGCCGACCTGTCGACCCGCCAACCCGTACATTTCATATGTACGGGTGGGGTCCGGGTCCTGTCCTGTCAACCCGGTGACCCAGCGGGTCCGACCCGGACCCGGCGTTGGGCACGTCTAATCGTAAGTCACTCTCGTTTAGAGTCCCCTTTCCTTTTTTTTTTGATCCGTCGGAATAGAAATATAATAAAACAACTAAAATGTTCGAGGGGAGCCCTCTACATCCAAATCGAGTAAATCAACTAAAGGGAGGGGGGGTCTGTCCACCGTTCAAACCCCATCACTCCATGTCCCAGTTTACCAAGGTAATCAGCACATTTGTTGCCGCCTCTCTTCGTATGCTTGAGAAAAAAATCTCACGGCTTTCTACTAAACTCCCGACAATCCTCAAGCAGGTAGTGTAGAGGATGTTTAAATGTATTTGAGTTTCCGAAAAGTTTAAAAATCACCTCCGAGTCAATCTCAGCAACAAGCTTTGGCAACCGTTTATCCCACGCAAGAGAGAGTCCATCGCGAAGAGCCAACAGCTCTGCAGTGTTAATTGTGAGCTCGTGCATTTTCCTAGAGAAACCCCCAAGAAGTTTGAACCAGAAGAATCCCTCCTCCAGCGACCGACCCAGAAGATCCAAGTAAGCTGGCGTCAGTATTCAGTTTGAACCAAGAAGTCCGTGGCAGACACCACACTGTAATATCCAAGGAGCCAAGCGTCAATGATCTGTTTTGGCATGGGAATGCTGCAACCAGCTGTCCCACATACTCCTTAAGCCGATACAAACGGGTGCTAAATGGTGGTGTTTAGCTGTTAAACACAAACTCGTTGTGGTTCTTCCAAATGTTCCAAAGAACCGCCGTGCAAGCCAGCGACCAGGGTGCATCTGGCCAAATCTGCGTTGAAAACTGATGCTTAAAAATCAGATCCAATACCCAATTCTCCCCAATGGTAGCAAAAGCCCCCTGCCAATTCAAATAGCCCAAACAACCCAACCAAAATTCGATTGCATATGGGCAATCGAGCAACAAGTGTTTCACAGTTTCAACTTGATAGCCGCAACGTATGCACTTGGGATCTTCAAGAAAACCACGGGTATGGAGTAGATTATTTGTAGCCAGTCGGTCATGAAAGCAAAGCCACAAAAAAGTCCGAATTTTCACAGGGCACTTCAAACGCCAAATTTTATTCCACATACTCGAATGAGTATTCTCATTTGGCATAGACAATGCCCTAAACGCCGCCTTGCATGAAAAGTGTCCATCCGCGGAGCCAAGGAATATGCGAGCATCATCACCCCAATAGGACTGTGGCAAGGGAAAGTTGATGATTTTCATCCGCAAGCTAGCATCCAACGGTGTTACCAAAGCTTCCAAGTTCCACCCATGTGAAGGCGTCCAAAGATCAGCCACACATATACCCATATCCTCATTAGCAATCTCGGCACCATGGACACCGACTGCCAAAGTGGAACCCAACCAGTTGTCGAACCAAAAGGAAACGCTCATGCCATTTCCGATACGCCACCCAAAATTCCCCTCCAATTTAGCACAACTTTTCACAATGCCTTTGAATACATTGGACTCAGACCCACGAAGCGAAAGCGAAGAATACTCTGACCTCGTAAATACTTAGCTTTACAAATCGACAGCCAAAGATTATCCTCTCCATTCAACAACCTCCAACCCTCCTTCGCAAGCATCGCAATGTTAACCAATCTGCTCTTTCTCAACCCAAGGCCTCCAAAAGTTTTTGGCCTAGTCACTGTATCCCAGCCAACCAAGTGAAGTTTTCGTATCTCAGGGTTAGATGACCAAATAAAATTACGATTCAGTTTATCTAACTGCTTACAGGTGTTCTCTGGAAGCCAGTGTGCTTGCATAGTGTGAATAGGAATTGCACTTGCCACTGACTGAACTAAAGTCACTCTTCCAGCAACTGACAGAAGCTTCGCTTTCCAACTATCTAGTCGACTAGCCACTTTGTCAATCACTCCACGAAATTACCTATAATGACCCTCCCATAGATTAGAGGGACACCAAGATATATACCCAGATCAGGGGTAATCGTAAACCCTAAAAATTCACTAATCCGCCGTTGGCTCGCTCTTCCCCTGCGGCTAGAGAAAAAGATTCTGGATTTATTATCGCTGACGATGAGACCAGAAGCCGCACAAAAGTCAGATAACACAGACTTAATGCATCTGGCATTGTCATTGTCCGCTTGGGCGAAGAGAACCAGATCATCTGCAAAGAAAATATGTGAAAATTTTGGCCCATTCCTGCTAGTCTGAACAGGTTTCCACGCACCCTCCTCCACTTTTTCCCTTATCAAATAGGACAGTCTTTCAATGCAAAGAACAAAAAGGTAGGGAGATAGTTGATCTCCCTGTCTAAGTCCGCAGGTAGGCTCTAATGGTTCCATATGAGAACTATTCTAGAGAATACGTTGTCTAGAACGTCTCACACAGAACATAATAATTTTGACAACTCCATCAGGAAAACCAAAAGACTTAAGTGTCTCCTCCACAAAGTTCCAGCTCACCTTATCATATGCTTTCACCAGATCGAGCTTAATAAGCATACTCCCAATGGGTCTTTGCTAAGCAGTCTCCTACTCCAACAGGCACTGTTACGGGTCAGCCCCCTCAGAGTGTCGGGCGCGGTAGCGACAGAGGCAAAACCAAGCATAAGGGTACTACAAGTACTGGATCGGCTCCACCTCGATTGTACGAAATGAGGCGGACTGATGACGTAGGGGCTGCAACTACGTTAGGTATTGTTTATATTTGTATGCACCCGATAGATGCATTGTTTGATTCTAGAGCTAATCATTCCTTTATATCATTGTCTTGTGTAAGTCGTTTGGGTCTTGATGGTTTCTCTACATGTGAACCTTTTATTGTTGGATTGCTGAGTGGGGAGAGGATTGTTGGGGATCGAAAGATTGCCAATTATCCTGTAACCATCGGCGGTAGAGATTGGCTATCCAATTTGATTATGATTGACATGAAAGGAGAAGATTTGATCCTCGGTGATGATTGGCTAGATCGTCATGGAGCGATAGTAGATTATCGTCAGAAAATAATTTCGATAGTCGCGTCGGATGGTACCGAACACGTTTTTGAAGGGCAGAAACCTGGTACTTCTGGGAAAATTATCCGAGCCATGAAGGAGATAAAATTATTGCGACAAGGTTGTACCGGCTATTGGTGTTATGCATTGAAGTCGGAAATTGGAGAGGTGCAGTTGTCCTCTATTCCAATTGTGAATGAATTTACAGACATATTTCTAGATGATTTGCCTGGGTTACCGCCGCATCGTGACGTGGAGTTTACTATTGAACTAGAGCCTAGTGCAACACCAGTATCTAAGGCACCATACCGAATGGCCCCATCGGAAATGCAAGAGTTGAAGAAGCAATTGGGTGAACTGTTAGACAAAGGTTATATTAGGCGAAGTGCGTCTCCATAGGGTACATCGGTATTGATCGTATGGAAGAAAGACGGATCTTTGCGATTACGTATTGACTATCGTGAGTTGAATAAACTCACTATCAAGAACATGTATCTATTGCCAATAATTGATGATCTATTTGATCAACTGCAAGGAGCTATGGTTTTCTCGAAGATTGACTTGAGATCTGGATATTATCAATTGCAAATTAGGGATTCGGATGTTCCAAAAACGACATTCCGAACGAGATACAGGCATTACGAATTCATAGTTATGCCTTTTGGTTTGATGAATGCTCCATCAGCATTTATGCAACTTATGAACAAGACCTTTATCGAATACCTCGATAAATTTGTGGTGGTGTTTATTGATGATATCTTGACTTATTCCAAGAGCGAATCAAAGCATTATGAACACTTGAGAATTGTGTTGAGTATTTTGAGAGCTGATAAGCTTCATGCTAAGTTTTCTAAATGTGAGTTCTGCCTGAAGGAAGTTGCTTTCTTGGACATATTGTATCGGCCAAAGGTATTCGGGTAGACCCTCAAAATATTGAGGCAGTTTTAGCTTGGGAACCCCCACGGAATGTCAAGGAAGTTCGGAGTTTTCTGGGATTAGCCATCTATTGTCGTCGATTTGTCGAGGGATTCTCGAAAATTGCTCGACCACTCATGCAGCTATTACAGAAAACTCATAAGTTTGAATGGAGTGACGAGCGTCAGAAGATTTTTGATGAGTTGAAGAAGAGGCTAGCTACGTCACCAGTTTTAGCCTTACCGTAGGGAACAGAGAATTTTTTTATTTATAGTGATGCTTCTAAACAAGGATTGGGATGTGTATTGATGCAAAACGAGAGAGTAATTGCTTATACATATAGACAGTTGAAAACCTATGAGATGAATTATCCTACCCATAATCTTGAATTAGCCGTTGTGGTGTTTGCATTGAAAATTTGGAGGCACTATTTATATGGTTCTTCTTATTGAGTGTATATGAATCATAAGAGTTTGAAATATATTTTTACTCAGAAAGAACTTAATATGCGCCAGCGGTGATAGTTGGAATTGATTAAAGACTGGAATTACTTACCATTCAACCGAAGCTCAGACGAGAGTTATTTGGTTTGGAGATTTAAATTTGGCCTCAAGTAACTCAAGGACAATTACGTATCCTTGAGGTCACGTCCTCCGTGATTGAGGACATTAAGTCCAAACAGTTAGATGATCCTTTATTTGTACAGCTTCGAGAAGATGTTGTTAAAGGAAAGGCACCTGGATTCATGATATATGGAGATGGTGTTCTTCGATTTCAAGGCAAGATTTGTGTACCGAATCAGGATGATCTTAAGCAAGTGATTTTGAATGAAGCACATTCTACTCCGTACTCGATTCATCCAGGTATGAGTAAAATGTATAAAGATTTGAAGAAAAAATTATGGTCGCCGAACATGAAGAAAGATGTAACGGAGTTTGTGTCGAAATGTTTAACTTGTCAGAAAGTTAAAGTTGTGCATCAAAGACCTGCCGGGAAGTTACAACCGTTTCCAATTCCGGAATAGAAGTGAGAAGATATCGCGATGAGTTTTATTGTGGGAATGCCAAGGACACGAACTGGGATGAATATGATTTGGGTAATCATTGATCGTCTAACCAAATCAGCACATTTTCTGGATATTAGAGATACTTGGGGACCAGAGAGATTGGCTCGTTTGTTCATTGCGGAGATTGTGAGATTGCATGATACCCCAAAGAGTATTATTTTGGATCGCCATGGTCGATTTGTCTCGCATTTCTGGCAAGCGGTACATAGAGAACTTGGTATTGAATTGAATTTTAGTACCACTTATCATCTACAGACGGAAGGACAATCGGAGAGAACTATCCAGACTGTGGAAGAAATGTTGAGAGCTTGTGCGTTAGTGATGGACAAATTATATACTTGAAAGTGTACGAATCGCTTTTGTAGGAAGCGGCAAGTAACTCCGAGGTCGATCTCTCGAGGAATTGGAAACGGTTTAAAGTTCGATATTGTTCGGCAAATAGTCGAATGAACAAAAGTAGAACAAATTAAAATACATCATTGGTTGATAGGATTACAATTACTAACGCATAAAATTAAAATAAACTAAGTGATAACAACACCAAATTAATTGTCGGATAATTGAGAGATTACAATAATGAGATTGATATGGGAATTTAGAGTCACCGACACACACGAAATCAATTATTAGTTCCGATACTCAAATAAATAAGGTTTGGAATTATCGATTGCTCACGATTAAAAGAAATCCGTTTGATGGCGGTAATTCTAAAAATCACGATTGTCCTTTACGAAAATAAGAGATACTCTTTTGATGGGGACGAATCTCTACTAACAATCGACTAGCTAATACCTTTGATGGGGTAATTCGCTAAAAGATCGCGGAAAAAGGTTTAGAACATTCACAATCGCTTCTATCGGGTCGTTTGATGGCGAACACCGATAAAAACCCTCGATTTGAATAATAATAACAACTAGAAATAGGTTTGATTATCTAAATCAAAAGTTCTTAAACGAAGAACGAACAAGAAGGAATAATCCCAAACTTTTAGCCGGAAAATCAATAGAAACTAATAATCGATAGCATGTGTGTGGCTTAATCTAAAAACCCATATGAAAATATTAGCTACACATGATTATTTCAACAACAATAATGGAAACTGAAGAACAAAACATGGTAGAAACTTCCCTTGAAAATGCCGAAATTGAATTCCCGATGAAGATTTGATGTTCTTCCTTCAAAAACTCATGACAATTGATAAAGGAAATGTAATATCTCACAAATGTATTTTTCACTCCAAGAACATACAAGGAAGATGATGAAACAATCTCACTTTTTCCTCACTTTTTGGTGTTTTCTCCCTCAATCTTGTGTTTTTCCACCCCAAAATATCTCCCACAAGATAAGAATATCCCACAAATGGTCTCTACACCTTATTATTTTATAGCCAAAAGATCAAGAAAAGGGCTCAAAGTTGTGCAAAAATGTCAAAGAAAATGACTTGCACCGAAAAGTGACACGGACCGTGTCTTGGGATACGGCCGTGTCGTACTACCCTAAAAAGAAGGAAAAGTGTTCTGTCCATGGACTCAGCCGTGTCCCATGACACGGCCGTGTCGTACTGCACAGGAGATGCAATTAGGCTGGATAAGGCACGGTCGTGTCATAAAAGACACGGTCGTGTTGTACTCATCCGGAAATAGGATTTTTTGCTGGAACGAGACCCGGCCGTGTCCCATGACACGGCCGAGTTGACTGGTGCAGCCGAGTTGCCTGGTGCAGCCGAGTGCCTGGTGTAGCCGAGTTGCCTGGTGCAGCCGAGTTGCCTGGTGCAGCCGAGTTGCCTTCTTCTGTTCCGGTTTTTGGTCTTCTTCGGCCTGATCCTTCGTTCTTGTATCAATACACCTCGGATTTTAGCATATGATATACCGTTTCGAATCTAATTTCACGAGGAATTTATATCAAAGGAGAACACATCTCAATTCGATGTGGTGATTCTGGAATTTAGAAGATTCGACCGTTACTGCTTCAATCTTCATCGTTTTAGGCCTCGCTCTCGCTCTTAATCGTCATAAACTCTAATATTGGCCATAAAAGCGCATATTTCACCACAATCTTCATCCGTATACCTACAAAACAAAAACACAACATACCACGGGTAAAAAGAGCAAAAACACTTGAAAACAAATGAAAGTGCGACTCGAAAGAACAGAATAAGACGATCAAAAATCGACTCATCAAATCCCCCCAAACCTAAACTTTGCTTGCCCTCAGGCAAAAAGAAATAAAACACATGACAAATAAACGAGAAGGATTGAATAATCAAGTTAATCATCGGGTATACATACAATCAACCGAGAATGTAAAAGTATCGTAAAGTCTCGTAATTCATCATGGAAGCCTAAACTCACAAATGAGTGGAAAGCAATGGCACTTGATCGAACATGCAAGAAAACAAGTCTTAATAGTCCCTCACTGAATTATATCGATTCACTCATCTCTCAAGTGTTTAGATAGGTCAATACGCTCAACTCGATGTAAATGGAAAGTTCTACTATATGCTTGCACTTCTTCTCTTCATCAAACACATCAATATTCACAAAACACGAGTCATAGGGTCTTACTTTTGGTTGTAATGGGGCTGTGGCTCAGGTTGGGAAAATTTGGCTAGTAGTTACAAGTTCAGTCCAAGTAGAGCATATACGATCCTCACATATATGAAATAAACACTCAAAGCAAGATCGATCATTCTACTTCAATTCTCCCGGATATATATATATATATATCTCTTTTTTTTCTAGGCCTTGTTAAGTGCAATTCTTATGATATTGGCCTATTTCTCACAACCCATCGACTTCCCTTTTGTTTTTCTTAGGCTCACTCCTCTCCTCCCCCATCTTTTCTATCCCACTATTATTATTAGGATCACTTTTTTTTGTGGGGCTTATTATTTTCAGGGGAACGGGAGAGAAGATTTTTGCCTCTTACAAGGACCAATACTTGGGTAAGTTATGGCTTTTGGATATGTAGCTATAAGATGCGGGTTTTTCGAACAAAATACGGCTAAAGGCTCAACGGGGCTAGCAAAGGATATTGATATGAAATGGTGGGTATTATTAGATAAGTTGGTTCAAGACAAAAAAAATGGGCAGCCCTAATCATTTCTCGTGTATGTAAATATCGACACATCATCCGACAGAATCATGCAAGTTCTAAAGAATACAATCCATAAGAAGAGAAATCACACATGAAAGAATTTTACCGCTAAAGGTGAACGGCACAAGAACTCACAGCTTTTGGACTACCATACTCATTCCTTACACGTCAAATTAAGTAACCAAAACTATACATTCACACGCAAGGTCAAACAATCAATTAGATTTATAAAACTCTACGAGCCAAGTACAAACACGATTAATCATCCATATACCCAATAGTTAACAAGGTTATTGCAATCCAACTACGACATCACGCAAGAAAAAAAAATAAAGAAAGGAAACAAACATCACGCAAACTAAAAACAAATAAAAATCGAAGAAGTTGCACACCCCCAAACATAAACCTTTGCTTCTCCCCAAGCAAAAAGATTAAGTGAGGAAAAATACAAAAACGCAAATTAAAAGGAAAGAAAATAAAACTACCGGATTAAAAAGTGTGGTTTTTGATCGCGGGGCACCATGATTTTGTGCTCGGGTTTCAACTTTAAATAGGCTAGGCTTCTTCCTCCGATGAATACCTCCTTTTTAGATTACCTACACACACCAAAAAAACAAAATTAATGCAATAATAATAATAATAATAAAAGTGATAAAAATAAAAATAAAACTCCCTTGGGTTGCCTCCCAAGCAGCGCTTTTTTATAATCTTTAGCTCGACTTCTTAGGATTCTTCTATCCGGGATTAAATGGAAATGTGCCATGTCCATCCACATAGCTCGTTATTTTTCGCTCATTTTCCTTCGTCAGGATATGGATAGTGGATCTATGGATTTCCATTGTGAGCGCTTTTGTCACCATTTCAATTTTCATTATGACTCTCACCATGAAATGTCTTCCTTGAAGAATAAGTGACGTGATTTTTGTTGGTGATGTTTCTTCTATGTTTGGTATCACGAAATCCATTGGGGCTATCACCTCCCCCAAACCTAGTGGCGAGTATATTGGTTTTTGTGTTAAATTAATACTCGCTCCTAAGTTCACAGTGGGAACTTCTTTCTCCACGAAAAGAACTTCCATGTCAAAGCTTTCTAGGTCCTCCTTTCGATGCATTGATTTGACCGGTTTGCTCTTATTCTCTTCAATTGGCTTCTCGATTGGATCTTTAGATTTCTCCCAAGGAATTTGAGTCTCGCAAGATTAGGTAGCAGTTACTCGGATTTCTTCATCATTCAACTCATCCTCTTCAATCACCATAGATTTCTCCGATTGACTCGACAATTCTTCTTTCTCACCGCCCCTCTCTTTCGCTTCGGAAATTGTCTCTTTATTTATCACTTTACCACTTCGGATGGTGGTAATAGCTTGAACTTATCAGGTTGACTTGGTAGTTTACCCCTATCTTGTTTGCATGCCTCAGTAGTAAGTTGCCCAATTTGAATCTCCATTTTCTTCACCAAAACTTCTAAAGATTCGAACCTCTTATTGTTCTCCACTCGGTTTTCCCTGCTCTCCTTAATGAATGCCGCAGTACTCTCCTCAAGAGAGTTCCTTTGTTATGGAGGTGGTTCACTTTGTGTTGTTTGTTGGGCCCGGTTTCCTCCGTTGTATTGAGCTTGGGCGTTTGTATCGTATGGAATCGGGTTGTTGTTTCTCCACGAGAAATTCGGATGGTTTCTTAGCCCAGGATGATAAGTATTTTGGAGAGGTGCATTTCTTGCGTTTCCGCCATAATTGTTTCTCCTCTCTTCCCATTCGGGCCTTCCCGTTCTTTGTCCCATAGCCCAATTCACTTGTTCGGTTTGTTTTTCTGGAAAAATATGTGGGCAAGAATTAGCATGATGTCCGGGTCCCCAACAAATTTCGCAAACTCGTGAGCTGGAAGATTTATTTTGAGTCTTGAGTTGTCTTAGTTCCTTCGTTAACTCATCGATTTTAGATTGCATCTCGTCCTTCTCGCTTACTTGGTTCACAACTCCCCTACGAACATGCACACTTTTTTGCTGAGAATTAGCTCCCAATATTTCAAATACGTCATAAGCTTGTCTCTACGTTAACCCCCAAAATGAACCACCGGCGGAGTTATCCACCGCACCTTGGCAATATTGTGTCAACCCATCATAGAAGAATTGATTAAGTAGTTGAAGTGGATAGTGATGATGTGGGCATTGAATGAGGAGCATTTTGAATCGGTCCCATACTTAATGACATGCCTCTCCGTCTTGTTGTCCGAAAGTTGAGATTTGAGTTCTCAATTGCGTAGTCTTTGAATGAGAGAAGTACTTGGTAATGAATTTATCGTAAACTTCATCCCATGTTCTTAGTGAGCCGGGCGCCAAAGTCATCAACCATTGTTTCGCCCCATCCTTGAGTGTATAAGGGAAGCACTTCATTCTTACTTGATCCTCGCTCAACCCATTTAATGAGAAATTGTCAATCGCCACATAGAAGTCTCGGATGAATGATAACGGATCCTCACGTGCTAATCCGTGAAATGAGAGCAATTGCTCGATGTGAAATCCACTTATGTGGTAGCTCCTTGCGGCCGGTGCTAATTGGATGCATGAAATGGCGGTGTTCACCACGGGCTTTGCATAGTCTCTCATTAGATGTTCGACCGGAGGTTGTTGCGGCATGTTATAGTTTGCTTCCATCCCATATTGAGGTCCGGGATAATAATTCGCTCCATATTGCACTCCAACAGGTGGTTGTCTCGGATAGAAGTATCTCCCTTGTTGAGCTTCGGGTATCCCTTGATTGCGCCCAACATTCTCATATTTCGGAAACCTTGGTTGACGAATTTCTTCCTCATCTATATTTTGTGCAACATTCTCAACCCTCGGTTGACGAGGGTTATCTTCTTGGAGAAAAAGTCGCTATTCGAGATCCGGATTCACCTCGTCGTTTGCCATTGATGTTGTGGCCATTATTTTTGGTGCTCTATTCCTTTGAACTTCGTCTATGGGCGGAAGAATTGGGTTACCCAACGATCTCCTACCAAGCATAAACAAAAGAATTTAGAGCGAATTTTTAAATTTTATCGAAAATAATGAAATGTCGGAAAAATGATCAAGAAAAACAATTCAACTATTATTAAAACAAGATCAAAAATTAAACGCCAATTCCCCGGCAACGGCGCCAAAAACTTGATGGACAAATTATATACTCGCAAGTGTACGAATCGCTTTTGTAGGAAGCGGCAAGTAACTCCGAGGTCGATCTCTCGAGGAATTGGAAACGGTTTAAAGTTCGATATTGTTCGGCAAATAGTCGAATGAACAAAAGTAAAACAAATTAAAACACATCATTGGTTGATAGGATTACAATTACTAACGCATAAAATTAAAATAAACTAAGTGATAACAACACCAAATTAATTGTCGGATAATTGAGAGATTACAATAATGAGATTGATATGGGAATTTAGAGTCACCGACACACACGTAATCCATTATTAGTTCCGATACTCAAATAAATAAGGTTTGGAATTATCGATTGCTCACGATTAAAAGAAATCCGTTTGATGGCGGTAATTCTAAAAATCACAATTGTCCTTTACGAAAATAAGAGATACTCTTTTGATGGGGACGAATCTCTACTAACAATCGACTAGCTAATACCTTTGATGGGGTAATTTGCTAAAAGATCGCGGAAAAAGGTTTAGAACATTCATAATCCCTTCTATCGGGTCGTTTGATGGCGAACACCGACAAAAACTCTCGATTTGAATAATAATAACAACTAAGAAATAGGTTTGATGATCTAAATCAAAAGTTCTTAAACGAAGAACGAACAAGAAGGAATAATCCCAAACTTTTACCGGGAAAATCAATAGAAACTAATAATCGATAGCATGTGTGTGGCTTAATCTAAAAACCCATATGAAAATATTAGCTACAGATGATTATTTGAACAACAATAATGGAAATTGAAGAACAAAACATGGTAGAAACTTCCCTTGAAAATGCCGAAATTGAATTCTCGATGAAGATTTGATGTTCTTCCTTCAATAACTCATGACAATTGATACAAGGAAATTTAATATCTCACAAATGTAATTTTCACTCCAAGAACATACAAGGAAGATGATGAAACCATCTCACTTTTTCATCACTTTTTGGTGTTTTCTCCCTCAATCTTGTGTTTTTCCACCCCAAAATATCTCCCACAAGATAAGAATATCCCACAAATGGTCTCTACACCTTATTTTATAGCCAAAAGATCAAGAAAAGGGCTCAAAGTTGTGCAAAAATGTCAAAGAAAATTACTTGCACCGAAAAGTGACACGACCCGTGTCCTGGGATACGGCCGTGTCGTACTACCCTGAAAAGAAGGAAAAGTGTTCTGTCCACGGACTCGGCCGTGTCCCATCACACGGCCGTGTCGTACTGCACAGGAGATGCAATTAGGATGGATAGGGCACGGCCGTGTCATAAAAGACACGGTCGTGTTGTACTCATCCGAAAATAGGATTTTTTACTGGAACGAGACCCGGCCGTCTCCCATGACACGGCCGAATTGCCTGGTGCATCCGAGTTGCCTGGTGCAGCCGAGTTGCCTGGTGCAGCCGAGTTGCCTTCTTCTGTTCCGGTTTTTGGTCTTCTTCGGCTTGATCCTTCGTTCTTGTATCAATACACCTAGGATTTTAGCATATGATATACCGTTTCGAAGCTAATTTCATGAGGAATTTATATCAAAGGAGAACACATCTCAATTCGAAGTGGTGATTCTGGAATTTAGAAGATTAGACCGTTACTTCTTCAATCTTCATCGTTTTAGGCCTCGCTCTTGCTCTTAATCGTCATAAACTCCAATATTGGCCATAAAAGCGCATATTTCTCCACAATCTTCGTCCGAATACCTAATAAACAAAAACACGACATACCACGCGTAAAAAGAGCAAAAACACTCGAAAACAAATGAAAGTGCGACTCGAAAGAACAGAATGAGACGATCAAAAATCGACTCATCAGTTAGATTGAAAATATGATTGGGAGATTCATTTACCATTAATTCAGTTCTCGTATAATAACTATTGGCACAGTTCAATTGGTAGAGCTAGATTTTTTAATCCAAACGAGGGAGAAGGTTGATGTTATTCGACAAAGGTTATTTACCGCCCAGAGTTGACAAAAGTCATATGCCTATGTTCGACGTCGACCATCAGAATTTAAGACAGGAGATCATGTGCTGTTGAAGGTATCGCCGACTCGTGGAGTTGTTCGGTTTGGTAAGAAAGTAAAGCTTAGTCCTCGTTATATTGGTCGTTTTGAGATCCTGGATAAAGTAGGCGGTGTGGCTTATCGAATAGCGTTACCTCCGATGCTTAGTCATGTTCATAACATGTTTCATATTTCACAACTGCGTAAGTATGTTCCTGATTCCATCCATGTTATTGATTATCAAAAGATTGAAGTTAATGATAATATTACATATGACGAGCAACCGGTAGCCATATTAGAGCGACGAGTGAAACAATTACGATGGAAAGTTATTGAGGAAGCCACGTGGGAAACCGAAGATAGTATGCGTGCCCGATACCCTAAACTTTTTGGATCTTAAGTTTCAGGACAAAACTTCTTTTTAGGGGGTAAGGGTGTAATATCCGTGTATTTTATGTGTGTTATTTTAGATGCATGTTGTTGTAATATGGTTATTTGGAGATGAGTGTATTAATGAATTGATATTCGAATGTTCATGGTTGGTAATCGTTGAGTTTTGTGATTTTCGGTATGTGTTCGTTCTGGTCGGGCTGTCGGATTTATGGCATGATGGTTACGACCGTAAGAATGCCGAGTTACGGCTATAAGTGGGCATACGGCCGTAAGGCTTTGCAGGTTACGGCTGTAATGCACCTGCACAAATTGGGCAGTAGCCCGACAGGACTCGTTATGGCCGTAATTGAGATGCTGGTTACGACCGTAAGGAAGAGGCCGGTTACGGCCATATGGGAACAGCCGAGTACGGCTGTAAGATGATGAACATTACATCCGTAATGCCTGGCGGAGTAGCAACCGTAATGCACCCTAGCATTTTGGGCAGTAGTAGATAGGAACCCGTTACGGCCGTATGGCCCTGCCGGTTACGGCCGTAATGTACTCGGCTGTAAAAGGCCGAGTGACGGGTCTAGAAGCTATTCTTTTCACTTTTCTTCCTCCTTCGCTCTTCGGTAGATTTTGAGAACTCTGATCAGGAGTATAATTATGCATCATTTTGGGGAGTTTGATTCGTGTCTAACATCATCCTCCACTTGAGTTCCGTCCGAATCAAGGTAAAATTCGTTTAAATCCCTAGTTCTTCATATTTTGGGGCTTTTGCTAAAATCTTTAATTTTAATCCGTTCTAGCTCTGATTGGTGTTAGATTACGATGTTGTAATCATAATACTTCATTTTCACCGAAGTTCATGGATTAAATTCCAAGTTTTCTTTCGTAGTTTGAATCCGAACCACGTTGTCTTCATAATGTTCGATTAAATGTCCCTAAGGGTAAAACTTAGGGTGAATCCCTCCATTTTCATGGTGTGATAATTGATTCGGTATTTTGTTGAACTAGGATCGAATTGTTGAAGGAGTTCGGACCATACGTGTTTCCATTTGTTATTCTTGTGTCGTTTCCAACCGAGGCAAGTACTTTGATTGTATTTATTATACTTCGTGTGAATATGTGAAAAACGTGATTCTGTGAAAAGTGGTCATTTCAGAAAATATGATTTGTGCCATGTGCTTACTGAGTGTGTGCGAGCCGAGTAAAACCAGCGAGGGTCTCCTGGGATCCGTTAGACTGCGAGTATCTACGGATCACTCGGTTGGGTTGTCCAACCAGAGAGGGCCTTACCAGGACTCCTTGGGTGTGTATCTCGCGTGAGGTATAGGGGCAGTATAGCCCGAGAGGTTATTTTTTGATGTTGCGTGTGGTATTGTATTCCAGAATATCTGTGATGGAACTATGATTTATGTTGTCTATTCACTTGTTGTACATATTCTAGAATCATTGTACTTGCACCGACTTCTTGCTGACCCCCTTCGGGTGTGGATATACTCGTTGTGTATTCAGATACAGGTCCAGTGGGAGAGCCAGCACAGGGCAGACATGAGCTTGGTGGGCAGCATTGATACCGTGCACTATTTTGAGTTGGTGGTTGTATTGTCATGGTGATAATCGTGTTTTCGTTTTATACTCACGCGGGTACTATCATGTGAAGTATATCGTGTCGTTGTTGATTGTTAAGGATGTTGTTGTATCAACTGTGAGATGTTGTATCATTTGTGATCCTACAGGACGATGTGTTGTTTGGTTTTTGTATTGTACGTCGTGTTAGAAGTTAGTTTGTTTTTAAATAAGTGATTGTTGTGGTTTTTGTGCATTTTCAATGAGTTCTATGTTGATCTAAGCCTGGTGGGTTCTCCAAAAAGAATCTACGGTGCTGTAATGTAATACCCGTAATTTGGAATTTCGGTAAATTTCTTCTTTCGGCCAGAGTCCGTTTTGACGGCTCGCTCATGTCCACTTCGTCATTCTGAGAATGATTAATTCTACACTTTTTGTCATCCGAGTTCGTTTCGGTGTTGTTTTGTTGAGTTCTGTGCTTTTTAGCGACTTTTCCGCACTTGAGTTCGATTCTTGCGAATCTCGTCCGAAACTGCTGTTTCGAGTTTCCCGCAAGTCCGTTTAACTTTTTTAGACGTGTTGTGAACTTCGAGTTGTGTATCGTTATTGTTCATTGTTTCAACTTTCCTCATATGAGTTCGACTTTGTTAGATCACCATTAATTTTTGGTGACTCCAAAAATTCTAAATCTTTGCAATATTATAGAGCATCGAGTTAGCTTTCCAATGGTTCAAACGGTGAGTCAATCGGAGTCCGGACGAGAGAGTTATGATTGTTTTCGTTCACCCGCTCATTTTTCAGCTTTTGGCCAATCACCGCCGACCGGACTCGATCGTGTCGTCCGACACGGCCCGTGCCGTACTCGTCCGGAAATGCCGAAGTTTCTGCCGACCGAACTCGTCCGTGTCATCCGACACGGCCCGTGCCGTACTCTTCCGGATAAGCCAGAACCGACTGCCCAGACGCCCGACCGTGTTCCAGGACACGGTCGAGTCATGCCGAGTCGCTCTCGGACGGGTCACTGTCGGAAGGTCCTCCGCGCCGCGACCGTGTCAAGCAGGACACGGTCGAGTCCTGTCGGCGGTATGCGACACGGCCGTGCCGATCGGCACGGCCGTGTCCGGCAGGCGATCAACCCTATATAAGGCCCTGCAGACGTTTTTCTCGCCATTTTTCACCTTCTTCTTCTCCTCTTCCGCAGCTGGGCGTGTTCTAAGCTTGAAGCCATGTTGTTTAACAACATATCCATGGAGTTCTTGAGGTTATATCATCAATAATCCGTCCGATATCATCCCATGATCCAAATAATCAAGGTTAGATCTTTAGAACCCTACTTTTGGTAAAATTGGGGGTTTTCGTGTTTTTGTCCGATTCGTTCCGTTTTGTTGATTAATTCATGATGAATATGATTAATCTTGTTGGTATTCTTAGTTTCCCTATGGATTCATGGTATATTTCGTGATTTTTACGGAATCGAGAGGGTTTGGTTGTGGTCCGCCCTCGTTGTTGTTTATATACGAATATACATGAATCGTAGGCGGGTTTTCGGGTGTATTCCAATTCCGTATTCATTTAGAAATGGTTGTGATTGTATTCTTCGAATCGTTAGGTTCGGTTTCATTGGTTCCTAGCGTTCGTCGGTGACTTCCCTTTCCGTTCGTTGCGTCGTCAATAATTCAAGGCAAGTATTTTTGGAAACCTTTAAGCTTAACATGAAATGGTGATGTATATTACTTGTGTGTAACTCACCTTGTGTTGACTTTGTGGGGTCAAGGAGGAAATCTATGCCGCGCCCGGATTTCACGAGTTTCGTACCGCTATCCAACTCGGTAGGGTCCTTGTGAGGCCTCGAGTGAGAATGTATGCTGCCGCCCTGTTCTCACGGCATAGCGTGTGCGTGGTTTTGTTTTTCTGTAATTGTAGCCAACTCGGTAGGGTCCCTATGAGGCCTCGAGTGAGAATGTATGCTGCCGCCCTGTTCTCAAGGCTAATTGTGGACTGTATATTTTCCGGAAAAGACATGTCTTGTTTTGGTTTTTGAAATGATATTGGTGCATGTACTATGAAATGTGTAAGCGATTGGTTTGCCTTAATTACTTGTACTAGCGTAATTGCTAACCCCTCTGGGGACCCGTTTTGGGGAAATTCTTGTTATGGATTTCAGGTTTTAATCATCCGGACGAGCGGGCACCTGGACAGTACGAGGACGTTGGTCAGGGTCGTTGACATGTGCATTTGGGTCTTTCTATTTCCTTGTCCATTTTGAATTGATTGTTCTAATAATTATAAACTTATAGAGTGTACTCGCGAGTACTTAGGCTTTTCAAATTCAAACTCCGTGTTGTACTACTTTTAAATTGTTACATTGTTGGTTGATGATCATTTCGCCGGTTGCTCCGGGCGTAACTTTTTATGTCTTATAATTAAATGTGTGTCCTCGCTAACCGGGATGGTTAGTCGAGTGGATTTTTCTTGTTTGTAGCCTGGTGGGTCCCATGTGGGGGTCCACGGCACTGTAATATACTCTGAATAAATTGGGGTGTTACATGTAATATCTCCCTAAATGACGCGGGTGTTACAGAATATGGTATCGGAGCTTAGGTCTATGGGTGTCAGTGTTTCTGGGTCTGTTAAAGTGAGTCGGTCGTTGTCTACGATATCATTGGCATGCTACCACCCCGTGTTGCCTGTGCTGGAAGCCTCTTTGGATGTTGGTTGTTTCATTCCCTTAGGATTAATTATTTTTGTCATCGTGTAATCTATTGCTGTAATCATTTCGTTTGAACCATTTATTATTCTTCAGTATGCCGAGAGGTAGAACTGTCCATCAACGCGGCCGAGGCCATGGTAGAATAGCGATGTCTGAATCCGAGATGTCCGCTTCAGATTAGGCATCTCATTCTATGGCTAGATAAGATCCGATTCCTTCGGGAGGTGCAGGTGGGAGTGCAGAGGCTGAAGTGCCTAACGTTCTTCAACAATTTGTAACGCAAGTGCACCAATTAGCTCAAGTGTTGCAGAACATTAACACTGGCAGGAATGTTGAGGATTGATGGCTTCAAGAATTTATAAAGATGAATCCTCCCAGATTCAATGGTTCCGGTGATGCGAACAACTGGGATCATTGGTTAGTTGAGCTGGAGAAGATCTTTGATGGTACTGGCTGCCCTGAAGCCAAAAGAGTTCCAATTGCTCAATATCTAACGGTTGATGACGCTTCGGACTAGTGGCGAGCTGTTAAGACCAGGGACTGTGATGTCAATTGAGAGGAATTTAGAGAACTAATGGAGGCACAGTATTATCCAGCGCCTGTACGACTAGCCAGAGTTAGTGAGTGCTTTAGAGCTCAACCCGAAGATGTTCCTATCTCTGAGGCAATCAAGATATACAACAAACAGTTAGTGTATGTGCAAGATCGGGTCAGGGATGAAGTAGATAAGATACTTCATTTTGATGCTAGGATGAAACCTGAGGTTCGGAAGTATATGGCGGGCTTTGGATGTACCACTTTGAGAGAATACCAAGATAGAGCACTCGCTTATGAGATGGTGATAGTTCCAGTTCCGACAGTTTAGAGCTCGAAGAAACCAAAATTTTTTGGAAGTTTCTGAGGCAGCGGATTGCGTAGGCCTCAATCTTCTGTGCAGTATTCCGTTGGTTCACCTCAGCCCAGTGAAGGAGCACCGAGAGCTTGTTTTAATTGTGGAGTTCCAAGACATGTCAGCTCTCAATGTCGCCCTATTACTTGTTTTAAGTGTGGGAAGCAAGGACATCGGGCGTCATATTGTGAGACAGCGGGTAAGGTCTTTGCTAAGCAGTCTCCTACTCCAATAGGTACTGTTACAGGTTAGCCCACTCAGAGTGTCGGGCGCGGTAGCAACAGAGGCAAAACCAAGCATAAGAGTACTCCAAGTACTGGGTCGGCTCCACCTCGATTGTACGAAATGATGCAGACTGATGATGTAGGGGTTGCAACTACGTGAGGTACTGTTTATATTTATATGCTCCCGAGAGATGTATTGTTTGATTCTGGAGATACTCATTCCTTTATATCATTGTCTTGTGTGAGTTGTTTGGGTCTTGATGGTCTCCCTGCATGTGAACCTTTTATTGTTAGATTGTCGAGTGGGGAGAGGATAGTTGGGGATCGAAAGATTGCCAATTATCCTGTAACCATCGGCGGTAGAGATTGGCCATCTGATTTTATTGTGATTGACATGAAAGGAGAAGATTTTATCCTCGGTGACGATTGGCTAGATCGTCATGGAGCGATAGTAGATTATCATCAGAAAATAAATTCGATAGTTGTGTTGGATGGTACCTCTGGGAAGATTATCCGAGCCATGAAGGCAATGAAATTATTGCGATAAGGTTGTACCGGCTATTGGAGTTATGCATTGAAGTTGGAAATTGGCGAGATGCGGTTGTCCTCTATTACAATTGTGAATGAGTTTCCAGACGTATTTCTAGATGATTTGTCCGAGTTACTGCCGCATCGTGACATGGAGTTTACTATTGAACTAGAGCCTAGTGCGGCACCAGTATCTAAGGCACCGTACTGAATGGCCCCATTGGAAATGCAAGAGTTGAAGAAGTAATTGGGTGAACTGTTGGACAAAAGTTATATTAGGCCAAGTGCGTCTCTATGGGGTGCACCGGTATTGTTCGTACAGAAGAAAGACGGATCTTTGCGATTATGTATTGACTATCGTAAGTTGAATAAACTAACTATCAAGAACAAGTATACGTTGCCAAGAATTGATGATCTATTTGATCAACTGCAAGGAGCTACCGTTTTATCAAAGATTGACTTGAGATTGGGATATTATCAATTGCAAATTCGGGATTCGGATATTCCGAAAACGGCATTCCGAATGAGATACGGGCATTACGAATTCGTAGTTATGCCTTTTGGTTTGACGAATGCTCCGACATCATTTATGCAACTTATGAACAAGACCTTTATCGAATACCTCGATAAATTTGTGGTGGTGTTTATTGATGATATCTTGATTTATTCCAAGAGCAAATCGGAGAATGCCGAACACTTGAGAATTGTTTTGAGTATTTTGAGGGCTGATAAGATTTATGCTAAGTTTTCTAAATGTGAGTTCCGGCTGAAAGAAGTTGTTTTTTCGGACATATTGTATCGGCCAAAGGTATTTGGGTAGACCCTCAAAAGATTGAGGCAGTTTTAGCTTGGGAACCCCAGCGGAATGTCAAGGAAATTCGTAGTTTTATGGGACTAGCCGGCTATTATCGTCGATTTATCGAGGGATTCTCGAAAATTGCTCGACCACTCACGCAGCTATTACAGAAAACTCAGAAGTTTGAATGGAGTGACGAGCGTTAGAAGAGTTTTGATGAGTTGAAGAAGAGGCTAACTACGTCACCAGTTTTACCCTTACCGCAGGGAACAGAGGATTTTGTTATTTATAGTGATGCTTCTAAACAAGGATTGGGATGTGTATTGATGCAAAACAAGAGAGTAATTGCATATGCGTCTCGACAGTTGAAAACATATGAGATGAATTATCCTACCCATGATCTTGAATTAGCTGATGTGGTGTTTGCGTTGAGAATTTGGAGGCACTATTTATATGGTTCTTCTTGTCGAGTGTATACGGATCATAAGAGTTTTAAATATATTTTTACTCAGAAGAAGCTTAATATGCGCCAGCGGCGATCGTTGGAATTGATTAAAGATTGTGATCTCGACATTCTTTACCATCCGGGCAAAGCGAAGGTCGTTGCCTATGCTTCGAGCCGCAAGTCAGTCGCATTGCAGAGACTGGAATTACTTACCATTCAACCGAAGCTCAGACGAGAGTTATTTGGTTTGGATATTGAAATTTGGCCTCAAGTAACTCAAGGACAATTACGTATCCTTGAGGTCACGTCCTCCGTGATTGAGGACATTAAGTCCAAATAGTTAGATGATCATTTGTTTGTACAGCTTCGAGAAGATATTGTTAAAGGAAAGGCACATGGATTCATGATATATGAAGATGGTGTTCTTTGATTTCAAGGCAGGATTTGTGTATCGAATCAGGATGATCTTAAGCAAGTGATTTTGAATGAAGCACATTCTACTCTGTACTCGATTCATCCAGGCATGAGTAAAATGTATAAAGATTTGAAGAAAAAAATTTAGTGGCCGAACATGAAGAAAGATGTAACGGAGTTCATGTCGAAATGTTTAACTTGTCAACAAGTTAAAGCCTAGCATCAAAGACCTGCCGGTAAGTTACAACCGTTGCCAATTCTGGAATGGAAGTGGGAAGATATCGCGATGAATTTTATTGTGGGAATGCCAAGGACACGAACTGTGATGAATATGATTTGGGTAATCATTGATCGGCTAACCAAATCAGCACATTTTCTAGGTATTAGAGATACTTGGGGACCATCGAGATTGGCTCGTTTGTTCATTGCAGAGATTGTAAGATTGCATGATACCCCAAAAAGTATTGTTTCGGATCGCGATAGTCGATTTGTCTCGCATTTCTGGCAAGCGGTACATGGAGCACTTGGTACTGAATTGAATTTTAGTACCGCTTATCGTCTACAAACGGATGAACAATCAGAGAGAACTATCTAGACTGTGGAAGACATGTTGAGAGATTGTGCATTAGATTGAAAAGATGATTGGGAGATTCATTTACCATTAATTGAATTCTTGTATAATAATAGTTGGCACAGTTCAATTTGTATGGCTCCATTTGAAGCACTATATGGAAGACGGTGTAGATCACCACTTTGTTGGGATGAGCCGTACGAGTTACTTGGAATAGAGTTAGATTTGTTAATTCAAACGAGAGAGAAGGTTGCTGTTATTCGACAAAGGTTATTGACCGCCCAGAGTCGACAAAAGTCATATGCCGATGTTCGACGTCGACCATCAGAATTTAAGACCGGAGATCATGTGCTGTTGAAGGTATCGCCGACTCATGGAGTCCTTCGGTTTGGTAAGAAAGTGAAGCTTAGTCCCCGTTATATTGGTCCTTTCGAGATTCTGGACAAAGTAGGTGATGTGGCGTATCGAATAGCATTACCTACGACACTTAGTCATGTTCATAACGTGTTTCATGTTTCACAACTGCGTAAGTATGTTCCTGATTCGAGCCATGTTATTGATTATCAAGAGATTGAAGTTAATGATGATGTTACATATGAAGAGCAAATGGTAGCAATATTAGAGCGACGAGTGAAAGAAAGTGATTCTATTAGTAAAGCTCTAATGGTCTAAACATAGAATTGAGGAAGCCACGTGGGAAACCGAAGATAGTATGCGTGCCTCATACCCTGAACTTTTTAGATCTTAAGTTTCGGGATGAAACTTCTTTTTAGGGGGTAAGGGTGTGATATCCATGTATTTTATGTGTGTTATTTTGGATGCATCTTGTTGTAATATGGTTATTTGGAGATGAGTGTATTCATGAATTGATATTGGAAAGTTCATGGTTGGTAATCGTTGAGTTTTGTAATTTTCGGTATGTGTTCATTCTGGCCGGGCTGTCGGATTTGTGGCATGATGGTTACGGCCGTAAGAATGCCGAGTTATGGCCATAAGTGGGCATTACGACCATGAAGATTTGTGGGTTATGGCCGCAATGCACCCGCACAAATTAGGCAGTAGCCCGACAGCACTCGTTATGGCCGTAAGGGAGATGCTGGTTACGGCCGTAAGGAAGAGGTCGGTTACGTCCGTAAGGGAATGGACGAGTACAGCCGTAAGATGCTGAACATTACGACCATAATGCCTGGCCGAGTAGCGGCCATAAAGGCGATGAAATTATTGCGATAAGGTTGTACCGGCTATTGTGTATTCAGATACAGGTCCAGTGGGAGAGCCAGTACAGTGCGAACATGAGCTTGGTGGGCAGCATTGATATCGTGCACTATTTTGAGTTCGTGGTTGTATTGTCATGGTCATAGTCTGTGTTGGTTTTGTACTCGCGCGGGTATTGTCATGTGTTGGGATACGGTGCCTAAAATGAAGGCCCAGTGGAAGCGGTAAAATGAAAATTAATTCGATCTGAATCCCTACGAGGATCGATCAAGCTACGTATATACGGATATAAAACAAATCATAAGAAGATACGAGAAACATACCCTTGTAGTCCATTGATTAAATGGTGATTTCCGAGAAAGCGATTCCCCAAGCTTTAGGTGATTTCCCTACGATTCCAATCCGCTCCAAGCTCTTGGATGATCCAACGCCGAAAGCACCGCATCTCTACTTGCCACGCGCCGGAGAAACGAACGGAAATCTTGTTCGCAACATTGCCAAAAAAGCCCACGAGCAAGGGACCGCACTACCGAACCCACGGAGCATTTCACTAGCAACGCATCAACTCAAAGAACATAGCTGTCCACTACAATGTTCTGACCAAAGAAACGACTGCCTCACCGTGCTTGCCCGACCACCTAGGTTATCGAACTACACGTACCGGTACGTCACCGAAGCAGCTAACTGAAATCTCGGTCGAATAATTACTAGGAAATGCCCACAAGCGATGGGGCACCGCTTTACCAAACCCACCGAGCAATTTCCGAACATGCATCTAATCGTAGTGACAAGTACCGCGAGGGAAAGATGAAAAGGACTTTGAAAAGAGAGTCAAAGAGTGCTTGAAATTGTCGGGAGGGAAGCGGATGGGGGCCGGCGGTGTGTCCCGGTCGGATGTGGAACGGCGAGAGCCGGTCTGCCGATCGACTCGGGGCGCGGACTATACCTCGTTATCCTCCAAGGATACGGCTAGAACAAGGTTATAGGAGCTAATATAAAATGTGATTATAACACTCCAAGTATAAAACTCACAATCTCTCAATATATCTTGAATTTTCTCCAAGAAAAACCAGAAAAATTGAAGAACAAATATGAAGACTAAGAAAACTATTTTCTTCTCTCTCCTTTTGCAAAATGAGCCGTGTTGTTGGGAAAACAAGAACCCTGTATCGAAACAGCCGGGATATCCAATCCCTGTATCGAATGGTATTTGATAAAGAGGTTTTGACATATATGCCAATCTTCATACAGTAAAGGAAAACTGTATCGAAGCATTGAGGCATTATCCTGTATCGAAGACCTGCCTCGAATCAGCATATAGTGAAGCCCTTCAGTACAGCAAGAAGTCTTATAAAAGACCAAGTATGGAAACTGTCTCGAATCTCAAATACAGTTATCTTCCATACAGCTCACAATAGGACAAAGAAGGAATCTCCAGAAGTCAAGTCCCGTTGAATAAAGAAGTATTTAAATACTCAAGGATAAAGTATTTAAATACTCTCAGTCAACAGATCTTCAAATCCCGCTAAATCCGGATCGTGCTATAATCCTGTTGGAACGAAATCTCACTCAAACGGATACATCTCAACGGATATATATTTCAGAGACTATATATATCACATCAAGATGCTGAAGATCAGTTACCCAAGCTATCGAAATTATTATCAGAGCAAAACATATCTCCAAAGCTTACTGCAACTCAGATCAAAAGAGATATACAGTGCTCATCATTCTGAACAACACTTCATCAGCTGAAAGCTCTTAAAGTCAAAGTTGTTGTTCACCATCTGTTCTATACTTTGAACAAATAGCCATGTGTGGACTGAACAATTTGTGGTTCTCCGGAACTGTGTGTGAAGGATTTGCATTGAAGAAGACGAAGCTTCAGAACTATGTGTGAAGAAGCAAGTCAAAGCATTAGCTAAAAAACCAATTTGTGTGAACGGTTGAAGCTAAGATCTTTATATCAATTTGTGTGAACGCTATATTGATTGTTTGTTGTTATAATTACGTAGTTGTGTACGTAGTAATTATAATAAACTTTTTACTCCTGTGTGGAGGACCAGTGGACGTAGAGGGGTTTACCTCGAACCACTTTAATTACTGTGTTATTTACATTCAGTTTTTACTGTTTTAATTACTGTGATTAATTAAGTATACACTATACATCTAGTTGTTGTATCCACAGCAACCTACTGTATCTAAGACTTCCGCTACGCACTCACATTTAAAATCCATACAATTTGTTGTTTAAACTATTTCCCAAACTGTATCCAGTATACTTAGTGGCCAACAAGTGGTATCGGAGCGGTTGATTCTAAAAAAAATCAGTCGTATTTTTAACCGAATCAGATCCAAAATCACTTATTTTCAAAACAGTCTCTTTCATTTCTGTATTATCACATGGATACTTCTATGATTAACAAAGTTCCTATGTTCTCTATTAACGAATTTGATGACTGGAGAATTACAATGGAGGCTCATCTTGCAGCAATGCACGAAGAGATGATTTTTGTTATACAGGATGGTCCTATCAAGATCATGAAGGTGAACACGGCCGCAAGGATTGAAGGCCAAGCCCATGCTCAGATGCTCGAGAAGGATCGCGAGCAATGGATCACATATGAAAGAAAGCGAGCAAACCTTGACAACATAGCTAAGAATGCGTTATTTGTCACTCTTGACAAAGGCACGTTCTCAAAGGTAAAGAGCTGCAAAACAGCCAAAGAAATCTGGGATAAACTCAAGTTGATTTGTGAGGGAACTGAGCTCTCAAAAGAAAATAAGATTTCAAAACTGACTCAGCAATTTGAATCTTTCGAAATGAAACCAACTGAGACACTTGAGGAACTTGACCTCAGATTCACTGGTATTGTTGGTGAACTTGAAGCGTTGGGCAAAATTTATACCCAAAAGGAGAAGAATTTAAAAATTTTCAGATCTCTCCCAGCCCGATGGGACATTAAGACCACAGCTATGCGTGTATCTTGTAATCTTAATGAAATATCCACTTTTGATCTCGTCTCTGACCTCAAAGCTTTTGAGTATGATATTGACAGAAGAGAGAAAGCTGAAGAATCTCCTTCAAAGGTCACAGCTCTAGCCGCTGTATCGAACCGTCGACACAGCATGCCCAGCCCGTCGAAGCCTAGTCACAAGAATGCTGACAGTGACGACGACATCCTGTCTCAAGATGAAATGGCGCTTCTCATGCACAAATTCAAAAAGTTCATCAAACAGTCTGGAAAGACTCCCTACAGGCCCAAACCTGTCCACAAGGTAAGTACCGAAACATCATCTGGTGATGCTAACCTGTGCTATAATTGCAGGAAACCAGGGCATCATGCAAATAAATGTCCTCATCCCAAAGTCCAAAGGTTGACGGAGGCCGAGCAACAAGAGAGAGATGAAAGAAGACGTGCTTGGAAAGACAAGCTCAATGCCCTGATTGGAGAATCAGAAGCCTCCACCACACCATCCAAATCAGCAGAATGCCTTCACGTGGTCACTGAAAGTGATTCATCTGACGATGAGTTCGATGATAAAGCATATATGTGCTTCATGGCCAAAGACATTCCAGAAGGTGAAGACAGCGACGATGAGGTAAGTTCAACCTCAGCTATTCCGTCAAATGCATCTCATACTTTTGAAAACATGATGAATGAATTTAAAAACATTCAAAAGGCCCATGAGACACTGAAAACTGAGAACACACAGCTTCAATTAACTAATTTAGAGCTGAAAGATGAAAATGACTTGCTGAAAATAAATTATGAAAATATGTCTCTTGACTGTGAAACCAGCAAAGTCGATTTTGAAAAACTCATGGAGAGCAATCATCAACTTGCTCATGACCTAAGTGAGGCTAAAACTCACAATGAGAGCAAGACAAATGATTTGATTCTACTTTAGGCCAAAATCACAACTCTCGAAAAGCGAGAAACTGAACTTGAGACCACTCTGAAATCGTTCGAGAAATCGTCCAAAAGAATGGAAGAAATTCTGAGCACTGGGAAAAATGCTCATGATAAAAGTGGCTTAGGATACATCTCATGTTCAAACAAAGGGAAAACTAGTACAGTGTTCGTCAAGAGTGTGGAACACATTCCAGAATCGGAAGAAATCCCTAGTCCCGTGAAGGAACCTGCTGTACCGAGAAAACCAAAGGCTGATATTCCGCCCCCGCAATCCTATTCCAGACAGCGGAATCATAAGCCGTTCCAACCTGTGAGGCACACTCAACAGCATGCTCCCAGAGCATATCAACAGCGCCAACAGCCGTTCAGAAGGAAGGCTGTATCCAACCACCAAAGGCCCGCACGGCAGTACTATGCACAAAGACGCCGAGGTATTGGATACAGAGCCCCGTTATCCTCGAGACAATGAGATCTTTGGTTCAGTATCAACAACAGCATTGGGAATCCAACTGGAGATCCAGAAGACAACCTGTTAGGCCTAAGAAAATGGCTCCACCTCCAAGACGGCACTCGTACTGGATTAATAATAATAACCCTGAATTTATCATGCATAATAATTATCATGGTTATAACAACTACGGATATGCCCCCCGTAGATATCGCAACACTGTACCGAGTATGTCCTACAGTAAACCAATTGCTGTCAGGAAAACTTGGGTACCAAGAGGAACTAACAATCATGGACCCAAAAATCAAAGGGGACCTAAATCTACTTAATCTCTTTGTTACAGGACATTCTAGAGGAGGATACCTGGTACTTTGATAGTGGATGCTCTCGACACACGACCGAAGATAGGAGCAAGCAATCAGATTTTATAGAAGGTCGCGGTCTAAAAGTTCGTTTCGGTGATAAATCTAAAGGAAGAACAAGAGGGAAAGGAAACCTACTTGTCGGGAAATTCAAAGTCACCGGTGTTGTATATGTTGAAGGCTTACAGTATAATCTACTTCGTATTATCCAGTTCTATGATAAACAGTTCTCGGTAAAGTTCTATATAGATCGTTGTAGAGTCAAAAACACCCAAACCAAGGAAGTTGTGCTTACAGGAAGCAGATCAGGTAATATGTATATTGCTGACTGGAAGCCTATGAGCTCCTCAATTCCATGCTTTGTTGCCAAAGGCACTGCAGATCTTAGCTGGTTATGGCACAAGAGGATGTCTCACTTCAACTTCAAGACAATCAACAAGCTCTCAAGACAGGGAATGGTTAGAGGTTTGCCAAATGTGTCATTCAAGAAGGACAACGTCTGCGGACCATGTCAGGAAGGCAAGCAAATCAAGTCAACCCTGAAGAGCAAATCCTATCTTTCAACCCAAAGAGTGTTGGAAATGCTACACATGGATCTCTACGGTCCTGTAGACCCAGTAAGTTTGGGAGGTAAGAAATACTGCATGGTTGTTGTTGATGATTATTCCAGGTATGCTTGGACGATCTTTCTTAGCAAGAAGAAGGAAACAACATCAAAGCTACCCGAGCTCCTGAGAAAGTTGCAAAATGAAAAGGCATCGAGTATCGTGTGCATTCGTTCCGACAGAGGTACAGAATTTACTAACCGCTTTATAGAGCAATACTGTTCGGAGAATGGAATACAGCACGAATACTCAGCTGCCCGTACACCTCAACAAAATGGTGTTGCCTAGTGAAAGAATAGGACGTTGAAAGAAGCAACAAGGACAGTGATTGCCGCAAGCAAATTGCCACAAGCTTTAGGGTGAAGCAACCAATACAAAGATGCTACACTCAAAAGCTCAGATCGTCAACAAGCACCACAACAAAACAGCATATGAGGTATGGAACAACAAAACTCCGTTAGTTTCGTATTTCCACATTTTTGGATGCAGGTGTTATGTACTGAATAATGGGAAAGACCAACTTAGAACCTTTGATGAGAAATCAGATGAAGGAATATTCGTAGGATACTCCTCCGTCAGCAAAGCTTTCAGAATCTTTAATAAAAGGAAGCTGACGATCGAGGAATCAGTTCATGTAGTGTTTGACGAACCACACCATGACCCTACAGGAGTAGATGATATCACTCAGAACATTCACCATCAATCTATCTTGGATCCTCCAACTCCCATAGAACCTGTCGTTGATTTAGAAATCAACCCCGCAGTTGTAAGAATCGATGTGGATGAAGCCGATGCTGTACAAGCTGAAGCTGTATCCACAGAATCCTTCGATACAGTAGGGGATCCTGAATTAGAACCCGACCGAAGATGGTTGAGAGATCACCCGCAAGAGATGATCATTGGAAACATAAATGCTGGTGTTTCTACTCGTAGGAGAATACAGAGAACACAAGGAAATGTACTTTGTGCACAAGAAGAATCTGATGCTGAGATATCACAGTTTCCTGAATGGAAATCTCAATCCGAGCTTAGAAGACTCAATATGTGCACTATCGCTGTATTCTTAGCCCAGTCCGAGCCTGTTTCGACCATAGACGCTCTTAATAATTCTCATTGGATAACATATATGGAAGAAGAGCTTAACGGTTTCGAAAGAAACAATGTATGGTATCTTGTACCCAGACCAACACATCAATCGGTTATAGGAACCAAATGGGTATTTCGAAACAAAAAGGATCGAAATGGACTTATCATAAGGAACAAATCCAGACTAGTCGCACAAGGCTATAGTCAGGAGGAAGGCATAGACTATGATGAAACCTTCGCCCCTGTAGCGAGACTAGAAGCCATCAGGATATTTCTCGCCTTTGCCGCCCATAAGAGTTTTATTGTATATCAAATGGACGTCAAAAGTGCTTTCCTGAATGGAGACCTTGCAGAAGAAGTTTATGTTGAACAACCACCAGGGTTTGCCAACACAGACGGTATCGACGTAGTTTACAGGCTAAGGAAAGCGCTGTACGGACTTAAACAAGCCCCTAGAGCCTGGTATGAAACCCTGTCCCAGTATCTAACCAACAACGGATTTGAGAAAGGTGCTGTGGACAAGACCTTGTTCAAGATACAGGAAGGTGATGACCTTCTTATGGTGCAAATCTATGTGGATGATATTATTTTTGGTTCAACTAACCTTGCTCTATGTCAAAGGTTCTCTCATCTCATGCAAAGTAAATTTGAAATGAGTATGATGGGGGAACTTAGTTATTTTCTAGGTTTGCAGGTAAAGCAGATGCCTACAGGTATTTTCATCAACCAAGAAAAATACAGCAAGGAGCTTCTCAACAAATTTGGAATGAACACTTCCAAATCCTCGCCAACCCCCATGAGCACTTCCGTGCAAATTAGTGCTGATGAAGCCGGAAAGCCGTTTGACAAATCACTCTACAGGAAGCTCATTGGTTCGCTCTTGTACCTAACGGCTAGCAGGCCCGATATCCAGTTTGCTGTTGGAGTGTGTGCAAGATATCAAGTTGCACCCAAGGAATCACACTTCAATACAGCTAAACGAATCCTGAAGTACATTAAAGGAACAGTCGATGCTGGACTATGGTATCCTAAGGAAGGCGGATTCGATTTAGTTGGATATAGCGACTCGGATCTCGGAGGCTGCAAGCTAGATAGGAAGAGTACAAGTGGAACTTGTCACTTTCTTGGACCTAGACTCGTTTCTTGGTTCAGTAAGAAGCAATTGGCTAATTCTCTTTCCACGGCTGAATCAGAGTACTATGCTGCTGGTAGTTGCTGTATGCAGATCCTTTGGATGCAGCAACAGTTGTCAGACTATGGAATCGATGCCAGAGAGACTCCAATCATGTGTGATAGCACGAGTGCAATTGCAATCACGCACAATCCTGTCCTGCACTCGCGCACTAAGCATATCAACATGAAGCATCACTTTATAAGGAATCACGTCGAGAACAAGGATGTTCGCCTTGAAAAGGTTCATACAGACGTTCAGCTGGCCGACATCTTCACCAAGCCGCTCGACACAGCAAGATTCAACATGCTCAGACAAGAATTGGGAATGCTACAGCCAGACTCCCTGTAAGAAATTACTGTTTTTACTCAACAAATTGAGGGGGAACGCTGTAAGACCCAAGAATACAGTATCCAACGTTAATTATTCGTACACTCAGAATCGTCAATACAGCACTGTAGCGAGCGAAGACATATGAATCCTACAGCTGACGTGTGCAATAATTAAGGGGGAATACTGTAGGACCCATGAATACAGCATTAATCCTTAAGTTGCTGTATGGAATTTAAAACCTATACGTACCTTTTTGAGGGGGAACGCTGTATTGACGCGAAAACAGCACATACTATAGGATTTCGATTCAGTATATATATAATATCATATTATTCCTTTTAAAATAATTTTTGTCCACGTGCCCTGTTTTTATGTCAAATGTCATGTACATTAAATGCCTTACATGACATCTGGACAACTGAATCTCAAAAGCCGCGATGTTTTAAATTGTTTATTGTTTTAAAACCGTCGTTTTAGGCATTTAGGGTGACACAAATGTCAGAAATGGGACCCGCTCATTTTTTAAACATTTTAATGGATTAGCGTACCAGTTACACTCAGTCCATCTTAACCGTTGATTTCAAAAACCGGTTCCCATCCCTTAAAATCTGACCATTCGTACTCTGCAAAACCCTATTTCGCCGCCCAATTATAAAAGGACTGAATCTTCCATTAGAGACTCTTTACGCCTTCTGCAAATTCAAGAGTTCTCAAGCAAAAACAGCCTACATACTTTTCTGCATTTTACTGCATATTTCGATTATTTTCTTGCACTTTTTCTTAAGAAATCATCAAATGGCTGGACAAACTTCTTCTCCTGCTCAAGAAAGCGCTAACATCATTGATGGCCGGATCTTTTCAAGATCTGTTATCATTGAGCGCATTCTGTCTGAAACCAACGACGCAGAACCCATGGAGTACATCATAACTCGGCTTCGTCAACAAGGTCTCTATCGCCTTGGAAGTCAGACCGCCGATAAGTACGATGCTCATCTGGTTGAGGAGTTTTACCTCAACGCCGCCATACGCTTTCTGTCATTGGCCCAAGGAGGTCATGTTGCCGACATCACCGCCACAATTCAGGGAGTTGAGATCTGTATTGATAACGATCTTCTCCAGAACATCTACAGGATACCCGCTGATGGCCTGACTATGGATCAACTTGAGACATTCGGGACTCAAGAGCTAATCACTAAATTTTATGGACTGTTCACAGGCTCCAAAGTTGTCGACATGGTTCAGACTACATGTCACAAGAAAAATTTTTGTCTCCCATATGTATATCTTCATGATTTTTGCTGCAGGATAATTGAGAATCAAACCGGTGCGTTCGAAATGTGTACCAACCTGAGGTTCAGGATGATGGTGGCTATTCTGACTTGTGAAAAGGTCGATTGGTGCCAGATAATGCTGAAGCGCATGCAAGAGGAGGTGTGCAAATTGGTCACCCAGAAGAGATCTTTTGGTTTGATGTTAAACAATATCCTGACGAAATGCGGTCTGTCGCAATCCGCTGATGCTAAGAAGAATAACCCCAGGATATACCTAGGAGGCGTCAAGCCTACTGCGTATAATCAAACCACTATGGTCTGCAACCATCCAAAAACTGGAAGTATGCCAGTTTCTGCAAATCCACGAGATGAGTCCTTGAAGTTCCAGGAAGTGGAATCTTCAAAGAAGAGAAAGAGATCTCACAGCAAGAAACCCACTGCTGGTGAGAAGCCCAAGAAGAGACTTAGGAGGCTTTCTAAAGTCAAAACTGCCAAGCCCTCCGAAGAAGTCTCCCCCGTGGCTCAACCCACTGAAAAACAACCCCAGGGCCCAACCCCTGTGGAAGAGGTGTCTCCTACTGTATCGACAGTAGATCCTGAGCCTTTGGCGGCTAGGACGGATAATGAGACATCTGCCAACGAACAAGACTTTAGCGAGTCGGCTGCCCATTTGGAGCCAACAGCTACTTCTCCTCTGCGGGATCCCACACCCGTACAGGATCCATCTTCCTTCAGGGCACCATCCCCTGTAAGGAGTCCCACTTCCATACAGGATCCCATACCTGTACAGGAATCCCTCGCTACAGCGTCTCCAGACGTTGTACGTAGTCCCTCCCCCGACTCCATCATTCATAAGACCCTTCTTTCTGTTCAAATTGAACATGCTTACGAAAGATTTCTCACATGGAAATGCTACAGGCTAGCTCCGTATGAAACATTGTACAACTGGAGCGATTGGAGCCAAGAAGAAAGATTCGTCTCAGAAGTAACGGACTCAATGGAAATTGAAGCCCTGATCCGATGGGAAAATGCCTTATGCAAGGAGCTGATTGAAAGCCATCTGTTGCAGAAATCTGACGCTAGAAGGAAAGGAAAGGACAAGTCAGAAGACTCTCCCGCACATCCAAAAGACGACGACAATGACTCAGACGACGACGACGATGCTTTTAAAGCTGGTCTGAGGATGAGTCGTGAAGAGGCTCAAACTAGAGACGCCTCTCCACCCAAAGGTGACGAAGGGCCATCTACTCGAAGCAATCCCCCTTCGCCACAGCAAGAGTTAATTCCCGACGAAGAGGAATCAGTCTCTCCAGTCGAGGAAGTTGAAGCAATTTTGGAATAGGCACCTGAGCCTGCTGCCACCGACGAAGTTGTACCTGAAAGACAACAGGAGGATTCAGTCCCTCCTGTATCAATGTCTCCTGAAGAAACTTCGCAACAGGAAGCCACTCAACCCCCTGTCGCCGAACCAGAACCAGCTGCTCCCGCCCCTTCAACCGTGGAATCCGAGGACAGTATCGAACCTGAGGATGTCCAACTTACTTCACGCCCAACCGTGAACGTAAGGAGGTTGAACAGCTCTGAAGACTTTGCTCAACCAGATTCTCCTATTTCTACCGCTAGGAAAGAGCACCTGCGCGCACTTGGTCTTCAAACTGTATTCATCCAGGATGCAGTGAATGCTCTGTCTTCCATTGAGAAAGCATTAAATTGGATGCATACTTCTGCTGTGGAAGAGATGACCACTCTACAACATGAAGTATCTCGTGTTGTTGAGGCATTCGTTCTTCTGCCAGAAGTTTTCAAACAAGCTTTGAAAATCATGGAAGACAAGCAGGAGCAACTCCAAAAGGAAGAAGCAACCAAAACACGAATAGCTGAAGCCAAGACCGCATGTGCCATGATTGAAAACAGCTCTCAATTGCGCGTCCACGACAAATGCATCAAGGATATGTCGCAGACGCTTTCTGCCCTTGTAGAGAGAATGACTAACATCGAGACGAAACAGGATGCTGCACTAGAAATCCTAGAACGTCTTGATGAAGCCAAAAAGGGGGAAGAGGCAAGAGAAGCTGCTAGGAGAATCAGGCTACAGCAAGAAAGGGAATTCGAGCCCGCTCAAGACAGCATCACTTCCGAGTTAAACAAGCTAGCCCCTCACTCCCAAAGTTTTAATATTTCAGGCTCCCGACCTGAATTTCATGATCCAAATGTCCCGTGGCAAAGTCTAATCCAGAGACCTTCTGAAATTCGTCTGCCGACCAACCGCCATCCTACTGCCGATGAAGTGAAGCAATGGAGGAAAAACGAACTGATGAGATACTTTGTCAAACTCATCAGGGAATCCACGATCTTCAAGAGCTATAAAACGTTAGCGGAGGCCGCAGACAAATTTACGAAGATGTTAGAAGACGGAAAACTCCTTCTCCAGCTTGATATGAAGAGCAAACACAGAAGAGGAGATCGGATCACCCATCCAGAAGACTGGATTCTTGCCTTTGATCGATCCTATGAAGGAAGAGCTATATACCAGGATCGAGGCAAACCATGTACTCAATTTATTTTGTATATCAATAAAAGTGTTTGTTTGTCTTGAAAGATTACAACTCGTAATCTACTGTATTGATGTATGATTACTTAAATTGTTTGATTAACAATCTCAAGTACACAAACTTGATTGAAAATAAAGCTGTACGAACTAGTCTACGAACAGTTCACGATTTCAGTTGTAAGCTTAGAATACATTGTAAGATTGTGCCTGTGCGCCAATCATAAGCTTAAGTTGTAAAAATCCTTAACTGTATCGAACTCGCATGCGAGCAGTTCATCATTTAGACTAAGACAGACCTTTTGACGAAAGACCAAGAAATCAGCCAGAAGACATCAAAGAAGATCACTTCATGAAGAAGGTTTTGGCATCATAAAGAAGACTTGAAAAAGTTAAAGAAGTAAGTCTTGGCAAATTGTCAAAAAGGGGGAAATTGTTGGGAAAACAAGAACCCTGTATCGAAACAGCCGGGATATCCAATCCCTGTATCGAATGGTATTTGGTAAAGAGGTTTTGACATATATGCCAATCTGCATACAGTAAAGGAAAACTGTATCGAAGCATTGAGGCATTATCCTGTATCGAAGACCTGCCTCGAATCAGCATATAGTGAAGCCCTTCAGTACAGCAAGAAGTCTTATAAAAGACCAAGTATGGAAACTATCTCGAATCTCAAATACAGTTATCTTCCATACAGCTCACAACAGGACAAAGAAGGAATCTCTAGAAGTCAAGTCCCGTTGAATAAAGAAGTATTTAAATACTCAAGGATAAAGTATTTAAATACTCTCAGTCAACAGATCTTCAAATCCCGCTAAATCCGGATCGTGCTATAATCCCGTTGGAACGAAATCTCACTCAAACGGATACATCTCAACGGATATATATTTCAGAGACTATATATATCACATCAAGATGCTGAAGATCAGTTACCCAAGCTATCGAAATTATTATCAGAGCAAAACATATCTCCAAAGCTCACTGCAACTCAGATCAAAAGAGATATACAGTGCTCATCATTCTGAACAACACTTCATCAGCTGAAAGCTCTTAAAGTCAAAGTTGTTGTTCACCATCTGTTCTATACTTTGAACAAATAGCCCTGTGTGGACTGAACAATCTGTGCTTCTCCGGAACTGTGTGTGAAGGATTTGCATTGAAGAAGACGAAGCTTCAGAACTGTGTGTGAAGAAGCAAGTCAAAGCATTAGCTCAAAACCAATCTATGTGAACGGTTGAAGCTAAGATCTTTATATCAATCTGTGTGAACGATATATTGATTGTTTGTTGTTATAATTACGTAGTTGTGTACTTAGTAATTATAATAAACTTTTTACTCCTGTATGGAGGACCAGTGGACGTAGAGGGGTTTACCTCGAACCACTTTAATTACTGTGTTATTTACATTCAGTTTTTACTGTTTTAATTACTGTGATTAATTAAGTATACACTATACATCTAGTTGTTGTATCCACAGCAACCTACTGTATCTAAGACTTCTGCTACGCATTCAAATTTAAAATCCATACAGTTTGTTGTTTAAACTATTTCCGAAACTGTATCCAGTATACTTAGTGGCCAACACGTGTGTTCTCACTTACTCAAGACAAGAGATTGATGTCTTCTTTTATTCTTCAACTCCACCTTATATAATACACCTCTCACATTATTATAAGAGATACCATGTCTCTTAAGTCTTTGGTCTTCAATTTAAAATTGGAGACAAAGACTATGAGGAAGGTTGGTGGAAGGGGGCGGCCATCTAGAAGAACCGGGATGAGTTTGGTTCGTTTTGGACTTTCGTGAGTCCAAATAGATAAACTCCAATCCCGTTCCGATGTATTTTATATCAATAAATTAATCCAATTAATTAATCATATCAGATACAAAACTATATAATTAATTTATCCAAGAAATAATTATATCTATGAATTAAATTAATCACCCAGTAATTTATTTAATTCATCAGGCTGTAAATTAATTTATCCAATAAATTAATTTAGACATCCAATGCCCAATAATTAGATATCCAATATCTAATATTTATAAAGAGAGAATAAGCTCGATTTATTCCGTCGTCAATCCTATTGAGCGACTCAGTAGGTCCGTCTCAGTTAGCAATGGGAGGAACCAAAGAGTAGTAGCACCACCTAGCCAGCCTGGCGGCCTACACTGTACCCCAACTAAGAACAAATGATTGGGATCATTCAAGAACCATTCTGTCGTGAATACCAGTATACGTATAAACCCTTCTTTCAAATGTCCCGATCAAGTTATAGGGTCACGGTCAGTCAAACCATATCTGTACTAGACGCTATGCATGAGTTAATGCAAGAGATCATCGAGCTCTCGTGTACCCAATACAACTAGCTCCAATGCTTTGGTCAAAGACTTATGATCTCATCCGCCAATAACCGCAAAGGACATATAACCCGTTCACTAACAGGAGAAAGAATTCTATCTTGGTATTCAGTAGGACTTGCTACTTGCCCGTCAAGATGCACGTCGAGGTTTACCCCCATCTTTTGGTTTTCTGGGTCGAACTACTCTAATGAAAATCTTAACATCACAAGCACATCCCTACTAAATCCTCAAGTCGAAGGTTCACGAATACCTATCACAACCTTTCGATTCCGTCAATGACTGTCCCGGAGTGAATTCCGCGTGAAGAATTGAGGGTGAGTCGGTTCGAGTATACTAATCTAATTAGCATACCTATAACGTGTGCTCCCACTAACCATTAGTGTTCGACAGGCACTTTCCAAGTCAAAGAACACGTCATACAAGTATTCACATAAACTTAATGCCCAGTCAAGTTTCATCGACTTGCGAACGATTAAGTATTTGAGCCATAACCTTTCCAGTGCCGATCCCTTATCCAATAAGGAGTGGAATGTTTTGCTCTTAAATACACAAACTAGTTTCTATATATATATATATATATATATATATATATATATATATATATATATATATATATATATTTACGAGTCAGGAATACCAGTAACTACCAGTAAATAAAGAAACAAACAATTGCCTTATGATAATGATTTACATAATAACAAGTACAATGCCCTCACTCAACATCCTCTGAGTGGCATTCGAGGTCATACTCCTAACAATCTCCCACTTGCACTCAATACCACACACTATGGTATCTAATACCCATGTTCTATAGATGACGTTCCAAGCTAGTCTGAGAAAGTGGCTTGGTCAGTGGATCAGCGACGTTGTCGGCCGAGTCTACTCTATGCAGCATAATGTATCCCTTGCGAACAAATTCTCTTACGAGATGATACTTCCTCTCAATGTGTTTGGTACTGTTGTGAAGCCTCGGCTCCTTGGCCTGCGCTACAGCTACGTCGTTGTCGCAGTACAGCGGAACAGGCAGCTCAACACATGGTATCACTTGAAGTTCTCCCAGAAACTTCTTAATCCAGAGCCCTTCCTTGGAAGCCTCCGAGGCTGCTTGATACTGAGTCTGACAGGTGCAATCAGTAGTCGCGCTTTTCTTGGCGCTACGCCAAGATACTACTCCTCCATTAAGAGTAAATATGTAGCCAGAAGTAGACATCAAATCGTCTTTCTGTCCTTGGAAGTCCGAATCAGTGAATCCCACCACATTCAGTTCTCCACCGCCATACATCAGAACCATATCTTTAGTCCTTCTTAAGTACTTGAGAACGTTTTTTATGGCAGTCCAATGTTCCCTACCTGGGTTTGCCTGAAACCTACTTACCACGCTCACAGCATGCATAATGTCAGGTCTCGTACACAACATAGCATACATAAGGCTACCCACGGCCGAAGCATATGGTATATTACTCATTTCCTTTCGTTGTTCCTCACTTTGAGGACACATCTCGAGGAGAGTTTTATTCCATATTGCATCGGCAGGAACCTTCTTTTAGAATTGTCCATTTTAAATCACTTTAAGATCTTATCTATATAGAGGGCTTGGGAAAAACCGATCATTCTCTTCGCTCTATCCCGGTAGAGCCGAATACCAAGAATATAGATTGCCTCTGCCAATTCTTTTATGGAGAAATTACTCGAAATCCAAGCTTTCCCAGAACTAATCATTCCCACATTATTTCCTATTAGTAGAATGTCATCTACATATAGTACTAAGAATATAATCTTGATCCCACTAACCCTTTTGTATACACAAGGTTTCTCTTCGTTTTGCACGAAGTCAAACTCTTTGACTGCCTCGTCAAAATGAAGGTTCCAACTACGCGAAGCTTGCTTCAGTCCATAAATGGAACTTTGAAGCTTGCACACTTTCTGAATATCGACCTCGGACACAAAGCTTTTAGGCTGCTCCATATAGATTTCCTCCTCGAGGAATCCATTTAGGAAAGCCGTCTTTACATCCATTTGCCATATCTCATAATCGTGGTAGGCAGCTATAGCAAGCATCGTGCGAATAGACTTGATCATAGCTACGGACGAGAACGTGTAACGCCCCGACTTTATAGGGTAATTATAGGGGAAAATAAATAAAAGGTAAATTTCACGAAAAATAATTTTCTTTTGAAAATATTAAAATTCTCGCCTAAAAAGTCCAAGTCGCTACACTGACATAAATTAAATACCTTTAATTAAGGCAATAACACGTCATAGATACGAAATAAAAATTTGGGGCGGAAGAATAAATTATAAATTGTTAATTTCTATCAAAAGTTTCCCCAAATAATTTATCAAAACATTTGACATAAGAAAAACATCATTTAATAAATTCTCATTCATATGCCCTCTCGGCTCGCTCCTTCGTCCATCCGGCTCGGTTTAACCTGCGGGATCAATAAAGGTGGGGTGAGCTTCCTTCAACTCGTGGAAATTACACTTGTCACAGTAATATACAATCTCATGGAAAGCATAACATGAATATCTATCATATCTTTTCTTCAACGTGAATATATACACACAATATTACGTATAGCATGAATCTAGCCCGCGTAACACGAATATTGAGGTTGCGCAGGTATCCCCGCAACAATATGAAACATACACACAATACTACATATAACATGAATCGAGCACGCATGTGAATATTGAGGTTGCGCAGGTGTCCCCGCGACAACATATATCTTAAGATAGCCTCTTTACACGTTTATAGGTGAGCCTAATTTACAACGTGTATCGTCAATTTTAAACATGAATAGAATATCACATATACAATCCAATTAAAGCAATTAAAGTGATAGTGAAAATTCCCACCTGAATAAATGATGATGTCCGACTTGAATATGAAGATGCTCGACTCACAGTCCCAAGCCCGTAAATCCTCGATAAAGTCTACATATAATAATAATTTAATCATTATAAAATTATTTCGATAAATGACTGAAATTAATATATATATATATGCATAAAATCGGACTATGTATTAATATTAATTGAAAAGTCAACATTTTAATGTCTTGGTCAAAATATGACTGAATTGAAGGTTTTAAAGTTGACTGGGGTGAAATTACAAATTCTGAGAAATCTGAAGGCTTAATACGAAGGACTGGGGTTAAAAATCGAAGTAATTAAAACTGTCCGGGGCTAAATTGAAAGTCTCTGTAAAAGATAGGACTAAATTGCAAAGCCCTAATTTATCGCGGGTATAAATACCCTTCTTCTCTTGACTCCAGCCGACACAACCCCTCCCCCTTTCTCACTTCTCACATCATCTTCCTCCTGACTCTCTCTCTAAAATTTCTCTCTCTAAGAACTTTCAGAAACTCACCCTCACATACTGTAATCTAAGAATAAACACGCACACAATAAGAAATCTGCTCCATTTTCTCTCTTTCTTTCACATATCGCACACACACACATATTCACACAATCAGAGAACCCACACTGGCCGCACAAACAATGACATGCGAAGGCCAGAGGTGTGGAAGACAAAGGATGCAAATCGATGGTGGTTGGCTCAGGTGTCGCGGCGACGATTTACAGGATGCGGCGGTTTCAGGTAAGATTTTCGAATTCAAGACTTGATTTCCGGATTAGTTATTAAAGGCTGAGTTTTGATTTCTAGTTCGGGCCAAATGTAGTGGGCTCAGACTGAATCGAACTAGGTTTTGAGGGTTGTGTACGAACGATTGAATTGACGCTGGAGGCGGGTTTGGTTCGGCCATGGCACCCTGGAGGATGGGTTGCAGTTGGTTTTCGAGCTTGGCCCGATTTCGGGATTCTTCGGTTCGGGAAATTGAAAAGTGTTAAATTTTGATTTGGTAGTTCTCTTGATTTTTTGTTGGTTTGAAAAAGGGTTCAAGGATTTATGGTTCGTAAATTTCTGGATTCAGGTTCGGATTTGGGATCCTAAGTCAGACGAACTCAGATGAAGAAGGTATGACGAGTCTGAGTTCGATTTGATTCGGTTGGTTTCTTAAGTTTTAATTTGAGACTGAAAAAAATAGATTTTTTTTTGTAGTTAAATTCAAAATCTGGTTTAGGCTAGGGTTTACAGTGTTTTGATTGTTGAATTCGTTAAAACTAAATTTTGGTTTAATTTCTGATAATACGGCAGACAAAGAAATTTAAGTTCGAAGAAAGAAAGGTATACTCGGATTAAAGGCAGGAGAAAAGGGACGATGAGTTTTACATCAGAGGATTGAACGGAAGTTGCGTGACTGGAACTGACGAACAGACCAGACTCTTGAGTTCTCCTTCCCTTAGCTGGTAGAGGAAAGCTTGCAGAGGAAATTTTTGTTTGCACCATGTATTCTCTTCTGTATGTTATTACTATTATTATTATTTCTGCAGTAGGATTTGTATATTAATAGTTGTGAATTTTTAAGTGTTTAAGTTGGATTAGGATTGTGTATTAGATAAAATTAAGGAGTTTGATAAGGTGAGAACTGTGAGGGGATCGATCAGGAAGAGGGAAGAGTTCTTAAATATGATTAGTTTAGTTTAATGATAGTTGGTTATGTTATAATATGTGTTGTTACCCAAAATATTATCCGGAGATAATATTGCTGGAATGATCGAGTAACAAACAAATGCGAGAACACTTCCGTGGGAAAATAAAATAACACAAGGTTTGTCGGGGTTGTTAATCCTGAGCTTGAATGCTCTCACGAGATGTTATTAATATAGATACTTTGGAGTACAAATATTAATGTTAGAATCTATTACAATGAGTGTAAAGACTTCTAGTTATCTAAGCTGTAGAGCGTGTAGATTGCCCGAAGAACCAGATATGAAGATGTGTGAGTTCTTGCTTTTGATGTTCTGTAAGTGTGTATGAATATCACTATGAATGTGTAAGTAATTGCCAGATGAGTCTTTTCCTCTCTCTGTGCGTTTTTCCACTGTATTCACGATGATTATTTTGATGCTGATTTTATCATGCCTGAGCCACTGTTGTGAGCCTCCTATTTATAGGAGACAAGGTTGCTGGGACCTCTCCGGCGATCGCGGGCGACCGCCGTTTTCTATATTATAATAAGATGGCCGATCGTCCCGTCACGTGGGGCTGTTCCCTTAAAGTCTGAGGCTGCCGCTAGCGGCCAGCTGTGCGAGCCAATGGGAAGCCTGCACGCGTCCTGAGTCGCTGTCCGGGGAGGACCCACTTTGTACCTTTCGGCGGCCCTGTCAGTAGGTGAGGTAGGTGACAGGATGGGGTCAAAGGTCTTATCTGTCGGCGCCTTTTGCGGATCTGCATGTGGGTCACCGTTCAAGATTCGGTCTTCGATGATTTTGACGGATGTTGGATTTATACGTGGCACGAGACGATCGTCTCTGGTTGGACATCATAGATGATCGCCAGATACCAAAAGACGATTGCCGGATACCAAAAGACGATCGCTATGGGTGCCGACTGCTGGGTGTTTGCCCAGAGTATGTCTTCTATGGTTGGCTCTCAGATCATTATGCCGATCACCATCTAGGCGTATTAATCTCCGCACAACAATTGCCCCCCAGCTCGCTTTGATGTTGAAAACACGGGGTGAGGTGGCACTGTTGGCGATCGCCAGTGTTTAGATGATTGGCTCGTTTGTCTATGATAAGGACTATCGTCAGGACGATCTGATTTCAAATTTGGACGATTTCCTTTTGCGCTGGAATCAGCGGGAAATGAAGGCGGGCTCTCGAAACGTTGCAAGGACACGCGTCGCGCTACCATTGGGGGAGTCCGACGGTTTTGTCAGTCCTGTCGCCTGGCGTGACCTCGAAAAGACACGAACGCGGGATTCGAGGGCTGCATTTAATATGTCCCCCCTTCGACGGTTGCACTCCAGCCCTCAGAGTTTCGCCTATTTGCATAGAGACCCCTGCTCCTGCCTATAAAAGGGGCTAGGGCTACTTCATTTCTACTCTTCACGCATCCTTGCTTTCTAGCCAAGACTCTGCAGAATTTTTCCGATGATCCTAGTGCCGACCGTCCTTCCTTTTAGGTAAGAACATAAATCTTCTCTCCCCCTTTACTTTTTTTAGAACATGTCTGGAGGATCTAAAACCTTCGAGGCCGGAAGCACCTCCGCCGCCGCGGCTTCGCCGGACCGGGAGAAAATTCCCGTGGGACTCCATATGGAAACGGCCGTTGAGGCTATTCGTGTGGGGATTGCACCCGCAGAACTTGATGAGCTCTTCAACGAGGCCGAAGTGGCGATATCTGCGGCGACGGCGGAGCAAGGGGGTTCACCGGTGGATGAAGATGAACTGGTGCGGTTGTCTTGGGAAAAGGATAGCGTATTCGGCCCCGCCTATATGGATTTTTCTAGGCTCATGGAGGGGATCGCCGGACCCTGTCCAGAATTTGATTTCGAAGCGTATTCCGCCGCTCATCCCTACGAACATGTGAAGCGGACGGCGTTCCCGGCCGCTGACCCGTCTCAGTGGACTCTTGGTCAGATCCGGAGTTCGGCAACCCGGAAAGACTTGAGACGCTGGAGGGCGAAATATCACATTCCTTCTGATGTTTCATTGCACGTGCCCTCGGAAAACGAACGTGCCGATAAACCTCCCGAGGGTCTGGTCGCCGTTAATGAGATGATTATGGAGGCCAGCCTGCGGTTCCCCTTGTCGTTCGCCGTATCCTATTTACTGATCGCCTGGAATTTGGCGCCGCTCCAACTGACGCCGAATGCCTGGCTACAGATCATCTGTACTTTGACGCTTTTCGGCGGTCACCGGTTGTTCCGTCTCCTTTCTGCGATGGATATGAACTATCTCTTCAAACTGGCTGCACAGAAAGGGTCGGTCGGTGGTAATCACATTCAAGGTCGAATGGGAAGAGTGGTCCTCGATGTGCCGAACAAGACCCGGGGCGACCTGGCAAAATGGTGCTGGGTCGGCGGAGCGTGGCGATCGGCATCGAGTGATAGGCCGGAGGAAGAGTTGGAGATCCCCCCCAATTTTCGGGAGAGGAATCCGAGTAAGGGTTTTAACTCTCCCTTTGATCGGATACATCTTGGACTGATCTAATTTTGTTTCCTTTTTGCAGGATCCCTTGTTCCAGCGATCGGCGATCTCCCCTTTGATTTCTTGATTGTTTGGGAGCGAATTCGTGCCTTGCCGGATTCCTACATAGATGTTCGCTCACTCGGTCACAAACTTCATCGGTTAGGGGCTCGATTGTTTCGCTTCCCACATCATCTGAATGTTCCAGGTATAAATTTTACTTCTTCTTCCTTGCTTGACGATCGTCTGATTGAAAGAGGTGTTTAACTTGTCTGAATTTTTTCTTTGGCAGAGATTCATTTTCCCCGCTTCGCCGAGCCACCACAAGAGATCGCCATGTCTAACCCTGGTCTCATCGGTCGTCTTCACCAGGAAAAGAAGACGGGTCGCGTTGCTGCGACGACGTCTCGCCCCGTCCCTGTGGTGAGGCCCGCTGTGGTGCCGGTCGTTGACCCGGAAATTCAGGAGGAGGAACAACTCCAGCGCAACCGCAAGAGGCGGAGGCCGGAGGGGTCCCTGCCGACAGCTGAGGCGGACTTAACTATCTTGGAGCCTCCGGTTGCCGCTCCCCCCATCTCTGCTGTTCCGATGGTGGAGGGGTCTGGCCCTAGGCCCTCGGTGTCTGGCTCCAGTCCCTCGGCCGGCATCTTGAAGGCTGCGGCGATCGCCGAAGCTGAAACCCCTAGGGGTAAGCCCTATTTTGGCCGCGATCCCGAGTTGGTCAATAGGTAAGACCAGTTTGATTTTTCCGAGTTAGGCAATTTGAGTAAGGTATACTAACTCCTTTGTTTCTTTTTGTTTGTGTTGCAGGGTCCGTCTTGCTGATCCGTACGTCTCGCCGATGGTGCTGGATTTCCTGGCGAGCAAGGCTCCGCAAAAGTCCCTTGATGTCCCTTCCTATGTCTCCAAGGCCATCACCTCTCTTCCTAAGGCTTGGACGACCGATCTTGACGCGATCGCTCGTCGGCGATCTGGAGATGCCATGCAGGCGACCATCGCCCTGACTCTCCAGGCGGCGACGATGGCCGTCCAAGCCACCAAGGATTACGAGGGGCGGCCCTCTAATGCTCGCCTCCATCAAGATCTCGAGGCAGCTCGGAGCCAAAACGTTGATTTCGCCAACCGGATCCAGGCCATGGAGAAGGAATATTTGGAGACGGCCAAACGAGCTAAACAGGACATCGATCGGATGAAGCAGGAGCTGAGTCGCTCCAAGGAAGTGGCCGATCGGTTCCGCGACCAGGAGAAGGAAGCTCGCCGGATGCATGTGGCCTCGCAGGAGGAGGCGACCAGGCTGAAGGCGACAGTGGATCGGCTCAACAGCGAGCTGGAGACGGCGAAGGGAGAGCTGGAGAAAGTAAAGGGAGAACTGGCTGCCAAGGTGGTCGAGCTATCGGATGCTGCGAAGGCGACCTCAGATTTGCATGGGTAGATCAAGGCGATCGAGACCGATCCCTACCTCAATGTGGCACTCGTCGGCAAGTTTGCCTACTATATGGCCTACGCCGACGCTGTCCGAGCCGCCAAGAAGGTAGGGATCGAGGTCGATCCTATGATGGATAGCTTCAAAGCCTACGCACTCGGGCACCCTTTGCATCCGGAGTTTTCCGTGCCGATCCTCGACCTCACTGACTTGGGGATCGATTTGAGTTGGTATCCTAATCCGGATAAACTTATCTATCCCGAAGCCGATGAGGGAGCATGTGCCGATCTGTCGCCTGGGGGCGAAGACCAGCCGGGGGGAGTTTGAGTGTTTTCTTTGTCTTCCTTTACTTGTTACTTTCTGCTTTTTCTTTGTATTGCCTTCGGGCCTTGTATTGTACGAACTCCTTATCATGAATAAAATACTCCTTTTTCGCATCTGATTCTTTGCATGTATGATCGCCTTTGAATGTTTGTATGCGAATTTTATACAAGTTTGTATATAATTGCTTTCGATGCTTTGTTCGCCTGATCGATTGTTTGAGCATCGAATGTATCGACATGTTTGGAAATTCTTACTTGTAAATATTGTTGAACAAAACTGATCGTCCTGCGTATGTTTGAACGAAGCCGATCGGGGGTCCCTTCTTTCCGATCGCATTTAGGATTAGCTCCCCTTATCTGCCCCTTGTTTTTGTTTACTCACTTGTAAGTAAGGGAGCAAAAATAGTATGATTGGTGAGCTATCTTCAGTTTTGCCGATTATGAGGAACCGTGCATGGTCGCGGAGTTCGATGGACCGACCTCCGCAACCGTGTCTTTGTGTGCGAGGGACATTCCCGCGTCTCACTTTATTGTGAGGGTCCTCCGTTAGGCTGCGCCCGCCTTGTATTTAAACGAATGGTAGGCGATCTTGGTCTGGAGGAGTCCTTGCACGGGGCGTCGTCGGTTTATTCGACTCCACGTCCGCGGCTTTATTAGCACTTTTCTACCTCGGGTCGGCATGTTAGATGGCGACCCTCGACGGTGTACGTTGTGATGGGGTAGGGACGCGTCGCCTTGTCCGGGCACATCATGTTAGATGATGTACTTTGAGGGCGTGTGAACGTGTCCACAGATTAGTTTGGAGGGTCCTTCGGCTACGCCGGCCTCGTATTTAAACGAAGGGCGGGCGATCTTAGCCCAAAGAAACCTTGCATGGGCGAAGGTGTCGGTTCCATCGACCTCCAGGACCATGGCCGCATTGTTTCTACCTCGGATCGCCATGTTTGAACGACGATCCTCGACGGTACACGATATGCCTGGTGAGGCGATCGCTAGAATAGATGGGATAGGAAGAAATCTCATTATATTCCTTGTACATAGGGTATTTGAAACTGAATACAAAGTTTTCACTGGTAGTATTTCTTCAGATGTACGGCGTTCCAGGGATATTGATCCGGAGTGCCATCAGGGTTTTCAAGTTCGTAAGCTCCCTTAGTTAGCCACTTAGATATCCTGAAGGGGCCTTCCCAGTTCAAACCAAAGACACCTGTGTGGGTCTGGATCTTTTTGAGGACGAGATCGCCCACTTGGAACCTTCTTTGTTTGACCTTCGAATTGAAGAACTTCTCGGATCTCCTTTTATGGATTGTGTTCTTCATTTCTGAGGTCAGTCGTCGTTCATCGAGCATGTCAAGGTCGATCTGCCGGGCCACATCATTGTCTGTCGTCATCTCTTGTTCGGTTCGATGGCTGAGGACGGCGATCTCTGAGGGTATCACTACTTCTGTTCCGAAGGCGAGGGCGAATGGGGTTTCGCCGGTTGAATTTCAGGTCGTCGTTCGATAAGACCACGAAACGTCTGGGAGCTCGCTCACCCATCGTCCTTGCCTGGATTCGAGTCGTGCTTTAATCGTGTGTTTGAGGATTTTGTTTACGGCTTCTACCTACCCGTTCATCTGAGGGTGGTAGGGGGCCGAGAACAACTTTTTGATTCCCCACTTTTCGCAGAATTGCATGACTTCTAATCCGTCGAACTGCTTTCCGTTGTTGGAGATGACGGCCTGGGGTAGACCGAATCGGCATATGATGTTTTTCCAGATGAACTTGATTACTTGCTCTTGGCCGATCTTGTTGAGCGGTTCGGCCTCAGCCCATTTAGTGAAATAATCGACCCCTACGATGGCAAACTTACAGCCCCCTGGCGCCGTCGGCAAGGGACCTATAAGGTCGATCCCCCATTGGGCGAAAGGCCATGGGCTGTACATTGAAGTGAGCTGCTCGGGGGAGAGCTTGATGTTTGGGCCCATTACTTGACACCTGTGACATGATCTGGCATAGGCGATCGCATCCTTCTGAAGTGAAGGCCAGAAAAAACCTTGCCTGGTTGTTTTATGGATGAGAGCTCGCCCGCCAGCATGGTTTCCGCACATCCCATCATGGATCTCGGCTAAAACGAGCCGACCTTCCTCCGGTGTAATACACTTGAGAAGAGGAAGGCTGAAAGCTCGTTTGTAAAGCCGGTCGTCCAATAGGGTGTATCTGGTCGCACAGGGCTGGAGTTGGCAAGCTTTGATACGATCGTCAGGGACCGTTCCGGACTTTAAGTATTTGATGAACAGTCATCCAGTTCTCCTCGGCAACGGCAACTGTGGTAACCAGGTTTCTGTCGATCGTCGGCCTTGCTGATTTTGTGATTTGGATATTAGAGAAATCGGCTGCCCCATCCGACGATGCTAGCTTGGATAGGGCATTGGCCTGGGAGTTGTTCTCTCTCGGGACTTGTTCGATTAGCACTTCCTCAAATTTTGTGCACATTTCGGCGACCAATTCTTGGTATTTGACCATCTGTTCGCCGCGCGCCTCATATTCTCCCTTGACTTGGTTCACGACCAAGAGGGAGTCCATGAAGATATGGAGGCGGCGAACATCTAGGGCGAGGGATAGATCGAGACCGTCTACCAAGGCTTCATACTCGGCTTCATTGTTGGTCGCACGAAACCCGAAACGCACAGCATTTGTGAAACTTTGCCCGTCGGGGCTGATGAGGACAATCCCTGCCCCTGCTCGCGAGTTGGTCGCTGAGCCATCCACGTACAGCTTCCAGGCAGGACGGCCGACCTGGGTCGGACTGTGAGGGAATGTTAATTCCACCACGAAGTCCGCCAGAGCTTGGCCTTTGGTCGCCGTGCGAGGAGCGTACGTGATACCGTATTGGGCGATCTCCAGTAACCACTTGAGGAGTCGCCCGTTAGTGTCTGGCCGGTGCAGGACTTGCCTCAGGGGGAGAGTCGTCAGAACCTCCACTTGATGTTCGAAGAAGTAGGCTCTTAGCTTGCGAACACTCATGACTAGAGCGTAGGCAATCTTCTCCAGAGGTGTGTATCGCGTTTCCCCGTCATGGAGCGCTTGGCTCACGAAGTAGATCGGCAAGTGGATTTGTCCCTCCGCTCGCACCAAAACAGCACTCAGTGCGACCTCTGAGGCCGCCAGGTAAAGGAATAGTTTCTCGCCGGGGATCGGCTTTGCCATGATCTGGGGGTTAGATAGATACTCCTTGATTTTGGCGAATGTTATTTGACTCTCCTTCGTCCATGAGAACTTCTTGTTCTTTATGGTCGCGAAGAAAGGTTTGCTTTTATCCCCGATCCGAGATATGAAATGGTTGAGGGAAGCCAGACAACCTGTGAGGCGTTGCACCTGCTTGACATTCCGTGGCTCCTGCATGTTGAGGATCGCCTGGATTTGGTGGGGTTCGCCTCGATCCCCCTTTGGCTCACGATGTGCCCCGGGAATTTTCCGGAGCTCACCCCGAAGTTGCATTTCTTGGGGTTCAGTTTCATGTTGAACTTCTCGAGGATGGCGAACGTCTCGGCAATGTCATTGAGGTGGTCTTCCTTCTTGAGGCTTTTGACCACGATGTCGTTAATGTAGACCTCCATGGTCTTTCCGATCTGATTGGCGAACATCCCGTTGACTAGTCGCTGGTAGGTTGCCCCTGCGTTCTTCAAGCCGAACGGCATTCGGACCCAAAAGTATATGTCTTTCTCCATGTGGAAAGACGTGTGCTTTATGTCTTTCTGCGCCATTGGGATTTGGTGGTATCCGGCGAAGGCATCCATGAACGACATCATTTCGCAACTTGCTGTAATATCGACCAAGTGATCAATATGAGGCATTGGAAAGTGATCTTTTGGACATGCCGCGTTGAGGTCGGTGAAGTCGATGCGTAGCCTCCAGGAGCTGTTCGGCTTTTTGACGAGCACGGCATTGGCGACCCACTGTGGTTCGTCTGTAGCTACCCTGATTAGTTTGGTATCGAGTAACTTTTTGACTTCTATGTCGAGTGCTGCGTACTTCTCAGGACCGAATTTCCTACGTTTCTGGTGAACATGCTTCCTTGCCGGGTCGATCTTTAGATAGTGGCAAGCGTGTTCAGGACTTATGCCAACCATATCTTGATGCGACCAGGCAAAGACTCCGATTTTCTTACATAGTAAATTGATCAGATCCTCCTTTAATTCGAGGACGACACTTGTGCCGATCTGTACTTCCCGCTCCGGGCGAGCCGGATCTATCGTTACACTTTCCAACTCTTCGATGGGGACGGTCACCTCTCGTTTGGAACGATTTCCGGACTCGATCCTGGGATCGATGTCGAGGCTTGGCTCGAAACCGATCCTTGGCTCGATGTCGTCCGTCAATCGTTATGAGATGGCGTCCTCTGAGTCGGGTTGGTACGATGTGCTTGGCTCGTCGACCTCCATCGGTTGATTGTCGATCGTCTCGACGTTACAAATTGCATGGGAAGTATTGAAAGAAGTTACGACACAGGAGTAATTCAAATATTTCTTTGCCATTAGCTGATCTCCTTTTACAGTACCGACCGTCCCATCGGCAGTGGGGAATTTGATATAGTAAAAGAAAGAAGAGGCGACCGCCTCAAAGGTTTCTAGAAATGGACAACCTAGGAACCCATTATAGATGCTGGGCCTATCTATGATTACAAAATTTAGGTTCCTAGTAATCCTAACCTTGGGATCGTAGTAACATATTAGCTCGACAGAGAGCTTGATCCTTCCATAGGCTTGGACTGTGCTGTCGCCGAACCCTTGGAGAACGGTGTCTAATGGCTTGATGAACTTGGTCAGGTTGCCGAGCTGGTCAAGAGCGGATTTAAATATGATATTGCAGAAGCTCCCGTTGTCAACCAGCACGCGATCGACCATCTTCCCAAGGATACATGCAGAGATCACCAATGCATCTTCTTTGGGGCACTGCACCCCCTCCCTATCCTTGTTGGAGAAGGTGATGAGCGCGTCTTTGGAGATGGTCGGCTCCGGTGGGACCACGACATAGATCCCGGCGAACGCCCTCAGTTCGGCCTTCCTCTTTCTGTTCGATAAAGTGGAAATCGGGGAGAGGCCACCGAGGTTTCCACCTCCCACTTGAAGCATATTGATCCGGCCGCCAGGGTTGATCGGAGGGATCGATTCATCAGAGTACTCCGGCTCGTTCTGCTCGATCCTTGCGACCGGATTTGGAGGGATCCCATTGTTTTGTCGGCGCTCGCGCCCTCCGGCCCTCTCTGATCGGGGCTCTGGCCTGGTGACCAAGTTATCCAATTTGCCTTCCTCAAACAATCTCCAGAGTTGTCTGAGGAGGTCGCGGCATTGGTTGGTGTTGTGGCCGGGACTTTTATGGTAGGCACAAAATTTGTTGCGGTCTAGATGACCGTTGTCCCTTATCGGCTTTGGTTTATTAAGCCACTCGCGCCCCTTGATGGCGTTAAAGATGTGGTCCGGAGATAAGTTGAGGTTGCGGAGGAGGTGAACCTCCACATCCTCGAAGGCTTTGAACTCACCAGGCGGCTTTGCGACCGCCTTTCTGGGCTTAGCGACCGCCTTCTTCTGAATCTGGGCCAGCGCCTTCCCTTCTCCGGCAGATCCTTCGCCTAAGTGGAGGGTGAGCATCCTCTGCCTAGCCAGGAAATCGGCGGCCCTGACGCGGAAGATCGGGTAGGTCGGAGGGATGTCCTTCGTAAGATGCCTGAACATGGGTGAGTGGCCATGGAATCCCCCTAGGGCCGAGAAGATAGCGAGCTCGTCGCTAATGGGCTCGCCGGTGAGGACTATTTCATCCACCCGGTCGATGTAGTCTTCATCGGGCTCGTCCTTCCCCTGCCTGATCTTCATCATGCGGTGGGGGCCTTCTGGCCGAGCGAATTTGGCAGCGAAATACGACGTGAAGTCGTTCGCCAGCTTCTCAAAGAAATTGATTGAGCAAGGTGGTAGTGAGATGTACCACCTGTGGGCGAGGTCGCCCAATGTCAGTGGGAACATCCGACATTTCGTCGCATCTGATGCTCCGTATCCGGTCATGTAAATCCGGAATTTGCTCAAGTGGGTCTCTGGATCCGATCTCCCCTCATATAGAGGTGTTTGTGGGGGAGAGATCTTTGGTTGAACTGGGCCGAGCTCGATATGGACCGCGAGTGGCTCACTCGGTCCAGCGATCGATCTCCGGGCGCCTGCCCCAGTTTCTAGGAGCGCCTTCATTTCGTCGATCTGGCGCTGCATGGCGACCATCGCCGTAGCCTGACTGGTCGCTGATTGGCTGCCAGAGCGTGAGCCAAGGCGGTCGTGCACTGACCCCCTGGCCCCATGGTGGATGATGAGTTCTCTGCCGACGGGCTCATCTCTTGGGCGAGTGGGAGGCTAGGACTGTCCCTCGGGGGCGGGAGTGAGAGCCTAGCGTCGCCGCGGTCACCTTCCGCCGTGGGCTGAGATTCGGTCCGGGCTGGAATGAGATTTCCGGCAGATCGCAGGGTGGCTCTTTTGGAGGTCGTGGCAGATGTCATATTTCTGAAGGCTTTTCTTTGAAGAACAGTGAGTGTTTCTTCAAGTATATGTCCGGAGAACAGTGAGTGTTCTTCGAGACGGTTGAAATAAAAATGAAGGTTAAAATTCGGGGCCCTTCCTCTAGCGCCAATTGTTGTTACCCAAAATATTATCCGGAGATAATATTGCTGGAATGATCGAGTAACAAACAAATGCGAGAACACTTCCGTGGGAAAATAAAATAACACAAGGTTTGCCGGGGTTGTTAATCCCGGGCTTGAATGCTCTCGCGAGATGTTATTAATATAGATACTTTGGAGTACAAATATTAATGTTAGAATCTATTACAATGAGTGTAAAGACTTCTAGTTATCTAAGCTGTAGAGCGTGTAGATTGCCGGAAGAACCAGATATGAAGATCTGTGAGTTCTTGCTTTTGATGTTATGTAAGTGTGTATGAATATCACTATGAATGTGTAAGTAATTGCCAGATGAGTCTTTTTCCTCTCTGTGCGTTTTTCCACTGTATTCACGATGATTATTTTGATGTTGATTTTATCATGCACTGTTGTGAGCCTCCTATTTATAGGAGACAAGGTTTTTGGGACCTCTCCGGCGATCGCAGGCGACCGCCGTTTTCTATATTATAATAAGATGGCCGATCGTCCCGTCACGTGGAAATTTGTTCCCTTAAAGTCCGAAATTGCCGTGGCGGCAATTTGGCGAGCCAATGGGAAGCCTGCACGCGTCCTGAGTCGCTGTCCGGGGAGGACCCACTTTGTACCTTTCGGCGGCCCTGTCGGTAGGTGAGGTAGGTGATAGGATGGGGTCAAAGGTCTTATCTGTCGGCACATTTTGCGGATCTGCATGTGGGCCACCGTCCAAGATTCGGTCTTCAACGACTTTGACGGATGTTGGATTTATACGTGGCACGAGACGATCGTCTCTGGTTGGACATCATAGACGATCGCCAGATACCAAAAGACGATCGCCGGATACCAAAAGACGATCGCCGTGGGTGCCGACTGCTTGGTGTTTGCCCAGAGTATGTCTTCTATGGTTGGCTCTCAGATCATTATGCCGATCACCATCGAGGCGTATTAATCGCCGCACAACAATATGTGGTTAATTATAAATGGTATAATAATAATACTAATAATAGTAAATGTAGAATAATAATTAATTGGTAATATTGATCATAAAATAAATCTGAAAAATGACCATGATAATAATAATAATATTAGTACTAATAAAATAGTACTAATAATATTATTAGTAATAAAAATGATAATATTAGTAATAATAGTGTTAGTATTATACTTGAATAATTAGAAACACTATTATAAAAATAAATAGTGACTACTTGAATATATATCTGACAAAATGACTCGGGCTAGAACTTGTGATACGTCGAAATAAATGTTCATGATTCTCTAAATGAAATTAAATGATACGAAATGCATCGATAATATTATTAGAAATAATAATATTATATTATAAAAAATGGCGGGTATTACATCCTACCCCTCTTAGAAAAATTTTCGTCCTTGAAAATAAATGACATACCTCGATTGAAGAAATTTGGATAACGATCTTGAAGTTCTTCCTCGCGCTCCCAAGTGGCTTCATCTTTACTCTGGTTACGCATTTGGATCTTGACAAACACCTTCTCTTTGTTCCTCAACTGTCGGACTGATCAGTCGAGAATTAGTTCTGGTTGTTCTTCATAAGTAAGATCGTTGTTCATCTCCACGGCGGTATAGTTGATGACATGGTTGGGATCGTGCACATACTTCCTCAACAACGATACATGGAAAACGTTGTGCACAGCCGAAAGTTCTAGGGGTAAAGCCAAGCGGTAAGCTAACTCTCCAATTCGTTCAAGAATTTCGAACGGTCCAATGTATCTCGGTCTCAACTTGCTCCTTGGACCAAAATGAACAATTCCCTTGGTAGGAGATACCTTCAGGAATACCTTGTCGCCAACACAGAATTCGAGATCCTTCATACGCTCATCGGCGTAAGACTTCTGACGATCCTGTGCTATCTTAATTCTCTCACGAATCTAATCCACCACACCTACTGTCTGTTCGATCATCCTGGGACCCAAAGTTCTCCTCTCACCTACTTCATCCCAATACAGTGGTGATCGACACTTCATACCGTATAAGGCTTCATACGGTGCCATATCGATCGTCGACTGATAACTGTTGTTGTAAGCAAATACCAAAGGCAACAGTCGTTCCCAATTATTGCCCATGTCTAACACACATGCTCGCAACATATCCTCAAGGATCTGGATGGTCCTCTCGGACTGACCATCAGTCTGAGGATGATAAGCCGTACTAAAATTCAACTGCGTTCCCAAGGGTTCTTGCAAACTCTCCCAAAAACGCGATGCGAAACGAGTATCCCTGTCGGATACTATAGAGACTAGCACTCCATACAACTTAATAATCTCACGGATGTAAAGTTGAGCATACTGATCCATTCGAAAGTTCACCTTAACTGGGATGAATTGAGCTGACTTTGTGAGTCGGTCCACAACAACCCAAATAGCGTGGTTTCCTCTTTCCGTTCGAGGCAAACCTACCACAAAGTCCATCGTAATGTGTTCCCATTTCCATTCCGGAATACGAAGTGATTTAAGTAATCCAAAGGGGCGTTGGTGTTCTGCCTTCACTTGTTGACAAACTATACACCTCCTGACAAGGTCTGCCACATCTCTTTTCAAACCTTCCCACCAAAAGGTCCCCTTAAGGTCTTGGTATATCTTTGTACTCCCAGGGTGTGCTGTATATGGAGTACTATGTGCCTCCTTAAATATTGCTTCTCTCAACTTGACAACATTGGGCACACAAATCCTCCCTTTGTAGTATATTGTGCGATCATCGGACACACTGAATCCCTTTCCTCACCTGAAAGAGTACCTACTTTCATTTTGACCAAGAAGTCGTCTTGTCCTTGACCTTCTCTGATCTGTTTCCTCAAGGTTGGTTGTACCATCGAACTAGACAATAATGACTCAACTGGCTTCGATGGTGTATCCATCTCAAGGTTCATCCTTGCAAATTTCTTGACCAAGCTTTCCTCTTTGGTCAATAAACAGGTTAGGTCTCCTCTCGCCTTACGGCTCAATGCATCAGCATCTATGTTTGCTTTACCAGGGTGGTAATGAATTGTACAATCGTAGTCTTTGACCAACTCTAGCCATCTGCGCTGCCTCATATTCAATTCCTTTTGTGTGAAAATATATTTTAGACTTTTGTGGTCTGTATATATTTCACACTTACCTGTATACAGGTAATATCTCCTTATCTTCAAGGCATGAACTACCGCTGCTAATTCCAAATCATGAGTAGGGTAGTTCAGCTCGTGCGGTTTCAACTGTCTTGAAGTATATGCAACTACCTTGCCCTCTTGCATCAATACATATCCCAAGCCTTGCTTGGATGCATCACTGTAGATGACGAATTCTCTCGTCAGATTGGGAATCGTCAAAAATGGTGCTGCAGTCAATTTTCACTTAAGTTCTTGGAAACTCTTTTCGCACTTCTCATTACATAAGAAAACTTCTCCTTTTCTAGTCAATCTAGTCATAAGTGCAGCTATCTTCGAAAATCCCTCAATAAATCTCCAATAATAACCGGCAAATCCCAAGAAGCTGCGAATTTCATTTGCATTACCCGGTACTTTCCAATCATTTACTACTTCTACCTTAACCGGGTCAACCTTGATTCCTCTAGAAGTGATCACATGTCCCAAAAATGCAACTCAATTAAGCCAGAATTCACACTTGTTCAACTTCGCATCCAACTTCTCCTTGCGCAGTATTCCTAATACTGTTCTAAGATCCTGCTCATGTTCAACCTTTTTGAATACACAAGTATGTCATCCATGAACACGATGACAAACTTATCAAAATAAGGTTGAAATACACAGTTCATGAGGTCCATGAATACCGATGGCGCATTAGTGAAACCAAATGGCATCACTATAAACTCATAGTGTCCATACCGAGTTCGAAATGCTGTCTTCGGGATATCATCATCCTTAATCCTCAGTTGGTGATATCCGGATCTCAAATCTATTTTCGAGAATACTCCTAATCCTCCAAGTTGATCGAATAGGTCCTCTATTCTAGGAAGTGGATATTTATTCTTTATTGTGACTCGATTAAGTTCATGATAGTCTATGCACATCCTCAAACTTCCGTCCTTTTTCTTTATGAAGAGCACTGAAACACCCCATGGCAAAATACTCGGTCGGATAAAACCAGATCCGAGCAGTTCCTGAAGTTGCACTTTCAGCTCTTGTAATTCATTGGGCGCCATTCTATATGGATCTTTCGATTTGGTGCCGCTCCTGGCACTAAATCAATCGAGAACTCAACTTGACGATTCGGCGGAACTCCGTGCAAGTCTTCGGGAAAGACATCTGGATACTCTTTGACAATAGGTACATCAGCTACCGTCTTCTCCGAAGTCGTTTTCCCCATCACATTCACCAGGAATCCTTGGCAACTACGCTTCTTCAACATTTTCACAGCGTTCATGGCTGAAATCACTTTCGGGGTACTACTGTATCTTACTCCCTCGAATACAGTCATAACATCAACAGAAGAACATAAGGTTACCCTCCTTTCGGAGCATTCAACTACGGCTCTATGTTTGTCCAACCAATCCATACCCAAAATAACATCAAAATCACTGAGTTCAACTATGTGCAAGTCAGCTAAGAAGCTATGTTCGTTAATCTCTATCTTCACGTTGTTAGTTATGGAGTCTATACACACTACCCCCCCCCCCCCCGCAGGCATGCTAACTAACAGAGATCTAGGGGCTTTACTACTTCTACAACCAATCATAGTACAAAGCTTCCTAGAGATGAATGAATGAGATGCACCCGTATCAAACAACACCAAAGCAGGAATATTTGCAACTGAAAACATACCTGACATGGTTTGGGGTTCAATCTCTTTCTCGGCCTCGATGTAGCACATCCTCCCATGGCCAGCAAGTTGGTGATAGATCCAGACACGAATTCCATCACGAAACTTCTGAGGCTTCATCCCATCAGTCCGAACCATATGCGGTGTAAAACAGCACATGTGGTTGAACTCTCTCTATATCCTAGCCTAGTACACCCTCGGGTAGTACTTCTCCATGACCATCTCCTCGTCTTCGATACTGGACTCACTATCAGCCATCTCAGTATCATTCGAGTCTCCCATCTGCCCCACATCCAACTCTTCCTGTGGTTCTGGCTCCCCTTCAGGTGCTTCCTTTGGATCTTCTTCACGATCTTCTTCAGGGGTCTTCTTCAGGATCCTCCTCAGGGTCTTATTCACCCGTAGAGTCGGAACTCCAATTTGCAGCTGGTATCGCCTCTTGAGCATATGTATCCAATAGACATCCAACTACGAACTGGAAATCATCGGCAGTCTCTCGCTCTTCTAGCGATCTCTTGATGGACCCTTTCCAAAGCCGGAAGATGCAATAACTCCAATCTTCGGGTAACTTCCCCATTAGGTGTTCCAGCTATTGCGTGACGAAACCTCATTTCTCAGACTGCAACCACTTGCTCAGTCTGTTAATGACATAGTGTGGTGCATTTTCTGGTAAACTCGGATCGTTCCACCAATCTTTGCGTGCCAGAAGACGCGAGTTAAATAGCAGGAATCCTCTTACGTGGCGTCATCCTAGGTTTGGCCATTCTAATAATTCGTACATACATATATAATTATGTAAATAAAATGAAATGACATATGCATGAATAATGACTGAAATTTGGTACCTTAGACAGAGTGACGAAGTGGCGAAGCTGAGAGCATATGATACTTTTACATTTTAGCGAGTCTACAGAAAGGTAAAACCCGCTCTGATACCACTATGTAATGCCCCGACTTTCTAGGGTAATTATAGGGGAAAATAAATAAAAAGGTAAATTCAACGAAAAATAATTTTCTTTTGAGAATATTAAAATTCTCGCCTACAAAGTCGAGTCGTTACACTGACATAAATTAAATACCTTTAATTAAGGCAATAACACATCATATATACGAAATAAAAATTTGCGGCGGTAGAATAAATTATAAATTGTTAATTTCTAACAAAAGTTTCCCCAAATAATTTATCAAAACATTTGACATAAGAAAAACATCATTTAATAAATTCTCATTCATATGCCCTCTCGGCTCGCTCCTTCATCCATCCGGCTCGGTTTAACCTGCGGGATCAATAAAGGTGGGGTGAGCTTCCTTCAGCTCGTGGAAATTACACTTATCACAGCAATATACAATCTCATGGAAAGTATAACATGAATAATCTATCATATCTTTTCCTCAACGTGAATACATACACACAATATTACGTATAGCATGAATCTAGCACGCGTTACACGAATATTGAGGTTGCGCAGGTGTCCCCGCAACAACATGAAACATACACACAATACCACATATAACATGAATCGAACACGCATGTGAATATTGAGGTTGCACAGGTGTCCCGAAAACAACATATATCTGAAGATAGCCTCTTTACACGTATACTGATGAGCATGATTTACAACGTGTATCGTCAATTTTAAACATGAATAGAATATCACATATACAATCAAATTAAAACAATTAAAGTGATAGTGAAAATTTCCACTTGAATAAATGATGATGTCCGACTTGAATATGAAGATGCTCGACTCACGGTCCTAAACCCATAAATCCTCAATAAAGTCTACATATAATAATAATTTAATCATTATAAAATTATTACGATATAATGACTGAAACTAATATATATATATATATATGCATAAAATCGGACTAAGTATTATTATTAATTGAAAAGTCAACATTTTAATGTCTTGGTCAAAATAGAACTGAATTGAAGGTTTTAAAGTTGACTGGGTCAAATTGCAAATTCTGAGAAATCTGGAGGCTTAATACGAAGGACTGGAAAGGACTGGGGTTAAAAATCGAAGTAATTAAAACTGTCTCGGGCTAAATTGAAAGTCTCTGTAAAATTAAGGACTAAATTACAAAGCTCTAATTTGTCGCGGGTATAAATACCCTTCTTCTCTTGCAGCCGACACACCCCCTCCCCCTTTCTCACTTCTCACATCGTCTTCCTCCTAACTCTCTCTCTAAACTTTCTCTCTCTAAGAACTTTCAGAAACTCACCCTCACATACTGTAATCTAAGAACCCACGCGCACACAATAAGAATCTGCTCCCTTTTCTCTCTTTCTTTCACACATCGCGCGCACACAAATTCACACAATCAGAGAACTCACACTGGCCGCACAAACAATGACCCGCGAAGGCAAGAGGTATGGCAGACAAAGGTTGCAAATCGACGGTGGTTGGCTCAGGTGTCGCGGCGACGATTTACAGTATGCGGCGGTTTCAGGTAAGATTTTTGAATCCAAGCCCTGATTTCCGGATTAGTTATTAAAGGCTGAGTTTTGATTTCTGGTTTGGGCTGAATGTAGTGGGCTCAGACTGAATCGAACTAGGTTTTGAGGGTTGTGTACGAACGATTGAATTGAGGCTGAAGGTGGGTTTGGTTTGGCCATGGCACCCTGGAAGATGGGTTGCAGTTGGTTTTCGGGCTTGGCCCGATTTCGGGATTCTTCGGTTCGGGAAATTGAAAAGTGTTAAATTTTGATTTGGTAGTTCTGTTGATTTTTTGTTGGTTTGAAAAAGGGTTCATGGATTTGTGGTTCGTAAATTTCTGGATTCAGGTTCGGATTTGGGATCCCAAGTCAGACGAACTCAGATGAAGAAGGTATGACGAGTTTGAGTTCGATTTGATTCCGTTGGTTTCTTAAGTTTCAATCTAAGCCTGAAAAAAATAGATTTTTTTTGTAGTTGAATTCAAAATCTGGTTTAGGCTAGGGTTTACAGTGTTTTGATTGTTGAATTCGTTAAAACTAAATTTTGGTTTGATTTCTGATAATACTGCAGAAAAAGAAATTTAAGTTGAAGAAAGAAAGGTATACTCGGATTAAAGGCAGGAGAAAAGGGACGATGAGTTTTACCTCGGAGGATTGAATGGAAGTTGGATGAAACATGACTGGAACCGACGAACAGACCGAACTCTTGAGTTCTCTTTCCCTTAGCTGGTAGAGGAAAACTTGCAGAGGAATTTTTTATTTGCACAGTGTATTCCTTCTGTATATTATTTTTATTATCTTTTTTTTCTAGATGTTTGATGATGTAAAGAATTTATGCTTGTATATTTATAGTTGTGAATGTTTAAGTGTTTAAGTTGGATTATGATTATGATAAGGTGAGAACTGTGAGGGGATCGATCAGGAAGAGGGAAGAGTTCTTAATTATGATTAGTTTAGTTTAATCATATTTGGTTAAATTATAATATGTGGTTAATTATAAATGGTATAATAATAATATTAATAATAGTAATTGTAGAATAATAATTAATTGGTAATATTGGTCATAAAATAAATCTGATAAATGACCATGATAATAATAATAATATTAATAAAATAGTATTAATAATATTATTAGTATAAAAAATGATAATATTAGTAATAGTAGTGTTAGTATTATACTTGAATAATTAGTAACATTATTATAAAAATAAATAGTGACTACTTGAATATATCTGACAAAATAACTTGGGCTAGAACTTGTGATATGTCGAAATAAATGTTCATGATCCTCTAAATGAAATTAAATGATACGAAATGCATCGATAATATTATTATAAATAATAATATTACATTATGAAAATGGCGGGTATTACAGAAGGTATCGTGGTAATCGATCCATTCCTTTTGGGTATAACCCTTTGCCACAAGCCTGGCCTTATAGACGTCATCCTTGTCATCACCATCAGTCTTTCTCTTGTAGATCCATTTGTTCCTAATATGCACTATGCCCTCAGGCGGTCTACTAGAGTCCAGACCTGATTGACATGCAACGAGTCTATCTTAGCTTCCATAGTTTCACGCCATTTTGTGGAGTCTACGTCCACCATCGCTTGGTCATAGATCGTTGGGTCGGTCTCTTGGCTATCACTTGGAACCTCATGGAGACCCAGCTCCTCCAGGTGCACAAGGTCATACCTCTCAGGTAAATAAGACACCCTACTAGACCTATGAGGTAGTTGTACTTATGTTTCAGAAGGTTCGGTTTTAATTTCTTGCACAGGTGTCTCCTGAGGAGTTTCATTATATTCTTCCAAAGAAATACTTCTACCTGCTCCGTCTTCCTGAATGAACTCATCTTCCAGGAAGTGTGCTTTCAAAGCAACAACGGCCTTTCGATCTTCGGGCATGTAGAATAGATAACCCATCATCCCAGATGGGAATCCAATGAAACGTCCCTTCACGGACCTTGCTTCCAACTTGTCCACCTTAGTCTTCTTGACATAAGCGGGACATCCCCAAATCCTAATGTGATTAAGACTTGGTTTCCTGTCTTCCTGTTCGCTATATTTTTAAACAATCCTCAAGTGTACGGAGTAAGTGTAGAAAGCGGCGAGCAAGGTCGTATTCCACAGAGACTAAATATTCTTATTGTGTTGAGTACTAGATTATAATGTTCCCGATTTTATCTAGACGATCGAATGGTAAAATGGATGATTAATGAAATAACATACAATGATCACAATAAATTGAAACGATTGAAAATATCCGAATGGAAGCGAATTGCAAGAGTTTAGAAAGGTAGATTCCAAGGCTAGGTTTCCGTTGATTACTAAATTTAGTCGGGATTGGTTTCAAAAGGTTCTAAGTGCGTTTCTAAAACGACGATCACAACAATATTTTAAAGTCTCTCTCGAGATGCATTAAACGTAGATCACACAACCTATAACAACGTCTCCGTCTATTATAAATCATCTAACTCCAAAATATTCATAAGATTAGATATCATCATAGTACCTCACCGATTTCTCAATCTTGTAATTTACTACGTCAAATACTCGAAACCTATTAATGCCCTCTTCTCTCGAATTATGAGCAATTAAGTTTAACATGTAAAAACATTGATCAAGTGTCTAAACATGAATCAAAACCAAGTATTTGATAAAGAAATCACACTAGATAAATATAATCATCAATCCCTCAAAATCATAGCAAATCAACGTACTCCCATGCCCGGAATCTAAAGAGTTTAGCCGGACATGGTAATGAAAGGAAGATTAATAATCATCATGTTCATGCTAATAAGAACAACAAAATGAATAAAAGATAGGAAGAAGATAAAACCCGTGGTGTGTCTTGATCGATCCCGGTTGAAGCCTTCAAATGTTCTTGAAGCGTTCTTCAAGAATTTCTTCAAAACCCCTTCTTTTTGGAATGAAAACTACTTAATCTTTTGTTATTCTCTCTCTCTAATCTCTCCAAATTTCAGCATATCTCAAGTCTTGCCCCATATTCTCCTTTTATAAAGCTAAAAATATCACTTTTTCTACACAACTCTTGCAAAAATGTCAAAAGATGATATTTCCACCGAAAAGTGACACGGCCCGTGTCATAGTGCGCTAAAAACTCCAATTCTTGCTGGACAGGGAACTCGACCGTGTCAACTGACACGGCCGAGCAAATGACACGACCATGCCGAATGGCACGGCCCGTGTCAAACTCCTCTAGAAAATGAAAAGCGCCTGGATGTGAAACCCGACCGTGTCAATATGGCACGGCCGGGATAATGACACGGCCGGGCTCGTGTTGACTCGTTTTGACACCGTTTTGATTCCGATTTGACTCCGATCTCTCGTTTCCGCATTGCTTGATATGTGTTGGGGTTGGAGACTTCATTCTTGCTTGATTTATGTCCATAAAGTACCTATAAAATCAATAAAATGTACCCAAGCGTGATCGAGTCCAATAAACACAATATGAGTATAAACGACACAGTTCTACACATTTTAGGATCTTAAAACCCGAAAAATCGGTGCAAAAATATGTGTAAAAATGAGTGTTATCAAAATCCCCCAAACTTGAACGTTGATCGTCCCGAGCAATGCACTTTAAAATAACCACTCTTAAGGGAACTCGTCCCTCAACATACCTCAAAGGATCATTCTGAAAATTCATCAATACGCCTCAAGAAATAAATAAGTCGAGTTCTATAAAGTATTCAAATCTCGGGGGTGCTTCCTTAACATCATAGCTAATACTTGAATAATATGAACCTCGCCGGTCAAGTGTATTCCCTCACTCTCAAAGTGTATAATGGGATAAGTGACGCTCAAAAATCATTCAATGAAATAAGAATCCCCATAGGCTTGCCAATCGTCTACATGTCTACCATTAGTTGTGCATGCAAATTTGGTGAATCAAAAAGGACTTTGTCGGTTGTAATGTAGGCTTTTTGGTCAAGGTAGGATAAGTATGGCTTAAAGTGACTTGACTTGAGCAAATTAGAACATTATCTCAATAATCACTTCGCTCAATTAGAAGCTCAATAATCTCTTAGAATTTGTTTCCTTCAACCCCTTGATTTTAATATCATCGTACTAAGCACTTTTGAAAGTGAGAATCACAATCCTTATTCCTCCTTATTGCTCCATACATCTCGTTTCTTTATGTGTCCACGAATTTTCTTTTTTATTTTTTCATGTGGTGGACAACATCATCATTAAATCACACCAATCTTCCTTCAAATTATTTTGATAAATCATTGCATTTTGAACCAACAATCTTCCCGATCGCTTCCACACATCTTTTCATTCTTTTGCCAATTTGTTCTAAATAGCTCAAGTATAGGGACAAAAGTTTATAATGGAACGGAAAGCTCATAATGTGGCTAACAAAAAATAGGCTTTAAGCTCAATCGGGATAACTAGGGAAACAAATTTTTCGGGTTGGCCAAAAGGTTTGAAGGGTTGCCAATAAAACTCGCCTAAAATCATTTTCACTAATTTGCAAACACACTTGTAGTTTTGAATAAGATACCAGGACAAGTTCTAGAATCTTAAAAACATGAATGGTACACTCGACAATGAAACTTGCATATTTAATGATGCACGAAGGCTCAAAAGCTCACAAGCTATATTTGTTCATATTTCCAAGAGATTAAACTATTTATTCAATTTTACACCCTTTTGATTATTCTACAATTTTTCCCCTACAAATTATCCTCGATTTGCATATCAAAATAGCAAAAAAAATCCCGAGGCATCCAAGACAAGAGTTCATTCTTTCGAGTTTCATCAAAGTTCATCATCATCAAAACACACCAAGTTCGAAATAAAACACACCAAAATAAAAAATTCAAACCAAAACGTAAAACAAAATCCAAACACACCAAAAAATAAAAACAAACAAACAATGTAGGTATTTATTGACCCAATATCTCCCCCCAAACTTGAATTAAAGAGTATACACACGAAGGGGGTATAGTATTAAAAAAAACTTTGGGTCAAGAAATACTTACAACCGGTCCTATTGATTTGGCGGAGGATAGTGGCCTTGTTGGATATGCCAATCTTCCATTCGTTGTAAAATTGCTAGCATCACGTCTTGTCTTTCACGGGTTTCCTCTCGGAAAGCCTCGAACTCTTCTCTCAGCGTAGAACGAGATGTGGCATGTCTTGATTCGGCCTGTGTCGACGTCTCGGGCCGTTCTCTCCTTCTTTCTTCTTCCTCCCCCGTTTCTCTTTCGTCTTCCGGGCCTCTCTCATATTCGAATTCCTCCTCCATTCTTTCCTCTCTCTCTTCTTCTCTCATCCTCTCGTCTCCCTCAAATTCCGTACACCTAGGATGGACATTACGAGCAACATTTCTTTCACTCGGAGAAATTATTCCAGCTGCCTCCCGGGCCAATTTGTGCGCTTCCGTGGACATTTGTAGATTTTCTAAGTCCCGAATACTGGAAATAGTTGTCAAAGTTGTATTCGGGAGTAGGAAGTGATCGCCGTCATTCTGGAGGAAAATAACTCGAGAGTCGTAGTCGAGACATCAACTTCATGACTTGGACAGATAAAAGCATATTTCCCGGGAGGGAAGTTTGGTTTGCTAGAGGTACGTCAAGATGAAGTGCGATAGGGGTAATTAAACCCCCTATCCAAATCTCCCCTCTCGGTTTAGTGGCAACGTCTTCAAAGTGATCCATGATAATAGCGTCGGTTGCGGGATTTGTTCCGTCGAGTATATGAGGTAAAACATAAAGCTCTCGCTGAGTAATTGGCCCCGTTTCTTTTCGTCCGAAGATAGTGCTTGCAATGACCTTGTGTATATAGCGGAGGATAGGATTGCGGAGTGAGGATCCTTTCGCTGACTTTGGGATGTAGGGACGTGCACCGCTCCCCGGGTATTCAACCATTGACCTCCAGTAAGCCTCACACTCAAACCGATTGATTCGGTATTCTCCGTGCCTTCGAGCGTCATATATAGTATCAAATTCACCAGGACCCAATTTTTCATTTTTGTTGTTTAGCCGAAATTCCAAGGCGGTCGGCTCATGCGAAATTGGATCTCTTTTAACAGAGAGTGTGCTAAGAAATTCCAGCGTGAGGCAGCGGTAAGTGGGCCAATGTTGGGTCATTAACGTCGTCCAACATATTCGTGCAAGTAGCCTCATGACATCGTCTCTTATCCCCATCGCCGTCATGCATTCATCGTCCGGCCATCGAGTGGGGAGCATTTTTTTCTGCCCCAATGTCTCCCATCGTGCTAGGCGACTCGGCGGAAGCTCAATTCCATACGTCTCGGGCGTCTCGACAGCCCCTTGAGTAGGTATTCTATCCGGTTGTTCAATTTCTGTTATGGGTCTTCCTCGTCCCCGTTGAGTTGCGCCTCGTCCTTGTTGGGCATTTCCTCGTCCTCGTCCCCTGACCATTTTCCTGCAAGAGAATCATCAATTATCATTTGTTCACACAAGCTCCGAATTACTATTTTTCGATAATAAATGTACCCCCATTTTTTTTTACAAATTATACATTTTCCTAATTGCATAAGTAAAATCCCAAACATGTAATATCATCTCTCAATCATATATATCCAACATGTAATTCATGATAATCAAAATTTCAACTTATTTTTACTCATGACAAATTCCACCAAAAAAATCCATTCAAGAAGCCTAAATTGCTCAATAAATCATATTCCACATAATCTCAATGCAATGAAGAATTAAACCATCCAAAAATCGGGAATCATACCTTGAATTCGGAGTGAAAATTGAAGAAAAATTCAGAAAAAATCGCGACCCAAACCCGGATGAAATCGTCCGATTCGTACTCTTTGAAGCTTTAGGATTGTAGAATAATGATGAACACTATGTTTTTATGTGAGATTTGACACGGTTTTTGCCTGATTTTGCCGGATTTAATGGGATTTGGGGCTAGGGTTTATGATTCGACCGTGTAGGAAAAATTGGGGAAGAAGATGAGATGAAGTCGGCCGTACAGCGCCTTTTATACCCCCCGACCGACACGGCCGGTGTCGATTGACACGGCCCGTGTAATACCTACTTCATTTGTTAAAAATGCCGCTGTCCACCTGACCCGGCCATGTCAAATGACACGGCTCGTGCCGTACTACTCCAGAAAGTGAAATTTGATCTGGGTACCTAACTCGACCGTGTCATATGACACGGCCCGTGTCGTACCTGCTTGGATTGTCCAAATCGGCTGGCCATCAGACCCGACCGTGTCATTTGACACGGCCCGTGCTGTACTACTCCAGAAAGCTAAAAATGATCTGCCTGCACGACCCGACCGTGTCATATGACACGGCCCGTGTCGTACTGGCCTGGAAAATGCAGTTTTGTCCTCGGTGTGTTTTTCCTGCGATTTTGAACACCAAAATTTGAACCGGTTAGTTATACAACAAGAAAAAAATACAAAAAAATGCGAAAAAGATCAGAACATGAAAATAAAAATTATTGGGTTGCCTCCCAATTAGCGCTAAGTTTAACGTCTTCAACTGGAAGTTTTTATGGCTCGATTAAAGTTATTATGGATACGGCTTCCTTTTGATAGGGATGATAGTAGTGTTTGACTCGTTGTCCGTTAACTTTAAATAGCTCTCCGTCTCTGCTCATGAGCTCGACTATTCCGGGTGGAAGTACTTTCTTGATCACGAATGGACCCGACCATCTTAACTTTTAGTCTTGAATTATAGAGAAGTACTTGTTGTCCCGGCATAAATTCACGTTTAACGATCATCTTATCGTGCCACCTTTTAGACCTTTCTTTGTAGATTCGAGAGTTTTCGTAGCATTCTTCCCGGAATTCTTCCAATTCATTTAGATCTAGCAATCTTTTCTTTCCGGCGGCCTCAAAATCCAAGTTTATTCTTTTCACCGCCCACATCGCTCTATGCTCCAATTCCAAAGGTAGGTGACATGATTTCCCAAAAATGAGTTGATAGGGAGATGTTCCCAAAGGAGTTTTATAGGCCGTATGATAAGCCCAAAGTGCATTATCGAGCTTGGATGACCAATCTTTCCGAGATGTACTCACCGTCTTTTCCAAGATTAGCTTGATCTCTTTGTTGGCCGCTTCGGCTTGTCCATTTGCTTGTGGATGATAGGCCAATGATTTCTTTGATCGGACCCCATATTTCTGAAGGAGTTTATCCATGATTTTGTTGACAAAATGCGATCCCCGATCACTGATTAATGCTCTTGGAGTTCCAAATCGGCAAAAGATGTTCTTCTTTAAAAATTTCATTACTACTTGAGCATCATTTGTTGGAGAAGAAATTGCCTCGACCCATCAAAATACGTACTCGACCGCTAGGAGAATGTACTTATTTCCGAATGATGATGAGAATGGACCCATGAAGTCGATACCCCAAACGTCAAATAGTTCAACCTCAATTACGTTGGTTAGGGGCATCTCATGACGTCTTGAAATATTTCCTACTCGTTGGCATCTATCGCATTGTTGAATGAAAAGATAGCAATCTTTGTATAGTGTAGGCCAATAAAATCCGCTTTGCAACACCTTTGCAGTAGTCCGTGTTGCTCCGAAATGTCCTCCGGTTGGTGATGAATGACATTGTTGAAGAATTTCATCCCATTCCTCTTGCGGTACACATCTCCTTACGATCATGTCGGCACATCTCTTAAAAGTAATGGATCATCCCACATATAGAACTTGATATCGTGTAGGAATTTCTTCTTTTGATAATGAGATAAATCCGGTGGTAGCACACCTGCGACCAAAAAATTAACAATGTCAGCAAACCACGGAAATTTAGCTTCTACTATAAAGAGCCGCTCGTCCGAAAATTCTTCTTTAATCCCTTCAATCTCGGGTTCCTCCTCCTTTTTGTACTCGAGGCGAGATAAGTGGTCGGCTACCACATTTTCACAACCTTTTCTGTCTCGAACTTCCACGTCAAATTCTTGTAAAAGAAGAATCCATCGAATTAGGCGAGGTTCAGAGTCTTTCTTTTCGAACAAGTATTTGATAGCTGCGTGGTCCGTGTGTACTATCGTCTTTATCCTAATTAAGTATGATCGGAATTTATCAAAAGCAAACACCACGGCAAGCATTTCTTTCTCCATTGTTGTGTAATTTTGTTGGGCTCCGTCCAATGTTTTGCTCGCATAATAAATAGCCCGAAAGAGTTTCTCACGACGTTGTCCCAACACAGCTCCGACCGCATAATCACTTGCATCACACATGATCTCAAAAGGTTGAGACCAATCCGGTACCACGAGGATAGGAGCACTTACTAATGCCTTCTTTAAAGTCTCAAACGCCTGCAAACATTCGTTAGAAAGAATGAAAGTGGTATCTTTTTCGAACAATTTACTCAAAGGTTTAGTGGTTTTTGAAAAGTCTTTTATGAATCTCCTATAAAAACCCGCGTGTCCAAGAAAACTCCTAATTGCTTTTTCATTCTTCGGTGGGGGAAGTTTTTCAATGGCAACAATTTTTGCTCTATCAACCTCCAAACCGGCGGCAGACACTCGATGGCCTAGGACAATTCCTTCTTGCAGCATGGCATTTCTCCTAATTCAACACGAGATTAGTGTCTTCACATCGCTGCAAAACTAAAGTAAGATTATGCAAGCAATGATCAAATGAATTTCCAAACACTGAAAAATCATCCATGAAAACTTCCATTATATTTTCGATCAAACCGTGAAAGATAGCCATCATACAACGTTGAAACGTGGCTGGAGCATTACATAAACCAAACGGCATTCTATGATAGGCATAAATTCCATAAGGACATGTAAAAGCCGTTTTTTCTTGATCTTCCGGTGTTATGTAGATTTGATTATACCCTGAATATCCATCAAGAAAACAGAAAAATTCATGCCCCGCCAATCTATCAAGCATTTGATCAATGAAGGGAAGAGGAAAATGGTCTTTGCGAGTAGACGCATTTAAATCCCTATAGTCTATACATACTCTCCATCCCGTAACTACTCTCATAGCAATTAATTCATCTTTTTCGTCTTTGGTTACGGTCATCCATCCCTTTTTTGATACAACTTGAGTAGGACTTACCCACTCACTATCGGAAATTGGATATATCATCCCGGCATCTAAAAGTTTTAGTACTTCCTTTTTCACCACTTATTTCATTATGGGATTAAGTCTCCGTTGATTTTGCAATTTAGGTTTAAAATTTTCTTCAAGCAAAATCCTATGCATGCATATGGAAGGAATAATTCCCTTCAAATCTGAGATAGACCATCCTATAGCCGACTTATGTGCTCTCAATACACGAAGCAATTTATCTAGTTGAGTGGATGAAAGTGAAGAGGATACAATTACCGGATTGGATTTGTTATCATCCAGAAATGCATACTTGAGGTGTTCCGGGAGGGTTTTAAGGTCCAAGCTTGGTTGAGATGAATCCGATTGAGATGAAACGGACCCCAAATTTTTGTCTATGTCGTTGGACACGTTCGATTCGTCCGTCAGCTTGATTTCTGCAACTAATTCATGCTCCCCTTTGTCTAAATCATCGAACGTATTGATTTGCATTTTTTCCTGTAGAGAATTCAATTCAGAAACATAATCAAACAAGTCAGAATCGCTAAACTCCAAAGTTGAATCACTAGAAAACATGAATTCGTAAGAGCAAACTCTAACGGATCCGAAGATAATGAGTGTAAGATTTTTTTCTTTCCATACGAGCTTATATGGTCAATAACATTGCAATATTCCGTATTATCATGAAATTTCATAGCTTTGAATATAGAAAATAGAACATGCTCGTCGTTAACACGTATTGTTAATTCTCCCCTTTCAACATCAATAAGAGCCTTTCCCGTTGCTAGAAATGGACGTCCAAGGATAAGTGGTAAATCTCCGTCTTCTTCCATATCGAGGACAACAAAATCCGCTGGAAAAATAAATTTGTCGACTTTTACAAGCACATCTTCAACAATCCCCTTGGGATGTGTTATGGATCGATCCGCCAATTGTAGCATAACCGTTGTGGTTTTAATTTCTCCGACACCTAATTTCCTGAAAATAGATAATGGCATGAGATTAATCGAAGCACCTAAATCACACAAAGCTTTATCGAATGAGATGTTTCCAATAGTGCATGGAACGGTAAAGCTTCCGGGATCCTTAAGCTTTTGAGGCAATTTGCGTTGGATAATAGCGCTACATTCTTCAGTTAGTTTAAGCGTCTCATGATCTTCCATCTTTCTTTTTCTTGACATCACATCTTTCAAGAACTTCGCGTAGTTAGGCATTTGTTCCAAAGCGTCTGCAAAAGGAATATTGATATTAATTTTCTTGAAGATGTCTAAAAACTTTGCGAATTGTGCATCCAACTTTTTCTTTTTGAAACGTTGAGGAAAAGGGAGAGGAACATTATGAGTAGAGTTAGGAGATATTTTAGGCTTCTCAGCCCCCTTTGATGTATCATGCTTCCCTTCTTCCTTTTCAATTTCGAATTGATCCTCCTTGACTTCCTCACTTGGCATTTTTGGCCCTTCATAATTCGTTCCACTTCTTAAGGTGATCGCTTGACATGACTCTTTTGGATTCACTTCGGTATTGCTTGGAAATTGTCCTCGTTGATGTTGACTCCCGACAACTTTGGCTAATTGTCCAATTTGAGTTTCGAGATTTTTCATTTGAGCTCCCATGGTGGTAGCTAGTTGAGTGACATGGCCTTCGTTTTTGTCTAATTTCTCCTCGTATCGACTAAATCGGCTTTTCGTCTCCATCATGAAGGTAGCTAGAATATTCTCGAGATTCGACGTCGGCTTTGCTTCTTCAATTATCTCCCCATTCGATACCTTGAATCCGGCCGGTGGTTGCAAAGTATTCTTTGGATTAGCATAGCTAAAATTTTCATGATTTCGATTTGAGGGATGGTAGAAGCCCGGTGGTGGATTATTCCGGTAATTGTTGTAACTCCGATTATTAATGTAGTGTGCCTCCTCCAATGGATCGGACGGTAGTGAACTTGAACTTCCTTGAGAAATTCCCTTCGAATCACCTCCTTTTGTTAGAGCCCCCAATTGAGCAGTTAACATCGTCATTTGTGCGGTTAATGCCTTTATAGGATCCGAATCGGATATCTCACCCACCCTTCTAATATTTGATCTTTCCATTGGCCATTGATAGCTATTCATAGCCATTTCTTCGATCAATCCATACGCTTCTTCAGCGCTTCTTGCTAGCAATGCCCCTCCTGCGGAAGCATCAATAAAATTTCTTGTTTCCCCCATAAGACCATTGTATAAGAAACACATTTGTTGGTCTTCGGGGAAACCATGTCGAGGGCATCGCCTTAGTAGATCTTTGAAATGTTCCCAAGCTTCATATAACGGTTCGGAATCCAATTGATGAAATTGAGTAATCTCACCTTTTAGCTTCATTGTCTTGTTTGGTGGGAAAAATTTGAACAAAAATTTTTCGCTCAATTCTTCCCATGTCTTTATACTTACGGGAGCTAAAGTTCCAAGCCAATTTCTTGCTTTCTCCCTCAAGGAGAATGGAAACAATCGTAAGCGTATGGCATCATCCGAGACTCCGTTCATTTGGATAGTATCACATATTTGCATGAAATGAGTGAGATGGGCATGTGGATCTTCGACAGCAAATCCTCCAAATTGATTTTGTTGAACCATTGAAATTAAGGCCAGCTTCAACTCGAAATTATGAGCGTTGATGGGAACATGAGTGATTCCTCCAAGGTTTCGGTCTAGTTTCGGTCGGAATCCATCCCGAATTGATTGCACCCTAGTTGGTGGATTTTCAATCCTTCTGCCCTCGTTGTCTTGGATTACAGCATTCTCGTTTGCGTTGCCCCTTTGTACATTGTCTCCCGCTCTCTCCATGTCTTCAAAAAGATCCCTTCTTAGTTTCCTTGAGGTAGCACTTGTTCTTCGGGCAAATGCTTCTACTTCCAGGATGAAAGTTTCTAAAGGCACTCGAGATGAACGAGTGTTCATGCACTCCCTGAGTAGAAATTGTATGAGTTAAGTAACAAATAAGAAAATGTCTAAAGTAAGACTAAAAACACTTATCGTAATATCAACACAAAAATTAATTTAGTCCCCGGCAACGGCGCCAAAAACTTGTTCGCTATATTTTTAAACAATCCGCAAGTGTACGGAGTAAGTGTAGAAAGCGGCGAGCAAGGTCGTATTCCACAGAGACTAAATATTCTTATTGTGTTGAGTACTAGATTATAGTGTTCCCGGTGAAGAGATAAATTTACCACTAGAAGGGGGGTTGAATAGTGGGAATGCGGAATAACGAAATTTCTTGCGAATAAATGAAAAATAATGCGGAAAATAAAGACTCAAAGATTTATAGAGGTTCGGCAACTTGACTACGTCCTCTCTCCGACTTCCTTTTCTATTGGCTCAAAAACAACCACAAATTTGACTCGTCTTCGATCGGTCCGAGTTCACAACCGTTACAACCGCTTGTCTTCTATCGGTCCAAGCTCAACCTCTCTCTCAATATAAACTTTTGTTTATCTAGTGTTATATAGGAACTAGATAATCCTCACTATACGAATATGGGAGTATAATCCTAATAATGCCGGATCAAAGATCCTAATAACACCGGATTAGTGACTCTTGATTCGTTTCTCTTACGCTCAAGTGTAAGTGATGCAACACTTACAATCAAATGAAAGAATACAAAGTATAATAGATATTACAAAGAAAATCACTCTTGTATCTTTCCTTCTCACAACTTATAATATAGTAATCGGTAGCAATTTGAGCTCAAGAATGCTTGTATGCTTGAAGTTGTGCGTTTTTGATACCCAAGTCCCATGGGTATTTATAGGTGAGAGCCATTCTTCAAATACTGAAAATCGTATTATTAGCGTGCGCTAATAATGTCTTCTAGCGTGCGATGTCGATTCTGACTTGGCTTTCCTGAACGGTCACAAGACTGTTCCAACAGTAAAATTATATGGCTAGCGTGTGCTAGTCATGTACTCATAGCGTGCGTTATCGGCTGGTCAACAGGTCTTCAATCTTGACTTTGAAAGTGTTGGTTTGTCTCCCCAACGTCTCTTTATCCAACGACTAATTTTGAACTTAGCGTGCGCTAGCAAGCATGACTAGCGTGCGCTAGTATTAATTATTTCCAGCTTTTCCAGATTTCACGGATCTTCATTGACTCTTGATTTCTAACGGTAGAAATTCCAACGGTAAGCTTGTTGACTGATTTTAGCGTGCGCTAATAATATATCGTAGCGTGCGCTAAATGTATTCTTCAGTTACGTACGTAACCCTGTGTAGCGTACGTAAAGCCCTTCTTACTCTGAGTCCAGTAGCTACTGGACTACTGACCATATTAGATAACGTGCGCAAGCAATGTAGAATAACGTGCGCTAAGTCCTTGGATTAGCGTACATAAATAATTGTTCGTAGCGTGCGCAAGACCGTTTCCATTTTCTTTCCAAACCTCACTGTCGTCTGACTGAATGATGCAATAGCGTGCGTTAATATTATTGTATAGCGTGCGCTAACTATAGTAATATAGCGTGCGCAAATGTTGAAAGACTTGCGTGCGCTATCCATCAGGTAACTTCACTGGACTGCAGCTGACTGACTAGGCTGAATATGCATTCTTCGATAGCGTGCACTACTCTTGTATAGATAGCGTGCGCTAACATCATTTTGTTCCTTCAATGTAGCAACGTGCTGAGATTGACTTAATTTAAATGTTTTGAATGAAATTATCATCAAAATCCTTTTTGAGTCAACAATCTCCCCCTTTTTGATAATGTCAAAACATTTAATTTATACCTGCAAAAACATTTTAAATGATTCGAATCAAGGTAACTGACACATTGTTAGTGTAACTATCACAAGTGCACGATATCGTATCAAGTAGTAAAGTGGACTTTTTGAGTCCGGTTTATCGATCCCACAAGGAAGTTTGGTTATAATTTGAATTATACACTATTAGTCTATTTTTATAGATACTAAGATGAGTGTAACACACAATTAAAAAGTTTGGTTTAATAATTGCAAAGATAATGCAATAATAGTTCTAAACTTATAAGGAAATAAAAAGATAGTAATAATAATAGATTGATTAAACGATAAATTGAAATAGTTGGGATTACAAACTTAGTTCGTCATTAGTTATAGAAGATGTATAGGAGATCATAAGATGAATTTACTTATTATGTTGTGTAGATTCGATTTTCCTTAAAAAGACGGTTTCTCTTTCGAACTATAAAACGCCCCTTACATATTGAATCAATCCACTATATTTCTATGTTGATTGGCTTCAATACATAGCATTAGGATTTATGAAAATAACTCAAAGAATCATCTAAGGACTAGAGGTATATTTCTATCCCCTAGAACAACTTAGAGTGAAGATCATTTGATCTAATCAAACATATTTTCTTTCAAAACATATGAAGACCATAAATATCGTCATTTATTGGCCAAATAAATAAAGATTGTTAAAACAATGAAAATGACAATAATAAGTAATTCACAATACATCTTTTATACAAACATAAATAACATGACTAACCTTGTTTATAATCCCAACTAAAGATTACTTAGCCCATGAAGGGTTTATTATACATATTACAAGCTTTTGTGGTCATTATTAGTTGAATCAAGAGAAAGAATTGATCCTAACTCCCTTGGTAGATAAAGGAGATAGAGGCAATAAACTCTCTGAACAACATATGCTATACCACACTTACAAAGATCACTCAAGAACACAAGTGTGTTCTTCACACAAAAAGAAAAGTTTACAAAAAATGGAAAATTATAAGATGAATGATGAATGATGAAGGATCTAAGGGGTCTATTTATACACCTTAAGTCATCTAATAGCTCCAAAACTCCAGCATTATTACATTAAATCGGATCAATGTCAGCCATCCCCTCAATAATACACAAAAAGTATAAAAAATTAGACAAATCATAACAATCTGTCAAGAGTTACGGCCGTAACATTCAGGAGTTACGGCCGTAACAAGGATGACTTACGGCCGTAACTCCTGAATGTTACGTCCGTAACTTGGCTTCGTAAATTTGCTCACTGGATGCTTTGATAGTTATGTTTTCAGCCCAGAATTTCTCAGACTTTGCGTTTTTGCCCCAAATCTTCTTCGGATGATAACTTTTGATATATAACTCTGATTTTGAATCCGGAAAGACTGCTGAATTCGTCTCGGAAAGCCCTACAACATGAATATATCAAAATTCAACAAAGAGAATATTTAATTAACATGTTATTTCTTGAGTAAATCAGTTATTTAATCCGATCATCATCCGATAAAAATAAAATTATTAAAACTAATTAATTAAAAGCAAAAAACGAGTAGACTAGCTCAATTATTGGTGAATTTTATCGATACAAATCATAGATAAGTGTACAAAACTGACACTTATCACACACCCAAACTTGAATTCTTGCTAGTCCCGAGCAAGACTCTTTATTATTCATGCTCCAAAAATAAAAATAAAAATAAAACAAAAATAATAAAATTAATACACACATAAATTAAAATATAAAAAGAGAAAAGGAGATCAAAATGTCATTAATACACTACAACCAGCTTATACAGTAGATATAAATGAATCAAGATTCAAAATAAATCTACAAATGATTTTGAAGTTAAAACACGGTTTTAGTATTGTAATTCCAAAATGTAAGGTTTTCCCCCAAAAGGTTGATTATTTCTTTCCCACTCGTGATACACACGACTCCCTTTAATGGTTGCTCTCGATCACTCGTTTATTTTTCGACTCAATATGAAGAAGAATTTCATTGGCGTCATCAAATATTGTGATTATTTACGAAATTGAGTGTATTGAAATTCAGCCGCTAATTAATTCAAATCTGCTCATAAACTACATCCCTTTTAGTGATAGCTTTCACACCGTTATTTGCTAACGTGTAGCTCTTTTCACTAACACAATTTCTATCTCATTTTTTTAAAAGGTGATAGCTTTTACACAGTTATTTGCTAACATGTAGCCCTTTTCACCAATTTTTCTGAAACGGCAGCTACGCACCAACAATGGTTAGTCCTTTATTTTTCGCAAAACTTAAGACCCCCAAAATTAGGCAGCTGTTGCTGCTCAATACTTCTCCTTTTTATCATTTTTTTTAGGTGATAGCTTTCACACCGTTATTTGCTAACGTGTAGCTCTTTTCACCAATGACTCCTTTTTTTATTTTTTATTATTTTTTTTAGCGAATAGAATTTTTGCAGAAAATCACTTTTTAGTTTAAGCATGAAAAATCAAAAACTCCACAAATTAAGTAAATTTCAGTTCTATTTTTCATCAACCGATTGATTCTTCTTTTCTCAAGGTAACGAATGACTCGATTTTATATGATAACTACAAGGCTTGGAAAGAGAGATTAAGGCTCAAAAAAAATTTGGAATATATAAAAAATTTTTACCGGTTAAAATGATTTTAGAAACTTGTATATAGGTAATTTATTGGTGTTATGGCCAGATGTAGAAATCTCAAAAATCAAAATACTATAAATATATATATATATATATATATATATAAATTAAGGCAAATAACCAAATCAATCAAAACATACCAAAATTACAACACACCAAAATAATAAAACAAACCACCCCCAAACTTGAAAATAAAACTGTCCTCAGTTTTTTAAAAATAAAATAAAATAAAAAGCAAATGCAGAAAAAGCAGAATACTCCCTATTAAGAAAGTTGATGTTTGAGCTAACGCCTTTTAGAATCTGCAAGAGAATAAATATGCGAGGCACATAACAAAAGAAAATAAAATATACTCGGAAGTATAACACAATTTTTAAGATGTGCATCAAGAAAGTCCGAAGAGTCGCCTTACGCTGCCATTAATGCTATTATAAAAAACACACAATAAAAATTACAGTAGTAAAATAACAATACATAAATCGCGAATAGATGCGCGTCAAGAGATCAAGAAGAAACTCCTTAAGCTGCCACCATTTAGCACGATTATTACACACGACAGAAAGTAAAAATACAAGAGGTCCGATATGGGTTATCAAAGGGAGAGGAATGAATCCACTTTTCATTTTCTCACGGTAAAATCTTCCATCCAGACAATTTTAGCTAGAGCTGGATCTGGTTGAGGAACAAATTCATTGAGTTTTTTGATTAGTTTTTCTGGTGTTGTTGCAACGACTATGATTCGTTTAGCACGCTCTGAAATAAAACTCTTTTCAGCAGAGTAGTCGATGAAAGATAGTAAACCATCAAAGAAACCATTGACATTAAGCAGACCTATTGGTTTTTGATGAACATTTAGTTGGGCTCTGGTAACCACATGAAAAAGTTCCTCAAGGGTGCCAAAACCACCGGGAAGGGTGATAAAGGCGCCAGAATTATTTATCATGTGAGTTATGTGATCTTGCATATTTACAGATCTAAACTCATCTCCAATAGTTGACCCGGTGATTTTACTTTCAGCCAGAGGTTTTGGGATTATTCCCAACACTGTTACTCCTTCCATATAGGCAGAAGCAGTAGCTCGTCCCATTAATCCTAGACTTCCTCCTCCGTAAACTACATGAATGCATTTTTCTCCTAAGGTACGACCCAAGTTGTGGGCTGCTTCAGTAAAGCATGCCTCTTTTCCATAACTAGCTCCACCAAAAATGCAGACTGTGCTAAATTTTTTTGTTGAAGATGATGACTCCATTTTCGAAAAGAAAAAAAAATAATTTAGAGAGAAACAGAGAAAAGTGCAAGTTTGAGGGATGAATAAAAGAAACAAGCTCAAAGTTTATTTATAGAAGAAAAAGAAGGTAAAAATTGTTTAACAAGTTTGTGATTGCGTTGATTGCGCTTCAACTACTCAATAGAATAATGAATGCATTTATCGCGTATCACATTTTTTATTCAGAAAATCTCACCACACGACAAAAATAAAAGATACTTACGCGTATGTACAGTAGTTGTGATTGTGGCTCACATCTTCCTCTGATTTTACGTTCAGAAACGGCCTAAACGCCTTCTATGAGTCGGGGAGAAGCTTCCCATCCAATTTTCTTACAAATTGGCAAACAGGGTCTTTTAACGTCAGATTCCCAAGACCTTGTTCATATTCTGGTTTGAATTTATTCCACAAACATCGAATTCCGTAATGTACGAGTCCACTAGGATGCGTGTCAAGAGAAATTTCGATATCATCTAAATTCTCCTTATTCAGACCATCCTTAATGAACTGAATTTTATCTTCTCTGTTTGTAGATGGAATTCCTAAAGATCGACATTTTAAATTACAGTTCCATCTAGCACATTTATAAAACGGCTAACATCTTTGCTCGTCGTTTATTCGCATATGAACTTTTTCCAAGCCCTGGTAAAAATCTAGTCGGTGTTTCTGTGAATTCACCCTCTATTCTTACTTTGGCTTCAATAATGAATCTTATGTCAAAAGGTATACTTTTATTCATAAGCAATCTCATCCTTTCAAGCCTTGTCTTGTAAATTTTTAAAATTGCATTTTTGCTTAGAAAGGGGAATCTTTTTTCAATTTTATACAACGTTTCTTCCATGATAAAAAAAATAAAATAAAAAGACAATGAAAATAATTGAAGAAAATATTTACAAATATCAGTTGTTGTGGGAAACTGAAAAATCCAACTTTAATAGTCACGGAGTACCGTTATCCGCCACTTGACCGGACAAACACAATTGAGTACTAAGTTACAATGTCGAGAAATTTGTACCTATAAAAATAGTTTACAATGTAAGATTTCAAATATAACTTATACTTCCCCGGCAACGGCGCCAAAAACTTGACACGTTGTTAGTGTAACTATCGCAAGTGCACGATATCGTATCAAGTAGTAAAGTGGACTTTTTGAGTCCGGTTTATCGATCCCACAAGGAAGTTTGGTTATAATTTGAATTATACACTATTAGTCTATTTTTATAGATACTAAGATGAGTGAAACACATAATTAAAAAGTTTGGTTTAATAATTGCAAAGATAATGCAATAATAGTTCTAAACTTATAAGGAAATAAAAAGATAGTAATAATAATAGATTGATTAAACGATAAATTGAAATAGTTGGGATCACAAACTTAGTTCTCATTAGTTATAGAAGATGTATAGGAGATCATAAGATGAATTTACTTATTATGTTGTGTAGATTCGATTTTCCTTAAAAAGACGGTTTCTCTTTCGAACTATAAAACGCCCCTTATATATTGAATCAATCCACTATATTTCTATGTTGATTGGCTTCAATACATAGCATTAGGATTTATGAAAATAACTCAAAGAATCATCTAAGGACTAGAGGTATATTTCTATCCCCTAGAACAACTTAGAGTGAAGATCATTTGATCTAATCAAACATATTTTCTTTCGAAACATATGAAGACCATAAATATCGTCATTTATTGGCCAAATAAATAAAGATTGTTTAAACAATGAAAATCACACACAATAATAAGTAATTCACAATAGATCTTTTATACAAACATAAATAACATGACTAACCTTGTTTATAATCCCAACTAAAGATTACTTAGCCCATGAAGGGTTTATTATACATATTACAAGCTTTTGTGGTCATTATTAGTTGAATCAAGAGAAAGAATTGATCCTAACTCCCTTAGTAGATAAAGGAGATAGAAGCAATAAACTCTTTGAACAATATATGCTATACCACACTTACAAAGATCACTCAAGAACACAAGTGTGTTCTTCACACAAAAAGAAAAGTTTACAAAAAATGGAAAATTATAAGATGAATGATGAATGATGAAGGATCCAAGGGGTCTATTTATACACCTAAAGTCATTTAATAGCTCCAAAACTCCAGCATTATTACATTAGATCGGATCAATGCCAGCCATCCCCTCAATAATACACAAAAAGTATAAAAAATTAGACAAATCATAACAATCTGTCAAGAGTTACGGCCGTAACATTCAGGAGTTACGGCCGTAACAAGGATGACTTACGGCCGTAACTCCTGAATGTTACGGCCGTAACTTGGCTTCGTAAATTTGCTCACTGGATGCTTTGATAGTTACGTTTTCAGCCCAGAATTTCTCAGACTTTGCGTTTTTGCCCCAAATCTTCTTCGGATGATAACTTTTGATATATAACTCTGATTTTGAATCCGGAAAGACTGCCGAATTCGTCTCGGAAAGCCCTACAACATGAATATATCAAAATTCAACAAAGAGAATATTTAATAAACATGTTATTTCTTGAGTAAATCAGTTATTTAATCCGATCATCATCCGATAAAAATAAAATTATTAAAACTAATTAATTAAAAGCAAAAAAACGAGTAGACTAGCTCAATTATGGGTGAATTTTATCGATACAAACCATGGATAAGTGTACAAAACTGATACTTATCAGTAACTTGCGATATATTAGTGCGTTCGGTTTTTGGAGTATTCTCACCCTTTTTGACATAAGTAAAAAGGAACTCCCCCTGAATTGTTGCCTTCTTAACAAATATCATGAACCAAAACGAAATCACATAGACAATAATACAGCAAATACCAAATGAAGCGAAATGCAAATATCATTAAAACAAAGTTCAATGCAATACATAGAATTTCAAGACATGAAACATAAAAACCATTCGAATTATAAGTTTCTACACTCAAGCATCAAGTTCCTAGATTCTAAGGTGCTGCATCGGAAGAGGAGGATGGGAATGGGAACGACGGATGTGTGTATCGAATGAAATCGGAGATCAGCCCATGAACTTCCCCGACTTCCGAACGAAGAGACCCGACTTCCGTGCGAAGAGATCGAACATCCTCTCAAATTTCCAGCTGAGAGGTCTCGATGCTTCTCATCCGAGCGCAAAGATCACTTTCTTCTTCCTCCGTGATGGCATCTCGCATCGGTCGCTTCCCTTTCGTCTTCGGATGGTGAACAAATTCTCTGGTTTGTATCTCCCTAAGCATATGGGGTCCTCGGTGCGTCACTCGTTCGACCGGTGTTGGCATTCGCGTCCCCTTCGGTACTTGATCATCTTATCGGAGATACGGAAACAACACCCAACCTCTATTTTATATTTCAACATAATGCATAGCTTTGAGGGTTAGGTCGCTTATTTCGTGTCCCCGAGACACCGGGACGGGTGCCTCACTCGACAAGTCAATGTGAAAATGTCGGAAGATCACCGTGAGAATAGAGCCAAAAGGAAGTCCAGATTTCCGAGTCCTCGATATGTAATTCTTTGAAAGAAATGAATCCCCTTTTGCCTTCATCCAGTTTAGCACAATACCGGCAAAGTTCACCCTGTCATCCTTCAACACATGATACACCACATTCTTGTCGACGCCTACTAGTTTGTGTTGGGTATTAACTTTTGGCATCAAACACTTGGTTAGGGCAGCCAACAACAATCGAATCTGAATGCCGAAATCATTATTCTCGAAAACTTCATCCGTAACTTCGATGACTGTTTTTGAGCACAAAAAGTCAGCAACATCTCTTTCGGACACAAGAGACTCTTCGGCAATAGTTTTCCCAACGCAATCGTAACCATCCTTCGATAAACCAAATAACTCGTGAAGTATTTCCGAATCTTCACCACAGTTCCATTCACCAGGCTACCAAGCACTAATCCACCATTACCATCACTGTCACCCAAGTGCAAATTTGCATAAAACTCGCGGACACAAGCAGGGTATATGATTTCTTTGCATTCCACAAATCGAGCTATCCCTAATGCTTCAAAGAACTCACGAATACTAACCTTAACCCATTCAAGACTGCTGAAATTAAAGAAATAGCAATCGGTAAGATTCTCCTGAGGGAGGATATCGAAGAACACCTTCGATGCGCCGTAGGAAACAAATCGGGTTGCGTCGTATTCGGTATCGCGAGGGCGTTTGTAGGTGTTCCCCATGGTTTTTCGTCCCTTGCTAGACATAGTGAAGGAATTTGAAGTTTTGAGGGAGAAATTGGAAGTTTTGAAGATTCGGATTTGCAGCTAGGGTTTTTCTGAAAGAGGGTTTTCTTGCGTTTGCGTGCGTTAGAAAAGGGTGAAAGTGTTACTGGGTCGTACGGACTATATATAGTCAACTGGGTTTTTAGTTAGCGTACGCTAGGAACATAAAGTTAGCGTACGTTAGATAAAACTGGGAAGCTTACTGGAATGTCCAGTAGCTGATTTGGAAAACGAAAGGTTTTGAATTAGCGTACGCAAGGCATAGACAATTAGCGCACGCTAGCGAATGAAGCGAATCATGGATATTGATTACTTGAGTAGAAAACTTATTTCAAAAATTGTCTATATGTCCCATACCAAGTTGTAAACGAATAGAATTAAATGATTCTTCGGGAAGACGTTTTGTAAAAATATCAGCGAGTTGATCCTTCGTCCCGACAAAAATTAAACAGATATCCTTTTTCTGAACATGATCGCATAGAAAATGATGTCTAATGTCTATATGCTTAGTTCTACTATGCAACACAAGATTTTACTCAGATTAATTGCGCTGGTATTATCACATAGAATAGGGGTATTTTCAAAATATATGACGTAGTCGCGGAGTTGATTTTTAATCCATAACACCTGAGCACAGGCGCTCCCTGCAGCGACATATTCGGCCTCAGCTGTAGACAATGCTACACTGGTTTGCTTTTTACTTCCCCAAGATATTAAGCATGATCCAATAAAATGACAAGTACCACTAGTACTCTTTTTGTCAATTTTACATCCGCCGAAATCGGCGTCACTATATGCAATTAAATTAAAATCTAAGCAAGAAGGATACCATAGACCTAGTCCAATAGTTCCTTTCAAGTAACGAAAAATGCGTTTGCCAGCAGTTAAATGTGATTCCTTGGGATTAGCTTGGAATCGAGCACATAAACATGTAGCAAAAATTATGTCTGGCCTAGATGCAGTCAAATATAACAAAGATCCGATCATACCTCGATATAATTTTTGATCTATGGATTTGCCATTTTTATCTTTTTCGAGCTTTAATGATGAAGACATTGGAGTAGATATCACCTTACTACTTTCCATTTTGAATTTCTTAAGGAGGTCGTTTAAGTACTTCGTTTGATGGATAAAGATTCCATCTTCGCATTGCTTGATTTGAAGCCCGAGGAAGAATGTTAATTCTCCCATCATACTCATATCGAACTCTCCTTTCATAAGATTAGAGAAATCTTGGCACAAAGATTCATTAGTAGCTCCAAATACAATGTCATCAACGTAGATTTGGCAAACAAGTATATCATCATTCAATATTTTCACAAACAAGGTATTATCGACTTTGCCTCTTTTATAATCATTTGCAATTAAAAATTGACTTAAACGATCATACCATGCTTGGGGTGCTTGCTTCAACCCGTAAAGTGCCTTGTTGAGCTTGTAGACATGATCTGGAAATTGATGATCTTCAAAGCCGGGAGGTTGCTTGATGTAGACTTCTTCTTGAATGTAACCATTCAAGAATGCACTTTTCACATCCATTTGAAATAGTTTGATCTTTTTATGGGCGGCAAATGCACGTAACAAGCGATGGCTTCGAGTCGAGCCACGGGAGCAAAACTTTCTTCATAATCAAGACCTTCCTCTTGATTATACCCTTGAGCGACCAAACGAGATTTATTTCGAATTGGATAACCGTCTTCATCACTCTTGATTTTATGCACCCATTTAGTTCTGATAATTGTTTTATCTTTAGGAGCGGGAACTAAATTTCATACATTATTGTGCATGAATTGCACAAGCTCCTCTTGCATTGCCATCACCCAACTTTCATCATCGAGAGCTTCAGATATATTCTTGGGAACTATTTCGGATGTAAAAGCACAATGAGACATAAATTCGGTGGTTCTCCTTCGGGTTTGAACACCGTCTTCAATGTTTCCAATCACGAGATCCTTTGGATGGTCTTTGATGTGCCTCCAATCTTTCGGTAAATCAACGATTGTGTTCGTTTCGATTTCCGAAATTTTCTTCACTTCGGGTGAGGGATCCGGAAAAGTACCTGCATCATCAAAATATTCTACCTTTCTCGGGGGTGAGATCATATCATTGAATTTAACATGTATAGACTCTTCAACTTTATTCGTTCTAATATTCTAACCACGATATGCTTTGCTATTAGTGCAATAACCAAGAAATATTCCGGAGTCGGATTTAGCATCAAACTTGCTCAAGTTATCCTTACCATTGTTTAAAATAAATACGTTGCAACCGAAAGGATGAAAATAAGCTATGTTGGGCTTTTTGCCCTTCCATAATTCATATGGGGTTTTAAGATGAGTTCTACGAACATGAACCCGGTTAATCACATAGCATGCGGTAAAGATTGCTTCGGCCCAAAAATATTGTGGAAGAGAGTATTCATTAAGCATAGTCCTCGACATTTCTTCCAAAGATCGGTTTTTCCTTTCAACAACTCCATTTTGTTGCCGGTACCTACAAAAATAGAATTTTCGGTTGTTTCGGTACCCAAGCCCGTTTGGGTCCTCCAAAGTTAACTATGCTTATAGCATTTGGAACAATTGTCCCTTTAGGAACCCATATTTGTTTAACTTTGATGGTTCTCAACTTTGAACGAACATTAACATCATGAACTCGTTTGGAAGAATCTTTTGAGTTCTCGGTTTCGGTTTTCTTTATTTTGTCAAGGTTGATAAGGGATTGTTCCCGTTTAAAAGGATCGAAACCAAGACCGTGTTTTAGCAAAGGCGATTTTTGAATTGATAGAAGCCTTTCGAATTTCTCGTTTCCGAGAGTAAATTTGTTCAAAATATATTTTAGCTCCTTTTGAGTTTTCGTCAATTCGATTTTCAAAACATTTTCCTTTTCAAGGCATAAGGTATGGTCGATCTCAATAGTTTTGCCTTTGTTTTGAAGAGAGGAATTTTCGAGTTCTAGAGATTTTATTTTTCTCTTTAAAGATATGTTTAATTTAACCATCTCGTCATACTCCGTGTTCAAGGATTCAAACGCACTTAATAACTCATCATCATGATGAACTTCTTGTGAATCACAAAAATCAAAAGAATCATATTCGTCATCATTGAGTTAGAACTTACCTCGATATTACTTTCAGAGTCGAGTGCCATGAATGCGAGATTTGCGTCTAGAGATCTTTCAATCTCCTCCTCGTCATCACTCCAAGAAGCGATTAGGACCTCCTTCTTTTTGAATTTTTTCGTTTGAGGCTTTGAAGAGGATCCTCGGCATTCTTTGGCATAGTGACCGGCTTGACCATATTTCCGACAATTATTGTCGAACTTCTTTATGGGAGTATAGCCACTCTTCTTTTGCTCCGGTTTGCCATCCCGACCAAGAAAACTTCGCCTCTTTTGAATTAGGCTTTTATACCTTCTAAAGTTCTTGGCGTAGAGAGCAAGTTCCTCATCGTCTTCATCTTCGGGAACATCTTCCTCAACGTCGCTATCAACATTGAATGCTACTACTCTTTCCCGAGGCTTTGGTTTGGTGCCTCTAGACTTGAGAACGATCTCATAATTGATAAGTGACCCGATGAGGGCACTAAACTCGAGTTTGTTGAGATCTTTGGATTCCATAATCGCGGTAACCGTAGCATCCCATTCTCATGGCAATGAGCGAAGAATTTTCTTTGCTTTATCGCTGCTCGATATAGGCCTTCCGAAAGATGCAAGACCATTGGTTATAGCCGAAAATCGATCCAACATGTTTGTGATCGTTTCCTCGTCTTTCATGGAGAAGAGTTCGTAGTCATGAAGTAGCATGTTGATTTTGGTTTCCTTGACTTGGGTGGTTCCCTCATGAGTGACTTCGAGAATTTCCCAAATTTCCTTTGCGCTTTCGTAGGACGATATCCTATTGAGTTCTTCGGGATTAAGAGCGCAATAGAGAAGTTGAGTAGCTCGTGAGTTGACGTGTGTGTTCCTCCAGTCCTCATCATTGAATTCGTCTATCTTTTTCAATGATCCATCCTCTTTCTTAGCAAGCTTCGGACCAAGAGTGATAACTTTCCAAATTTCAATATCGTAGGCTTGAACGAAGATAGCCATTTTCTTTTTCCATGTCATGAAATTGGAACCGTCGAAGAAAGGAGGATGGTTGAGAGCATTTCCTTCGATTTGGCTAAGAAGTGCCATTTGCGGATCTTTTTCTCTTAGGTGGTTAAACCTTTAAAAAGAGACCCGCTCCGATACCAACTGAAGAGATAAATTTACCACTAGAAGGGGGGTTGAATAGTGGGAATGCGGAATAACGAAATTTCTTGCGAATAAATGAAAAATAATGCGGAAAATAGAGACTCAAAGATTTATAGAGGTTCGGCAACTTGCCTACGTCCTCTCTCCGACTTTCTTTTCTATTGGCTCAAGAACAACCACAAATTTGACTCGTCTTCGATCGGTCTGAGTTCACAACCGTTACAACCGCTTGTCTTCTATCGGTCCAAGCTCAACCTCTCTCTCAATATAAACTTTTGTTTATCTAGTATTCTATAGGAACTAGATAATCCTCACTATACGAATATGGGAGTATAATCCTAATAATGCCGTATCAAAGATCCTAATAACACCGGATTAATGACTCTTGATTCATTTCTCTTACGCTCAAGTGTAAGTGATGCAACACTTACAATCAAATGAAAGAATACAAAGTATAATAGATATTACAAAGAAAATCACTCTTGTATCTTTCCTTCTCACAACTTATAATATAGTAATCAGTAGCAATTTGAGCTCAAGAATGCTTGTATGCTTGTATGCTTGAAGTTGTGTGTTTTTGATACCCAAGTCCCATGGGTATTTATAGGTGAGAGCCATTCTTCAAATACTGAAAATCGTATTATTAGCGTGCGCTAATAATCTCTTCTAGCGTGCGCTGTCGATTTTGACTTGGCTTTCCTAAACGGTCACAAGACTGTTCTAACGGTAAAATTGTATGGCTAGCGTGCGCTAGTCATGTACTCGTAGTGTTCATTATCGGATGGTCAACAGGTCTTCAATCTTGACTTTGAAAGTGTTGGTTTGTCTCCCCAACGTCTCTTTATCCAACGACTAATTTTGAACTTAGCGTGCGCTAGCAAGCATGACTAGCGTGCGCTAGTATTAATTATTTCCAGCTTTTCCAGATTTCACGGATCTTCATTGGCTCTTGCTTTCTAATGGTAGAAATTCCAACGGTAAGCTTGTTGACTGAGTTTAGCGTGCGCTAATAATATATCGTAGCGTGCGCTAAATGTATTCTTCAGTTACGTACGTAACCTTGTGTAGCGTACGTAAAGCCCTTCTTACTTTGAGTCCAGTAGCTACTGGACTACTGACCATATTAGATAGCGTGCGCAAGCAATGTAGAATAACGTGCGCTAAGTCCTTGGATTAGCGTACATAAATAATTGTTCGTAGCATGCGCAAGACCGTTTCCATTTTCTTTCCAAACCTCACTGTCCTCTGACTGAATGATGCGATAGCGTGCGTTAATATTATTGTATAGCGTGCGCTAACTGTAGTAATTTAACATGCGCAAATGTTGAAAGACTTGCGTGCGCTATCCATCAGGTAACTTCACTGGACTGCAGCTGACTGACTAGGCTGAATATGCATTCCTCGATAACGTGCGCTACTCTTGTATAGATAGCGTGCGCTAACATCATTTTGTTCCTTCAATGTAGCAACGTGCTGAGATTGATTTAATTTAAATGTTTTGAATGAAATTATCATCAAAATCCTTTTTGAGTCAACACCCGGTTTTATCTAGACGATCGAAAGGTAAAATGGATGATTAATGAAATAACATACAATGATCACAATATATTAAAACAATTGAAAATATCCGAATGGAAGCGAATTTCAAGAGTTTAGAAAGGTAGATTCCAAGGCTAGGTTTCCGTTGATTACTAAATTTAGTCGGGATTGGTTTCAAAAGGTTCTAAGTGCGTTTCTAAAACGACGATCACAACAATATTTTAAAGTCTCTCTCGAGATGCATTAAACGTAGATTACACAACCTATAACAACGTCTCCGACTATTATAAATCATCTAACTCCAAAATATTCATAAGATTAGATATCATCATAATACCTCACCGATTTCTCAATTTTGTAATTTAGTACGTCAAATACTCGAAACCTATTAATGCCCTCTTCTCTCGAATTATGAGCAATTAAGTTTAACATGTAAAAACATTGATCAAGTGTCTAAACATGAATCAAAACCAAGTATTTGATAAAGAAATCACACTAGATAAATATAATCATCAATCCCTCAAAATCATAGCAAATCAACGTACTTCCATGCCCGGAATCTAAAGAGTTTAGCCGGACATGGTAATGAAAGGAAGATTAATAATCATCATGTTCATGCTAATAAAAACAACAAAATGAATAAAAGATAGTAAGGAGATTAAACTCGTGGTGTGTCTTGATCGATCCCGGTTGAAGCCTTCAAATGTTCTTGAAGTGTTCTTCAAGAATTTCTTCAAAACCCCTTCTTTTTGGAATGAAAACCACTTAATCTTTTGTTATTCTCTCTCTCTAATCTCTCCAAATTTCAGCATATCTCAAGTCTTTCCCCATATTCTCCTTTTATAAAGCTAAAAATATCACTTTTTCTACACAAATCTTGCAAAAATGTCAAAAGATGATATTTCCACCGAAAAGTGACACGGCCCGTGTCAAATGACACGGCCCGTGTCATAGTGCGCTAAAAACTCCAATTCTTGTTGGATAGGGAACTCGACCATGTCAACTGACACGGCCAAGCAAATGACACGACCATGCCGAATGGCACGGCCCGTGTCAAACTCCTCTAGAAAATGAAAAGCACCTGGATGTGAAACCCGACCGTGTCAATATGGCACGGCCGGGATAATGACACGGCCCATGTCAATTGACACGGCCCGTGTCAATTGACACGGCCCGTGTCAATTGACACGGCCGGGCTCGTGTTGACTCGTTTTGACACCGTTTTGATTCTGATTTGACTCCAATTTCTCGTTTCCGCATTGCTTAATATGTGTTGGGGTTGGAGACTTTGTTCTTGCTTGATTTATGTCCATAAAGTACCTATAAAATCAATAAAACGTACCCAAGCGTGATCGAGTCCAATAAACATAATATGAGTATAAACGACATAGTTCTACACATTTTAGGATCTTAAAACCAGGAAAATCGGTGCAAAAATATGTGTAAAAATGAGTGTTATCACTTCCCACATCTCATGTCGAGTTTTAGGAACGGATTTGGAAGGACATATGTTCAAGATATAAGCGGCAGTCAGGAGTGCATACCCCCACAAGTAAATCGGTAAGTCAGTATAGCCCAGCATAGAACGGACCATGTTCAACAAGGTCTAGTTCCTTCTTTCTGACACACCATTTAACTGAGGAGTACCTAGAGGTGCTAGTTGTGATACTATTCCATGTTCCTTTAAGAACTCGGCAAACTCTACACTCATATACTCGCCACCTCGGTCAGACCGAACTTCTTTGATATGATTACCAGTTTGTTTTTCGACTAGGGCCTTAAATTCCTGGAATTTTCCAAAGGCCTCGGATTTATGTTTCATTAAGTATACATAACCATACCTAGTATGATCATCTGTAAACATAATGAAGTACTGATATCCGTCACGTGCTACTTCCAAAGCACCACATACGTCGGTATGGATTAATTCTAGTTTATCAGCGGCTCTTTCAAAAGTCCCTGTGAAGGGGGACTTGGTCATTTTGCCTTTAAGGCAAGATTCACAAGTAGGAAAGAGATCTGATCCCAATGGACCCATAAATCTATTTTTTTCCATTTTGTAAACCTTGGTCTGACCAACATGACCAACTCTAATATGCCATTTCAAAACTTGATTAGTTTCATCCCTACCACGCTTCCTAGTCATAATATTCACAACGACTTTGTTACTAAGGTTTAGATGATACAGTCCATTCAACAATGTAGCAGTGCCCACGAGTTTATTTCTAAAATAAATTTTGCAGGAACCATCACCAATGAAATGAAAAGCCTTTCCGATCCATGACCGTAATGGATACAATATTTTTATACCCCTTGGGCAAAACAAGTACATCATCTAATGTCAAAACAAAGCTGGATTCTAAATCCAAAAGAAGTGATCCTATGTCAGTTTCTTCGACACTATGCCCGCTTCCGACAGTAATCATCACTTCCCAGCTCCAAGTTTCCTACTTTGTTCCAAATCCTGATTCACGGTACAAATATGAGAACTAGCACCAGAATCCAGTATCCAAGAAGTAGAAAATACAGTAGCAGAACAATTCGTTTCTAAAACTAAAAGTTATGTACCTGAAACGCCATGAAGAATAGGACAGTCTCTAGCCCAGTAGCCCAGCTCACCACATTTGAGACATGCGTCCTTCTTCTTCTTGCTCTTGGGAACCAACGCGGCCTTGCCCTTACCCTTAAGGTCCTTGACTTGTGGTCCCGTCTACTTCTTGGTCTTTTTCTTCTTATTCTTAGACCTCCGAGGTCCAGAAGAAATCACAAGGGCAGACTCCTTCATCCGCGAAGTCTTCATCTCAGACTGAGCGGTCACGAGTTTGTTCATCAATCCTGCTAAGAAGCACACAATCTCATTGCAGTTGAAATTCATTACAAACTGTGAGAAGGAATCAGGGAGAGACTGTAGGATAAGGTCAATCTGCAGAGAAGTATCCATCTTAAAATCAAGAGCCTCCAATCTCTCGATCATAGATATCATTTTGATCTCCAATCTCTTGATAATAGATATCATTTTGAGGACGTGGTCCCCAACCTTCCCACCTTCCTTCATCCTTGCACCGAACAGTTGCTTAGATATCTCATATCTAGCAGTTCGACTGTGCTCACCATAAAGCTCGATTAAGTGAGATAAAATCTGCCTAGCAGAAGTCATTTTCTCATGAGCTATTTAAAGCTCATTAGACATAGAAACCATCATATAAGCACGGACTTTTATGTCATCCTTCCCACTTTTCGTGGTTTTCAATCTCTTCCTGATTGGCTCTTGTCCGCACCGGAGGCGCCGGACTGTCCGTCTCCAAGACGTATCCCAGTGCCTCTATACTGAGGACTATCATCATATTTCGGATCCAATCCACAAAGTTAGGTCTGATTAAGGTGTTCTTTTCGAGAAGAATTGCGAGTGGGTTCATTGTCATATTGATAGTTATGTTTTCATTAAGTACGACAAATTAATTAGTGACTCGTTCAATTTTGATTTGAGTATAGAATTAAGGTCTAATCTATTCTTTAACCTAGCTCCCACTATTTTTATCAGAATAACACACTCCCATATGAAATCCGGAAGTATCGTTCACTCTACTTCATAGTGATGATCGAGTTCTTTATAAATTTTAATAGAGGGCAACCGAACAGGTTTCTAGTCTATTAATTTTCATAAAGTGCTGTCCAACATGTAATATCCGAATTTATTATTTAGTATTTCATCTGTATTTGAGCCCTGTATTATTCAGAATTGTGATCTCGATAATTGGAGTATGATATTTCTCACATTTGTATCTTTGTACATAAGTATAGCACCATGTAAATTTTCTCATGCAAACTCGTGATAACGCACGCTAAGAATGTAGCTTAACGTGCGTTATCGGCTTAAACTAGTGCACGCTATGATTGAAGAATTGCGTGCGTTAGGCAGTCAATTATTGAGCTAGGCGGCTAGCACATGCGCCAGCCGGACATGGGTCCGGATAAGATTCCCGCGGGCGAAACTGGACAGTTTTGGAGTCAACGCTTATTAGCGTGCGCTAAGGATAGTAGAATAGCGTGCGCTAATCAGCTAATGCGCAGAAACTTTATATAAGGGACAACACCCTCATTTCATTTGGTATGTAATACCCGTAATTTTGTTTCCCGGAAATTTTCTATTTTTGGCGGAAGTCCGTTTTTGACAACTTGCTTGGGACCGTTTCGTCATCCCGAGAATGATTAATTCTACACTTTTTGTCATCCGAGTTCGTTTCGGTATCGTTCTGTTGAATTCCGTGTTCTTTAGCGACTTTTCCACGTATGAGTTCGACTTTGTTAAATCACCGTAAATTCTTGGAAACTCCAAAAATTCTGAATCTTTGCAATATTATAAAGCATCGAGTTAGATTTCCAATGGTTCAAACGGTGAGTCAATCAAAGTCCAGATTTAGGGAGTTATGGTCGAAATAGCTAAGTCACTCTCATTTTCAGATTCGCCAAAACCGCCAGACCGGTGCCGCGCACACTGGCTGAGCCGCGGCACACCGCGAGCCACGGGAGCAAATTTTGCCTGTGCCGCGGCACACATATACCGAGCCGCGGCACACATGACAGATTACCCCTATATCTGCGTTTTTGTGCGATTCAACCTATACTTTTCCCATTTCTTCACTTGGCGAGAGAGGAGGTTTGAGAGGAAGATGTTTCTCCACCTATCACTTGAGTGAGTGATTTCTCTTCATCTATTTTCGATTTTTAAGCCGGATCATCGTTCTATCGCGTGCTCTTGAATCATAGTGCTTGGATCTTCAAGAGGTAATTTCTTCAACATCTTGGATTTCGATTTTGTATTGGGTAATGATGTTTTGGATGTTAAAATCATGGGGTATGAAGTGATATACGCATGATTATGGTCTTGTTGGAGTATCCATCGGATTATTGAAAGATTATTCAAGAACACTTTGAATTTTGTGTTGGAAATTGGGGATTTTGTTTGACTTCATCCTTTTAATCCGTAGTAATTTAGATTAGTGATGGATTGATGATGATTTAGGTGTATTCTATCATTCCCATCGTTATTCCTTGGTTGGAGTGTATTGATTCGTCGTTTTGGTTGAGTTATTAGTCGACGCCTTCAAGGTGCCCGACAAAAAGTCTAGGAGGGGGGGTTTGTGCGTTGTACGATTATTATTCATCGTACGATTGTTGATTTATCATTGATATGACTTAGGGACGGAATCCTTGTGAAGAACTCAAGTCGAAACCCTTCCGTTCGTTGTCTTCTTCGTGGTTCAAGCTTCCCGGTCGAACCGTGTTCTTCGGGATTTTCGGTAACGTTTATTAAGGCAAGTATACATTTATGATTGTACGTTCTCGACTTTGAAAGTATGAAATATTGATGATATGATTATTTCTAGCCACTCTGGGACGGGCCTATGGTCCTATGAGGGTTTCGTAGCCTGCAGTGCGATTCCATGGTTGATATGAACGAACCGTTTCTACGGCATTCATATGAAATAATGTTGGCATGTAATGAACGAACCGTTTTGACGGCATTCCTACATGTAACGGCGTATGATATGAACGAACCGTTTCTACGGCATTCACATACGTCATGAGATTTTAGTTATTCCGGAATACTAGTCTTATATTGATGAATTGACGGATATTGATGAATTGACGGATTACATTTACTTTATTGTCGAGGAGTATCATGTTTCATATTGTTATACTTGCACTAGCTATTCGACGGCTAACCCCTTTATGGGGGAAATACGTTTCATGTATTTCAGGTTCCAGGAGAGCGGACAGACGGGTATCGGATCGGCATGAAAATGATGGGCAAGTGTGATACTGTGTCTTGTCTCCGGTTATTTTCTTGGATTCCTCCATTCAGTGTTGTTGTACTGGAATGGATTTTTAATACTCGAGTATCGTATTTCAGTTTCCTTGTTGTTCCGGCCTGTGTTGCCGAGGTATTGATTTGTACAGTGATGTATATGTTTTCATTGGTTATGGTTTTGAATACCATTTGTATCTTCTTTCTTTCTATTGTATGTAGACCTTATCGGTCAAGTTTATAGTTCCGCGTATGTTTAGCCTTGTGGGTCCCACGACGGGGCTCACGGCGCTGTAATATACCCTGAATAACTTGGGGCTGTTACAGAATATGGTATCAGAGCTTAGGTTTATGGATACCTAGGCTGTCGGTCTTTTGGGTCGATTGAGTCGGCATTTGCCCACAGTATCACTACTCTGCCATCATCACAGTGTGACCGGTACTTGTAAGTCCTGTCACTCTTCTTGTATTCTTCATAATCGTTTCGTTTATAGCTTGGTATTCTTGGAAATTGGTCACTTCGAGAATGTGCGATTCGGATTATCCTTACGCATGTATGTGCCCTTCAGAATGTTGGCTGAAAGTAGGAAGAATCGTGGCCGTGGTCACGGACGTGAACTCTTCCTTGAGATTTTGTTAAGTTGCTAATTTCGATAATAGTGTGTATCGGTATTATGTTGAGACTTTGTTTAGGAGTCGAATGCTAGTATCACGGGAGATCTTCGACTTCGCGGACTTGTAAGTATGTTGTTCGAATTATTCGATAATTCTTGGTGAAATTGAATTCCCGTTGAAATGTTGTTTGTACGAGTGATTGTAAGTTTCGAGGACGAAACCTAGTTTTAAGGGGGGTAGAGTGTAATACCCCAATTTTCCGGATATTTTTTTTTTCGTTTATATATTGGATATCGTGGATGGTTAATTATGCTCGAGGACGTTGTGAACGTTTGAAAATGTTATTGAATTGAGTATATGTATTGATTTTGCCGTATGCTCGTATTTGGTATGTCATGACTTTGGACATGAATTGTTGAAATTGGCTAAGAATGGAATTATTACGTACGTTAATAAGGTGAGATTACGTACGTAAGATTGGCATGGTTACGTATGTTAAGGCTACGGTATTACGTACGTAACGAAGGCATCGGACAGAACCGAGTCCTGGTCGGCAGGTGGGACCCTGTTTCGGCACTTTCGGCGGAGGATGTTGACAGGTGAGTCAACGTACGTGTTACGTACGTTATACAGGACGTGTTACGTACGTAACACAACCATTGTACCGTAGCAAGTCAACTGGTATATTACGTACGTTTTATGGTATGGGTTACGTACGTAATGGACTGCACGGAATGAGACAGTGAGTTGGTTACGTACGTTATGGATATTGGATTACGTACGTTAAAGTTGTTACGTACGTTAAGAAAGGACACTTACGTACGTAATGAGAGTGCAATTTATATATTGAAGTGTTGCCTTTCATTTCTCTCACGATCCTTTGAGATATTTCCCTCCAAAACTCGTCCCTCTTTACTTTTAAGAGTGTTTTAAACACTTTTAACATGATTGTGAGCTTGGAATCATGGAATTAGAGCTTGATTATGGAACTATTGTTGATTCTTGAAGTGATTTCTTGTGTTATCCATATTCTATGAGGTTTATGTTGAAGGAAGATAATGATATGCTTTGAATATGTTGTTTATGATTATGGAATCATAGAGATCTTGATGTTCTTGAGGCCATATGATGACTATGATGATTTAATGATTCTTGGAAAGGAGTTCAATTATTCTTTCTTCGTGGTTCGTCCATACAAGATAATCCTCGTATCCCTTTGATAGTGGCTCATTTTTTTTTCTTTTTGGATTACTACTTGGGAGGGAGTATGTTGGGAATCGTGTATTTTGATGTTCGTCCTATTTCAATGAAAATGCATAAATTGGACTGTAATTTTATCCGCTGCGTGAGTATTTTTGAAATGGATTTTGGTATTTTGCCAACTGAAATTTTATTTTGTAAAACCGATTCCCTAAAATGAGTTTTGGCATTTTTAACCTTGATCGTTTTGACGGTATTTGGAAAATGATTTTTTTTAGTATTTGAAAAATATTACCGTCATCAGTCTTTCTGACATTTTTGAAATGACTTGGAAAATTGTGCTTAGCCGGGTAAATCCTTGTGAGAAGGGTTTACGGCGTGTAATACTCCCGTAAGGTTTTGGGGTGAAGATTGTAGTATTCGGATATTGTTGATGTCAATTTGAATATTCTTGGTCTATGGTATACATTTCGGAAGGAAGTCCGGATAGAGGTATGTTTTGTGGTAATCGTACATAGAAAATTGTGTACGGGAAGGTATTCGGTATTGAGGTATTATATGGTATCATGTGATAATGCTATATGAGATTTATTGGAATCGTAATAAGAGATTTCGGATGTTGATATGATTACTGAGATCTTCTTCATATGACGATAAGGGTTCTGTTGTGATTCTTGAGGTTGTATGAATGACATGATGAAGAAAATGGTAACATGGAGATATATACCTCGGATATGTTGTTCTGAACGTGATTTCGGATATTTCATGTCCTTGAAGAACTCTTGAATTATACGAGGTGATGAAAATTTTTAAGAAGTGTTGATGTTTTGAATATGAATATGGAATATTCATATCTAGAGCTAAACTATGTGTTGGAAATAATATTCGTATAGGAAATACGAATGTGATTATGAGCTTGATGAGACTATTATTCATCTCTGAATTTGGAAGCCCATACGTACGGAGCAAATATTCAAATCGAATGATTGGAGTGTTTGATAACCTTAAAATATGATTATCTATAATGCTGAACTAATTGGATGGTTAGAATTAACGATGATCATCGGAAAATTTTAACTACGGATTTACGAGAAGGGAACCTTGTCAATTCATGTTTAAGAATTGAGTTTGGAACCGATAATATTTAGACCCTTATTATTGGTCCGAATTGATTGCTTATATGATCATCGGATTTCGGCTCGTATTGTGGACAGGATTTGTAAGGGTCTGAGTTGGACAGTTCAGACTATGATTGGTCGAGATATGGTGAAACGATTGAGTTCGTGGTTTGGTGGTATTGATATTGGTCGTCATCGAACCGGTTGATTATCAATCCTTCGTTTTACAGTAAGATATGATGTTTGATCATAGATTATGACTTTTGTGTTGCGGTTAAGGTTGAAGGGTTCGTAGATTAACTTGGTCGAGACTCGTAAGACGAAATCGACTGAATTGGTAACAGTTCGTTGTATTGATATCGAGGCAAGTTTTATACTCGTACTAATCAATGAGATTAATGTTATCGTGTAGGTGTACGAATGTGTGTATCATTTCGAGACTCGGCCTCTTTATGATTGTATTGATATCAGGGGATCATTGATACGACGCCCGTCGGAAAATTATGCCAAATGTTACTATTGGTTGTAAATGGCCGGTTCGAGGCATTACGATACTTGTTGGCAAGTTGCTATCGATAGCTGGTTCGCGGTATCGATGTATCGATTATTATTGTTCGCGATTAATGTCGTTCTGAGACATCGTTGAATCTTTGTCGTCGAATTGGAACTGTTGCTATGATGTTGCGTTAACCGATTGGGGACGTTTGATATATCCTTTTGTCATCTCCGTTTCGGTGGTCGGTTTAAGACACCGGGACATCAATTCTATCGTATCATTGATTATCGATTGACCGCTCTAAGGTAATCGAGGTATTGAATTGGGATTATCGAAGATAATTCCCATCCGTTGTCAAAGATATTCTCATCCGTTGTATCGTTGTTATCGATTAGCCATTCTACGGTAATCAAAGTATTGAATTGGGACTGTCGAGGAGAGTTCCCATCCGTTGGATTATTATTGCCGTGTTGGCCGACTCAAGGCAGCACACTATTATTTTTGTGAACTCGATAATTTTGTGATCGCTGAGGGTTGAGGATTTCCCGAACTGTTGTGTTGTGATCGTTGCTCGTGTTAATCGGTCCTTAGGGATTTTGATCCCAGGATGGTTGCTTTGAATATTGTTGGTCGTGTCGATCTTTCATTATTCGTGTGTCATCGTTCACTTGGTGAGTCGTATGATTCATATTGGATGTTTTATCCCTTGAGTTTCGTTGTCATGTTGTATCGTGACATATCCGGAATCATGTCTACGTGCCGATTGGTTATGTGTAGGATTTTTAGCCCGGCACCCGATGGTCATGCGTGGATATTTCCGCATTGGACCGTGCACACGAGACGTAGTTCTTGAGGCTAATTAGGTACATTGTCACACGTATATTCTGGATTCCGTATACGGGGTGGACATGTGCACGGACACATTTCCGGATCGGGCGTACTGTGATGTCCCTCTTGAGCTTTATTGATTGATCGTTCGTAGTCCATGTTGTATTGGATATGTCCGACGATTTGCGACTGGTTGTTCATACGCCGAGGGGTATGTCCGACAGTCAGGTTGGTCTCTTTGAGATCTATTTTGTGATGATTTGCAGCTTTGGGCTGTTCGGCTTTCAGGCCATTGTGATGTATCGGTATTTCCGTTGGAGCCTTCGGGCATTGTGAATTCGTATCTTTTTCGGCATTGGTTTGGTTTACCTTCGGGTAATGTATTGTTGTGTTCTATATTGATTATTCGCCGTTTGGGCGTAAGTTTCGGCTCTTGTGTATCTCGTTGAGTTTTTCCTGGCGAAATATTTCTTCTCCCTGCCTGTTTTAAGTTTCGGGACGAAACTTCTTTTAAGGAGGGTAGAATGTAATACCCGTAATTTTGTTTCCCGGAAATTTTCTATTTTTGGCGGAAGTCCGTTTTTGACAACTTGCTTGGGACCGTTTCGTCATCCCGAGAATGATTAATTCTACACTTTTTGTCATCCGAGTTCGTTTCGGTATCGTTCTGTTGAATTCCGTGTTCTTTAGCGACTTTTCCACGTATGAGTTCGATTTTGTTAAATCACCGTAAATTCTTGGAAACTCCAAAAATTCTGAATCTTTGCAATATTATAAAGCATAGAGTTAGCTTTCCAATGGTTCAAACGGTGAGTCAATCGGAGTCCAGACGAGGGAGTTATGGTCGAAATAGCTAAGTCACTCTCATTTTCCAGATTCGGCCAAAACCGCCTGTACCCGGTGCCGCGGCACACTGGCTGAGCCGCGGCACACCGCGAGCCCTGGGAGCGAATTTTGGGCCTGTTCCGCGGCACACATATACTGAGCCGCGGCACACATGACAGATTACCCCTATATCTGCGTTTTTTGTGCGATTCAACCTATACTTTTCCCATTTCTTCACTTGGGCGAGAGAGGAGGTTTGAGAGGAAGATGTTTCTCCACCTATCACTTGAGTGAGTGATTTCTCTTCATCTATTTTCGATTTTTAAGCCCGGATCATCGTTCTATCGCGTGCTCTTCGAATCATAGTGCTTGGATCTTCAAGAGGTAATTTCTTCAACATCTTGGATTTCGATTTTGTATTGGGTAATGATGTTTTGGATGTTAAAATCATGGGGTATGAAGTGATATACGCATGATTATGGTCTTGTTGGAGTATCCATCGGATTATTGAAAGATTATTCAAGAACACTTTGAATTTTGTGTTGGAAATTGGGGATTTTGTTTGACTTCATCCTTTTAATCCGTAGTAATTTAGATTAGTGATGGATTGATGATGATTTAGGTGTATTCTATCATTCCCATCGTTATTCCTTGGTTGGAGTGTATTGATTCGCTGCTTTGGTTGAGTTATTAGTCGACGCCTTCAAGGTGCCCGACAAAAAGTCTAGGAGGGGGTTTGTGCGTTGTACGATTATTATTCATCGATTTTGTTGATTTATCATTGATATGACTTAGGACGGAATCCTTGTGAAGAACTCAAGTCGAAACCCTTCCGCTCGTTGTCTTCTTCGTGGTTCAAGCTTCCTACGAACCGTGTTCTTCGGGATTTTCGGTAACGTTTATTAAGGCAAGTATACATTTATGATTGTACGTTCTCGACTTTGAAAGTATGAAATATTGATGATATGATTATTTCTAGCCACTCCGGGACGGGCCTATGGTCCTATGAGGGTTTCGTAGCCTGCAGTGCGATTCCATGGTTGATATGAACGAACCGTTTCTACGGCATTCATATGAAATAATGTTGGCATGTAATGAACGAACCGTTTTGACGGCATTCCTACATGTAACGGCGTATGATATGAACGAACCGTTTCTACGGCATTCACATACGTCATGAGATTTTAGTTATTCCGGAATACTAGTCTTATATTGATGAATTGACGGATTACATTTACTTTATTGTCGAGGAGTATCATGTTTCATATTGTTATACTTGCACTAGCTATTCGACGGCTAACCCCTTTATGGGGGAAATACGTTTCATGTATTTCAGGTTCCAGGAGAGCGGACAGACGGGTATCGGATCGGCATGAAGATGATGGGCAAGTGTGATACTGTGTCTTGTCTCCGGTTATTTTCTTGGATTCCTCCATTCAGTGTTGTTGTACTGGAATGGATTTTTAATACTCGAGTATCGTATTTCAGTTTCCTTGTTGTTCCGACCTGTGTTGCCGAGGTATTGATTTGTACAGTGATGTATATGTTTTCATTGGTTATGGTTTTGAATACCATTTGTATCGTCTTTCTTTCTATTGTATGTATACCTTATCGGTCAAGTTTATAGTTCCGCGTATGTTTAGCCTTGTGGGTCCCACGGCGGGGCTCACAGCGCTGTAATATACCCTGAATAACTTGGGGCTGTTACATGGTATACGTTTCCTTCACTTGTTCTTCGTTACATGGAAGTCCAAAGAGCCTTCCCTACTCTTTAAACACATACAAACCCTCCTTACATGATCATTGAAGATTGGAGATTACTTACACTTGATCATTGAAGAAGAAACTCACTTTTAAGTGACACTCAAGCAACCGGGGTTGAAGTCTACCTATTGTTTCAGTGTTTTCTTCATCATAAGGTATGTTAATACTATCTCCTACCTTGTATTCGTGTTATTAAGGATATGATGATTATGCTATCAAGATATTGAGTTCCATTGGGGATTTATCCAAACCACATCATGTTTATAAGTTGGAATGTTTATACTTAAGATATCATCGTTGGAAACATCATGACTAGCATCTTACCACGTCGAATGATGGGAGAAATATTTTGAGATTGATTATCCGTATTGATGACGTTACCATAATTCGTAGACGTAAAGTTGTTATCACTTTTGTTAAACGGACTTAGGAAAGAATCATAGAAGATTTTCATCCTTTCTCATAAGTTGGAATTGTTAATTCATCTTCATGGTTAAATCAGGATGTGATGATGATATCGGAATCTAGTGCATCGATCTTAAGAACACTGAACTTCGCATAAGAATTGTAATCAAGATGGAATATGGTGTTGTGATAATTATGCTTATCCTTGTATCTCGAAGATGTTTGAATCCGTGAGATCATTTGTAATAAGATGAACGTGATATGCATGGAGATAACATATATTAAACACTGAGGATTTCATAAGTTTCATCACCATTAGAACAGTCGACTGCCCAGGGAAGAACTGTCATACGTGTTTACCGCGCACTAAGATTTATAGTTAACGTGCTCTATCGGACATAAGTTAACGTACGCTACACTTGGAATGTAACGTGCGTTATATCATCAGACGAGTCAATCGACTGATCAGTGAGGTACTGACCGTGCATGGTTAGCGTACGCTAGACTACGTATAATTGCATGCGATAACGAGTAGTCTTAACGTACACTACATAGGATACGTAGCGTGCGTTAAGAAAGCCAGACAGATTTCGTTTTATGAACTTCCGACCGTAATTTGGATTGTTAGATGTCCGTACGACTTGAGATGAATTCTATATTATTTCTTTTGTTAAGGTTCGAGCTTAGCAACGTGATTGATCGAAGGGGACGACCTTTGAGTGCTTTGATATTCGTTGAAGCTTTATTCTTGTCATCGAACCGAGGCAAGTACTCTAATTAGAATTGTTTATATCATGTCAGTTATATTGTGATTGTACTATGTACATGTGTTGTGATTAAATGTACACCATGCGTTGATCCGACGGGAATCATCATGGGAATCTATAGCTGTGTGCGCTGGATCGTTGGAATACCATCAGTATGTTGAGACTGTTATGATGTGATATGTGTTGTTTTTATTTCTCGTTGGAGAAACTTGTTATGATGATTGTTGATTACATCACTGTTGTATGATTATTGTACTTGTACTAGCATCGTTGTGCTAACCCCTTCGGGGGTGAACATTTGTTTATGTTCAGGATTTATACGTTTATTTATCATTATTTTGTAGTGTTTTGGTGAGTGAAATCATCTAAATGAGCTTTTAATGCCTTAATTTTGTATGATTGACAGGAAATTGAAGTTCGGAAGCTAAAACGAGGCAAAACGGGCGAAGACGGCAAAACTGGACTCTGCGCCGCGGCACAAGGAATCTGAGCCGCGGCACAGGAAGACATCAGCCGAAGGCCAGAGCAAGCTGTACTCTGTGCCGCGGCTAGGGGTGTTACCGGTCCGGTTCGGTCCGGGTATTGGCTTAGCGGGCCAGACCCGGTAAGGTTACCGGGTATACCCGGAACCGGACCGGTAAGCAATCGGTTCTAATGCCAGAACCGAAACCGGTCCGGTAAGCCTAACGGGTACTTTAGACCCGAGACCGGTAAGACCCGAACCGGTTAAGAACCGACAAGACCCGGTTCGTGTACTCATTAATTACCCGAAATAGAACCGAAAAATTACTCGTGAAGGGTTCAAAAATCTGCATAACTTAAGTTTCAAAATACATAGAGAAATTAAGTACATCTAAATTAGAGCTTCATAACATATTCATTATAGACGAAATAGATAGACAAATTTTAAATAATTTCAATAGCTACTTTGCGATTACTTTCAAAATACCAACCTCCGAACAGTTCATCATAGGCTCAAAAAGATCATAAGGTGTTCACCAATCATCATAGGCTCTCAAACGACTGATGAAGCGTTGTCTCTAATATCCAACTACATTAAAAAATAATATCTAAAAGTTCGTATCACAAACAAATAAACAACAAAGTCGTTCAAAGGTCCAATAAATCAGAATAATGAGACTTAATAAATTACTTGTCCAAAATCGTAGTTCAAATGCTCTTCATCCTGTTTCAAGCTAAATAAATGAATACAATTGCCAAGATTTCAATAGTAAGAACAAAACATATACATAAATCGTTTAGTTCTTATACCTGGACCTTAAGGATATGTTTGGTATGACTTACGAGTAAGGATATATTTGGTATACATAAAATAATTGAAAAATTACCGGGTTTTTTACCGGGTTACCGGTTTCGGTCCTTATCGGTTTCGGTTCTTATTACAGTACTAGTATCCGGACCGCTAACGTTTCGGGTGAGTATCGGTCCCGGGTATTATCGGGCGGTTCTCGGGCGGTTCTCGGGTATACTTGGACCGCTAACAGCCCTAGCCGCGGCACAGCCCAGGTGAGCCGCGGCACAGAAGAATAAATTAACGCCCAGGCATTCATCTTTTTGCGATGTGCCGCGGCACAGGTTTAGTGAGCCGCGGCACACTTAGCGGGTTTGGTACGTCTGCGCGGATTTTGGGCCGTTTCGAAGCCAGTTTTCAACCGATTAATACGGACGCGATTTGTGGAGGTGCTGAGCTATAAATAGGGTTAAGACCCTAATTTATTCATCTTGGAATCATTGAATCTAATACCTTGGAGAGCTTAAGCTTGGAGACGGCAGAAGAGGAGGAAAGCAGAAGAATTCAAGGGCAGAAGGCGGGAGCTGAAGAACAGAGGAATCCGAGCTTCATCTGCGTTTGAATTTTATGCTTTCGTTTATTTATTCTGTATTTTCAGTTTTTAGTATGTCAGGCTAAAGCCCTAATCTAGGGTTTTGATGAAACCTTTGTTTTGACGAATTGATTGAGATTATCCAATTTATTACCTTTTATTGAGTTTTCCCAATTATGTTTAATGCTTGCAATTATCTGGCCAATAGTTGTATTGATTTAATCATTCACTTCGAATCGGGAGAGGAGATTTGGTGAGGAACTATTGGTGAGAACCGTTTTATTCTGTGAGATAGGAATATACTCATAGGAACTACGTGGCCCTTAGGAGATTTCATGCTTTTTGCCTATCCACGAGATAATTCACCTAGGGATAGAGTGCGTTAGTCGCCGTTAGATAAATCTATTGACCTCGGGAGAGGCGGTAGAATATATTAGCAATCTCCGCCTTCAATAAATTGGAAAAATTATTTATTACGGATAATCGAGAATAAATTCGGATAAACTAAGGTGGATTCAGAACCCTAGACTTATTCATCATTTGATTCCTTTTATTCAAGCTATCATTTTCTGCTTAGTCTTTTATTAATTCTTTTAGTTATTAATCACAAAACCAAAATTCGATTGTTCAGATAAAATTGGAATACGAAAACATCGGTAGTTAGAGATTCAATCCTCGTGGGAACGATACTCTACTTATCACTTTATTACTTGTAAACGATGACGTGCACTTGCGTGTAGGAAATATCGCAACAAGTTTTTGGCCGTTAAGGATTGAAATTTTTCTAATATCGATTTAAGTATTTCCAGTCTTAATTTGAATGTTTTATTTTTATTTTTGTGTATTTAATTTCGTTTATTTGTTTTCCCTTTCAGGACCTTTCGTGTAGTGCATGAGAAGACTCGGTAACGAAGGCCTACTACCTTTGGACACCGAGCTCGAGCGCACGCTAAGAAGGAACAAAAAGGAGAAAAGAGAACTGCATACGACGGTCATCATGGCCGAGAATATCGAAATCCAGGGAGGAGACAACCAAGTGCGGCAAGTTCAACCGGAACTAGCTCTTCGGGATTATGCCATGCCGCAGGTCAACGCTAATTTTTCGGGAATTCGGCGTCCCACTATCCAAGCTAATAACTTTGAGATCAAGCCCGCCATTATTCAGATGGTGCAGGCGAGCCCATTCTGTGGACTGCCGAAGGACGACCCGAATGCCCAGATTGTTTCCTTCCTTGAGATATGCGATACTTTCAAAACTAATGGTGTCACCGACGATGCCATCCGATTGAGGCTTTTCCCTTTCTCTTTGAGGGATAAAGCAAAATTCTGGTTAAATTCCTTACCGCCGGGGTCGATTACAACATGGGAGAGGTTGGCGCAAGCCTTCCTTGCCAAATTTTTCCCACCAGCAAAAACGGAGAGGTTGAGAAACTAGATAACCACTTTTGCCCAGTACGATATGGAAACGCTCCACGAGGCGTGGGAGCGATATAAAGAATTGCTACGAAGATGCCCTCATCACGGCATTCCTGATTGGCTTCAGCTGCATACGTTCTACAATGGTTTGAGTGCTTCTACACGCACTTTAGTGGATGCGGCCTCTGGTGGGACCTTCATGGGAAAATCTATGGCCGAGGCTCACGTGCTTTTGGAAGATATGGCCGAAAACGCATACCAATGGCCATCAGAAAGATTGACACCGAAGAGAGTCATGGAAGTTTCAAGCAATGACCCGATTTCCACCTTGTCAGCTCAAGTCGCCGCTTTGACACAACAGCTCCAGACATTTTCGCACGCACCAGCCCCCGTTACCATTGAGACATGCAATTGGTGTAACGGATCACACTCGAGCACGGAATGTCAATTTGGAAATCCGTTCAAGCAACATCAGATGGAGCAAGCTCAATTCGTGGCCAATGGAAATCGACAAAGCAATTTTTACCCCAGCACTTTTAATCAAGGGTGGAGGAATCAACAAAATTTTCCATGGAGAAATGGGCAAGCTATGAAGCCTCCACAACCTCACTTCGTGCAACCCCCACAGCAGCCCCCTCAATCACCAAAGGTATCCTTGGAAGATGCTCTTGCTCAATTGGCGGCTAACACAAGCCAATTCATGACCCGCACCGAGACGACCCTCAAAAATCATTCGACCTCCATCCGAAATCTAGAAACACAAATGGAGCAGATTGCTAATTTATTGTCCTCTCGGTCTCAAGGTGCAGCCCCCAACGCAGCCGAAGTGAAATCCAAGGAAAATGTGCAAGCGATCGAATTACGAAGCGGAAAGGAGTTGAAAGGGCAGCCTATTAATGACAAAGAGCAGCCGATCGAGCAGAACGAGAAGGAAAAGGATGAGACGCCTAAGCCAAAGGAAGTATCGACTACTCAGCCCACTCCTCAAATTCCATTCCCACAGCATTTTCAAAAGCAAAAACTGGACAAGCAGTTTTCAAAATTCCTCGACGTCTTCAAGAAATTGCACATAAACATTCCGTTCGCCGACGCATTGGAACAGATGCCGAGTTACGTCAAGTTCATGAAAGAGATCTTATCCAATAAACGAAAGCTCGAGGAATATGAGACGGTCGCTTTAACGGAAGAGTGCAGCGCTATTTTACAAAAGAAACTCCCACCTAAATTGAGAGATCCGGGAAGTTTCACCATCCCTTGCATCATCGGAAATTCATCTTTTGAAAGAGCCCTATGCGATCTCGGGGCGATATAAATCTTATGCCCCTTTCGATTTTTAAAAAGTGGAGATTGGGAAGCAGCCAAGCCGACAGTCTCTCTACAATTGGCGATAGATCCATTAAATATCAGGGGTGTGATAGAGGGCGTTTTAGTCAAAGTGGATAAGTTCATCTTTCCGGCCGATTTCATCGTACTTGACATGGAAGAAGACCAAGATATTCCAATTATTTTGGGAAGACCATTTTTGGCAACAGGCCGAACGTTGATTGATGTGGAAAAGGGAAAGCTGACTTTGCGTGTTCAAGAGGAACAAGTAACATTCAATATTTTTCGATCCGTAAAATATCCAAGTGACGCTGAAAATTGCTTCCAAGTTGACGTCATTGATTCGTGCGTGAGTAGAACTTTTCGAGAAAATTATCCACCCGATCTATTGGAGTCCGTTTTGATTGGGGTCATTTCAACCAAATGGAGAGCATGCCGCCTACGTACGACACATGGATGCTTCCCCGCCAATTTTTATTCGTAAACCATTCGAGGAGCTAGGAAGTTCACTAACTCGACCGACCCCATCGATTGAAAACCTCCAAAATTGGAACTCAAAAAGCTGCCACCTCATTTGAAATATGCATTCCTGGGGCCCGACAACTCCCTTCCAGTTATTCTCTCGGCCACTTTAGCAGGAGATCAAGAGGCAAAATTATTAAGAGTTTTGAGGGAGTACAAATCTGCTCTTGGATGGTCTATTGCGGATATCAAGGGGATCAGCCCATCGATTTGCATGCACAAGATTTTGATGGAAGAAGACTACAAACCATCCGTGGAGCATCAACGTCGGCTGAATCCTAACATGAAGAAGGTGGTAAAAGTCGAGGTTTTAAAACTCCTCGACGCAGGTATGATCTTTCCAATTTCTGATAGTAAGTGGGTAAGTCCGGTTCAAGTTGTGTCGAAAAAGGGTGGGATAACAGTTGTTCAAAACGATAATAATGAATTAATTCCCACCAGGATTGTTACGGGGTGGCGTATGTGCATAGATTATAGGAAATTAAATAAGGCCACTAGAAAAGATCATTTTCCCTTGCCTTTTATTGATCAGATGTTAGATAGATTAGCCGGACACGATTTCTATTGCTTTCTCGATGGTTATTCAGGGTATAATCAGATTTACATAGCCCCCGAAGACCAAGAGAAAACGACGTTTACATGTCCTTACGGCATTTTCGCTTATAGGCGCATGCCTTTTGGATTATGTAATGCGCCGGCTACTTTTCAACGGTGTATGATGGCTATTTTTTCTGACATGGTAGAGCAGTGTATTGAGATTTTTATGGATGATTTTTCTGTTTTTGGAGATTCATTTGACATTTGTTTGGAGAATTTGCAGAAAGTCTTGCGAAGATGCGAAGAGACCAATTTAGTCTTGAATTGGGAGAAGTGTCATTTTATGGTGCAGGAGGGCATTGTGCTTGGCCATCGAATATCCTCAGATGGAATTGAAGTCGACCGAGCGAAAATTGAGACAATTGAGAAGATGCCTCCGCCCACGTCGGTCAAGGGGATTAGGAGTTTTTTGGGACATGCCGGTTTCTATCGCCGATTTATTAAGGATTTTTCAAAGATCACGAAGCCGCTGTGAAATTTACTCATGAAAGATGTCCCATTTACTTTCGACGAGTCTTGTAAAGAAAGTTTCGAGTTGCTGAAGAAAGCTCTAAGCACGGCACCGGTGATAGTCGCTCCGGATTGGGACCTTCCGTTCGAACTAATGTGCGATGCTAGCGACTTTGCCATTGGGGCTGTTTTGGGGCAGAGACGAGGGAAGGTGTTTCATGTCATATACTATGCGAGCGGAACGCTCGATGACGCCCAAAGAAATTATGCCACAACGGAGAAGGAATTGTTGGCGGTGATCTTTGCATTTGATAAATTTCGGGCTTATCTACTAGGAAAGAAAGTGATAGTGTGGACCGATCATTCGGCGATAAAATACCTTTTGGAGAAGAAGGATGCCAAACCAAGGTTGATTCGGTGGGTGCTACTCCTTCAAGAATTCAACTTGGAGATTCGGGACAAGAAAGGGACAGAAAATGTTATAGCCGATCACCTTTCACGATTAGAGAGTTCCCTCGAGAAGGAAGAAAGTCAGCCATAAATTATAGAAACCTTCCCCGACGAGCAGCTCTACAAGTTGGATTCAACACATGCGCCTTGGTATGCTGATCTAGTGAACTACTTAGCAAGTAAAACAATTAGACGACCTCTCACGTCATCAAAAGAAGAAGCTAATCTCGGACGCTAAGTACTACTTGTGGGACGATCCTTTTCTTTTCAAGCGATGCCCGATCAAATTATCCGTAGATGCATTCGGATGAGGAAATCCACATGTTACGAACCATTGCCATGCATCGCCCTACGGTGGACACTTTAGTGGAAATAGAACAGCAGCGAAGGTCTTACAGTCGGGATTTTATTGGCCGTCCTTATTCAAAGATGCTCACTCCTTTGTGTCTACATGTGATCGGTGTCAACGGACAGGAAACATCTCAAGACGACACGAAATGCCGCTGAACACCATACTTGAAGTCGAATTATTTGATGTATGGGGGATCGACTTCATGGGTCCATTTCCCCCATCAAACAAGAATCTCTACATTTTGGTGGCCGTGGATTATGTCTCAAAATGGGTTGAAGCGGTGGCACTACCTACGAATGGGTCCAATGTCGTAATCAAGTTTATTAAACAACATATCTTCTCACGCTTTGGGACTCCACGTGCTATTATAAGTGATGGTGGGTCTCACTTCGACAACAAATTTCTTGATGCGGTTTTGAGAAAATACGGAGTCACTCATCGTGTTGCCACAGCATACCATCCGCAAACGAGTGGTCAAGTCGAGATATCAAATCGAGAGCTGAAGTGGATTCTAGAAAAGACAGTCAGCTCGTCTCGAAAAGATTGGGCAGTTAAACTCGATGATGCACTTTGGGCGTACCGGACTGCATATAAAACACCTATCGGAATGTCGCCCTACAGATTGGTCTATGGAAAAGGTTGCCATCTACCCGTAGAGATGGAACACCGTGCTTACTGGGCGATAAAGAAACTAAACTTTGATCTAAAATCCGCTGGGGAAAAGCGTTGTTTGCAGCTGAACGAGTTGGAAGAAATTCGCCACAACTCATACGAAAATGCAAAACTTTATAAGGAGCGGACAAAAATTTGGCATGATAAGCACATCACGCAGAGAGAATTTGTCCCGGGTCAAGAGGTGTTGCTATTCAACTCACGCTTAAAGTTATTTCCTGCGAAATTGCGTTCACGATGGTCGGGACCGTTCACCGTAGTTCAAGTGTTTCCACATGGTGCAGTAGAAGTTCAAAGAGATGGCCGAAAATTCAAAGTTAATGGACAACGGTTGAAGGCATACTTGGGAAATCCAATAGACACTCAGAAAACGAGCGTCACCTTATCCACCACCGGATGAATGCAAGAAAAGTCCGGCTGAAGACTATAAACTTAGCGCTCCTCGGGAGGCAACCCGAGTATTAGTTGTAGATTCTTTGTTGTTTGCTTGCATTTTTAGAGTCTCTCTTTGTCTTCTTCTTCTTTGATCCATCCTTCCCTCTCACCTTAATGTTTTCGTGTAAAATTTCTGTGCAGGAATCAGCAAAGGGGAGAAATTCAATGATAGGCCGCGGCACAGTCCAGGTGAGCCGCGGCACACACCAGCTGATGAAAAATGGCTGATCAAACTGTACCCTGTGCCGCGGCATGATCTTACTGAGCCGCGGCACACCAGGTCGCTGAGCCGCGGCACACTAAAGCTGAGCCGCGGCGCACTAAATAGCCAAGAAACGCCCAGGGAGCCTGTACTTTGTGCCGAGGCACACTAAACTTAAGCCGCGGCACACTAACACATTGAGCCGCGGCACACGGAAACTGAGCCGCGGCACCCGACGACCTTACAAAACGTCCCAGTCCGACTGTACTTTGGGCCGCGGCTCACTTATATTGTGCCGCGGCCCCCGTCGCAAAATAAGAACAGCCAGGTAAGGCTCATTCAGTCGATAGGCCTGCATAGGATACTTCTTCCCTCCCTTTCTTCCTTCCTGCACACGATGAGGTTAGTTGGTTCCATTCTATTAGTCTCCTTCTCAAATTCTCCAGGTAATTTTTGATTTCTAAATCATAAGTGATTCTTGATGTGAAAAGTTTTGAAGTTCTATATTGCTAGTTGTTCTTCACTTTTGTTTCTAAAATGGAGTTGGAATATGGGGAATTTGATATTGTGATGGAATTGATGTTTATGAACGAATCGTTGATGATAGTTGTTGTGATTCGTGGTTATAATCTGTTATTATTTTTGGGATTTGGAATTAACCAACAAAATTCTTGTTATTCATATTAACTAGTGCACACAAGGTTTTTGATAAATTGCAAAGAATGAAAAATGGGTAAGCTAGGCATTTTCAAACTTATATGCAATGAATCATGTTGTCCAATTACATTATCCCCAACCCCTACATCATGTTCAACTTGAGAGCTCGTACTTAACTTCCTTTTTGATGATGCAAGCTCGTTTATTCACATTCCGCATGATGTAGTCAAGAAGCATGCAAGCTCACCGGACGATGCCGGCACCAGCTCCTGAGCAGACTGGAGGGGAGTACTTGACCTTTTTACTTTTATTGCATATCATCTTTGTCCATTGAGGTCAATGTACGTCCTAAGTTTGGGGGGGGGGGGATTTACTTTCAGTCTACATTCATTGTTGTACCTTATTTTATTGCTGTACATTATTTCGTTGCACTTTTCATTTCTTTGCATAAAATTTTTTTAGATAGCCTTGCTTGTCGTAGTTTTTCCTTATTCGTGAATTTTCATGCTTCTATTTGTGTGATACTGATGTTACGACACTGTTTTTCTCTTTGAAGAAACGGTCGAGTTTTAGCCGAGCTGTAGTCAGTTATTTCTGTTCTGCTTAGTATTCAATTAGGTCCGAAATTTTTCGTGATTTTAGAGGTCTTGGCAGATAAGAGACGATACATACTTGTTGCTAAATCCCCATCAATACGTTTGGCTACATTTTCTGGATAGTGAGTCGTACTGTTTCTTTAATCGTGTTGGCACTTAGATTGAGTTTGGAGTCGGTCAGTTTTTCCCAAAAGTCGAGATAAAGTGTTCTATGAAGGGAAGTCTAGTAACCAGGGGTATTCGCGTGACCCGTTGTTTACTCTCGCGTAAAACGACGACCCCGATTAGACTAGTGATTTAGTGATTTCACATGTGCCAATGATAGGAAGTCTAGTAACCGGGGGTATTCGCGTGACCCGCTGTTTACTCTCGCGTAAAACGGCAACCTTGATTCGGACATGCGGAAATTATGTATTCGAGTTGTTTCTCCGCTGTAGACGGGAACTTAGTAACTAGAAGCATCCATGTGCCCCATGAGTGTATTTTACGTCAAACGGTTTCCTAATACATGAGAATGGAAGTTCCACCCTAGGATTATCCCGATGAAACATCCTGAGATCCTAACCTAGTGGTCGACTCGAATCAAATTCTTGAGCATATTTATATAAGGGGATACTGTCCGAGGTTTATTTGTTATGAGACTCGTGAAAATTGTGCCTTTAGACTGTGGAACGCGACGAACTAGCTTGTTTATGTTAGCCTTTCATATTGACGGACGATTTGACTCATGTTTTGTTAATCTTTGAGCTGAAATCTTCTTCATGAACGAGTGATTAGGACTGAATTTGATTACTTTGCGGAATCATTATTCTGAGTGCAGCTCGCTTTTATGACACTCGTATTATTTAGAGAGAATTACAGGATAGTATTGATTAGGTTGAACACTATGAGTTGCACGATTATTCACGACATTCTTTTATTGACTTTAATTCTTTTTGCTTGAGGACAAGTAAAGGCTTAAGTTTGGGGGTATTTGTTAGGCGTATTTTTATACGTTTATTTATCATTATTTTGTAGTGTTTTGGTGAGTGAAATCATCTAAATGAGCTTTTAATACCATAATTTTGTATGATTGACAGGAAATTGAAGTCCGGAAGCTAAAACGAGGCAAAACGGGCGAAGACGGCAAAACTGGACTCTGCGCCGCGGCACAAGGAATCTGAGCCGCGGCACAGGAAGACATCAGCCGAAGGGCAGAGCAAGCTGTACTCTGTGCCGCGGCACAGCCCAGGTGAGCCGCGGCACAGAAGAATAAATTAACGCCCAGGCATTCAGCTTTTTGCGATGTGCCGCGGCACAGGTTTAGTGAGCCGCGGCACACTTAGCGGGTTTGGTACGTTTGCGCGGATTTTGGGCCGTTTCGAAGCCAGTTTTCAACCGATTAATACGGACGCGATTTGTGGAGGTGCTGAGCTATAAATAGGGTTAAGACCCTAATTTAATCATCTTGGAATCATTGAATCTAATACCTTGGAGAGCTTAAGCTTAGAGACGGCAGAAGAGGAGGAAAGCAGAAGAATTCAAGGGCAGAAGGCGGGAGCTGAAGAACGGAGGAATCCGAGCTTCATCTGCGTTTGAATTTTATGCTTTCGTTTATTAATTCTGTATTTTCAGTTTTTAGTATGTCAGGCTAAAGCCCTAATCTAGGGTTTTGATGAAACCTTTGTTTTGACGAATTGATTGAGATTATCCAATTTATTACCTTTTTATTGAGTTTTCCCAATTATGTTTAATGCTTGCAATTATCTGGCCAATAGTTGTATTGATTTAATCATTCACTTCGAATCGGGAGAGGAGATTTGGTGAGGAACTATTGGTGAGAACCGTTTTATTCTGTGAGATAGGAATATACTCATAGGAACTACGTGGCCCTTAGGAGATTTCATGCTTTTTGCCTATCGACGAGATAATTCACCTAGGGATAGAGTGCGTTAGTCGCCGTTAGATAAATCTATTGACCTCGGGAGAGGCGGTAGAATATATTAGCAATCTCCGCCTTCAATAAATTGGGAAAATTATTTATTACGGATAATCGAGAATAAATTCGGATAAACTAAGGTGGATTCAGAACCCTAGACTTATTCATCATTTGATTCCTTTTATTCAAGCTATCGTTTTCTGCTTAGTCTTTTATTAATTCTTTTAGTTATTAATCACAAAACCAAAATTCGATTGTTCAGATAAAATTGGAATACGAAAACATCGGTAGTTAGAGATTCAATCCTCGTGGGAACGATACTCTACTTATCACTTTATTACTTGTAAACGATGACGTGCACTTGCGTGTAGGAAATATCGCAACATCCAGGAGAGCGGGAAAACAACCACTGGAGTTGCATGACGACGAGGGTGCAGAGTGATGTTCCGGCCAGGTTTATTGTCTGTTGTTGGTTATTTTAATAAGTACTCGAGTACGTCATAATTTGTGATGTTTGGATTTCAGCAATGTATTAATACTCTTCATTTGGATATTTGCATTCTCGGTATTGAACCAGAACTGTCGTATTTTATTTCAGTGATTTCATGATTTAGTATCTGTTATTATCTTTTCATTTATTCAGCCATGTAAATTCTTATGTAAAAGATTTACGGCGCTGTAATATTCTTGAATATATCGTGGGTGTTACAGAATATGGTATCGGAGAAAAGTTTATGGATATCTTGGCCGTTGGGTTTAAATAGGGGTCATATATGTCTTTTGAAGTAACCGGTCGTAAATAACATCACTGTACTTCCTACATCTTCGTGCGGGTGGTGGTTGTAAGTTCCTAAACTCTATCTCGTCCTTTACATGTTATACTTCTTTGTACTTGAGCATTTGAACGGTATCGTTTCCTGTATATTGAATATTTATGCTTACAGTATGTTGAGAGGCGGATGTGGACGTGGTCGTGGACGCGGATGAAGCAATGCTGAAAGAGAAGCGTCACCTTCTAATCAGTCCAGTCATAGCTCAGGCGAGCCACAAAGATCTATTAATAATGAACCAGAACCGGCTGTGCCCGAAATCCTTCGTCAGGTGGTGAACCAGATGACGCAGTTCGCCCAGGTCATAGACCGACTGCAGGTGGCGGTAGGATTACAATAGGGAGATGGACAACAAGGGATCCTAGACATGGGGAATCGAGGCGACCGATGGCTGCAAGAGGTGGCAAAGATGCAACCACCCAAATTCGACGGCTTTTCTGAGACACCAACGTGGGATCACTGGTTAAAGGAACTGGAGAAAATTTTTGCCGGAATTAACTGCCCAGACGACCGGAGAGCCTCTATTGCTCAGTACTTTCTGATAGGGTAAGCATTCGAGTGGTGGGAAGCCATACAGCCTGTGGATCATGATGCTGACTGGACAGAATTTAAATTGATGATGAAAGCTCAGTACTGCCCTCGTCCTGTGAGGGAAGCCAAAGTTCGGGAATTTTTCTCCGCACAGCCTTCAGACGAACCCGTATCCCAGACAATTAAGACGTTTAACCAGCAGCTGGCATTTGTTCGACACTTGGTCAGAACAGATGCGGAGATGATGATCCATTTTGATATGAGTATGAAACCAGAAATCCAGAGGTACATGTCCGGTTTTGAATGTACCACTCTTCATCAATATCAGGATAAAGCATTGGCGTATGAGATCAAAGAAGCAGTGATGGAAAAGTTTGCAGAATCCAAGAAGCAGAAAGTCTCTGGTATTTTCACAGAGCACAAGAGTAGTGGGCCCCACAAGGCCCAGTGATCCTTTCACTCTTTCAAGAAACCTCCGTACCCATCTAAGAGCGGAAAGAATTTCGGAGCCGTGTCAACCACAACGGATACAACTAGGAAGTGCTTTAACTGTGGTCGCCCAGGCCACCTTTGGTGTGATTGTTTGCGTACTCCAGTTACATGTTTTGATTGTGGATAAGAGGGGCACCGTGCGACGTTTTACAAGGATGCCACCAAGTTCAATGGAACCCATACATCACAGCCAGCTCAGAGAGAAGCCAGTATCCAACAGACGCAACAAAGTGTTCAGATGCCTTAGAATTTTGGCCGCGGACGAGGCAGAGGACGGTGGGACTGAAAGAGTACAGCGAGTGCCGGATCTGTTCCCCCACGTCTGTACGAGATGAGGAGAACAGATGATCAGGATGCTGCTGTCGCATCAGGTACTGTTCAGATCCTTTCCCAGCCAGTTAGCGTTTTATTCGATACAGGAGCTATGCATTCATTTATATCATTGTCTTGTGTAAATCGTTTGAATATTTCTGGTTTTCATAATTGTGAACCTTTTGTTGTGGGTTTACCGAGCGGAGAGAGGATTGTTGGAAACCTAGAAACTAGAGATTTCCTTGTATCATTTGGAAGCATAGAGTGGCTCTCAAATCTGATTATGATAGAAATGCAAGGAGACGACCTGATACTTGGAGATGATTGACTTAATTGATATGGAGCTATTGTAAACTACCGAAAGAGGAATTTCTTGCTGATCGCTGATGATGGTTCTGAAATACTATTTGAAGGATGGAAACCAGGAAGCTCGGGAAAAATAATCAAGGTGATGAAAGCTATCAAATTGTTGAAATAGGGCTATACCGGATACTGGTGCTATGCAATGAAGAAAGAAGACGGAATTGTGGGACTTTCATCCATTCCTGTTGTGAACCAATTTCCGGATGTATTCCCTGACGAATTACCTGGACTACCTCCACGACGGGATGTAGAATTCACCATCGAGTTGGAACCAGGAACTACACCAATTTCAAAGGTGCCGTATCGTATGGCACCGACTGAAATGTATGGGTTGAAGAAGTAACTGGAAGAGTTACTGGACAAAGGCTATATCCAGCCGAGCGTTTCGCCCTGGGGTGCGCCAGTTCTTTTTGTCCGAAAGAAGGATGGATCGCTTCGACTGTGTATTGACTATCGAGAGCTGAACAAGATGACGATTAAGAACAAATATCCGTTGCCACGGATCGATGATTTGTTTGACCAGTTGCAAGGAGCAACAGTATTTTCTAAAATCGACCTGAGATCAGGATATCATCAGCTGAGGATTAAGGAATCTGATGTTCCGAAGTCAGCATTCAGAACTCATTACGGACATTATGAGTTTGTAGTGATGCCGTTTGGTCCCACTAATGCACCTGCTGTATTCATGCAATTTATTAACCGAGTGTTCATCGAGTATTTGGATAAATTTTTGGTTGTGTTCATTGATGACATTTTGGTGTATTCTAAGAGCCCTGAAGAGCATGCACAGCATTTACGGATTATGTTAGACCTGTTGAGAAATGAACAATTGTACGCCAAACTTTCTAAGTGTGAATTCTGGCTAAAGGAAGTAATGTTCCTCGGACATGTGGTATCAGCTGAAGGAGTACGAGTAGACCCCCAGAAAATCGAAGAAGTTACGGATTGGAAGCCTCCAAATAACGTGAAAGAAGTCCGGAGTTTCTTAGGACTTGCTGGATATTATCGTCGATTCGTGGAAGGGTTTTCCAAAATTTCCCGCCCACTTACTCGACTTCTGCAGAAAACTCAAAAGTTTGAATGGAATGAAATGTGTCAGAAAAGCTTTGATGAATTGAAGAGGAGATTGACGACATCATCGATTTTAACACTTCCACAGGGAACTGGAGGATTCATTGTTTACACTGATGCTTCAAACCAAGGACTCGGATGTGTATTGATGCAGAATGATAAGGTGATTGCTTATGCATACGACAGCTGAAACCTTATGAAGTGAATTACCCAACGCATGATTTCGAGCTAGCAGCAGTAGTTTTTGCTTTGAAAATCTGGAGACATTACTTGTACGGGACTCACTGTCAGATCTTTACGGACACAAGAGCCTCAAATACATCTTCAGTCAGAAAGAGTTGAACATGCGGCAAAGAAGATGGCTGGAACTTATTAAGGACTATGACTTGGAGATTCTTTATCATCTAGGCAAAGCAAATATAGTGGCCAGTGCACGTAGCCGCAAGCCTATTTCTATCCAGATGCTGGAGACTCTGACCTCCCGGCTCAACATTCAACGAGAGATGATTCGAGAAGGAATTGAAGTATGGTTACAAAGAGTCCAAGGACAACTGTGCGTGATGGAAATAACTTCATCGTTAACCGAGGAAATCAAATCTAAGCAAGCAGATGATCCTCTGATGATTCAGTTACGTGATGAAGTGATCAAGGGACAGGCCCCCGGATTCGTAATTCATGATGATGGAGTTTTGAGATTTCAGAATCGACTTTGCATTCCCATTGTCGATGTTCTGAAATAGACGATTATGAAGAAAGCTCACAGCACGCCCTATTCTTTCCACCCGGGCACCAGTAAGATGTATAAGGACTTGAAGCAGAACTTTTGGTGGGGCAACATGAAGAAAGATGTAGCGGATTATGTTTCGAAATGCTTGACTTGTCAGTAAGTTAAGATCGAGCATCAACGACCTGCCGGAATGCTAAAGCCACTCCCGATTCCTGAATGGAAGTGGGAGGACATATCGATGGACTTTATCACTAGTATGCCGAGAACCAAGTCAGGAATGAATATGATTTGGGTGATAGTTGATCGTTTAACCAAAGCAGCTCATTTTCTAGGCATTAAGGACACGTGGGGACCAGAGAGGTTCTCACGAGTATTTATTTCAAAAATAATCTGATTGCATAGTACGCCGAAGACCATTATTTCTGATCGAGACGGCCATTTTGTGTCTTATTTTTGGAAAGCAGTTCATAAGGACTTGGGGACCGAGTTGAACTTCAGTACAACTTACCATCCGCAGACAGACGGACAATCCAAGAGGACTATTCAAACGGTGGAAGACATGCTGAGGGCCTGTGCCTTAGATTGGTCAACTGATTGGGAAATTCATCTACCGTTGATTGAATTTACCTACAACAATAGTTGGCATGCTTATATTAAGATGGCACCGTTTGAGGCATTATACGGGAGAAGATGCAGATCGCCCCTGTGTTGGGACGATTCATCATACATGATCGGAACGGAACCAAAAAAAGATAGCCTTGATTCGCGAAAGGCTATTGACCGCCCAGAGTCGACAGAAATCTTATGCAGACGTACGTCGTCGTCCATTAGAGTTCAGTATTGGAGATCACGTACTTTTTAAAGTTTCTCCTACTCGGGGAATATTTCATTTTGGGAGAAAAGGAAAGTTGAGTCCAAGATATATCGGACCATTCGAGACACTCGAGATAGTTGGAGAGTTGGCATACAGATTGGCATTACCGCCGTCACTAAGCCATGTTCATAACGTGTTCCACGTATCCCAGTTACGGATATATATTAGATCCTAGTCATGTCATTGATTTTGACGAGATCGAAATCGCTCAGGATGGAACGTTTGAAGAAAGACCGGTCAGGATACTCGAGAGTCGAGTTAAGCAGTTGAGGAACAAACCAATCATTTTGGTCAAAGTTCAATGGTCGCGCCACAGAGTGGAAGAAGCCACTTGGGAAATAGAAGATAGCATGAAGTCCAGATATCCAGAGTTATTTTCGTCTTGAGTTTCGGGACGAAACTCTTTTTTAGTAGGAGAGTATGTAATATCCAGATTTATTATTGAGTATTTCATCTGTATTTGAGCCCTGTATTATTCGGAATTGTGATCTCGATAATTGGAGTATGATATTTCTCACATTTATATCTTTGTACATGAGTATAGCATCATGTAAATTTGCTCATGCAAACTCGTGATAACGCACGCTAAGAATGTAGCTTAACGTGCATTATCGGCTTAAACCAGCGCATGCTACGATTGAAGAATTGCATGCGTTACGCAGTCAATTATTGAGCTAGGCGGCTAGCACATGCGCCAGCCGGACATGGGTCCGGATAAGATTCCCGCGGGAGAAACTAGATAATTTTGGAGTCAATGCTTATTAGCGTGCGCTAAGGATAGTATAATAGCGTGCACTAATCAGCTAATGTGCAGAAACTTTATATAAGGGACAACACCCTCATTTTATTTGGTTTACGTTTCCTTTACTTGTTCTTCATTCCTTGGAAGTCCAGAGAGCCTTCCCTACTCTTTAAACACATAAAAACCCTCCTTACATGATCATTGAAGATTGGAGATTACTTACACTTGATCATTGAAGAAGAAACTCACTTTGAAGTGACACTCAAGCAACCGGGGTTGAAGTCTACCTATTGTTTCAGTGTTTTCTTCATCATAAGGTATGTTAATACTATCTCCTACCTTGGATTCGTGTTATTAAGGATTTGATGATTATGCTATCAAGATATTGAGTTCCATTGGGGATTTATCCAAACCACACCATGTTTATAAGTTGGAATGTTTATACTTAAGATATCATCGTTGGAAACATCATGACTAGCATCTTACCACGTCGAATGATGGGAGAAATATTCTGAGATTGATTATCCGTATTGATGACGTTACCATAATTCGTAGACGTAAAGATGTTATCACTTTTGTAAAACGGACTTAGGAAAGAATCATAGAAGATTTGCATCCTTTCTCATAAGTTGGAATTGTTAATTCATCTTCATGGTTAAATCAGGATGTGATGATGATATTGGAATATAGTGCATCGATCTTAAGAATACCGAACTTCGCATAAGAATTGTAATCAAGATGGAATATGGTGTTGTGATAATTATGCATATTCTTGTATATCGAAGATGTTTGAATCCGTGAGATCATTTGTAATAAGATGAACGTGATATGCATGGAGATAACATATATTAAACACTGAGGATTTCATAAGTTTCATCACCGTTAGAACAGTCGGCTGCCCAGGGAAGAACTGTCATACGTGTTTAGCGCGCGCTAAGCTTTATAGTTATCATGCACTATCGGGCATAAGTTAACGTACGCTAGGCATGGATCGTAACGTGCGTTATATCATCAGACGAGTCAATCGACTGATCAGTGAGGTACTGACCGTGCATGGTTAGCGTACGCTAGACTACGTATAATTGCATGCGCTAACGAGTTGCCTTAACGTACGCTACATAGGATACGTAGCGTGCGTTAAGCAAGCCAGACAGATTTCATTTTATGAACTCCCGACCTTAATTTGGATTGTTAGATGTCCGTACGACTTGAGATGAATTCTATATTATTTCTTTTATTAAGGTTCGAGCTTAGAAACGTGATTGATCGAAGGGGACGACCTTCGAGTACTTTGATATTCATGGAAGCTTTATTCTTGTCATCGAACCGAGGCAAGTAGTCTAATTAGAATTGTTTATATTATGTCAGTTATATTGTGATTGTACTATGTACATGTGTTTTGATTAAGTGTCCACCATGCGTTGATCCGATGGGAATTATCATAGGAATCTATAGCTATGTGCGCTGGATCGTTGGACAGGTAGTTCCATCATGCGTTGGTCTGACGGGATCATCATGGGAATCTATAGCTGTATGCGCTGGATCGTTGGAATACCATCAGTATGTTGAGACTGTTATGATGTGATATGTGTTGTTGTTATTTCTCGTTGGAGAAACTTGTTATGATGATTGTTGATTATATCACTGTTGTATGATTACTGTACTTGTACTAGCATCGTTGTGCTAACTCCTTCGGGGGTGAACATTTGTTTATGTTCAGGATCCAGGAAAGCGGGGAAACAACCACTGGAGCTGCATGACGACGAGGGTGCAGAGCGATGTTCCGGCCGGGTTTATTGTCTGTTGTTGGTTATTTTAATAAGTACTCGAGTACGTCGTAATTTGTGATGTTTGGATTTCAGCGATGTATTAATATTCTTCATTTGGATATTTGTATTATCAGTATTGAACCAGAACTGTCGTATTTTATTTCAGTGATTTCATGATTTAGTATCTGTTATTGTCTTTTCATTTATTCAGCCTTGTAAATTCTTATGTAAAGGATTTACGGCGCTGTAATATTCCTGAATATATCGGGGGTGTTACACAACACCAACCCATCTAATAGATGATTCGATCTTCTTTTTCCCCTTGTTCACTCCCCTCAACCTATATGGTTTCTATGGTTCGTGAACAAGTTAAGTTTATACCATCGACGCAAATCAGTTTCACAATTGAATCTTATCCGGACACCTATCAGGTTTCTAGGGATAAAATTTGCTCCAACCGAAGGCATCCAATGCGCTCCCGGTAATTTATCCATCCTCTCCGAAAGACTACATCCGATGACTCGGAAGCATAGCACATCCGGTTTGGATTTGAATTTTCCGAAAGCTCGATGGAGGGAAGGAAAATCTTGAAACCTTTTAAACTTAATAATTTGTCGTGGGAGAATTTTCGCGATTAATGTTACACTTTGCACATTAATTCATTTAAGCGCCTTTGTGCATTCATACCATATGAATAAACATTCACAACCTAGTTGCTACCAACATGTAGTTAATGGACCATTCCTAGAATCAAAAACTCCGTAATGTAATTGCAAGTCTTTGGTCTTGAATCTTCGTCTTTTCGAATGGATCTTCCTCCGGTCTTCGTCATTACACATAAATTTTACATTGAAAAATTACATCCTAGATACAAATATTTCTAGTAAAATAAATAGGCTCAAAACGGCCTTTACAACCCAATCGAATAAAACGAACGATTCAAAACTAAGTCCATGAACCACATCACCATTAAAAAATAATGCATCAAACATATTAAATAAATGACATTCATAATTAATCAAATATTGATCCAATCAATATAAATTAATCCATTCAAACGAATTAATCAAAATAATTCAAACAACCGTTAATTATAACTTATTCCGGGCGAGAAAATATTTCATTAAATTAATTCCTCTAAGAATAAAATTACCATAATAATATCTTAGTCAAATTAAATCCAATTTAATCTGTGAGAAATTAATTATCGAACGAAATATAAAAAACGGAGTCGAAAAACACGGTCAGGCCAAGCCCGGGGCACTGCCCAACAAGCTGCCGAGCAGGTCCGGCCTGGATCGCGACCACTGCCTGGCAGCGTCCGGCAGGATGACGAGCATGTCCGTCACAGGGCCAGACCGCGGTCCACAAAATGGGACCGCATGGAAATGCCCGGACAGCTCCAAGCTGTCGGGTCTGTTTATGTTTTCAACTCGTTTTTTTGCCCCGATTCCAAAAATGATATTTTTAAAATCTTTATATTACACATTTAAATCAGTTTTTCAAAAGAAAAATAGATTTATATTGTAACATAAAATCATGAAAAATTAATTTTTAGATGAACAATAGAAAATCAACGATTAATACGATTATAATTCCAAATCATAAACCATTCAATCAAGCATTCCAAATGCTAAATATCGTATATACGATCGCAAGACCTATGCTCCGATACCACTGTTGGGATTCGGTGCCTAAAACGAAGGCCCAACGGAAGCGGTAAAACGAAAATTAATTCGATCTGAATCCCTATGAGGATCGATCAAGCTATGTATATACGAATATAAAACGAAGCATTAGAAGATACGAGAAACATACCCTCATAGTCCGTATTAAATGGTGATTTCCGAGAAAGCAATTCCCCAAGCTTTAGGTGATTTCCCTACGATTCCAATCCGCTCCAAGCTCTTGGATGATCCAAAGTCGAAAGCACTGCGTCTCTACTTGCCACGCGCCGGAGAAACGAACGGAACGACTATACCCCGTTATCCTCCAAGGATATGGCTAGAACAAGGTTATAGAAGCTAATCTAAAATGTGATTATAACACTCTAAGTGTATAACTCACAATCTCTCAATATGTCTTGAATTTTCTCCAAGGAAAAACAAGAAGATTTGAAGAACAAATATGAAGACTAAGAAAACTATTTTCTTCTCTCTCCATTTGCAAAATGAGCCGTGTGTTCTCACTTACTCAAGACAAGAGATTGATGTCTTCTTTTATTCTTCAACTCCATCTTATAAAATACACCTCTCACATTATTATAAGAGATACCATATCTCTTAAGTCTTTGGTCTTCTATTTAAAATTGGAGACAAAGACTATGAGGAAGGTTGGTGGAAGGGGGGGCCATCTAGAAGAACCGGGATAAGTTTGGTTCGTTTTGGACTCTCGTGAGTCCAAACAGATAAACTCCAATCCCGTTCCGATGTATTTTATATCAATAAATTAATCCAATTAATTAATCATATCAGATACAAAACTATATAATTAATTTCTCCAAGAAATAATTATATCTATGAATTAAATTAATCATCCAGTAATTTATTTTATTCATCAGGCTGTAAATTAATTTATCCAATAAATTAATTTAGACATCCAATGTCCAATAAATTAGATATCCAATATTTAATATTTATAAAGAGAGAATAAGCTCGATTCATTCTGTCGTCAATCCTATTGCGCGACTCAGTAGGTCTGTCTTAGTTAGCAATGGGAGGAACCAAAGAGTAGTAGCACCACCTAGCCAGTCTGGCGGTCTGCACTGTACCCCAACTGAAAACGAATGATTGGGATCATTCAAGAACCATTCTGTCGTGAATACCAGTATACGTATAAACCCTTCTTTCAAATGTCCCGATCAAATTATAGGGTCACGGTCAGTCAAACCCTAGCTGTACTTGACGCTATGCCGGAGTTAATGGAAATCGAGATCATCGAGCTCTCGTGTATCCAATACAACTAGATCGAATGTTTTGTCCAAAGACTTATGATCTCATCCGCCAATAACCGCATAGGACATATAACCCGTTCACTAACAGGAGAAAGAATTCTATCTTGGTATTTAGTAGGACCTGCTACTTGCCCGTCAAGATGCACATCGAGGTTGAACCCCACCTTCTGGTTTTCTGGGTCGAACTACTCTAATGAAAATCTTAACGTCACAAGCACATCCCTACTAAATCCTCAAGTCGAAGGTTCATGAATACATATCACAACCTTTCGATTCCGTCATTGACTGTCCCGGAGTGAATTTCGTGTGACGAATCGAGGGTGAGTCGGTTTGAGTATACTAATCTAATTAGCATACCTATAACGTGTGCTCCCACTAACCATTAGTGTTCGACAGGCACTCTCCAAGTCAAAGAACACGTCATACTACTCTAATGAAAATCTTAACGTCACAAGCACATCCCTAATAAATCCTCAAGTCAAAGGTTCACGAATACCTATCACAACCTTTCGATTTCGTCATTAACTGTCCCGGAGTGAATTCCGCGTGAAGAATCGAGGGTGAGTCGGTTCGAGTATACTAATATAATTAGCATACCTATAACGTGTGCTCTCACAAACCATTAGTGTTCGACAGGCACTCTCCAAGTCAAAGAACACGTCATACAAGTCTTCACATAAACTTAACGCCGAGTCATGTTTCATCAACTTGCGAACAATTAAGTATTTGAGCCATAACCTTTCCAGTGTCGATCCCCTTATCCAATAAGGAGTGAAATATTTTGCTCTCAAATACACGGATTAGTTTCTCTCTCTCTCTCTCTCTCTATATATATATATATATATATATATATATATATATATATTTACAAGTCAGAAATACCAGTGACTACCAGTAAATAAAGAAACAAACAATTGCCTTATAATAATGATTTACATAATAACAAGTACAATGCCTTCACTCAACATCCTCTCAGTGGCATTCGAGGACATACTCCTAACATCATGTGACGTATATCGTGTCGTTTTTGTGAAAGATGTTGTTGTATTAGCTATGAGCTGTTGCATCAGTTGTGATCCTACGGGACGATGTGTTGTTTAGTTTTTGTATTGTACGTCGTGTTTGAAGTCAGTTTGTGTTTAAATAAGTGAATGTTGTGATTTTTGTGAATTTTTAACGAGTTCTATGTTGATCTAAGCCTGGTAGATTCTCCAAAATAAATTTGTTGGAACATTTAGTTCCATACATAAATTAATAATGTTTTGATGATTAAAGTTGCTAAACAAAACAAAACAACGAAGAGACGAAGCGAGCATCGAAGGAAAACGAAGTGCAAAATGCTGAAGAAAACAAAGCCAACGTACGTAACAGGAACATGTTAACGTACGTAATATGATGAAGCTAACGTACGTAATACAAGAAAGATAACGTACGTAACACAGTTCAAACAAGTGAACGTTGGAGAAGTCAAAGTCAGAAAAGCATGCAACGGATATATGACGTCATCAGTGATGTAATGTTAACGTACGTAATGGAGTCTATGCTAACATACGTAACTCAAAATGACGAAACTCCCTGGACTGAAACTGAAAGAGACTTACGTACGTAACCCGTGACGGTTAACGTACGTAACGATGCTTACGTACATAAAGTGGCGATGATAGTGTACGTAATGAGCAGTCTGGCAGCTAACGGCTAGTTAGATGATGGAGCCTATAAATACCATGTCTATGGTATTGATCATGTACAACAACTTCAAGCATTCTATACCTTGATCAGAGATTGATATTCATTATATTGTTGTTGTAATATTGAGCTTACATTGAGTGATTGAGTGTTATACACAAAATCATACACGAGTGGTAAAAGAAAAAGATACGATTGGATTCGGTGTTATTAGGATCAAGGATCCGGGATTATTAGAATCACAATTGATATCTAAGTGAGGTTTATCTAGTACCCATAGAAAGCTAGAGCGGTTGATTCCTTATCCGGTAGAAAAGGAAAACGGTTTAACTTGGACCGACGCAAAGACAAGTACGAGTGGTTTATCACGGACCAATAGAAGACGTGATTGTAACGGTTATACCTCAACCGATAGAAGAGAGGCGTAGAGGTTTTTATCTTGATCCTATAGAAAAAGATACCGAGAGAGGACGTAGGCTCGTTTATAGCCGAACCTCTATAAATCCTCGTGTCCTTTATTTTTCCGCACTTTTTATTTATGCTTTCGCAAACGGCACAAATATCCGATTCCGTACCCAACAGAATCTACGGCGCTGTAATATCTCCGTAAATCAAAGAGTTTGATTTCGTCAAGAATGAAGAGGAGCCGTGTGTTTATAAGATGGTTAGTGCGAGCAAGATTGCATTCTTAATATTATATGTGGATGACATTCTATTATAGAAAATAATGTGGGAATGCTCAGCGTTTGAAAGCTTATCTCTCGAGTAAGTTCTCCATGGAAGACTTGAGAGAATCAACCTAGATTATAGGAATTCATCTCTGTCGGGATAGAGCGAAGGAACTACAATACTTTTTCAAGCCTTTTATATATAAAAGATCATAAAGCGGTTTAGGATGGAAGATTTTAAAAGAAGATTCCTACCAACCCAACATGGTATAAAACTTTCTTTATCTATGTATAATTGAAGTAAGAAAAATAGAATGGAAATGAGTAAGGTGCTTTATGCTTCGACGGTAGGTAGCTCATGTACGCTAGGATTTGCACGAGACCAGACACTGCATTTGCTATGATCATGGTAAATCAGTTTTAGTCAAATTCGGGTCAAGAAAAGTAGATTGCCGTAAAGAACATTCTTAAGTACCGTAAAATGACTAAAAAATTAGTTCTTATATATGGTGGTGGAGAACTGAAAATGGAAGCTTACACAGACTCATATTTTTAGGGCGATATGGGCAAATAGATCTCCACTTTAGGGTATATCCTTATTCCAAATGGTGGAGCACTATCTTGGAGAAGCTCCAAGAAAAGTGCAACTGTAGACACCACTTGCCAGCCCGATTATTAGGCGGCCTAGAGGACTGCAAATGAAGCATTTTAGATTTAGATTTTTTTCTGAAAAACTTTAAGTGGTCCTTGACGTAGAGCTACACTTGACACTATTCTATGACCACAACAGAGATGTTGTGCAGAATAAGGAGCCTAGGTCTCACCATAATACCAAATATTGAGAGAAAATGTCGTTTCATGAAGAAATGGTTCAAAATTGATATGTTTCACTGCGAATAATATACTCAGAACGTAAATGTTGCTAATCCACTGATCAAGACACTCTCTCAGATGGTCTTAGAGTGACATCTGGAGAAGATGTGTATTATATACCATAGTTTGTGGCATTGAGCGCAAGTGGGAGATTGTTAGGGATATGCCCTTGAATGCCACTGAGAGGATGGGAGAGCGAAAGCATTGTATTATAGTTATGAACATTATATATATTTATCAAAGTCATTTGTTATTTCTATATTATTGTATGTCATTGGCTTCATGATTTGGTATGTAGAAATATAGTCCTTGTATTTGGGAGTGAACACTCCACTCTTTATGGATAAGGAGATAGGCGTACAAATGCTTAATAGGTTCCCAAGTCGATAATGTGTACTTTGATATATATATATATATATATATATATATATTGCCTATACTCACTAAGGATTAGTGGGAGCACATGTTATTGGTATGCCAATGGGATTAGTATACTTGGGCACGACTTGCCTCGATTTAATCACATGGATTTCACTCTAGGATATCGAGTGATTGAATTGAAAGATTATGATGGGTATACGTTAACCTTTGCATTGAGGATTTAGTCGTAGATGTGCTTATGATATTTAGTTGGTCACGAGAGTAGTTCGATCCAGTTAGCGACTAGTGGGGTCAATCTCGAAGTGCAACTTGATGTACCATGATAGGATTCTTTTCCCTATAAGTGAACATGTGAATGTCCAATGCTGTTAATTTGCAGATGACATCATAAGTCTTTGGCCAAAACTATTAGATCTAGTTGTATTTGATACGTAGGAGTTCGATGATCTCTATTTACACAAATATGTGCATAAAATCAAGTTATAATAAGGTTTGACATTATCATGACTCTAATACTTAATCAGAACATCTAATTGAATGGTTTATACTTATATGGTGCTCATAATAGATAAAGGTTTAGGAATGATTTCAATCATTAGTTCTGAGTTGGGTTACAGTGTGATCCACAAGACTGGCTAAATGTAACTCACACTCTTTAGTTTCTCTCATTGGTGACTGAGAATAACCTACAAAGTTGCACAAACACGATAAATGATGGATTAATTTAGCATATATTCTCTTATTGTATATTGAATATTAGATGGTGATATGGAAAAAGTGTTCAGGAGTAAATTATAGGGATCTCAGGATGAGAGATATAGGAATTTTTAAATTTCTCTTATGTGTAAATGGATATGGAGATGGTTGAGTGATGATAAGGCTTTTTGGATGAGAGTGCTTAAATCTAGATATGAGGGCCTTAGTTATGGGTTCACGGGTAGAGAAACTAGAGTCAGCGGATGTTTATAGATGAGGGTTATTCAAGTTTTGTTTAATAATATTGAGGGTAGAGTCTTTTGTTATAACTTGTCTTTCTCATTGGGTATGAGTAATTTGGTGAAGTTTTGGGAAGATCCTTAGTTGTAGGTGTGTAGTCTTAAGGATAGATTTAAATATTATATTAATATGGGATATATCTTAACGTGCCAATATGGATATGGAACTTGAGTTGTTTATTGGGCGCTCATGTTGCATATGCTCTTGTTTGGAAATGCTCCAAGGATCGATCTTCCATACGAGGAGAATGTACAATTCTCCCTTTAAATCTATGTTCGAGGAGGAACCTTTTGATCTTTGTCTCACCAAAATCTGTCATTCAAACATTTCAAGCGAAGGTTCCTCGTTCACTTGGAAAGCTTACAAAATAAGATTCCAACTATAGAAGAAATTGATAAAAGAAGAAGTGCATTCAACGTGCTTGATCTCAACTTCATTTTTTGCTCCATTTCTGCAGAATATGTGGAAGTCCCCATCATCATTACAGATCATTTCCTATCTTTTGTGCAGCTTGCTAGAGGCAAGGTGGCCATAAATATTTTTATTTTAATTTGGCAATGAATGTGCTGATCAATCTCGAAGGCGAGAAACTATTTCATGTTCGAAGAAATCTCTACGGACATGAACAAAATCATGGATGGTGTCAAAATTAATTCGTGGAAATAGATTCGAGTGCATCATCGTCTCAACTTCACTTATTCTTTTCACGGATGGTGAGCACAAGTGGATCCATGTATAAATGCACCACCATATTTTTTTAAGAAGAAGAACCCCTTCCCCTATTATTTCTATCTTTCCCATTACTTTTATTTGGTAATACTTGAATTGGGAGTTGAGCTATTTATTATTTTGAAACCTCCATCAATTGGTAAATCATATATATGTTAAACCTTAACTTTTCTAATTTGATGTCATCAATTTTGATCAGGGGAAGCTTAATTAAATATTTTTAATTATTTGTTATATCTTAGAATTTTTCCTGAGTGCTTGATCGTTTTGTTGAATGTTTATATAACTAGATGTTCTCCGGTGCGATGCACCGCATAAGATATTCTCTTATTAGAAAATAATTTCTCGATCTCTAAATTTATTTTTGATCATCTTCGACATGAATATCATATTAGCGTGAGTGTATTATGGGGTGTAATATAATTTAAGAAAGAGCACCATATTAGCGGAGTGTTAAGTCAATTAATGCCCATTACATGAACAAATTTCCTGGACATACCGAAAAAAAGTAGGAATAAATTTTAGAGACGAAAGTAATATGTGATTAAGTCTTAATATATGTGTGTGTGCAGTGTATGTTTTATTATTTTTAGTTATTATAATTAAATAAATATCATAATTTATTTTTTATGTAAGCAATAAATGAGTTAATATATTTTTATTTTGCATCAATTAATTTTACTGAAAATAAATATTCGTAGTTTTTATAATATAATTTTTTTGTGCAATCGGTCATTATTGTAAATCCATCAAATTTATTATATTCATATGGATGTCTAGTTGAAAATTGTGAAATAAAAATTAATTAGATATATTTTTATTAAAAATAAACTTGGTTTAAAAATTTATATACATTTAAAATTTTAAGCATAAAGGAAGAATTTTTTTATTGGTAGATGAGTGTAAGTTGTGGAGTAAAACTCCCACAATACATATCTAGAATTTTTTTTTTTAAGAAATTTAAGGATACATCTCTATATATAAACTATATTTTAAAATAAAAAATCAAAAACTTAGAGAGTGACATGTATCACGACTCTCTTTTAATAGAATTATAGATATGATCAATTTTTTGAAGTGACTCCTAAATATAAAATTAGGTTTAAGTTTTTAAGTTTTCAAATATAGAAAATAAATTAAAAAAGAAATGATGAATTTGGAAATATTAACAGCAGATGAAATTAATTTCAGAATTTCATCCCTCAATTCAAAATAAGGTAAATAAATATTGATCCCAATGATGATGATTATTTTTTTGAAGACATTAAGTGAAGATGATTAGGAAATTCGGTATGCAGTAAGTCTATTTATATCATGTTCTATTATAATCTGATATTTCCAAGGGCGAAGCTATGATTTAAAATTGGACGAGTGAGACAAATAATGTATTTAAAAAGTTGAAAAAAGTACAAAATCCTAACTAAGTATAGTAAAAAATTGGTCCGATAGTAGCCAAAACTTGCCAGAAGCATGGCTACACCCGAAGATATTTATTTCGGTAATCTGTATAGATGATTAGATGTACCAGTAGCATCTGACTCCAGATTATACCGATTAATGAAAGTTGGATTATATTATGATGGATTTTGAGTACCAGGCACTCACGATTCTATATCTATTTGTTATAATATACTTTGAAATTGATATTTCAATTATTCCTTTATTTTTATATAGTGTGAATGACTATTATACCCCTGATGTAATTATGTAATTATAATTGTGCCATCTGAAGTTTTTCTATAAATAGGACTTCAGTTGTTAATGAAAAACACACATGAGAGTCATTCTCTATTCTCTCTCTAAATTCACTCTCTACGATATTTCGATTTTATAACACGTTATCAGCACGACTCTAACCGTTTGAGTAATATGACGAGAATATGCTCTACCGTTGCATCTTGCAAATGATCATCTGTATCAAAAGTCTAATTGTTACAAATCATTTACTTTCTTATTCCTTATTATTCTCTTCTTATATTATTCAAACTCACCTTGTCTGTTCGGCCAAAAACAAAGTACCGGAGGATGTTGGTTTGCTCCGACGAGACGACGGCGAAGAGCTTCGTGGACTCCTTTCTTCCTTCCAGAACAGCCAACGTCTCCAGCCGTCCCAGGCTTCACGGCCCAGCTCACCTGCGTCTTTTGGTTCTGAGGACGTACGATGCGGAGGAATGAGCGACGACTTCAACTCCGGCAGCCTTGACAGATCTACAGCTCCATCCTCCGGCGACTCTTGACGAACAATAATTAAAAAAAAGGTTGTGGATCTGCCCGAGAAACAACCGGATTGACGCCGGAATCTGTTGACTTTATGCAGACAACTGGAAAAGCACAAAAGGCTGGAATCACCAGGGTCTCCGGATCGACATCTAAGTTTCAAATCTGTGCAAGTTTCTGGCCGGAGCTACTATTGACGGACCAGTTCGGCTTTTCAGTTCAGAACCTGCAAATTGGAAGACGGTGGCGAACTGGAGTCCGTTGTCCCTTTTGAGACGATTCAATTGCTGTCTAGATGGATCCTTATTTGAGGTAATATGTCTGTTGTTACATACCAACATAAAATAAAAAAAATGAAGAAGAGATAGAGAACAGTGTTGGAATCGTTAATGATTTTAATTTTATTTTTTTAAAATTAAATATCATAGGATCGATCTACGTTCCGAGTAGATGATCGTGGTATATTCACTTTCTCTAAACCGATTCCCGGTGAGTGAGAAATAGTGAATTAAAGTTTCACTTAATTGTGAATTAATAAGGGATGGAATCCCGTTGAATAATGAACCATCATTATTCAGTATATAAGGAGTTACCTTTATGCATGTAATAATTAATGGTACATGTGTATGGGCTTAAAGCCCACACGCGCGCGCCTGCGCCGCGCCGCCGCCTCGCCTCGGCCTCGGCCGCGGCCGCGAGCCGCGAGCCGCGAGCCGCGAGCCGCGTGCCGTGGACCGTGGACCTTGGACCTTGGCCTTGGCCTTGGCCTTGGATCTTGGATCTTGGATCTTGGATCTTGGATCTTGGATCTTGGCAATTGGTCTTTGGGCCTGTTCGTGGGCTTGGCCTTGGGCTAGCTTAAAGAATTTTTTGGACAAGCTCAACAACGTAGTTGGGCTCGTATGTGCACATAAGGATGTCCAGGTACATCCGTCCGATGGTTAAGGAGCTGAATACAGTCCAGGTGCGTCCTGACTGTTCAAATTCAGTCCAACCCGGAAGTAACCTCCCAGGTGTTATGGGGAGGAGTTAATGGCAGGTTTGAATTTCGTAACTCCTGACCATAATGCAGCATAAATGACTGCATTATGATAGCCATTAGTGGCTGTATTAACTCCCCTGCAGGTGAGATGGCCTATAAATAGGCATGCATCTCATATGCATCACAACATGCTTTTTCGAACTGAACTGAGCCATTAACGTACAGTTTCTTATCATCCTCTGCATATCATAAGTCGGAGCTCTGTCCTCACCTCTTCCAGTTCGCCGGAGCTCGTAGGTCTTGTGGTGCTACTATCTACGAGACGTTGCCGTTTTATCTTTGGGGGCGATACGTCGAGGCAGGAAACACTAAGGCGTATTTCGTCTTGCGGATAGAGGATTCCTCGACTCGGCATTACTTTACGGTTTTATATTTTTATTTTCTTGTATTTTCAATTGCATTTGAGTTACGTAATTTTATTTTTCTTCTTATTTGAGTCCCGTAGTTTCGAGTTTCGAGTTGTAATTTGTTTTTTCCAATTGTATTTTATTTTCGCCCAGCAAGTTTGTAAAACAGATAGTTAATCCAACAAGCGCAAGACGAAATATTACTTGCTAAATCCTACAACTGGAGATGACGACCGTTGCTGCCACCGACTCCGCCACCACCGCTGCCTTTGCCTCCGCGACCGAAGCTTCAAACGTGGCAAACACAATTGCCGCAACCTTGTCCAAGATGATGAGCTCGACTACCTCGGAACAACTCCATGGGTGTTTTCGAACCCATTTCGACTACCGGTGGATCCACCTCGAGTGGCACCGTAGGTTCCACTTTTAGTGGTACCGTTGGATCCATGTTAGGATCTACCGTTGGAGCCTACGGGTTCAACACGAGTGGTTCCTTTTGGAACAACCTCGGGGCCTAGGATGATGCCTACCGCCGAGAAGCCACCAAAGTTTGGTGGTGCCGACTTTAAAGGTGGCAACAAAGATGTTGTTCTATTTAACAACATTGGGGTTTGCTAACTTCCTTAAGGAAGATGCGCCACGGTGCCAAATGCTCAAGAGATTAGTTTCTGATCCGAAATGCTTATGACAACCGGCACAATGGAGACTATCTTTGTAAAAACTTTATTCTGAATTCTTTAGAAGATAGTTTGTACAAAGTATATTCTGTTGTAAACACATCAAAAGAGAGGAGGGAAGCACTTGAAAACAAGTACCGTAGTGATGATGCAGGTACAAAGAAGATAGTAGACGCAAAGTCTCAGGACTACAAGAAGGTTGACTCAAGCCCTGTCAAGGAACAAGTGCAAGAGTTCCAACTCATCGTTCATGATGTCAATGCCGAAGGAATGGTCCTACGGACGCTTTTACCGCTGCAACCGTGATAGAAAAGTTGCCCCAGGTTGGAAAGACTTCAAGAGCTACCTTAAGCACAAGCGAAAGGAGATGACTCTTGAAGATTTGATTGTGAAATTGCGTATCGAGTCTGACGTACGAAAAATGACCATAAACCAAAGGGCACGATTGATGCTAAGGCCAACTGTTGGAGCATGGCGGAGCCTCGATAAAAGGGCTCGCCCAAGTGTCCAAAACAAGAGCAAAGGGAAGCAACCAGTCAAGAAGTTTGATGGCGATTGCTTCAACTGTGGCAAACATGGGCATACGGCGAAAGACGCCGAAAGCCAAAGGCCAACAAGAAGAAGAAACATGTTGCCAATATCGCGAGACTAACGGCGAATGGAAAGAGGATGACCTTGCTGCTGTGGTCACCGAAGAAGTCAACCATGTTGAGAACCAAGGTGGTTGGTACGTCGACACCGGTGCGACCGCCCACGTTGGTGCCGATAGGAGCCAGTTTAAGAACTATCAAGCTGTTGAGGGGAGGAAGCTCAACATGGGAAATCCAGCTTCATCTGAAATTATCGGAGTTGGAGAAGTGGACCTCAAACTTACGTCGACAGACACTCACCTTAAAGAATGTGCTTCATGTTAGGATATGAGGAAGAATCGATCTCGGGCTCTATACTAGTGAAAAGGGGTTTAAACTAGTGTTTGAGTCGGATAGAATTATCATAAAAAAGTTTGATAGGTTTCTTGGTAAGGGTTACCTCACGGAGGGACTCTTTAAACTTAATGCGTTGGCTAAACGCCATGTAATCAAGTCCAATAATGCTAATGAAAATGCTACTGCTTCCTCTTACTTGGTAGTGTTCTGATTTATGGCATTGTAGATTAGGTCATGTGAATCTAAATGCTATAAAAAGATTAGTAAACTTAGATTTACTAAAATTAAATGAAGTCAATACTCAAAACAAATGTGAAATTTGTGTTGAAGCAAAAATGACGAAACTTCCGTTTCATTCGGTAAAACGAAACACACAACCCCTTGAATTAATTCACACAGATGTGTGTGATTTAAAGTTTGTGCAAACTAGAGGTGGTAAGAAGTACTTTATCGCTTTTATAGATGATTGCACAAGATATTGTTATCTTTATCTTTTGAGAAGTAAAGATGAGGCTATTGAAGCTTTTAAGAACTTCAAGAATGAAGCCGAGAATCAATTAGGCTATCGTATTAAGATGGTTCGAAGCGATAGAGGTGGCGAATATGTAGCCCCGTTTGAGGAATTATGCAACGAAAGTGGTATAATTCATCAAACAACAGCTCCATATGCACCACAATCTAATGGCGTTGCTGAACGTAAGAATCGAACCCTTAAAGATATGATGAATGCCTTATTGATTAGTTCAGGGTTGCCCTAGAACATGTGGGGAAGTCTGTCTGACGACCAACTACATATTGAACAAGATTCCACGCAAAGGTAAGGATATTACCCCTTATGAGTTGTGGAAAGGTAGAAAACCTTCATACAAATATCTCAAAGTGTGGGGGTGTTTGGCTAAGGTTGAGGTACCTCTACCTAAACAAGTTAAAATTGGACCCAAGACGGTCGATTGTATCTTTATTGGGTATGCACTAAATAGTAGTGCCTATCTGTTCGTTATCCACAAGTCGAAGTTCTGAAATGATGTGGGAACAACAATTGAATCAAGGAATCAGTATTCTTTGAAAACATATATCCTTGTAAGGATAATGATAAAGTTGAGAACAATTCTAGCAATAGAGTTGAAGATGAAGGAACAAGTTCAAAATCTGTGGATGTAAATCCAAAGTCACGTAAGCGATCGAGATCTAATCTGGAAGATGTAGAACCGAGACGTGGTAGTAGGGTTAGGACACCAAAGACATTTGGACCTGACTACATAGCATTCATGTTGGATGAAGAACCAACGTCGATTAAAGTAGCTTATGCCAGACTGCACGGGTTGCTCTGGAAAGAAGTCGTTCAGAGTGAAATTGACTCAATTTTACAAAACCAAACTTAGGTTTTGGTTGATTTACTGAAGGTTGTAAGCCCTTAGGATGCAAATGGATCCTTAAAAGAAAGTACAAGGTGATGGGTCAATTGACAAGTATAAAGCTCGTTTAGTAGTCAAAGGTTTCAAACAGAAGGAAGGGTACGATTTTTCGATACCTATTCACTGTAACGAGAATTACATCTATTCGAGTGCTTCTCGCGATTCTTTGCTTTGCACGATCTTGAGATTCATCAAATGGATGTTAAGACTGCTTTTCTGAATGGTGATCTGGATGAAGAGATCTATATGGAACAACCTGAAGGGTTTGTAGTACCTGGACAAGAGAAAAAGGTTTGCAAACTGGTTAAGTCCCTATATGGATTGAAACAAGCTCCACTACAGTGGCACTTGAAATTTGATAATGTAATGTTATCAAATGGTTTTAAAATAAACGAGTGTGATAAATGTGTTTATATTAAGAACACTAATAACGGTTATGTTATTGTGTGTCTTTATATAGATGACATGTTAATCATGGGTAACAATATACAAGTGATTAACGATACTAAGAACATGTTAAAAAGAAATTTTGACATGAAAGACATGGGGCTAGCCGATGTGATTCTTGGAATGAAAATTTTGAGAAAAACAGATGGAATCATCTTGACACAATCTCACTATGCCGAGAAAGTTCTCAAGAAGTTTAATGCTTTTGATAGCTTGCCGGCTAAGACCCCTATAGATTTAAATGATCACTTGAGCAAAAATCGAGGGGAGCCCGTTGCACAAGAAGAATATGCACGAGTCATCGGGTGTTTAATGTATCTTACAAATTGCACTCGACCCGATTTAGCTTGCTTGTGAACAAATTAAGTCGCTACACGAGCAATCCAAGCAAAGAGCATTGAAAGCTCTCGTTAGAGTTTTGAGGTACTTAAAGCATACTCAAAACCTTGGGCTACACTATTCGAGATACCCCGTACTTGAAGGGTACTGTGATGCGAATTGGATATCCGATACGAAAAGTTCATTTTCTACAAGTGGTTACGTGTTTACCATTGGGGGTGGAACTGTCTCGTGGAAGTCCGCGAAACAAACGTGTATAGCCCGATCCACCATGGAATCGGAATTCATAGCTTTGGACAAAGCTGGTGAAGAAGCCGAATGGCTCAGAAACTTTCTCGAAGATATTCCATGTTGGTCCAAGCCAGTGCCTGCAGTGATGATTCACTGTGATAGCCAAGCTGCTATTGGTAGGGCGAGAAGTAACGTGTATAATGGAAAGTCTCGACATATTCGTCGACGCCATAATACCGTAAGACATTTGATCAAAAATGGGGTTATCTCTATTGACTATGTGAGGTCAATGGATAATCTAGCGGATCCGCTAACCAAAGGGTTAAACCGTGATCAAATGAATAAATTGCTAGAGGGAATGGGTTTAAAATCCACAAATGGAGAATTATCATAGTGGTAACCCAACCAAGATGACTGGAGATCCCAAGAACTTGGTTCAATGGGAGAACTAAACTATGAGAGTTCGTGTAAAACACTCATCTAAGTTTATTCCCTATAGAGCAATTGAGTGTTGAAAGCTTGCCTAGTGGTGAGGTTAAGTCTATGACTTTTAATGATTCCTAAAGACCTCAAGGAGGTTGAGTATGGCAAGATACTCGGTAAAGAATCACCTATATAAGTGAGAAGTGGGGCCTTCTTGAAATACACTTATGAATCCAAAGAGGTGTCCAAGGCCCGCAAAGGACACAAAACGTGAGAACGGATGAGGTTGAGGTGTTCAAGTGTTAGCACCATTGTCTCGGTGCACGCCGTGGGGGAATAGTTCAAAGCATCAAGCCACTAATCCGCCTGTGTACCCGATGATGTTAACTATGGAAGGTTCAAAGTCACGAACTACCTATCCTTATACTTTAACGCCTCTTGAGGACTGAGCTTGAGTCTGCATATTGCATTTGGGCTATTTTCACTCATGTGGGGGATTGTTGGAATCGTTAATGATTTTAATTTTATTTTTTAAAATTAAATATCATAGGATCGATCTACGTTCCGAGTAGATGATCGTGGTATATTCACTTTCTCTAAACCGATTCCCGGTGAGTGAGAAATAGTGAATTAAAGTTTCACTTAATTGTGAATTAATAAGGGATAGAATCCCACATTGAATAATGAACCATCATTATTCTAGTATATAAGGAGTTACCTTTATGCATGTAATAATTAATGGTACATGTGTATGGGCTTAAAGCCCACACGCGCGCACACGCGCGCGCCGCCGCCGCCCGCCCGCCTCGCCTCGGCCTCGGCCGCGGCCGCGAGCCGCGAGCCGCGAGCCGCGTGCCGCGTGCCGCGTGCCGCGTGCCGTGGACCGTGGACCGTGGACCGTGGACCTTGGACCTTGGCCTTGACCTTGGACTTGGATCTTGGATCTTGGATCTTGGATCTTGGATCTTGGATCTTGGATCTTGGATCTTGGATCTTGGCAATTGGTCTTTGGGCTGGTCTTTGGGCCTGTTCGTGGGCTTGGCCGTGAGCTAGGCCTTGGGCTAGCTTAAAGAATTTTTTGGACAAGCTCAACAACGTAGTTGGGCTCGTATGTGCACATAAGGATGTCCAGGTACATCCGTCCGATGGTTAAGGAGCTGAATACGGTCAGTGCGTCGACTGCTCAAATTCACCAACCCAAGTAACCTCCTGTGTTATGGGGAGGAGTTAATGGCAGGTTTGAATTTCGTAACCCCTGCCATTGTTTGAATTTCGTAACTCCTGACCATAATGCAGCATAAATGACTGCATTATGATAGCCATTAGTGGCTGTATTAACTCCCCTGCAGGTGAGATGGCCTATAAATAGGCATGCATCTCATATGCATCAGAACATGCTTTTTCGAACTGAACTGAGCCATTAACGTACAGTTTCTTATCATCCTCTGCATATCATAAGTCGGAGCTCTGTCCTCACCTCTTCCAGTTCGCCGGAGCTCGTAGGTCTTGTGGTGCTACTATCTACGAGACGTTGCCGTTTTATCTTTGGGGGCGATACGTCAGAACCGAGAGCACTACCGGGGCGTATTTCGTCTTGCGGATAGAGGATTCCTCGACTCGGCATTACTTTACGGTTTTATATTTTTATTTTCTTGTATTTTCAATTCTGTTTCGAGTTCTGTAATTTTATTTTTCTTCTTCGCTGAGTCCTGTAGTTTCTGAGTTTCGAGTTGTAATTTGTTTTTTCCAATTGTATTTTATTTTCGCCCAGCAAGTTTGTAAAACAGATAGTTAATCCAACAAACAGAACAAACAAGAAAGTAAGCAAAGAGAAGAAAAAATATTAAATAAATATCAAAAAAAAGAGGACTTGTCGTGACAAAAGAGAGACAAACAAAAAAAACATTGAAACAACTTCATGTTTGAAGTTAGTCGAAACTGACCAAAAAAAATTATAAATAAAAGAATAAAATATTTTTTTAATTTATTAAATTATATATTCGTTTTTTTACATATAAGATATATATGCTCTCAGAATTAATTTTTATTGATACCATCGTGATCCATTTTAAGAGAGCTTCAATTTGACACTAATATTGATACGAGTATTAACTCTTTTCATATATGTCATTATTAAATTTATTAAAATATATGAATTAATATCCAACTCTGAAAATCACAAAAATTTATGAATGCATACCCTTACACTTGCTATTAACGGCATTCGATATTTTGACATATACCTTGACGAGGACTATATTTTGAGGAATTAATTGGACGATCCTGCATTTATAGAAGCAGTTAATTGTTTTTGCAGTTTAATTTCTATATTTTATTTATCTCAAAGTGGTGGTTTGAAACCACACATTTATCGAATTTTATTTTCTGCAATTACAATATCTCCCATGTGATGAGTTCAATTATCACAAGATGTATGGTTTTACATATGCAATTTATATATTATATATTAATATCGTGGTTGGTTATACCACAAGAATGGTTCATAAATCCTGCTCCCGAGAAGCAGTTGATAGAAATAAATCCTACTCTGAATAAGTAGTTGGTCGATTATCTAAATCCTGCTCTCGAAGAAGCAGTTGATAAAAATAAATCCTACTCTGAAGAAGTACTTGATCAATGATTCAAATCATGCTCTCGAAGAAGAAGCAATTGATGGAAATAATATCCGATCTTCATGATTATTAAACACAAACGGAGAAAATTGAGCAAGTGATGCCAGAAACTATCACCAATTAATTAAAGAAAATCCCATGCAAATACACTGCATGGTGGGATCATCTGACAACTGATATAAAGAGCTGTCACTGAAAAATAATTGCTCAATAAGTCTCATGTTGATTATATCACATGGTGGGATCATTGAAATCATATCGACATGAAAACGCTTATCGAGAAGCATATGTCACATATTCGTGAGAATAATATATTTGCATAAAGGTAAAAGATGATCTTATTATTGCTGGAAGAAGCACACAACAGTCGAAGTGAATATCGAAACTAGATGAAAGGCAGTAAACACTCGATAATATGAAACGCGAAAAAGAAAATACATATGAAACCTATAAAAAGAGAAGGGATGCGTCTCGAGAGTATAAAACTCCGTAACTCTGCCACCCCTGCCTGGCATCCGGGTTCATAATGAAAGATCTAAAGGATCTAAACTCCTTTTTCGTTTGGCGCCAATACTATGTGGCCGATGAGCTTTGACTTCCAAATTCTTAACTGAAATATATGCCTGAAACTTTATAAGTAGATCAGCAACAGTGTCAGCACATATTATTATATCTCGTGATGGCTGAGATATAAACTTGTGATCTACTCCTTCATCCAGAAAGGCAAGCAAATCGCTGAAGAAATTATTAATATTCAACAAACCTATATGTTTGGTATGGAAGTCCCGCTCAGCCCATGACGTGATGTTGAATATCTCATTGAGTGTGCCATAGCCACCTGGAAGAATAATAAAGGCATCACTATTATTCACCACATACACCAAACTATCATGCATAGACACTTGATCTCTCACATAGCCCAACTGCTGATTATAGGTAATGATGGCCTGGGATATACATCCTGCCGCGTAGCTCTAAAGAACTCAACAATCCTGAGCTCCTGAACCGACGGCGGACAATATTCAGCCCGGTATTAAACTCATCCCAAGTGGCTACACGATCTCTGGGCGCCACTGTCTCCCACCATTCTATGGCTTCCTTATCCAGGAGGTATTGAGCAATAGGTACCCTCCTGTCGTCCGGACAATCCACGGCATCAAAAGTTCTTCCTAACTGAAAGAGCCAATTTTCTCAACCCAGGGAATCAGTAGAACCAGCAAAATGAGGGGGGTGCATCTTCGTCACCTTCTGAAGCCATTTGCTGGCTTCATCTTCCGCAGTCGGGGGCAAATTCTAGTACCCACTTTGAGCTATCTGAGACGATTGAGCTAGCAATTGCTGAAGGATAGCAGTAGATCCTGCATCGGCGTTATTGTCCGATAGTTGGTCATGGCTAGCTGATAGGTCCTGATGTCCGTCAGAGCTTGAAGGTAGAGTATTCGGCACTGAATGCGAAGCCGAATTTGCGGATGACTGGGAAAGCATAACTCCCTCATCAGTAGCTCGAAGACCATGACCTCGGCCGCGTCCCCGAGCTGGTCTACCACGACCTCTCGACATACTGAAGAATAAGAAATGAAACAAGACAAGATCAGCACAGTTCACAATTTACATTGTCGGTACTCCAACTCACGATTCAAATTAACATAGGAAAAATAATACAGAAGCATAACAGTTTGAGGAGACTTACGCCACGGGTCGCACGAAGAGATGGCAGCACGATGATATTAGGCTCAACAACTGACTCTTACGACTTAACTAGCAGACCCAATTTGACCGACAGTCTAGGTATTCACAACCTAAGCTCTGATACCATAAATGTAACACCCCAAAACTCATAAGGGTCGTTAGACACCGTAGAACCTTCATCAAGGTCTACCAGGCTAGGAAATTCACGCAACTTCATAATAATATCATAAAGATGCAATATTTAATAACACAAATAAGGTCGTGGCCTCGGCCAAAATATTTTGATTTGAACAAAGTAAAACAGAGTCTTTAAAATAAACCTGTTGTCCACACAGAGGACTTCAACAAATAACTTTAAAACAAGAATGTTTTCTCAACCGACTCCGATAGACAACATGAGCATAATAAAAAAACACCCCAAACTTGAGCCTCATAACATCATGCTTGACAATCCTTTGCGTGCGCCTCCCGTGCTGGCTCTTCGGGTCGTTCAATACCTGAAATTAATGAAACGCATTTCCCTCATTTAAGGGGTTATCATTTGAGTGGCTAGTGCAAGTACAAAATTACACAACACTATTATCACATTTAGAAAGAATTTGAGAAAATATTATTCCGGAATATCATATTGTCATCAAAACATCATTATAATGAACCATGTCATCACATATCATCATCACGAGAATCACACTTGATAACCCACGACCATACCCATTAGTATTGACACCCAGAGGTCCCATCGAATCGTCCCGAGGTGAGAAACCACTTCTGTGGCCGTACCCATTAGTATCGGCTCCATAGGTCCCGTCGAACCGTCCCCAGGTGGAAGAACAACAAAACACACACATTTTTCACAATCATCATTCATGTTGAATTCATCCATACATAATGTAATGTAATCTATGTACTTGCCTTGGTTATTATGACGTGAAGAAACGGCGAATGGAGAGGGATTCGGTCCAAACTCACTCCAACGTTTCTATTGGAACATAAAGAATCACCCTAAGTTCTACCCTTTGGAACAATTCATCGGACACTATGAGGGCATGACCGATCATAATAGACTAACGGTGTAAATCACGGAGTTCAGTCCACAACACATCAAGGAAATCGAGGCTTTACGATTACACAATCAAAATATAACACAAATCTAGGCTAAAGCGGACTAGAAAGATGAAATCTTAACAAAACCACAAAATCCCCAAAAACTAGGATTCTAGCAATATTACCTCGATTAAAACAGTAGAAGATGTTGTAATGTTGTTAAATCCGTGTTAGGAACTCGAAAATATTGATAGGTGATGATATCTGACCGAAATCTATCTTCACACTCGTACAAGATCGCCAAAATCGCCGGAAGGAAGAGATGAAAGTGATAAATGATGAAAATTGACTCTGTTGTCCTATTTATACTGACAGGGCTTAGCGTGCGCTAAGGCAAGGCTTAGCGTACGCTAATCTGGATAAAATGCAGTCCAGAAGCTTATGTCCATCCCGTTAGCATGCGCTAATATTTATATTAGTGTGCGCTACCTGGTTCGGTCCAGGATCCCCGAACTTTTTGCCCAACTCCAGAATGTTCTGTCCATCTCATTAGTGTACGCAATGTGGACATTAATGTGCGCTAATTGACTCATTAACATACGCAATTGGGACATTAAAGTACGCTAATTGACTCACATAGAAGCCGGAACCCTACTGTCCAGCCTGAGTAGCACGCGCTACTGATGAGCTTAGCATCCGCTACCGATGTTACTTTAGTGCGCGCTAGGTATAGGGTTAGCGTGCACTAATTGCTCGGACACAGTAATACAGTTATGAAGTCCTGTCAGAATGTACACATCTCGAAAGATACAAAACTCGATAGTTACCATCAAACAATGAAGCGCTAATAAGGAACAACAACATACAAGCTCACGCTACAATCAAACACATGATTCCAATCATCTGATAAAACGGAAAAACAATCAGAAGGATATTCATTATTATGGAAAAGAAATTACAAAACAACCCGAACTCCCGAAAAATCATGATTCGAGGTCGGACATCTATCTCTGAACTCATAACAGGTCCAAACATATTAAATATACTCTTAAAAACAACGAAACGTCAGTTCCGAACAAGATTTAGAGAATCGAGGCTAAACGCGAAAAAGTTACACAATATGCATAATCTCGTAAAACAACTTCGAAACTCGTCCGGATGGCCAAGAATGTATAACAAAATAATTTCAGAATACCAAAAAAATTACAAGCGAGTCGTCTAAAATAGAAATACACCAAAAATCAAAATTACTAAAATTAGAAAGTACGGATATTACAGTCTTTGACTCCTTGTTGTCTGCTATAGGACCCCAAAGTCCTTCTGCTATAAGTTTGTCTTATCAAAATCATATTGTTTATTTCCTAATAATTTCCCCAATTTTGATAATGCCAAAATATACTGATCCTATAATTCTATAGGCTAAAACTGAACAGCTTGCAAGCATGTCCTAAAACCAATAAGAATATAACCGATCACTAGAGTATACGATTTGATCTATGAATGGCTCGAAGACAACATTCTTACAACAAATTTAACCACATACAACTTAAACTCCGAACTACTCACGGGTAAGTTCATACAACAAGTTATAAGTCATATAGATATCATGCTCAGTTTATTTTTATATGCAAAGTGAAATGAGATATAATCGTGAATGGAAAAAAAAATGTAACTTTTCATTCATGGAGAATGGTGAGTACAGTTACACCGGTCTAAAAGAAATAGAGACAAAAATCAACAAAGGACATACATTCGTCAAATTGGTCTATCCACCGGTTAGTAAATTAATCGTTCATTCAATCACATGCTTTATCCTCCCTTTCTACGCCTTGTCATTACTCAGCATCTAGTCCTACGGGTGATTCAATTGGTCTTCATTCATCTATCTTGATATAATCGAGATTTTTATTTGAAGATTACCTACTGTCGTAATACCCGCACTTTCTATTATTATTGTTACTGTATCTTAACGTTTCTATATCATACTATGACTGTGATCGGATAATTTGATCAATCTTGAGATTTACAACTCTTGTTTAGAGTATTATACCATTGCAACGTTCAAAATATGAATGGAGTACCAAAATGGTGTTAATAGAAATAAGAGTGGACATTTCAGGATAGCACTGTGTGCAAGGACTGACTTTGATCAGTCACCATAAATTCAAGAAAAATTAAAAAAATTCTAAAATTTTACAGCATTGTAGAGTATTGAGTTAGATTTGCAATGGTTCAAACAGAAAGTCATTTAGTGTCCGAACGAGCAAGTTATGATCGAAATAAGACAAGCGTATCAACCTACCGTGATGCAAATTACTGAAATGCCCTTAAAACCGACTTAAAGGGCTACAAATAACCATTGGCTGATTTCTGGTGCATTCCAGCACCTTCTCTCGACCTTACTTCGTCTCTCACCATAAATCTTCATCCCTGAACTCAAATTTGAGCCATGAGCATGTTTCTAACATCGTAGAATCAAGATATCAAGTCCGTTTTTGAAGAATCGGCCATTTCCTAGCTGAATCAAGGTATGTAACTTGAAGTTCTTCAAGTTTTTTTTGAATGATTCTTGTTGGTTCATGTTTCTATCTTATAGGATGATGGTTTTTAGGTGCTCTTGGGTGGTTTTCATTGATTCTAGCGGGGTAGGAATCGAATCCCTCAATCATATCACTTCATATACATAAATTGCCCGCTAGGTGTCCGACAAAAATCCCCTTAGAGCATGGTTTAGAATTCCAAGTGTTATATTGATTAGAATCAGTATCTCTGATATGAATCTTGCTATATTGATCATCTTAGGTTCGGAAATTGGTCTTGATAGCCTCCTGCCCGAGTTTTAACGAACTTGTTAAACCGTCGAATTGCAGGCGAGTATTTGATTATGTCTATATATATCTTGAAATTGAATTTGTATAATTGTATTTTATATATTAAAATGACCTTGTTTTTGTAATAACCATACTTTCCGTGAATTTTTGGGCTTTGACGTTCTTTCACTTTTGTCGCTCTTGTAAGCACTTATTGAGATCTTGTTGTTGTTGATTTTCGAGTTTCGTACATTTCAGGACATGTTCGTATTGATTGGACCTTGCAGAAATGTTTTGAGTGAGGCAGATAGCGTACGCTTGGCCTAAGCTAACGCACGCTATTTCTGTTTAGTAGCGCGTGCTAGCTTCACTTGTAGCGCACGCTAATGGTTCGGGCTTGACAGAGGCAGTAGCTGGGTTCTGCCCTCTCGACTAGCAGTTAGCGCACGCTAGGCATGAGCTAACGCACGCTATTCGTGTTAAGTAGCGCGCGCTAGCATCGCCTGTGGCGCACGCTAATGGGATGAGTTTGGCAGGGGCAGTTGGGTGATTCCTGTTCTCTGGACTAACAGTTAACGCACTCTAGGCGTGAGCTAGCGCGCGCTATAGGTATTGCGTAGCACGCGCTAGTGACGGATGTAGTGCACGCTAGTGAGATGGGCAGTGAGTTTGGAATTTTTGCATGGTAGCAGTTAGCGCATGCTAAGGATGTGGTAGCGCATGCTAACATCGCATGTCAGAAGCTACCGGACTATCGGGTGACCCCGTTAGCACATGCTAACCTTGATATTTAGCGCGCTCTAATCAGACATAGTATATAAGAAGGGTCAACCCTGTTCTTCGTCACTTTTTATCTCTTTTCTTTATTTACGATGAGAGAGCACGAAGGGTGATTCGGAGGCGATTTAGGGTCAATCTTTCATCAGCTATCATCATCTTGGTTGAATAACAAAGATTATACAACATCTAATCTATTCCTTCTCTCCGAATCAAGGTAAATTCCTTAGAACCCTAGTTTGGGGAATTTCTGGGAATTTTTCTTAAATCCGTCCAATTTATCCGTTTTAAAGTTTGAAATCCTTGGGATTATGATGTATCTACCCCGTACCCACGTCCTCCTTACGATTATATGGATGTTTTTGTATATTATTCGGATTAGAGAGGGTTTGGATGATTTCAAACCTCTAGATAATTATCCTTGTAGAATTATAAATCGTAGGTGGGTTTCGGGAGTTTCCCCATGTGAATCGAGTATGGATTATCAATCATCATATTCCTTACGATATCGTTTAGGTGCCGGAAGTGCATTCTTGGACCTATCGAGCTTGTACACTTTTCCTCCCGATTCTCGACGTCTCAAAGGCAAGTATATATTTTATGATTGTACGTTCTCGACTTTGAAAGTGAGGTATATGAATTATGTGAGTATATATATTCACTCTTGGACGGACCGACGGGTCCTCAGAGGGTTCCGTTGCCTTTGGTGCGGTTCCACGAATATTTTTGGGTTAACCACTCTAGGAGGGTCCGACGGGGCCTCGGAGCGTTCTGTTGCTTCTGGTGCGGTTCCATGGTTAATCAGGTATGTATTGACATGAAATGATATGAGATTTAGTTATTCCCAAATACTAGTCTTGAGTTTGATAAAATGATGATTATATTTACTTTATTTTCGAGAAGTATTGTGTTTCATATTCGATATACTTGTACTAGCTATTCGATGGCTAACCCCTTTTGGGGAAAGTACCTTTCATGTATTTCAGGATCCAGAAGAGGGGAAAGGCGTGTACCAGATCGGCACGAAGATGATGGGCAAGAGTGATGGTGTGTCTTATTTTTGTCTATGTTTTGTACCTTGTTCCATTCGGTATTGTTGTACTTGGAATGGTTTTGAATACTCGAGTAATGTTTCATATGTTCATGATGTTGTGGCTTGTGTTGCCCTGGGTTTCAAATTCCCGATGTATTGTATTCTGTCGAATTGATTATTACATTGGTGTCATTCTTATTGCCTTCTATTGGGATTATGTTTAGACCTTATCGGTCGAGGTTTATGGTTCCGCATAATTCTGGAGGGAGCTGTTCAAGTTGATGGGGTCAAACCTCCACTTCTCGATGAGTTTTCACCCCTAAACCGATGGCCAAACGGAGCAAGTAAATCATTTGTTGGAGATATACCTCCGACACTTTGTAAGTGCCAACCAAACTGATTGGGCTCGTTTACTTGATGTTGCACAATTCTCATATAACTTGCAGCAGAACGAGTCTACCCAACGAAGTCCATTTGAGCTGGTGATGTGGCAACAACCAACGACACCCCAGGACTTAGTTCGGAAATATGAAGGAGCAAGTCCGGCAGCATACAAACTTGCTAAAGGATGGAGCAAAAAACATGACATAACAAGGGCGTATTTGACAAAGGCTGCCAACAGAATGAAAAAGTGGGCGGGCGACAAGCGCCGTCCAAGAGAATTTCAAGTGGGGAACCAAGTGTTGGTCCGAATGATTGGAAGGAACGTAAAGGCGATCCGTTAAGTGCACAAAGGCTTGACACGACAGTATGAAGGACCCTTCAAGGTAGTGAAGAAAGTTGGCACGCGATCTTATCGACTCAATATTCCTGATGACTTCAAGATCCATCCGGTCTTCCATGTGAGCCTGTTGAAACAATATCACAAGGATGAGAAAGACCCGTCCAGGAACGAGTCAAATTGAGCCCCACCTGCCGACATGGTGTCCTTTGATAAGGAAATTGAAGAGATCTTGGCGGATCGACAAGTTGGGAAATGGGGAACACCCCGCTGGACTGAATACTTGGTACGATGGAGAGGTTTACCAGACAGTGAAGCTTCGTGGGAAAAAGAACAAGACTTGTGGCAATTCAAGACCAAAATTGAGGCATACAAGGCAAAGACTTGATGAGGACGTCAAGACTCAGGTGGGGGAGAGTTGTCACGCTATGGCTTTTGAAGCTTCTAGAATCGTCGAGGTTCTTCTCCAGACTTCTTGTATTTACATGATAGAGTTAGAACATTCCGTAAATCCTCTAGAATGATCATAAAAAGGGGTAGAAGGTTGAATCTTGTCTTGTACTTCTTGTATGCTCTAGAAACGTGTAGATTATTGTATATTCTAGAAGATGGTAGATGTAGTCCTTCTCCTACAAAAGGATCTCCAGCCCCTCATTAGTAACAACCAAGTTGAGCAAGTTAATAGAAGAGTTCCTTTCAAAGAGCAGTTTTGTAATATCTGTACCTTTCCATTTTTAGTAGTTTCCATTTTTAGTGCATGTATATTTTTATCAACTTACTTGTAACCATTTCGACATTTTGAATCTGTTTTGTTCTTGGAGTTTTTCCATTTGGACGAGTTTCGGAGGTGTTTTTATGTAATTTCACTTTATGATATGTTTTGTCGCATGCATGTTCGATTCTCGTAAAACTCGTTCGTTTTCATTGTTTCTTCGGTTACATGAGTTTGTATAGTTGAGTTGTTCATGTTGTGAGTTTAGGTTTGTTAATCCGACGTCATATCGTGATTTTCGGATATTTGGGTCGTCTTGTAATTTACGATAAGTTTAGGGAATTTTATCTTCTATTGTCATATTTCGGATTCCCCGATAGTCGGAATTGTATTTTCTTTCAGCACTTAGCTTTGTCGACATGTATATCTCATATCAATGTTTTGGGTTCTGTCCTTTTGTTGCGCCTCGACTTCGTACCGTCCTGCGTAGCAAACGATATTCAACAGTGTTGAACTGATGCATGCATAACGTACATTATGCATGCTCCCTTGCGTGCGCTATCGATACCTGCATAACGTACGTTATACCTTAGTGTTACGTTAATTCGTTGGTGTTACGTACGTAAGCCCCCTTATAGCGTACGCTAACTGTCTGATGTAGCGTACCTATCGGTCTCAGCGAATTGGGCAGATTGTTCTGCCGAGCCATTACGTACTCTAACAATTGAGTGTTACGTACATAATGAGCATAGCATACTTAACATAAGCATGTCAACGTACGTAACGAATGAACAGGTTTTATAAACCTGAGTTGACCTTCACTTCGTCATTCCCTTCATTATTCTTCCTTCGTCCGAGAGCTGAGTTCCCAGGGCGATTTCAAGCGATTTTTCGAGTTTTATCCATGGAGTTCATTAAGAGATCGATTGTTGTGTTCCAAGTGAAGTTTATCATCATCCTAATCCTCATTCTCCGTATGAATCCAAGGTATTTAGCTTAGAACCCTACCTTTATCCATTTTGGGGGGTTTTCGTGATTTGTCTAGATTGAACTCGAATTGTTCATTTAAGTTGTGATATTTCTTATTGATTATTGTTGTTAGGTGATTCCCAACCCATTTCCGTCGTGTTTAATCCGTGGATTGTTGAATTGGGTGGTTTTGTGAAAACCCTCGCCCGTATTCGTCGTCCGTGTATGTTGATGATTATTAGTCGGGGTTGTGGGCGTATTCCATTCGATTATTGTTATCGTGTAGGACTGAGTTGTGTTAATCCTTTGTTTAGGAATGGTCTTGTTCCCTCCGGGTCATTCCTAGTCGTTGTTCATTCCCGTTTCGTCGAAGATATCTCAAAGGCAAATACTTTACATTTGCTTACATATTCTAGTATTTGGATTATGGCTTTCCGTGTATGTTGTGGATGTGTATGTGTATGTTCACCCAGGGATGTTCTGATGGGGCCTCTGGGGATACGTAGTTTCGTGTGTATGCATATCACAAACTGGGGTTAACCACCCAGGGATGGTCCGACGGGGCCTCTGCGGGGTGCGGTCGCCGTGAGTCTCGTACCAACGGTTAACCTTTGAAATGTTTTGTTAGAGAAATGTGTTTTGTGCTCGTGCACCATAATATTCCGGAATATAAATGTTTTCTAAAATGATTTTGGCGCATATTTCATCTGATTAGAATGGTAGTTCAAATAGATTGTACTTGCAGTAGCAATTGTTGCTAACCCCTTAAATGGGGGAAATACTTTTGTATTTCAGGGACAGGTCTTGGAGGTGAATGAGCATGCGGGCAGTACGAGGATGATGGGCAAGAGTGAATCTGTTCAAATGGTCGTTCGTTGATGTCGTGTCTTTTAAATTTTATGGATCATGTTGTTTGATTCAGTACTCGAGTACTTCTTTCTTTTAGAACATTGTGATTGTTGTGTATCCGATTTGGGTTTTGGTTGATGTCGTATTGCACTGTTGAGTCCGGTTTACTTTTTGTATGTCTTGGATTGAGAAATTGCACGTATGTTGATGATGTATATCACTATTGTCATGTCAAGTTTATGTGTTAGCCTGGTGGATTCCAAGGGTGGGGTCCACGGAGCTGTAATATGCCTTGATCATCTTGAGGGTGTTACATAATATGGTATTAGATATTAGGTTTATGGATACCTAGGCTGTCGGTTATTTGGGTCTAGTTGAGTGTCGCTTTTTAACAATATCACTACTATGCCATCATCTCAATACGCCGGTGCTCGTGTATTTTTCCTAACTTGACTCGTTACGTTATCCTGTTCTGTTACTTTCTTAATGTCATGATGTGCTTTGCGTTTGAATTGTACTCACCCGTTACTTCTTCAGAATGCCTGCCGGTAGAGTACGCGGACGCGGTCGTGGATACGGTAGGGGAAGTGGCACAGCTGTGGGGCAGCCATGTCCGATAGCTCAGGGGATGGTTCGGCAACACTTTCCTTGTCGAACAGTGTCCCGCTTAGCGCCGAGGGCCAGCAGGATCAGTCTGCTAGCTTCGAAATGCTCATGATAACGTTGGAGTAGCGAACATTCTCCAGCAAGTAGCGAATCAGATGACACTACTGACTCAGGCCGTTCTGGTCAACCAAGACAATGCTAACCCGGTTTCGCCTACTAGTTCCAGCACCGACAAGCTACTCCAGGACGTGATTCGTATGCGTCCTCCGCAGTTCGATGGTACTTCTGACCCTTCTGGTTGGGATAGTTGGTTATTCGATATGGAGAAGGTGTTTGAGGCGTCTAACTGCTCGGAGGAGAGGAAAGTGTCAATCGCTCAGTACTTCCTCGCCAAGGAGGCGGCAACATGGTGGCAAGCAGTGAAACCGCGTGACCAGGCAGCCACGTGGGACGAGTTTTGAGAGCTAATGGAGGATGAATATTGTCTGTGGCCGGTAAAAGAGGGGAGGATTCGAGCCTTCTTTGAGGCAAAGCCCCAGGATGTTCCCATTTCACAGGCAATCAAAGACTACAATCAGCAGCTACATTATGTGAGAAATCAGGTCTGAGATGAACTAGATAATATCCGCCACTTCGACATGCGGATGAAGCTGAGGGTTCGTCATTACATGTCTGGTCTCGGGTGTACAACTTTGAAGGATTATCAGAACAAGGCGATGGCTTATGAGATGTCATTTTTTGCGATAGAGGCGGCAATTGAGGGTAAGAAACAGAAGACCTCTGGTCAGTTTTTGGGAGGTAAGTCTGGTGGGTATCAGAAGGCTCAGTCTGGTTCGCGGTCTTCGGGAATCCATCCCTGTAGTTCGAGCGAGGAAATGGTTCCAAATCTACCCCATCTGTTCCTGTTCGTGGTCCTACCTGCTTTAACTATGGTCATCCCGGACACATGATGAGTGAGTGTGACAAGCTGTCATTACAGTGTCTTACTTGTGGTCGTATGGGGCATCATGCTAAGTATTGTGGATATGCGAGTCGGGCACCAGTTACTCAAGTGTCGGCCCTGGCTACGAGAGAACCAAGTGTGAATCAGGCGCCGACAACTAGTCAGCCCCAATAGAGTTTTGGTAGAGGTCGAGGATGTGGGCAGCCTTCTAGTGGGGGAGCTTCTAGTGCGGGGTCTGTTCCGCCCCGTGTGTATGACATGAGACGAGCTGGAGATCCTGATGCGATGGTGGCTACAGGTACCATTCACATTCTTGACCATCCTGTTTCCGTGTTATTCGATTCTGGTGCTACACATTCTTTCATATCGCTGGATTGTGTGCATCGTCTCCATGTTGATTGTCTAGTTACATGTGAACCGTTTGTTGTTAAACTGCCTAGTGGAGATAGTATTGTGGGGGATCGTGAGATTAGAGATTTCCCGATGAGTATCGTGGGGAGGGATTGGTCCTCTAATATAATTGTCGTAGACATTAAGGATGAGGATTTGATTCTTGATAAGGATTGGCTAGATCAACATGGGGCGATCATGAATTATAGAGCGAGAACCATTTCGATGTTAGCCTCTAACGGTACCGAGTATTCTTTTGTGGGACGTAAGCAGGGTAGTCAGAGATTTCTGATCAGCGCTATGAAAGCGGTAAAACTTCTTCGGGGAGGTTGCATTGGTTACTGGTGTTATGCTTTGAGATCGGAAGAAGGAGGATTCGAGCTCTCGTCTATTTAGGTAGTGAGTGAGTATCCTAGCGTCTTTCCAGATGAGTTGCCGGGTTTTCCGCCAGACCATTAGGTTGAGTTCACTGTTGATTTAGAGTCGGGCGCAGCTCCAATTTCGAAGACGCCGTACCGCATGGTGCATGCTGAGATGCTTGAGTTGAAGAAACAGTTGGGAAAGTTGCTATACATGGGCTACATTCGACCAAGTGCTTCGCCTTGGGGCGCATCGGTCTTGTTTGTGAAGAAAAATGATGGGTCACTTCGCTTATGCATCGACTATCGAGAGTTGAATAAGGTGACCCTCAAAAACAAGTATCCGCTCCCGAGGATTGGAAATTTGTTTGACCAATTGCAGGAGCGATTGTGTTTTCGAAGATTGATTGAGATCGGGGTATTACCAACTCCGAGTGAAGGATTCCGATATTTCGAAGACGGCCTTTCGGACGAGATACGGCCACTACGAGTTTGTGGTTATGTCTTTTGGGCTAACCAATGCCCCAGCTGTGTTCATGCAGCTAATAAACAAGGTCTTTATCCAATATCTCGATAAGTGTGTAGTCGTCTTTATCGACGATCCTGATTTACTCGAGGATCAAGGAGGAGCATGCACGTCATTTGCATATCGTGTTAGGAATCTTGAAAACTCAGCGTCTTTATGCGAAGTTCTCAAAGTGTGAGTTTTGGTTGCGGGAGGTTATGTTTCTCGGCCACGTGATCTCAGTCGTGGGTGTTCGTGTGGACCCACACAAGATAGAGGCAGTGTTGGATTGGGCGCCGCCCAAGAAGATGAAGGAGGTCCGTAGTTTCATGGGTTTAGCCGGGTATTATCGTAGGTTTGTCGAGGGATTCTCTAAACTCGCTCGACCGCTTACTCAGTTGTTTCAGAAGTCAGAGAATTTTGTTTGGACCGATGAGAGGCAGAAGAGCTTTGAGGAGTTGAATAAGCGGTTGACTACCGCTCCCGTCTTGGCTTTACTGAGTGGTAATGAGGGTTTTTCAGTTTATAGTGACGCCTCGGGCCAAGGACTTGAATGTGTACTCATACATCACTGGAAGACGATTGCTTATGCTTCCCGTCAGTTGAAACCGTATGAGTTGAATTATCCTACCCACGATCTTGAGTTGGCCGCAGTTGTGTTTGCGTTGAAGATTTGGCGTCATTACTTGTATGGCTCGTCGTGTCAGATTTTCACCGATCACAAGAGCCTGAAGTATATTTTCACACAGAAAGAACTGAATATGAGACAGAGAAGGTGGCTGGAGTTAATTAAGGATTACGATCTTGAAATCTTTTATCATCCGGGCAAGCCAAATGTGATGGCAGATGCCTTGAGTCAGAAATCGGTATTGCTTCGGGCACTTGAGTTACTCACGGCCCAGCCAGGGCTCCAGTGATGGGGTTGAGTATTGAGGTTGTTCTACCAGGGAGTGACGGGCAGTTGCGCACCCTTGAGATCTCTTCATCCCTGGTCGACGACATTAAATCGAGACAGTTAGAAGATCTGATGTGTATTCAACTCCGTGAGAGTGTGGTGACGGGGAAGTCCCCGGGATTCATGATTCATGAGGATGGTGTGTTGAGATTCCAAGGTCGGCTGTATGTTCCGAACGACTTGGAATTGAGGCAGGGTATTATGCGAGAGGCTCATGCGTCACCTTACTCAGTCCATCCGGGCTCGAGTAAAATGTATAAGGATTTAAAAAAGAATTTCTGGTGGAATGACATGAAGAATGAGGTAGTATAGTTTGTGGCTAAGTGTTTGACTTGTCAGCAAGTCAAAATCGAGCATCAACGGCTTGCCGGGTTGTTGAAACCACTTCCCGTCCCGAAATGGAAGTGGGAGGACATCTCTATGGATTTTGTCACGAATTTGCCGAGGACGAAGACTGGAATGAATATGGTGTGAGTGATCATGGATCGACTGACTAAGTCAGCACATTTTATGGGCATCAAGGACACTTGGGGTCCAGAAAAATTGGCTCGTATTTTTATCACACATATCATGAGACTTCATGGTATGCCGAAGACTATTATTTCAGACACAGATGGCCGGTTTGTATCACTTTTTTAGCAGGCGGTACATAAGTCATTGGGGACACGTTTGCGTTTGAGTACATCTTTCCACCCTCAGATCGATGGACAGTCCGAGCGTACCATTCATACATTCAAAGATATGTTGCGCGCGTGTGCGCTAGACTGGAGTAGTGATTGGGAGGAACATATGGCCCTGATCGAGTTTACTTATAATAATAGCTGGCATGCGTCGATTAAGATAGCACCGTATGAGGCGATTTATGGCCGACGATGTCGATCACTGATATGTTGGGATGAGCCATCCGATTTAGTTGGCACCGAGCCGGATCTTGTGTTGGAGACGAGGAAGAAAGTCGAGTTGATTCGAGAGAGGATGTTGGCGGCTCAGAGTCGACAAAAGTCTTACGCAGATGTTAGGCATCGACCATTGGAGTTTGAGGTTTGGGGTCATGTCTTGTTGAGAGTGTCTCCATCGAAGGGAGTTTTCTATTTTGGGAAAAAGGGGAAGTTTAGTCCAAGGTATATTGAACCTTTCGAGATATTAGAGAGAGTTGGCGAGTTAGGTTACCGATTGGCATTGCCTCCGTCGTTGAGCCATATGCATACTGTGTTTCACGTTTCTCAGTTGAGGAAGTATGTTCCAGACCTGACTCACGTTATTGACTTTGGGGACGTGGAGATCGAGAAGAACGTTACGTTTGAGGAGAGGCCGGTGAGGATTTTGGAACGTCGAGATAAACAGTTAAGGCACAAACCATCCCCTTGGTTAAAGTGCAATGGTCGAGGCATGGAGTGGAGGAAGCAACATGGAAATTGGAGGAGGATATGCGTGCGAGACACCCGAGCTTTTTGATTCTTAAGTTTCGGGATGAAACTTTTTTTTAGAGGGGGAGAATGTAATATCCGTACCTTTCCATTTTTAGTAGTTTCCATTTTTGGTGCATGTATCGACTCGCTTGTAACCGTTTCGACGTTTTGAATCTGTTTTGTTCTTGGAGTTTTTCAATTTGGACGAGTTTCGGAGGTTTTTTTACGTAATTTCACTTTATGATATGTTTTGTCGCATGTATGTTCGATTCTCATAAAACTCCTTCGTTTTCATTGTTTTTTCGGTTACATGAGTTCGTATGGTTGAGTTGTTCATGTTGTGAGTTTCGGTTTGTTAACCCAACATCTATCGTGATTTTTGGACGTTTGAGCCGTTTTGTAATTTCCTATTAGTTTAGGGAATTTTATCTTCTATTATCATATTTCGGATTCCCCGATAGTCGGAATTGTATTTTATTTTAGCACTTATCGTCGACGTGTATATTTCATATCTACGTTTTGGGTTCTTTACTTTTGTTGCGTCTCGACTTCGTACCATCATGTGCAGCAAACGGTACTCAGTGGTGTTGAACTGATGCATGCATAACGTACATTATGCATGCTCCCTTGCGTGCGCTATCGATACATGCATAACGTACGTTATACCTTAGTGTTAACGTACCTTATGGCCCTCAGCAGTTTGGACAGTGGGTTCTGCCCAGTTTTGCCAAGCCCTTACGTACGTTAACTCGCTGGTGTTACGTACGTAAGCCCACTTATAGCGTACGCTAACTGTATGATGTAGCATACACTATCGGTCTCAGCGAATTGGGAAGATTGTTCTGCCGAGCCATTACGTACGCTGACACTTGAGTGTTACGTACGTAATGAGCATAGCGTACGTTAACATCAGCATGTTAACGGACGTAACGAATGAGCAGGTTTCATAAACCTGAGTTGACCTCACTAGTAGAAAAATACCATTTCACATCGGATATTTTAGATCGGTTCTATAATAACCGATTTAGAAAGTGACGCGGCCATTTTCTAAATCGGTTCTAAAATAACCGATCTAGAAAGTGACATGACCATTTTCTAAATAGGTTGTTTTAGAACCGATCTAGAAAGTGGACTTTCTAAATCGGTTGTTTTAGAACCAATCTAGAAAGTGGACTTTCTAAATCGGTTATTTTAGAACCGATATGGAAAGTGCATTTAATTTAATATAATTGCAAGTTTCTCAAACAACTCACTTTAGCTTAGTTGTTGGGACTTTACTCCCCAACCACAAGGTCAAGAGTTCAAACCCCTGTGTCAACAAATTGAAATACATTGATATTTCAAGACTGGGTCGGGCCTGGTCTCAGTCGGGTCTCGGGCCGGGCTGATTGTGGTCGGGTCGGGGTCGGACTGTGGTCGGGTCAGACCCGAGCTGGGTTAGGGTCATTTTTTTGGAAAAAAATAAGACTTTCTAGATCGGTTCAAATAGACATTCTAGATCGGTTAAATAACCGATGTATAAAGCAGACTTTCTCGACCGGTTCTGAAAATCGATGTAGAAAGTCCAGACCTTTTACATCGGTGGATTATAAAGGTTATTTAACCGATTTAGAATGGCTATTTTGCCCAATTTAGAAAGTATTTTTTCTAGTAGTGCCTTCACTTCGTCATTCCCTTCATTCTTCTTCCTTCGTCCGAGAGCTGAGTTCCCAGGGCGATTTCAAGCGATTTTTTGGGTTTTGTCGGTGGAGTTCATTGAGAGATCTATTGTTGTGTTCCAAGTGAAGTTTATCATCATCTTAATCCTCCTTCTCCGTACGAATCCAAGGTATTTGGCTTAGAACCCTACCTTTATCTATTTTGGGGTTTTTCGGGATTTGTCTAGATTGAACTCGAATTATTCATTTAAGTTGTGATATTTCTTATCGATTATTTTTTTTGGGTGATTCCCAACCTATTTCCACCGTGTTTAATCCGTGGATTGTTGAATTAGGGAGGTTTTGTGAAAACCCTCGCCCGTATTCGTCGTCTGTGTATGTTTATGATTATTAGTTGGGATTGTGGGCGTATTCCATTCGATTATTGTTATCATGTAGGACTGAGTTGTGTTAATCCTTCATTTAGGAACGGTCATGTTCCCTACGGGTCATTCCTAGTCGTTGTTCGTTTCTGTTTCGTCGAAGATGTATCAAAGGCAAGTACTTTACGTTTGTTTGCATATTCTAGTATTTGGATTATGGCTTTCCGTGTATGTTGTGGATGTGTATGTGTATGTGTATGTTCACCCAGGGACGGTCCGACGGGGCCTCTGGGGATACGTAGTGCCATGTGTATGCGTATCACGAAATGGGGTTAACCAAACAGGGATGGTCCGACGGGGCCTCTGCGGGATGCGGTGGCCGTGAGTCTTGTACCAATGGTTAACCTTTGAAATGTTTTATTAGAGAAATGTGTTTTGTGCTCGTGCACCGTAATATTTCGGAATATAAATATTTTCTAAAATGATTTTGGCGCATATTTCATCTGATTAGAATGGTAGTTCAAATAGATTGTACTTGCACTAACAGTTGTCGCTAACCCCTTAAATGGGGGAAATAATTTTATATTTCAGGGACAGGTCTTGGAGGCGAACGAGCATGCGGGTAGTACGAAGATGATGGGCAAGAGTGAATCTGTTCAAATGGTCGTTCGTTGATGTCGTGTCTTTTAAATTTTATGGATCATGTTGTTTGCTTCAGTACTCGAGTACTTTTTCCTTTTAGAACATTGTGATTGTTGTGTACCCGATTTGGGTTTTGGTTGATGTCGTATTGCATTGTTGAGTCCGGTTTACTTTTTGTATGTCTTGGATTGAGAAGTTGTACGTATGTTGATGATATCTATCACTATGGTCATGTCAAGTTTATGTGTTAGCCTGGTGGATTCCAAGGGTGGGGTTCACGGCGCTGTAATTTGCTCTGATCGTCTTGGGGGTGTTACAAGTTTCTCTCTCTAAAAATACTTCAATCTTCCGCATACTTAGCTAAGACAGTGGAAATCCTGCCTTAGTGGCCGATGGACTGAGTTGCTAAGGGGCGCACGACATAACTCGACGGACTGAAGTTTGCCCGTGACAGGTATCAGCCATGGATTGTGAGATTTGAAGGAGAATCAGAGAGTACTCAAGGCATGGAACTAACGTCTTTTGATGAATGCCATACAAAGACTTGCATAATAAAAAAACCATGACATGGATGGGATTTATCTACAGAACGTGGTGGTTTAGCCATAAAGATTGGTTTGGTTAAGGAACCATGCAAGAATGCAAAAACATCGAGTTGACGAATATCCCAATGATGAGCGACTGGCAATATAAAAAATGTCTGGTAGTGACCGGTTTGATGATTGGACTAATTTGCTACAATTCGGGCCTCGAAATGGTTAATGGTACCATATGAACATCGTTTAATAGTAAATACCCATTTACAACCAATGATGTTGCAATTTGGCAATGAAGAAACTAGGTCTCATGTCTCATGTTTGTTTAGTGTCGTAAATTCGTCAGCTATAGCACTGCATCATCAGGGTCGCGAATGGCTTGAGAAACCTAATTGGGCGTAACTTGTGGAAGAGGATGTTTTTTGGAGTGATATATCTCGGGATGCAAAATATTATTCTATCTTTGGATTTTCATAATATGAGTGCGTATAACAATAGTGGGCGCCTCGTGTGATAATGAGCTGCACTATGGTACCCATGATCGTTGGATGAAATGGGGTTTGACCACTGAGATACTGGGCTTGGACTATGATGTGAAGTGTTGGAAGGCAAATCATGTCTGGGCAAACTTTGGCTCGAGATATTCGTGTGGAAAAATAGGATGCAGATCTGATAATGCAACAGATAGAGACCTAATTGTGGGAATGACTAGATCCACATGTGAATAAGGAGTATGTGAGACCATGTACTTTGTATCTATATAATATGTTGATTAATTTTAAAAATGATTACTTGAAAAGAACAGAATAGAAATATATATATATATATATATATATATATATATATATATATATATATATATATATGTGTGTGTGTGTGTGTGTATCGAATATATATTATATAAATCCTGCAAAAAAATATTAGCAAAAACGACATTCGCCGATCATGTAAAGAAGCGGAAGATTCGCTGTTGAGTCCAGAATATCTGTCTCCTTAAAGCAAATTCGTCCTCACCACGGTGTATGACGTCTGCCTCCCAGGATAAAACAACAGCTCGATGCAGTGAACCGATGATCCGCTGCACCCTCAACGAACTAGAACAACTCTGTATACTCTCACCGACCGAAGAAGAAAACGAAAAAGAAACGAGAAGGCTGAAAATAGAATGAAAAATATAGGCTGATTAAATTCGTACGTATGAAATGTATTTAAAACGAGCCCCCTCAGCCGGGTATTTATAGGTGAAGGCTGGAGGAGGTTGTGTGCTGGAGGAACTCTATACCTAACGAAATCGGTATCTGGAGGAACTCTAAACCGATCGAAATTGGTATCTGGATACTTATCCAGATCTGTTGAATTGGATTTTATCCGAATCTGAAAAATTCGGATTGTATTAATTGAGATATTTTCGGTAAACCGAATAAAATTGCAGTAAAAAGATAACTTCAAGATGCCGAGACATTTCGCCCAAATCGCCCTTCGACCGAGACCGACAGACCCGACCCGAACCGAGCCGAGCCGAGCCGAGCCGGATGGACGGACGGACGGACGGCGGCGGCGCGCGCGTGTGTGTGTGTGCGCGATGGGCGCCTAATCACACATCCACACATGTCTCACTTTTTGAACATGCCTTTGTCCACATCTTCTTATATACTCACAATTTCTCCCTTCTTTTTCCAATGTGGGATAGCATCCCAAACCCATTTATAAAGGGTTCACTTTGGAACATTATATCTCATTCATACCTCAATCATTTTGAGTGTTCTTATATAGTTTGGAAACCTCGTACAGAGTACTACGTATTCCAACTAAGTCCCGACTTTAACTCGTAGTCGAGCCAACTCAAACTTTCCTCTCAAATGGGCTGCACAAAACATCTCATTTCCTCCATTTTATCTAATATTTTCAACAATCCCCCATATGAATGAGATTGATGGTCCAGCAGCACACGTCAGACACGGAGTTTACTTGGTGATAGTTACTACGGTTAGGCATTGCATAGGATAGGTAGAGTATGCTCCTTGAATCTTCCCTCGAAAAGATATATTCTCCTTACTGGCTAGACAGTGTGACTAGATGCCTTTGAACTGTCCGACCGCTTGTGTAAGTGATCGTATATCCTTCGCAAGTGCCCTTCCTGATTTGTTCTGTTCTCATTATTGTGCCCATTTTGGCCGTGAACACCGTACTGGTTCTGCGAGAGTTTCTAAAGAATTGTGCCTTTGCAATTCTCCTTTGAAGCGGCCCCTCTTCTCTCTAACATATGTGATTCTCTTTAAGTGTTTTGAGTAAACCTGTATTTTATTCCACCCGACTATACGTTGTCGACTTAAGAATCATTAAAAGCATAAGCTTAACCTCTCCTTACGGGTATCACTATTTTTCATCCTAGGAATGGTCGGTTCGGGGTAACCCCCACAGTGATCGTGCCCAGTTTTATGGATTGGTTGTCCCATTGAACCTAGATCTTGGGATCTCCAGTCAGCTTAGGTTGGGTATCCTCCATAAAACCATTAGCTCAAGGCAATAGACCCATTCCTCTTGATGATTTATCAACAAGGTCTCTTGATAACCCTTTGGTTAGCGGATCCGCAATGTTATCCTTTGATGACACATAGTCAATAGTGATAACTCCTGTTGATATCAATTGTTTAATGGTATTATGTCTCCTCCTTATGTGACGAGACTTACCATTGTACATTATGCTCTGTGCCCTGCCAATCGCAGATTGACTATCGCAATGAATACATATTGCGGTCACAGGCTTTGCCCATCTTGGAATATCTTCTAGAAAATGGTGTAGCCATTCTCCCTCTTCTACACATTTATCTAAGGCTATAAACTCGGATTCCATCGTTGACCGAGATATAAGTGTCTGTTTCGAATATTTCCATGCCACTGCTGCACCGGCTAGTGTGAATACATATCCACGTGTAGACTTGGAGTCTTTTATATCAGATATCCAATTTGCATCACTATATCCTTCAAGTACTGCTGGATATTTGGTATAGTGCAGCCCATACTCTCGAGTACCCCTTAAGTATCTTAGTACCCTTATGATCGCCTTCCAATGATCCTTTCCGGGGTTGCTCGTGTATCTACTTAGTTTACTAACTGAGTAGGCTATGTCTGGTCTTGTACAGCTCATCAAGTACATCAGACTTCCTATTATGCGTGAGTATTCTAGTTGAGATACTCCTTCACCCTTATTCTTGGATAGTCTCAACGTCATATCCACCGGGGTTTTGGCTGTGCTCGAGTCATCTTTATTAAATCTTTCAAGGATTTTGTCCACATAGTGGGCTTGACTCAGCATGAGACCTTCCGACGTTCGTGTGATTTTAATCCCTAAAATTACATCTGCGAGTCCCATATTCTTCATATCAAATCTCGACCTCAGCATGTCTTTGGTCGATTTGATTATTCTTTCATTACTGCCGATAATGAGTAAGTCATCTACATATAGACACAAAATGACATAGCCATCTTCTGTGTCTTTCACATATACACATTTGTCGGATTCATTAATTTTGAAGCCACCGCTTATCATGACATGATTAAATTTTTCATGCCACTGTTTTGGTGTCTGCTTCAATCCGTACAAAGATTTTACCAGCTTGCAGACTTTCCTTTCTTGTCCAGGAGCAGAGAACCCCTCGGGCTGTTCCATGTAGATTTCCTTTTCTAAGTCTTCATTAAGAAAGGCAGTCTTAACATCCATTTGATGAACTTTTAAGCCTCGTAATGCTGCGATGGCAAGTATCATCCTGATGGAAGTTATTCTTGTCACAGGAGAGTAAGTATCAAAATAGTCTAGGCCTTCACGTTGGTTATATCCCTTCGCTAGGAGCCTAGCCTTATATTTATCAACTGCTCCATCTTTCAATTTCTTCTTGAAAATCCACTTATTTCCTAATGGTTTACACTTAGGAGGTAATTCAATTAGTTCCCAAGTATGATTCTGTAATATAGAATCAATCTCTTATTTGATAGCCTCCTTCCACATAGGTCCATCCGTCGAGCTTACAGCTTCTTTGTAAGTCTGAGGAGCCTTTTCGAGCAAGTAGGTGATGAAATCTGGTCCGTAAGATTTCTCCGTCCTTTATCGCTTGCTCCTTCTAGGTTCGTCCTCATTATCCATTATTTGGTCTTCATTATCTTCATCCATTAGTTCAGAAGTCTGTTTGGATGAGATAAGGGGTTCACTTGCAATCTTGCAAGGAAAGATATTCTCAAAGAATGACGCATTCCTTGATTCCATAATCATATTCTTGTGAATCTCATGCACTTTGGATTCATGCACAAGAAATCGGTAAGCATTGCTGTTGTGTGCATATCCAATGGAAATGCAGTCAACCGTTTTTGTGCATATTTTAACTTTCTTAGGAGTAGGTATTAGCACCTTTGCTAGACACCCCCACACTTTCATGTAATTGTAGGAAGGCTTGACTCCTTTCCACAATTCATAAGGACTTTTGTCTCCGTTCTTACGGCATATCTTGTTTAAGAGATAATTCGTCGTTAAGATGGCTTCTCCCCACATATTTTACAGCAGACCTGAATTTAGTAATATCGCGTTCATCATCTCTTTCAGAGTGCGATTCTTACGTTCCGCCACGCCATTTGACTGTGGTGCATATGGGGCAGTGACTTCATGAATAATCCCATGTTGCGAGCAAAATTCGCCAAATGGTTCCACATATTCACCTCCGCGGTCACTTCTCAAGATTTTTATCTTAGCATTCAATTGATTCTAAAATTCCGTTTTATAGAGAACAAATTTCTCTATGGCTTCATCTTTGCTTTTAAGCAAGTATACATAGCAATATTTAGTACAATCATCCACAAAAGTAATAAAATATTTGTTTCCACCTCTAGTTTGAACAAACTTCAAATCACATAGGTCGCTATGTATTAATTCTAAAGGTTTGGTGTTTCTTTCCACTTGTCGGAATGGAGATCGAGTTAATTTTGCCTCTACACAAGTTTCACACTTGTGGTTTAAATCAATTTTAAACTTTGGTATGTGTTCTAATGCAATTAGTCTACGCATTGCATTAAAATTAACATGTCCTAATCTAGCATGCCATAAATTAGGAGACTTAAGCAAGTAAGCAGAAGAATTCTTCATTTCATTATTTTTTATAGTCATCACATTGAGCTTAACTAGCCCATCACATTCATATCCCTTGCCTATAAACACACCATTTTTCGACAAAATAACTTTATCGGACTCGAAAACTATTCTAAAGACATGCTTCATCAACAAGATACCAGAAATAAGGTTCCTTCGAATATCAGGCACATATAACACGCATTTAAGAGTCACTTCCTTTCCAGACGTCATCTTTAAGATCACCGTGCCTTCGGCCAAGATAGTTGAGGTTGCAGAGTTTCCCATATACAGTATATCACCGGCATCCATTTCTTCCAAGGAGGAGAACATAGTCTTGTTGGCACATATATGCCTAGTTGCTCCAGTGTCAATCCACCACTCTTTGGTGTTTGAGCCAACTAGGTTCACTTCGGAGATCATAGCACATAAGTCAAGATGTTCCACTTGTTCGGTAATCAGATGTGCTGCATTACCCTCTTTTTTCTTTGGTTTCTTTGGCAGCCTGCAGTCGGCCGCCCTATGACCCATCTTTTCACAGTTGTAGCATTTTCCAAGGAATTTTTCTTTCTTTTTCCCAATTCCTCCTTTAGGTCTCAGCTTGGTTCCCTTTCCATTGTTGCCTTTCTTGGATGTCTGTCCAGTTTCCACAACATTGGCCTTTGCCACAGCAATATTTACTTTCTTCTCTGATCCTCGGTTGTCTTCCTCTATGCGAAGTCTAATGATCAGATCTTCCATGCTCATTTCCTTGCGCTTGTGCTTTAGATAATTCTTGAAATCTTTCCAAGTCGGGGGCAATTTTTCGATCATAGCAGCCACTTGGAAGGATTCGCTAATGACCATTCCTTCAGCATGGATTTCGTGAATGATCACTTGTAGCTCTTGTACCTGACTCACTACAGTCTTGAAGTCCATCATCTTGTAATCGAGAAACCTTCCAACAATCCACTTCTTGGCACCGGCGTCCTCGATCCTGTACTTATGGTCTAGTGAGTCCCATAACGCCTTAGCTGATTTAGCACTATTGTACACGTTGTATAGTGAATCGGCAAGGCCATTCATCACATAGTTCCGATACAGATAGTCGGAAGTTTTCCAAGCGTCAATGGCCATCAGAGTTTGTTGGTCACTGTCTTCGTCATATTTTGGTGCATCCTCCTTGAGGAATCGAGACAAGCCTAGAGTGGTCAGATAGAACATCATTTTCTGCTGCCATCTCTTGAAATTCTGCCCGTTGAATTTCTCTGGTTTGTCCGCATGGTTGACCGGAACTGAAACCGAATTAGTAATCGGAATCGAAGCTGTACCCGATCCAGTTATCAGAGGTGCACCTCCAGTCACTTGACCTGAGCCGATTTTCTGAGGTGCACCTCCAGAAACGTCCGTAGACAGTGTTGGGTTTTGAGAATCCATATTAGCTTAGCTTTTGAAAATAGATATGTTTTAATCAAGTAAACAAAATAAAAAAGGAATTTGCTTTAAGATTGTTGATTAATTTTGAAAATGATTACTTGAAAAGAACAAAATAGAAATATATATATATATATATGTATCGAATATATATTATATAAATCCTGCAGAAAATTGTTAGCAAAAATGAAATTCGCCGATCACGTAAAGAAGCGGAAGATTCGCTGTTGAATCCAGAATATCTGTCTCCTTAAAGCAAATTCGTCCTCACCACGGTGTATGACGTCTGCCTCCCAGGATAAAACAATAGCTCGATGCAGTGAACCGATGATCCGCTGCACCCTCAACGAACTAGAACAACTTTGTATACTCTCACCGACCGAAGAAGAAAACGAAGAAGAAACGAGAAGGCTGAAAATCGAATGAAAAATATAAGCTGATTAAATTCGTACGTCTGAAGTGTATTTAAAACGAGCCCCCTCAGCCGGGTATTTATAGGTGAAGGCTGGAGGAGGTTGTGTGCTGGAGGATACCGACCGAAATTGGTATCTGGAGGAACTCTAAACCGATCGAAATTGGTATCTGGATACTTATCAAGATCTGTTTAATTCGATTTTATCCGGATCCAAAAAATTCGGAATTTATTAATTGAGGTATTTTCGGTAAAATAAAATTTTACCGAATAAAATTGCAGTAAAAAGATAACTTTGAGATGCCGAGACATTTCGCCCAAATCGCCCTCCGACCGACCCAACCCGATCCGAACGGACGGACGGGCAGCGGCGGCGGCGCGCGCGTGTGTGTGTGTGCGCGAGGGGCGCCTAGTCACACATCCACATATGTCTCACTTTTTGAACATGCCTTTGTCCACATCTCCTTATATACTCACAATTTCTCCCTTCTTTTTCTAATGTGGGATAGCATCCCAAACCTATTTATAAAGGGTTCACTTTGGAACATTATATCTCATTCATACCTCAATCATTTTGAGTGTTCTTACATGTTTTGGAAACCTCGTACGGAGTACTACGTATTCCAACTAAGTCCCGACTTTAGCTCATAGTCGAGCCAACTCAAAATTTCCTCTCCAATGGGCTGCTCAAAACATCCCATTTCCTCCATTTTATCTAATATTTCCAACATAATATTCAACTTTCGTGAATCATTATGTGATTGTTATCATTTTTTTGAACTCGTGATTCCCTTCATTTTATGTTATCTAGTTTGTTGTTTTTCTCTATTACAATTTTGGTTAGTTGCATACTCCACATGTGATATCGTCAAGTATTGTCGTGTTACCGGGGGGGTGGGGGCCCTGGGGGCGAGGAATTTCGCCTTTTGCTACAAGTGTTGTCATATTATCAATTCTATTATACTTGTTGCAGTATCTTGAAATTCTTTTTTTGACCTCGAGAGTTTGATATTTTGTTTGAACATCTTTTCATTGGATTTTTATCGTTTTCATAATACCCGTACTTCTAATATCATTTCCTTTTTTTTTGGTAATGTACCGTGTGTTTACCAACTATTTTGTTTTGCGTTTATTTAGAATTTATTACCGTTTTGAGTTATATATTTTGTCATGTTATGTTATTTACTGAATGTAGTCTTTACATTACTCGCGTTGCCTTGTTTGCCTGTCGAGAATGGTCTTTGGTAATTAATTCTTTTAACTCATGTGAACCAGACCAAGATCTTGCTGAGTAGGCCTGGGCATGGGACGGGATGGGACCATTTTTAGATAATCCCGATCCCATCCCATTTGAAAATTATGGGACGAGATGGGACGGGATTGTACTTTTGAAAAATTGATCCTGACCGTCCCGATTCTGAATGGAATCGAGACGGAATCGGGACACGAACGGGACGAAAAATGGTTCCGTTGACCAATGTTAACTCTCAAATGAATACAATATTTGGACTTGTTACATGACAATAAATTTAAGTTTTTATTTAAACTAATCTGTTTATCAAATATCATTGTGAGTCATTTGTTAATTCTTGAACAAATGGTTCATAGAACTCTGAATGCTTTCTTATTTCACCCGAAGTAATAAATATAAAGAACATTACAACATAGTCAGATACTCACTGATCTCTACTTCTATGCACAAGTTCTTCATGGTTTATGGAAGTTTCGTTCCCCGAAAGGAGTAAATGAGATAAGTTAGAAATGTTAGATGATAAGACTGCTTTGTGCTTGGTAGTCGGATAAATTTAGTAACTAGATATTCTTACGGGACGGGACGGGATCCCATCGGGATTCGACTCGCGGCCCGTCCCAAGTTTTTTAAATGGGACGGGACGGGACGGGCCCTGAGTTTTAAAATTTTGATCTCGTTTTGTCCTGGTGCGGGACGAGACGGGATCGAGACGAGCCCGAGCCTTCGGAATTAGTTGCCCAGGCCTATTGGTGAGTTTTTAGATTATTAAGTGGACTATATTTAGTTGTATGTGTATTTGGCCCATTTATTAAAGGTTGGCCCATTGGAATTTTGGGCAAGAATCCCACTATTCCCCAATGATCTGGAGGACCTTTATTACCAAAAAGGGACCGGTCCCTTTTTTTCTCACTCGATCTCTCTCTCTCACGTTTTTCCTCGCATCCGCACTTAGTGGTGTTTCTTGGTGAAGGTCGTCGATTGAGACAAAACAACCGACAGAGATGCGGTTTGTAGCAGAAGGCAGCAGTGTTAGCCACGAGGCCGAAATGCTGAATGCAAGGCGCGATGTCACTGCGTTGCGTGGTTTGGTCGGATTTTAATATTAAATTTTTAGCACTTTACGAGCACATCAAGAGAAGTAGCACCGGCTAATGTTGCAGGCTACTGGCCTATAACACCCCCATGATATTCAGGACATATTATATCACCACGAGCCTCTCCCATGGGACCCACAATGCTATACATACACATTTACATAAATATTCGATCGGCAAGGTCATTACATACACAATGAGCGAGACAATAAAAGTCAATATCCACCACAATAATCAAAGTCAACAAAAGAGAGTCAACGGAGATTCAACCCACAAAAGAAAACAATGAGATATTAACAAATATTTTGTAGTACTCGAGTACTAAACTATTCAAAATACGACTCTACAATGAAAAAACATAAGCAACAAATTATGTCATCCATTACTCCTTTCATCTTTATTGTGTCGTAAATTTGTATGAAGTGAAAAAGATGCGTATGCGGATCTTTGGTTGCAAAACCTCCACACTGATTATGTTGTACCATGGGAATCAATGATGGCTTTAGCTCAAAATCTGTGCCATTAATTAGAATAATATTGATGCCACCATAATTACGATTGAGACATGGGTGAAAATGAGCACAAATAGATTGGTGTTGGGCCGCCTGCCTTACGAATTGGGCGCCCCTATTTGGTGGATTTTCAACATGTGCTGCCTTGTTATTCTGGCTGTCTCCTGGTAATTTATTTGGATTTACCATCTTTGCCATATCTTGTGTCAATTCCTTTTCAGTTTCTTAGTTGTTGCACTTGTTCGTCGCGTAAATACTTCAACTTAAAAAATAAAAGGCTCCAATGGCTTCTACGCAAAGCGAGTGTTCATGCAGTAGCTGAAACAATCATAAAACTTACATAATTGAGAATAAATCAATATAATATATAAACAAATAATAATTAAAAAAATATCTAATATAATTCGGTTGTACTTATTGTAATATCAATTTTAGTAATTGCCTTAATCCCAGGAACGACGTAGAAAACTTGTACACTATTTTGTGAGATGAATTTTGCTTGATGTTTTACTTATCTTCCTTGTGAGATGATCACAATATTTTTTATGGCCTCTCTCGAAGTCGCATAAATATGTTGATTAAATCACATGATGTCCTTATCTAACCTATGTAATTCGACTCCATAAGAATAAAAGATCAAGTATATTTACAAACAGCTATTGATTTCTCAATTTAATAGTCAATTTGTGTTTAATATCAAAGAGCTAATGTTAAACTCATCTCTCAAACTATGAACAATGTTGTCTAACATGTAAAATCGAGTATAGAATACAAGCTAAACATGAATAAACACAAGATATTTGAATAAGGAATCTAAGTAGAAACATTCAATTTAAATAAAATCCATAAAAACCATCAACGTCAATCTACTCCGATATCTCGTAATCTAATAGTTTAGTAGGACATAGTTATGAAAAATACATAAAATCCATATTCACATCCAAGCAAATATATAAAAAGAAAAAAGAAATTATAAAGTTCGGAGTTGGAAGAATCTCCCAATCTGTCGTGGCTCCTTATGTTTGATCTTAGTTTCCCTTTGGAATTCATTAGACTCTTCCTTGATCTCCTTTTAGTTCAATAGGCTTATGTCGTAATGGTATATTTGTAGCCTCCCAAAAAGGTTTAAAGACTTAGTTCCCGTAATTTGCCAAAATAGTCCGCCCAACTGACACATTTGTGTCAAAATAGGACATGTCAATGTTCTACTCCTCTAGAAAGTGAAAATCAACTATGGGAAGTGATAAGGCCAGACACACGGCATGTTAGCCGATCATGTCGTCTGTGCTAGGCCGTATCTATCGGACATGGCTGTGAAGATCCCATGTCTGTCTGACATGGTCGTATCAATGCTTGTGTTTGTCTGAAATGGAATGTTTTTTGTCTTTTTTTGCTCGCTCTCCGTACTAGTGTCTAGTTTTTTTATATTTGGAATCGGGACATCTTACTCGGTGACTAATAGCTTAAAGTGCCTAAAACATAGCCCTGAAATCACATAAAAAGTGCCATAATCGAGTCCAAAAAAATCACGAACTAAAAATGTGCAAATCGAGCACATTTATGTAAAATTAAGCTCAACAAAAATATCTAAAACATGTGTAAAATTGCATGCTAACATTATAGCGTGGTTCGAGGCAATTTCCTCTACTTCCACGAGCTCCACACAAGTGTTTATGTACTAGAATTCAAAGTAATAAACAACAATAATAAATCTATATAAAGGCTCGCATGATGTATCGTTCACATAGATTCATACACTCGACTTTGCAACTACACAGTTCACAGATTGTGTGGGATGGATTTGAGTTTTTGTCTTTCTCTCATGTAGATCGAAAGCTAGATTCTGTTAGGAATATTCTTTCGAATGCCACTTAGAGGATGTATGAGAGAGGGCATTGTACTTGTAATTATATAAATTCTTATCAGAAGGCAATTGTTTGTCTCTTTATTTACTAGAAGTCACTGGCATTCCTGACTTGTAAATATATATAAAGAAACTAGTACATGTATTTGAAAGCAAATATTCCACTCCTTATTGGATAAGGGGATCGGCACTGGAAAAGTTTATGGCTCAAATACTTAACCGTTCGCAAGTCGATGAAACCTGACTGGGCGTTAAGTTTATGTGAAGACATGTATGACGTGTTCCTTGACTTCGAGAGTGCCTTGCGTCACTAATGGTTAGTGGGAGCACAAGTTGTATATATGCTAATGGGATTAGTATACTCGAACCGACTCACCCTCAATTCGTCACATGGATTTAAATCTGGGACAGTCAATGACGGAATCGAAAGGCTGTGATAGGTATTCATGAACCTTCGACTTGAGAATTTAGTAGGGATGTGCTTGTGACGTTAAGATTTTCACTAGAGTAGTTCGACCCAAAAAACTGGAAGGTGAGGGTCAACCTCGACATGCATCTTGACGGGCAAGTAGCCGGTTCTACTAAATATCAAGATATGATTCTTTCTATTATAAGTGAATATGTATATGTCCTATGCAGTTATTCGAAGATGAGATCATAAGTCTTTGGCCAAAGCATTGGAGCTAGTTGTATTAGATGTACGAGAGCTCAGTGATCTCGATTTTCATTAACTCAGGCATAGCATCAAATACAGATAGGGTTTGACTGACCGTGACCCAATGACTTGATCGGGATGGATGAAAGAAGGGTTTATATATATACTGGTATTCATGACATAATGGTTCTTGATTGATCCCTATCATTCATTCTCAGTAAGGTTACAATATAGGCCTCGGGACTGGCTAGGTGGTGTTATAACTTTCTGGTTCCTCCCATTGCTTACTAAGACGGATCTATCGAGTCGCGCATTAGGGAGACATCGGAATAATCTGAACTGGATCTCTTATTCTGAATTTTAGACATTGGATATCTTATTTAATTTATTTGATAAATTAAAATCAGTCTATTGAATTAAATAAATTACTGGGTAATTAATTTAATTCATGAATAATAATTTCTTGGAGAAATAATATTTTAGTATAATTAATTAATTAATTAGATTAATTAATTGTATTAATTTTATTGGATATGAACCAAGATGTATCATTCGGATTGGACACACGACGGTCCGTTTCATGGACCGAAACAAGCCTACTCCTCATCAATCGTGTGTTGTCCCCCTACAATGAAGCTTCATGATAGTTGATTTTGTCCGTGGTTGATTAATGGTTCCAAATTGTGGGGTGGGGTATCATTTATTTTGTGAATTATTTGTTAAAGAATTTTTGGTGTTATGTGTGGACTTTATTTATTTAAACTAACACCACCATAATCATCCACGCCCTTTGAAGACAACAAATGGGCCACCACAAGGAGAGATAAGAGAGTTCATTCTGTTCCATTTCTTATACTCTTAGTGAAAGAGAGAGAGAAATCAAGAACAAAACTTATATCACTTAGAGTGATCATAAGCTTGAGAGATCATTTTTCTACTACTCTTTTCTAGTTGTATCCTTAGAGGATAATCGAGTAGTCTTTTTTCCAATCATATCCTGGCACGTGGCCAGTAGAGACGCGGTACTTTCGGCATTTAGATCATCAAGGACTTATCAAATCGAATTTGTGTTCATCGGCATCAACATCAATATGCAGTCAAATGACTACAAGGGTATGTTATCATATTTTAACTCTTGTCAATTTATATTCGTATATAAGATACATGATCGGTCCTCTTTAGGGGTTCGGTTAAAATTGTTTTTGTTTCTGCTGCGCTTTCGGCATAGGCACCAAATCCCAACAGTGGTATCGGAGCGAGGTATTGCAATCGTATACACGATATTTAGCGTTTGGAGTGCTTGAATGATTGATTTATGATTTGCAATCATAAATATTTTAATTGTTGTATATGTTTAATTGTTCATTATAGTTATATTTTTTGTAAATTTATTTCAAAACATAAATCTTAGATTTCTTAGAAATATGATTTATATTGAAGATATGAAAGTCGAAAAATATTGATATTGGATATCCGGTCGAAAATCGAGCCTCGGGTTGCCGTTGGACGGACAATCATCTTGTTTTTGAGCTACTGGACAGTGACACGGTCGTCTCAGTTTCCTGCCTTGTTCCGGAGTCGATTTTCCGTGTATTCCAGAAAATTAATCTCTCGCCTTTTAAATTAGATTTAATTTGATTAAAATGGAATATGGCATTTCATTTTATAAAGGAATATTGATTTGTTCGAATAATTATGATTGACCGAATTACTTTGAAGAAATTAAAATTATCGATTATGTGAATTGATTGGATTAATTCTATTAAATAGTAAATTTTATATATTAGTTGGATTAATATATCATATTACTCATCTAATGCAAAATCTGTCTATTTAGTATTTATTGGATGAATGCTTGTGAATGATGATGTATTTTATGGACCTAGTTTTGAATCGTTTGTTTTATTCGATTGGGTTGTAAATACCATTTTGAGCCTATTTATTTTGCTAGAAAATTTGTATAATAAGATGAAATTTTCCAATGTAAAATTTCTATGTAATGACGAAGACATGAAGAAGATCCATTCGAGAAGACGAAGATTCAAGACTCAAGACATGTAATTAGATTACGATTTTGTTCCTCGCGAACATCCTCCCATGACAAAATATTAAGTTTAAAAGGTTTCAAGGACGTTTTCCTTCCCTCCATCGAGCTCTTGGAAAATTGGAATCCAAACCGAATGTGATATGCTTCCGAGTTATCGGGCTAGTCATTCAGGGAGGATCGATAAGTTCTGGAAGTGCATTGGATGCCTTCGGTTGGAGCAAATTTTATCCTTAGAAACCTGTTTGATAGTCGGATAAGATTCAATTATGAAACCGATCAGCGTCGTTGGTATAAACTTAACTTGTTCACGAACTATAGAAACCGTATAGGTTGAGGGGAGTGAACAAGAGAGAAAAAAGATCGAATCATTCATTAGATGGGTTGGTGTTGGACACCACTTCATAAACATTAATAGACCAGAAACCGGTTCGGTTGCCCTCTATTAAAATTTATAAAGAACTTGATCACCACTTTGAAGTAAAGCGAACAAATACTTTTGGATTTCACAAGAGGGTGTGTCATTCCAATAAAAATAGTGGGAGATATGTTAAAGAATAAAAAAGACCTTAATTCTGAACTCAGGCCATAATCAAACGAGTCACTAATCCATATGTCATACTTAATGCAAACAAACAAAATATCAACTATCAAAATGACAATGAACCCACCCGCAATTCTACTCGAGAAGAACAACTTAATCGGACCAAACTTTGTGTGGACTGACTCCACAATATGATGATTGTCCTTAGTATGGAGGCGCTGGGATATGTCTTAGAGGCGGACGTTCTGGCGGCTCCAGTGTGGATCAGAGTCAGTCAGGAAGACATTGAAATCTACAAAAAGTGGGTTAAATATGACATTAGAGTCTGTGGCTATATGATGGGCTCTATGTCTAATGAGCTTTAAAGAGCACATGAGAAAATAACTTCTGCTAGACCAATCTTATCTCACTTAATCGAGCTTTATGGTGAGCCCAATCGAACTGCTAGGTATGGTATATTTAAGCAGCTCTTTGGTGAAAAGATGAAAGAAAGTGAGAAAGTCGGGGACCACGTCCTCAAAGTGATCCTATGATCTAGAGATTGTAGGCTCTTGATTTTAGGATGAATGCTTCTCTCCAGACTGACCATATCCTGCAATCTCTTTCTAATTTGTTCTCTCAGTTTGTTATGAACTTCAGCTGCAATGAAATTGCTTACAATTTAGCAGGATTGATGAACAAACTTGTAATCGCTTAGTCTTAGATGAAGACCCGCGGTTGAAGGAGTCTGCCCTTGTGATTTCTTCTAGATCTCGAAGGTCCAAGAATAAAAAGAAAGAAGACCAAGAAGCAGATGGGCTTACAAGGTAAGACTTTTAAGGGTAAGGGCAAGGCCCTGATGGTTCCTAAGAACAAGAATCTGAACACGGACACATATCTCAAATACGGTGAGCTGGGCCACTGGGCAAGTGAGTGTCCGATCCTTCATGGCGCTTCAGGTACGAAATTTTTAGTTTTGGAAACGAATTATTCTGCTACCGTATTTTCTACTTCTTGGATACTGGATTCAGGTGCTAGTTCTCACATTTGTACCTTGAATCAAGACCTGGAACAAAGTAGAAAGCTTGGAGATGGGGAAATGATGGTTACTGTTGGAAGCGGACATAATAACGCATCAACTGATATAGGATTACTTCTTTTGGATTTGGAATCCGATTTTGTTTTAACATTAGATGATGTACTTGTTTTGTCCAAGGGGCATAAAAATATTGTATCTATTCCGGCCATGGATCGGAAAGACTTTTCGATTTTCATTGGTAATAGTACTTGCAAAATTTATTTTGAAATAAATTAGTAGGCACTGCTACATTGTTAAATGGACCATATAATCTAAACCTAAGTAACAATGTGGTTGTGACACTATAACTAGAAGCGTGGTGGGACGAAACTAATCAAGCTTCTAAATGGCATCTAAGACTTGGTCGTGTTGGTCAGACCGATATTTACAAGATGGAAAAATATGGACTTACGGGCCTATTGGGAATTGGATCATTTTCCAATTTTTGAATCTTGCCTTAAGGACAAAATGATTAAGTCCCCCTTCACAGGGACTTTTGAAAGAGCCGCTGATAAACTTGGATTAGTCCATACCAACATGTGTGGTGCTTTAGAAGCAGCACATGATTGATATCAGTATTTCATTACGTTTATGGATGATCATACTAGGTATGGTTATGTGTACTTAATGAAACATAAATCCGAGGCCTTTTGAAATTATGGGAATTTAAGGCCCTAGTCCAAAAGCAAACTAGTAATCATATCAAAGCACTTCGGTCGGACCGAGGTGGTGAGTATATGAGTACAGAGTTTGATGAGTTCCTAAAGGAGAACGGAATAGTGTCACAACTTACACCTCCATGAACTCCTCAGTTAAATGGTGTGTCGAAAAGAAGGAACCGAACCTTGTTGGACATGGTTCGTTCCATGCTTAGCTACACCGACCTACCAATTTACTTGTGGGGTTGTGCACTCCTTAATACTACTTATATCTTGAACAAATATCCTTCCAAGTCCATTCCTAAGGCTCCAGATGAGATGTGGGAGGGTAGGAAACCAAGTCTTAATCCCGCTTATGTCAAGAAGACTAAGGTGGAGAAGTTTGAAGCAAGGTCCGTGAAGGAACGTTTCGTTGGATTCCCATATGGGATGATGGGTTATCCACTCTACATGCCTGAAGATAGAAAGATAAATGTTGCTTTGCAATCATACTTCCTGGAAGATGAGTTCATTCAGAAAGGTGGAGTAGGTAGAAGTATTTCTTTGGAAGAATACAATAAAACTCTGTTATTGCCCAAAACATTTATCCGAAGATTAATACTGCTGGAAGACGGACAACAAACAACAATTGCGGGAGCACTTCCGAGAGTAACTAAATAATACAAGATTTGCCGGGTTTGTTAGGCCCGGGCTTGAATGCTCTCGCGAGATGTTATTAATACGAATATTCGTGGATACAAGTATTAATGAGAAAAATCTAAATACAATGAGTGTAAAAAGACTCTGTTAATCCGGCTCTTGAGCGAAGCTCAGTGTTCTTCGTCCCCGCCGATAATCTGCTGGATGAGATAGGCCGGGAGAAGTAAGACCGAAAGATAGCTGTTGCCAAGAGTTGGATGTTTGCCAAGTGTGTGTGTTTGCTTCTGTATGGTGTGAAATGCGGGAATGCAGAGTGTTTCGAGA